>OW121787.1:25799960-27165794 GCA_933228815.1 Machimus atricapillus | reverse complement strand
CATCATTCATCATTCATCATTCATCATTCATCATTCATCATTCATCATTCATCATTCATCATTCATCATTCATCATTCATCATTCATCATTCATCATTCATCATTCATCATTCATCATTCATCATTCGTCATTCATCATTCATCATTCATCATTCATCATTCATCATTCATAATTCATCATTCATCATTCATCATTCATAATTCATCATTCGTCATTCATCATTCATCATTCATCATTCATCATTCATCATTCGTCATTCATCATTCATAATTCATCATTCATCATTCATCATTCATCATTCATCATTCATCATTCATCATTCATCATTCATCATTCATCATTCATCATTCATCATTCATCATTCATCATTCATCATTCATCATTCGTCATTCATCATTCATCATTCATCATTCATCATTCATCATTCATCATTCATCATTCATCATTCGTCATTCATCATTCATCATTCATCATTCATCATTCATCATTCATCATTCATCATTCATAATTCATCATTCATAATTCATCATTCATCACTCATCATTCATCATTCATCATTCATAATTCATCATTCATCATTCATCATTCATCATTCGTCATTCATCATTCATAATTCATCATTCATCATTCATCATTCGTCATTCATCATTCATAATTCATCATTCATCATTCATCATTCATCATTCATCATTCATCATTCATCATTCATCATTCATCATTCATCATTCATCATTCATCGTTCGTCATTCATCATTCGTCATTCGTCATTCATCATTCATCATTCATCATTCATAATTCATAATTCATCATTCATCATTCATCATTCATCATTCATCATTCATCATTCATCATTCATCATTCATCATTCATCATTCATCATTCATCATTCATCATTCATAATTCATCATTCGTCATTCATCATTCATCATTCATCATTCATCATTCATCATTCGTCATTCATCATTCATAATTCATCATTCATCATTCATCATTCATCATTCATCATTCATCATTCATCATTCATCATTCATAATTCATCATTCATCATTCATCATTCATAATTCATCATTCGTCATTCATCATTCATCATTCATCATTCATCATTCATCATTCGTCATTCATCATTCATAATTCATCATTCATCATTCATCATTCATCATTCATCATTCATCATTCATCATTCATCATTCATCATTCATCATTCATCATTCGTCATTCATCATTCATCATTCATCATTCATCATTCATCATTCATCGTTCGTCATTCATCATTCATCATTCATCATTCATCATTCATCATTCATCATTCATCATTCATCATTCATAATTCATCATTCGTCATTCATCATTCATCATTCGTCATTCATCATTCATAATTCATCATTCATCATTCATCATTCATCATTCATCATTCATCATTCATCATTCGTCATTCATCATTCATCATTCATCATTCATCATTCATCATTCATCATTCATCATTCATCATTCATCATTCATCATTCATCATTCATCATTCATCATTCATCATTCATCATTCATCATTCATCATTCATCATTCATCATTCATAATTCATAATTCATCATTCATCATTCATCATTCATCATTCATCATTCGTCATTCATCATTCATCATTCATCATTCATCATTCATCATTCATCATTCATCATTCATCATTCATCATTCATCATTCATCATTCGTCATTCATCATTCATCATTCATCATTCATCATTCATCGTTCGTCATTCATCATTCGTCATTCATCATTCATCATTCATCATTCATCATTCATCATTCATCATTCATAATTCATCATTCATAATTCATCATTCATCACTCATCATTCATCATTCATCATTCATAATTCATCATTCATCATTCATCATTCATCATTCGTCATTCATCATTCATAATTCATCATTCATCATTCATCATTCGTCATTCATCATTCATAATTCATCATTCATCATTCATCATTCATCATTCATCATTCATCATTCATCATTCATCATTCGTCATTCATCATTCATCATTCATCATTCATCATTCATCGTTCGTCATTCATCATTCGTCATTCATCATTCATCATTCATAATTCATAATTCATAATTCATCATTCATCATTCATCATTCATCATTCATCATTCATCATTCATCATTCATCATTCATCATTCATCATTCATCATTCATAATTCATCATTCGTCATTCATCATTCATCATTCATCATTCATCATTCATCATTCATCATTCATCATTCGTCATTCATCATTCATAATTCATCATTCATCATTCATCATTCATCATTCATCATTCATCATTCATCATTCATCATTCATAATTCATCATTCATCATTCATAATTCATCATTCGTCATTCATCATTCATCATTCATCATTCATCATTCATCATTCGTCATTCATCATTCATAATTCATCATTCATCATTCATCATTCATCATTCATCATTCATCATTCATCATTCATCATTCATCATTCGTCATTCATCATTCATCATTCATCATTCATCGTTCGTCATTCATCATTCGTCATTCATCATTCATCATTCATCATTCATAATTCATAATTCATCATTCATCATTCATCATTCATCATTCATCATTCATCATTCATCATTCATCATTCATCATTCATCATTCATCATTCATCATTCATCATTCATCATTCATCATTCATCATTCGTCATTCATCATTCGTCATTCATCATTCATCATTCATCATTCATCATTCATCATTCATCATTCATCATTCGTCATTCATCATTCATCATTCATCATTCATCATTCATCATTCATCATTCATCATTCATAATTCATCATTCATCATTCATCATTCATAATTCATTATTCGTCATTCATCATTCATCATTCATCATTCATCATTCATCATTCGTCATTCGTCATTCATCATTCATAATTCATAATTCATCATTCATCATTCATCATTCATCATTCATCATTCATCATTCGTCATTCATCATTCATAATTCATCATTCATCATTCATCATTCATCATTCATCATTCATCATTCATCATTCATCATTCATCATTCATCATTCATCATTCATCATTCATCATTCATCATTCATCATTCATCATTCATCATTCATCATTCATCATTCATCATTCATCATTCATCATTCATCATTCATCATTCATCATTCATCATTCATCATTCATCATTCATCATTCATCATTCATCATTCGTCATTCATCATTCATCATTCATCATTCATCATTCATCATTCATCATTCATCATTCATCATTCATCATTCATCATTCATCATTCATAATTCATCATTCATCACTCATCATTCATCATTCATCATTCATCATTCATAATTCATCATTCATCATTCATCATTCATCATTCATCATTCATCATTCATCATTCATCATTCATCATTCATCATTCATAATTCATCATTCATCATTCATCATTCATAATTCATCATTCGTCATTCATCATTCATAATTCATCATTCATCATTCATCATTCATCATTCATCATTCATCATTCATCATTCATCATTCATCATTCATCATTCATAATTCATCATTCATCATTCATCATTCATAATTCATTATTCGTCATTCATCATTCATCATTCATCATTCATCATTCATCATTCGTCATTCATCATTCATAATTCATAATTCATCATTCGTCATTCATCATTCATCATTCATCATTCATCATTCATCATTCATCATTCATCATTCATCATTCATCATTCATCATTCATCATTCATCATTCATCATTCATCATTCGTCATTCATCATTCATCATTCATCATTCATCATTCATCATTCATCATTCATCATTCATCATTCATCATTCGTCATTCATCATTCATCATTCATCATTCATCATTCGTCATTCATCATTCATCATTCATCATTCATCATTCATCATTCATCATTCATCATTCGTCATTCATCATTCATCATTCATCATTCATCATTCATCATTCATCATTCATCATTCATCATTCATCATTCATCATTCATCATTCATCATTCGTCATTCATCATTCATCATTCATCATTCGTCATTCATCATTCGTCATTCGTCATTCATCATTCATCATTCATCATTCGTCATTCATCATTCATCATTCATCATTCATCATTCATAATTAATCATTCATCATTCATCATTCATCATTCATCATTCATCATTCATCATTCATCATTCATCATTCATCATTCATCATTCATCATTCATCATTCATCATTCATCATTCATCATTCATAATTCATCATTCATCATTCATCATTCATCATTCATCATTCATCATTCATCATTCATCATTCATCATTCATCATTCATCATTCATCATTCATCATTCATCATTCATCATTCATCATTCATCATTCATCATTCATCATTCATCATTCATCATTCATCATTCATCATTCATCATTCATCATTCATCATTCATCATTCATCACTCATCATTCATCATTCATCATTCGTCATTCATCATTCATCATTCATCATTCGTCATTCATCATTCGTCATTCGTCATTCATCATTCATCATTCATCATTCGTCATTCATCATTCATCATTCATCATTCATCATTCATAATTAATCATTCATCATTCATCATTCATCATTCATCATTCATCATTCATCATTCATCACTCATCATTCATCATTCATCATTCGTCATTCGTCATTCATCATTCATCATTCATCATTCATCATTCATCATTCATCATTCATCATTCATCATTCATCATTCATCATTCATAATTCATCATTCATCATTCGTCATTCATCATTCATCATTCATCATTCATCATTCGTCATTCATCATTCATCATTCATCATTCGTCATTCATCATTCATCATTCATCATTCGTCATTCATCATTCATCATTCATCATTCATCATTCATCATTCATAATTAATCATTCATCATTCATCATTCATCATTCATCATTCATCATTCATCATTCATCATTCATCATTCATCATTCATCATTCATAATTCATCATTCATCATTCATCATTCATCATTCATCATTCATCATTCATCATTCATCATTCATCATTCATCATTCATCATTCATCATTCATCATTCATCATTCATCATTCATCATTCATCATTCATCACTCATCATTCATCATTCATCATTCATCATTCATCATTCATCACTCATCATTCATCATTCATCGTTCGTCATTCATCATTCATCTTTCATCACTCATCATTCATCATTCATCGTTCGTCATTCATCATTCATCATTCATCTTTCATCACTCATCATTCATCATTCATCGTTCGTCATTCATCATTCATCATTCATCATTCATCATTCATCATTCATCATTCATAATTCATAATTCATAATTCATAATTCATCATTCATCATTCATCATTCATCATTCATCATTCATCATTCGTCATTCATCATTCATCATTCATCATTCATCATTCATCATTCATCATTCGTCATTCATCATTCATCATTCATCATTCCTCATTCATCATTCATCATTCATCATTCATAATTCATAATTCATAATTCATAATTCATAATTCATCATTCATCATTCATCATTCATCATTCGTCATTCATCATTCATCATTCATCATTCATCATTCATCATTCATCATTCGTCATTCATCATTCATCATTCATCATTCATAATTCATAATTCATCATTCATCATTCATCATTCATCATTCATCATTCATCATTCATCATTCGTCATTCATCATTCATCATTCATCATTCATCATTCATCATTCTTCATTCATCATTCATCATTCATCATTCATCATTCATCATTCGTCATTCATCATTCATCATTCATCATTCATAATTCATAATTCATCATTCATCATTCATCATTCATCATTCATCATTCATCATTCATCATTCATCATTCATCATTCATCATTCATCATTCATCATTCATCATTCATCATTCATCATTCATCATTCATCATTCGTCATTCATCATTCATCATTCATCATTCATCATTCATCATTCATCATTCATAATTCATAATTCATCATTCATCATTCTTCATTCATCATTCATCATTCATCATTCATCATTCATCATTCGTCATTCATCATTCATCATTCATCATTCATAATTCATAATTCATCATTCATCATTCATCATTCATCATTCATCATTCATCATTCATCATTCATCATTCATCATTCATCATTCGTCATTCATCATTCATCATTCATCATTCATCATTCATCATTCGTCATTCATCATTCATCATTCATCATTCATCATTCATCATTCATCATTCTTCATTCATCATTCATCATTCATCACTCATCATTCATAATTCATCATTCATCATTCATCATTCGTCATTCATCATTCATCATTAATCATTCAGCATGCATCATTCATTGTTTCGACGTGATTGGAGTCGAACATAAATTGTTATCCAAAAGGGCATCTGATTCTGTATATAAACCGATACAAAACAAAGTGAAATGAGTTGATAAATAAAAAACGTAATTCAACGCAAAAAAAAAAAATTCTTTATTCAAAAGTAAACGTTTATAATAAGCTTATTCTATTATTTAATTATTACTTATTATTACAATTCAAAATTTCATTACAATGCAATCGAATTCAAACCGAGTACCTATTATTAAATTACACAAATAATTCAATTTCTTTTTCATAATTGATTAAATTCAAATTTAACCTTAAATTAATATTTCGAATTAGGGAGTTGCAAGAAACCAATTTGACGCGATGAAATTATTTAACGTTCGAACAAAAAGGGAAATTCTAAATTGATGCTTTAAATAATCTCAAAAATCACGCGGTGATAAATTCCTATATTTGAGCAGACGCAATGAAAATATTTTAAATATTTTTAATTTTCTGAAATCAAAACAAACGCGGTAGAGAGAATTGATACCTCGAGCAAACGCGGTAAATGCCCAACGCTTGCTCAAAGGTACTTATAAGGGAGTAAGGATCTAAGAGCCTACAACACAAAAGACAGATTCCAAGTATGGTAACCTCACTTTACCTACTAAATCGTTTTTACGCTTTATTCAAGCAACCAATAATTATTTTGAAAAACACATCATTCATTTCAAGCATAACGCAAAGCTAAGGGACTGCTTAGTAAAAAAACCTTCCAGGAGCCTCGAATGATAATCTATGCAGCAAACATGATTATGATATTCGCAAATTTACTATCGAAGTCTTAATAAGATTTTATACTCGAAAAATTAACCGAATTCTATCTTCCAAAAGTATAAAACGCCAAGAAAAGTTAAGGATTTTGCAGGGCAGATAGTTATAAACGTAATATATATATTTCTTTCTGATTTTCAGTTATTTAATTTGATATATGCATATAATAATATATTTTTAATAGATTGCGTTTGAGGCCAAAAGTGACGTGTCCAAAAAATTTTTGGAGGTGAGGTGTTAATAAATAGCACCAGGGGAGATGACATGGAGATGTGTAACATGTATCTCTCAAGATCATCGTACGTGGCAATTAGCTACATCCTGCTCGAGGTACCTCTGCACTGTGATAATTCTCAAAAATCACTTTCAAACAAAATACGACGGATCTAGAGTGGAAAACTCGATAAAAACCCGCAATTTATCTGTGTATTTTAATTTTTATTGTTGTAAAGTTTTTTAACCCTTTTTATACTACTTTCAATATTTTTTGTAACAATTCTTCTATGTAAATCCCGTAGCCAATCATTTTCTACAATGAGATATTTTTTTCTTTTTCAATTCGAATTGGTTGATAAATTTTGACCGTATTGGGACCGCTATCATGAATTTAAAAATTTGGATAGTGAAGTCAAATTTAGTGGCCCAAAAATTAATTACTCAAACATTTTTTGGAAGAAAAATAAATCTAAAAAATTTAGAAGCTCTCAATGAATACTTAAATATATTTAAAAAATCAACCATATCAAAAATGGTCGGGTCCAAACGCTCGGTGATTAGACAAAGAATGCCCGATTAACATTTTTATAAACAGCGTTGATGAAAACCTTGTACACAAACACATGTACAGTCATCCGGTATGCTTTATCTTCACACCTTGTCGAAAAGCCCACCACGCATTTTCTCTATTCCCATTCCCATATAATCCAAAGCTTTTTGTAACGAAATTTTTAGCCACTCTGAAATAGGCACTAGTAGCGCCATCTAGAATTATAAGGAGTAAGCATTCTCGCCACCACTAGATATTTATATACACAAGGGTAAAAGTAAAACCAAGTCAGTTATATTAGTTAGTGTCTATGGTAGCACCTATTCAACAACTTTGTTATAAATTGTTATCTAATCAATTACCTATCAACATTTATAGTGACCGTATCAATATTAGACATCTTTATTTCTATAATAATTATAATTACTTGGCAATTGCACGGCCAGTATTTTAATTAGGGTAAGTCAGGGGTAAGCTGGATTCGTTCGCTCGACACGCAGCTCAGCGGCGCGGCCGCACACAATTCCACCCTCCCGATCGATACGATCCATCTTACCCCTGACGGCGCGCGCCACTCGGCGATTCCCTTCCACGCAATTCTCGCTCACCGCCCGCCGTCCCCGCAACCGTCTGCCCAAATGCCTCCACACGACCTTTTCGTCTGGAATTTTACTTAGTGCGATGCGGGAAAATTGCTTTTCATTTTGCAGTAAACAAAAAAGTTTGAAACTTTAATACAAGATGGATAATTATTTATTATATGATCCTTCAAAATTTCAACCCCTTCCGACTTTTTTATTCAAAGCTATAAACAAAAAACCTTTTTAACCCTTTTCATTCCTTAGCGGTCACCCCAGAGGGTTGAAGAATTTTATAGGTTTACTTTTCAATCTCCCCAACATCATATCAAAAAATCAAAGTGATGCTAATTACTTGAGCTTCACAGGCTTTATTGACTGGCCTATCCTATTGTATTGGATTGTAGCGATCAAATAAGAAAAAGCGATCAAGAATGCTTTGGGAAAGCGTTAATGAAAGCCCTTCAGGATGCTTTAAAATTCAGCTTTTTCCAAAACTTTCGCAACAAGCTTTATCGACTACAGCGCCTCTACAATAAGAGGAGTAACTATCATGATTTCATTCTTGCCACCACTAGATATTTATTATTTATATACACAAGGCTTCTACCTAACTGTCCATGCCCATCAGAAGACATAAATCTCACAGTCTTTATGAGTTTCTTCCTTCCTTCGCTTCTCCTTGAACTTTGGTCTTATTGATTATTTTTCTCAGGTTTTTTTTACTTCTTTTTCGGAAAGTGAGCCTAATTATAGTAGAGTAATACTCGTATATTAATAAAATATTGTCACGAAAAAATTAAATTTATATCTTTTTAATTTACTCAAAAAATATGTATCACAAATATTAGTCTCGACCCAACAAACCTAAGTAAAAATCTTCACTAATTAAACTAAACATTAAAGTCAACAATTGGATTAGCAGCGTAAAACCTGTTATTATACTATTATTAAACAACTAATTTTTCTAAAATATAGTGCTCCCGTTAAACCAACAAGAAAAATCAGAAGCTTCAACAACAAAATGTGCCTAGTCACCCACTAAAGTAAATCACATAGTTAGCCTAAAAATTGCACCATCATTTTGCAAAAACGGCGTAAACTTTCGTTTTCGTCACAATTTCACGGTGCAACTGGACCAAACGATTCGGTTGGGTGGCGCCGAAAGAAAATTAAATTACCAAATTTTTCCCCTGCAACAGACACCTGAGCAAGACACCTCGGCTAGAGTGTAACAATTATTTATTTTCTAGCAAGTTCAGTAACTTTCTTATAAAAAACCGACCTGCTGGCTGCCGGTTCGCTGTCCCCATTCTCCTGGATTTTTACGTTAACCGTCCTCTGAATTGTCCTTTGCTCCGTGGCGCTTCCTTCGGGGTCTTGTGGATTTGGGGCTCCGGTGGCTCGGGTGGTGACTTGGCGCTGTGCTCGACGTGTTGGTCTTAAGGTGGCCCTCTGCTGCGGAACTTCTTCTTTCTCTTCAAACTCCTTGTGGTGGGTCACAGGCTGTGGGTTCTCGTTTGAGATGTACATGCACTCCTCGTGGCTGGCTCCTTTCTCGTCCTTGCAGTAGTAACAAGTCAATCCCTTCCTGCTCTTGCGCTTGCACTTTGACCAATCCCGCTTTTTGAACTCGTCCAAGACCTTGTCGACCTTACCCCCGGTCGTGTAAGGTTTGGTTGGTTCGAAGGATTTGCCTTCATAGTACTCTTCTGTCTGTCTAGGAACAGGCCTTCTTGCCTTTCCTTTTTTATGAGATTTTACTTTTATTGGTGGTCGCTCATCTTCATCTTCCTCAACAACGGGCGCCGGTGCTTGGACCTGTTTAGAATGCTTCTGAAACTGTTTAGGACTGTCGCTGGGAGTTTGGCGCTCTTCCTTTTGAGACGCCTCTTCATCATGATCTTCTTCATAGTCGTCGTCGTTGTCGCGTTTGCTGTTGTAGTTCCTTTCCCTTTTGTAAGCGTATTTCTTTGGCTTAGGTTTTGACGAATATGAGCAGGTTTCAGAATGGGCATTTGTTTTTGGATTCTTGCAAACTGTACACTCCTTTCCATCCTTGTAAACTAATTTGCAAAATTCAGGATTCTTCTTACTTTCCTCAGCCTGTTTTTCCGAATACTCCTTAACCTTTTCGTAAGCCCTATCTCCAGAATTATCCTCGTAATCGTCCTCCTCCTCCTCAGAAAGCGCCTTAGCATCATCTAAACCGAAGTTTTCTCGCACAAAATCCCTGTAAGTTTTGGTGTAGTCGTAATCTGGTGAGGTATCTCGTTTGTCGCGAATCAAGGAGTCATACACATCCTCAGGTGAAATGTATAATCTTGATTTTGTAAAGTTGGGCTGAGGGTCTACTGATCTGTAGGACCTATGAGAACCATAGCCATCATCATCATCATCCGACGAATAGCTTGATTCTGTCGAATAATGGTAGGATTGTGATGGTGGACCGTCGTACTCACTGAAGACTTCGGTGTCATAATCCGAATACTGTCCAACTACCAACTCCAAAACTCCGCCAAAAAATAGGAACGTGGATACCAATATCTAAAAAAAGAAAAATATTAGAGTTAGTCCAAATATCCTTCATAATCCTTAAATTTAACTTACCTTCATGATGTTGGTTTTCTTACACCGGCCGCTCCTTTAGTTCCCCAAATGTCTTGAAGCTCGCTCGAGAAAGACTGATAGCACTGTTGACCTGCGAGTTCTTTTATAATTTGCTCTTCTGGGGATCAATCGAAGCTAATCAAGCATGAGACTGGGCTGTGTCCACATAATTTGTTCGCTTTTTTTTCTGACCAGCGCCACAGACTCTTATCTAGACCAAGTTGGAGTGCGTTGGCTTCAATTGTGGGCAAAATGCAAAATCAAAAAGGTGTGAAAGTTGGACTTCGGTGGGCCAGAGAGCGATAGATACCAACCACCATACTGCCCAAGTTTGCTTCGATTTGTTCAATCGTTATGCAAACTCCTGAAAATTACAATTAGTCCAGAGCGATTAGTCGGCGGAGCTGCACTAGTGCAATTTTATTTGTTTTTATTTGGAAAATCTGAAAGCAGCCCATAACTGGCGAAACTTAAGAGAAGTTTTACTTATGTAAATACTGTCGGGCGCCGTGGAATTTGCCAATCCAGAAATTTGCAAATGTGTGGTTAATAGACCAAAAAATAGGAGGAAACAGCTCTGCACACTTTTGAGACCTTTTTGCAGAGTTTTTTTGCGGGCAAAGTTGTTCAAGAACTAACCCCGTTTGGGAAGACTTGTGTTTTTAAAGAAATGAGAAATTGTCCGACCTGCTTTTATTAGTAAGCAATTTTTATTAATGATTGTCAAATTTTTTAAAGAAAACTAGAAAGCGCTTATAATGGTAACCAATCTTTAAAACGAATTATTAGACAACTATTATTTTTTCTAGAGGTTCCTTCACAGTTCTAAATATGTGTTATGATGAATCGTTGGTAATTTAATAAAATTAATTAAGTGTATAAATAAATAACATTATTCTCTATTTAAAACTCTGCTATTATAAAGATGCGCTTCAAAAAAATCGACTACATATATGTATTTTTATTCTGATTCACCTTATTCGAAATAACTACCCTAGACTAAGATTTTCAAGTACGTTTAATACGCATAATAATTTAAGCATCTGAAGTCATCCTGCAGTTGGAACAATTTAAAGAAAGTTTTGAGTAAATTATTTCAATTGTTTCTTCAGTTATCTTTACAATGGGAATACATGATATAAAACGCCTTTAATTAAAGATAGTCTTTTAAGGACTAGAAACACACCTTAGGTCCTTGAATAAAATAGTTATTTTCAAAAAAAAACCAGACTGCGGTTTCCACTGTAAAGCCGCTGGGTGTAACAATAATAATCTGCATATTTACAAAATGTTCTAGTAAGTTCACATTTGAAGTCTTGACTTATTATTGTTTAAAGACCAGAAATTTATGCATTTATCGAAATTCTTCAACAATCTATGCATCGATTTCTTGAAATTTGAGTTTATCAACATAAAAAACAAATATCTAGTACTCGACCATCCGAATTTTTAAAACATAGTTTTAGAAATATGAAGTAATGATAGTTTCCTACCAAACCATTACGTTCTCTAAAAAAAACAATGCTATTTATTTATAACGATTAAAAAATAGCTGTGTTTTGACTTAGCGTCTAGAATGAAAAACTTGAGGTTAATTTTGTACTATAAAGTATTTTTCACAAATTAATTGATTAATTACCCCAAATCTTTCAATTACTGAGTGCAAAATAACGTTTTATTATAAGAAGGTTCTCCGTTTATTAATTTACATTACGTTTGATAAGAATTCATTTGGAATATGCGTCTTTTTCTTGGAGCAATCTGTTCAGATGAGTTTTAAAAGATTGCTTTAATGCTTTTGTATTAAATGCAAGACTATTATGCCCATGTGGAAAACTTTAACTACGTTTCGTATAAAAAACGCCAATATTGCTCAGATAATTTTTAAGTAGTAATATCCATAGCAATTTTAGTAAACCCCACGTTAGTGTGAATATTTTTCTTTTGTTCTACCTACATAGAATTTGACGATAATCAAGTTAGGCACCTCTGCACTACAAATAAAACAGGATAAGCAAATTTTTTGGTAGAGAAGAACACACCAAAATATGTAAATTAATTTATTTTATATCTCAATAACCAGATCCTTTATAAAGACCGAGAATCGATTAGCATACACCTGCTCAGAACTTAACGAAACACCCTGTATATAAAATGTGTCTACTTCCAGACGAGCTACGTACAAAAATAAAAAAGTCCTCAATTTTATTGCATACTTAAAACATGTAAAAGGAACACTATTATGACGAGAAGGATTCTTTTCTCGAAGTTTTTTTTTGAATTAGCATAATGTATGTTATTATTAAGCAGTATGTAAAAATATTGAAAATCAAAAAGTTATTAAATTAAAATTTAGCGTCAGTAGAAAGAAAAATGTGATAGGTGGTCGAGCACTACTCATATTGTTAATATCATTAGTGTCCTTATCGCCTAACTTGTAATTTTTACAAATTTTGCTTGTAATTTGCAAACAAAGTCTGTCTTTTTACGCATAAATTGGCACTTGAAATTCTCTGATTGAATGATCCGCTTGATCGCATACTGAACTAGTCGAAATCAGAGGTTCATTGCACGACTCTCACCGCGGTCCGATGACCTCGAAATGATAAAATTGTGCGTGAGATACGAAACTAGTATCAATACAATCGCGCATTTACTTTTTATAATGTATTTAATTATACATTTTCTGAAATCAAAGGCTGAGTTGTAAGGCGATGTCACATCAATAGTGGTCCAACTGCGGGATCGTTATTTCGAAAATGGTTGTGTTGTTTGTCCCATTTTCGACATAAATTTAAAATCAAGCAATTTTAGTGCAAGTTATGAATCCTGCAATACCGAAAAAGAGTCGTTTCGAAAAAAAGTTTGAATGTACTACCAGCTCTCATGTAAACGTCTAATCTTAGTCATCTTACGAATTTTTGAGTTATATTTTACATGTTAAAAAACAAAAAGTCAAATTTTTCTACATGTTATTGTCCTCCATAAATCAAATTATTATCACCATGAATATTTTGAGTTTTGACTCTTAAAATGCGTTTTATATCTTAATCATTCATTTTGAAATTACGAGTGTTTTACTAAATGCTAGTTTAAGAAATATGAAAAATATGAAAAAACATTTTGTTGAGTCCATCCAGTAAACCAAAAATTTAACCACTTGCAATTTCTTTTACAACTGAAAAGCATTTAATAAATTTTATAAGTGATTCATTCATAACTATAAACCTTTTGTTTTTTCAATAAACAGATCTTATGCGACAGATGGAAGGGAATAAAAGAAAAGGATCATATTTGTAATGAAATATTTATTTATAAAATGTTTAAGCTTAATGGTAATGTTTCCATCATCATATTGTGAAAAATGTCTGCCTTAAAGTTCAATAGCAACTTGTAAAATACGTTAAATTGTAAATGGTAAACTTGTACAAACTCATTCTTATCAGTTTTCCTTACATTTTGTAATTAAGTTAATGAAAACCTTTATCAATAATTTTTCTCTTTACTTTACAATCAATAGCAGTAAGCTGTTATTTTTTTATTTTGTAATATTATCTGCAAGCCATCATGACTTTCATAAGTTCCAAAATCGTCGATTCCACCGTTGCTTTAGACAAAGCTGTCGATCGGTACACAATAAATACTATAAAATTGCACGTATAATTCATTGTATATAGTAAATTTCAAATGGCACTAGTCGTTATTTATTTGTTTCCTTTCCAAAAAAAGACATTTGGTTGTTTGACCAAATACTTACCTATGATTATGACTCTGTTCGCCACCCACGCCTCGCAGTATGACCTCCTTTAGGAAACAATCTATTTTTTTTGCGTACAAATTTAAACAAGACACGACTGGTCTTTTTCTTTTCTTTATGCAGTGATAATTTGTGTGCTAAGTCGAAATTTAAAAAAAAAAAATTGATAAAACAATGTCAAGCAAAATAATGCGAAGTGTTACATAAAATAGCTACATAGGTACATATAATAATAGTAAGTGGAGCGATATATTACAATTGTGGGGTGAAATCCAGCACTTATTTCTGCTGGTCCCGTGTAGAATTAATGAAAATGCGTTGTCTGGTAAATAAACACAAAAACGCGGCCCTGGACCGGCGAATTTATTATTTTTTTTTTTTTTTGTTAAAATATATGTATAATTAGAGCGGTGCATTAGATAAGTTCAACTTTACTACGTAAACCTAGGAAATAATCATAGACGAAATATGACTTAAATGGTATAAGACCTTCGGGAGGCTAACCTTAACTTATTACAGAACACTGATCCTCACAAAACTTACACTCAGTCACACGGAACTTATACTTATACGGAAGCAGTTACAAAATGTGTAAAAATGAAGTTGCTCTACGGTTTTTAGTTACTTGCGATTAACTACAGCACCGCAAGGGAGTGCCTTTTCGTGGTATAATATACCAATTCCTGCTTGGTACTTTTGCTAATTTTCGTCACAGTTAACGTTGTCATGCACCTCGTATGGTTAGTGATTTAGTTGCTGTTTACGTTATTCTGTACACTGTCCATATTTGGGATGTAATCCATGGCCATCAGGCAGGCGAAGACTGTCATAACCATCTTCGGTTTAACTTCAGTAATGTCCTCCGGAAGAGCATAGACTCTTGCGCCAATCTTACGCGCCATGGATATCGCATATTTTGCATTAGCCAGATTATCCTAAAAAAAAGAGGACAACTCTCATTAAATAAATAATTTAAATAATAATTAATACACATAGATTTTATAAAACATGTTTTGTTCATACACATTGGAAAAAATCATCTTTAAAGCCCTCGAGATAAGATTCTATATTAACAAAATGATTTCTGGTAACCTTTAGCTCACTGTTAGTTATTACAAAAATTGTAGCTCATAAAATTCTAAAAACAAATTTTTACCTAATAATGGTTTTTTTACAATTATTATATTAAAATTGAATCCATATCAACATTTTAGTTTTGAAAGTAAATTTGAAATCAGAAACGTCGTACAAAATATGAAATAGGTAATTCAAAACATATTTCATGAAAACATTTCAGTTCAATTTAATGTAGTTCTAATAAAAATTTTATTTGTATGTATCGATGTTCGCTGACGTCACGAACTGTTATAACTAGACGAAGACATAGACATAGACTTGAATTCGGACAGGCCCTAAGTTTTAGCCAAGCTAACGATTGTTGACTAAATAAAATTGTTAACACTCCCGTTTGTACGTAAAACATTCATCAATTCAAATTAAAAGAACAATAGATATGATCGATGTATATGTACTTACTTCCTCAGAGCCTCCTTGCTTGACTAAATCATAATTAATGCTTCCCTGCTTAATTGAATCAATAAGATCAATAACAATTTTTCCATCAGCGATCGATTGGTCTTGGAAGCTTCTTATACTTGTCGTTTTGCCAGCAGCAGACAATTTATTGTTGACCCACTGAACAATTTCTCTTTCTATAATAGGATTTCCAGTGTTAGCCAGCCGCGACAAAATCGATAGGGTGTAGGCACGCATTAACTGCCATATCAGAGCTAAATAAAATTGTATTTTAAAATATATTTTTTATAATATTTTAAGTCAATTGAGCTTACCAAGTGTTAAGGTTGCATTACCGTCATTCAAATCTTGGCCAGCAATTCCAACCAACGAGAATTTGAGCTGTTTGCCCAAATCGACTGCATAATTGCAATTCTCTAATTTCTCCATAAATTTGCGAAGAGGTGTAAACCGCTTGTGAACTTTGTTCCAATTGACGATACCCGGCTTAATTATGTCAAATAATTGGAAAATTACTAAGCCATCGGCCAAATCCGAGTATAGCCAATTTACATGTGGACTGACACCCATGGAGTTCATCCAATTTCGGTAAGCTGTGTAAAAAATAAAAAACAAACTTCTTAAAATCTGTAAACACGTTTGCAGTGAAATTATGAACGCATACAATATTTATTGCAATTTTGTAGCAAATCAAAATTCTATCTCATAATTTCCATGTTATAAAAAAAAATAGATCTATTTGGCCAGTAATAAATTACTAAGAAAAATATTAGTCAATTATTAAATGAAAGGAAATAATCTATCTCGATATATCTTACTTTTCTCTTCCCTTGTTTCTTCTATTGTTTCTAATCCATCGATTTGTTCGGGTTTGTCAAGACCTGGGTGGTTGTTAAACAAGTTTGCGACAAAAGCCAGATTCAACTTGTATACGCCGTTCACAACGTCCTGAGGGGTCAAGAAACTTCTACAGTTCAATTTGGCGGCTTGTTGCAGCATAACTTCGGCTCGTGAAAGCATATCACCTTCCTACGAAATTAAAAATATTTTTATTTTATTTTAAAAAAAAAAATTTGGATAAATTCTTTACCCTTAAGGCATCCAACGTAACTCCAGCATCATTAGGCGCAATCTGTTTCAGCAAATGGGTATAAATTTCCGAATCGACAATATCACTCTGGAAATTTGTACATCTCCTGGAAATTCCAGCTTTCTCCAAATGGTGATTAACCCATCGGAGCAAAATAGCTTCCGGAGACAATTTCATCAAATCCTCAAGGTGCTCTCCATCGAACAGAAGTCCAGCTAGACCTGGACAACTATCTAGAGTAATGTGACTGAACAAACCAATCCTAATAATTTGCCATAGCAGTCCAAGAACTAAATGAGGCTTTCCTTTCGCCAAGTCATGGGCATCAATGTTAACGATATTACAACCAATCGCTTGGGAGGAGACCAGGGCAAGGGTTAAATTTTCAAACTCCCTGTAAACGGTTAAATTCTTTTTGTTGATAGCTCGCTCATCGATAGTGTCCGGGCATGAGTGATTGATAATTTTGCATAACAAAATGCCATCTTTAATTTTCTGATAGAGCGCCTTACCCTCAGGGTCTATAGGCAGAAGATGTTTCAGGTCAGGGTCATGTCCCAAATTGGAGTTAATCCAGTCCGAAAAGGCTAGTTGTTCCTCGAGCCTCACCGAGTGTGTGGTACCTTCGGAGGATATGCTTGACATGCCGCCAAGTGTTTCGAGGTTTTCTTTTTTTGAAACTACTGTCTTGAAGGTACTTCCGATATCTTTTGATTTTAGGTCCAGGCAGAGATTCTCAAATTCATCATATGATAATTTGCCTTGATGCGTTGTTCTCTGCTTATTTGTGAATTCGTCAATCATTTCTCTGACCTGATAGCCCGGTAATTTGAAACCACATTGATCTAAAGCTTCTTTAAGCTCCTTCAACTCAATGTATCCATCTTGATTTTTATCAATCTGTAAAATGTTTAGAGTTTTTTTAATAAAAATAATAATTTTAATTGAAATTCTATAACTTCACACAACGCATAAAAATTTGGTACAAATTCTCTTTTTCAACTCAAAATTCCCTATTTTCATTTCCCGGTGAGGTTCTTAATTCAAGATAAGATTTATAAATCCCAATATCAACATTTTGCCACTATCACCCAGATGTTTGAAACGTTTGAGAAATTCATTTGTTATATAAAGCTTAAGTTGTAAGTCATCACTGATAGCAGAGCAATTTCAATAATCTTTGATATTGTTTCGAAAAAACGTTTTATGTCAATAAATCATAAATCAAAGCTCGCTTTTAATTTACTACCATATTTCCTTCCAACGTTCAAGTTATTGTTTATTTCCGTTAAACACCCTGAAAGCATATCAATGTAAAATTACATTTCGCTGGAATTACGCTTAGATATTGATTTATTAGGTAGTTTAGAATATAAATGATTGAGTTTATTGCATAAAGCCTCGGTACGATAAGCTTTGACGTAATCCACAAGCGGTTTTGAAGGATGATTAATCCGGGAAAATTTTTAAAATTGCATTAGAAAATAAAAAAGTGTTAAATGATAAGAACTGCAGCTTAAATCAATAAGGCTTATGTATTGCTTAGTATGATTAATGAGCTAAGGATTGCATTATCAACTTGGAACCAAATGCATAACAAAAATAATAGCTCAACTACTACTATAAAAAATGTTGATAAACATTATTTAACAGAATTTAAAAAGATAAGGCTAGCGTAAACATAAATTAAAACCTTTTTTTAAGAAATTCAACTAGTCAATTTTGTGATTGTGAATTTAGCATGGACCATAATTAGACGGTTTAGTAATAATAAATGTCCAACAAAGGCAACCTTTAGATTAATATGTCAGATTTTGATATATCGACTTTTCTTTAAAAGAACAGGAAGTATTTAAGAGAGATCGAGTTAACAAAGCGACCAATTCAAATACGTTAATTGGTCGCTTTGTTAAATTTTTGCACAAAAAAGTGTAGGTTTCACGTTTTAAGTCAATCAATAAAGCACTGCTTAGTTCCTTTTATGGTGTTAAAGTCGACATATTTACGATACATTTGTTCATAAAAAACCAATAATGCCTATCGCATGGATTGCTTTCGAATAATCGATAGAGCATAACTTTATGTCTTTACGTATAGAGAGCTTGCAAACATCTATAAAAGTTTATTGACAAAGCTGTGATACCACATGTTCATATAAAAATATCGAAGAAAAATGTATCATAAATCGCAAACTCAAAAAGAGAAATTTACGATTTCTTAATCATAATAAAGAAATTGTCTTGCGTCTATAATATCTGCTAAGATCAATATCAAAATTAAATGGATGTATGTTTGTACAATGGATTTTCCTTTGAATGTGAAAAGAAAAAATTGATTGATATGGAAAATGATTAATTCCCTGTTTTAAGGTTCTACAACTCGATACAAAGTTCATACAATATTAATTCATTTGATATGCTTCAAAATAAATCGATTGATTAAACCTTACTTACTTACTTACTTTACTATAGTTTGAAACCATGGATATACATAGTTCCATACAGATTTTTTTTTTAAATCGGGTGAAATGAAAGCTTTTAAACAAATCCCCAAACAACTGAGTAAAATTTTCGTTTTCGACCACATTTACCTGTCTTTAACCAGACAAACGCAAAATATTTATTCATTTTTAGTTTTCTGTCTATAATGGGCAAGATGTCATACAAATAAACGGGCGGGCAATTCTTAAATTTTGATAACAGCAATTGCTATTTCAAAAAAATAATATATCGAAAGCTAAGGTTTCTTTTACTTAAAATATTTAACAATTTTGTTTTTAGATTTGTCTAACCAGAGTTTGGGCAATGTGCACTAAAATGAATTTATGTTTCTCTGACCGTTTTAAATTCTTTGTTGAACAAACAAATATCGACCTCACAAAAGCATAAGCCTTTGAATACCATTGCAAGAAAATGTTTACATCCCATAAGCAGTTTACAATGCACTCCATTTCCATTGTCAAAGAAGAATAAATATTTAATTGAAATGCTCCAGAACCAACAGTTGGCTCAAGTGCAAGTCTGATGGATAAGCTGTTTCTAGTTAAAGCTGATTACATCATAAATGCTCAGTTAATCGCAGTCCAATGACACTAATTCTCGTGCCTACATGTTAATAATTTGTGAAAAACTCAAAACTCATTCAGATTTAGAAACACTAACAAATGAAGTACATAGTTACAAAAACAAACATTTCAAGTCAAATATCATAAAAGGAATCATATGCAAAATTCCAGCCTAGCGCCTCTGTATCGTTTTACAGATTTAGTGAGATACAAAGAAAAGGCACAAGAGGCACAAGAAGTGCGCGGCACAGATTTACATGCTACGATCTCGCGGATTTATCTTGGAATGCACTTACAAACAATAAAATCATTTAACCTTGGCTTAAAGTGTTTGTGCTGGAGAAGAATAGTGAGAATTGGCTCAGCTTGTTGCAACTCGTGGAGAGGTCAGCAATTAATTACTTCTTGGCGACCAGGCCATGTAAGACGAATTGGGAAATATGGGAGCAATGGATGCAACAGTCAGCAGATCTTAAGATCGGCTTTATAGAGACTTGTGAGGGATGGAAATCGTCTGAGGTTCTGGCGCAGATTTGCATACGTGTTCATGAATCATTCATGCTGGGAGCCGACTCAGTAGCTCAGCTATGTGCTAGAAAAATTCTGAATAAGAAATTTGTAAGAAGTCTATCTGAAAGCCGTAGCTAGTGTTACGTTATTCCTCTTTTGTTGCGATTTCACTTACATTACAAGTTCTTCTTCCGTGACAATATGGGGCGGAGTCAAATTAGATTCAGATGCTCGAATATTTAAAAATTAACTACTATGATACCCTATACCTGGTAATGGTATAAGACAACTAGTCTTTAAGCACGTTCGGCCTTGTAATAACAAGGTGAGTCCTGATCTTCACATATGTAATGAAATATTCGTATTGAGTTATCAAGGCCATTATTTCTTCACCTTTGAATCATGAAAAAACTGATATAAGCTATTTACATACAGTGCTGTAATAATTATAGAACTATATTCTTAGTTATTCTTAGGTATCTCACAATAACAGACAATATATTTGTACAATACGCCTTAAGAATATTTAGTAATAAAATAAAAATAAATCATACAAAATTCTTTTATATTATGTGAATTAATATAAATAAAGTTAATGCAATGTTTTGTACTTTTTTTAATAAAAACTTGGTTCCTGTATTTTTTATTAAGTACATCTAATAATGGACACAGAAGACTATTTGCATAGGTTATTTAAAACACTATCGAAAATCTCGCTTCACGCTATTCTAATTATTTCCTTCAATTCACATGTCTAATTTCCTCGCTAAGATTCCCAACAAATTTTCTATACATATGTATGTATGTACATATTAAGATGAGGTCAGGACCTAATGCTGGCCATGATAATAATTGAATTTCGTAACCCGGGGTTTAAGTTTTTGGTTTTTGCAAACATTTTTAGTGGTATTTTAAAAATTTCAGCGCTGCAGACCATTTTCTAAGTCAGCTAGAGTTACTTTGCAAATTCAACCGTCCAACAGTTTTCAATTTGATGAAAACTTTTTACCGCTGAGCATTTTAGAAGTAGACAAAATTTTTCACATCTCAAAAAGCTATGATTTCATGACTTTAAAATATTAACTCTGAACAGCAAGTGCGTTAATAATAATTCACCCTATGCATAACACCTTTTTTGGCAATGTAAAGATTCGCTACTTATTTTGTTCTCCTTTGAATTGAAATATTCGAATGGGGCCTTGTGCAAAATAATCTCCAGGATCAATAAATAACTAGATAACTAATAATAACTAATGAAGAACCACAGTTTCACATTTCGTTTAAATAAAAGTAATTTTTTGCAGCCATTTCTGAGCCTTTACAACTTTAACTAATTTTGTTTCTTCAAAATCAAAATAATTGCATTATTCATTATTTTGTAAAATTGAGTTTATTCAAAACTATGAATATTTGTGGATGATTTCACACCTTAGAAACGTTTATTGATCAAAAATTATTGTTATGATGTATAGATTATTATACTGAAAGGCTAAAGTTATTACAACTGCTTTAATATTCGAACAATAAGTTCTATCGAAAATTTAAAAGCTTGAAATAAAATCTGCAGCATGTCACTACTATATAGTCATCATTTTCACAATATTTGCTAAAACATTTTATCTTTCAATAAGTAGTCTTGAATAAATCCGTGTACTTTCTTTTTATGATAAAGCACGTAAAGAGATACGCCACTTCAAACGGTTTTTTTTCCTTCTAAAGCCTCATTGAGTTTATCTTGATATGTTCAACAAGTAATCTGTAGAGACGGCAGCAACACTGGATTTTCTTGTATACAGATGTTATGATAATCAAATCAAGAGCATTGAGAATTTTTACGTAGTAGAGAAAAAAAAACCTTTTTAAACAAGTGAAAATTCGGATTGAAGATTGATTGATCTCCAGATGGTTTGGCTTAGTGATTAAAAAAATTTACCTGTCTGTAGCAACCCCAAATTCGCTGGTATTTGTATAGGAGAAAATACAAATAAATGGTTTATTGTATAAAAACCGAGTAAGACTTTAATAAGCGCCAATTACGTGGAAAAAGTACAAACCAGATAAGATTACAAAGCTCTCAATAGATAAAAATATAAAAATGCTTTAGATCTCCCAGCGATATATTTGAGGAAATGATAAAAAGAGACTGCGCAGGCGATTTTTAAATTAGGTAGATCAATTTACGAGTATTTGAGAAATAATTTATAAATCAAATGTGGTTAGATCTGACAAATGTCGGCTATGTTTGACCATGCCGCACCCCCTCTACAAAAACAGATACTCTACTTTGCCTCTATGGATTTTATGGGATGAATGAGCTCCGATGTTCTACCGATGAATCAATAAAACCAACCATGGCCCCAATGACGCATTCCAAAGAACCGACAGGCACTTTATCGCCAAATAGGTCAATAAATCAATATTCGTCTTTGGCGTGCGGTTTGCAGCCACCACGAGAACCACCTTAAATGCATGAAATCACTTAGCCGTTTTTGCCTTTCCGTTCGCTCTCCGCGGAAATTTGATACCTTATCAGACTATCAGAAGCTGGTTCTCATTCGCGAAACATCAGCGGCAGCTAACAAAAAACAAAACGTTTTTTAAAGTGAGAAAAAAGGTGGCTTCGGCTAGATATTGTTATAGCAAATCCGTAACAGCTTCGACGTTCTTTTCACATGACCGCCAGATTAAGCTACACATAATTTCATGGAGTCTAGGTGACAACACATCAAAAGAAATGCACCGACGTTACATAATCAATCCATGTCGCAGAACAGGTGAATTTCCCCCAGGTAAACTTACTTGAGGGATGAGTTCGCTGAGGATTTCCTGATACTCCGAAAGGACCTCATGCCGTTCCATAGACATAATATCCATATTTTATTGATTTTAAATTTTGGGACTATTTGGAACCAAAAGTGGACTTTATGCGCAACTAGTTTCACGGACACGGATAAACTGGAGCACCCATCCATCGATCGTAATGCGACTAGCAAACCATTTCTCCCTTATCATATCTCAACTGATTTGCGAAAGCTAATTGCTGACAAGACAAGGAGTTAACGAGACTGTTTAGATCGAAGTGTTTTTTTTTTTTACGTCCGCTTAGAACATTGAATTTCCATCGATTAGAGTCGGTACGCGCAAACTTTCAGCCTCGCTCTCACACAATTCTCGACAGCATTCGCATGCTTCTTATAAATTCAGATAATTATCGTCTTTATTATGATTAATAGCAAAAATCATTTCCGGAGAAAAAAAAACTCTTGGAATTACAGTGGGGATTAACTCAAATCCAGAGTTTATTTTCAAAAGAATTAGTTATCAATTTTACGCACATTTAAGCAATATGAACTTTAATTTCTTGGGACTATTTCGATTTTTCTAAACTATCTAGGGGACATACCACATTAAATCACCGAACTCGACCCGTCGACTATTTAAAAATTTGTCTTACAGTATTAAGTTTATGAATTTGATGTTACAATTCTCTTAAACATGTCTATAAACAAATTTTCAAAAATAATGTTATACACAGCTAAGTATATCAATTCTAGTATGCTTTACCATGATTTTTAAAGTAAAAACGAAAAAATTGGAGTTAGTATACTCAGCGGGGTATGGACCTATTAATCGAAACATAAGATTTTTAATACGAGTATCTAATCAATTTTACCAATTTTCCGGTAATCTTACAATATAGTTACAACTAGAATTAGTATAACTTTTCACTACTTTACTTTTGTGAGAAGCACGCATTTTAGGAGACAGTTCCTGCGTTCATAGATTCACTCTTTATTGTATAAACTAAACTCGTGCATAACAAAGGTTAATTTAGACGAATTGCAGAGATTTTAAAACTTTCCGTATTTTTATGTAATGACTGAATGTCTGAACTTTTACTAAGCACTGTAAAAGAATCCCATTCCATTCTGATATGTAGATTTCAAAAAATTGATAAAATTAGCCTTTTTCCTAACTTTTTCACGTTATTTTTCTCGATAATATGATGTGATATGTAGAACATTTTTAATTCATGTTTAGCACACTACAAATCACATAAAACAATTGTTAAAACTAAAAAGAATTATCATCAACCAAATTTTGCAGATTTGTGTAATTTAGTTTAATCAGATAACTAACACGAAATTATTTAGAAACATTTCTAATTTTGAAAAAGGTAAAATCTGTTTAATTTAATATAGTTTCTCCAGATTCCAGATTTTAAAAAGCTAAAATCAATTTAATTGAATGGAATATCAAAAAATGTCTCACCTTATAATGTCTACCTACTATTTTAAAAGGAAAAATTAGGTTTTAATTTAACCAGAGCGGGATTTATTACGGGCCAACTATCTCCGAAGCCATCACAAATCCCCGGATAAAAAAATTGCATAACTATAGAATTTTTTGATTTTTAATTTATGATTATGAAAGTAATAAAATATATTGAACCTGAGGGATATTGTAAATCCTATATATGTATGTACATAGTATATCCTAAAACTAAAACACAACCAAGGACGGCAGCGACTTTAATCCCTAAACTATATGAAATTCGTAGTTACAAATGGCGCAGTCCTAAAACTATGTTGAACTATGTCTCACCTAAATTATTAGAGGGAAAACAAGCACCTGGGACTGATAAATATTTAACGCGCCCAACTTAGCACATGTACAAAACATGGTATAATATATAATGTATACATAGAAGCCGAAGGTTTATTTAGGTTGTAGTTTAATTGATAGTAGGTATCACAAAGTTACAATTCATGAATCATACTATCACTTGAAACCGCAGTTGTACACAGGCGCGTTATCATGCTGAAAGGGTATTCAAAAGGTTGAGAGAATCCAAACGAAACACTTTAATTTATCGATAATGAAAAAGAAAGCCACCAAACCGGGGTAATCGTACGATTTACCAAAAAGAAAACAACTCCAACGTAAACGAATAATGCAAATAAGCATGAAGCCATCGATATGTTACAAAACGCCAGTGCGTGAATGGGGTGAAAAGTGGCTCGTTGCATGTCGCCAGTTCGTTTCACAATCCTCATGAGCACCATGTGAAACAATATGAGGCCTCATTAAAACAACCAGCAGAATGTCAAGGTTGATTCAGCTGTAATATGCACAATTATTTGTGTTAATTACAGAGTATCGCATCTACGCACAATTTAATTGCGAAGAGTTAAAAGAAAGCTTTGAAGCTATTCGCGAAATGCTCGTACCAGAGAAGAACGTTAATAGTCTTAAAGTGTTGCAATGCAAACACGATGACGTTAAAATTCCTTCTACTTTCATTTCTCCGACAAAAATCGGAAAACTTTCTCTTCAAAGAAAGCACTGAATAAAAGGCTTCCGCCCTACATTAGAAGAACATATGTTAACTCATTCTGGCGCCCTTATCCAGCCAAGCTAGAAATTACTTCCCGAAGTGAACTCGATGACCTGTCCACGTCGAGTTCACGTTTTAATATACCCCAGCAATTAGCCAACTTTGCAACAACTTCTGCAACATGAGATGAATTTCCTGTGCGAATTGCTGCATTCACTTTTTTTCGGTTTACCTTCCCCGAAACCGTGATTTGGCATGATTTAGGTAAATCCAAGTGATTCAGAAAGGTTTTAAGGAATTAAGCCAGCCAGCCTTCGTCACAGAATGTTCGACAATTGAGTCTGACTCATCTCGGCAGATGTTTACCTTTTGCGTTATCAGTTCCAACATAAATTTTGGAAGACCTTAAAATTTAAACAACTGACCATCACCAGTTCTATTTTGAAACG
The DNA here is from genome assembly GCA_933228815.1 of Machimus atricapillus. Taxonomy (NCBI): domain Eukaryota; kingdom Metazoa; phylum Arthropoda; class Insecta; order Diptera; family Asilidae; genus Machimus; species Machimus atricapillus. The sequence continues at coordinate 27,138,867 of OW121787.1, read as the reverse complement.
CGGTTAATTTTTTTTTCAGCTACTAAAGAGCCCTTATCAGCACTTTTTCCGGATTGACTTGGGTGTTACTCATCCGGGCATTGCAGCAGTAGCAGCATAAATAGCAAGAAAAGCACTTTTTTTATTCTATGTTGGACTGCAGCCAAAACAGTAATCTTACGACGCCTTTTATCAACATGAAAGGGAAAAAACTGTTGGAATTTTCATTAAAAAAAAAACCGAAGTGAAACAAATCTGTTTTTGTAACGATAACAAACATTTTCTGGGTAATTGTCTTAGTTGGTCAGGCGGACATCTGGTTCGAGACGGTCGTCAATGTCCACTGCATTCGTCACTTTGATGGACTTTTTCTGAGTCTACTTTCTGATTACACATTTTTTGAGCCAGACTTCCGTTGAGAAGAGACACTTGAATAGTTATTAAAGCTAGTAATTTTCTCTTCTCAGGTTAATTTAAAGAAGATACCCGTTTTAGATGTTTTATAATGGATCAAATTTGGTGAGCTCAAAGTGCCGAATTTTTTTAGATTTTTAAGAAACCTTGCACATATGTATGTCTTACCACCATAAAAGCAGGTTCATTTAGATTATTTAGAGGTTATATCACGGAGAATTAAGTAAAAAATTTTATTTTTTTTTCTATGCTAAGATTCGTTAATTTCTGGCTGCCTAATTTAATCCGAGGGTCAAAATGGGTCCTAATTTCACACCGATCGTTAAACTTTTGAGGCGATGAAACAAACTCACATTTGCATTTGTAATAACTAATATATTAATAAGGACAAGAATGTTTGACCATTAATATATACACATATGTATGTACATACATGTTTTACATCCAATATTTATGAAACTTTTCTTTATTTTATAACCTACGCCCTATGCTTCAAATTTTGAATTGCAATCTCAATTTTGAGACTGCCTGATACACTGCTGTTGTATGTAGTTTAAAATTCAAGAAAAACCTCCGGATGTCTTATATGATTATTTCTAGAGAAAATAATTATTTTCCAAATAGATAACAACTGAACTATACTAATTCAAATAGAGCAACAGCAGAAGTGGTATGGAGCTATCTTTGGATTCACTCCCATATACATACATATGTATGTACATATATGTAATTATATACATATATCTAAATATACATAAAGTTGGATCTGTGCAGTAATCCCAAATTTGGATCTGAACATACATAACCATCATATCTATCGGCTTTATCTAATCATTTTTCCCGGAAAAGTTTTCCGTAGGATTGTTCAAGAAATAAAGATTTTGTGGCTTGTTAATCTCCTTTTAAGTAAATATCGAAGTATCCCTTCCCTGCTGGGCCACAATTTAAAATATTTTCGTTAGTCATGTTTTATTTATTTTATCTAAAAAAAATGTGTTTTTCTGCCCTCGAAGTAATCTGGCTAGATTATTGAAAGACTTCAATACCAACAATTTTGCAAATTTGATTGCAATATGAAACTGAGCCGTGAAAATAACTAAGTAAAAAAGCTTCAATGAACAGAAAAGCATGTTTTAGAACATGTGTTTTAAGAGTTTTTAAAATGCTTATTTTTTGTTGAAGAATTCTTTTAAATTTTTAAAATTCCCAGATAGCGATTCCAACTTATGTAAATTTCATTAATGCATATACTTTTGCAAGTAAAAATTAAAAATGCAAAACGTTGAATCAGCAATTATTTAACATTAAAATCATACTGAAGGATGATTACTATATATTATAAACTGCGCACTAACGCCCAGAGTAAGCTTCTCGTACTTGGAGCCATCTACGCCTACTCACCACTTCTAGAGAAAATATTAGCAACTAGAAGTAGCCATGGACGCTCCACCAATAGTTCACAACAATATGACTCAAACGATTTGAATGATCTTAATCAAAGCAAGTTTTTTAAATATCTAAGGCCGGCCGATGTCAAAGACTTGAATACACATATTATTAGAAAACGAGTCTTATGTATTTTTTAATTCTATAAATAGACGCTTTATTTGCAGAATTACTTCCCAAAAAGGTACGTAAACATTTTTGAGAATAGAATAGGGCAGCTAAAGTTGTTACAAAATCTTATAGTTAGAGGAAAAATCCATTTAGAGATAACTGACTGAAATAGGTAGATATAACAGGAATTTAATTTTCCAGCTTTTGCTCATAAATTAAAGGTGGAAAGCATCGGTTCAAATTCTAAAAATCATACGCTTAGTCTCGATTTTTATATGGAAAAGCCAAGTTTTATCTCATTCAAATTCAGAGCGAGATCGATTTTTCTAATTTCTCGACTAAGTATTTGCTCAGAATTTTTAACATTAGAATCAAATTCTCTAATAGATACTAAAATGGTAAGAAAAAACAGAATTTTGGAAATGATATTTAAATACTGAAAAAAATAATAAATCAATAAATGAATACTTGTAGATTAATCGTCGTTCAATAAATAGACTTAGAAAGAAACATATATCTTGCCGAAAATTATAGTTGTGTGTTTTATATATGCTATCGTATGCATTTGGAATAAATAGAACAGAGTATTATATATCTTTAAATTTCTAGATTTTTTAAATAAGGTTTATATGTATACTATTTATTATACTGTGAATTTATCAATGAACAGAGTTACTTTTCGGGAAGCGATCAGTATTCTATAATTTCGCATAGTTTTGTAAGTAGTAACTTATTTTGTTCACAGCTTCTTTAATAATTTTAAGTTCATCTTACTATTTATAGTATCTAAGTAAGATTTTTGTACTTTTACATTCTTTTGAAGATTTGCAAAATTGAATAAAAAAATAAATAAATAAAGTACCCCAATACAAAAATTACAAAATATATATCCTAAACGGTAAAATTTATAAAGATGTTGTAGGAATAAACGTTGATCTTATCATATTTACGCAATATCTTGTATAACTACGAGAAACATTTTACTAAAACTTGAAAAGTTCAAAACTTAATGATGAAAGAGGAGTAAAAAAGTGAATCAATAATTGAAACAGGTGAAGGATTGTTTATATTTCTTTATACCTGGCAAATTATGGCAATGGATTTAATTTCACCGAGTGTGTCTTAAGAAAATTCAATTCAGGGTATCTAGTGAAAATAAATTTCCAACCATCTTAATACAGAGAGATCTTTCAGTTTATTCAGAGCTCTTACAGGAGCTGCTAAAATTTAAAATGTCTGCGATTTTTGTATGCATTTCCTTTTTTTTCCTCCGTGTGACCTATACAGCCGGGAAGAACCTTCTAATCGAAATTCTGCGAAATCCACGATAAGCTTAGTTGAGGTGGAAGAAGTCGATTACTTTACAGCGCTGGCTATTCAAAGGAAACCGCTCTAAGAAAGCGCTCAGGCAGGAAGTTTACCCGTGAAGAGCAATTAGGCTCCAATTAGCAATAATCTTTTCTCAATATATCTAAAGGCGGCGAGCGGAATTTTAATTTAAACAATTGCACAATAGGTTGCGCCGCCGTTTTCCAATGTTTACAAAACCATCGTCTGTTTCCACAAATCGAATTTTTATGAAGTCATTAGGGGCTCCACTGATTACTTCATCAGTCGGCACCACAACCAAAAGATCTGTGTCAGGAGGCGCGGGTCGTTCGTTTTGTTCTTTGCTAATGACACTCTTGAGTCTATACCCTGAGACCTGAGATAGGTTTATCAGTTCGTAATTAGCCCCGAGAAGGATAGCGGCGCTTAAACCGATCAGTCTCATTCAAGTCAACCGCCTCCGAGGCCAAGACAATTGAACTGAGGAAGCAGTTTGTGCGGGACAATAACAGACCTTAATTACCTGCTCTCCGCTTCCACGGGTACCTATTCACAATCCGTGATCGTCCCGGACAAAGACTCGCTCACAGGAATATTAATCAAGAGGTAAAATGCACATAAAGTGCACATTTTAATTGAGTCACGCTTATCGCATCACATGGCATGTAAATGGCTTATGAATCACCCCGCGGGCGACAATGTAGATACCCAGATGACATCGCCGCCTTAGCTGCAGATCCTGGAGGTCTACTTTTGCGAAATAACACTGCTCCAGAAAGCGATATTTCATCATGACTTTCATTATATGCAAATTCGACCGAACGCTAATTATTTTTTTGGAGGTGCGGTCTCTTTACGGTTTCTCTCAGTGCTGGTAAGGTATAACTACGTAAATCTTAAGCTTATTTAGAGACAGCTGGATTAGAAGACAAGCCACATGTTATGGACGTTATTCGCAAGTCGACAATTAGCTAATGAATTCCAAGTTAGCAACAAAAAGAATCTTCGCGGTACGCGCGCTAAAGGCAAATCGACATTGGCGAGTGCCACTGTACCGTGCCAGTACGCGAAAAACTTGAATCCCTGAAAAGGTAGCGACTTGCCATGATGTAACCACAAACAGCGTTCCACCAACAGGGCAACAAGAAATTGTTTGATTTTTAATGAGATTGAATCAGACTCGGGCTGGTCTGATGACGGCGTGTGTGCTTTCACGTCGAGCTAAAGAGCTGCGCAAAACGCGGCCCAACCCGGCGATTCTGAACATAATGCGGTCGTTGTACGCTATTTTGAAATTTTGGAGACTGCGGGAAGGCCATCGGGGAACCATTGGAGCCCCATTCCGTCTGGATGCTACACACGCTGGTCTCGTGGGCACCCGGATAACGGTCGGAATACCAAAAATTGAATGATGCGCCTCCCAAGTTGTCGAATTTTGGCAGGAGGCCCACACGACAACGAGACTCTTGACAGATGATGGGCGTGATTCATGCGATCGGAATTTCTCAGGTGTACAGGACGCACAGACTCCTATTCCCCATCCTCCTACAAAAAAAAAATACTTCACAGCACGAGCTGAGGGTGGGTCCACTTACTTCCGTAAACTTCTCCTGCATCTCAGCACGCTCCTCGGCGGTAACCTTTTTTATCCTGTTAGAGGCCATTTTCAAACAACTCCTTCCGTGGTAAACAACTCCACTTTTTTTGCCCGAAACACTTACAACAACTTTTGCCGCAGTTTGCACTACTCTCTGAGCCCGCTGAACGAATCGTTCACAAGCAATAAATTATAGAAAATAAATTGTATCACAATTTGGGCAGCGTATCAATTGAAACTCGCGGCGATCGCTTTTTCTTCTGCGCAACGAAACAACATCCACGGGCCGACCCCAGAAACCGTTTTCAAGAAGTATCCAAGTGAAGTGACACTCGCCGCCGCCGTCGCTGCTGGAGGTGGCTGGAGCTGGAGCCACTTCCAGCGGCACGTCACTTTCCCATTTATGGAAGAGAAACGAAGCGGTGGCTGGAACGAAGAGCTTCTTTTGCAAATTCACCAATTTAAACATTTTAATTCTTATATTTATAAAGCAACTGGGGCAACAGTACACCAGTTACGAGCACATTATTGTGGCTTTTTAACAAAAAATTAAACCGATGAAAAGGAAACTGAAAAATGAAAAATAAAATAATGTACATAACTAATTTTGAGTCGCCGCCAAACAAGCAAGCAAACAAACAATTTGGCACCGACTCAAAATTAGTTACTTATAATAGTTTAGGTGCTAAGACTAAAGAGGTTTATTTTATTTTTTACTTTTCAGTTCCTCTTTCGCCGGTTTAATTTTTTTTAAAAAGCTTTTATTTCTCTCTTTTCACTTTCTTTTTTCGTCGGTTTAATTTTTTGTTAAAAAACTTTTATTTAACATTAGGGGTGGAGTCTTTTTCAAATTATAATGGGTACAACTTCGAGGCATTCGTATACCATACCCTATCCAATAAAAAAAGAATCATTAAAATCGGACTACTCTGTAAAAAGTTATGCAGGAAGATACTAAAAAAAAACTTGAGAACTTCGTCCTTTTTTCATCGGTTAAAAATAAAATTAATTTAGGATTAACGGAAACTGCATTTTTAGAGATATGTATGTGTTTCAAGTTTGAAAAAAATAATCGGCACGAAATTAACTTTATATTCCTAGTCAATAGTCATTTGGGTAAAATAAACCGATTTCAGTCAACTATTATTTTTATTTTATTCAAAATATGTACCTAATTTAATTGATTATTTTTTGAGGTCTGAAAAATAAAATTTGAAAAAATATCATTATTAAAAAGCTTGCAAAAGCCGATCCTACAAAAGTATGAAAGCACGTGTTTTAAATTGAGAATATTTGGAACAATTTCTGCATAATAAATCTACGTACATATGTTGCTAGGCTCATATACATATGTATACATACGAATCTTTTCACATCTTCCGACAGTCGCCCGCAACACTCCCTTTCTTTTTTATTTTTTGTTTTGAAATACAAAGTTTGGGTTTTATTTTAATATTTCTGAGGCAAAACTATTCTCCTATTTTTTTTCTATCTTTTATTTAGCTTTCAGTTTAATATAAATATGTTATATTATCTCTGATTTGACCCCCTTCCCGTTATCCGATTCTACTAAAATTTTGCAAATTTATGAAGATCCTGTAACATGATCTGATTTGATGATGAACCTGGATGGTTGTCAGTGGTCACAGGATCTCAGCTCTGCTGAAAATAGATCCGCCAAGCTTATGCGTTGTAGACCAAAAATAGTACTTTGGAGTTTTCGGAGTCACTGAAGTATGTTTTAAGTAAAGAAGGTATATTAAAAGTTTATTTTTATGAGAGTTATTTTCTAACAAAAATTTTCTATACGCATATCTTAACAAATAAATTTTTGTATGAGTTTGCGCTTACGGAAAAAAAACCAATTATGAAATTTATGGAGAAAAGCAAAATTCACGGACTATTTCGTAACATTTTAAAACCTCTTATATTTTTAAATGACAGTTTAAAATTCAAACTGTCATTTGAATAACATCATAAATTCCGAAATCAATCCGTGATTTTGTAGTGATTTCTTAAAAATGATAAAAAATGGTATTTTAGTACTATTTCACATTATTTTTCTAATGGGAGCTATTTAAGAAATTGAATAAATTTCAGTGAAGCAAAAAACGAGTTAGTGTTAGTGTACCTCATATGTATGTATATAAATGGTCCTAAATTTACCTGAGTCCTTAATATTCGGCATTCAAAATCGTTATAAACTATCTAATGGAAACGAAACAAAGGCTGGAATTGGAAATAAGGCGTATTTTCATAACGCGCCCTATGCCCACTTCCAGCAGTTCCACATCTCTGGTAACCCTGCCGGTCCTCCCCTCTGTGTGTTTCTTTCTGGCAAAAGAAGCGAAAGTTGTGTTTTTGCGGTGCGATTGCAAGCAGCGAGATTTATTTTGATGGAAATTTGGGACTTTGCAGGAATTTTTAAAGAAGGCCTCGAGAAGGCGTCGTGTTTATAAAGTGCAGAGATTTCGGGCCGTGCGCGGCGAGTGGACAGTGTGATCGTTGTAATATAAGAAACTGTTGTTTTGTGCGGCTGGGCCGACGACGTGACACAATTGTGTGCGGAAATTTGTGAATTATCTGGACAAGTAGCGACTGCAAACAGAAATGAACAACGGATTTAGCACGGGCGAGGAGGACTCCCGGGGCCCCACTGACCAAACCTGCTGCCTCATTGACGAAAGCGAACGGTGCAGGAATGCGGCCGGGAATGCTTCCTACAGCAAACGCATACAAAAAACTGTTGCTCAACGGAGACTGAAACTCAACATTGATCCGACTGTAAGTTCGGCTAAACGCCCTAAATTTAGGTACAAAATTTAATTAAATCATTCCCGCAGGCGCACCACATTTACATCTGTGACTATCATAAAACGCGCATCCAGTCGGCGCGCAACAAGCGCCGGCGAAAGGACTCCGAGGACGACAGCAACGAGACAGACACCGACCTCCCCGAGGTCGACCTCTACCAGCTCCAGGTGAACACGCTCCGTCGGTACAAGCGGCACTACAAAGTCTCCACCAGGCCCGGCATGAACAAGGCCCAGCTGGCCGACGTGAGTATCGCGTTCCGGCGACTGCCCGACTGACTGTTTTCAATGAAAAGTGCTCAGCTCGACAGCTGTTTGCGGTCAGAGTGACCCATGAGATTGTGGTCAATTCTAGTGATAATTAGACCCAGCTACGCTCCGACTCTGTCAGCGTTTTATGCTTCGATAAGGTTTCGCGCCAAAATTTGCCGTATCTGCATTTTCAGGCCGAATATTTGCAGTTTTTGTTCAGTTAAAATCCTGGTAGTATTTAATAGTATAAAATCCTTTTCTTTCGGATAATGTTAAGATTACCGAATAAAAACCCTATATACAGGGTGTTTTTCTAAGGTCTACATCTACATGGTCTCCTGATCAACGTTTGTTCGCAGACTTAGATGAAGGGTCAAGGTCAAATTTTGGGCTTCGAAATTACCATTTTCGAAGTTTGACGCCGCTTATTTGTTGGCGGATTGGTTCGTGGGTAAAGTCGTTACAAAGCTTGAAGATTAAGCTTTCTAATGCGCTATCAACCAGTATCCTTGGATGTCTCTGAAAGAACTTATATATAACGCATTTTCTAGGTTGACCCCCTCCGGGGGCTCTCTCCGAACAAACGTTGATCAGGAGACCATGGGGAATCGATTGGCATACCCCTGTTCAGACCTTAGCAAAACACCCTGTGTACAGTGTTGGGTGAAATATTTGCAGCAAATTTAGAATTGCCGCTTTTTTTTTATAACAAATTTATTTAAGTGCTTAACACTTAACTAAAAACATAACAATAGTAATAAAAATTCATAACATCTTAAAACAGAATTCAAGTCATATTCTTGTTGGGAAAAACATTTGCAAGAATTCAAAAACAATAACTGCTTCAAACAACAAAGTTAGCATTATACACCTCATACTTTTCGTAGCATAACTCTTATTTCGGCTGCGCAGCTCCTAGGCATCGACTCAATTAATTCTATTGTTTAATTTTTCTGATACCGCTCTAAATAGTGCGTCTTTATTTAAAAATTTTTGTCCTCGTAGCCTCTGCTTTTTACAATTATTTCACCCTCCTCAGCATACGGCAACATTAAATTTTGCATTATATCCTTCTATTGTATGTGGTCCATTCGATCATTTACTTTATGAATTGGCCCAACTCTCTGCCCAGAGAAACGTCCTCAGATCATAAAATTACCGCCTCTAATGTGTTGTTGCAAAATCGAGAATTGAACTTCTCGTCCTTATAGGTCGCCGTACACTGAGTACCTAAATCAAAAATGTTGAAGGCTGAGTAAATTAAATTGAACTTTGTTTGATTCGTCAGAGAAATTCCAGCTGAAATAGAGTTTAGCAAAGTGTAGTTTAGCTTTCCTATTTTTCTTCGAAATCATTGGCTTTTTAAGAAGTCTTGATCGCAGCCCTGCCTCCTCAGCTCTTGATCTAACGGTCCTTGCACTGATGTTTAATTATTTTATTTAATTCAGTCGCTATCTTCTGGGAACTTTTATTGGGTGTTGCGTTAATGGCTCGAAGAATAAATTTGTCTTCCCTTAATGAAGACTTCTTCGGACGTCTGCCAGAATGAAGTGTTTCTATTGATCCTGACTCATTGAACTTTTTAAGTATCCACGATACCAGCGATTTATTGATTAAAAATTTGTTCGCGATTTCTTATAACAAAAAAGGCAAAAATTATACATATATTTGTTGCAAATGTTTCAGCCAATACTGTATTAAGATACAAAATTTAATTAGGAGTTGAACAGTTAAAACGAGGAGAGTTTTCTGCAAAATAAAAATTTGGTGTGGAAAGGAAATCAGTCTAGGTTTTAAAACGACGATATAAAAGCCCACCAAATGTTGATTTTTCGAAAAATTTAAAATTAGTATGAATAGACAAAATATTTAGTGATGCAAAAAATTAGCAAAAAATATCTGATGAAGGCGATTAAAAGGATTGCTCTAATGTGAATATAGTTTTTAGATTAGCTATCTTATATCCATAATGCTTTTAGTATTCTGGTAAAATTTTGGGAGTTATAGGGATATTCCCAATTTTTTAGTTTATGTGAAGTTAAATTTCCTGAGTTCGAATTTTTCAAATATCTTTTTAAGTAGCTCCCTTCCAGAAAAGAAATCTATATCTTTTGTATTTCATTGCAGACGATCATGAAGCATTTCAAGACAATTCCCATAAAGGAGAAGGAGATCATCACGTACTTCATCTACATGGTAAAATCAAATTCCAACAAGCTAGACCAGAAGAATGGCATAGGGAATGACACCACATGAGAAAGCCGTGCCCTCGGTCCCAAGCCCACCACGTAAGCTAAGCTTAAAACTACTGAGAGAAATGCAATTAGTAGCTGTTAGAGAATCTTAACATTTTGATGAACACGCAAGAGAATTAGATTTATGGCGCTCTAGCGCAACGTACAAGTGATGACAATTCTTTCGTAGAAATGTAAGCCATTTATTTTATTTATCGATCAAGACAAGTAGCCTTTATTTTTAGCCCAAGATCATTGTTGATTCCTCTTCGCTATCGCTCGAAGTGTCTGCAATAATATAATTAAATAAAGATTTAGTTTTTAAATTCAGAATATATCCCTTACCGTTCCCTGGGCGTTCTGCTAGAGCTGCTACTTTACTAATTGGCTGACTCTGCCGTTGGTGCTGTCCGGCTGTGGCTTCATTCAGTTCGTGTTCAAGATCGCTTTCATCATCATCAATTTCATTGTCGTCTGGGTTGAATTCATCCATATGCTCATCACTGTCCTCATCCACCCACTTGATGTTGGCCTGATTCGAGGTGAGAATACTTGTCCCCTCTCCTATTTTCGTCACTGCCAAAAAAAAATATTTTGCGGAGTCTCTTCTTGAAAGGTCTAAGGAGGAACCTACCTTCAGTGTCTTCAGTTTCTTCTTTTGTCGCTGCTGTTGCATACACCGGCTGGTAAGGATTTTCAAAACTAAATTTAGGTAGTTTCAACATAAGTTTGTCCTCTGCCAAGGATGTGATCTTTTCCAGACGAAGGCATTCTGTGAATCCTACTGTTTTGCCTTGCGATCTAAAAGATATTAATTAATATATGTTTTATATAAAAGAACAATATCGTACCTGTCTTGCTCATCCTGTTCCAAAGCCTCTTTTATTTGGTCAACAATCAACTTAGCTCTATCTGCTGCTCTACTGCAGCACTGTAGAAGCAAATCAGGGCTCGTGTGGGTAATGCCTCCCAAATTGATGCAACACAATTCCCTGTAGGAGTTTAAACCAAAAATCATATTTGCTTCGGCACACCGCTCCTCGATAGCTGTTGGATCTGCTAAAGCAACTTCCCTAGAATCGTTAACGGTAAGAAAAGTAAATTAAACTAATATAATATATTGCTTACCCGTTCTGAAAGGTCGCATATGAGATGCATATTGGATAGTGGTGCAAGGCCAGAGAAATTGGGTCTTTTTCTGCAGAAGTGTGGATTTTTATTTCTTCCCCATCGATGCTTACATCAGGACGTTTGAAATGAGCAAGCGCGGATAATGCAGCAACTGATGCACAATCTTAAAAGTATATTAGAAAAAAATTGCTTACTTAATTCATTCTTTCCCAAAAAAAACTCTCAGCAGCATACCTATCAAATTCCCTTCGTGATTTAAAATTGTAACATCGCACCTCACCTCCCAAACCTTTTCGTCAGCGGTTACGCACAGAGATTCAAGGTCTACGCACCTTGAATCCTTCAAGGTCCTCTCCAGAATCCGGTTGATTTGTACAGATAAATCTGAGCTCCTTCCGGAATCAAAGTGAGAAGCAGCCATCGAGCTGAGTTCCACGTTGATGTAAAGCATTCCCTCGTTCGGCCTGGTCGGTTTTGGTGGCCCAATATCGCAAGACACTTGTGCCATAGCCCTTGTCTCACCTAGAGACACATGTACGCAGCCCCAGTCAGCCCCAAAGTTTATCTTTAGCGGGCGAAATTCATTTATCTTTCTTCCATCTAGTCGCTGCAATTAAGCCGTTATTATCGATAATTCTGAATAAAAAAGTCTTGATTTAAATATATTTTACCCTCTTTTCCTTTACGCATCGCTCAATAAATGTCTTTTCAGTAGTTGAAAGAGGTGTTTCTTTCATTTTGTAACCGGCAGGAAATTCGTGTTTGAAATTGGAAGCCAAATGCTTTTAGAAATGTCAAAATAAAGCATGCAAGTCTTCTTCTTGCCTGCTGTCGATTGCCCCTCTAGAAGTTAAAATGCTGTAAATCTTTCCGGAAGTTCAGCCATTTTGCTATGTTTTTGTTGATAAGAAACGGAAATTGCGATGACATTTTTCCACGGCATGTCAGCGGTTCCGTTAGAATCGGACAGCTATAAGTTCTCGTAGGTTTATTTAGATTTGCATATTTACGTTTAAAATAGGCAATAAATAAACTTCCACAATTTAAATCAAGTGTCAAAAGAACTGCGGAAGGCTAACATCAATCCAAATTTTACAAATATTTATTAATTGAGGTATGTATGTTTAGTAGTGTATTTTCGAAAAACAAATAAACGTTTGTGAGAAGTAGAGGGATATTTTAGGATACTTTTTGTTTTCTTTTGATATTTGAATCATCTCATGGAGTAGTTTTTCTAGGCCGTCAATGTTTTACAACTCTTAAAAATTGTACACTTTTTCATATTCTATTTGTCGCAAATCTATAACCACATAGAATTCTAGATCTTAATTCTTTTCTACATCATACATATTATTGTTCATTAAATTTCTAGTTTAGACAAATATCAGAGGGCTACCCATATGGTGAGAACTGGGACAGTGAGACTAGACGAGCTTTTGCCAAAAAATAATAGTAAATATCAGTCTCTGTGAAAAAAGCCTCGGGGAAAATAAATTAATAAAATCAGTTGTCAGACTATTTGGACTTTCGTAAATGAATCGTCCCAAACGATTGTTTACTAAGTCGTGAGTATTAAGAGCAAAACCGGAATATAGTATCGTTTAACACGATTCACTAACGAAAGCCCAAATAATCCGACAGCTGATTCATTTTCGATTTCGTTAACTAACAATATATTAACTTAAAATAATTATTTTACAATTCATTTTCGAATTTAGGATCCCCTGTGTGCGGCCTAAAAATATTAAATTGAGTTTCATGCCTCACATGTTATTCTGAAATACAACTTTTGGCTAATAAACTACATAGTACATTATTATATGAATATTTAATAAATAAAAGACCAAAAGATTAATAAATACACAGGTACCAGAGGAAAATTAACTTCCCCTGACTCGCAGCCTCGTCAATTCACGTTAGTTCAAAAATTAGTGCAAAGTTTCCTACATAAGTATCTTATGGTCTTGTGAAAAAGGGGGGGGGGAGATCAGGGGAATGGAAATTATGATAATGGTAATGTTATCAAAAAAAAAAAAATAAATAAATTATAAGTAGTTTAAAAGGAGGACCAATCGGAAGGTCAGAAGGAGATGTTCATGCCCAGGATGGAATTGGAGAGGGGACACAAAATTTACAGCATTTACAATTTTTTGCTCAAAAATACAAATTACTTATTGCAATACGAATAGATTTAAATTCTTGCACTTAAGTACATATACACTTGTAATAATGTATTTTTTCGCAATTTTCTTTAAAATAATTCCTTGAAGAAGGCGTTTTGCATATACATATTATACGGCCTAATAAAATTACAACTTTGTCCCAAAAATTATAAGAAATTACTTTAAAAATCATATTTAAGCTGCGAATAAACCTCCACACATATTTCCTAAATACATAATTCTTAAATTTGCTAACTGTTACCAGCTGAAAACGTTTATTTCACTAAAATACTGAAGACTGATTGGTGCTGAATTTGTGCATTTAATTTCAATGCTTTTCTGGTGAAATTTTGCGTAGGTAGACGATCAAAATAAGATAATTTACTAATCAATGAAACGAAACAGCAGAGAAGAGATCAATTTTGTATGGACCACTCAAGAAGTGTTTGTTGCTCAAGCATTTCGTTAAATTTTCATCAGTTTTGAAGCCAGGCGCGTACAAGTATGTGTAGAATTTCAGAAATTTAAAAATAGCAACACACAACAGATATTATGCCCCCATTAACACAGTAGACGGTATGCGACACAATGAATACTCAATTAAAATCAGAATATGAATCTGTTTCAAGACAAGATTTATTAGGACGGATTACTTGTGTGCACTATACTTTAATAACTTTATTAAATGTTCTAATTAAAGTGTAAATGCTTTATTACTCTAGATAGTGCTACTTTTCTATTTAATTAAACAATAGAACGAACGTAATGTTAACATGTTTATTATTCAGACTGGCATAGAATACCTTTTCAAAAGTAAATCATTTTTGAAGATTTTCGCTTTTTATTTACCCAAATGATTACGCATACATTCAGGAGACCGCCTACGCTCTATCCTGGTTTTACGTGAAATACCCAGTGGCTAAATTTAAACCTTTCGGTTGCAATATTCCCACACAGTTGAACTGAAAATTCTCTAATATGAGCAACTTCCAAGAGGACCATTTTACTGCAAATTCTGACAGAGATAGAGGAAATTCGGTCGCTTGACCGGAGAAAAAAGATATCAAGTTTATCTTGGACGAGTTCTTTAAATACTTGGCTCGTTTTGCAGGAAATCTCAATGTTTACAACTGATTCAAAAGAGGGACGAGATAGAAGAGAATTTTGAAAAGAATTTGTTCTTACTCGTTCTTGTTCTATTCATATTTATTTTGTTAAGGGAAATTTTATGTATGCATTATTTTGATTACCAAGTGTCTACATATAAAAAGTGTTTACAATATTTCATTTTAAAATTAATTTTCTTAATACCATATAGAGTGCTTTTTTAATAAGAAAGAATTAATATGCTAAAATAAAAATAAATCAAATTTTAGATAGAACTTAATTTGTCACATTACTTTTGACGGTAAAAGTGACTAGCATAGCTACAATTGCTCACCAATTATTAAAAGTTAATTTTCTATAACATAGATTGAACCGTTATACATTATGTATACTAATAATTTTTTAAATATTAGTTATTTCTGCATAAATAAGACAGAACCAAATAATTTGTATATAATATATGTATGCAATAGAAAAAATGTTATCCCAATTTTAGCACATTTGGTTTAGAAGGAGCAAATATTGAAATAATATGTAAACAATTTTTACGCAGTTTTCTGCATATTTTTCTATAGGCGCTGAAATGTTGGAAAAAATTTTGCTGGCACAAATACATAGATGAATAAGTCGTACCGTAGCCTGGTTAGCAGCACAATGTTCGTATTCATTATAAGGTTGTCCCAAAATGTTTATAATTAAAAATTGTTATTACTTAGGAAAATATTGAGAAATAAAGCAAAAAAACAGATGTTACTTAAAGTTACTGAATTTTCATAAATTAACTAAAGAATGTCTAAATTAACTAAAGAATGTCACTCTGAATTAATAATTACTAAATCAGAGTTGCATGCCCCAAAAAAAAAGGGGAGTTAACAATAATTGCTGTAGAGCTTCTCTGACGGGTAAATTTTTTAATAAACATTCTTTTGATTACCTTGGCGATAATCATGATTGGCATAGATTTTAAAAAAGATACTTGTTATCTAAAATAAATATGTAGTAATAGTTTGGAACTTATTTGAATGAAGGGAGAAATTCGAAATTCGTGGCGAACTATTTTGCATTGGATTAGACCATACATATTTGTTGAATTTTATGAAAAAATCACCCCTCAGTTTTTGTAAGCGATAAATTGAAAAACAAAATTTTTATTTTCTGTATACTAGGACTTGTTGTTTATTTTATTGTTATTTAATTAGTGTACAAAGCTATTATAGTACACTTTGATTGTTTTGGTTGTTATTGTTCTAAATTGAACAATTCAAATCTATTTTCGTGTTATTCAAGGACAATTTTTAGTAATTTGAAATAAATTTTTTACTACATAATTATTTTAAGGCACATATGTGTGCTTGTGACCAAATTCACATTTCGTGATATCTGTCTTCGACCATTTATTTTGACCAATTATAAAAATAAAATTTGGCTTGAGCAATAATGAACACAATTGTTAAATTATTACTCTTCTGAGATACAAAAAACTGTTAAGATCCCAAATAAAAAAAACAAATAGCATTTAAATTTGTTGCTTTGAATTAATCATTCGACATCAATATCCCAAGATCTTCTATATAAATATTTCTTGATCGATAGAGAATCACTTTAAAGAAATACACATGAGGTCAATGTTCAGTCTATGACACCTCTTTGTCTAATTTTAATCGTCTATCTTATTTCAAATTCCTCTTAAAAATCACACTGTATTTATTTATTCAAATTTTTATTGAACCTCTGAGTTACGAACATATTCTAAAATCTTCAACATTTCCCGGTTTTATGTAGGAATTGAAGAAAATTATGGCGTTGTGTCGTTGAAAGTAAAGAACAATGTAATGTAAGTTTTGCGTAAAAAAGACGATTTTTACTTTTTGTTATATTGAAACAAAGGCATGTTTTAGTTATATTTATTTTCAAGTTTTGGCAAAAGAGAAGATGTCATTGTAATAAAGTCAAAGGATGTTTATATTTAGGTTATTGCAGTTTATCATTTCATAAATTTGTAGGGCCTTTGCTTAAATTATATACATTCAAAAACAACAAGTTACAGCAATAAAATTATACATATGTTAAAAAATGTTCACCTTTTATTACACACTTAATAGTTAAACAATTTTAAAAAGGCTTATTTTCATCAATTTACGAACTTAATTCATCGTCAAGAAAATTTTATTGTATACATTTTGCATATGTAAACGCCTCTCAAGTTCAAATCGCTCAAAATTCTGGCGTTGGGCTCGAGTTGGACGGGCAAATTGCCTGCATTTCTTGTATATCAGGTTCAAATCAGCAAACACAGAACAAAATTACTACAATGAAAAATATTTTCGAAATAAAAATCAAAAATATTTCTGGTAAGTTCAAATTTTATTCTGCTTGTATACGAAAAGTTTTATTTTCAACATATTTTCTGTATATACCTGTCTTCTGAATTTTGAAAAAAAGGAGGAAAAATGTTAGTCGATATCCTCATCACAATGTAGGTGTGCTCCCTATATCTGGGGATTTCATCTTTGGGGGATACCGTCGTCAGTGTGTTTGTTGCTAATATAAACGTTTCCTAAAATGAGATTCCCAATGAACCTGTATAAGATAGAATCTTTCTAATACTTTTGCCCGACCAAAGTTGGTTCCACTGAGTCAGTCAGTTTAGTCGAACCGCAGCATTCACTCCGACGACGTCAGCTGCCGGACTATAGAGAAATTAAATTTTTATCTTTCCCTAGAGTAAGTTTTGAGACGAATGGAAAAGTAAAAAAATTAACAAAGATGTTGGAAAAAGACAATAATAAGAATAATAAAGGCAATACGGACGCTTTAACCTGGCTTTATTAATAAATTTAAGGAGATAACTAAAAGCTTTCTTTAGCACACTAACTTTGCTTTCCTCAGACCGCTTAATTCACTATACGAAATTTAAAAATTGTGAATAAAAGTGAAATTAATACAACATAAAATTAAGAATTATTTTGTGTATTGTGGGAAGTACTGAAGCAGACCATATTTGGATATTATGTGAACTTGTGAGTAAATTACATTTGAAGCTGCACACCGGAAGAATGCAGTAACTAAGTGAAAATGGAAATATAATATAATAAATACAAAAAGTAATAAGAACAGGTGCACGTAGTATTTCGCTCAAAATAACCGTGAGGCTGTGAAACTTTTCTCTACGCCCAAATGATACTATTTTTAGTACAAAGATATTCGCCGTGTTACGTGATACATTGCATAAACTCAGTCGTCTTTGAAATAAAAAAAACGGTGTGAAGGATTTCGAAAAGTGTTGGTCTTTGAAAAAAAAACTTTATAGTAATTTGGTGGTCTTCTATAGTTTTAAAAATTGTTTTTTTTTTCCCACATAAAAGTTTTTTTTCAGTGAGAATTAATACAACTGGAGTTTACCTTAAGTGATAGGACAATGCTAAAATTATTGTGCATTTGCTCTTATGGCCTAATTTAGCTATTATTCCTATATTACCATATAACTCCAAGCTGAAACTATAAATAGTTTTCAAGTGCTTTGGATTATTTGAGGGCTGCTAGTGTTCAAAATTAAACACCAATAGTGTGACTAGAAACGCCCGGTGTTTCGCATAGTTATACGCTAATTATAGGATCTAGAGCTAATTTTAGTATAAAAATACACATTGGATTTAAATCTGCGCATTAAATATAAAAAAAAAAATTGATTAATTTTCTGATGCTTTCGGTTTCTACCTATTGCCAAAATATGATATTACAAGGAGAATTTGGTCAAAACGACCTCGATGTCTATTTTTAGATTTTTTTCTTTTTAAATTTTCATTTATTTATTTTTAAAACAAGTTAAGATCTTTTTTTATGTGTTGATCAGTTTCCTTGTCCCACTTATTTTTTTCTAATCCAATTTTTTTAATATCTATTCTTCATGAGAAAAGGATTTTAATTTATAAATGCAATGATTGTTTATTTTTTTGTTGATTGCACTTGTAATACGCCCTTAACTACATTGGAACCATCTATCGAAGTTCCATTAAATTCTATTAATTGAAAGTCGACCGATCGGCTCAATTATTTTTTTTTAATTCTTAGGTTTGTAGGGTAAAAAAAAACTAATATCTCAAATCCTCAAAACCATTTATCAACGATTTTTCAGTTATTTTACTTCTTAATTTTTTCCTTCAACCCTACATATAAAATGAGTTTTAAATACTATTTTTGAAACTGGACAGTTTAAATTATTCAGATTTTTATATAAAAAAAACCTGAGAGATTGAGTTCCTCTCGAACCTGAAAGCTCGCACTTCATTTCGGTGGAATTTTGATATATGTATTTAGTTAAGCTTTTAAATAAAACCTAAATTAAATAAGCTTGGTTGATTCCATCTTTGCTCAAACTTTACTTAAGCCTGGCTGAATCCTATTTTAAGCTTAACTCAAGCCTTGTTCAAATTGTCAAACTCATCACAAACTGAAGAAGTTTTGTTTGTGGCATTCGAACTTTGCTTGGCTATAACTCTGCTTTCCTATAAATTTCACCAAAAACGTTTAAACCGTTTGCATAAAAAGTTTTCGTATCAACAACTTTATCTTGTTTCATATAATAAGATTTAGTTAGATTATTATTTAAAATTTCTGAAGAATTTTAAAACTTTTATTAAGCGTGCACGAAAGTTTTTACTTCCAAAAGTCAAATATAATGACCAACCAGTTCTATCTATTGACTTTGAACATCTTTGGTAATTAATTATTTCAACCGACAATCCTCGACAATCCTTGACATTGACACCATTAACTTAATCATATTGAGCTATCAATCGATGTTCAAAGTATGAACATATGAATTAATATGTATATTTAATATTTCAATATAATGTTTGTAGGGTACATTTTCCGGATGTAACAAAAGTAAAGGTAAAAGGATATTTCGGCATAGTTAATTTGCGAGAAAATGGAATTTAAAGTTTTATTATACTTTATTACATACATATTTGGAAACTGTCACGGAGCAGGTGTAGCGTATTCGATTCGATTATTTTTGAGCTTATTGAAAGGGATAAAAGATTAATGTATGTAGATTTGTTGGGCTTTAGTGCACCGACATCAAAATTTTTAAGTGTCACGAATGGATACAAATTTCGAAAACTGCAGTTAGTAGAAGATGTGTATGAATGAAACCAAAATTATATTAATGTTGCTATATATACACATCCATTTATTTAAAAGAGTTGTTTCAACTTTGCTCATTATATGCATCTTTATATATCACTTAGAACAAAACTATTATAGTCTCAAGGTATCATTGTTAAAGTCGAATAAATATTTTGAATTCGTTACAATTTATTAAAATATTATATTTTTTCGTAAAAGCTATCGTATTTGGTGAATCTATTTAGGAAGGGTTTCTTTCAAAATACAATCAGAACTAATTTGGGTACTAAATGTTGATTCGTTAGATACGAACTTAATTAAACTAAGTACTTTGAAGAGATACAAATCAGATCAGCATTGTAATCTTAGTTTTTTAGTTATATTAGTTTTCAGTTGATTGGGAAGCCAGAGAACATTTGCTTTATGGACTTTGTCTTTAGAAATACTTCAATATCTACATTACTTATACATATTATAGGTCTATTCTATTTAGCTTTAGCTTAAAAATTATTTGGATGAGAAAAATTAAAAATTTTTATGTTGATAAATAATTTATCAGTTGCATAATGTAATGAACCACCTACATAGTGTATAGCCAAATAACCAAACTTAAAAGTTAAAATAACATTCTGTTTCTAAATACATTTCAAAAGTAAGACGAACCCCTTGATAGTGCAGAATTAACATTCAAAATTTATAAACAAATGTATTATTTTATGTATGAAATATGATTGTATGTATATATGGTGTTGATTAATTATAAAATCACAACAAGTGTACGCATCGCAACCATTTGCAATTTGCAAATTTGAACCAATGCCAAAATTCAAGACATATAAATCCAGAAATTGTACAACATCCCCTAAAAGTTATATCAAGAATTGCGTAAACTTTCATAACCGAGCGCTCAACTCGACCGATCTTCACTCTCTATTTCATTTTGTGAAAATTTTCTTAAAAACTTTGCAAAATCCATGAGGATGAATTTTGTTTATAATATTAAGCAATAAATTAGGAGTTTTTTTAAAACAATTTTCGAATCCCACGTTACATACATTCTAGCATAACATTCGGAAAGTACTCCTACGTAGATTTTCAAGATCGGAAAACGAAATTTAATCTGATCGTGTTCTATTTTTAATACATTCAACGACTAACACATGTCCCATTTTGGTGACTACGAAAATCGCAGCAATCGTTCGGGTGTGAGAAGAGGCTTTATGTTAATTGGATGTTTATTTTAACAACTACAAATGAACCGACCGAAAAGCATTATTCATTCCGTTACCATTCGCGCTTTTAGGTGCTTCATCTGCATGAATCAGATGAAGAAATATGAAGAAAATGCTCAAAGGGAGGAAAAAAGAAAACTATGTTTTTCGATTCTCTCACGAAAACCCCCTCTCTTCAGGAAAATGAGAAAAGTTTCGTGTGAATTCTGTGCGTTTTGATTCTATTTATAAAATCCCCAAGAGATTCCTAGCTCAAATTAAATCCGCCTTTGATATATACTGTTGAAACTTAATAATAGAATTTTATATATTTTTTATGTACAAAATCGCAACAATTTTAAAAATGAATGCCTTCTAACAAGATTTAACAAAATAATAAAAAAAAGTAAACGTTTTCATTTAACAAAAAATAATATTACGTTATTTTTTTTTTATTTTTTAGATTTAATTTTCCTTATTCGTAACCATGTCCGATGAAGAAGAATACACGTAAGTAAAAATATATTTAAAGAATAAATTCAAATAATTTTATGTCACAAATTTGAATAATGAAAAATTCAAACATATTCCCTTCTTTCTTTTATCTTTCACCTATTTTTACAAAACTTTTTTAATTATGCGTTTAATTTTTTTCTTGTTCACTGTTTCTACAATCCTTTTGCACAAATCTCCTTTTGTATTACTTTTTGGTTTTTAAAATTCACAATTTTCCTTTTTCGTTTTTTTATTTTTTTTTAAATCACAAGTGAATTTACAATTTTAATATCGTTTGATAATGTTTAATGTTAATATTTCTTTTATAAAATAAAGTAAAAAAACATACTGCAACGTTAACGAAGGGAATGTATTTTTTATCCTGTTTTTCTACCTCATTCATTAATACTTTCTTAAACCAAAACAATTTTAGCTCTGAAGAGGAGGAGGTCGTCGAGGAAGTTCATGAGACGTAAGTTTTATACTCAAAATCGGAATCATTTTGAGACAATTGTTATTATTTATATTCGCTTCTTTTTGCTCAATATTGCTTAAATAGATTGATGATGTCCGATTAGATATGCTGCCTAGGCAAGCAATTGTTTTGCTTCGTCTTTTTGCTAAGAGCTGTTTATGTAAAAAGATATAAGATCTTGATCATTCAGCTTATCAACTTATTTTTATTTGCTAAATTATAAAACTGATAAGATCTTATTCTATTATAAGAACTTATGAAGTGTGACCAAAAGTTTTTGGAAAAAATAAAAGTTTAATTCAATGTAAGAAAATAAAATAGCTTCTGGTCACACCCCGTAGGATTGTCAAAATTCCAAGGGCAATTTTGCTTATTATGGAAACAGGACTTTGGATTAAGAGAGAACTGAGTACATCAAGATTAAATTTTTTAGGATAACTCGGAAAACTAGTTTTTCTTTTATTTTCGATTTTAAAATTGCAAAACGTCCCCTATCATGTACATATATGAAGATTTCGTTATAGAATAATCTGAATTATAACTTCTAGTATAATATCCATATGAATTTATCGTTACATTTTTACGTCTTCAAATGTCTATTCTTCGCGGTTTGACAATATAATGTCAATAAAGTGTGTCTCCTTTCTGTTTGTGGCCTTCATTATAAAAACTATATGACAACGAATTTCGATGATGATTCTAAAATTGTATTGCTATTGTTCCATATACATATCTATACCTATAAAATACACATACCGGGTATCATATTTCACTAATTTCTATTATTTCATTATTTCTTTATACATAATATAATAATATAAATTGAGGGCAATTATAAGCATTTTACTTGTGTAATTATCTATATTTTTCTTCAACAACAACGAAAAGTCCTGTTTGCTTCGCTATTCCTTTAATATTTAAAATATTAAAGACAATTGATAAGAAAAGCTCTGCAACGCAACTAATCAAACGCATTTGCATATGAAAAACAGAAAATGAAAAATCCCACTAAGAAAAGCTTTTTCTCCATTACAGGAAGTAAGTGGTAACCTCCTAAGTGATTTTTTAGATTTTAGTCAAAACATAGTTCAAATAGAATAGTTGCACTTTCCCTGTGAATGTAGATGTAGTAATTTGTTTCTTATTTTTACTTTTTATATAAATTTTTATATTGTTAAGGAAAAACATTTGTTAAAAAATCTTGTGTGAGAAAGTAAAACTTCTTTTGATTTAGAGTTTATTGGAGCAGTAAAAGTACCTAAATATTTTCTATCAAGAGGAGTATAAAAATCATTGAAATCATATTACATTTTTGTTCACAAAAATATTCCATTAATTTATAATATAAGGTATTCTAAAAGAAACATTAAACTAAATTAAAACACTTCTTACCTTACTTATGGACACAACTGTTGCACTACGTGATTATCCTGATTTTGCAAAAATAAAGGCGCGTTGAAACCAAAGTTGACGAGTAAGTTGATAAAAAACAAAAAAAAAAACTTATTTTCGATAAAAACACAATAATGTTTCAACTAAGGCAATAAGCTGTTAATCCGAGCTATAAATGTGTGTAATATATAAATAATCAAACAGAATAGCTTCGATAAAACAAAACATAATTCCATTAAACAATTCTAAAAACACAAGCGCACTTTTTTGTAATTTTTAATGCGCTTCAGCTTATATTTTGTATAAAAGAGTTTTTGTGTTTTATTTAAAACTAATGAATAGTAAAAATTGTAAAACTAAAATATTTGTATTCGAAAAACAAATTTTTTTATTTTTTGAAAACACTTTAAGTTTTGATGATTTCATTAAACAGTAACAAACTTTTTTGATAAAACAATATTCAATATTCACTTTACCTTTTAGATTTTAACACTTTTTGTTTACTAAACAGTCCATAATTTTTGAAACACATATCATAATTCGTAAAATATTAATAACGGGCGTAGAAAAATATAAAAATTTGGAAGGATTAACAGTCAAACACTAAACACTGGCTACACATTTAAATGAGAAAATACTTCAGGGTTTTAAAGTTGAACATACAACAGATGATATTTGACAATTTTTCTCTTTTACTATTTTACTATTTTTATTTTGAGTCTACAACATAAATTTTTCTCATTACGATCTACCCTACCCAGGTTATAAATTGATCCTAAATGGATCTCTTCATCTTCTTCAATTTATTCTTGTTTAGATGGCATTAATCTTTGGCAATCGTTTTTATTTTATTTCATCCTTGAAATTGCAAAACTAAAAACAGGTAATTTGCAATTTTAGCAGTTTTTTCTTCTTGCCCTATTTATTAGACCTTTGTAAATGTTTAAAACTTCAAATTAATCGCGTACTTTTTGATGAAGATGATTTTTGTAAATCATTTTAAGATATCCATCCACAATTTTTTGTTATTCTTTCAGTCGACATTTTTCTCATAAAAGCTACTGCAAGCAATAATTCAATAAATATAACAGAAAGAAATTCAAATATATACATATATGTTCTGAAGTTAATTGAAAGAAATTTATATTTTTAAATCGATAACACTGGTCAGCATTAACTTTTTTTTTAATAGAATTGACAAATCATTTCTAAAAGATGTTGTCCTTAGACTTACGAATTCGTACCTATATGGATAAAAGTCCCTAAAGAAATGACTCGCCACTTCTCAAAAAAAGAATAATAACAACAAATAAATAAATTAAATTTGTTGACTAGTGTTATCAATCGAGAATGATTATCTGTGCAAATCGTAAACACCGATGGTTTTGAGGTTTCTACTTCTATAAGTAATGTTCAACTGAGTCGGACTTTTTGAGTAATAAATCAGCAGTAAACAACAGAAAAAAGCAGGTTGTAAATATTTACCATTGCATGAATTAAATCCCAAATTGTGTGTAACTCTTCGTTACTATTTAAGTACTTCACAATTGTATTTGTCTTAAATAATCATAAAAAATCAAAAATTAAATCTCCACGAATCTGTTAAACATATTTGATTGAAACTAATTAGAAATAATTGTAATTTTAAAGAGGGGAGGGAGATCCAGAATTCATCAAACGCCAGGATCAAAAGAGGAATGATCTTGATGATCAGTTGAAGGAATACATTGCAGAATGGCGTAAACAACGAGCCAGGGAAGAAGATGAGCTGAAGAAGCTCAAGGAGAAGCAGGCCAAACGCAAGGTGTCACGTGCCGAAGAAGAAAGGAAAATGGCCCAACGCAAAAAGGAGGAGGAGGAGCGTCGTATCCGTGAAATTGAAGAGAAGAAACAACGTGATATCGAAGAGAAGAGGATGCGTCTCGAGGAGGCCGAAAAGAAACGCCAAGCTATGGTCCAGGCCATGAAGGACAAGGACAAGAAGGGACCCAACTTCACTATTGCCAAGAAAGATCCTACTGTGGTATGTTTATTTAATATAATTTTTAGACGAATGCTATTACATCACCAGAATTGAACACAAAATATAGAAGCTGATTAAATTATCAGTGTAAAAATTTGATAGTCCTAGTAAGTTTGACTATAGAACATTGATAATTTTGTATTCGACTTTGGTGACATATAAGTGTTCGATTTTAAATCTAATACGGTTTTATAATTTGTTAACAAAGTTTAACTTAATTTTTTTTGTAGCTTGGACTTTCAAGCGCTGCTATGGAGCGTAACAAGACAAAGGAACAGCTTGAAGAAGAAAAGAAAATCTCCCTTTCCTTCCGCATTAAGCCTCTTGATATTGAAAACTTAAGTGTTGAAAAACTTCGTACTAAGGCTACAGAACTCTGGGAATTGATTGTCAAACTTGAAACCGAAAAGTATGATTTAGAAGAAAGGCAAAAGCGTCAAGACTACGATGTGAGTAATGTTTATTATTGTTTTCTGTTTGACGATTACTCAATTATTCAATTATGCTTCAGCTTAAAGAATTGAAGGAAAGACAGAAACAACAACTTAGACACAAAGCCTTAAAGAAGGGTCTTGACCCAGAAGCACTGACTGGAAAATACCCGGTAAGTTCAAAAATAAAAATTAGAATTAGGGCACTTATTGAAAAAATTCCAAATTGAAAGATCTGATTTAATGCCTGATAATACGTATAATCAATTAATTTAAAAAAACATTATTTTAACATTATTCCTTTTTTCTTTCAGCCAAAAATCCAAGTTGCCTCAAAGTATGAACGACGTGTAGACACACGTTCATATGATGACAAGAAAAAACTTTTCGAAGGTGTAAGTATAAAAAATATATTAAATAAACGTTTCCAGGAAGAAATGTTAATAAAGTTCAAATATTTTACTTTATTCTCTTCCACAAAAAAAAAAAAAAAATATTTTTGCAAAAATTAAAAACAAAAAAAAACAAATAAAAGGGTTACGATACGCTATATGCAGAATTAAAAGAAAAACAATGGCAACAAAAACACGAATTATTTATGAGCCGCACAAAAAGTAAGACCAATATAAAGTTTTTTGATATTTTTTTACGTTCGTTTTACTTTTATCAATGTTTCATGTTTAATTCGTTGTATAATTTTTGTTTACTTGTTTTTTGTAATATCTCACGGTGACCGTTTGTACAATTTTTCACAGCAATTTACTGACGTAATTTTTTTATATTTACTATAATTTCGTGTTAAATTTTTGTTATTTAATTACATTTTTTCGTGACGACCAAAGGTTTTATAAAGAACATTTTACGTTTGTTCCTCTTAATAATGGTCTTTTGATATATTGCAATTGAGCATTTACAATTTGAGGCAAGAAAAGGTGAAAGAGCGTGACTATGTAACATGTAATGTATTTTTGTCCGTGTATTATTTTTTTGTTAACCTTCGCATCTAAAACAAAACACAATTATACAAAAAGTCGCCACAGAACGTAAAAACAATATTTAGTGAGAAATTGGTGTATCCCCTTTTAAATGTTAAATTATTTTAATGTCTTTTAAAAATGCAAGCAGAACTAGATCATTCTCAGCAAGTTTTTCCAATAAAAGAACACATTATCAAAAAAATACCAAAGCTATCTATGTTTAATAATTGTATATTTGTCCTACCTTACTAAAAATTTATAAAATTATTACTATTAGGAGGAAGAATTATTTAGCAGATAATGTTTTATTACCTGTGCATACAATAAAAGTCAAACACCACTCACTCACTCATCACAAAATCTCCAGAATTATTTTTGTCATATAAAAAAATTATTATGAAATATTGTTGATTAGTTTTTGGAAAAATATTTGGAACCAAAAACAAAATATACAAAATTCACTATTTTCAAAAGTGGAATGAAGGCGAAAACATTTATTATTCTAATTAAGGTAATTGAAGTATATGTACATACCATGTCTACAGTTATGTAGCAATGTCTAGGATACTTCTGAATCTCATTCTCATAATTCTAGAAGATCTTCCATCTGCTTGCACTTATGTATTTGTTTCTAAAAAATCAAAATTATATTACAAGAAAAACAAAAAAATATAAACAAACTAACCTGCACGTTTTCATCCCTCAAAAAATATCTGTTTAATGTCTCCAGGGTTTCGATTCGCTCAACAAGGAATTCCTTGAAAAGGTTTGGTCAGAAAAGAAAGATCAATTCTCAGGACGCCAAAAAGGTAAGACTTAAGAAAATGAAACTGAAACTAAAAATAATATTTATACAAAGGCGCATAGATGCACTCGTTCAGTACCCATTTTTTCTCATTTCACGTTAATAACAATTTGAAAGGTTGTTTACTTTTGAAGTAATTGATCTTGTGAAATAACAGCGCCGAATATTATTTGCTTAGTAACACAAAATTAATATTTTAATGTCTGTTCCCTGCAGCTAAACTTCCAAAATGGTTCGGCGAGCGACCAGGCAAGAAGAAGGACGAAGCCGAAACACCAGAGGGTGAAGAGGACGTTAAGGCCGATGAAGATATTATTGAGGAGGACGAGGAAGTAGAAGAGGTCGTTGAAGAGGAGGAAGAAGAGGAAGAAGAGGAGGAAGAGGAGGAAGAAGAGGAGGAAGAAGAGGAAGAAGAGGAGGAAGAGGAATAAGTTCCAAATCTATCCCCAATACTATCATCATTATCATCTTCCTGCGGTTAATATGACTATCACTGACCATATTCCTCAATAGATGGCAGCACAGCCCTAAAATAATTATAATTAAGATTCATCTGTTAATTATAATTTTATTTTCATGTATTTTTATTTAAAACACAAAAGAATCTTTTAATATAATTAAGCCAAATGTCAACGTGCTTTTTGTCACCAAGAGCCCCGTTCCACGGGCACCACCGGCAAAATAAGTGAAAATAGCACTCAAATAAAACATTTTCATCGTATTGAGGAAATCACTTTATTTTCAGTTCAGTCAGTCTTGGGATTGCATTGACTCCTTGCTACTGTCCAGCACTGAGTTGTGGGACATTTCAACCTCGTCGTCATCGTCTTCAATTTCCATTTCATATATTCTGATCTTTCGGTAATTATCCGATAGCACTGATGCAACCTATCACCCAGAATTATTTTTTTTTTTACTTCAAACTAATATAATATTAATAATAATATTTTCACTTACCTTCCTACTCCCAGACACTGCTATAGATGAGCAACAGAAACCTTCAACCGGCTTAAGGTAGTTAGGGTCAATTAGATCAAGAATGCTGTACTGAGCAGACGATTTACTCAAATCGATCTGTTCGATACTTTGATGAAATGAGCACTTTTCCCGCACCACTCCTAAAGGAAGCTGGACAAAAAAGCTGCAGAATTTGTTTTCAGTCGATGCTTGCAAAAGTAATGAAAGAATCGATTCATTGTAGTACTGAATATCCTTGAAAACGATTTGATTAAAAATTTTAAATTTTCCAGGCGTGAATGGTCCACAGGATAAATTTAACCTTGAACATTTTAGCATCTCATTCTTAGGGCTCGATTCAATAAATATTATTTCAGTATCACTTATAGAAGCTACCAATAAATCGGTACTGGCACCGTCATCCATTATATAACTTGTGTAGATCAGTTGATCGATTTTGAGATCAGCGCATTTTATTGTGTTCTTCAAATTGAAATTCTGCTCAATTATTCTATCTGGCTTAGCAAACAGCTCGAAGATACATTGCTTCAAACTGTTCTGCTCCTGGATTAGGGAAAACTTTTTATTGTGCGGGAAAATTAGTCCAGATTCACGTAAGCATTCGTTTTCGTTAAGCAATTGATTCCATCGATGTTGCCCGTCCAGTTTGGGAGGAAATTCCAAGTCGGAATTTTCAAGGTACTGACCCACACGCTCTAAGTTAAATTTTTGTTTTCCAAATGTTCCATCTTCTGTAAAATTTATAATTTGACTTCATGATTTTGGTGGCTTTATTAGATAAATTAATTAAACTAAACTGAAAATAACAAATCTTTTATAAAATTCTAGTATACACAAAAAAAGGAATTCCTTATTATAGTAAGGAAAAGAAGTTAACTATACCTAAAAAGCTGAGGAGTCAGAGATTTTTGGTTTTGAGAAAAAACAGTGTCCCTGATTTGAACTACTATATTTAAAAAGTTTTGATTGGTCGGAGTATTAAATATTTAAAGATAATTAACTGGAAGTTAGTGGCAACAAGATACATACTCTTATTTTATTATAAGGAGCATGTAGCTCTAATTAAGCTAAAGGTCTAAAATGTTAAACACGCGTACGAATTTGTGGATTTGATCATACTAAAAAAAAATCATAAGGCGCCTTTAGTAGAAAACTTTCTTTTGGTAGAACGCCCACGGTTTTAGTTATGTTAATAACATAAAGAATAAAAAAGTTACTATTTTTGCTATCTTTAAATTTTTTTTAACCCTTTACGTTGGCTAAAATGATAAAATGTATATTTAGCTATTACATAAAAAAACCTAAACAATTAAAAACTCCTCTGAATTTGTTTAAGTAAATTTGTTTCATATATAAAATTTCAGTTCTTCCGACACTCAACGATTTTCTTACAAATTTCCAAAAAAGACTCAAAATATGCGTTATCTCAATTTAAATCCTATTTTTCTCGAATATGTGATATGAATTTTTGATTCTCAATCTATGAAAGCTTCGATACCAAAATTTCAAAAATATGATGAATGTTATAAGTTATTATTAAGTTCTATTAAAAGAATATTGAATTATATTTCGCGATAATAGAAAAATACTTGGTATTTAATGAAGGATAAGGCGAGTTAAGAATTACCAAATAGTAAAATATTCCTTTAGCTCTTTTTAATGTTTAACAACGCTATAGTTTAACCGAAATATATCTTATCATACCTCAAGCCTCAAGAATATATTTGTGTTTAAAGGGCCTTTACTGAAAATTTCTCCCTTTATATATAGAAAATATTTCAGTATAAATGATTGTCTATTTTTCTTACCTCTTTCAAAGATGCAATCATCGAATGTATTTAGAAACTCCGCCAAATACGTGATATCCTCCTGCGTTACAGATGCAACTTCATCAGGAATGTTTTCATCCATTAGTCTAACAACGACAACACATAGCCAGCACCAAAAAATCTTGTAGTCAACAACAGACTGATCGACAGTCTGCTGCAGTTCGAGAATCTTTACCAAAAAAGAACCAGCGCTTAAAAGAGCCTTTTCAGCCATTTCGGGCACTAAGAGCGCCTGAAAGAAGATTTTTGCAATAACTCAAAATAAAATCCTTAATCTTAACAAACTTTGTAACAGTACGTATTTCTGCTAAGCCCTTTGATAATATTCAAATGATAGAAGAGGTTCATAGCTGCGCTCTGTAGAGATCTTACCACCAAATTTTGTATAGTTGAGTAACTGAGTTCAATGGCACTTCCAAGTTTTTTAAGACCCTTCTCTGTTAAATCCCTAATTATAGATCGGTTAAAAATGTTATTTTTCATTTAAACTTATAAATTATACCGCGTTAAAAACTCTTCCAAAGCTTCAGATGGTGTTCCAAACATGAGAAGCTCTAAGAAATCTGCTGATAAGGACCCTTCAGGTTGAGAATTTGCATATTTTGTTAATTTATTGTCGGTCTCAAGCAAAACAGTTTCCCAAGCTTCAGTAATGCATTGAATTGTTTCACTAATATAACTAAATATAAAATAAATCATTTTAAATTCCTGTTTTATTTAACAGTGCTCATCAAACTTACTTCAAGCATCCCAAAACGTGACCATGTTTCATGGCAAGATTTAACAAGGATGATGTGTATTTTGAGAGTATATCGTTGTTAAAGAAGAGAATTTTCAAAACGTTCCCGTCCTTAACATAAACCATTATTTCATCGCAAGTTAAATTCATTCGAACATCACAGATCTCATAGTTCTCAGGATTTGTTAAATAATTCTGAATGTTTATTTTTCCGCACTGCAAAACCCCAAGAACTGAAAGGCATATCTGTCCCGTAGTTAGACTTATAATCAAAAAATTAGGTGACCCTTTCGTAAAACTCTTCGAAGTGTAATCATTCTTTCTTGCTCCTGATGATAAAGAGCTCAAATTGGGCAGGGTAACCAAAAAGTTCTCATTATTGACCTATAGTTAATTAAGTAAAGAAGCTGGTAGGACACATTAAGCAAAATACTTCTGATTTGCTATTGTAGCTGTCTGTATATTCCGATGTGAAGACCGATCTGGTCCACTGTAACGTCTTTATGTCGCTGTCGACTGTGAAGGAAAATATTTCGTCCTCCTTTTCCACATCAAAAAGAGATATCTTCCCATTACTGTAAGCTTTGAGTAATAAGAAAGGTATATTCAAAGCGCGATGGTTTATTACGTCACCTTACCTATTGCTATTATGGTTTCATCAGGCTGCCAGGAAAGAGCTCTTACTTTAATACTTTCTCCCGGCGAGGAAAAGGAGCAGATCTTTTGCCAGTTCAGTCTGTGGATGATTACTTCACCTGTAATGAAGAAGTTAAAATCAAATCAGTTATACTAAACACTAAAACTTGATTCCATATTAGCAATTGGGCCATCCAAAACCTTTATTTACAAACTTATGTGTAACTACAAATATCAGTTTTATCGGTTTTGTAACTTTAACGGTTTTAACGGTTTAACTAAACTTATAATTAGTTATATTGGTCAAATGTACGGCGGTTTAATTTACAAATTAAAAGGTGGCGTTTTTACATTTCTCTCTTAAGTATTCTATTCAAAAACAAGGAACTGTAATGATTATGATCAAAAAAATAGATGACAAAATAATGATTATCAAATAATTTTTACTTTTCGATTGGTTGATAATGATATTATATCGACTTGTATGTAGTAACTATAATCCATGAGGTCAAAATGACTTTAGAAAAAAGGAAGTTAAATCGAATTCACTGCAACCCTTTTCTTACGTCGTTTCAACATGTGTACATAAAAGGCAAATCTACTATACTTAACTAATTTGCTGGAATTTTTCTCATTAAGTTTTCTTTACCAACCCAATCTTCCTTTGAACCTCAGTAAGTCTGCGAATGTTTTATTCTCGAAGGAAGGACATCAGGTCTGCCCTCAAAGGGTTTCAAGCGAAATCAACATTAGTCTCTCGGCATATGGAGGCAGATCAAAAGGATCTAGTCAAGGTTTTGATGAAGCCATGATTAAATAAAGCCCTATTAATGATGTTTGTTACGATGTATTTTTCTGTCATCAAAAATGGAAGACAAAACTTGAGTCTCATTTGAATAGATTTGGGTCCTTACCAACATAACGCAAGTTTTGTATAAATGCAGGTATTGGATTTGTGGTTAAATTAAGCTTTTTATATTCCTGTAGGAAGTCCTAATAGGACTTTGATATGAAAGAAAAATTCATTGGATTGGTTTAGATGACGATTCTTACAACTTGGTCAAAATCCAATTAATACTAGCAAACGCACTATTTTGATACTACAAAACTATTATCTAGTTATTAGAATATCTGATAGGGAAGTATAGTAAAAGAGAAGATTTAAATTTTTTGTATTTGTTGGAATAAAAATTGATTAGAATTCCGTTTTTAACCAATGCCAGAGGCGCCTGAACTCGTCTCCTACTCCTCTCTCGAGTTTCATTTATGCCTTGAAACCCAGAGCTTCTGTTTAAACAGAGACGACTTCCATACTTTTATTTTATTCAGTAATCGCCAGGGGTTCAGGATCGAGAAGCGCAATGCATTAATATTTGTTACATCTTTTAGAACAAGCCATGGCTTCGTAATCCGACTAGAAAACACTATATAAAATTCCTCTTACTCTCTTTTCGATTTTGGAGCAGTCTAAGATGTGCTAGCTACATTATGTCTCAACCTGGAATGATGCTTTATGTTACTAAATCTAAAACCAACATATTCTTTCAGAGTTATGTACTTTTTTCTGGGGGAATCAATTACTTTAAAACTTCTCATTAACCTCAAACATTCTTACTTTACCTTTTTCATTTGCGATGGCAATCAAATCCATTTTATTACTCCACTCCATCAGCTCAACGCGAAATCCCATATTTTTCACTCCAATTTGTTTCATTGCATTTATTTGTTCCATTTTTGCACAGAAAAAAAAATCGAGACAAATTCAAAACGATTTAAAACGGTTCATCAGCTGTAAATAAAATCTGTCAGCTGTGACATCGGCGCGTGGTTTAGTGTGGGTGTGTGGCTCGCTCTTCGTGTGTACAGCACACACTCGCATTTCTCGTAGCAAGCGAGCGAGAGACCTTTGAATGGAAGTCTTTCCAATATCAGGAAGAGTGCGTTCTTTAAAATGTAAAAAACATGCTTTTCTTGTTTTATTTCTTTTTGATATTTTTAATTTTGAATATGAATTGTTAACAGTTTTTTTATGAAATGGGTCCTTTTACTGCATGTCTGCATACCAAAATATGATGTGTTCAAAATTGTACTAAAGCTCATAGTAAATCATTTCGAAGGAGAAATAATTTGTAACAAGACAAATTAAGTTAATTAAGTTTAAATGAGATTATGTAATTATAAAATAAAGATTTATCACAGAAGCTTGTAACATGAATCTTAATCTAGAAATACCATTAGTATCTAGAGATCATTTAAAACAGTTTGGGCACTTTTTCATTGAACTTTTGGTTGTATAAAATAATTGATTTATACATATTTTTATAGAAAAACGCCAATTTCAGGGAATATTTTCAGAAGTCAAAGTTTATTGTAAATTTATATAATATTTTTCTTTTGTTGTGCTGGAATATTTTGAGTTCTTATAAGTTTTCGATGTTGAACGGGCTATACAAAATGTTTTTCTAAGTCTAAATTCCAAACTCCAAAGGAAAAGATGTAAAAAAATAGTTTGTGATTGAAGATTTTCGTTACATGATTTATTTTATTTACTTAAAATTTCCCGCCATTTAAATTCGAAGTGCCACGGAATACGAACTCTTCGACTTTTAATATATTAATATTTTTAAGTGAAAATAGAAAAATTTTTTTTAAAAAAAAAATTATTACCATAAGCGCACGAACGTTAAAATTTATTAAAACCTCGTTTTATAATTAACGGTCGCAGCCCATCGTGGAATAGTCATCCAAGCAAGGGATTTGTATTGGAAACGCGCTTGTACCGGCGCATTTTTCTGTCCATACTTGAGTTGACTTTTGTAGTCTACGCCATTCCTTTTTGTGAAAAAATCTTATGATGGCTAAGGTGAGGTGGATTTGTGTTTAAAAGTAGAATAAGTATTGAATTTAAATTGTTTAATATGTGAAGAACCCGTTCATGTTGTTAATTACCTAAAAAAAACCAGCCGGGCAAGTGTAAAAGTGGCCATGAAAAAATTCGGCGACAAAATTGACCGTCGCGAGTTGCCTGTCTGGTGTGCGCTCACATTTTTTTTTTTGAATGCTCGCATAGCAATTTTAATGTAATTCTGTAAATGCAAATTAATTCCATCATCACATAATAAGTACTTTGGGCAGTGAATTGCAAAAAAAAAAGAAAGAAAAAAAAAACAAATGAAATAAATAAAACAAAAATATCGTTTCAGTAGTGCGCTTCCTAGTGCCTCCTATGATCGACGTAACTTTTTTTTTTTTTTTTTCTTTTGGAGGAATGAAAATTTTTCAAGGACACGAAGAGAACGTTTCTCGTGGCCTTATCTGCATTGCGCATTTTCGTCGGGTCAATCTAGGAGGAACACTGTTTACGTGTAATGCAGGAAATAGGCAATTACACTACATTTTCTGATTGACTCCGCTGGGAGAGGAAGTGCGATCTGGAGCCGCTCGCGGGCAAATCAGTTTACGGACGCGGGGACTAAAACCTTTAGGTAATCAAAAAAATCCCATCTGACCGTTTGCGCCGTGAGTTTTACATAATAATCCGAGGAAGGAAAATCGAAGTCAGGGAACGATTATTTTTCGCGCGGTGTACAAGTGTCAATTTTTTAAGATTTATTTTATCTAGTGCTGCAGAGGGTTTACTCGCATTCTAGAGGGTGGGTGCTCTTCTTTTCGCGTCCAGAATGACCTCGCCAGAGCCACTGCTGCTCAGAGGCAGGCAGTCTAGCTCTGGATTTGATTGAATTAATTAAATTGCCGCGGAGAACATTCAGCAATTTAATGAATTACGCCAGCGAAACCGCACAGATTTCGATTTTCAGTAATTCCACTATTCTCCCTACGGAATACTGAACGACTACCTTTTTTTTTTTAAATTTTTTTTCTACGCTGTGCTCTGCGCGGACCGCAGCACGATTCATTTGAATTTCAAAGTGGCAATAATTGCTGTCTGTCGTGCCCGTAGTAAAAGTGTAAATAAAACTACTTTCGGTTTGGACGTCCTTTCCACCGATTTCTTCGGGTGATTCTCGAGGGCCAAGTCAAGTTCGTGCCTCCCCTGGTGGTGGAATTCGTGCTACGTCAAGGTGCAAAGGTTGCATCTGCGTCGGATTTACCCTCTAGCTCCTTGCAGAAAGGGTATTATGAATCTACAGCTGCTTTTGTTCAATTGTTTCAAGGAAAACATACGAGGGATTCAAAGATTTCGAAGAGGTATTTTAAATCCCTAGCTCCCTATGTGCTAAATTTCGCGTTCAGTGAACTTTGGTTAATAAAAGAATGGACATGCATTTAAGGCACGTTTAGAATCATCTGCGAAAGCTGTCCCGTTCAAGGACAAAACCTCAAGATGTTAAGCAATTTTCAAATATATTAACTAAAACGTCTGAAGGATTAACACCTAAAATATAATATTAGCTTTTCTAGGCGATTAAATAGAGCTTTGAGCCAGCTTTTGCTTTATGATGACTCCCGTTTCTATCAGCCCTTCTCTGATATGATTCCTTTCGAAGGTCATTTTCAAGCAGCTTTTTCCTCTGCCTCTCTAACCTACTCTACTTAGTCGCATTTGGACCGAAGAATTACAGGAAATCCATTTTTAACCATTTAGTTGCTTTGGGAGCAAATTAAGGGTTTAAATCGTGAAAGGAAGCGCTGTCAGAGCTTTCTTTACATACCTACATATATGAAAGAAATCTCATAATAAAGTGGCCTTCAGTACAAAAAAGAGTTGAAAAAAAAACCTATAATAACTGATCCAAACTGATAATAATCTGAATTGGAAAAAAAAATCAATCAATAACAACATACTAAGGTTTGAAATTGATTTTGATCAACGTTTGTTCAGAGTTCAGAGACTGCAACTCTAAAATCGGTCCTTCACCTGAAAATCGCGATTGAGAATTTAGAGATGCTTTATAAGTAAGTCCTTTGAGAGACATCGTAGAATTTTGGTGTTCCCAAATTGAGGCATCAAGCTTTCCAAGGCATACCCCTTTTCAGACCTTATTAAAACTCCGTATACATATTTAGCTATGAAAATTGTGGCTAAAATAATCATGCAACTTTTCTTTAAATCAACAATCAAAATGGATCTGACTAAAATTTTGTAAAATTTCAAGGCTTTAAAGTGTTTGATAGCTATTTAACTATTGCAACTTTTACTTAAAACTAATTTTTATAATCACCCTTATCAAAAATTCTGCTGGAATCGTATCCAAAAGAGCTTAAAATCGCGTATTTTGGATAAAAATTTCTTAATAAAACTGAGAAAATCGTTAGAAATTCTTTTATTTTCCTTCACCACTTTAACCACTTTGTACTTAATTAAGGTAACTGAAATGAATTTCTTAAAAAATTAGGAAGTAAGTTGAGGAATTTCTATCCAAAAGGGGCTTTTCCGAGATTCGATTTCGGCGGAATTCATGATAGGGATGATAGCTTTATCTCTTTCTTATTTACTTAACTTTTTACCATTTTCCATATAAAATATAGAAAGTGCAAAGAGATTTGAGTTTTCAAATAAATTATATTGGGTTTTAATGCGAACCACGTAACCATGGAAAAAACTTCGTGGCCGCTTCCAAACTAAAGCTCCAACCTAAAAATTATTTCCACTCAAATTGACTTTGAGAAGTTCGCTTTTCATTTCACTAAGTCTTCATCTTTTCAAATAAAATATATAAAATATTTGAGTTTAAATCCAACTGAACAGAAAATCAATTGCAAAGTACCAACAGGGAGAAGGCTTGGTATGGGAGAATCGAACAATCGCCATATTTTTGGAGCAAAGCTCCCTTTGGTTTTAAGTTATTAAAACATTGTTCCTAGAATTCAAAGAATCTGGTTATATGCAAATTTTTGCACAGATTTAATTTAGCCGTCAAGATTCAATGTAAATTTTTTGAACTGCCACATTAAATCAAATTGTTTTACGGTTTTAATAAAACATAAAAAGTAGCTGTGTTTTTTTCAACCGGGTCAGGTTCTAGTTCTGTGTCAAATGAAAAAAACGATGCAGATTATAAACCGAGAAAAGGATTTTTGTTTCTTAAAGGTTGGTGTGCTTGCCTCTCTGAAGTAACAAATAATTGAAATTTCTGAAGAGTAATGCATGCAAACATGTTTTATTTCACAAAAATAAAATCAAATTGCCGGAATTTATACCCACTTTGCGTCAAAAACTTAATCCACCAATTTACCTGGTTAAAGGTTTGAGTTTTGGATATGTAAAAATCATGGCAATTTGATGCACTTTTCACAAATTTACAAATCTCGATATAATGTACATATTTACGTAACGGCTTACTTATTGTTTTCCATTTTTTCACTGTCACAACAAAGTAAACGTTCACCAAGGGGCAATGGTACCAACAACGAAAAGTGAAAGTGGGTCTACAGCGCCTCTGGAATTAATCCTGCAGTTCTTAAACCTACAACCTGATAAATCTCGTGCCCTGGGATTCCCTAACGATTTAGAGTTTAGAGTTTAGAGCTTCTCTAACTCACATAAGGTTTTCTAACTTAGAGCAAATCGGGATTCCCTAAACCACTTAGAGTGATGTACTAGATTAGAGACGAAATATTACATTTTTGCAGGAAAAATGACAGTTCCGCGAGTGAATTGCTCCCGATTGGTTTTAGTTTTCCTTTAAAGAAAAAAAAAATTAAACGAATTTAAGAAAATCCGAAAAATATTGCAATTTTCATTTATAGCAATCAATATAAATAAATCCATACTTACATTTTAACAATGATTCATTTAATACTGATTGATTAATTAAAGAGCAATTAAAAACATTAAGTTATGTCTAATATTTTGCATGCAACCGCCTCGTCCGATAAAAACTCTTCTTTATTACGACATATGTAGCTGGAATTGGAATGGGAGAAGACATTCTCCACCGCCTGCTACAAACGTTTTAGAACCTATGCAGGTCAACCGCAAGGGTGCAGATGATAAAGTTGTTCAGTAAACTTTACCTGCTTAGGCGGAAGGGAAAATATACAAATAATAATTCAATATTCGGTACATTCATACCGTATTAGGCTTTATTTATGCCAGGTAGGCGGGTTTACCCGATTCATATGCTATACATCATTATTTTTCAATTTTGAGTTCAACGAGTCTAAGTCCTCACACTCAATTGATATGTGAGTAAAATCGTTCTAACTTAGAGCTCTAAGTTAGAGAAAAAAAGTTTAGAGAATCTCAATATTGCTCTAAATTTAGAGTGAACTAGTACATTTATTTAATTCACCTATTTACCGAGAGTTAGCGCCACTTTCGCATTTTCCTCTAACTTAGAGTTGTCAAACGGACTCTAACTTAGACTAATTTTTGTTACGGAATCGCAAACTACTCTAAATTTAGAATTTAGACTCTAAATTCTAACTCTAAATCGTTAGGGAATCCCAGGGCTGGTTTCATGTTGTAGTTGTTGTATTTCTCTGTTAAAGCAGAGAACTAGAACCTGACCCGGGTGAAAAAAACACAGCTAGTATTAAAATATTCTGTGTAATCTCTCCAATAACTTTATAATTATTTAAATCTTAATTAGGACCTTAAAGTGTGCAGTTGGGATTTTGCCATCTTGTTATCCTATTTACCAATAAAAATTTTCGATTTGAATTCAATATTAAACCTTATCCACTTTGTTGTTGCAGTGTCCAAAATTATTCAGAATACATTTTGATTGCTATTATTTCCAGATCCTGTCCTTAAAATTTCTGTCTTGTAATGCCAGCAAAATGGTTTTCAACAATTCTGATTAAATAATTTGATTATATATATTTATAAATTAAATTATTTCAGATTTGATTTTGGGAATTTGCGTGCAATCAAAAAAATGTACAATGAAAAATGCTGTACAAATATAGAAACTTCTTTAATTATTTGCAACTTTTATTGCAATATAAAGTTTACATAAATTAGAATAACTTTTTTAAAAAAATTTTTGTTGGGAATAAAATTTACTAAAAAGAGGTACCTTAGTACTATATAAATTCATAAATCCAATAGTTCTAAGAATATGTTCGTTTTACTGTAAAAATTAATATTGATAGAAAAAAAACCTTATTCGTTTCAAACTTTGTACTTAACGTATAAACGTATAAAAAATTCCAAAAGGTCAGAGTGTTTATGCATTATTTTACTTGTATATTTCATTTTTACAAGTTTAATGAAAGTTTTTCATTTGATACTATTTTTTTATCATTTATAGTAAATTTTAAAGATAACGTAATAATAATATCAAACAGACGGTAGTATTTTAAAAATTTTACTTTAGGTCTTCGAGTTGGCATCTGCTATTTTTTATATGGGGGCAAAAAATTTTGCTCTTTTCTTTATGTGTATCCTACTGCATTTGGGTAAATATTTGTTAGCAACAATTTTAACTTGAAAAACGCGTGCTGTGTGAATAAATATTTTAGTCTGTCTGAAGTATGAGCGATTTATTAAACAATATTTGAATTAACCTCTTTCAGAGACGATTTTTTGAAAAAGCGGAGAAATGTTACATATTTTAATTCAGTATTTGTTTATTTTTTATCCAAAGAAACGGTAGAAACTGTCTTAGTTAAAATTATAATTATAACTTATAGCATGTTCGTTTTTGAATCAATTGACCGTTTTCAGCCAGTGCTATTTTCGTAGGTCAGGAGAACTAAAATTGAGAACCTTTCTTAAAGAAAATTTTCTAAATTCCTAATTTAATAAAAGCTACTTTAGCGCACCATGAATAGATTAAACTTTTAAATGAGTTTTTAATGCAACTAAAGACAGTAACTAGACTCATGGTTTTGCTAGTAAATGCTTCACATAGAGATTTTAATTAACATATCGGTTATTGTAAGTGAAATCTCTAATTTTAATTATTTTTGATTTCATGGAACGACTCATACAATGGTATTTTTTATCATGTTTTCTTTACCGACAATTACGGGATATTATACATTATATTCGCGACTATCACGAATGGCGGGGATCCCTTGAAATTGCGCTAAAGAATTAATTTATTGTTTTTCCCCTTGTCGGCGCACGAGAATCAAACACAGATATTTCAACATTGTCGCTAAATTAGCAACTCTCTTGTATTACGAAAAAGTACTTTGCAAAACAAAAATTTCACATATAAACAGTTCACATTCGTTCAAATCAAATATACCATAGCATTCGATCACCATGACAACGAAATATATGAACACCGAAAAAAGACTAATCGCAAGTTTTTTGTTTCTTATTTTACTTTCAGACTTTGGGTGAGCTGTTCACTAGGGCCTAAATATTTTTTTAATCAGAGCTGCTTCAAGAAGAAACAAAATATAAGCGTGATTAAATAAAAGAAATTATTTACAAGAAATTCAGGATATTCACTGAAGAGTACGGCTAAGAATTTACAATCTCCTCGTGTATAAAGAGAAAAAAAAAAAAATATATTTTCCAACGTAGGGCGTGTGTGTTCTCCAAATAATTTATTCTTTGAATCGTGCTGTTGTTACTAAGTTATTTTTCTCGTATTTATTTTAACTGATATTGTGCAGTTCAATTAAAGAAGTGTCTTTTTGAGTACCGCAAAACTCAATTTAATTGATATACGACTGGGCGGAACTTAAGTTGTATTCAACTTATGGCATCTGAAGGAATATCGAATAATTTGGCAAATTTGCAACAAAACTCCATCGGCATACACTTCGGAAAAATTGACAATAATAGCGGCGAGGGGGAGGGTATGGAGAAAGTAAAGCTGCTGGAGGCTGCCATGGATAAGTTGTCCATTCAGGGCAATCTTTACGGCGAGGTATACGACAACAAGGGCAGTGAATTGAGGGAATCGCCCCTCGAGGAGACATGCACTTTTCCTGACGGCTTGGACCGGAACTGTATGATCTGCAAGTAAGAATATTTTCTATTTAATTTTTGTGAATTTTTGTAATAATGCAACATTTTTTAAGGGGACGGCTGAATTCTCCACGTGTTTTGTCATGCCTTCATGTTTTTTGTGAGACTTGCTTGGATAAACTTCTTATCGATGAGTCCGGAGACTCTGCCAAGATTAATTGCACTATTGAGTGTCCAACATGCGGCCAGCCAACGAAGGTATGTATATATGCTTTAATTTACTTTATTAACGGAGATAAGGAAAATACATAATTATCCCATTCTACGTGATTTCAACTTGATAAAAGTAATTTCAACTATTGCACCCGTTTAGAAGGTCAATTGAAATTTTAATGCATTGAGCTCCAGGTAAGGAAAATAATCACCTTGATTATTGAAATCGGATCGAAAAGAGCTTATAAAAGCCCTTTTTGACAAAAATTCCTTATTAAAGTTGCTAGAATTCTCAAAAATGCATTCTAGTTACCTTTGACTTCTATTAATTTTTTTTGCTGAAACAGGTTAAAATAATCGGACAGAAAAATCCAATCGAATTATTTTGACGTTATGTGCGGAAAAATTTATTGAAATCAAAGGTAACTAGAATGAATTTTTGAGAATTCTAGCAACTTTATTAAGGAATTTTTGTCAAAAAGGGCTTTTATAAGCTCTTTTCGATCCGATTCGAACGGATTCAATAATCAAGGTGAATGTTTCCCTTGGGTGTCTTGAACCACATTTTTGTTTTAATTGACGGCTAAAATTTGGCCCTATTGTTAAATCTGTTCGAATCGGATCGAAAAGAGCTTAAAAAAGCCCTTTTCGGACAAAAATTACTTAATAAAGTAGTTAAAGCTCTCACAAATTATTCATTCTAGTTAACTTTGACTTTTTTTTTTGTTGCTGAAATTGATTAAAGTAATCCGATAGAAAAAATGAAATCGAATTATTTTGACGTTATGTGTGAAAACTTTTATTTAAATCAAAAGTGACTAAAATCAGAAATTAAGTAACTTTATTAATGTATTTTTGACCAAATGTATTTTGTAAACTTTTTTCGATCTGATGTGGACGGGCTCAGCAATAGGGCCCATTGAGAAAAAAAGAGCATTGATTTATTTTTTATTAGGTGAGATATATCACGTAGAAAGTTACAAATGGAAAAACGCTAAGCTCACTTTTTAAATACGGTTCAGGAATTATGCAGTTCTCGATCTGTAAACTGAGTCGATTCAGCAAAAAATGTCTTATAAAAATTGTTGAAGGTTTTCAAAAAAATTCATATTTCACGTTTTTACATTCCCAAAATAGGGAATGCTTCAATTTTATCGGGTTCTAGATTTGAAAATTTTTTCCGAAGCATATTATT
Organism: Machimus atricapillus; assembly: GCA_933228815.1. NCBI lineage: Eukaryota > Metazoa > Arthropoda > Insecta > Diptera > Asilidae > Machimus > Machimus atricapillus. Next base: position 27,095,925 of record OW121787.1, on the reverse strand, counting down.
GTGGTAAAAACGCGAAACTTAATAAAAATCCTAACTTGATTTGTTTTTGAAGTTAACGCCTATTGTGGTTAACGAATTGAACTAATCTCATTTGCGTGAAATGACATGTCTGGTGAATATTAAATGTAAAAAACAGGCGACTGAAACGAGTCGAGTGAAAACGTTCGCCTCCTTATTCGACGAATAAATTTATCTGATTATTGAAAAATTTATTGATTGAATATTTTCCGTCCTCTTGTTCTAAACTACACCTGTTTGTTTTATTTGAGCTAGGCATTGTCGGTTATCAATTTGTTGTATTATATATGCCTATTTATGTATATAGGATTATCTAAGCAATTTATATATTTTTTTAAAAACAGGTTGGATCCAAAGGGGCGGCTTCGTTGACTTGTGATTACATTTATACCAATATACTTGATCTTTCCACTATTGAGCCTGAGATGCTGGCGTGCACTTCGTGCAAAAGCACCGAGAACGCTATATCCCGATGCAATGATTGCGCGAGTTTCTTATGCGCCGGTTGCGATCACGCACATAAGTATATGCGTTGTTTCGAAAACCACGAGGTTGTTAAGCTGGAGGACTTGCAAAAATCTGCGGAAAAAGTCAGTATTCACAAGCCCCTATTCTGCAGCGTCCATACAAATGAGAATCTTAAATACTATTGCTTTAACTGCCAAATTCCTGTTTGCAATGACTGTTTAATCGCCGATTCCCATAAAGGCTCTGAGCACCACTATGACATAATTACTAGCGCTGAAAAATGTGTTAGGCATGACATTGAGAACCTCATGAAGGAGGCAAGGGCGAAAGTAAAGTATTGTGACTCAGCTGTCGCCAATCTCAGCACAGCTCTAACCGAACTACAAAGTCAACATGATCTGGCCCGTGATCTTATTGAGGAGTCTTATCAAAATTTTAAGGCTATCCTTGATAAGTGTCGTGATCAGTCTTTGAAAGACTTAGAGAATCTTCATTCGGAAAGGGAGTTAAAAATTATGGATCTTTTGCACAATGTTGAAAAGACAGTCGAGAAGATTGATGGAGTGTGCAAATTCACTTCAAGAGTGCTCGATCAAGCTAATGCTGCAGAATTTCTTAGCATGAAAAAGCTAATTAGTACTCAATTCATGAACCTCATAAATAACATACCGAAATGCGATACCAACTACTCTCTGGAGTTTGATAGTAAATTTGAAAAATTTGAACAACTGGCCCAAGAGACATTCGGTAAATTCCGTACAGAGTCGACACCACCTAGTCCTAAAGAGAGCACTCCACCACCAACGCTTCCAGGAATGCCTCCTGTTCTTATGAATCGGAATATGAATTCAAGTAACTCTCAAAGTGCATTGACCGGATCTGTAACTGCAAGCAGCCCTATATCTCTGCCAACATCGATGCAATCCTCCTTCGAAGGAGACATGTCTGGCCTGAGTTCTGGTTTTATGCTACCTACCAGCGTCCTTACACCTGATTCACCACCGCAACATACAATCGCCAATACAATTTCGTCAACGGCAGCGGTACCAACGGTGGTAGGCTCTGCGATCCCAGGCTTCAATAGTATTGCTGAATATAACCTTCAACGGCTTGCTAACCTTGCGGAAACAACCCCTGATATTTCGGACGCGATAGTACCTGCTTCCAACCCGAATCCATCCAATCAGCATATTACCCTGGCCGATTTATTGTCAGGAGATCAACGCGCTTTCAACAATCTTCAAGCCCTTGCAAAGTTGGGACTAAACAACAATGGTGAGGAATAGTTTTTTAAAATATTCAGTTTTTGAATTTTCGTTAATTTTTTTTGTTCACGCAAATGTTTTGATTTTGCGTTGTATATGTAAAACAGTAGATTTTCACACAGACTTGACAACGAATCATCTTTTAACGCGAGGACCTTCACCAGGCATTGATACCCTCCTCAGTGATTTTGGGCTGCCACCATCCACATCCCCTATGCCATCTATACCACAAATGACTGACGATCTAGGTATACCAAATTTTCCAACGATTAGTGTACCTGGACGAACAAAAGCCACTGCAATGCAAATTCGTTGCAAATTTGGTTCTTTGGGTACATCAAAGGGTCAGTTCAATTCACCACATGGATTTTGTCTTGGTGTTGATGAAGAGATTATTGTTGCGGATACAAACAATCATAGGATTGAGGTGTTTGAAAAGAATGGGGCCTTCAAATTTCAATTTGGTGTACCTGGAAAGGAGGAAGGACAACTCTGGTATCCACGGAAAGTAGCTGTGATGCACACAAATAGCAAATTTGTTGTTTGTGATCGGGGCAACGAACGCTCTAGGATGCAAATATTCTCGAAAAATGGGCATTTCATGAAAAAGATAGCTATTCGGTGAGATAGGTTTATTTAATTTTTTTGAGAGATAATTTATAATTTTATTTTGTATATACAGATACATTGATATTGTTGCTGGCTTGGCTGTAACCTCTAAGGGACAAATCGTAGCTGTAGACAGTGTTTCTCCTACAGTTTTTATCATTTCCGAGGACGGCGAATTGGTCCATTGGTTTGACTGCAGTGATTATATGAGAGAACCATCCGATATAGCTATTCGAGGTGAGTGAACTTATTTTTTTTTATCAGATAAACTTTTTATCAGCTTAGTAAACTCTTAAGCTAAAATTAGAAATCCTTGCAAAAAGGAAAACTATTTCTAATATGTAGCTTTGACACCAAACGGTTTGGTGCTTAGGAAATACCGACGTTACTATTCTCAGTTCGCTACGTTTTTAGCTTTTAATATGACCGAGAGTTTGAAATTTAAAAGGATTGTGGGACTACTATGAAAATTATATTTAAGTGTTTTTGGCGCGAGTTCGAGCTTTTCCTTTTTTGTCAAAAAGTAAGCAATTATAACCACGTGATGAATTCTCAGAACATATACATAAGGAATTGCTGAAATGTATAAATATAATGTACATGCGCGTACCATTTTTTGGGGATTCTCTGAATAAAGAGAGAAAACATGATGAGGAAAAGTTGTAGGAGCATTCCTGAATACTGTCGAATTGTGCATGTTTTGTTTTACTTTGATTAATTTCGGGGAGCATTAAATAAAAACTTTAGTGGGGTACAGGAACCGAACATTTTAATGTTATGCAAATATTAAATCAATTACTATTGCAATCCCGAACGATAACTACAAGAAGCCTGATAAAAAAAGTGTAAGACTAACGATGTAATTTTGAAATACATATATGCAAATTGCAGTGAACAATTCTTAAAATTATCTCCTTTTTAACCCTGTACTGATGTTTCTAATACTAAAGTGTGAGAACTCTTATATAAAGAATTTGAGTACGCTTGATAAGTGTACTTTAAATTTCAGTTTTAATTCTTATCAGTTTATTCATTATGGCTACTATGATATAATAAATTGCGAATTTTTGCTTGTTATGGCGTTTGTAGGAAGATATTTCATTCTTCTTGTGTGAAACAATTAAACAGGCTTCTCCTCGATTTTTTACTGAGTAACTGAGAAAAATAAAAACGCTGCATTCTCGCAGTCGAATATAGAGCTACTTTTGTCGATAAAAGTAAAAATAAAAAATTTTTAAAAAAAAAATAGAACCGACTCCAAAAAATCCCAAGCTCTAAAAAGTATAAAATAATTATATTAAAAGTCCTCTGCTACTACTTTCAACATTAAATACCAAGACTTTCCTAGACTTTTGAAGTCGGTGTGAAAACCTGACTGATATTAATCCAGACAAACTGATTGCATTCATTATTTAGTATTAGATTAATATCAGTCAGGTTTTCACACCGACTTCAAAAGTCTAGGAAAGTCTTGGTATTTAATGTTGAAAGTAGTAGCAGAGGACTTTTAATATAATTATTTTATACTTTTTAGAGCTTGGGATTTTTTGGAGTCGGTTCTATTTTTTTTTTTTAAATTTTTTAGTGTAACATGTTTTAGTAAATTTTTTTTGGTCCGCCATTTTGAATCCTCGCAATCGGGCACCGAATGTACAACCAAGTATCAAAACCTTATCTGTGTATATATTTTGTTTTTTGTTGATTTTCTCAAAAATCGCTGAATCAATTTCGATAAAATTTATATCGGACCACCTCTGAAGTATGCCCTACCAAACAAAAAAAGAATCATCAAAATCAATTCATAATTGGCGGAATTATCGCGTAACGACATACAAAAAAAAAAAAAAAAACATACAGTCGAATTGAGAACATCCTCCGTTTTTTCGTCGGTTAAAAACCAGTTAAATCCAGAACATTGTCGATAAGCATTGAAATTCAATGCTTTTCAATGTGCTAAAAGATAAAGCGGAAATGCCGTATAAAAAGAAGTAATTAAAATATAATATTTATAGTTAATTGGCATTTTGATATTCTTTATAGAGTAAGAATTACCACCATGAACTGTTAAAATAAAGAAGAATTTCAAGAAGATTTCCTCGATATGTTCGTTCAAATTAGTCAGCCTTTTCGCTGGGTCAAGAATTATTTTGTCGCCGCCGTCTTTAGAACACCGTAATTCCTCCTTCTTCGACTTATGTACTTTACTTTTTTGTGAGGTAAAAAACTGTTGTGCTTTTTCTGAAGTTCTTCAATGTTTTTACATTGATCTTGCTAAAATTTGATTTTAGCCAATTTGATTTTGCAGTTGATGATTGAGTTGATTTCATTATATTTTACGGGGTTTTTGTTTTTTTACTTCGTCCTTTCGTCCATTAGGAGTAGTATTGTGACATCCACCTTTTCTTTGCTGTAACTAAACTAGGCTTAGGAGATTTAAAATTCAGTGTTTCAAAACTCAACCAAGATTCTTCGAAATATTTTGTATTTTAGTAAAAAAAGAAAAATGCGAGTTTCTTGTTTAAAACATGAAATTAATTTGGATTACAGACAACGATTTCTACGTTTGTGATTTCAAAGGACATTGCGTGGCTGTATTCAAAGACGATGGTACCTTCCAGTATAGAATTGGAAATGAAAAAGTTACCTGTTTCCCTAATGGAATTGATATATCAAACGCTGGTGATATTTTAATTGGAGATTCTCACGGCAACCGATTCCATGTTGCTTGCTTTTCTCGAGACGGCATACTACAATCTGAATTTGAGTGCCCCCACGTGAAGGTAAGTTTTAAATGTGCCGCTTGTAGGCTTGTTTAAATGTTAATTAATTATAAAATTCTATCAACTACAATTCCTACAAAGGTTTCTCGTTGCTGTGGCTTAAAAATAACTTCCGAGGGCTATGTCGTTACACTAGCCAAGAACAATCACCATGTATTAGTGCTCAATACTCTCTATGTTCATTGATTGACAACTAGAGCGAAGATTTTAAAACCAAATCGTTGAAACGGAAAACAAAAAAAGCAAGAATATTTTTGATCTCTTTCACGTTTTTATTTTATATTTTACAAAACCAAGCATCGTTTTACATTTTTTTTTCTTAGTTGTTAGTTTGTTATTCTATAGAAAAGAGAAAAAACCCTAAAAAAAAAAAGATAAAAAAGCGCTAAAACCATGAAAAAAAGATGCGTTAGCAAAATGTTATTCCTTTTCCGTTTACATAAGGCTGCTGGTTATTATCCAAGACATTACGTTACTATTTTAATTATTACTTTTACTTTATTACGTATGTATTTTCTTTTAACATGATCTTTTTTTTTTTGTCATTCTTTTATGTATTGTATTATAAAAATTTTGTCTACGGACTGTGTACAATGAGTCCAGTGCAACCTGTGCGCCTGTTGCGCCTCGGGTACTGAGATGTAACAAAAACGCTAACTATTTACATATTCAGTCATTTTTGTACTATCTTTTATTAGTTTTAATGAAGAAGCCTTTTTTGTTAATCATAGTTAAAGAAATTCCACACGCTTTTAAAAGAATGAAAACTGTTTTGTGCAACAAAACATATTTCTTATATCGATAATTAATTCAGGAGAGACAAACTATTTAATATAAGTTACGGTCACCTGTGGGGAAAAAACAAAAAAATATTTTTTAAATACAATATTTTTTGTTGTTTAATATTTATATGTTAGAATCTTCATATATGTATACAAATTGTTAACTGTTTTTTTTTTTCACTTTTTATACAATGAATAATACTTTAGTTCAACCTTAGTTGTGTTGTGTGATTATTCTCTTTTTACTATTATTATTAGTATACTTTCTTGCGTAATTTTATTACGGTGTTTATTATTTTTTTCGTATTAAGACTTTATAACATGTAGAGCTAACAATTAGAAAGACAATTAAAACCAACTGATTCGCAACAATCGATTTGAAACTAGATGGATGTATTTTAGTGTTACTGTTGAAGTTATTTAAACTAATGCGGATTGAACGGATGATTGAAAGCTGGAATGGATGGATGATAAGGTAAGAGGGAAAATTGTGAAATGTTTAGTAGAATTACATTCTAGTACAAATTTTTGATATATTGGTAAGAGCTTTTGAGATGGTTTGAATATTTTCATAAAAGAAATAGTATAATTCTACGCTTTACTTGCGCAGTAGCGATTGGACAATGGTTTGAATGGTAGGCTAACTATTTTGAGTCTTTCAATTTTGTTTTAAGCTGGATGTTATGTTTTCGTCCTTTTTATTAAGACTCCTTAGTGTTTCATAACTACATTATTTGATAAAAAATTGAAAACAGCAATACGCGTAGGATTTGTTCAAAACAATCCTTTAGGGTATTTTTTATCACTCGGTCGCATTCAGCTTAACAAAAATTTACGCTGTCTTCCGCGAGAATTAATATGGGTGTGAAAAAAATATTTACAAAGTGGGTGTTTGCGCCCCAAAAATTTTCGCAACATTTATCCCTTTTTCGTCATCTCTGCAGAAACAGCAATTAGATGATATTACATATTATCATTATTTGATTTGATCATTGATCCAGATGCGCAGCAAGTTGCAATTAATGTTATACTTTTAAAAAAAAAAAAAAAAAAAAAAAAATTGAAATTACATTTCGTATGCTTGATATTTTTCGGTATCAATTTAGAAAACTCCATTATTTAGCAATATCGTCTCGAAGTATCGAATGGTATCTGGTATACAAAAATAAATTTTTGTTTAAATATGTCTGTTTTATTGTAGTTAATTCGTTTTATATTTTGGTAAATATTTTTGATGTGGTAACTGTTCAAACCTCTCTTCATTTATTAAATTGTGGACCACATACATCCATAATAAGTGATCTACTTTTCAACATTGATATTTCATTTTTTGAATTTTTTGCAATAGACTTTTGAACTTGACCTTTCCATCACCGGCATTCAATTAGACGTTTGGGTCGCGTAAATCAAAAGAAACAAATTAGAGATAAAACTCTTCTAGTAGATGTACTGAAAGGATAGCTTTAAAGGATTTTTGCCTAAATTAGAGCTCACTAGTAGTGAACAAATAAATAGCAATAACGAGAAAAACCTCCTTTTGTAAGACTTTTCACGATCAAAACCTCACACATGTACACTCAAAATTCTTTGAATCGATTGTTGCGAATTTTAAGTAACAATGCCAAAATATCTAGTTCTTGCTTTAAAATTACGTATAAATAAACCTTCTATTACTTAGCAATACATGTTATACGCATTCTAACGTATTGATATTTTGATATATACACATTTTTAGTTTAATGGATTTTTTCTGCAGTTTTTACATTTATGTACATACAATATTTTTCTGCATTTAGAGATATAAAAAGAAAAAAAAAACAAGAAAATGAGAAAAAAAATGTAAACAATATCCAAAGGTATATTTGATGATATTTTTGCCTTAAAATCTATATAAAGTTTAAGAGAACTTATTAACTTTATAGTATTAAGTGAATTTATGAGAAATAGCGAAAAAAAGGAAAACAATAGTCAAAGCAGGAAAGAACTTATAAGGAGGGAAAAATAAGCACGAAATGAGTTATAAAAAAAGAGAAGAAATGAACCCTTCAAAACACAATTTAATCTCAAAATAAGAGAAATACAATTGCTTTACCTGTGGTGTATAAGTTCCTCAACAGTCTTTTTAGTTTTGTGTATGAATTTCCATTGTGTTCTTATTACGTATTTTTGTTTATTGTAAAATTATTAAATCATATATTAACCCTTTTACTTCTCGAATCTCCACGAATTTATTGTTTTCTCGAGCGGGAGATATAATATGATCTAGTGTGGGGCATCTTAATGTGTATGGGTGTTTTAATGAAACAGCGAAACAGATTTCATTAAAACGCGGATGCAGCGACTCGACGAAGTTTATTTAGTTCGTATTCAAACATTATACACATATCAAATAGTATGTCAATTTTTTCTGAAGAAAAAGAATTAAGAAAACGGAGATAATAAATTGAAAAAAAAAAAAAAATCATAAATACTATTTTTATGTTTAAGACTTAAAGTTTTAGAGAACAAGAGAAATAGTGCCATGTTTTTAGTTTAACAATGTTTTGAATTAGTCGTAAGGGCGTTTATTTTTCTAGTAATATAAACAATAAACCAACTAAATAGCTCTAGAGAAGTCAATATGCAGTAATAATTGATCGGCGAAAAAGAGAGAAGATAAAAAACAAACAACATTATAACGTAAATCATCCTCTTCCTATTTTTCTCGGTACATTGTACGTCTCTTAAAGGAAATCTTGGGTTGTTAGGTATATAAGATACACATATACATGATAACGACGACTATATATACTTTCATTGTAGATAAGATCTGACCAATTATTCTAAACTTATTCTAATAAGCAATATTTTTGAAAAACAAATTTTTAACGTATAATCAATATTCATATGTGCATTGATAGGGCAGATGTGAAGAATGTGAGTTTTTAAACCAATTTTATGGATAGATCTTATCTGCACAAGATTCTTATTTGTATTTTTTATATATACAAAGCAAAACCATTTAAGGACTTTTGTTTTAAACTTATTTAGAGCAAAACGAACGAGTATTACAATAATTAGAAAACTCGCAAACGATTCAGAAACGCTTCGGTTTCTCTGTTTGCACTCGAAGACGGAAGACAATTGAATTTAGGTAAACGCGAATCAACAAATTCTGTACATTTCGGGATACATGTAATTTAAATTATAAGAAGGAGCAAAAAAGAGAGGAGGAAAAAAAAACATTTTTTAGGTGAAGTAAGTGAAATGAAACATGTTGCATTGTTAATTCAATATACAAAGAAAAAAAAAACCATACAAAAAAAAATTATATACCTTCATATATGTAATCAATGTATATTGGCAATAGTTACTTAAATGTTATATTTGTGAGAAAACGTGTTAAAGATTGGTGACAGTAATCACTTTTTAGAATTATCTCAGTAGGCATTCATGAAAAAGAGAAAATTGTCATGATTTTAATTCGTAATTATTGACCCACATTTACACAGTATAGTTGTTCGTAGTTCTAATTATTTTAATAAATTTTGGTATATTGTCGACGTTTTTGCGAGGCTATTCTTCCTGGAATTTTTAAATAAATTTATATCAACTTTATTAGTTAATTTTTAAACGAAGAAATGTTTTAATTGATTTTCGCCATGCAAAAGTTATTTCTATCTTTTGTGTAGAACAAAATGAATAGATCTTCGACAATAACAAAACTTCTAAATTTATATTTAGGTAGTATAAAAGTATTTGCAATTTCCATATTTTGATTAATCCAAGAGCATCTAATGCCAGTGTACATAATGAAGGAACTACTGTCGATTTACGTAAATTGTTCAAATATTTGTCTTTTATAATTGTTAGCCGTAACTACAATGTATTCGTCATTTACAAATTTCCATCTTCATCTTTCTTATTTTGAGGAAAACCAGCGACGGATTTATTTATTATATTTAATTTTTTTATTAAATAGTTATGTGGGTCAACAATTATTACCGGAAAAATCGTAGAAATTTGTTTTAGTCCTTGAAAATTAAGAAACCGTTGCCAACTTAAAAATTATAACTTAATTTCGATTGTTTTGATTGAAACCAGCCGTTGCTTAGCAAACCACTTGAAAACGCTTAAAGATTTAAGAAATAATTTTAGAGAAGTGAAGAGAATTAAGCGAAAGCGCGTAACCATTTCGAAGCTTTGATACTTTTAACAAAAAGTCATGAAGGCTATTTTTAAAGTAACTTTAACGAATTTTTTTCCTCAGACAGTTTTATTTTACACCTTATTCTTTATTTTATTTTATTTTTTTTTTATATATACACTTTTTCGTATTTTTTTTGAATACTTTTTAATCTGTTTAGTTTTCAGTTCATTATTATGATTTTGTTTTAATTAAATTAAAAATAATTGTGAGAATTTTCACCTTGCCTGTGATACTACTAATTTTTTTTGTTCAGAATATTTTTGTAAGTCATTGTTAATTCATCGGTGTTAACTTTTGTGTAAAGCTAATTTGATGGGAATATTGAAATAATAATGGTAAATATTGATAAACTACTGTAATCGAGGCTCAAAACAAAAGCTTTTGATGTTTTATTTTTTTATTTTAATATTTTAAGTCGTCGCTTTTTTAAATTTCTCAACGATTACTCAAAGAGATTGTCTTGTAAAGCAATAAGATTTTGTCGAGCTTAAAAAACAATTTGATCAAATATTCTTAGAAAGAACACTTTTCTTTAAATACTTTGCTATGTGAAAGTTTACTTTCACGTCCAATGGCTATTGGGAAATTGTCGGTTTTTTTTTATTCGGCTGAAAGACCTTAATATAATGGAGCATTTAAGCTAAAGCTGGCAATAGCAAAGAAGTATTTGGTGGATGTCGGTTTCGAGTTCGGGAAACTCGATATAAGCTTTAATAAAACATAACCGAAATCGATACCGGCTTAAGTTTTGCAGTGCGACATAAGGTTGTGTTGATAATCAGAAATTCGTGTGCAGGTGCGACATGTAGAGGAAGTAAATTTTAAAACATAACGAAATTTTTAATATATACTCTTTAACACTTAAGGTCACAAGAATATTTATTATCTCTTTCTTAAGAGAAGCTTTCTATTCTATCTTTGCTTTGTTTGCACATATTGGCGCAAAGTGTTTCTTTTAGCTAATAGTAGAAAATGTGAGTTGAGTAGAAACTTGGAAAAAGTACTCAACTTTTTAACCGATTTTTTTTTTGAAGTGAAAACTTCTTTAGCGGCGTTGTGCACTTTTTTGGGATGGGTAAAAAATGTAAAACTCGCGTCAGGACACGTGACCCTGATCGAAAATTCGTAAGACGGACAGGGCGCTTGCGCGAGTGTGCGTGTGTGTTTGTACACAGCCTGCTACGCGCGCAACGAAATACAAAACTACTATTGATGCGGTCTTTATTAGACATTTAAATAGATTCGAATCAAAATTGTTCGTTTCTTACGTCAGCCACCATAAACCTATTGTATCAGTTTTAGAAATTGGCGATGATGATGCTGGTAATGATGATGGTGAAAGAGTCGTTGAAATTATGGATGAAAGTTGATTTTTCTGAGAGATAAACTTTTTAATGTAAAATAATTGTAATAGTTCTGAAGTGTTAAATTTTTTATGTAATATAAATTGTCATGTTTGTGTACGATAGCGCAATAAATGAATATTGTATTTTACCACATAAATGATAGTACATTTATACGGATAAATAAAGCAATTCGTGCGAAATTATTCCCTAACCATTCCAAAATATTCAAAAATGCACAACGTTAATGTTCAAGTTTTCACTTCTGCCGGCACTCCCGGAGTACCACCCGTTTTTTTTATCTGTTTTGGTGAGCGTTTCTGCTACATTGTGCTTTATGCGTTTTTAACTTAGTTTTCAATCAAATAGCTTAGAATTATATCAAAATAACAAAATAAACATATTTTCTTCCTTTTGCGAAAGGAGAATTATTAGAAGACTTATTTAAGAATCTGAATAAACGGCTTCTATTTGGATTAAGTCGCACCTTTCTGTGAATTTCTGCTTATGTCTGGTTGTATAGTGGTATCAGTTGAAAAGCACTCAATAGCAATAAAATTTATGCTGCGTTGTATTAAGGTCTGATATTTTTAGTTTGCTTTCATACATAAACATATTCAACAGCAGGTTTAGAATTCAAATATTTTAGTTTTAGTGCATTATACAAAGACGAATAACGGTTTGTTTGTAAAAACTGTGTATTCCACTGTTAAGTAATATTTACCCCACCCCATGCTGCGCCATTCAAAATAAGAAATGTATGAAAAAAAAAAAATTTAAAAAGAACAAAAAAAAAAAATTAGATAAGATAGTTAAGATGTATAAATGTTTATCCGACCATATTTTGTTGGATGTGCATTTGTGAATGTTTTACAGATCATTTTGAATTAAGCCATGTGAAAAAAAAAAATGTAATACCTAAACCCAAAGGAATATTTCAATGCTCACTAAGCAGGGAGTTCTGTAGGCAAATTTAAAGAGAAAAACTAACTAATTATACAAATTATATTGCACATTTCGGTAACAGAAGTATTTCTAATAGGCGATGGTCACTAATATTTGCTGTTCATATACTTTTTAGTTGTCCTTATGTTAAGCCACATTTAAGAAAACAAGAATATATCACTATGAAAACTGTATTTACTGAATTTATTTAATGTAATGAGAACTAAAATTGCATATTTTACCACTGTATATTTACAAGTTCAGAAACAAAATTAAAAAGTGAAAAACCTTCACAAAAAGAAAAAAAAATTATATATTGAGGTATTGTGATAGAAGTTTTTTTGATAATTTTTACAAATTTAACCCAGTAGAAAGTATGTACAAACAAAAACAAATAGATACTCCATATTGCCATTATTTTTATTGATAAATATACAACAAAACACGACAAAAATGCTTTTTATTTTTGGCGATTTAAAAAATATTTATTGAAATTATATATAAATATATATACATATATATTTATACAAAGTATATATACGAGAATAAAATCTATATACATATTCTACTTTTACAAGTGAGTAATCATTAATTGAACAAATAACATCAAATCTTTAGCTAAGATTTTACTCAATTTATCACGTTTTTCGGCTAACAACTATCAGACAATGTGTTGACTTTTCTAATGTTTCTAACACCACAATTATTGCTCTAGAATCAACGCAAAGAGTGTTGCAGAATAGACGGAAGATTGCTGGTGTGAGAGTCATCTATAAGCCCCTAAAAAACGAGCACATCTTAGTTTCTATTTATTTATGTTGGTTTATCAGTTACAACAATCCATGCTCAGTCTCCAGTGCCGATTTATGAGGTGAGTATTATTTAAGATATTTCTATTATTTAATGATATACAATGCATATACATAATTTTTTTGTAAAAATTTGGGCAAATTAATATTGTCGGGCGATAATATTTTACTCCTAACTTGAAGAGTAGGGCAAATTTAAATTTTCGTGACAGAATTTTATGTATAATTTTGGATCCCCTATTCATCAATTTGTGCTACATAAATTGAGCACAATACATATTAAATAAAAATATTTTACGAACTTGATAAGTCCAGTTAGAGACGTGGTTTAATAAAAAAGTATATTAGCACTAGTTTATTTGTATAATTTTTAATAATATTTTTATTATTATTATTATTATTTTTGAATTATATTCTAAAATATGACATACATATTTGCCTTCAAGGGCTGCTAAATCAGGATAATTAGTTTTTTGACGGATTTAAAGAGTATAGTTTTAAATCGATTAAAAGGTCATAGCCCATGACTAAAAACCATAGTTTTATTAAATGATTAATATGAAATGGTATTAATCATTTTAAATATCAAGGAATGGAATGGGATAATGGGATATTTGTTTTCATTTTTGACAATGCAAATTTTAAATGTTATTAGGTCTTACTGCTCGCGTGATTAAGTTTGAGTTATTTTATCCCTTTTCCAGTAATGATAAAACTCTTAAAAAGCAATAGTAGTAATGATAACAAATCATATAAGTAGAAGTATTGAAAAAAAGTATCGGGATCGAATACAAAATACTCGATGCTGGAAGAAACTTTTTTGTGTATACTGTCATAGAATTGGATGGAATTCTTCTGTTTGTTTTGTACGAAATTTTAAATTAGCTTGGCACTTTTAGAGTAGATAGTAGTTGAAGGCCTTTTTAGAAGTGGCAAACTGATTTTTAATTGCAAATATTCTTATCAAAACTGAATTTCGGTTTTTATAATATGTTTGATGATGTACTTTAAACAACGAAAAGGTTTTTTTTCCCAAAAAGGAGATTTTAACAAAACTTCTTAGTAAAAGCAAAACTTTTTAAAAATCGTTTGTGGCTTTGAAAATGTGCAATATAAAGTTTGTAAAAATAAGCTTTAATCATTAAATTGGGTGATTATCATAGCTCAAGCTTTTTAATTTTGAAGGACCATAACTTTCAATTGGGAAAAACCTATCCATTAAAATTTGCTGTAGTCAGATTGTGTGATATCAGATTAAAGGAAACGAAGAAATAAATCCACCAATTTTATGAGCCGTTAGAAGTTCAACTTTAGCTTTCTGTCGATTTGAGGAATTTTCCTACATTTGGTCTTAATTGTTAGTTTTCTTATATAATCGATCTCACAGGTAAGAACTAAGAATTTTGCGAAGAGTAGAAAATTGAAAAATAGTAGATTTTAAAAATTAGCTGGTAGTAGTAAAAACTTATTTAATTTGTATAAAGCTAGGCCTTGCACTACTAAGAATTTTTTGGATCGTTTTTTTACAATTCAATCATAAAACATAATAATACTAGTACATAAAGATATATTTTTCTGTTTTTATTGTAAAGCAATTTAGAAGTTTACACACAGCTGTAAATTATACCTAAATATTTTTGCATTTTTTTAAATTATTTTACCATTCAACTCAAAAAGGCAAGATATCACATTTTGTTGTGGCTTAGCTAGCTCAGCTCTTAAACACCATTTATTTATTTATTTATTTTTTTTAATCCAAACAGTGCCTAGTACTTTTGTTTCTGCCTAAAGTTATATTACTCTTTAGATTTACTTCAAACTTTGAAAGTGTTTTAATGGCTTCGTAGTTCACATTAAATACTACGTTAACAAATTGACCAGAAATTCCATTTCAACCGACTTTATCAAAAGTGGCAACATTTTAGGACATTCTTAAGTATGTAATGTAATTATTTGCAGTTTATATAAAGGCAGGTAGCAATTAGCGTGCAGTCTGTGCATGTTTTTTTTCTTTTTAGATGCGTGATTCATAGGTAGTCTATTTTATGTGTAAGGCATGAATTCTAAATATTCTGAATATTTGAATAGTATTACCACAAAAGGCATCAACAATATCGCGGATTGAAACCTCTTAATGGTTGCGCTTCCCTGTCTATTAAACGTAAGTATTTATAATTAAATGTTAATTAGTTCTTGTTGTATATTTTTATTTATGTATAGTTTTTTCGAACAATAATCTGTGACTTCAAATTCACATTTTTTCTTTCAAATTGGTAATATGAATTTTCATCCGATGAACTTTATTTTTCAATAAATCTACAGAATTAAAGCTCAATTCGGTGATTAAATAGATTCTTTCACGCCAGCTTCCTTCGCCTCTGATAGAAGTTCTTTATGAAATTAAAGGAGTCAGATGATCCGGTAGATATCCTATTCTAAAATAATAAAAAAAAAAAATTAAAAAAATCAATAAAAAAAAAATTTAAAATCGTGAAATATACTAAATATAACCGTGTGTTTAAAGTTACATGTAAATGTTTGATGTTATTCGAAAATGATTGAAAATAAGCAAAGCCGTAATAACACGACTTAAATGTGATAATTCGTTGTTATTACTGTGCTAAAAGTTTCATGTGTATAAAGCAAACTGCTTATAATTTTTATTTAAACTTTTGGAGAATTAAATTAAAATGTGAAAGACGAAGGAGATTTTGGAGGGAATAAAATCGCATCACACCAGATAAACGAAACAAAAAGTATCATTCCATCCACAACCTTTTGCTAGATGAACCCTTTTTGAGAGAAACTCATGCAATTACAAGACATTTTCTGATTTTTTACATTTACATTAATTTTTAAAGTGCTATTGCACTAAGGATTAAATGTAACGTCTTTATGCACTTGTCATTAAGAAAAGCTCACACTTTTACGTCTTCCTAGTTGTCTTATGCTACTTAATTGAAGTGAGCTTAAATATCTCTTCAAAGGATCCATTTTTATTAAACTGTGTAGCTCGTGATTGTAATGTAGAAGTTGTGGCTAAAAATGTAAAATGGTCGTGTATTCAAAAATCCAAAAATGTACAGACGATGCCAAGCTCAAGACTAAGCCGAAAATGGTCGTGTAATCGAGTTTTGTTCCTATATGGTAAATATAAGTAAGAAGGTCTCGATTGAACCGAATGTAAGGTAAAAGCATAGTAGGTGTTGTATTGTGTGAATCCGGTTTAAGTGCACAGTTTGAAAAATAAATACATCCGAGATGCTTTCTAGGACTCTAATATTTTAAGATAATTAGGTTGCTTCACAAGTAAATTATCGTAGTAATAACGTTTAACTGTACTCATATGAACTGAGCTGTTCGGGATTTCTGTCGAAAAGTAACATGGACCTTTCTAAAACGTATCTTATCGTTATTTTATTTGGTAGTAGTCGAATCAAAAAGACTTACATATACTTTGTGTATCGTTTAGAAATTATTTGAAATTGATAAAATACGAGTAGATTGATTCCAATATACCAGATAAGTCCAATTTTTAAGGTTAATAGCGATTCAATGAGACAACCAAATTAATTTTACGTATTTATACAATGTTGAAGATTTGTTCATTTTTGGATGGCTGTTTATCAAATAGAGTTTACTTATACATATGTATTTAATTTTATGTAAATTTCACAGAGATAGGTGAGACAATACGTATATATATCGAAATAAGAACAAGAAGCATTATATAAAGTAACAAACAAAATTTAAAAAAAAGTATATACAATTTTTTGAAAAAATTAACAACAAAGTGTTATTTATACGAATAAGTATCAAAAATTCAAATGAAAAATGAAAATGAAAAAAAAAAATGTTTACCTTTTAATCTACTTAGGGGCACACGTTGTAATTAACTAATTCCATTTATGTACCATCTATGTAAGCAAACAACAATTATATGAGAATACCAAAACAAGTTTAAAGATGAACATTATTTTGAAATTTTAAAGCTTTGACAAAATTTTTGAAACATGTAGTATGTACATATATTCTGCCTTCTATACAAGAAAAATCAATTCTACATTAATATTTATATAAACATATTTGATGAAAGTATAAAAAAAAAAAAAAATTAAAAAAAAAATCAAAAAAACGAATACAATGTAAAAAAAAAAGCTGAAAAAAAACTGTTAAATGACCTTACTAATAATACTAAATATACATATTACACTGCGTGTAAAAGTACGTGAATCTCAAGTCTTTCCGACACTTTTTCTGTAATGTTTTTTAAACTTTTAGGTGTCAGTTGGAGATGAAATAAAAATAAGGCTTTTTATTTTGATCGCACAATAATAGATCAGTAACAATTTTAAAATTATCAAAATCAGTGTTTTTATTCAAATAATTTCTGCTGTCTCATTCTTTCTTTGCATAATTTATTTCATATAATTTCAATGACCGTGACATCAAATACTCACTCCTGGAAAATTTCAGGTATAAATAATTCCATGTTTTTATACTTCTACTGCAATTAAATCAAAAGACAAGCAGAAAAGGCTATCGCAAATGGAGAAAATTAGTTGTGCAATTTTGTTTTTCAAAATTAACGATACCTGGTCTTCCGAATAAAAGATTTAAAAAATTTCCTTTATATTAATTCTATTTACGTGAAATTTCAATTTTGGCTTTTATCTGCGGAAGAGGCCTAAATAATTGCATCAGTGTAATAAATTGAACTTAATAACATGAATTAATGGAAAACTCTGCGTCAAATCGACCAGGCTGGATTTTGTTCTTGGAAAAATTCTATCATGAAAAGCGTAATTTTCGATGAAGATTATTTTTTTTAATTTTTATTAAAAACCTACTACGACTACGGAAAGATACATAGAACGCATTACATGTGCTGTTTATCCTTAACACGCAAGTAAATTATTATTTTACGATTCTAAAAATGGTCGGAGTGCATATTTCATAAAACTAGATGAAAAGTAATAGCAAATATGTACAACAAAGTTTGAATATCTAACAAAGCGGAAACCCAGGGAACATGAGCATAATCAAAAACAGTTTTTATTACTTTAATATGATTTTGCTGCAGATACGAAACCAATGAAATCAAAATTACAAAATATTAATGTAATAAATTAAAAGCATATATATATACATTTATTAGGCTTATCCTGTTTTTAGAACACTACCTCTAAATGTGATAAGCTCTTACTGTTTAAAAATATTTTGTTTTTTTTAAGTTTGAAGTTAATGAAAACTTTTATGCAGTTTTCAGGCGCTTCATTACCATTGAGCCGCCGAAAAGATAATAGAAATAAAGTCCTTGTACAGTTGACTTTTAGTTTTCATTGGGTAGCCAAGAATATAACCAAATTTTCGAACACAAAATTGCACTAACCGAAATTTATTTCGTGTAGATGGTACTCTGAATTTAATATACTATTTTGTAGTATTTTGAAAATTTTTGAAAATTGATGTCTATGGATGTAGTCGAGTGAAAAATTTAATAATTTTATTTCGCAACGCTTGAAGGAAATGTGACCTATTATTTTATGAAATTGGTTTATTTGATAGAGTTCCATACATAGGGTGACTTAAAAGTATTCATTCTAATTTAGAATAAAACATTCCATTTCCCATACAAATTTAAAAATTTATCGCTCTATGTGATATATGTATGTACATACATAAATTTGATAGACAGCTACTATTCTGCTACTTTCCAAAATTTACTGAACGGTCAGAGACTCACCCTGTATACTAAACATTCTAAATATGTATACTTATGATATTTAGTTAAATTGCATGGTGCTTTTCATTTCTATGTATAATGGTCAAAACAAAAAGCTTTATTTAAGTAATTTCCAACTGGTTTCCAGCAAAAACTTCTACTAACTACCGTGTACTACCTTAAATGAAACAAATACGTACACAGCTTCATTCTATCAGATAGTGTAAGTAAAATAAAAAATATAAAATGAACCAAAGATTAAGTGAATGTAGAAAGACTCATAATTTCGATTGTTTTTACATCATTTTATCCATGTTAACTCCAATTTCAGTGAGACCGACACTATTGACGTAAAGATAAAAATTAAGATTAGTAACACAACAGTTTCAACGAATGCGCAATGGCAGTTACAAAGAAATGCAAGAAACGATGAAAGTTATATATTTACTATATATACAATCCAACTAGTGACATAGTGAGCATAGACCCTGATAAGCAAGAATTATATATCCTTAAGCATTGTGAGCGCTTTCAGAAAGTCACGTATTTTTATAAAAGCATATTACTTGTAATTACTACACTCTACCTACGTATATCAAAGTTTACGATCAGATTTAAGAAACAACAAGGTCAAAAAATAAACTCAACTAAATGACAAAAAGCAATAATATATATATACATCAAAAACAATTAATATTATTGTAGTACTAAACACGGTCAGACGATCAAGAGTGTTTTTATTTTCTGCCTCGTGTTTATATTGTTCACTTTTTTTAGTGCGCTTTTTCCACGATCGAGACATGGTGGGTTTTTTTTTTGTTATTTTGAGACTTCTACATCTCGACATTTGAGGATCATAAGAAATACAATCATTGTAGATTTATTCATGGTTGTGAAGTTTTACACATATTTATGTTTACTTTCGTTTTTAAGCATATTTAACGCGTTTTTATAATTCAAAACTCTTTAATGGAGTTATATTTAAATTATTACTGTGTAGGATGTGTTACTGCATCGGTTATTTTGTTTAAAAAATTTTAGTTTCTTTAATTTTATTTAGTTAAATACTCTCTTTTTTTTGTTAGATTTAACATTTTAAATTAAGTCAATTGTAGTGATGTAACTTATTTTTTTAAAATATCCCTTTACTGTAGGATAGAAGTACTTTGCTATTGCTACAATATTCTTGTCAATTTGTTTTCATTTTTATTTGCATTAATAAAGTTTGTTTTTGTCACAATTCGTTATTTTGATACATTTCCTATGCTCTGTAAATAAAGCTGTGCGTTTTTCAGCATATTTCATAGAAATATAAACGAAAGCAATAATCAATCTTGAACGGGTCTGTTTCTCCCGTCATAAATTTCTAAGCCCATCAACTGATTTCTACAGAAGGATTTTATTATCTAGTTTATACTGGGATTTGGTCGGATTGAAATACCTCAGTTGAATTGAGCTAAGTGACACTGCTAAAATTTTTAAATAAAGAGCTTGCTTGCATCGCTTCTATGTAAAAGTTCGGCCATGATCGGTGTAGATTTTGCAAACTCAATGATTTGAGTCGTTATTTTTGAAAGTAGTATAAGTCCACTCACATGAGAACTGTCTACCTGTTAAGATTTAACTAAAAAAGTTGTTAAAATGATATTATTATTATCCATTAAAAAAAGGATTTATACTGCTTTTAAAAACGATTATAAAAATTGACAAAATGTTCACTGATGAGTAGACAAGGGACTAGGGTTGTAAAATTGCTGCTGATTTGTA
Organism: Machimus atricapillus; assembly: GCA_933228815.1. Lineage (NCBI taxonomy): Eukaryota > Metazoa > Arthropoda > Insecta > Diptera > Asilidae > Machimus > Machimus atricapillus. Next base: position 27,075,225 of record OW121787.1, on the reverse strand, counting down.
ATAATTATATTTATTACATTTAGTTAGGTGAACGGATTCGTCATGTAACTATGTATGTACATAGTTTGTAAATAATGATGAATCCCTGCCTTGGCACAGTTTCGCATAACCTTCTTTGAAATATAAAGTTAATAAGTTTATGCAATATAATTTTTCCGTCATAACTTCTAAACTACTCAAATGATTTTAATGAAATCATGAATTATAATCAAATAATAGGTTGTGTATTATGTATTATCCACCTTAAGCCAGAGCTTAACCAATCTTCTACTAGTTTGAGCAAGGTTTAAACTAGGCTTAGCATAGTACATGTATAATCCAGTAAACCAAACTTAATGGTAGGGATTTTTAAGATCGCTGATTTCGAATTTCAACTAATTTAAAATTTTGCTTGTTTTAAATATAGATACCGAAATTCGTTTCTTAAATAAAAGTAGAAGAACAATAAAGGATGATCTAGAAATCAATAAAAGGCAATTATTTTTACCCGCTCTTATAAAGAATTAGGTGTACATACATACTTGAGAACTATTTTACTTAATTCAAATAATAGATAGCCTGGGTGTCATTTTCGAAAAAAATGTAAGATTTTAACTGAGTTTATTTAATGTGTTTTAAAATTCCGCAAAAAAAAAATACAGGAAATTTTGAAGAGAAGATCATCTAACAAGTCAACGAACAATGTGATTTTTGCTAAAAGTGATACAAACTAAAACAAATTTTGAAGAAAAAAAAAATTTCTAATCATGAAACGTTGAAAATACATGTACAATTTAATTTAATCCCCAATTAAATATTGAAAAAATGCTAGTTTACACCATAAATATTCCTAGTTTTAAGGTTAAAATTGGAAAGAAAGAATTTATACGAAACAAAACATTCAGAAATAAGTTGTTTATGTAATTATTAAGCTGTAGCAAAGTACTTTTTATATACAGTATTAACATCCACATACTATTATTATTTTTATTTTTAGTTATACTTTCCATCCTTTTATTTATTTACGCTTAATACCACTCATTTATCATAAAACATTAGAAACCAGATCAGACTGCTAAACACCAAGAAAAAAGTTTTTTGAAAATATTAATTATTGCGTCATTGAAGCGGACCTCACTTAAGACAAACTAAAAAAAAAAATGAAGAGGAAAAGATATTTAATACATAAGTTTTAAGTATTAGAAAATCTCATTTAGTTCTACTCCAAGAATATTCGCTTCCGACAATAAGCTTTGGCCGTATTCCAACACTTTGGTAGCCCTTTTATTGAAGAGAAGCAGTCTTTAAAACTTATAAATGTAAATGAAAGGTAAAAAAAAAAAGGAGACAATGTTTCCTTTTTGCAAAATAAAATTGCGATCTGAGCGATAAGAAAAAGGAGGAGAACATTAAATGTAGGCGAATAAATGTAACAGGAAATGCGTTTGGTGTTTTTTAAAAACGCATTTTAACATATCAATACTATTAATATTGGCCCGTAAGAGATATACATTTTTAAATGCTACAAATAAATATTTAAGCCCAATTTACATAATATACAAAATGAAAACAAACAAAAAAAATATAAAAAATTTAAAAAAAATAAAAAATAAAAAAAAAGCTAAAAACCTTATATACATATATATGTTGAGCATTTGATTGGAGTTAATAATTAAAAAAGAAAAAAAAAACCACAAAAAAAAAATATTAAGAACATGGTCACACACTAAAGCGAATCCACCATGGAAGTTCATAAAATTCACTAAACTTTACTTCTAATGTAGAAATTTAAAAAGTTGTAAACGCTAAATATTAACTAATATCACCAAATTATGTTAATGCAGCAAAAAAAGCAAATGGAAGTTTAAATAGTGAAACTAACATAACATTTAACGAATAAATTTACTGTGTCTTAGTCCATGTTGTAACGAATTTAAATGAAGAAGTAAAACGCAAAAAAAATACAAAAAAAAAAGTATATATATATATATATTAGGAGAAAATCACTAAATATTTCCAGAAATTTTAAAATGATATTTACTAGCACGACAGCGACGCAGACCCTGGGCAATTGGCCAATTGTGTTTTTGCAAAATGCCTATATATACTTGTATATACCTTTTTTCTCAATCTTGGACATCTGCCTCGGGTCGCCTCGCAAGCATGTCGAATTAAGTCTTATTTGTGCGATAATACTGATATTGTTTTATGATGGTTTCGGTGTTCTTTTTATATATTTTTTGTATAGTGAGGGATTTCTTTATTTTTGTTCCAATGTTTACTGATGTACATTGTTCCCTGAATAAAGTAGTTATACAAAATCAAAATTGTGTTATTTCATTTAATAAAACCATACAAGTTGAATGAACTGGAATTCAAAAATCCATCTCTTTCCTGCATGGTTAACTTTTAAAAAGTACTTTTCTTTGAAACATTTTTTGTGTTGCGGTCCATTTAAATATTTTGAATATCGAGACGAGACGTACTTAACATTTTTGTAGAATATACCTAATTCTGTTTTTACACGGTAGGTACATTACAGAAAAACCGTGTAGAAAAAGAAATGAAGTACATATGTATGTATGTACTGTACATTAAAAAAAGGGGATTAGTTCCATATCCTTCAATTCAACCCTGTAAAAAATAGGTAAAATAAAATGATCCATACAAAAAACTATTAAGAGAGTCTTTTTATAAAAGCCAAATTAAATTTTTATGTGCATTCATGCACAGTTTATTTCATAAAAACAACAATTCTTAAAGTATATGTACATACATACATACATACATATTTTCCTTTAAAATTTAAATCGTGCTAAATCGAATAAAATCGTATAAAAATGGAATCAAATTTTCTTTTCTAGACCGTGTTAAATCAAAATCGTGTAAAAAAAGGCCCTGTAAAAGCAGAATTAGGTGTAATAATTTTTTTTTTTAAATAATTCTTGAAAGATTATTATTCCTAATTTTCTTACGAAACGAATCAAAAAGACATTTTTGGTTAAAAGGACGTTTTTAAGCTCTTTTCGGTCCGTTTCGTAGTCGAAGAGAAGTTAGAACAGAGCTCCATCTTTTCTTCTAATTTTTCAAAGTAAAATTTTATACCGAAAACAAAATTTGAATATTGAATTTCACTGAAATTAACAAACCTCATGTACCTTTTTAAAATTTTCCAAATAAATTTTCAGATACATAATGGGTGATATTCTGCACAATTTTAAATAAACCTCAATTTTTGTTTTCGATATTTCAGTTCCAATTTCGGAAGAATATCTACCCAATTTCAGTCATTTTTGCTTTACTTTTGATTAATTTTAGGGTGCTCTTGTTCATAGATAGCATTAAATAAAAACGTTAGTGGGGTACATACACTAAACATTTTAATGTTATTCAAATATTAAATCAAATTGCAATTCCGAACGAATTACTAGAAATCTGATTAGAACAGTGTAAGAATAACGATGTAATTTTGAAATATGTATATACAAATTGCAGTGTAGCACTAATTCTAAAGTGCGAGTATTTCAAATAAGGAAATTAATAAGAATCAATAATATAGATCACAAAAGTTTTCGTAAATCACAAAAAATGTTTGTGATGTACGCGAAAACTTTTATCAGTCATATAATTGAATATTGTTAATTTTGTTATGTGAATTAAAATAAAATATTTTATATTTATTTTACATAATGTCTTATGCTACATATTCGTGTATACTTAAGTTTTTGAAATTTCAAAAATAAGCTTTTCTTGGAAGCATTAACTGTACAAGAAAACTTTTTGGAGTTACTGTACATAGTTCAAAACAATGGCCTCTGTCGTGTCTGTTTAACTGTTCGCCATTTTGTGCCTTAATTATTGAACGGATTTTCATTCGGTTTTTTACGATTAAATAAATTGATTCGCGAAGATATTTTGTGTAAATTGACGGTGTCGGTGAGTCGCGGTAAGGTCGGAAAAAAAAGCAACCGTCGGTGATGCGTAATTTGCGCGTGGACTGCGTGAACAAAGAAATTGGAAAATGCTGCAACGCCGGAGCGGGTAAGTTCGTATATCACAAAATTCTACTAGTAGAGCTTTTTAAACTATTTTTTAGAATTAAGCACTTTAATTTAGAGTGAATTAAGTATGTCTGAAAGTAAATCTGTCTCTTTAATTCTGCGCTGGTGTGGAAAGGAGTACTTAGGTATTTTTTGCATAACACATTGCAACTATTATTTTCTATAGAATTAAAAATAATATATGTATTTAAGTACCATGCATTAGGCCTACCAGAATTCTATATTTAAAACGCACTTCTCTTGCAGAAAAGGCGTTTTATCAAAGAATATATAAACGTTATTATTGAATTTTTTTTTAGTTTCTTAAACAAAAATGCTAACTGTAAAACAAATCTCTGCTCCTTTTCTTTTCACAATCCTCTCGAGTTTCTCCTGTTTGATCTGGTCTCAGGTGTTTTCCAGGGTTTGATGGTGCAGCCGATAGAATAAGAACGCATCCCTTATAAATTACAAAAAAGAACGAATATTGTGCAACCAATATAATTTTCTTAACTATTTTAACATTTGACTTATCGCTTTATTTGATGTGTATATGAAGAGTTGCAGCTATAAACACAACCAAAATTATGATACTAATTTCCTGTTTAAAAAGAAGAACGACGTGTTCTTAACAACTTTTTGGTCTACGTACTTCCGGAACATTTATGCTAATATCGGTTGATATGCAGACTTAGAGATTTTAAAGGGTAGATACCACAATCAGATGATAACGAAAAGCATTAAAACTTCCACTACACTTGTTTTGGAGTTTAGATTTTATAGGATTCATAAATGAAAATTAATAAAACAAGAGCAGTAAAGATTTTTTTTTTGTAAAATGCCAGTGTATTTTAGAAAAATACAAAAATTGTTCTTACGTCGACTATTACATTCAGGCAATATAACCAAAAGCAGCATTTTCTGTCTTGTAGACACATTCACCAGCAATCCATGTGGAACTCACATTTAGGTCGTCATCCAAAAATATAAAATCTGCATCAGCACCGTACTGCAGACTACCCTTTGTGCTTTCAATTTTAAGGCACTTTGCTGGATGCAATGTGGCCGTCTCAAGTGCGTAAACTATCGAGCAATCTAGAGAATAAAATAAATAGTTAAGATATTTAAATACAAATAATTTTGTTTGCTAGATGAATTAAATTAAATGTTTGTATTGATAATTTGGATTACGATTCACAGTGGTATCTTTTTTTTCTAAGATAATGGGTTTTGTTAGAAAAACCAAACGTTTAGCGACTCATTAATAGAACCTAAATTAAATTGGATGGCAGATTTCTCTTTTTTTTATGGTATGAACTCCTTAAATCCACATCTACATTACTACTATTAAAATACGATCTGTTATTTCTAAAATTGGTTCCTAACCCTGCAAGAAAAGCAAAATAGATAAATATAATTACCTGTAGCTTTTTTGAAGACCCTAACGCATTCGTCCATGGGTGCTATACTGCCACAGAGGGTATCAGTTCCTGCCACGTACGCCTTCCCACCCTTCACTTGGCAAGTGAATTGTCCAATGTGATGGACACCTTCTTCCAGACCCATTGCGGATATCGCATCAGTGACTAGGATGAGTCCTTTGGGATGTGTTCTATGGGCGATTCGAAGAGCAGCAGGATGGGTATGGACTCCATCAGATATTATTCCAAAATAGACAGTTCTCCCTTCCGGGATTTCATCTGAGGCCAAAAGTCCCACTAGACCTGGGTCTCTGTGATGGAACTTATGATGGAGGAGTTTAGTATGCAATTTTATAGCTTATTTTTCGACTGAGAAACTTACAGGGAGCATAGCGTTGAACAAATGGGTAATAAGCGATGCTCCACATTTTACTGCATTTTCTCCATCGCATAGATCGGCCATGGAGTGGCCTACAGATACAACGATATCCCTTTTAGTTAAATAGGAAGTAACCTGGCAGGCGTGGAGCTTCTCAGGTGCAAGGGTGATAATGCTGACATCGTTAAGAGAACCATAGGTTTCCAATACCGTTTCTATTCCCTGGAAGACACTCATAATTAATACAAATTTAATTTCCTTTCACTAATTGCCAGGATCTTACAGCTTACATTATCAAAATCCTTAATTAAATCAATTGGATGGGCCCCCTTTTTCATCGGATTGATGAAGGGTCCTTCCAAGTGAAGGCCTAGGATTGTAGCTCCATTCTTGTCGCCTTTTCTTCGGTTTATTTTAGGAAGAACTTTGTGGTAGGTGGTACTGGGGGAGGTAACGATCGTAGGACAGAACGATGTAACTCCGTGCTTAAGCAATTCTTTCGCAACCTTATTTATGCCCTCCTCGACGGAGTCTACGTCGTAGGAAAAATCAATTCCGTATCCACCTAAAAGAAGTTGAACAATTATTGATAAGACGATTGCATGGTTAATCGGCGAAACTCAATGAAGAGAATAAGTTAAACGCAAAACTCTGGTCGTGGTCAGATGATTTTATGGTGTCATTTGCTTTAATCCCAAAATTATCACAAAAAGCAGTGATAAGGTTTATTTAAAGCTTCACCGAATGGCAAAAAACACATAAGCAACTAGCTCTTCTTATCTCCACGACAAGACAGAGGTTCCGAAATCTCCAAGTAGCTCATCACCACATTTCGGCCGGATTATCCACCTTTAGGTCATACATTTTTAGGGTACCCAACTCACCGTTAATCTGGAGGTCAATAAACCCGGGCGCGATTATTGCATTTTTGCAGTCAATCTGCCGATCCGCCTGCTTCTTTTCGTCGAAGAACACTTTCTCCGGGTCGATGATTTGCCCGTCGCGCACCCACAAGTCGTCCTGGACGATTTCATGGTCCCTGAGGAGGCGACAGTTCCTGAACTGGGTCAAGAGGCCGACGGACATAATTCACTTTTCGCACTCTGCAGGTTGCTGGAGCGACACCCGTACGACCGCGGGGACAAAAAGTCTGTAATTAAAACACAAAGTACCCGGAGACGAATTACATGGCCTAGAAAATCAAGTTGACTACAATTCCGGATTTGTCTGCGGTGGCGGCTGTCAAAAGTTGGCGAGAATTGTCGCCGACAGCTGATAACATTCGAGGGGTTGCCAGCTCCTAAATACTCTTAAGATGGCCTGCACCAAAGTGGATTGCCGCCTATTTCCCTTTGAGTTTTGAAATTAACCAGTTGTGATGACTCACGTATGAACCGTTAAACGTCAATGCACGGCATTTTTCTGATTTTTATAAGTTTTTGTGGAATAGTAATTAGAATCCTTCTAATATAGTTGTTGCGCGTTTGTGCGTTGTGAATACAGCTGCCAGAAGTTCTGGAGATGTCCAAGGTATGTAAAACAGCTCTATTTCACCCCAGCATAAAACACGTGGTTAGTTGGAGCTCATCGCGGCGCTTCGGGGTTTTTTTTTCACAAGAGTCTCATCGAACGCTCGGGAGTTTTTCAGTATTTTAATCAAACAGATGCAGATCTAGTGATAGATTTTGTCTGATGATGCAAATCAGTGTTTTAGAATAAAGGTATTTGTAATTGTAGAATATATTTGCTTACAGTGAAGGGGGAGCACCCTGTTGCAAAATATTACCTTTACGCTTTACCCTTCCAAAATGTCGATGACCTGGTAAAATGGCAAAGCAATCAGTTGACTAATTGATTGATTTTGGATTTGAACGATAGTTACGTAACAATGAGTAAATTGCTATTTAAAATCGCAGTAGCCACAGGCACAACATTTTACAAGTAATATTCATATTCATCTTGACTTTTGGTATGAGCTTTTGGGGCACTCTTAATTAAAAGAAAACATATTCACAGTGGTCCAATAACAAAAACGGGAAAAGAAACCGTTATTTAACGTTTTATTTTAGAAAAAATAATTCACAGGAAGCAAACAATTCTTTTTACACAACCGTGAAGAAGCACTTGGAAGTGAAATGGTTCCATTTGTAAGGACACTTGGACATCATTGTGCTGTGCGTTTATTATTTAGCAAAATATACAGGAGTTTAGGAGTTTAAACTCAAAACAGTTACTTATACTTTACAAGTTGGTAGCTTATTAAAAAAAATTCACAAAAACAAATAAAAAACAGCATAAAGAGCGAGCTTTGAAATACCTTATTTCCATTTACTTTATTGAAGAATTTTTTTTCCGACTCGATACACTTTCTCAAAGTTCTTACAAAATTAAGAGATAATTTTTCTAACCCTTCTAAAGTTTAGCACCAAGGAGGGAGGGATGATAAAACTTTTAAAGTTTCTGATTCATGAACTAGAAGATACAAATTTTTTTCACTCTTGGATCATTAAAATTGAATTAGTTTTCGCGAAGTTATAACTATTCAAAAATTGTCTATATTATCCTTTAATACATTATTGTTGTCCTTTCATACCTGGTCTCTGGCGGTCATATTAAGAACACATTTGAATATCCTGATATTTTTGAATTATTTTAAAGAATAAGTTTATTTTTTAAGGCTTATAATTTCATGTAAATTTTTAACTTTAATTTATTTGAATTCATATTTTGGCAAAAATTGAATATCAAAATGACGGTGCATATTTCTTTTATTAAGTAAAAATAAATTTCTGGCCTCATAATTACCAGTTTTAGATAAATAGTTCGGCAGTTCTCGTCGTTTGATGTTCTATCATACATAGAAACGCACACTTATTTAATCAATCAATTTTTGCATTCATTCACTGAAATCAATTTTTAACTATAGAATGGGAGAATTATAAAGGTAGGGGTTTTGTAGAAAAAATAGTATAGTTTGCAAAATATTTCGATAGCAAAACTTGTAGAACATAATTTCATAGTACAAACTTTGTTTAAATTCAGTAGATTTTGGGAAATACTTCATGCAAAAATACAAATTCTTATAACGACCCCTTCTTCATAATTTATTTAAGTTTTCTGCAGAGAAGTTTTTGTTAAATTATGAGAATTGGTTTTTAGTCTTATTTTATGCCCAGTTTACCGACGAAACTGACAGGAAAACCAGAAAATACTCAGGGGAGTAATGCAACGAGCTTATTCGGATTTATTTTGAATTATCTCCTTTTATTGCAACTAAAAGCGAGGATTATACTATAGCAACATTTCAAAATTGCTCTAATTACGACTTTTGTCTTATTAAAACAGTTGCCACCTCGCTGGGAATTTTTTAATCAAGACATTTTTATTCCAGAAATTTCTCTTAGATTTTATCTGAGGGGAATTGGATTTAAAATAAAATAAAATAAATACAATTTTTAAATTTGCCACCTTTTGGAGGAGCGTAGTCTTCCATTTTCACCCCATGGTTTTAGTCGATTTTGTCGAGGTAAACTATGCAATCGTACCTGTGAAAATAAATGATACAAATTTTCTATCGTGGCACGTTAGTCTTCTTTTTTTCCATTCAATCAAAGTGATGCTATATTAAAGCGATGCAGCAAAAATAATAACTTACTGATAGATACGACATTGTTAATTGGATTCGAAATGTTTTGAATTATTATGATGTTGAATTTTATTCCATTGCAGTAGAATTTGGTTTGATTATCGTTAATTTTGATTTGGTGACATTGCTTTTAATTTGATAGAAAGAAGATATCGGAGAAATTTTGCATTTCAAGTGTAAATATAAAATATTATATATATATATATATATAATATTAGATGTTATTTTTAATAAGTATGTTTATAGTACGTTATTTCTTATCCTTTAAATAACTAATCTCCCCCTCTTTTTGTGGTACTCTCTGTTTCCTCTTATCCCTTCATAATGATTTTAAATGAATGTTTTCCTTTCCTTTTACTACCTCAAAAATTCGACAAATTCGAAATATCTTATTGATGGTATTCTAGTTAATTTTCAAGTTGTTTTTAAATGTCGAAATCGCTTCAATTAAGACACGATAGCAGTTCATTCGCCCGCGGTATTTCGTTAACGCCTGAAAGGGCGGCAAAATAACGACTACCATCCACACCCTTATTAAATTCGTAATTTGTTACAACTTGACTACAGAGTGCGGGTAGAGAGAGAACACTTGTTCCCGGTAATTCCTGTGCCGAGTGCAAAGCATTTATAATGCAGAGCAGGAGAAATAACTTGAGATTTTCTTTCCGCACAGAAAACAATGGAACAATTCAAGGAGCTTTAAGACGCTTTCCTTGACAAATGAAGTACACATATGTACATGTGTGGGAACACCGAAAGTTAGTCCTCACTATTGCTACATATATGTATTATATACATTTATCCACAGCAACTGAGTGAAACTTGCCTGCTGCTGCTGTTTGCTTGTTTGCCCCGTAAGTCGATGAAAATCAGCACTGAGCCAGATAAGGAAGAAAATTTACGTTGATCTTGTCATCAAAGGAAGTTCATGTAGCCAGGCCCGTTGACAGCGTCTTGATGATTTGCTAAGTGTGGCAGCGTGATGCCTGTTTGCCGGCTGGTTTGCACGGTTTTGTACCTTCCATTCCACCGTGAGGACATTCACTTGCTCCTCAATAGGGCCCTACCTGCTCCACGTGAACGTAGAGTCCTCGTTGTCGTCACCACCATTCGGTGGGGGACGTTTTTAGCCACGTGTGGGACTTTCATGAATTATTTTTTCTTACCTCTGAGAAAATTTCCCCAGGTTATTTGAACTAGTAACATTGTCGAAATCGTCGTTGCAAAAACTAACAAGTTTGGTAAATTGATCCTTGAGCGAGGAAAAGTTAGGATAATGGTTCTACTGGCGGAGTTGTGGTAAAACAATTTATTCTTGAACTGCAGGTATAAACTACGAATGACGAATGACGAATGACAAAGTATGCAAAAATAATTTATTCGAATAAGGAGATTATATTCTCTGAACGATAAAAATTCGAATTTCTTAAAAGCCATGTCATATGAGGAGTTTCTGTTCAAAAGGGACTATTTCCACCTTATTGTCATTTAAAGACTTTTTCAGTAATTGCACTTCTAATCTAAGATCATACATACATAAAACTGTCATTACTTTTAATCAAAATTGATTAGTTTCTTACTATGCTTACCTTATTTTTACTGTCCCAATCAAAAGGGTCTATTTGTTTGCATTGACTGTTGCAGTTGATTTTCTTTTAATATTTCTTATCACAAAGTGCTGTTTCTCATACATATAAGTTATTAATAAGTTAGTAAAGTATGAACAAGAATAGCAACTTTTATTGGCATTTTGACTATACATATATAAATTGGGATATTTAAAAAGAAACTCACATTGAAGAAGATTTAATTTCTGAACGTTTTTGTGTGTCCACTGTTATTATATTTATCTTTTATTATTTTATTACTATATTATTTATCTGTTATTTTAATTGGTGTAAATTCAAAAGGGCGTTATTTCCGAAATTTCTGACCAAAATGTGTTATTTTCACTTTTTATTGTTTATTATTTTGTTTTTTAATAATAATAATGTATAAAAATAATAATAATAATTAGCTGTATAAAAATGTAATCCCCATTTTAATGTTATTATAAAGTTTGCTTAAGTTGAAAATAGCCACTTTTGAACAGACCCAGACCCACTCCTCATATGCTAATCCCTATTACAATCAAAAGTTTGTTTGTTTTTTCTATTCTTTTCATTCACCACTGTCTAGGGAACAATAATTTTAAACTTTAAGGTATGTTATTAAAATTCGTAAGGATATTGGTTTTTTACGCCACTGAAATTTTCCATCTTTAATTTTCATATTGTAATAGTAATAGTTTTGTAATTTCAAAAATACATATTATACATAAAAAAATCTTAATTAAATAATATTTTACATTTGCACTAAATAATTGAAGTCTCTTGGTCCCATCATTCTCTTGTGTGATATAAATATTTAAAAATCCACCCAAATATTTTCTGATTCGAAATTGAAAATACATATATGTATATAGTTTTTGACCGTTTCTATACTTAAAATTACTCGCAATTGTCCAAAATTGTACCAAAATTATAATTGTTGGAAATTTAAATTTTATTGTAAGTACCTAATTTTAAATTAATTATTATATACATTATATTTTTGTTCTTATTTGTTATTTCTTACATATATAGGTATTTAATGAAATTTCATAAATATTTTTTCCTTGACCTTCTTACCAAGTTTCATTAAAATTCTTAGGATAACTTAAATTAAACTTACGACATCGATCCAGCGTCACTGAATAATGCAAAATTTAATTGAAAATGTAAATTTAAAATATTTCATTTGAACTTTCTCTAATAATTCCTCCAAAGTCACCTTCCATAAAAAAAAATCCCAACACAGGTCCTGTCTTGAACGCATCACACCCCAATAAATGTTATTGAAACTTCTGAGGGTAATTGGCGTAAGACGATGTCTTGGACGGCCGAAAAACTCCTTGGGAGATTGATCCTCGGTAACTTAAAATTTTAATGCAGTGCGCATTGCAAAAAAATGCGATTTCATATTCCCACTGATTTTTTTCTTCTCAGGAGGAGAAAATATAAATTTGCCCAGAAGCTCGCCCAGTCCCTGCCCTCTAATAAAAGTGTTCTTCGAGAATAACTTAAGTTTCATCAGAGTACAAACTTCTGGCGTAATTTAAACTGGGAAACTTGCTCCCTTTTATGATAATTCATTGCACGTCGAGAACGTAATAAGTTGCCTTCACTTCCGAATATGTAATTTTCGGTAAGTTGAGCGCGCCGAGTTTATATTTTGTGTTTGATTTTGAAAGTAATCCTTTATTCAGTTCTGGAAAAATTCATGCTATGTCCACTGGCTGGGGCCACTGCCGCAATCTCATTTCATTTTAATCACGTAATTGTGGCCCAAGTAGTCTTCAGTCTTCTTCCCTTCTGGCCGGTGGTGTGCCCGGATCCTGGATCCAGATCACAATGTGCTGATGCTGGGCCCAGAGACGCTCTCTGGAAGTGTCTACCAACGGGGCCGAAATGTTTTCTTTATTTTTTTTCCGGGTTTTTTCTTTTCTTATACGCCAGAGTGTTTTAAAGTTTTGACAATTTTATGTAAATAACCGCTGTTTACCTTCTCTTTGAAAGTTGTAATGTTGTTGACTTGGTTTGCTACAAGCGTTTGAATACCTTCGGCTTTTTTACTTTCCTTAAAACTTTTATTTTTCAATTGGGTTCTCTTGTAGGCATGTGGATTTAGTGTATCCATATACATATGTAATACAAAATATTCGGACATTATTATAATAAGTTCAACCACAAACCATTGTGAACCACTATACATACATGCATGATATTAAAAACATCAATGACATTTTAAATCTGAAATCTGAAGGAATAAAGCTTAGATTATAAACTTCTAGATTTAAAATTACATTAAAGTTTCAACTTCATGCATTCGTAATGTAATAGATGGATTGTTACCTAAAGTCATTTATAAGTTTAAAATATTCTATAATTTTCGCCCTTCAAGAAGTTTTCATGGTTATCTTCAATAGTATGTTGTATGCGTATACAATTTTATTCAAAAATATTAGTGGAAGTTATCAGCTTCGAATTGTTAAAACAATTTCAATACGGTGTTATTGTTTTGTGGATTATTGGAATTGTGCTTGTAAATTGTAAATAATTACTTTGAAAGTCATGCCTTAACATAGTATTTCGAAAGTTATCATCATGAAATTAGCGTTTTAAGAGTTACATTCTATATGTTAATTATTGCGGTGCAAAATAACATTTCCAAAGAAGCAGTGCAGGATTTGCTTGAAAGGAAGCTGTACCTGTCAATGATTTTTTCAGTCCCAAAGTTGACCCAGCTTGGACTGTTTAAAAACTTTGGAAGCCGCATCAAAGTTAGGTTGCTATAGGCAGGCATTAGAGAGTTTTTAAAAACAAGGGGATAAGCCTGTATAACCCTTTTTTTGATAGAAATTTAAAAGATATCTTTCTCAATGAACCATCATACCCACTATTTTTTACTAACAAACGTGGAGTTAGTGCGGCTAATAGAAGTTAAGCTCATAGCAAAAGAATAGGCACTAGTCTTCGCCTTCGGGACTGGGTAAACGTAAAAATCACTTTGATCTGATCCGATTAAGTTCACAATGAAACGAAATGTATAGAGTACGCTGGATGGTGGGCAGATTGTAAACACCTTTTTTCAAAGCATAAACAAGTCCTGTCCCGGGTAATTGTTGGTGACGGGGAGTCGTCGGCTCGACGAGGCAAACTTCATCCATCCAGCTTCGCTTATCTCATTAGACCACATTCAGCAGATAGAGAGGAATACGGGAGGAGCTCAAAACCACTGCCTCGAACCGCACAACAAAAACATACCCTGGGAAAAGCGATGAAATTTTCGCTGTTCGGTACAATTATGGTTTTGCTTCCCCCCCCAATCCACCACCCGCATACTTTTTATGCCATTCGCTGCGCATAAATCAATCAATTCCGCCAATAAGTAGAAACACTGAAACATAGCTAAAAAGCTAAATGTGTTTACACATTTCTTTCGTACAGCCCCCCAATCAATTGAACCCCCTCCTCCATCCTGTTTTATATGAGCGTGTGCGCGGACTGAAAATCCATTGGAAATTTGCGTTACAAAAGCTTTACCCGTCCCCCGTATCCCGCTTAAATGTTGTTATTCATCAATTCGCCCGTGCAATTAACATATTCAAACTTAAGTCTCCCCATGGATTAGCGGATGATGAGCTGAGCTCGCTTTAAATGATTCAAATGTGTCGTTGGTATCCCGGGCATGTTCGGCACCCGCACTGTTGGGAAAACTTTTAGCTCGTTTTAAATTAAAGCTTTTTACAAATACCATAGAGGAATTTCTTAATTATAACTGATTAACATCAAAAGGATTATCCAGCGAATCCTGGGTGTGTATGGATGCCGTTTTGTATGTACGGCGCCGCCGCCGCCTCCGGGACGTGACTATCATAACAAGAAATTCATGGCTTAAGTATGCGAAAAGGGAACTTCTGTGCCAACAATGGAAGGGCCAACGAAATTTGATAAATTCGCCTTGCGGGTAGAGGCATGTTACTTAATTTAGAGTGGAGGGCCACTTTTCTGGAATGCCCTCAAATGTGTTTTACCTTTTTCCCTCCTCGAACAAAGTCTGTTCCGTATTTCAATTCAATCAGGGCAACTTTCTGCCACCGTCCCTTTGAAAAAAAAAATAAATAAAAAATAAAAAAATGAAGAAAAAGGAAGGAACCAGTGCTTTTCGACTTGGTTCGACAGTGCTATTCATACCCTTCCTGATTTAGAGCAAATATGAACATTCAAAACGCCTCAGGCTCTTTGTTTTTGTCACATTTTTCCCTTTCCGGAATGTCTTTAAAATGTGAATTTACGCAGACCCCACAATTCAGGGTCTGCGGATGCCTCTGGGGTCCACTGCATCGCGCCGCGACGTCCGCTCAACATTTTTGCGGTTCATTTTTATTTTAAAATATGCAGAGCATGAGCTTTAATTCACTTCACTTTCACCGCTATCGCCGCAGGGATGGACGAATTACTCCATTGAATTAAGCACTTCATATTTGTTTTAAGGTTTCAATTGTCCGCGAATTTATTTTCTTTTAATCTTTTGGCTCTGTTCGGGTTAGCGGATTGAAATGGATAATAATAAATGCAATTTTACCCTGTGCCAAAGGCTTTTGAGGGCTTGCAGAAAATTGCAAAATTCCTGCAGCTTATGAATGAATCCTCAAATTACTGAGAGCACGGAAGTTAAGAGTGGATATAATGGAATTTTAAGTACGACTTTGTAATCGTTTCTTTGTATTGCATTTCCTTTGGGTTTTCATCTTACTGTGTTACCATTCTACGGTTTCTTTCCATTTCACCTAACCACTTCCCTGCCACCCTAACGACATAATACCTTTTATCGGCTTTTATACCGTCATGCCATTTTTACCCTCTTAACGATTACATTTAATCATATCCTTAGCCATACTTGAAAATAATGATCCCAATTTTATAACATTGAACCATAAATACTTACGTTGACCGTTTTACTTGGTGTTTGCCAGAAATCTTGGCTCAACTCAAAAATATATGATATAATTTAGAATAAATAGTCATTAGAAATTAATGTTTCATTTACTTATTTATCTTTTACCTAATTTTATTTCTTATCACATAAGATCCCATGCGACCACTTATGTATGAGACAAATGAAATGCGAGTTATTAAATTTAAGGTTAATTTAAGCATATTTATATGCATACTTTGAAAGAAAAGCTAATATAAAAAAATCAAGCATATGTAGGTATGAATGCAAATAGCTAGGGTCTTCCAAATTTTTAAGTCAAACACCCAAAAAATATACTCATTACGTCAGTAACTTAATCCAAACATTTAGGTATCTGGTTTGAATTTTGGATGGATAAATTTATTTATTTATTTATTTACTTACAAAACATAGCAACAAGGTTTAACCTAATTACATGACATAAAGGCGCTCTCGAGCGAGGCCCATATGGCTCAAAAAGGATACAACATAATACAATTTAAGAATGGCAGTCAAAAGTAACAACTATCTTCAACAAATCAACAACTATCTTTCACAAATTTTAAAATCTTGATATACGTGAGGTGTGAGGGCTTATAAAATAAAATTCAATGCAAAATTTGCTATCTAACCTGAACCAGATAGGAAAATGAAAAAAACAAAAGAAACGCAGCTAGAATCAATTTGTATGCACATATGTTGGAAATGTTTTCTGAGTAACTCTGTAAATATTGATTAAACGAATGTCTTCTTGTTTTGTTTAACATATGGTGTAGTGTAATGTACATAAAGCTCAGATTTTCAAATTCAACACTTGTTAGATCCAGACCTGGAAAAATGTGGGGCTGAGTACAGTAAGAGTATGAGTATCAAGTAATCAAGCATTTTGTTTTGAGTTGAGTACAAGTGCCGTCAGTTACTCGTACTTAGAATATTTCAAGGGCTAAGTAAAAGTATACTCGTGCGCAGCCGCAAAGTACTTTTGTATTCGTATACTCGAATATTTTGAGCTTGTACCTATTACAATTATTGCCTAGTCATTTCGGTTTTTGAAGGAAAACGATGTTAAGTAAATTTAAGTATTAATTAGGAAGTTTGTTATACAATTTTTAAACAGATTGAACTGATTTTTCAATAGTATTGTCTGAAAGAACGCATTTTCTTGGTGCGCTCAATAAGCCTGCCAATGAAAAGAAAACCAAAATGTTTGATTACATGATAACGGTTGAAAATTACATTTTTCTAGCTTTTAACAATTCACTTTATTTTTTTATTTTTAATGATTTTTTAAGCAGTGACTTTAAGTATAATATAAGAAATAGAGTGACCACTGGCCATAGATGTACTCCTTTGAGCACCGCAGGACGCCATAAAAGTTCTTTAAAAAGTTGATAACTTAAAAAAATTCGTAGCACTGTTTGAACATACATATATGTATGTACATATATACATATGCATGTATTATAACAATATGATATATAACATTTCTGAACCCCACCACCAAACAAACTCAGTCAGTTAACTTCACTTAGCTTGTTTACGATTGTAGGAGTACATGAAGACAATATTGTAATATAATATTTGAAACTTTAATACCAAAAATAAATATTATGCAAAAGGAACCATTTTTAATAAAAATAAGATTCCAAAAACGAATGTAATAAATAGCAATTTTTTTGTATTGATGTTTATCGTTTATTCTTATACCTTTTAAAAGAAATTAAACATTTGCTGTTTTTGTTGTTGTGACATTTTTAAGGAATTGTTTATTTTATCTTAGTTTTTTTCTTTTCTATCAAGAATTTCTGTTTGAACTTTCCTGTAGTCTTTTTCAATACCGTTTTTAAACAATACTGAGTATCTACCCCTACATAGTACCTCCTTTTAGCTCGTATAATAACCTTTAAGCTAAATATGTTTTGAGCAATATTTGGACTTGAAAACCCTAATGGTGAAGAGGTGAAGCCACTCATAGTCTGGATCCCTATGTAAAAAGGGTTTTTCAGTGGTTCTTGAAATATGCTTTTATCATGATTTTTAAATCAATTCATTTTAACTGTTATCGCAACAGGCAGTGAGTTCTTCTATTGAATTAAACAAAATTCTGTATTTGCTAAGGTTTAATCTGTCCCTGAACTTGTTTTCTTTTAATCTATCGGCTTTGCCTGAGTTCGGGGATTGAATGGGAATCCTTTTTAAAGCTAACAAATGCAATTGTGCAGGGTGTCAAAGGCCGCCGTCGGGGTTGCAAAAATTTCCGAAATTCGAGGAGGCCCACCTAGACCTAGTACTTTTTGGTGAAATTAAATTAGTTTGTCGAAAGCACGCTATTGGAAACTAAAGGATTTTTTTCACGCTTGTTGGGATTAATTTAGCAGCACCTTCGTGACCTGCCGAAATAAGCGCTGAATGGACCGTTTTATTGCACGGTTTAGTTGTGCCCGCATACGGGCCGGGAAACAAAAAGGCCGCCGGCAGTACCTACATAAAAAAATATAACATTTTGTGTGTGTTATAACAAATATCGGCACCGGGTGATGGCTGGGTTTAGGGCAGGGGGCCCCACCGCGAAGCCCTAGCTCTAGCCCCCGATGTACGCTAGAGCGGCGACTGACTATAGCAAAAAAAGGGCACCATATGATGGTAGGCTCTGTGGGCCTAAACCTTCATGAAGTTCACGAGTGGAAGTCATTGAATTTATCTAACGGGTTAAGCTCGCTAACGAGATTTGTACGCTTCACAAATATGCAAAAACAAAAAGGGCGAAAACACGGAAAAGGCAGTTTGGTCGATATTTACGCGGCGGCGTCAAGTGCCATTTTTTCGCTTCCCGCTCCGCTGAGTGACAGCAATTATAGGGGCATTTCACATTACTGGGGATTTAATGAGCCTTCATCATGCTCATTTAATAAATTGTGTTTTAATATTTGCGTATATCTGCCGCCGCCGCCGCCGGTGCTGGCGGCGCGGTTTGACAGCGCCAAAAATATGGGATTTGTAAAAATGTTTCAAACCCATTAAATGTGGAGCGTAATTTGGCCCCCTGTCGGGCCCACTCATATGACCCTTTCGAGAAGCTTAAATCAATCAGCGGAATCAGCCGCGAACGTTGAAATGACTGAATTAATTGCACATTGAGTGTCAGGTTGCTACACGAACGAGCCAGATAATCAAATTAATTAAAAAATTAAATGAGTAATTTAATTGCAAACTGATTGCCATTTTACTGCTTATGTCATAGTAACAATGTTCTTGTCTAAGAGCAATTTAAGTTTTAAAGTGACATAATTATCTCAGATTTAATACCAATTTACGCGTGCTTACGTTAATTGGTCATTGCAAATAATATTTCTATTTATATAAACAGAGGTGTGTAATGATACCACTATCGAAAATTATAATGCGAAAAAGGTATGGATCTCATTTGGTTTTTGAGCTAAAACTTTGACATCTATACATTTAATAAAAGTTTTATTTTTTACAACCAGTATTTTGTACTTAGATTGTATGAACAATTTATGGCATCAATGTGATGTCATTGGCTTACCAGTATTTACACACCAGTGTGGTGTCACTGGAATTTAAGGACTGGTTTGATGAGAACATTACCGGACGTGAAAGTGTTAATAAAGTTTTAATTATTATTACTTGTAATAACAAATTTAAAGTTCTCAAATAAAATTTATTTCATTGTTCCTAAATAATTGTTTAAAACCCAAGCCATATAATCCAAATTAGGGGTATATGTATGTATATGTTCATTATATCTAGAGATGAGTTTTTTATTTTACTTCACGCGCTATCCCTTTTATATGGAGAAAATTATCTAGTACTAATTATAATTAGGCAGAAACACCTTTATTATGATCTAAAAATTGTTATAGTGATTACAATAGATGATTGAATTTAAGGCGAACATATTTTTTGTATCAATCCTGTACCATATTAGGTTTAGTTGCAGAAAAGTTACAATAATAACATTTATAGTTGTCAATACTGTTTAAATATTAAGGATTTATATCTTTCAAATGAAATGCTTTGAAAACACGTTTGGAATAAAAAGTGATAAGTTTTTTTTAGGAGTCCGAAATCCCTAAGAGATTAACGCAATTTAATATAAACTTGACCTAGAAGATGTCGTAATTTTAGGGCTTCTGAATTTTTTACATACATATCTATTTTATATCGTTTAGATATTAAATATCAATGTGGTGAATAAAATCCTTAGTGTTAATATTTTGATACATTATTTTAAAATTTGCATTAAAAAGCTGCTATATCTTGGAATGCTGTATTGAAGTTTTAAAATTTGATAGGTATACCAAATTTTAACTTATTGACTTCTTCATGTAGCTAGCTCTTTGTGAGACTTTAATAACTTAAACTTTAGAGTATTTCATTTTAAATTTTGAAATTTGCGTTCTAACCACTGAGCATATAAATAAATAAATAAATAAATTTTAAATTCCCAAAATTAGAATTATTATATCACTTTCTATAGGAATTCTATACAATAATAGATCTAAAATAAAATGAATCATCAGATTCAGGATAAACTTCTCGGTGTAATGGTTGTAACAGTTACCTATACTTATAATAAAGAATTGAAAATGCGTAAACCATCTACAAAACTGTTTAACTAATACTACTAATACTAATAATTTCGTTCTGATGCTTTTTGTCTTTTATAATAATTTGCAGCCAACATATGAATTTAAAAGCATTTATGAAAAACGCAATCAAGGCAATCAGTTTGATATTATTGGTAATAATATAAAATAATTCTGTCGGAAAAAAAAGCGTCATAACATCGCCTTCTGTGAAGTTTGGGACATAAAACTCAGGCCGAGGGGAACAATATACAAAATATTTTTCCATTGTCGCAGAAACTGCACAATGATTTAAATAATTTAAATTTCCCGCTCAGGCGCCTTCTCGCAGTTCACCCTGAACTTTGTGTTCAGTGGCCATGTTCCGCCATTTCCTTTAGTTGGAAGTGACATTTTCGGAAACTGTGCGCCCAGCATCGTCTCAGAGTGAAAAAATCTATTTTAATTCACTTAACCCGGTTAATTACTGCGTAAGTATAGTCAGTAAATATTTCGCCGTCATAATATTGTTAAATTTCATAAAATTCGACACGAGAAAGATCTTAAAATTCCACGCGAAGAAGTGTTGAGTGCCGAGATTCTCGCCGGTCGCGGATGTGCGTGGCATGGCATTAAATCGCGTTTTATCGAAATTCGCGGGCTGGGCGGCAGCGCGGGTTCACTTTGAGTGAACTACTTAGATGATGATTTAATTATGTCAGTAAGTTGAAAAATCCTTTGTTCTCATTTTCATAATAAATCCCAGTGATGTTCCCGAGGTGGGCTTCTTTAAGTCGAAGAAAACCGTACGAAAAGTTTTGGATTAGGGATTAGCTCAGATTTTTTGAACGTTTATGTTTACATTTTGATAGGAATTTTTGGGCACTTTTCTTAGAATAAATTATGAATAAAAACAAAAACGTATATTTTTGAAACTATGCACTGCAAGCTACCCCTAGAGAATTAAGTAGAAATTGATTTTTGTTTAAGTATATTTTTATAAAAGTTAAAGATATGTACATTATAATAATTTCCTAGATTTTCGAAGTCGGTGTGAAAACCTGACTGATATTAATCCAATTAATCCAGACGAATCTTGGAGTCGGTTCTATGTTTTTTGTAAAAAGTATTTTTACAAGCTCTTTTCTGTAACATAAATTTTTCAAAGCTTAAGAAATTTTCTTACATGATGGAAGAACAAACATTAAATAGAAATATTTAGTAAGTTTCGGAGAACACCCACGAATCTGTTTAAAAAAAAGACAAAAACCTCACATTCAGTTCACAAAAAGAGTTATCGAATACGAAAGGTAAAAATTGCTTTTCTCAGTGTTATTCTGCAGTAGGTAGGACACACGTAGAGTGGCTGGCCCTTTTGTGTTTTTGTTTCTTCTCTGTGAAAATCCCTTAAACGTTGGGGCTGTCGAATCGGGGGTTTGGCTCCTTCCTCGCAATAAATTTACAGGAACCAATAACCCCAATTCCTTTTTCATTGCCCCCCCAGTAGTGGGGCCGTCGCCTCTGATTATTATCTAAATTGTATCACATAACGACGGACGAAGCCCTTCAAGTGCTGGAGCAGCATTTGTATAAAATCGCCGCTCTTTACGGGGAGGCTTCTTGGTTTATATCGCACACATATTTAAGGGGGAATTGCGGTGCTCCATTTATCCTGCACCGAGAACTCATAAAAAAATCTTTATATGAAAATATAAAAGCGTTTATTGTTTCTCCAGACTGCAGAAAGGTCGTAGTTACATGGGGCAGCGTCCTAGAAACTGTGGCCATCCCAACCCTTGCGTCATTAATCTAAACGATGCTGAAAAAGGCCGGGAAAACTAAATGGACCATTTTATATCAGCGCTAACAATATTGTTGCTGAACCCGCCACGCCGTCCCCCTCGCTTATTTTTCCATTTTGTCTAGGATATTTGTCTGCCGGCCGGGTGATGCGAAAGTTTGCTCATAGGCCCGAATCATTTGGTAACGAATGAATTCGGCTATTGGAGATGATGACCAAAAATTTGCTACAAATATAAAGCCCGGCTCACAGCAACATTTGCTATTGAGCAGGATGAATTCTTTCGCATCGAGGAGCATCCGGCCGGACGGCAGCAGGATATGGGTCCGGATGGCAGACTCTAAACACATATATCGGAGAATCGAATTAGGCGTTATGAAAATTTTGTACGAGCCGTGTGGGTTTTACGTGAAGATTACCGAGAAATGAAGAAATGGATACAGTTGGGGAGGACGACCCGGTCAGGACCCGGCCAGGAGATTTCTATCAAGATACTCAAATGTGGGTGGCTGCACAAATAACATGGCAACAACAATTTTAGGGGACAATTTTAAATTTCTGAATATACAGAGTTAGGGAAAACTAGCAACCAAAATTCTATCAGCTGAGCATCCTTGCCTCAGATGTGTAGGCTAGCAGTCCAGGTACATATATCTCACTACAATTTAGTTGCTTTTTAGATAGCTTTCATAAGACTCGACTTATTGCAGAGATCCTCATGATGAGATTTCGAAAAACCACCACCACCTTTAAATCAACGCAACCTCAATCGCAATACGAACATTTTTGGTAATAATTTAAAATTTATTCCGAAAACTTATTCCACTAAGGACAATTTATTTTATTAGTAAAAAGTTTCGGTGAACATTATCATTGTTATATTTCGTAAACAGCGAAGCGATGGTATTTAGGGAATTTGTGTTTTCATTTAAAATGTATTTTATGTGCATTAAATTATTTAAGGGGAACGTGCTTAGTATGTATAAAAATTGCTGCATCTTACTTATCACAAAGTGTACATACACCTACTTTATACGATATAAAGTCAACTTTGTTTTATAGAGAAATTGGGACTAAGCTCTCGTTTTGCCATTATCTCGAAAACGTTAAGAGATACGGATACAACATCATTGGGCTTAATTTAAGGTGATCTCTTAAGGATTCCAAAATTTCAATCTACTGGCCCCGAGAAATAATGTAGGTTAATTAATCATGTCGACAAAGTTGTGAAATAAAATCTTGAAAAAAATTTTTTACTCGTCGATTCCATTGTATGGGGGGTTGTTGGATAGGTCTTTCGAAAATCAAATTTAAAATTCTTATTCATACATCTAATATAATTATACTACGTTGTCTAATACATACTGATACTCCAATATTATATCTCGTTTTATTTTGCCTTCTACACATTGTCGTTCTATGTAAATTATGCCAAGGATTATTAAAGATTATCTTTAATCAAATTTTTGAAAACTATTTATAGATATTTTACATTTTCGGTTCACATAATTTTTAGATTTGATGAACCATGAAAAACATGTCCTGTGATTTCCCACAATTTCATTGATTTAAAATTTTGTCTTGCCAAGTCAATAAACTCAAATCTTATCAATTTTTCTAAAAACCTGCCGCGAACTCGAATATTAATCAAGATTCTTCACATATAGAGAACTTAAATAACTAGGTAACTGTAAATAAAATATGGAATAAATTGTGTTCGAGATATCGATTATGATTAAACCTTATAGAAACCTTGGGGTCATAAGTAATGAATGTACTTATAAACAAAAATATTAATCAGTTATTTTCCTAGATATGCAGTTGGAAATCTAGAGAAAAGCGAAAGGTTAGAAGTCTATTTTAACTTTAACTATTTCTTGGATTTCTATTTTAGTTCAATGGTTTCCTCGAAAATATAATTAGAAACGTAGGGAAGCTTTTGCCTGCTTTACTAATAAAGTAGCTACCAATAATCTGAAATCTAGGAAAATTTGCTGAAGTATGTAATGTTAAGTTCTCGTTGCTTATGCTTATAGCAAATTTATAATTCAGTAAATTTCACCAGAAATATATTATACCTACATATCGCACATCTGATATTGCAGTAACTTTTCAGTGGGTATTCCGAGAATTCAGTGAAATTATGGTGGTACTTGGTACTGAGCAGAACCACTTAAAAGCACACTAAAATTGTCAACCGCAACATTTCCTCTGTAAAAAAGATTACAATGAGTTTCTTAGAATTTAAAGTAACATCAGGAACAGCATTTATAATTAAATTTGTGTAAATAAAGTAGGATTATGGGGAGATAAAATTTATATTTTTAGAGATAGATACATATGTATATTTAGTAGGGAAAATTAAAGAATTTAAATTAATTTATTAAATTGTGTGGCGATAATTGCATGTATTATGTTAAGTACTTTAGATTAAAGATCGCGGTCACTGTAAGTAGGTCTATTGTGATTAATTGTATTTTTTTCCTATTTGGCTTTGATAAATGACATGAGTTTTCGTCAGTTGGTCTGTACGTTCATACGTAGACACGCTACAGCTAACAATTCTTGACCAATTTTTATAACTTTTTTAATTATCCATCAGAATAGAACTCTATTAATTTTTAGAATGATTCGTCGAAAAGTTTAATTTCTATAAAAAACTGCACACCCCACGGGTTTGTGTTCTACTATTGACGAGTCAGTTGGTCTATACATAAATATTCAAAAATTTTTACAACATTAAATGTTGGCAACTAATTGCCATTACTTAACATGTAAAATTACACATCGAAAGTTTATTTAAATTTTCCTAACCAATTGAGCCGATACTTTCGGGCGATTTTTGGTTTGATAATCGATCGATCTCACGCACAAGCATGTAAAAATAAAATGCGTTTTATATGTAAATGCTTTAACAGTGGATATGGATTACAAAGTTTTCAGTTTATTTTAAAATGTTTTTCTATAAAATTAAATGTTTTGACTGTTTTACACGCTTTCCTTTACTTTCACTTGCGAAGGGTGTACTTTTTTACAATAATGTTTCTTGTATTATAAATTCCAACTAGTTTTTCCTCCGTACGTATGAGGCGACAGTTCTCCGACCTCTGTTTTGTTTTGTGTGTATAGCTATACCTATATGTAGATGTATATGTCACTTTTGGTTTTACCAAGGATATTATTGATTCAAATATGGGTGTAATGTAGAAATATTTTTTGTAGGATATGATGAACTTAATAACTGCCCCATGGTCTTCTCTATTCTTCTGTAACCATATTAATCCTGAGCAATATGTTTTTGTACTGAAGAACTTGACTTGTGATATTACTTTTAGAATATACATAAATATATCCGAAATAAAGGCTATTTGAATTCGTCCTGTTTTCAGAGAGCAGTGTAAAACGGCAAGCCACGCATTTACATACAGCAACAAGCGTTCGCCCACCCACCATTTGATGAATTAAACAAAAAGTTACATACAAGAGCGAAAACTCTTAAGCAAATTAATTTCCCCCTTGTAGGTACTTACGCTGATTTTCTTACGAATCGCACACACGTCCGCCCTCCGAGTCCTCGAACAGAAAGGTAGAACCAGCCCGGTGAGCCAGGGCATAAAAAGAATTTTATATTCTGAAAAGGTGCTACAATGCCTAAAGAACTCCGCCCGTGTAGTATTTGCTCAAACTTTCATCTAACTTTCCTTTTGAAAGATAAATTATTATTCCAGAAACCGCAGTACGTGCCTCAGTTAGTTGCTGGTTGAGTCACTGGAAGAAAGAAATTTTCCTTCGAATGTAAGTCAAATACTGGGGCAGAGACATCCGGGGGCGATTACCAGCAATGAAACAAAAGAGTTGTGCAATATGTAGAACAGCGGCGTTCGAAAGTAAACATGTGAATATTTATTTCATCAGCAAAGTGTGCGCAGTTAATTTTATGTGAATTTTGGGCCCTTTGGGCAGGCATCGCTTCACGTTGCCCGGCGCTCACGTTTCATTCAAAGTCAAAGGACTCAGGACCTGTGGGTTCTATGGAAGGCCATTTGATTTGGCTGGTTCGATAGCATTTGAAAAACCTCCGGTGATCAATATTTCGTTCGGCCACATCAAATCCGTCTGTTTGGCCTTTGAAACAATTTTCCCGCCCCGGAAACATTTCGCATTGCCCGTTCTGCCTCGTCCAGAGTTAAACTCAAAAATTCGGGGTTAGTTCAGGTAGCTTATAAAATGTAATTGAGAGAGCTTCAGTCATTCATCACGATCTGTTTTAGGGCTGTCCGGTAGGCGGCGCTGGCGGATAGTGTGATGTATGAGATATAGGTGCTTCTGCTTAAATAAAATCTAGTGGAAACTTTTCCATATATGCAAAATTTACTCCCGCACTATTTCTTGGAATGGCAGGCAAAAGAAAAAGAAAAAAAGAAATAAATAAATAAATAAAATAATAGTACCTACCTAATACAGTGAAAGGTGCTTATAATGACGACCAAGGGACCAGCAACTGTCGTTATATAGCTAAAGCGGAATTTTTTAATTACATGAAAAAACATTTTATCTATAAATTTTATTACGTTATATAACAAATAAATTATTTACGTATACTTAGGAAAAACTATAAAGTTAATACAAAAGCAGCTAAGTACCTACCTATATTACATACATATAACACGAAATATATCCATAATTAAAGTGAGGTACATACATATGTAATTTATATGTACAATGCCTCGTAATATAGCTTACCTACAAAAGATATCGTCGTTGCAAATATAAGATCACCTATGTGTCAGTTTTGTCAAAAATTCGATGTTTAAATTAAATCTACTTCACTGTATGTACAATAATAATTTTGGACGAAACGTTTTTAAATTTTCCTTCTCACAATCAATGTTTATGTACATAAGAGATCTCAAGTTAATTTGTCTATGTCAACATATTGAGAGTATCTCCATTTCTCCTTCACTTTGGACATATGCTTTTGAAAGTATGTATTTTCAAATTTGTCTCGACCTTTTCAAATCGTAGACACAGTAGAATGCGCTATACCGAGACTTGTTGCAACATCCTCGTTAGCTTCTAAATTGTTTATTATTAACGCAAATTTAACGCAATTTTTGTCGGTAATTCAAATTAAAATTTCTTATTAAAATCGCTAAATTGTCTTCAGAATGTTCCTTATTAATTTCTTAATATAGGTAATCCTTTTTTTTGTTGTTGATGTGCTGAACGTTTGTTTCGATTCTATAAACAAATTTTTTTTGGTTGTCCGTCAAAAAGTTAAAATTATAGTTTTGTTAATAAACGAAAATTTGCATTTCGATGCTGTTTTATTATTTAAGGGCCTGTAAGTTTACAGTGGACAATTTTTGTGACAATTAAGTGAAAACCTGGCGCAAAACGAATAGGTTCAAATCCCGGAAGATGCTGAGGTAGGGACCCTTTTCCATAAAATTGAGTTAATTTTATTTCGCTCCCCCCTGCTACTTTCATTGGATTAATGAAAGTTAAATTTTCTTTTTTACTAATATTAATTCGAGCATTTTATTCCTTTTCTTGTTTTCAACATCATCTAAACGAAAAATTAGATACTTTTATATGGTCTAATTTGAATAATTTTAGTAATATTTTAACGCGTTTTATGTTTTTAATTTATTTGAAATATTTTTAAATTTTACTATTCTTAGATGGCACCTAATTTTTTTTTTTTCTGTTTTGCAGGATAACCACCATAAAAGTGAACGTGATTTTGTGAGTGCTTTGTGACGAGTGAGTTCTGAGTGAAAGAGTCGCAATTTAATTTGACGACAAAAAGGTCTATTAAGTGAAAGTGCCATGTGTTCAAAGTGTTTTGGTGATGCTTTTAACAGGATACATCAAGGAGGAGGTCACCGTTTGCGAGTAAGGTAAGTCTACATTTTTTCTATTACACCTATTAAAAAAAATTTGCAAAGTCGGGTTTAATTTAGGGGCTCTGCGGCCCTTGAATTTTGGTCTTCTGTGACCCTGATTTATGTAATGTTATTCCAATCGAATGCCCTATCTAACCTAAAAACATTCTTTATTTCGTCATTGACTTTTAAAGAGTAGAGTATCAAGAAAATGTTTGGCAAAAATATTTTCTGAGATTTGAAGAAATTATCATATAATTATAGTCTTGTTCTCGCAAGCATTTTTTACAAAGTTAAATTTTGCATTTCAATCTGCGTTCATTATAATATAATGCAATGGATTTAAACGAATATTTTAAAATTGTTATAATTCTAATATACCTACATAAGGTCACTGTTGTATTTTTAAGTATTTTGAATGTATTTATGTCATGAAACGGTTTTAAATACTAAATATTGATAGTTACGTTTATAATTAAGTTAATTTTGTTGTCTGAACTATATAAGCGTTCGCGATTTCTTAAAAGTATTTTCTAATATTATTATTGGCTCTATAAAAATCACAAATTTATATGAATTTCAAATATTTACAAAGTCAACTCAAGGTTATTGCTGAAAACAATTGAATTTGAGGTCTTCTCACAGATTTGGATGAAACATTGCAGGGATGTTCATTTAGGGTCATGGTCAATAGTAATAGTTTTTCGCCACAATTTCTCCGTTATCCTAGATTTTTTTGGGGAAAGTTATAGAAAAACCTTAAATTAGAAATGTTTCCACAACTCCTGTAAAAAATTCTACACGAGTGTTCAAAATAAAGAAAAGATTCACCTTTAATTTGTTGATTTAAAAGATTCTTGAAGATGTTTTTTTAGAATGAAAAGGTCGAAATTTCCTTGATTTAAAGTATGTATGCGATTCGCAACGAAACTTTCTAGGAATATAAAAAAAAAACCGTCAAAAAAATGCCAATTTGTGTTTCAAAGTTAAGTATCTCGAGAAGTACCTAGAAGTGACCAACATATTTGTCACTTCTATCAAAATCGGTGAAGAGGCCTTAAACTCAATCTGTTCCCACTTTTCTGGCACTGTCCGAAATTGTGCATTCCTGTTCTGCCTAAACTACCTTGGTTGAAAGTTAGATGAATTTAATCGATTTTCGGATATTGCTTTTCCAAATTAGATGAAGCTTTTTTGCAACTTGTAGCAAAGGGCTGCAAAGGGTTTTTGAAATATGAACTCTGAGTAACCGAAACTAAGACCGAATAAATTACTTTTCAAGCCAGCACGGATTATGCCGGTGCAGATGAAATCAACAATCGAAAATTAAAACGAGTTGGGATGACTGTCGAGTGGGGGTGGATGTGTCGAAAAGACGAATTGCTGGGCAAAGGAAGGAGCGGACACCGACAAAAGACCATTATTTCAAAACAAGCCAGAAACAAATTTTGAATAGCCTGAGAAATCTCCGCTGCGAATTCCGCCGGATATAAAGCAAACCGAAGTGCCTGAATAATCCCAGGGAGCGGCGTGGCACTGTCGCTCTGTCCCTTTCGAAATTACCATTTTGAAATTTTCAGAAGCCATAATTAATGGGCTGTTGAAGTGGAGCAATGATAAGACAGGGCCAGACGCCGCCGGGCCGTCACCCCGACCTACAAGAGGAGAACAAATTTCTTCTTATACAGGACTCGAGGAAATGTCGTCAATTTTACAAAGAGCTCTTTCGAGAAATCCACTTTATTTCAGGGCAAACAAATCCTAGTCGGTCGGGGGGGGCATCGCGGCCATCTATTGTCTGGGGCGATTGTGAAACAAATTCATTTTGTGTTTAGCATTTCAATAAAATAATTATCACTCTTTGAGTATTTTGCAATTATTTTGCTTAATTACCTCTCGGGTGTTCTCGTTATAATGGCTTCGATTTTATATCATACTTTTCAGAGGCCCCATTTTATGAATGTGGCCGGAAAACGTTTAATTAAATTATTGTGTTTTAACTCCACTTGATGCAGGGTATATTGTTTCCTACCTAGTTTTATTTTATCAATGGACAATGGAAAGCGGAAGTGATAGGTATATTAAATAGGTACCCATACATTTTAAAACTGTGTACCGAATTGGAAATGAAACTAAAACCATTTGTAGTATACAATATGATAAAAAATTGTGTTTTATACCCCAAACAATACATGTATATAACAAGTCTTACTTAGGCGTTAGTGCTAATTAGGTACATTGATCAACAAACAAACTTTTTTTTAGAGTCTTGGTTTATTTTATAATTGTTTTACTTGTCATGTATCAAAATAATGAAAAATACCCATTACCCTCCTTAAAGTTTGCTTTTGTATTGTTAGTAGCAATAATACAGATTTTGAAAACCGTATTTCGACTAGTTCTGACTTATCAGTAAAAACTAAGGTTCTTCACAGAAGTTTAAAATTTAATTAAAATCAAAGCCTATGTCCTAGTCTAGCAATATCAAGTGCATTTATCTCAATATCTCACTTTAAACATTTTGTCGTCTTTTGTGTTTTTATATAATAGTTTAAGACTCAAGCTTTTAAGTTATTTTACTAGCTCCTAGAACAATTCCTTATTTTTTAATATTTTTTTTTATAAATGGTAAAAATACGGTGTTTTGAACATCTTAACCCTCTATTTACCTACTGAAAACGGAAGAAAATTGAGAGTTTTTATTTTCGAATTTGTAACCTACGGAAAACATCCTATAGAAATGATCGAACTCAAATTTGGTGTTGACTTGTGTTATTCATTTCGCATATTAACATGTTCACAATTCTGTATAATTGTGATTTTATTAAAGAAAATGTTAAAGAGCGAGTAGAAGTCACCAAATAAATTACATCTCCATTGGCCAATTGCCCTAAAAAATATTATCTTAATGCTTTATTAAAACATAATGTTGAATATCATCATAAGTAAGGGCATTGCGTGTTTAATCTAGGGTATTGGTTGGTGTTACAGTTAGGAGCTATATAATGAAATCTTTTTATCGTATAACAAAAGATTTAGTTCATCAATGTATGCCTGATAACGAAGAAAAAAATGTTTGATTTTGAAATCCTCATTGCTGCTTAAAATACCATATAACATCTAAGATTTTAAAAATTGGCCCAAACCATGAAGCTGCATAGTGTCCTGTGCTTTATGGGAAATCAAGGCTAGATGTGCATCTTTTAATTTATAAATCTTATATATGTATAGTACCTACTTATAACTAAGTATATCGGATAATTTTTGGATCGAAATGAATTCTCGTCTTTTCTAAATTCATTGAAATTCAAGCTAATATTTGAAGCAGTATGCAATGTTACAGGTTTTAAGGTGAGCAAACAAGTGGAAGCGCGGATTTATTTTCATCAGCTCAGATTTTCGCAGATTTTGTATCAGGGGAATACCAAATTAATATCTGGGAAAACCCCTGATGCGTGTTCCGTAAATGAACTGGTTGACAGGATGATTTAATATGCAAATGAAATAACAATTTATCTTTGCAAATGCAATTAAATCCCCCGTCTACGTGCTGCTTCATGCCTAGGTCCTACCAGAATGTCTTCCGATCGGAGCCATTTGTAGTATAGTGCAGCTAGGAGCATCAGCACCATCAGATCTGAGGAAAGAAAATGCATTATGTAAAACATCCCCGTTCGGTGAAAAGAAAGTCGGTTATTTGCGAGAGAGCACATTAGCAAACATTTGAAGACAGTTCTCAAGAATGTTGTCTTTTTGTAATTATCCTCTATGGCCCGAGTACTTTTTGCTCTTCCCGTTTGTTCCCATGAACATCATCGTGGATCCGGGCAGAGTGCTGGCACAGATCCGCATAAGCCTCCAGGTTCATTGCATGTGCCCGACTACGTCATATGTAATCCAGCAAAATCGTGACTGCATACAAAAATTTAAATTTGTGATATCTGCAAATGTTTACAGAGCGTGCAAGATTCATTACCATGACTTACGAGTGGGTAAACGTTCCGCTCCTTATCACTGGGGATGGTATCCTTCATGCGCATAAAAGCGCTTTACGTCCGCCGCTATGGCATGCATACATATACATATATCGAATGCAAATCACGAATTGGATACTAATTTTTACAGCGCCTGATTTTGCTCAAGAAATCCACCGGAATTTGTGGATACCGCCGCTATGGCATACGATATACCTACCCATATTTTGCCGGTGGAAAATCGGAGGAGGTATAATCCGGTGTGGGAGTCGGCTGCAGGACTCACCCGGGGGCTTCTTCGGCTCCCCCGCAGATATATGGCACACTGTAAAGCAGCGTTTATTATCCAATCTCCATTACTCTTATCCAACATGATGACCTCCCCGTATCTATAACACTTCGGTTCGTGGCTTCTTCCGGCCATTTGAGCTTTACCGAGGAGCCGTGGAGCGCACCAAAAATAAAACGAACAGAAAATCTATTCCCTAGGAAAATGCGCTAAAACCTCCGCAACATGGCAATAATTAAAATCCATTTTTATGGGCAGCGAATGAAACATTGTGTCTTCACGTGTGCGGTCTTTGTTTCGCATTTAAAGAAACCCGGGCTGTGGCCGGGCCCGGGACCGTGCAGGGACCCGGCTGCAGCTGCCCATTCATCGTGTCCCAAGAACCCTAAAAGCTTTCGAGGTGTTTTTCCGCCTTTATGTGCCGTGCAGACGGCTGCGATGACGGGGCTGGGGCTGGAACCCGGGACCGGGACCGGGACCGGGACGTGTGACCCTAGCTTTTGTCTACACACACAATGCACCGCCCCGTGCCCCGTGCATGCGGATAAATGAGCCCGCGCTTAAACAAGATATCGCAATGTATCAATGCCGCCCGAAATGATCTAAGCGAGGCGCTGCTTACTCTTTGCAGATGCGGATAAATATTGCAAATTTTGCAGACGTCGTATTTTCATTTTCTAATGATGCGCCTGTACCCGCGGTACCATGCAATGCAACACGCTTCGGGTCCATGATTGGAAAGTATTCACCCGGGTCACTCTGTTACCTGTTAGCGCAAAATATGGGAAACTGGTGGAATTTTCATTTTAAAACTCGATCCCAGGTTCAATCGAATATCCTGAAAATTGCCTAATGCAATATCAAAATTTAAATTTTCCCCCATATTTGCACTGGGATGGAAAAAATAATTGATATGGACTCTAATAGCTTTGGCATATTAAGCCCATATTTTCATATCTACAATAGTCCAGATCCTATTGCTAACGCATGAATCCTGGCATTTTAGATATATCTATTATTTTTATTATTATTTAGGCTCTATTGTACCTACATATATATACATCCCACACCAGTTAATTACAGTAAAGTTTTAAAGTAACATTCGAAGTAGTTTTATTGTTATAGTCCCCGAAATTACAGTGGTATTTGTGAGAATCTTTGGATCTTTATCAGATATTTTTAGATGGTCTTTTGTAGACTCCTTTCGATTCGATTGGATCAGATTACACAATGAATGGCACTTTGAACTTAATCTGTTCCATTACAATATTTTAGACGTGGTATAATGGATATTGAGTTTCGACACGTTAATTATGATTTATGGGTATGCTTTAAATTTAAAACTATTTAATTAAATCAGCTAGCTACATGTTACTAAAAATGTATACAAATAGAAGACAACTTTCGTTTTCAAATTTGTTTGAGTTACTTCTTACTAGTAAGACGAGGCTATTTTCAACTTTACTAAGACTAATTTTAATTCCATAGGCACCTTGTATAGACATTTAATGCTTTTCTAACGCTGAGATAGATGTTCCGAAATCCAATTATTTGCGTGAATTTGATAGACCCAAGTCTGTAAATATGTTAAGGGGTCGTATGGGTTTTAGACAGTCAAAGAAATCAATTTTTTTTTCTGATTAATGTTATTTAATAGCTTTTGAAAATGTTCTCCCAATTTTTTAAAGCATATATTATTTTGTATAAAAGTTGAGACGTATGTATGTAGTCCTGAGAGTAGAAGAGAAATCTGTTTTATAGATATTTGTTTAAGAACTAATAACGCGTTTTCCTCAAAACTATTTTTTTTTAAATTGGCGTACAAAACTCAAGTTGTATTAGTCCGCTTTTCTTGGGTAAAAATTCATTTGATAGATTAATAACTTTTTAACGTCATCAAATACAAAAATTGAGCCACAGTTGAGTTAAAGTACATTTTTTTAAGTGATGAAAATTAAAAACAAAAAATACATATGTAGGTTTTTTTTGCACATTGTTAGTTCATCGACGACAAATATGTTTGATAATTAAAAAGTTTTTTTTTTACTTTAATGTTTTAGCTTAGAAGAAAAGTTAGGAGAGGTCTAAGCCATTTGTCCAATTTTTAAAACCCAATAGAGTTCAATGTAATTGCAAAAAATAAAAAAAAAGTTGCGCAAATTTCAAAACAATAACTCTTTTCATTTTGCTACAATAAACTTTCAAAAGGAGAATTGTTTTGACCTTCTAACCCAGACGACTACCTTGAGTTATCAAATGTCGTTTACCTTATTTTGGAAATGCATAAGTATATACATAATTGAACTACATGAGGGAGCAGCGATATCTTTCTAATTTATTCATTCCTAACTTACAAGGCTCAATACAGGTCTAATGCACCGGAGCATGCATTGCATCCAGGTCAGAGTTCAAATTTTATGCGCTCGCGACAGTAAATTGTCACAGCATCTTTTTGAGGGGTTGCTCTGTAAAGTACCTAATAATTGAGATAATTTCGTTCCGCATGGCGCCCCAGTATCATGTCATCTCGGGGGCGACAGTCTTAATGTCAAAATTTCCCCAAGTATTATGGATCCTGTCACGGCGGAGAGCAGGACTTATCCCGCTAGCTGCAAGCGCCCATTAATCACAGCTCCCCGGCCTGATTCGTGGATCACACTGAGCAATGAAGGGACATTCCCTATTCATTTTAATTACATTTTGCGAGGGCTTAATTCGAATTAATGTCAACAGCAGCCATCACTTGGTTAAACTGCAAAAACAAACCGCAGGTGGGGGGCTGCGAAGGGGACGGTACATTAGTAATAAAGTTGTACCAATTATTTATCCTTGGCGCATTGTCAACGCGACCATCCCCCTGAAGCCCCCCCCAACGACTAATTTTAGTAATTTTCACTCTTCTCTTTTTTGTAGCTTTCTTCTAATTTAATGAACGTGTCTCACACATTTATGAATGTCGACGCCGACACCTAGTGCGCCGTGGCGCTTCTTTTGAGTAATTCCAATTTATGCTGGCGCAAAGTTGGCTTTATATTTAATTAAGGCAATTTCTTTGATATGATAATTGCGCCCCACCCCCCGTCCTGCCGTGCCAGCTACGTGTGGCTACAGTTTAAGAGGCGCTCCGTCCGGGCCTGCGGCCGCAAATGAACCGCCCGAACGCTTGAGAGGCGGTTGATAAAAACGCGCCCAAGATAAGTTTAGACTTCAATTAGCCACAGACAAGAGTGCGTGAGGACGGAGCCTTGACTTGACTGATGGCTGTTCAAAGTGGTTGCGCGAGCCCCGGATGAGGGGGCGCGGCGTGTCCCACATAAAAATGAATTTAAATTGAAGGGAACCTCTTTGCTCGAAATTAACGAGAGTGGATGTTATACCCCACGTTTGGGGGCACATTATGCGACCCCGTATCACCGTTTATCGGGCAAAGAGGGCGGAAAAAGAACAAAGCGAGCACACCGGCTTAATTTTCCCTTGTCAAAGGTGAAGGCGTGAAAGCAATTAATTACAAAGACGCTAATTTACTCCCTAATTAATTTTCATTGCGGCATAACACTCTTCTTTGCCAGCATTTGAGCACTGTGTCTCGCAGCTATTGGCGCTTGGCTGGACTGTTTAATACGAGACAACATTTAAAATTTTATAACCCCCGAAGGAGTTACAGTTTAAAACGGAAAGAACGTAAATAGAGATTCCAATTACCTTGATTTACATGTTAAAGAAGTTATTTCTATGAAAAT
The DNA here is from genome assembly GCA_933228815.1 of Machimus atricapillus. Classification (NCBI taxonomy): domain Eukaryota; kingdom Metazoa; phylum Arthropoda; class Insecta; order Diptera; family Asilidae; genus Machimus; species Machimus atricapillus. The sequence continues at coordinate 27,038,942 of OW121787.1, read as the reverse complement.
TAAATTAATTACATGCTATTTTATTTTATTTCAACGTACAAGATATACCTACATACATAAGTATAATGAAGACAAGAAAATTTTCTGTATAAAATTGAACAGATTTTGCATATATTTACGTACCTATATAGTGAAATAAATCTCGTTATGATTTTCATCCAGATGGATATCTTTATTATTTCAAAACGAATTTTCTTATTAATTTTAAAACATGAAAATTTTGCATAAATTTAAAAAAAAAATTTGTACCTACTTACTAATTTTTATTAAGTATACATATAATATTCATCAGTTTTTATTGGAGTCGGTGGCCAGCCAAGGTTCCTTAAGGTACCTAATTTGTTTTTCTTGCCTTGGCTGGCCCCGACTCTAAAAATAACAGATTAGATATTTTTAATAATTAGGTATCAACAATTATTTTACTTTTTCTATTCGTAGTGGTAAGTAACTGTAGCTTGTGTGTATTTATAGTATGGGTAGGGCTTCTAAACGCACTGTTCAATTGACCCAGAAAAATAAGCTCCCAATTTTCCATCCTTGAAATATTTCCTTCAAATTTAATTGGGACTACCCTCGAGATATAGCCTATTCAATAAAATCAGAATCATTACAATCAATTTATACCTAATCGGCGAAAAAATCACGTATAACATACAAAAAAAAAAACAAAGACAGTCGGATTCCTTCCTTTATATATAAAAAGTGTTAGGAAATACGGACATTATAAGTGTAAAATATTCATCCCATATTAATGTTTTACATTTTAAATTATTATAAGCGAGAGAACTGTGTGGAATGAAAAACTTTGTATATTTAAAAATGTTATTCACATTTTCAACTAATACTTGAGGTTAGGAACAAATCTGCAGGTTTTAAAAGAGTAAAATATTTATTTATTTATAAGTTAGGTAGGTATGCCGTATACGTATGAGTAAGTCAAGTCAACTAAGGGAAAATGAAAATCGTCTCGAAGGAAGAACAAATTACCACATTTTTCATTCGTATTCGGAATGAATTCGATTTTGCAGGTGAAGTTTTCAGTTTAGTCATCCTCGAATTCTGCATACTTTTGTATATACATAAGTTTGCTCCCATTTTGCTACGTAGGTATTTGCTTGCTCATTTTTGGGATATTGGTTGTCTCTTGTACGAACCAAGATATTTTCGTCAATTTGGTTATCAAAACGTTGTGTTCAGAGCTATTTGTAACAGTTCAAAACATCTAAACAGTTCTGAAAACACAAGAGTCCATTTCTTGTTGAGTTATCTCATTGTGGGAAATGAAAAGTTGTTTGTCAGTGCTCTCCTCGTCTTTTTAATATCAATTCAAGCATAGATATTGCATACAATGACTAAATATCAGAGGACGAAAACAAATTTCTAGGGCATACAAAAACATTTTCATCTCGAATATTCGCAGCGTCACCCCTGATGACCACAATTTTCACAAACGCGAGAAATCCGAAATTTTTATTCAAACTCATCCTAAAATGGCGTTAACAGAGCCACCCTCCTTCACACGGCCCCAAGCGAAGATTAACGCTACGAGGTTAAGAGCACTACAATCCCTGCTCGCGAAAAGCGACAATTTTCAGTTGAAGCCTTCTAAATCTAATGGAATAAAACGATTTGATAAGAAAATCCAATTGGCGCTACAGTATCGCAATGAAAAGTAGGAGAATGCTGGCTGTCTCTGGTGAATTGTGCTCCTCTGTCGCGAAGCTGAATGCGGGGCACAAGCCTATTTTATTGAATTTAACATCTTATCAGTAACGGATTATTCAATTTCTATCTATATTCATCGTGTATGCCAGCGAACACAGACTCGCATTCAAGGAATTTTTATGTGCACAACAATGGAACCTTCTTATGAGACGCGAAGCGTTCTCTGGCTCCCCTGAATAAAAAAAAGAAGAAAAAGAAAAAAAAAATACTCTGCCGCGCGCAAGTTAACAAACTTCATTTCAACACTTTGGAGACCCTTCAAGACTATTGCAGGGAATTCGATAAATTCTTAAACGCGACGACGACGGATCTTTTTTTAGCTGAATGGGCGGTAGTCTTGCCGTTTTTGTGAAATTCGAGGACATGAGCTGTAGCGAATAAGGGGTTCGCGAAATTGTGCATTTTGGGAGGGTTGTTTTCATGGGATTCGATTTTATAATGTATTATTTATTTTTCACTACAATTCACTATTTGTTTTGTAAACTTTCAAAACCTCTGTAGTATATTGTACCTATTAGTATATTGTACTATTAAGTAATTTACAATAGTTATACTTAGAATACCATTAATTCAACATGTTAGTATATTACAATACTTTATCGAAAATTTGTTTGTTACTCAATCACGACTAATTGTTTGCTGTGATAATTTTCATTTTTTGACTAAAAGTAACTAAATATTTCGATTTAATACTTAGGGTACCTACCTTACTTTTAGAATTTAAGATGTCGGCCAACAATTGAAAATTTCATGGAATTGCCATGAAAATTCGTATTTGGAGGTTTTGCAGATTTTGATTACGAATCCAATTTCTAAAAGCAAAGGACAGTAAGGACGTAAAACGTCTTAACTGATGACCTCAAACATCTAATTAAATCTAAGGATGGTTATATTTTAAGTAGGTATAGCAATAAAGATATCTAAAATGAAAGTTATGTTATAAATTTTAAGGCGGTTGCAGTTTTTTAAGAAACACATTTTTATCACGTCAACTCCTTGATGATTATTACGCACTACATATGTATAATGAGTGGAAAATCAAAAATCCTTCGAAGACACAACCATCATCCACAGGCTTTGAGTGCGTGTAGCCCTTAAATGTCCAGTAATTGAAATTAAATTGCGGGGAAACATAATCCCCAAGATGTTTGGAATCGTGAGGGGGTACAAACCTCTTACAGTTGTTTATTAAATCCATTTATCGTTATTAACCGTTTTATACCATTCAACGTTTATTAGCTAAAAGGTGATTAAAACAAAAATAATATATGTACATACATATATATAATATCAAATTTGACTTATTTATGTGACTTGGGACCTACGAATGGTTTGTTATTACTTATTAGGTACATACATACTTAGAAAACTGCCCATTGTCCTTTGCTTATTTAGCAGCTTTTTATGGCTAATTAAGTCGTACAACGTGTTCGATGTTTCCTTAAAATCTTTATTTTGAAGTGAACATTAAAATTTGTTGTTATTTTCAAATCAATTGCTTAAAGTTGCCTTTTAAGCTTACGAGGCAAAGTTTTAATGTATTTTCTAAAAGCGTTTTGATGCACCCGGAAAGCACATCGATTGGGAACGGCAGCCGAGGGAAACTATTAAAATCGCATTCGCTACACACGTACTACAAGAAGAGTCTCGTATGAAGATACATATCGCGGAACGTGCCCACCCCGGATTCAATTAATTTTTCATCACCTCCTCGGGAGTGGAAGACAATTTTGCCTGAATGATGTCGCGAACGTGCGAGCTACTTAAGTCATCAGCAAGCACCTTGATATATAAAATTTAGGATTAAATTTTATTTTATGGCGGAAAACTAATAAAATTTCCATAAAATAGCAGTGACAGATTGGAGTTTTAGCGGGACAACTTTTGCCTGTTTTCCTGGCGGGTGTATGGGATGTATAAAACTTTAGACCCAGAGACCCGAATGATGCCGGGAAAATGAAGCTACCGAAAAACTTTTCACGCTGATAACACGATGCAATGTGCAGGAGCATCTTTCACATACATACATATGTACGTCGTAGGTGGAACATGTGCTAGCCGAGATGGCGCCACTGCTGTTTGGGGCCATCCAGGGACAGGACCCATATCAATGACTGGGAAAGTGCAACTCCATCTCAGGAAGATGCCACTTGAAAACTTCTCCGGCGTCGCGTCGGCGACGCGACGGTGGAATCTTCATGAAGCTTGATAAATTTTTTGAATTTCCTGCCGTTTGTTCGGTGTGAGAACGGTGCGCGTGCCGAAAACCACCCCGGAGCCCCGGCACTTCCGCTTCCTCGGTGGGGCTCCGGCGTGAGTTATTAGAGTCAGGCCAGGGGTTAGTTAAACTTTCAGTAACACGCCATAGAATTAGCAAAGTCATGAAAAAATAATTGCTCGATGGAAAAGTACTCGTGGCTAAGCCGGAGCCATTTTCCTCGCCACGAAAACCAACCCACGACGCTTTGTTTCTGCAATTGTTGAAATCGTTTCGTGCTTCTTTGGCTGTTGTGGCCCTGGGCCGCGCGGATTCCTTTGCCACTTTTTGCATGAAACCTAATTATTGGGCTGGCTAATACTTTGGCAGTTGTTTCCAGACGGCTGGCCTTCACCGGCTTAAATTGATTATCCGTGGATTTTGGGCGGAATGCCATCACGATTCGATTTCGCAAGTGGCTAATACTGCACAATCATTTTCAGCAATTACCCGACGAATGGAAATTAGTTCACAACTGGGGTTGTATTCATATCGGAGGGATGTTCGGGGATTGTTCCGCGAATTATTTTCAATTCGTCAACTGTGCATTTGAGCAAAACCCTGAATTGGTGGCAAATGTTTCCTGATGAAGAACATAAAAAATTTACTCCAAATTGAATTTATTTTATTGATTAGAACTATTTTGACAAAACAAATTCCTTGTTCCACAGAAAAACAACTGGAAAATATTTTTAGGTGGGAATAGTCATTTACCTAAATAATACTAAATTTGCAGAAAATTAAAACAGATAAACAAACTTTATATTATATTTAGAGTATCTTAAATTTAACAAAACGCACCCCGGCTGAAAGATTCTCAAAACTCAAAACTTAAGTTTCAGTATCACCTAAATAAAATCTCATTTAGAATAGTTTATGTTAGAAATGCAGGCAAGGCTCGCAATTCTTTTACTCTTAAGAAGTTATGAGGAGATTTCAGGTAGAGTACCTAAGTAAGTCTACATCATTGTCAAAGAAAGTTATAAAACTTGGGCATTTTGCGAAACAATAGGAAATATGTAAGCTTAATATCAGCAGCTCCTCTTCTAATTTCTAGCTCACTCTCTATATAGACAATAACAGATTGTTGTACATTGAGCCTACTGATGAATTAGATATTTGTAATAAATAAGTATATAGTAACTATAGATTTGAAACGTAAAATGTTACATAAAATGTTCAAGGAACTTTATTTATTACAATTGCCAATTTCCAAATGCTTATTTGTCATAGTTACGCGAAATGGCTAACAATAAGTCTAATAAATTTCTCTAAACAATGATGTAGACTTATTAAAGAGCGTGGCTCTTCATGAGATCTCATAACTCTTAATAGTAAATGGTCTGCGAGTTTTGGCTACATTTTTAACATGCAAATTTTTTTGATGCTTGGCTCAGGTAATGGAGGACCATTCTAACCGGGGGTCTAATACAATTTTAATTAATAACCTACAAATCCACCCTCATTTTGAGATGGTGGAAGGGAAAAAAGTCAGTAAAAAATTGTTAATTTCAGTCGATAACATTGACCTTCAATTAAAAACATTGCCTTGAAAAAAACCATTTACATGAAACCGAAAATGAAACTCAATAGCTAATCCCAGTAACTTTAGAAAAACTTGCCCTTAATATGTAAAATGTAAGTATATCTTATTCCTAACGAAAAATATTTCCTAATAATTATTACCACGGGATATCGTTACATTTGGCTATTTCCAAAATTTTCCCTCACAAATTGTATCCCAAACGGCGATTTTGGTGACTACTTTTAAATCATATTTTTATGAGAAAAATAATTTTAGATTTATTTTGGCTTGTTGTATATTTTAAGGTAGAAGGACTAGTATCCTATTTCATACAATATTACCTAGAAGATGTTGCTTTTGTCTTCGTATAGGCGCAAATATTATTTTTATTTGTTTTACATATGTTGCTTAAAACAGATTTATCGGTACTCTCTTGAAGGCCTCAATTTAATATTGTTTCAACGTAGAACAATAAGTCTCTCACGTTTAACATTGAAGTCATAAAATCAAAGACAAGAAAGAACTCTGTAAAATCACTACACAAATTAAGGGCACTCTGTGAGAGCTAAGAAAAATAGTCACTTTATCCAAGAGTGTCTTTTATTTCTTAGAAAATATTTTATTTCACATTTCGAGTTTTATAGCCTGTTTAAAATTTTTACTTCAGAGTTAAGATGTACATAGGTACGGTGCGTTTACGCTTTCTGCAAACGAAAACACGTTTTCTTCACCTGAGAAAAAGGGTTCCTTTTCGTATAAAATTCGCATCTTCGGCGTTGTAAATTTATTAGTCGGTCAGTTTATGGCTAAATGTTTTGCGATTTTGTCCTTTGGGATATTGAAAGTAAACCCTTTCGTTTTAGACTTAGCTTAACCGAGAATACATGAAAATAAAAACATGTTTACCAAACAAATCATAAAAAATGTTTATGAGCACTGTAAGTCACTCGAAGATATTATATTAACGCAGGTGATTGAAATTTGAAGGCACAGACTTAAACATGCAGGAAAGCAATAAAGGTTTTTAAATTTCATTTTTGGCTCAACCTTCTGTGCACTTAATAAACTGCATATGAATTCGCTTTGAACTTTTTTCCAGCGAAAAATCCGAAGTGACGTGACACATATTGTAATCTTTTGATGTAATACGTCGTTGAAAAAAATAATGCCAAAAAGTCGAATTTTCCCTTTAATGTTCTAATGTGAAGTTATGGCGTTTCTAACAAAATAAGAAACGATATATAAAGTTATAGTGTATAATAAGTATATATCTTTCAATTAACAGATATTGAAATTAAATGAAATTAATATGAAACTGTTATGAGAACTGAAAATGCATGAAACAGTTTGATCTATTTAAATCAAACATGGTTAAGAATCATCCCGGATATAATATCACTCAAACTCAAACACCAAAGCATTGAAATCGATTCATCTGTTCTAGAGTTTAAAACTTTTGATACTTCATTTTGCATAGGTTAAAAATGGAAAGTATTCATCGTATAATCAAATCAAAACCTCTATAATGTATTAAATAGACGCTTAAATAAGAGGGGAGAAATACTTCAATAAAGTTAAGTAAAATGGTCATTTTGACGGCACATTTACACAAATCTAAAGCACTCGCACAGCGAGATACCCATTTTGAACTTGGGGAACTTCACCTCCAACCGTTCAGTCAAGGTGGCGATGTGGAAAAAATATATCAATTGGGATAGTGGCCGGGCCGACAGGGTCTTATTTATGGTATCTTCCCCCAGGAAAGGTGAGCTACTGGGTGCAAGACCGAGTCCAGTCGGAGTATCTGGTTAAGTGTTTTCCCAGGTTTAGCCGGGTACAAAATCATCAGTGGAAAGGGACCCAACTGCGAATAAATAAGCCCCCGACCACATGTCACGGGGCGGCGCATCATAAATATTCAAAAGAGTGAAAAATGTTCATCTCTTCACTATCCACCCAGTTTTGCCAGTTTTGTAGCCAATGGTCAACTCTGCAGCGCGAAAAGGGGTTTTATAATGCGGGATACGGCGATATGTTATGACAAACGGAAGCGAATTTATCTTCCTGCTTCGTACTATGGCCGCTAGACGGCGGGTGAGTAGGTATACGAGGGTTTGGGGCGGAAAAGACAATAATGCCCTAATTCAAGACACGGGACACCCAAAGGTAAGTCGTCCTGCGGGAAATCGTTAAAGTTTTGAAAATCCTGGAGGTGGTTTGGATGGTGTGGCATTTTTGGGTGTATAGGGTGCCAAGTTCCTGTCAAGACCCTTACCGGCCGTTGCCGCCGCCACGCCGCAGGGGCCATTGTGGCAATTTGAATTGAAGAATAAAGTTCTTAAGTACAAAATAAATCGCCTCGAAAGGAATGTCTATTCATAGATTAGGGCGATTCTAGAGAGGCTTTTATCGGGCCGGGAACCGGGGATCTCATTCAGAAAATTTAATATCTTATATTTGATCAGAGCAGTTAGCAGCCAGGCCATCCTTCGCCATGTGGCAGACATTGTTCCGAATCCGCGGCGGCAGGCTGTGGCGTGGCGGATTTTTGGTTTGCGAATAACATCGACGCCGCCGTCGTCGTCGTCTTGAGTCAGCGAATTCTGCTAATTTGCCCGGCTTTGTGGATTCTTTTTTAATTACAACTTAGGGAAAGTGAATGACCACCTCTCCAGAAGTTCGCTCCCGCAGGACTGCAGAATAACGTTTGGTGGCAACTTATATTTACGGGCGCCTTTAAAGCTCCCAAGCTTTAAATATTACTTTTCTTTTATGACCTTTAAATTGGATTTTGGAGTCTTTGATGCGATTTAAATGTTACCCGCTGTTAAGTGACCCTGAACAATTTAACAGCCCTGTTCTTACCGCGCCCGTGAATACTTTACAAGTTCAGAAATAAATTTTAGACATTTTTAGGGCGTAGATAAAACAAGTCTTCTTTAAAGACATCTTTAAACAGTCCTCTGAGAAATATAATGAAAATTATTCCAAATGAGGTCTGCCTATCTCGCTGGTAACCCACGAATAAATTCGCAGAGGTCAAATCCTTAAAATAAGCTACCTCGGGAACTGGGACCTACTGCACAATTGCAGCACAGTGGCCATTAGCTTTTGCTAGAGCAAAACAATAAAAACAAAGGAGCGTAACTGCAGAATTATGTTCCTCTAATATTTTCAAAGTCCAGAAGGGACCGCACAGACCGAGCAACTAAGTTGCGGTTAAGCCAACAAAAATCTGTTTCCTCTTCTGTATGTGCAGCCGTATTATGCGCGCCGATATTTTCTCAGTCATAATAAAACAAATGGAAACAAACTTGGGAATCCTTTCGTTTCCTACCTACCGCAGCCCCACATACGTATGCATCGTGGTGCATTTTGTGCAATTTCAGCGTGTTCGCTATATATGCATGTGTGGGTAAATCAGTATACCCCAGAACGAAATTGCAAACTTGTGTTCTACGGTTATGAAAACTTGTAAATTCTCAAAAAAAGTTTAGATCGAATTTTTCAGATAGTGCAATTTTGCGTACAGCGTATGCGGAAGTTCATCGGCTTCAGGGTGTTTTTCATACACAATCCATTTGCTAAGTGAAATCTATTCAAAGGTTATAGAAATGGGTCAAAACGGTAACCGTGTGTGTTATAGATATGTAGGATATCTGTTGTACTTTAAATATTCAGTTTTAGTTTGAAAGCAAGAACATTTTTAATATTTTTCTAAAGATTGATTAATATCTATGTATGTATTAAAACTAAACAAAAACCTGAGGTATAAGGTACTATTTATGGGAAGATATGGTAACAAGTTTTAATTGTTGAAACTTCTAAACTGAACTAAACCTTCCATGAATTTATACAGAATATAAATTAAAGAAAGACAGTTGAAATTATTCCACAAAATGTTCGTGTTAAAGGATTTGATTAAAAATAGTATAAAAGGCAAGTTTTGAGTGTAGAAACATAGTTTTCTTAAATTGTCGGATATATTAAAATTTATATCGTTTTATATGTTGTTGAGCATAACTCAAAACTCACTTTTAACAATTCAAACTGCAATAGCAAATAACGATGCATTTTGTATTTTTGGTTTAATAATTATTCTCTTTGAAATTATCGCGAATATAAATTGAAATATATTTAGTTATGGCATAAATAATCATAATTGGCAAAATTTGTCAAGCCCTTATATAACAAAAAACCGCAAACATTTATTTTCCATTCTCTAAAACGTATCAAACAATAAACATTTTGTTATTTGCTATAATTTAGATAAAACTGCCCTCAGCTATGTTTATCTATTTATCTTTAGAAAGCATAAAATAAACAAGAATTGTGTGTTTTTATAATCTTTGCGCAAATAGAAGGCGTGTGGCGTGGCGTAAGTTATACAAATATTTATTTCGTACAAGTTAACAACGGAAAAACAAACATAAATAATTAGCATGAATATAAAATATCATCTGGAAAATCATGCAGGTAATCACGTTAATTATATAGGTATGTCAATATCTAATTCAGTATACATTGTTATATAAAATTCTTCAATTTGGAACAAAGATAAGGCAACATGCAATACATGTTATATACGAAACGAATATTTACCATTACTTTGACTGATTACATTTATTACAATGATGAAAATTAAGACAGCAAAATGTTCCACTTCATCTCATTGCGTGTATAAAAATTAGCGAAATATTGTTATACAATTTAAATAAAATGGCTTCTTTTGCCCATTACTTAATATTAAATCAATCGTAATCTCTGTATAGCTTCGCTTTTATTGCATGTCCATACCAACAGACAATTTTATATTGAATCGAACTTTATTAACAGTTTCCCAGAATAAGTGCTTAAAACTCTCAATAAAAATACGTGATTTGCCATGATTTTTAGTTAGATTAATTTTTGACCTCAAAGTGGGGTGTTTCCAAAAATCCATCTACCAGGGCCGCAATTATTCTTTCAAAATTTGAGCCAACATCCACAGCGCTTGACTCGATGAGAAATGCCGAATTGAATTATACTGAAGATGATAAGTGTTATGTTTTCTATCGCACGTTTCAATTAAGAATTTATTAATAAGTTATTCCATTTTCACAAAAATAAAGGAAAGCTGACCTTGCAAATAAATCGTTCGAAAATGCAGAAAAATATTTGATAAGTTGCAACGGATTCGCATCTGGATGAATTTTTTTGAAAACACCCGTGAAATTTGATATTATTTTTAAAAAATTTTAAATCTTTCCTAGGTTATTCAATAAAAATATCAAATGTAAGCATTTCCTTTTGTTCTTGATAGACGAAAAAACACAACCTAAGTTATATTGTGAAATAGGTGTTCTGTAGGATATAAATCTACTTTTTGTGTAAGAAAATGTCTTAGCGGCTATATTCCTTATTGCTTAATTCGTTTAACCTCAACAATTTCGTTGAATGCTTTCAAATTCACTGAGAATCTTGCAAGAATTATTTGATATAACAATGTTAGTAAATTGTATGATATATGAGTCTATTTAAGAGCTTTATAGAAAGAAATTAAATTTAGTTTATTAACTTTAGTTGAGACTCTTGCAACCCAACTTTTCTAAGGAGGTACGTAAGCTTATTATCTAAAATGGTCCCTTCCTCTTCCATAAAATTAACAATATCCTTCTCATCTCATCAGGAATAAACGATGAAAGCAAATTAACTTTGGGTACGGAGAAACCTGTCTATTAGAGTTCTTATAGTAAACTTTGGTAAATATTATCCCGTATCTGCAAAACTGCATATGAAGTAGAATTCATGTGGTTTTAAGTTTTAGAATATTTTTTACCACAACATTTCAGGGCTTACTGGCCAACATGTATCTTCATCTCATGCATTTCTCCTGTTAACGTTATTCTCATGGCATAAACAAAGTAAAGTTGGACCTTAAGGAAGAAAACCGCCAGCTCTTTAACGTGGTAGGGTTACCAAAAGATATACAGACGATTCCTCTTAAACTTAAAGGATGTTGCCCACTGTTCTGATGTTTGATGGAGCTGAAATGAACACTTTAAGTTTAGAAGTGCATTCCGGATGCTTATAGTATACTCTCGTAGAAAATGCTTTTCCAGTTCCAGCCCTCTTCGTCCAATAGAATAAAGCAGCAAAACAATTCCCATGAATAGATTCAAAATGTTGAAAGTTTGCTGCACATATGCACATCCCCCTGGAGCATTTCAACATGAACTTGCCGATGTTCTGCCGCAATCGATAAAATCGGAATTTTTACATTGTACGCGCGCGGGGCATATGACGGTGGTGATGGGGAGGGAGATAACAATGGGCAAAAATTTACCTCCAAACATTTTTACTTTTACAACACAATCTGGAAAAATATAGTTGATCGTTTTAAAATTTAAAACACTGTTTGTTAAACTCACACTCAAAAAAACTGTTTAAAATTAAGCAATTCTTGAATTACACCATGTACCATTACTAAGTTACGTTTCAGTACATATCGATACAATATAAAAACTTTTTTCGTGGAAAATACATTAATTTGATTGAAGTTTTATAATACATAATCCCAATAATAAGATCATAGTTGTAAAGCCCCTCAAGAGATTTCAATGAAATTTTATACACATACGGGAGAGGTGGTATGCAAATGAAAGCGAAAAGTTGTTGCCACACAAACGAATGTGCAACCATTCGGGGCCCTACTTTCAAGTTCCTGTAATTTCCAAGATGAATTTATTAGTGGCCCAAATTAAATTATTCGTCATTCTTTCAAAACGTTTTTTTTAAAATATTTTATGAACATGTAGACTTCAAAGAAATGCATTTAGGAAAAAATAAGGTATATACTATTGATTTCTAATTAATTTAAAAAAAAAAGCGATTTTAAAGCAGAGCTATACGCCCTTATCTATTCTTACATTTTTTTATAATAGTATTACCTACATATGTATATATAATGAAGTCCAAGGTAAATTTCCTTATTATTGCGCACTGTTCCTTCCATAAATAATAGTGTCACTTTCAATACAGTCTACTGATGCAAGGGACAAAATACATATATATTATTTTTAAATTGACAAAATATACAACTAAGAACAAAGAAAGGTTTATTATTGTGTTGTACATATATCAACAGTGAGATGAGGTTTCTAATTCTGTTCGCAACTTTTTAATTGGTTATCTCATTTATTTACTTGAACCTTCAAAATAAAACTGTCCCTTTCATGTCAACTTTCCCCTACATTACTCATCGAAGAACATCAAAGGATATACATATGTATGTACATATAATCCATTAATTGGTAATTCGATATTCCAGGTAAATGTCATATACATATTTGGAGTCATTATTACTGAGTTTTGTATAAAAAGCGATAATACGTTATCTATTCTTGGCCCGCCACAGCACATACAAATAATAACATAATATTTAAATATTCATTTAAATGTCGTTCAAACATCCTGTTGCTGGCATACACTTAATAAAATTTAAATTTTTAACTAAGGAGCCGAAGAATTGTGAATGAAGAAACTTTCAGGTCATTTGGCCACAAATTTTTAACAATGTAACTTGTTTTAAAGTAAATTAATTAAAATTGTATAAGCATAAAACTTGTGCACTCTAATCTAAAAAAGGAAAATAATACGAAATAAATTTACAAATCTAATTAATCTCAAATCTTACTTAATTATTAAAATGGAACCTCGCTCCATAGTCTCAAAACAGTCCCCTGTCGTGTTTTATTGTCAGAATGACAACTTGCTCAACAAATATGTATTTATTTTTAGTTAAAATTTAATTTAAGTTAATTAATTTAATTTAGTTTAATTTAATTAATTAAAATCATAATCCCCCTCAATTTTTGGAGTAAGAATAAGTGTTTTTTGGGATTTTTATTTCATTGAAAAAGTCGGCTGATATTATTTTGGTTTATACGCAATGTTTATTGATATTTAAACTACAATTTTCCAAATTTTGAATAACAATATTTTTATGTAAGCTATTACCTTCGATGTTAACCTTTAGAGCTATTCTCGCCCTCTACGGTTTATGTAATATCTCCCGTTAGGACAATATGAAATCAAAAAATAGGATTGCGCAAATTTATTTTATGTGTTTTTTATCTACTTAAAAATAAATTGATATTTTGAATTAATTTTATCGGTTGTGATTCACTAGACTGAGATTTTTATTCTAAACGAAATAAGCTATATATCAATTATTAATATCGGCGGCTTATGAGTTATCGTTTAAACTGTATACCGAAAAATACTGCTATACAAGAAAAATGCTTTTAGAGTTTCTTCGATCGCCCGGACGGTATGAGCAGGCATTAAATTCAAATGGCTATAAAAGCCAAATTAGAAATATCGTTGTGAAATTTTCAGAACATATTTTTCAAAGTATATAATATGTAAAAAACAACAATTAGATTTGGAGAGACATATTTTGAAAGATGATATATAAACATTATATACCCAAAATAAGAGAAACATAATATATAATAATATACATACAATAAAAGAATCTGAGTTCATCTATGAAGCTTTTTGTAGTCTAGCAGAAATTATTTTTGTATTTTTGAATTTCCGTGTATGTTGCGGGTGCGTACATATATGTGCCTGCAAAACAGGCGTATTCTTCAATTTTTGTGTTGGTTTTTTACGGGTATGCGCTTGCAAAACTGGTGGCTATAAGTTTTAAGTGCGTTTATTCTTCCGAGTCCGTTCCTAATTTGGGCGCGTATGTGTCTACGAAAAATTGAGTTCGAGAATGTTTTTTTAAATGTTTCGGACTTTTGTTCCATAAAGGATTAACTTTTCTAAATGAAACGTATTATTGAGTTTGAAATCATTATTATTTTTCGTATACAATACCTACACAGTCATAAAACTCTGCTATTTAAATGTGCTTTACTGAGTTTATTGAAAATATTCCCTCAGTTAAATCCGAAATGTGAAGTACTAACCCCCAATAGCTAGAAAAAGACAAGCAATTCAAGGAAATAGCATTAAATTGCCGTTATACTAAAATAACAGAAGTGCTATTGCGCGTTACTCACATAATGGCTTAAAGAGGTAATGAAAGTAACTGCCGCGACTCAAGTACGCCCGCCCCCATGTCGACGTATTAAAAGGTTTTCGCACCAGTTCTTTGCACTAGTGGCATTAAGGTTAATATCCCCAGCCATAATTACCACGCGTGCTTTCCACACCGCATTAAGGTGTGACAATCCGCATAGAGCGAATCCAGCACCTTTCACGGCGAACTAAGGAAACTATTCAAACGTGTTCGCCGGGGAAAATCTTTAAAAGCGCCATAATAATTCAATAAAAGACTCCTTAGACTGGGGGCACCCGTTGCGCGGGCCACCACCATCGAGAAGGTGCGCGCGGGTGCGGGGGAGTTAAAGCAGCTAAAACAAAACAGGTAAAACGATCACGTCCTTTAAGTCATTTACTCTCCTCTGTAGGAACATAATTTCTCACGTTTTACCCTTATTAACTAGCGGAATAGCACCCTTCTTGAGCGCACCCCTCTTAACTACATTGATTACGTGATCAAGTTTTGTGTGCGTGCAAACTTTTCTGCTTGTCTTCAGCTTATTCCTTGAAACTGTATCCAGTCAGTTGAGCTTTTTATTAGCAATTTTTCGAGCATCAAAAGCGTTAATCTAGAGAACACTTGCCGGAGTCTAACGCGAATGAAAGAAAGCGCGGCAAGAAGTGCCCGGCAATCAAGCGCTTCGTGGGGCCTTAATTTTTAATTCCTCTTAAGGCTTTATTAAACGGGCGACACAATGCCACCTTCATGGTGCGTGTCTTCGCCAACAGAGGGACGATCCCCTTTTGTTATTACTCCTTTTACTAGTTGCTCGCGGCGCTTCTTCAAAGTACGTTATCCTTTGACTTCCAAGGGAATTTTTTAAGTGTGCTCGCCTTAGAGGATGTTGGAAAATATCCAGGTACCTTTGAATGGATTTAAGGCAAAAACCAATAAAAAGGTTGGCAGTGGGGGGCCGTTTTCTTTATGTATTCTTCTTGAACGAGAACGACCAGGCTTTAGGGGTTCAAGGAGTGATGAGCAATTAGCGACTGTTATCAGCGGCGTCAATGCAAAACACCAAGCATGGTAAAACATGAAAAAGAAAAAGTCATGACATAATTAGAATAAGAATTAGTGTGAAAATGTAAATCACCCACATATTTCAAGTTTCAACAACTACCTATAAATGAGCTGGTTGAGCTTAATATGCAATATGGCTAATGAAATTCTTGCATCAAGTGTTCCGTACTTCAATTTCGTAACGAAAATTACACTGCTTTACAATATTTTTGTGCCTAAACAATTTCTTTAGGATTTTTTCGTAGACGAATTCACAAACGAAAATATTCCATCATGTCATGTTATTGAAAAAAATAGGTTTGAAAAGTACAAAATATAGTATTTTAAACATGTTAAAAAACTCATTAAAAAATAGTGGATTACTGCAGGAGCTTGTAATGCAGCTCCAATAAAAGTTCGAACCTTTAGTTATTACATATGTACATATCTATTTTTCGAAATACTCTATGAATCTCAATTTTCTTTGCTAACCAATGACACTTCATTCCATTGATAGAAAATGGAAATCACAAGTACTTATACATATATGGCACGCATGTTTACCTATATGCTTCATAAAAGCTATGGAATTGCGGTACTTTCATATATCTAAATAAGAATTTAGGCTTTCATTTGAACCATGCTATGAACACTTCCTGTTTCATGATTTTTATTTTGTGAATTTTCAAATTTAATGCCAAAAATACAATATGTTTCAGTTTTCATTATTATCCTCAAAAATGTGAAGTGATAAACGAATTTCGCATTAATGATTAACTATCTTTACCTAATTTTTAAAATCTCATACAATACAAACTACAAAAAAGAGATGAATTTTGTAAACCAGTGTTATCAATTTACTCGTAATAGTTTCAATCAATCTATTATTTTTTACGACGATAAAAGGATAAGTTTAAATCGCGGAAGATACTGAAGTAGCCTTTTCCATAAAATTAAATTCAATTTATTTCGCCCCTTGGCAACTTTCATTGGATTTATGAAAGCGAAATTTTCTTGTGTTTTACTAATATTAATTCGAGCATTTTATTCTCTTTTTTGTCTGCGACAGTATCGACACGAAAAATTACTTTTATGCGGTCCTGAACAATTTTAGTAAAATTTTAACTCCCTTCAAATTGATTTTAGCTTATTTGGAATAGTTTTTAAAATTATTGTTCTTAAATGACATCTAATTTTTATTTTATTTCTTTTTTGCAGGTTTTCCCAATAAAGGATAAAGGTAAGGTAAGTCTATTTTTCTATTGCAACTATTAAAAAGGAAGGGTCCGTGTAACCTTAACGCGCGTTTGAAGTAAAATTTCATAGCCGATAATATAATTTACTGTTAATAATAGAAAATCGTACACATTTAGGTACATTTAAATCATATACATATATATTTGCATTATAAATATGTATTACAAAAAGTATTACGTTTTATCGTGGTGTCTGTGCTAGTACTCGAATTATTAATTTTAATATTCGAGAGTGGATTTTCCAAGAGTAGTTGTCTTGCACTGCACGGTGCTGTCGTACTCTCTCAGTACTTGGAAGAGCTCTTTTACCTATTAAAATATTTTTCCTATTATTTTCAAACAAAACAGTGTCTTACAATATTTTGAATGATAGTTAAGTAAATAAAAAATTAACCTTTCTTGGACGGCGAGACATCATTAGACAGTCGATTTTTTCCTTTTCCGCTAATTTTAAGCAAATCCGCCGTGTTAGGGTACCCGCGTTTAAGTTGTCTGTCCTGGCGGTATTCTCTTTGTATCCTTCCTGAAATTCCAGAAAGTTTTTCTTTCTTTTAAATTAAATATTTTTAAAATAGTGCTGAATTTACGTCTTCTGGGACTTGAAACTAGAACCACAGCCCATTTTTTGGTTATTTCTAGATGATTTTTACACTTAAAAAATGAATAATTAAGATCGGTACACAATTGGTGAAGAAGTCGCATAACATACGAATCTCCTTCTTTTTTTGAAGTAATTTATAATATAGTGCTACTGGTTGTTTTTGATTGTATAAGGAAATTTTTCAAAATGATTTTAAATCTAAACCACTGAAATCTGCACTGTAAAAGAAAGTGGATTTTCGGGTACTATTAAATTAGTTAATTTAATTTGACCTTCAGCGACAAAAAAATACATTAAATTAAAGATCAGTTGGCAAAAAATATATTAATTAGTTAAGTAAAACAATTAGTTGATGAACATAAAATTTACACAAATTCTGAAGTGTCGTTATGCACTCATATTTATTGATTTGCCTTAAGTGTTAAAATCAACTAAAAGAGGAGGTAAATTTTCAAATAACAGACAGGCAGATGAAATGTTCCTGAAGTTATTTATTAACTTTCTAGTAGACTAATTGAGGCGTCCTGGACATAGACAAAATTCTCCTGAGGCAGCCGTGATAGCAGCTTAATTTGCATTATTCACATGTCCCCTGCAAGCTACAGTGACGTTTCGGAAAGAAGATAAATATTCCAAATGAATCTCATTGCGAAATTGAATTTAGTAAAGTCTCCGCTGCAGTTGCAGTGAAGAGGCCGGCTCCACCGGAAGCAATCAATATCTAATATCGAAGTTGTTTTGGGAGTATTTGTCAAGCTCATGTCCCCTCCTGGTGCAAAATTATAATCAAGATCTATAAATAGAGCTGTGGCGTTGTAGCGCAGGGACAACTTTGTCGTCGACTTCCTTCCTCCAGGAGGAACTTGAAATGTAAGCAGATTGCATTATGAGCCTGAAGTGGCAGCCCCCGGGTGCGGAGGCGTTCCTTAACTCAATAGCTGCACTCGTGCTCCTGCATCAACAGTCAGCGTCCTGGGCAGCTTAAATTCCCAGTAAAATTAATCGTGGAATTGGCATGGGAACGCTTAAAAAAGTGATCGCTTTGCCTGGAGGCGACGACCCGACCCCTCCCACTCTCGGGGGTGCCCATCAATTGCGATACTTTTCCATTGAATTTGACGAAATAAGCCCGGCGGGGCGGGGGCGTTATACCCGAAATCGATATCTCATTCAGGAGATAACCGTTTTAGTCCGCTGCCCATTTTGAATTAATAATGCTGTAAATGTAAATTGAATATGTTGCCAGAAACTGGGCCCCTCTGGCTCTCGTAATCAGTTGAATCAAAAGTGGTTATATCTATGTTTAAAACAAAGTCAATTTTCCAGTAGGGTTTTGTTGGAGCGCGACCAGCATCCGCACTATCGGACAGAGCGTTAACATTTGTTTATTGATGTTACCCCTTATTACACACCCTGTTTTATTGCAATAGATACAAACTTAGCCACATTTTGCCAGTCGCCACCCTCAGTTATGAGCCTTGCCGCGTCTGCCAATAAAATGTAAGCCGGTTTCCATTTCAAACTGGTGAATTTTGCATGGGTTTTACTGATCATATTATTTATTTATTTATACTATTTTCTAAAAAGGAGTGAAATAAAATTGGTCACTTGAGAAGATTTTATAATCAAAGCAAAAAATTCCAAGAATATCCCTCTAATTCAGTAGAAAGAATTGAATTATGTATCGGTTACATTTTCGATTTTCCAACCTGAAAGGTCAGGGTACCACCTTTAGAACCCCTTTTCTTTTCCCCTATTCACTTCGGATGTTCTCAGCCGCAGAAAGCATTACTCCTAATGTCATGCTTTCTCAAGACTGTTTCTTGCTGTTCTTTAAACCAGATACTCCCAGCGATATAATAAAAGGTTTTATGATGAGAACAATCACGGCGGATGCTGACACGTGAGAGATAATTTCCAGGGAAAATGCCTAACAGCAATGTTATTCTATAAATATTTAAACGATGTACAACTTTTGCCCTTTCGTGTGATGAAATGAAATGGCAACTGAAATGTGAAAGGTGTTCTAATTTTGCTTTCACGAGCCTGATGGTTGAATAAACCATTTCAGCGCTTCGTCAAGAAAGATTATTTTCAGATTAGCCAAGTTTTTAGATGAAGGTCGCAAAGAAAACCGCAAAATGTTAAAAGTTTTAGTAGTTTAGGTATACCTAGTAAGAATTATCCATTTATGTAGGTCGGTGACCTTTTGTCAATTTTTTTTTACCCTTTAAATCTGGATAGCATTTGAGAACAATTTATTCTCTGCTTTTAGCAATGAAAAGGGCAACAAAGAAGACACACTCTTGGAATGTAAAATTTTCAATTCGGGAAACTTCAACGGAATCCTTTAATCTTTCAAGATATGCACTAATTCCATTCATTAAGTATATTGTAGGTATATGTAATGTACGTTCTTAGATATTTTATACATTATATTAAGGAAAAGTTGAGCAGCCCGGTTTCACCCGGTGTATTAAATTTCAATAAAGTAAAAATTAAAAAAGTATACTTACTATACTTACCTATATGTTGACCTATTACATAAGATGCATACATATACTAATTGTAATTTACATTTAAAATTCGTCCATTAATTTCCGCTTGATACATGCTTAGAAAGACAGACTAAGAGTAATTTTAAAAATAGCTTTTAAATACATATCTATTAAAGCAAAGTGTTACTTATATTACATATCGACTATCCTATAGATAACTGCTATTAGATAACTACCTCGCAAAATATAATTTACTTTATGTGGTTAAACTGAAGTCTATTATTATACATACATATATCACGACACGAAATTTGTTATACCTAAAATAAATTATTTAAATATAGGTATATAACCTGATGTCAAATTTTAATATGAATAAATAAAAAATAATCCAAATTAAATAACTCTGGAAAATTCAAACACTCACGAAAATATTCATTTTTTCATTTTGGGATTAAGCTCTTTCATGAACACATCAATTCGCATTTACTATTATTTTCTTTCAGTTATTTACAACAATGGAATCTTAATTATATGTTAAATCGCCCAATTTATTGTTTTTGGAGCAGATAAAAAATTAAAACAAGATTTTTTTTCGTCTAATTTCAGTCGACTTTTGCAGTCATTTTTCCGCCTCATATTCCATTTATCAGTGGTATTTCAGCTCATTTTCTGTGAGTTTTCAGTTTCTTTTCCGTCTGTCTATGGCTTTCCGTCTCTTGTTTATACATACTCCCATAGTAAAACTACTTTCCTTTCACTTAATACTTCTCCTTTTAAATACAGAAAATTTGATTTTCAGTTTTACTTTTACATCTAGAAAGTAAAACATTTGACAAATTTTTTAGTGCTATAGCGAAGAAAATTTCAAAGTAAAAACGTTGAAAACTTTCAGTCTGTTTTTAGTATTTTTTTCAGTTTTGCGCTTATCAAAGGTAACCAATTTGGCCAGTCGTTTCTCCGATTGCAAAATTATTTTTGCCTTATTTCCCGATACAATATGTTTTCAGTCTATTTACAGTCAGTTTTCAGTGCAAATAAAAATTTTTGTGTTATTTCAGTAGTTTGCGTCTCAAACTAAATTTTCAGTACCTATCTTTTTCCGTCCTTTTTCAGTCTTATTTTTTTATTGGGGCATAGATATTACTTTAGGTTATTGTTTCCAAAAATGAAATGTACTGCTTTAAAACAAGGCATTTTAAGTAGGATAGTTTAATGTGACTGACCGTAACCATCGCAGCTATGAGCAATGGGTTTTCAGCTCCATCGGCCCAGCAGAGGTGTGCCATCAATCAAAATGAATTTTTTACAATTAAATAACCTTTTAAGCGACCGCCTGTTCTGTGTTCGCAATAACCACGATAATTTTTTATTTAAAACCTCGCGCGTAACCTAAATGCCCCCTTTCCACTCCACTCATCGTGACAAAGCACAGAGCCACTTAGTGTCACAGGGTGTCGTTTATTTTGGACATTACCTACTGTTTGCCATAAAGATATTCTCGGAGTGATTTCCGCCATCCCGGCTGCGGGCCACCTTTGTGGGGGCCAAAACCCTCTGTGTACCCTGGACGGACAGTGCAAACTGAGAAATTTACCTTGGGAACATTCTGCGAAAAGTGTGTACAATGAGGTCCGCCGGGCAAATATTTGCCATGGTTTAAGTGGTGAGAACCCAATGTTCCTAGGGCAATTTTGTCGAGGGGCTCTTGATAAAAAGACATCAAGTTGTTTTTTGCTTTTTATGACGGAATCCGAAACCCTGATACGGCATATAACATTCAGATATTACAAATTACGATGAGCTAAATAAATATATCAATGCGAACGTTTAATGAAGAAGTCAAAACGCCTTTTTATGCTTCTTTCCCTCTTTTCCACGAGGACTTACATAGGTATTTAATTAAGTATACTAATCATTAGGAATAATTAAAGTTATCCGTATAATTTTGCAGACAAATATTAAAATTAAAGTAATATAGCCATTTATGTATATTTCGTATTTATATATGTTTGTATGTATGCATATAATAGCTTTTATACCCGTGACCTCATCTGCATGGATTTCGAAATTAATAGAAATGGAATAAGGGTAAAATTAGGGGTAAACGTTTGTATAGAAGTCCATTATTTTTAAAGTTAACTACTCATAAAATTCCTATGAAGACTATTGGTTTGAAAATGTTTCAGGGTTTTAGGAAATCCCAATTAACCAATACCAATTTTCATGGTTTTAACCTATAAGAAATGACGGAACGCCGATATACTTTCAACCCCTATTTTACTTCCTTAAGGGATAAACTTTTCGAAAAATCCTGAAATACATTTTTCTTAATGTCTAACTTAAACGCGCAATATACCAATTTTCACCTCCTTAGGGGAAGAATTTCTTAAAGTCATTTCTTAGTGGGTGTTTTGGAACAAAAGAAACCTATTGTCAAGATTTCAGCCCTTCAGGTGTAGCGTTGTACCTACCACTTTCAAAAATATTGACTCATAGATTTGTGGAAATGCTATTCGTACATTATATTATTTTATAATTTATATACATATATTTTATAATAGTACTTACACGTTCCAGTGTTAATCCGCAGTCATAAATTTTTCTAAATTGGTAATCCAGTGAAGACTCAGCCTTTAATGTCTAGTAGACCGCATACCTGGCTCACTCGGAACTTAAATTCACCGTAGTAGGTACATTTCTATAAACAAACATTATAGTATGAATTTTCAGTTTTATTTAGTGCTTCAAAACAATAAATTTTTTTTGTAATTATATGCGTGTAATGGAATTTGAACAATTTTCACGCCACCCTTGCGCTCGTATAGAATCAATAATATATCTAGATAGGTGCTCTATTACTCTCAAAAATATTATTTCAGAAGAAATGTGCTTTAAGTTTTATATCAAACATTTTTACCTTACCTACATAAAAACACGTCTGGTGCGCCAATGTGAAGGGAAATTTATGTTTTGTTTGAGGTTCTTCGAATATTGTGAATTTATTATTATAAATATCGTGAAACATATTTTATATTTTATAGTTATTCAATGAGCAGTTGAGTATGCTTTAAAAAAAACGGGAAATATGCTCATGTTTACTGAAACCATAAATGTGTGTTAGCATGGGAAGCAACTTTTATTTCGACTCTAAAACGACCAAAAGTAGATGGTAGTGTTTTACGAGATTAATGTATATGAAGCATAGTGCTAAAAGTTTTTTAGTTCTCTGTATATTTTGCCCAGCTGTATGTCAATATGTTTGTTTCGGGTGAGTCTTTTATAAAAAATTATGCTGAAGTTTGGGTCGGTTATAAGAAAAGGAATAGATCCTCCAATTAACTGAATAGTAGGCAGGTCGATTCGATAGTCAGAAATCAGTATTGTCTTTAAATAATTTGTAATTTAGATGGATTAAGTACAGAAGGCCAGTTTTTTTAGCCCAACTAGAGATTAAACAAGTTTGCACTAGTTTTATTTAAATTGAAGCTGTTTATTAATTTAAAGCAAATGTGTCAGTTGGTAGTGCAGAGACTTTCTGATGAGCTCGTTCTTAATGTCTATATAAATAATTGAATATGAACGTAAACTACTTTAACCTAGGACAAACTACTAAAAGGTTCTCCTAAAATCGGGTTTGGCAGTGAATGTAGTGATATTTAAAAATACAGTGTATAACGGGGTGAAATGACAAAAATCAAAGCTTCAAAGTTGAGAAATTCAAAAAAATCAGGAAATGCATACATATTCTCACCTTTTTTTTTTTTTTAAAAAAAAAAAGGGTGATAGCCCAAAAACCCTTCATAAATTCTCATAAAAACACCCTGTTTATCAATTTTCGCTTGCAATACCTAGTTCAGCAAATTTAACTAAATAGGTATAATGTATGTATAAGTATCTTATTAATTAAACTGTAATAATTGTAGCGGAATAATAAAATGGATAGCGCTAGATTGTAGAATTATACCAAACTACATAGAAAGCTTTATTGAGATAATATTGTTTCAAAAAATCGGGTTTGTAGTAGAATTTCTTGTTTTTGGGAATTGCTATATTTATATCACAATTTATGGTTCTAAACCGAATTATCCAAGGTATCAGTATTTGTGAAAGCTTTAAGTAATCCCCTTTGCCTGGTTGGAATAAACTTACTGGCCATAACTGCCCTAAAATGAGCGTAAAAATGTCCAGCGATAATTTTTCAATTTTCAGCAGACTTTAATTAACGGGCGGTCAGTGGTCACAGACACTGTTCCGAGCAGTGCCCGTCGGCCAGCCAGGGACATTCGACACCAAAGCCGGGTGTCAATGTCCAGCCCGAAAAGATGTGTCCCTTAGCAGGGGGAATTCTGTCGGGCGGCATCGTTTTCAGGCGAAATAGCACACATTTGACATAGTGCTAAATTCTGCTGACATTTCCCTGCGATTTCATTTTCCGAATCGAAGGCCAGTTGCTCTGGCATCAGTGGCTTTGCCTTTTACGAGATTTTTTTTTTTTTTTTTGGTTCTTTTTTTTCGAAAAACCTTCAAGAAAGGACATAGCCGGTGACATCCTGGATCCGCTTGGTCCTTCGCATATGTGCCAAACTACTACCGGCCCTAGCTGAGTTCCTGCATGTGCCCGGTTTGTACGGAGGATTTTTAGGGCGCATGTCATGCACGCGACCCGACTTGGGATAGATACCCATGCCGAGTCCTGAAAGGGCAGATGCACGTCGGGATGGTGCTCATCCTGAACTTTGGGACTTTGGGCCAGGAAGCTTTTTCGGGCAGAGCCCCTTTACGATTTATTCGTCAGCGAAATTCGTGTTAGTTCAGAGCCAGGATCTGCGGGCTCTGGTGTATCGCGAGCCGTTCCTGAACGACGATAAATTCCTCGTGCTTTATGCTGATGTCGTACAAGTTGGACGTATTCGAGCCCAACGTAGAGCTCGGAGCGACCGCAGCTATTTGATAGATTTGAAAAGTTTTTCGGAAGCGAAAATAGTGTGCATACCTAAGGGTTGATTGTGTCTGCCCGCTGGAGCCAAGGAATTTTTGCCTGGCGTGGATCTACCAGTGATTAAAAATTGAGATTTTGCCCTCTGGAGCAGTGTTAAAAAAAATAAAAAAAAAAAAAGAAGTAGAAGAAGAAGAAAGCAGAGCTCGGAACATAATGTGCCCACAAAGTGAGTGATGGGACCCCCCAGTGCATGCCGTAAAGTGAGTTACTGACGCTATACAAAGAAAGGTTAATTCAAATTAGACTGGGCGGACTGGCCGTAACTTCAGAAACTTTACACGTTTCTTTACGGATTTAATGTGCTTTCTGCTTGAATAGAGAAGTTCCGGGGTCGTAATACCATTTGGACAGGGTTGATCTTCCTCTGCAGTGTTTTTCGCGGGGTTGGTATCCACCATAGAGAAGAACCACTACCATCACCACCACGACCATCCCCATTGCGCCTTTCTTTGGCTCTTCGTATACTGCCGGGGACTTTGCGTTTAATTTTTATGAGATTTCGTGACTTTTAAAAATTTTATCTTCAATTAAGCGAGCCATTCGAGGGTAAATTGAAACAGTAAAGAAGGCCTGAAGAGGAACGTGAACTGCGAAAGCGCGGGGTTTTCGGTGGGGTTCTCTTTATTCCTAAAATATTTGAATAAATCTACCAGTGATCCCCGGTGCAGCCGCTGACTTCGACGCCTATCGTGGAGACTGTTTAATATGTTAACATCGTGCTAATTACTTGTCAGTTGAAGCGTAATTAGATTTTACCACCTCTGGTAAGTGCCCGAAGGTGGAATTCATTATACCGGCCCTGGGGGATAATTTCATTATATAGTTTGGTATTATATAGTTTTGGTTTTTCCCTTATGCTGCGGTGTTCAGTGCTAATGGCTAGACAATGTTAATGTCCCTTAATAGGGGTTAATTAGGGATAATGAATTGCAGTGTATATGAGGAGCAAAAATTAATTGGGCGCCCCTACAACAGTGTGATTCCTGATCGATTGATTTCGCCGATTGTGAAGATTTATGTTCATGAGGAATGTCTGCTATCTAGATTCGACCGAACACCCTACTAGGAGAGGAGGTATTTCGGTGACTGGAGCTGCTGCTACCATAGTAACCGGATGCAGTCTTAACAGGTAAGGTCATTAATTTTTCAACCCAATTAACTCCCAAGAATCCCCATTATTATGGCAAGAACTCTAAATATCCAGACACTGTCGCTTTAATTGATTCATTTAAGTTTCGTTGTTATGCAGTTAATGAATACTGCACAAAATTACGGAACTGACCTACTATCAGTATAAATGCAACTGCTTCCCTGCTTTAAAATCTACTCCTTCCCCCACATTTCCTAGAGCTAAAAAGCAACAAAATTTGTAAAGTTCCACAAAGGTTTATGTTAATGCACTTCTAGTGTTCGAAGAGGGAATAATTATAAGAGGATTTGAATAATTTCCCTCTTCACTTAAAGTTATTTCGATAAAATGCAAATAGCATGCCAGGCCCATGGTCCATGCCCTTTCTGGGGTAATTTTTAGGCAACCACTGAATCATCGCATGCGAGGGCGGTTTTGCGTTCACACCTTGTTCAGCAGAATAAAAATAAAATATATAAAAATAAAGGGAAAATTTTGTAAAAGCGATATGAGGTGGTATCGGCCAACGCCTCGTGCGGATGCAATTACAGGGGAAAGCTTTTAGCCATTCTTCGGTTAGTGCCATACCAGTTAAAATATTTCTCGCGTGCAAAATACGGCAGGCTTATGGTGCTCCTTTTCGATTTGCAATGCCCGCCGCTCTGTAAGTAAATTGCATTCGAGGCGGAACATTCCCTGGGGATTACCTGCATATTTCTGGTGCGTTTCAATTATGCGGAGCAAATTCTAGCTCATATGGTCTTCAAATGTTTCGCTTTGAACAAGATTTTATTTAAATTGTAAAACTGCAATGTAACATTCACCTATCTAGGCGTAGAATAGTTACAATACTTATAAATATGCTACATATACATATAAAAAGCATCATTCATATTTGTTGCTTAGTGTTTCGGTGCACTGAATTTGTAAATCAGAACCAATTTTTTGTGTAGATTTTTTAGTTTTGAAACCTGGCATGACGGGGTACCAGATGCCCTACCCTTTTTTAAGAAAAGAATTATTTAGGAGGATGAAATTAATACTTATTACATGTTTTAATTGGCAACAAAACTTCAACGTTTTTTAAAATATATGTATTTAAATATAACGATACTTCCATCATTAGTCTGGTTTGTTCCACGGCAATCTAACGGCTGCTGAATTGATCAGAAACATTAGAGCTATTTTTTTTTTGTAGATTTCTAAGACCCACACGCTCTATGTGAACTTAAAAAATGCATAGAAAAATTAAAATTCGAATAATGGTAGATAGGTGGTTCAAAGCAAATATTCGATTTGATTCTATCATGAAATTTTTAGGTTCGCAAAAAATGGTTTTCATAGAAAATCACGTTTAAAGTTTTAAAACTCAAATATTGTATGATTAAGTGAGACCGATTCCGGGACCTCAAAGTAATCCCTCAGCTTTCTTCTAGAACCATAAGCTTTTCCTTACGTGACTCCAGAGCTTCTTTAGTCGAGACAATACCAACATTTGAAAGGATGGCATAATGAAAGGCAGACGTCTCGACCTCGAGCATCTGTTTATACCTGCTGGGCAAGCCGAACAGAGGTCACAGTACCGATTGCAGGCTGTAAATTCGGAACAACTGCGAATTTTGCGAATTTTGCGAATTTTATTATAAAATTTAAGGACCATATTCTACATATGTTTTCTAAAAGCCTCTGGGAATTTTTGCATGTAATATGTATGTAAATAATACTTTATGGTATCTCAATTGTTTTCGAGAAAAAATAATGTTATTTATGTTTTAAGTGATACCTCTAAAACAGATAAAATAAGAAATAAATAAAATAATAAGAATCATTTTCAGTGATACTGCGTTATTTGATCTGACTTTATAATGTTTGTGTATATCTCCGTGCTTTTTGCTTAACGTTTTATATTTCAGCAGTAGCAAGAAAGAAATTATGAGTATTTTAGAAATATCATTTTTTCGATTATCTGGGAATTTTTAATTAATTGTTCAATGTTACATTTGCTCAAAATGGAAAAAATGGGTATGATGTCTTATATGTACCTACTATGTATCTGTGGAGAAGTGTGCCATTAGTTAAAAGAGGTCCATGTATTTACCTACATCATGCCTCGTCATCAAAGCGTTTAATAATGTTTGACAAGCCCGACAGAACTCATATTTCTCCACAAAATTAGCCACTTCAAAAGTCCGCTATAATCTAGGTATTGTTAGTATAATAAGGCAGTAAAATAGGGATAAGTTTGTACATAGGGTTTTTTCTAAAAAAATTGTATTGGAAGATTTTTTGGCATAGAATAGAAGCCAAAATAAAACATTTTAGAATTGGTGTTTTTTGTCTGTCTGTTTCTTTGATCGCGCAACACGTGAAAACGGATGAACCAATTTCAATGCAATTTTCTTTATTACAGAACTGTGAAAAATTTTAGGACTTCTAAAATATTTTGAGAACATTTTATCTTCTGAAGCATAATTTTCACTAGGTTCGACAGAAAAAATTATCACAGTAAGTACTGTATATGTATGTATATAGCTAATAGTTTGACTTCATAACATAGTCTAGTTTAATGCGGTCTCATATATTGTCTTGATTGTCTGGCTCTGAACTAAAATTGTGGGCTATCATTAGGCTCAATATTAAGATATATCCTTATTTTTATACCAATCCCCCATGTTACTATGTGCGCAATTCATTATTTCATACCGCTATTATAGACACCACCATTCTCAGATGCCGCTTCGTATAAGCTCTTTTTTATGTACCTATGTTTACTATTGATAGCTAAACTGAGACTGACAATAAAAATCTAAAAATAATACTAATAAAATAAATATCACTCAAAGAAAGTCGCAAGAACTCGTAACCACATTCATACAAAAAGGGTTCCTCCCTTCTTTTGCCAAGATGTCTTATGGTTACGGACAGAGTTCTCACTTTATGCCTAGCAGGTCGTGCTAAGTAGAGTTTACTTGCAAGTATCATCCAAAGCAATTCCCTCAGCAAAGCTTTCTTAAATTTGTACATCCTTTTTGTACATTCTTACCGATAGTTTATTTTTCTGAATTTCTTCTACGTGTAAAGATATGAGTTGTACATTCTTTTAAAATTTTTCGTTTTCAGTAGGTACTGTAAAGTTGGCATGTAAATTGAAATTGTAGTTTATCTAAGGCTATTAACAAAACTTTAAAAGTTTTATATAAATAAAGTCATCATCATCAACAAGGTTACCTTCTCTTTACATCTTCTATATAATAAATTTTTCTTTTCGTTTTTGTCTAGTTTCGTTTTACAATTAAAAAAGAATCCTGTTTTTATTTTATTTAAAAACATACCCTTATTCGATAATACCTACAGATATCGTTTTCAAGATCATATATGAAGTTAGTCAGGTTAATTGTTTTCGAGATACATATATGTATATGTATATATTTGATACATCACATTTTAAAAGATAGTTTGAGCAAAACACAAAAACTACATTTTCTTTAATCTGACGTCGAAAGGTAAAGTTTGTTTGTATTTAGGGGGTAATCTCCTGGAACTCCAAGACGATTGAGGTGAAATTTTACACATGTATTAACGCATGGGCTCATAAGTGCTATAGTCTATGTGTTTTTTTGTGTTTGGCTGCTTGTTCATTTTGTCTGCTTGTTCATTTGTCTGCGCTATTCTTCGAAATGGCTGAAATGATTTGGATGAAACTTTACAAACATGAAGAGGAAGTGCTAAGGAGTGACTTTTAAAAGTTCCCTTACGATTTCAAAAGAATGTTTCTCTAAGAAAAAATAATTAATTTTCGAATTTCTTGCAAAATTTGATTGAAATACCTACAATGCCGAAATTGATAGTTACGAAGGAGCACTGAGACTGAGAAATTTTTTTTTTATATTTTTAGGGTCACGTATTAAAAGGCTCCCTATTGCAGTGATAATGGCGGCCGTCTGTCAAAGGAAGATAAAAATTTTAAATTTTAACACATACTAATAAATTAAGTACGCATATTGGGTACATAAAAGTGGAAGCCGTATTCTTGAACTGATCAAAATGAAATTTTTAAAACCACATGGTGGTTGGGAGTTTAAAACTCTAATACTTTATTACAATTCTATGTAGAGAGTATGAATTGTGAAGAGTATATCATTCCAAGTGCTATAGTGCACATTTTCTTTTATATTTCTATTTTTCAATTATTATATCACATTTAAAATGATGTTCAAATCAAAATGCAATGACCCATGTGCAAAACTCATGGCAGTTTCATGTCTTTTAAAATACTACAATTATCGTTTTAAGCTAGTGCTCTTAATATCAATTTACTACGTCGGTTTGATCACTTTGTCTAGATTATGGGGGATATCACGTCTGGATATAACCCGATATCCTTCCCACTATTTCTAATTAATGAAAATCCCCACGCTCAGTGTAGCACTCGAAAAATTGCACATTTATCGGACTACTGTAATCATCCAGAAAACTACGAGTGTATAGCTAAACTGAGTCCCTGTGCTAATACAGCGTTTTAAGTTTTATCCCCATACCCCGAATTAATTATCAATTGTAACTCAGTTTTACACTTAGTTCCGATTTTATATTCCTAACGTATTCTGCAATTTCATTTCCCGAGTGGTAGTTCCGCCTTATGGCCATGGAATGAACAATACTTTTCCCCAGAGCCCAGATCCGAGTATTTCTGCTTTTCTGTTGTTTCCCTTAATCGCCGGAATTTAATGGACCACTTCGCTCCAGGGTAGAATAAGTGTAAAAGATTTTATTGGCTTTCGCATTGTTCGATATTTAAATTGCGCTTTCGCTACCCTTGGCCGCCTCGGACGTGGGAAGACTCTGTGCGCAATGCACGTTATGTTAATTAAATTTGAAATATCCTTCTACTGCAAAAAAAAAAGAAATGCGAGCTCCTTCGAAGGAGCTCGAAAGAAACGTCTCAGACTGCACAAATAAAATAAGAATTTATCTAATCATGCATTTTATTAACTATTCATGAATTTTAAATCCTCTCGCGCCTTTTGCAACAGAACAAAATATATCTGAAGAAAAAGATGGGGCTGTGTGCTCCGACGGGCTGCAACGTTATGGATAATTTTATGGAAATCTGTCAGCCGGCGGTAATTCTAACTCCATTGAATTTTAAATGTGTTTCACTATGCATAGCAGTTTTTCTGCTGGCCAGAAGGGGGTATAATTTCAGCTTCCCTTAAAGGAACTCTTCCTTCTTCGGCTCGGCAGTCTCGGAGCAATGGTCATTTGAATTTCCCAACCCACTACTGACTTCTCAGGACTTCTGCAAATAAGTTATAAAAGTTTCGCAATGTTGCTTACCGCCGGAATTAGCACCAAATGTCAACACACTTTTGTAAGACTTCTGATTACGTCCAAGTTTATTCCGGTTGTTTGTTGCATTTCTTGTGGACGGCTCCGAGCGTAAAGCAGTTCAACTTGTGGAAATAAGTGCGTCCAGCCAGACGTTTGGAAGAGAAGTGTTGAATAGGTGCTGCACGGTTCCATGGTTGCCTTTGACTTTAAAGGAGTGCAGCAAGATCGCTGAATCTCTGCATGTTACACTGAACTTATTCTGCAAATCTCGAAAATCTTGCAAATCCTGATGCAGAGCGAAAAATGAATGGGTTTTCCCATTTAGGGCATTTTAGTCTGGTCTGCGACACACATAGAGAAAAGTAGAGTACTGCGATGAAGACTTTCATAATCATTTATATACTTATTTAGTATATCTACTTTTAGAGCGATCTATTGCTTTGAAGTGCTTTGGAGAGTTTGAAATAAATCTCAAAAACTTTGAAACCCGAAGATGGAAAGTAATGTATCCTTATACAGACCACAGGGTGTTGGGTAAAACCGATGAGGTAGGTGCTGCAGAAAATTTCCAACATAAACAGTCATACATATAATAAACTTTCGTTCATGTTATGTACCAAGTAATGTCAGTAAACATTTTGGCATAAATTGAGTTTGAGGTCTTCTCACGGATTATGATGAAACTTTGTAGGAATTTCTATTAAGGGTCAAAAGTGACGAATATGCAAAAAAAAATTGCTAGCCGTTTATATATATTGAGAAAAAACCGTTTTGCGTCGTAATTTATCCATGCTCCTGTAATTGTTTTGTTAAAATTATTGAAAAATTGTGAATTAAAAATGTTTTCAATGGATGGCTATATAGTAAGTACATATAGGTATACCTAGGTACAATTCTCTACGAGTGTTGAACATTTTATTTTATTTGGATTTGAAAAAAAACCAGTTGATTAAGCTATTAGTATTTGTAATGATTACATTGGCGAGAAAGTTTACTGAGCTTCACCCTTAAGTGAAAAATTTTCGAACCAACTCACTTTGCGATCAAATATTGTAAATTATTTATTATTTCTATTTCGTTCCTGATTTCCCTCTGCAAATTACGCAAAAGATTAGCCAAATAAAATCTTCGTCAAATCATTTTTCAGCTTTAAATTGAGTGTCAATGTCAGAGAAATTTTAAAATTAAAATTGTGTGAAGAAGAGTAACATAAATTTTTAAATTTTGCAGCTGCAAAAGAAAAAGACATTAACTTGACAAAATGTTTGTATTTTATTTCTGCTGGTTTTATTTCATTTTCCTTATTTTTTAGTAAAATGCTACATTAATTCTAGTTGTATTTTAAAATTGCAGAAAATTCACTGCATGTTAAAAACTGCTTTATTTTATATTATCTCCAGCTGAATATTCCAGAATTACCCCAATTTTTTTTTGTTCCTCCAAAAATAATAAAAAATTATAGGTACTATAATTAATCTGGTTGAAATTAACTGGAGAAAACTTTTACTCTGTAATAAGTAATTTATCTATGGACTTGGAGTAAGAAAATTACGTAGTATTCCTATGCTATTTAATGTATGTACATTGTACATACATACATACATATGGGACTTTAAAGGTTATGTCTTACTAAGATAATTGGTATTATGCATGGAGTATCTGTATGTAATTGTATAAATTTCATTCATTACGGAAGCGATTAAGCAATGTCGATTTATAGTGTCAATAGCTTATGTGTTAGTAATTAATTACCGAATCGATTATTTTTACACGAGGATGTCCTAGGGTGGTAATTAAATTACTTACAACAGACTTACCTACATTTGTAAAAGGTGCGTTCAACAAGTACCGACGAGTTAACATTTCCGATGGACCTAAAGCTTAGTTATTACCTATTGGCTTCTAAGATATAACAAAATAAATAGAAGAACTTACTTTTCTTTGACTTATAGTACCTACAACATAAGCGCTTACACTATTTCCTACTGGAACTGTACGGATTTTGATGAAATTTTGTAGTATACCATACGTTAGGGACTTGAATGTTTGCGATGGAAATTATTTTATATATCCTTTAAGTTATGCCGGCTTTAAAATTTCCGAAACTTGCATAACGAAGGAAATATAATGCAATGTAAGGATTAAACCAATTAACAAAGAGTATCTTAATTAATAAATAAAAGGGAATCCATCTGTTTGGATAATGCAAAATCCAATGTCAATTATCCGAAACCTTAACAATTAAAATGTCTGTATAAATTGGGATAGAGCAAAATTTGATATGTTCTGTACTCCGGGATACGGCTCTAGTGCAGGAATGCAATTTCAGAATATTTGTCGAAGTTTCAATATTATTGCGTGATTCAGAGGATCTGTGGCAACCACCGACGCATATGAATTTCCCGTTTGTTTGTAAATTAGTTGAATCCTTTCGCTTGAAATTAGCAGAGAATAACAAACACAGGTAGACGAGACTATCAAAAGCCCAAAGATATGCGTGACGAGGCTTGTTAAAATTTTTTGAAATTAAACTGGTAAATCCGCTGTAATCTTTTTGTTGTGGATTTTATTTGATTAATAAAAGTTAAAGTCTAAATTCCCCATACGCTCAGTAGCTTCGATGCCAGGATTCGGGTTGGTCGAAGTGGAATGGAATGATACCTATACACAAGTACTTAGTGCGGCCTGATTTAACTGCTTTTAAAAAGCCATCGATTTTTCTTGTGAGGGGAATTTGAAATACTCTTGTTGAGTTTATACCCGTGGGTACTTTCGCATTCACACTCGTAACAATATTTAAATATTTATATACTTTGCGATGAATTTTTAACAACTAATGCCTCCTAAATGTTTAAAATTCCAAGCAGAACGCTTTGTTTGTTGTTCCCTTTTTTTGTCCTTTTGTTTTCGAAACGACATTAAAATAGGCTGGCATTAATAATATTTTTTTTTTTATTTTTAAAGACAAAATTACACCAATTATCCCTCGACATTTTATCCTTGGAAAGGGTAATTCATTAAAGTCAATTAATACGCAGAAATCTCCGTAAATAGTATCTGTGCCTTAAAATTAATTACTAAGTCCGGGTTTGTTACTTTCAAAGTAAAAAGGGGACAATTGGTTTAGGAGGACTTCATTTTTCCTCAAAAATTCATTAAAAATTAAATTCTGAGAAAATTTCAAAAAGTCAGAAGCTGAACATTTTGCGAATGTCTGGACAATAAACAACGGTTATGTGGCCTTGGGGTTAATGTACAATGAGTCAGTCCTGAGAAATGGGTTGATTTTAATTCTTACGGACTTTAAGCATAGTTTGGTCACAAACATAGTCTGCGTTGTATTAGAAATTACATAAGCGACTCATTTTGACAAATTACTTTTAGAAAATTCAAATTTCCGAAACTTAAAATGCTGAAAACTGGAGATTTCTATATAAATGACTATAATATACATAATATATAAAATTTCAGTTATAGGTACTAGTTTTAAGCTTGGCATTATAAAGATGAATGGTGTTAATCGTCTTCGATGGTAGAAAATATGAACCTGAAGTCAGTGAAAAAGATTATTTTAAAATATCTTGCAACACTATTGTATTAAAATTGGAATATCGGAGAATTTTAATTTTAGTTTTTGGTTCTGCTTACTTAATTCGGCTTTACAATAGTAACTGTATAAGTAATAAGTAGCATAACTAATTTGTTTTGGACTTTGAAGAATTTAAAGTTTAATAGAATAGTTTATAAGAAATTTTCCCATTAGAGAAGCAAACCATAATGACTAAAGAAACTAACATTGTAATTTTATACCCCACTTTGCAAAAACCAACTTCAGACATCCTAGGCCAATACACTTAAGCGAATTTTCTGAGTGTCTCTGGCTCGGTGCATTTGATTCATATATTATTAATGATACGTTAAATATTTCTATCTCGTCTGCCTTGCACTTTAAAATCTTCACGTGTCAGCCACAAATATTGCTTGGACTCAGTATCTCTTTTTTTTTTTTTTTGCTGTTTCTGTTAAATCTATACTGGAAATCTCTGGAGTCCGAACAGTTTCCTGTATGCTGTCAATTTATATAACGTAAAGCTGAGGAAAACTCGCAAGAAACTAGGTGCAGACAGATAAAATTAGACAGTATCCGACTGCTGGCGGCATTTGGCTGGCAGGACATGAATAATGAAACACACAGATGATAAATATAATAATGCGCTTGGCATTCGTAATTTTATACATATAAGAAATTTTATCGTTAGCGTGGATGTATAATACAAGTTTGAAAGTAATGCAACAAACTCTTAAGATTATATTGAACTCAGATGTTGCATTGCCGTCTGTTTCTGTGAAGTTAATGATTTCAATATGTTGTTTTTATAGTGTTGTATCTCACCTACATACATATATATGTACATATATTAATTTTTAATCTATCTAAAACCAAATTGGTTGAATAACATTTTCATACATCTATTATATTTTGACTGTGATCTGATAACTGATTTTGTTAGTTTACTAACTAGCAACTTTTCCACATACAACAATTAATGATTTACTCAAAAAATTTAAAAGGTGAACTTTTCCGGTTTACCTTTCGTGGATATTGTCCCTTAAGTACACTTTTATGTACAGTTAACATATATTGGAGAGTTTAATATTTCAACATGGATTTTCATCATACAATCTCGTATCCAATGAAATTATCTCGTTATATGATCCAGTGCCCATCCCGCCCCACTCTCATCAATGGACGTAACGCACCATACACATGTTGAGTGAAAGGCATGTTTTCAAAACTTTTAAAAACCCCCAGGGAGACAAAATTTGCTCTCAGCTTTTTGTCCGAAGTGTTATTGTTTTACAAAGGCCACATATGCTCTGTGGTATAATAAAAATACTTTAGTTAAAGCTTAAGTAAAACCGAAACATATTCCATTACCATTTTTGGAGCTTGCAAACTCATATCAAATCGGGTTGTCGTGTCGCCGTATTTAGCCTAAAGGTTATCAGAGGTATCTAATTCATTTTTACAACTTCAACTTCAACTTAACAACAACGACACAAAAATACTCCGACCACTCGCACTGTACGACCCTCTTTAGCACACAAATTAGTTGTGGTTTCTACCCCGAACCGTATGGGGTGCACTTTATTAAATAATCATTAAGTTCCAAGTCAATGAAAACTTCGAAAGGTATTTTCGGCCCAGTCAGGCATGGAAAGGGCTTCAAATTTTGGTGAGGGTAAATATAATATCATTCAAGACGACCGCTAAAGGCGAAGATTTTAAAATTTCATTTTGTGCGTCGTATTGGAAAGTTTCAGGGCTTTTCATGAAAAATGTCTTGGCGATGAGGTAGGTAATATGATTTGAGTGGCATGAGAATCGAAGGATGTATCCATGATTGTTGTTGGTTCTATATATGACGAAGTGTCCTTGACTTACATATTATTTCACTTTATGTCTCGGCGTTTCCATGCACACTGTGTAATTGTGATATATGGGAAGACGAAATTTGTAGATATCAATTCTATGAAATTAATCTTTGAAAACTGGGGGACAATTTAATTTAACTTCTTTTACCTTCCTCTAATTAGCAGTTTTTTAATGGTTTGAGTTTATTACGTTCTCATAGATTTTAATGAACGTTCAGATTCAACGTTATAAATATACAAAAATCCAGAGTTTAGAATTTAAAATGTTAAAATTTTTCCTATAAAGTTTTGATATTCCACCATTTTGCTAGTATCGAAATATTTATATGAAGATAATATGCTTTCTTTTAAACCTTTAGGGAATATGCAAAAACTTAAAAACTTTTTTTTTTTATAAAGGTTTGGAGATTTTAAAAGGTTTTTTCGGAAAAGTTTTCTTTAAAACTCAATTCCTTCAATTTCTTTTGGGGATTAAATCAATGATTTCCTTATTTATCCCTTAAGTTGTGCCAGAAAATCCCCTTTAGTGCCAAATTTCAAGATATTAGGTCAGTGTGAAATACTCTTTAGGCTATATAATGACCATGTGAGTGGAATTTTTAGTATGAAAATATACGCTTTGAATAGTCGTTTTTTTTTTATAGCGTTTAACTATAAACTTTTTGTAGCATTGCAAGGTAAGGCATATATAGAACTATGAGCAATCGATATTAATTTCAACTTGATACCTCAATAGGTTGTTTGAGAAAAAAGGGCCCTGACACAAGTACTCCGTTTTTCCATTATATGAGGTAAAAAATCCTCAACCCTCAAAACAGTTAAATTTATCCCAAATATTTATACTTTTCAATGACAAAGTCTTAGATATTGGCACCACGTTTTAGTTTCCGTCAACCGCCACTGGTTTGTGTAAATGGCAAGTATAAACAATAATGCTATATAAAAACTAAAAATTCCGTAGGTAGGTATAAGATTCGTCTATAAAATTTCGAATAAATAAATGTGCTCTTTTATACCACTTTTCCCCTGCATTGCATGACATGATGGTTGTATTAATAGCAATCGATTTTGTACACTTTTACAACAATAGCAAATAAAATAAAACGTTTCTGCTTTAATAAGTAAACGTATTTTAGTAACCAATACCACAATTAAAGCTATACATTTACATACATTAAAGCATATTTAAGATAACTAAGAGTTCGTTATTGTTTCATCAAATGTGTAGGTGGAAAATATTTATCCATTATATTATGTACATGTACCTATAAGTGCCGAAGCGAGGTATTCATTACTATACAATAGATATTTCGTAATATAATACAATAGGGTTTTCTCAAAGCAACGCTTGCCATTATAGAGGTTTCGGTGAGCTCATCCTCCCTAATATAAATACGCGTAGCTTCAAAAAGCCGATGTGTATTTTGGAATAATTGAATATGTTTCAATTATAGATAGAATAAACCGACACGATTTCAAATGCTGTCTATCAATAGGAGTCATGTTTAAGGATGCTTATAGTGTCTGGCAGTGGCAATTATTCTCTTAATCAGGGGCATCCCACTCGCAGTCCAAATACCCTTTGTTTTGCACCGAAATGAAACGGAAATTTGATTGCACTGCAGAATACGCACAACGAAGCGGCTTGTCGGGGGTATGCCGCAGGGTATCTAGTTTTTCAATCAAATTTTCATCTCTTAGACCGAATTTGGGAATCGATTTGGTGCATTCGTATGAAATTATATCTCCCGTATATATACATATGTACATTTACGCGGCGAAATAACCAAAACCGAGGACAATTTCATGCGAAATTGCTGTGCAGTCAAAGCAACGCATAATTAAGGTTCGCTTCTCAGTTCATGCATTACTCAATCATTTTGCGCCACCCATATTTCAAACTTAATTAATACAACTGGCCGACTGGGCGGGAATTGGTTGCCTCAAACTTTTGCAAATAAATTGGAAAGTGTGCAATATTTCCAGCACAATAAATCGGTGCACTGACAGCATCGATTTGACTGGCGCCTGGAGATGAAAAAGAAAAAAAGAAAAAAGAAAAAGAAAAAAAAAACCAGGCGGACAAATAGCGGCCGGCTAAAATATCGAAGCCCCTCTAAACCGAAAATTTAATTAAAAATCCTCTGACTCCGGCCCTGGTGGATTATCTAAAATAAATTTCATGAGTTCGCGTCTTGTCCGATTGTTTTCCTCCTTGCCCTCTGCAGGCGTGCAGTGGCGGCGGCCAGCAGCGCGGAGATAATCTAAATCTGTTAAAGTTAACAAGAGTGGAAAATTGATGTTTTTGCCCTCCGAATGGGGCCAAGGGGAGACCATCCAGCTCCGATAGCGCAGGGCGCAAATTCTACTCCAATAACCAAACGTGTCTGGATTCTGGAGCCACGGAAAGCAATAGATAGTTTAAAAAAAACGAGTATAGTAGTTGGAGGCGCACTGTAAGATGGCTTACAGTGAACTTACGTAGCAATTTCATTTAAATCCTCCCAGCCTTTGGGGCGTAGGGCCGCCATAGGCTGCCCGGGAGCAGCCAACAACCAGAAACGGGAGGGGGGGCTGCAATTCCCCAGGATATTCCCGTGAAATAAGATGCGAGCAAAATTTCCATTTTTTTCAATATCGCGTTGCTTTGCATCGGTCTTGTGGGCTGAGGTGGAATTCGCACGGGAATCTGCCGCAATGAAATCCCGCCGCTTATAAATGCTGCCGCATTCCCAGATTCTGATTTCCTAATAAATAAGGATCCGGACGAGGACTGGGAATTCATCCTTTCGAACAATCGATGTCCTCCTGCAAAGACTGTAAAGCCTCGGTGGCATTAAAACCGACAACAATAGCTCCGAGGTTTGCCCCAGAAATCTGTGGAGTCCCCGGCGTCCACAACTGATACGCTCATCCGGTTGTCCTCGTCGGCCATCCCCTTTTATTTGTATGTGCAAAAGTTCAATTTGACATACGTCAAGTGCTTCTTATCTACCATTATCCGACTAATGATGTTTATAATTAGACAAGCTCCTCGAGGGATTAATGCCCATGAGGAGCACAAGTTGAAAACCACTTCCTCCGCCCCTGTAATTCTGATTTTCATCAGAGGATTAATCACGACTCTTCGGATGAGCACGAGGGTTAGGAGTTCGTTCCCTTTTATGACGCAATCGTTACATTTGATTCGAAGTTGCAACCGCTTATGTAGTGCCATTCCTTTGTGTGTGTTAATTGTGATCGGTTTTGCTTCAATTAATTCAATGGGAAT
This sequence comes from Machimus atricapillus, assembly GCA_933228815.1. NCBI lineage: Eukaryota > Metazoa > Arthropoda > Insecta > Diptera > Asilidae > Machimus > Machimus atricapillus. Next base: position 26,998,815 of record OW121787.1, on the reverse strand, counting down.
TAGCTTAGCTTTATTATGTACATACGTAATGGAAAAACTACAAGCTTAACAAGCTAAATTATGCAAAATCGAACCCTTACTAGTTATATGATATCTTGAAAATCATAATTAAAATTCTAATGAACTACCAATTAAAAAACCTAGTGGGATTCGGGCATCTACATAGAATTACCTAAAATACGACCCAACAAAACACATTGCATTTCATACTTGTTGTTATAACCCATCATAATTTTTCATAAATTTTCAGAAATATAGATTTTCTATGTGCTTCATGATTAAGAACAAAATTTAAATAACCCAGTTATATTTCTACCGAACTAAAATATTTATAACAATAAATTTTCAAATAACTACAAGATAATAATTAACGGATTTTTCTCTGGCTTTTAATAAATCAAATTTGTTGGCCTCTACAAATTTCATATAGAAAAAGTGGGTCATTAACAGCATGGTTAACCTGCTATCATTAAAATTCCAGCAATTTCTTCAGTACCTACCTCGAGTATACAATAATGTAATATCGGACTATTTTAATTAACTACACCAAATATGCGTAATTTTATAGTTAATCGTGGTAAATTTTTCCGCAGAAAAACATTTTAAATTGCTCTTATTCAGTGCGATTTTATACACTGTTTTTATAGTTTAGGTTTAATGTGGCCGTAAAAATTTTGGTATAGGGATGGAGTGGAGTGGATTCCTTCTGTTGATAATGGCACGTTTAGGATACGAAGCATAAAACATATTCTCAAGATTTTCTTACAGTCGGTGTTGCCAACTCTACAATACAATACCTAGGTGTTACAACCCACTTCACGCGAGTGAATTACCACTAATTTCACCTTACCTCCGGATGCAAAGTATTTAAGTTGCAGGAGGTAATGACAATTGCTGCAGTCTTAAGACTATTTATCCCACAACGCCTGGAATTTATGGGGGGCGCATCACTCACACAATATTTTTATGAGAACCAGAAAATCTTGCAGATCACAATAAATTCAGTGGTATTATACGACACATGCCGCTGCAAGTAATGTATGCACGCCCGCAATTATTACAGAAATAATAACCGAACATTAATTTGCCAGCAATTCTAGGAGAAATGCCATAAATCCTGCCGTAATTATATTCACAGCCATTGGTACGTTAAGGACACATGTGTACGGCTCGTAAGTCGTAATTTGATTCATGCAACGATTCCATGACAATTACTCCTGTCGTCTACTAGAAGCAATCAAAATTTTGAGAAAGCGAAGCTGTAAGCTGAGAAGCAGCCCAGCCCAAGGCCTGGATCTCTATGGGAAACCGCAGAAAAATTACTGGGGGAGCTGTTCCCGGGTTCCCCTGCATAGGGCGGAGCGCGGAGGCTCCAACTCCAAGCTTCAGCTTCATGTTCGGCTAGCGTTTAATAAACGAGCGCGTTTTAATGGGAATTTTTGGATAAAGTCATCAGCGGGGGTGGAAAGTGTGCCAACTGCCAGTCAATGGCACATCATCGCCCGGGGCTCCTATTAACCGCCACTCAGCAGCTCAATAATGGCCCAAAAGGATGTGCCCATGCTATCCCCGCATAACTCATAACAATTAAAATAATGATAGACCTACTTGCCGCATGAAGGCCTCTCTGGGCGAACAATACGAGTATCAATCGCTTCCGATATCATCGCCTTGTTTCTTGGTATCTGCATACATGTGGGGGGCAGGGTCGGAGGCCCGAAGACCCTGCTTCCATCGGGTTCCTGTATTTAACGTCCCCGATTGATTGATATTCATGCCCAGATAGGGGAAATGACGTCCGGACAGGCGGGCCCCAATGGACCCAGAAGGGCACACACGTACCGGCCCCTGTTACATTCACAGCCCCACCCGGGGGGCCCCAAACAAAGCAAATAAGTAGGAAGTCAATTTTCTCTGTATATTTGCTTATCTCTTGTAAATAGCGGCGGCATCTTCCCTCATGCTGGTGCGACTGTATGCTGCTGGTAATTCTTCCGGGCTGCAGGCTCAAAGTCCCCTATGTGCTTAAGAAAATGAATATTCATACGGAAAAAGATTTGTGCATTGCACTTTTTAGTTCATCAAGTATGCATATGGTCCGAGCGGCTACTTCTCCCGCAGGCCACTCTAGCCAAGGGCGCCACTTGTACAGGCATTCCATTTGTGTAAAACGATGGGTACCTTTTAATTCTTTCATTTGCGGTCGGACGGCTCTAAGTACATAGGTACATAGACCATTTGATTTGCATTTAGAATGAAATCACAGAACAAGTTTTGTATGCATATGTATTTTACCCATATTTATGTCCAGGAATATAGTTTTCCTCAATAAATCTTCATTAAAGTTACCTAGAAAACGATCCAAGAATGTTATACATTGTCTCAACATTCGTCCTTTATTCTGTATTTTTGTGGATTAACATTGTGAAAAATCTTTGTATGTCAAGATACGATTTTTTCGTAATCCATCAGTTTGAACTTGGCTGCAAAAAGATTTTGACCCAATGTCCAGAATAAGAGAGGGCTCATAAACAAACTTGGTATAGAAATACAACACACCTACATACATATGTATAGATATATAATTTATATATATTTTATCTATATTTTACGCATTTTTGTGCCGAAATCTGTGACATGGCCACGTATATAGCTGGAACACATTGCAGAATTATTATTTAATTACTTGGGCGGTTAGATTCTTTGCAAAGATCTTTGCTTTTAATCATGCACTCATTGTGCATACTTCAGTTCTATTATAATTATTATTGGGATTGTCTCAAAGAATTGAACAAACCCATTGATGATGCAACTTAGAAGATCGACGTTGAACATCTACTGTGCTTTTAAATAAAAATTAAAGATTTGCTTTTATTTGTCATTTTGGATGCAGAGTTAATACTACATAGATTATGGGAGTCGATGTTACTGGATCGAAAATGTCACTAATAGATGTTATATTTATAGATACGACGAAATTTATATATATTTATATATGTAGATCGTTTAGCATTCTAGAAAACGAGATTATGGGAAAAATGATTTCAATACCTTTTTCAAGATGACGACATAGCCCAAGGTTTGTGACTATTTCGCATTCACCGAAGAAAAACCGAATGTTACTTATTTTGCTGGGTAAGGAATTCTTTTTTATACATTTTGACTGAACTAATGAGCGGAAAAATCTTTTGAAATGAATCGCCTTAGTTGGAATGTACCTTCATACATACATACTCGTATATATGTACATATGTGAAGGAAACTGATCCAATGGGAAACGGCTCTAAATTGCTTGGTCTTTAAATAAATCTTCGTCTTTGTGAAGTCATTATTTGGAAACCTTAAACCGCGCCTATTCCTTACAGGAGCCATTGTCACATACATTTTCATTAATAAATGGTTTCGATTTTCCATTCCTTGCCCAACCCGCACATTTATCGATAAATGCTTAATATAAATCCTCCACAAAGTGATACGAATAGACAGTAGATTTATTTAGTTAGCTTTACTAATAACTATATAGTCTTTATTAGATTAAGTATACATATATTTACATGTAGTCTGTGTCTATATCTCTATATGTAGGGATAATTGGACATTAGTTTAAAAATCTTGAAATCCTGGCATGTGACAGTCTTAGGCCACTATGTGGCATTACATATACTAATTATTGAAGCACACGCATTTCTACCTGTGCAAGAAGGGCTATCTGGAGATTTTACGTACAATTATATAGCTTTAATTGATGCAAATTGCAGTCCAATACTAATTTTGAAAATTTACATTTTGTTAAAACAAAAATCATATCTGGCACGGTAATGCGGGATTTATTTAGCTACCGCAGTGGCTAGAGGACGGTTATATGCCTTCGAGATATATGCACCTATTCATAACTACCCTTGCGGCGAACTAATTATGAAATTTAATTAAAATTCATTTATTTTGCAGTGGAGCAGATCAGCTATTTGGCGAATCAACACAAACCGTTCCGAGTCTATTTTTTTATAATTCAATAAAACCTGGTGCGGGCATAATTTATGTGGCCGTTTATTTTCGTAAATTTACTTCATAAATAATTCATCCGGGGAACCGAAATCATAAAAATCAATAGATATTTTGTAAACTGAATTAGAATATCGCAGCGGTGTGTACCTGCAAGGGCTTGGTGAATTTCCTACGGCGTAATATGCAGCCACGCATTCATAATGCAAGGCCCACGGCACACGGGGTCCTGCACACCTGCGGTGCTTGAATACAGACACCAACCAGGCCTAGGGCCTGCTCCTGTTCCATTGGCGTATGTTGGTATAAAAAATTACTCTTTTGAGCAAATTTTTAAATTTTTTAAGCAAAATAAATGAAAAATCGTCCGGTGTGTTTACCCTTCGTCTGCACAGCAATTAACGACAGATGAACACAAAAAGAAGCGGAGAGCGCCACTCTGCGAAGGATTAAATGGTGCCGAAGTTCCATTAAGTATCGTCCTTAATTTAATTGAAGAACTCGACGCTTATGCCGAAATTAGGTTAATTAGTTCGAGCGTTTCTAATTTGCCATTCGCGTCGAACCGAAAACCATTTTTGAACAACTTCCGCTAACCTTTCTTCGTTATTGCGCGGAACGTTTTGGTAAAATTTTTCCTTCCCTCAATAATTAATGACTGTTTGCCCATTCATACCCCGCTAAAGATTTCCAACATTTTCCGTTCTTCTGGAACTCCCGAGTACCACTCAGAGATCCCCCTGAAAAATTAATATCTGCAGGAGGAGTGCTCCGGGAAGGCTTAGTGCTGATTGCATTAAGTCCGAGGACCCACCGGAGTGAGAGGTGCTAAAAACCCCGTGGAGCTGGGACATGTGTTGTGCGCTCTGTTTTTGAGGAAATTTCAATTCACCTCATTTAACACGGACGCTTGAAAGTAAAGTGGAGGCGCTAAATTAAATTGAATATTCCAATTTGTTGAGCTCTTAAGTCTTAGTGTACCTACCTACTACAAAAAAAAATCTTTATAATATCTTCTGTCCGTCTGTCCATATATCACAGCCTTCTAACACCTACTTAAAGTTTGCTTCTAACTTTTAAAGGTACCTTTACACTATCTGATTTTGGCAGATGACTTGTCATTTCAAGCGTGTCATGTGGCCGGTCATGTGGTGTAAACACCTTCAAAGTTATCATTTGATATATTAACTGACACGTCAGCTGACAAATGCAGAAGTTGAGCTGTTTCTGTTTCGTGGGTATAAAGTATATTTAATGATTGTATCATTTCAAATGGAGGATGAAACGGTAAATTTTATAAATGTCTTATAAAAGTTAGTTTTAAAGTGTAATGTTATTTCAGATAAATTATTTTTTACCATATTTCGGGTGAAATAGCTTCTCTTAACCGGTGTTCTATTTCGTAATTCCTAAATTTAAAAAAAAAATTACTTATATTTGCGCCGACTCAAAATTAGTTACTTAGTTTATTAAACTCAGTAGTTAAGATTTAAAAGGTTTATTTTAATTTTCACCTTTCAGTTTATTTTTCAGTCATTTAATTTTTTGTTTAAAAGCTTTTATCTACCTTTGGGGGTGGAATTTATTTTTTCAAATTTGAAAAAACACAACTTGGAGGTATACCCTAATTCAATTAAAAAAGAATCGTCGAAATCGGATAACCCAGTACAAAATTATTGCTTGGTAGATTCGGTTAACAGGTACATATTCAGTGGATGAACACTCAACCATCCCATATTTTTTACCCACAGGGGTGGAGTTTCGTTTTCAAATTTTAATGGGACCAACTTCGAGGTATACTCTATCCAATAAAGAATTATCAAAATTGGAATACTCTGAAAAATTATGCGTGAATCTCCAGCTTTTTTCGTCGTAAAAAGCGCTTGATATTAATACGAAAGCCTCCTGGCAATCCATTTGCAAAACAAAAGTCACCTGACATTAGTTTATAGGTATAAATGAGCATCTAACAACTACGTGACAAATGACAATTTCGACAAGGACAACACTTTCTAAAATATCAACAGACAAGTTATCTGACAAAATTAGATAGTGTAAAGGTACTTCTAGACTAGATGCCCTTCAAGAGGAAAGCAAAAACTAAATGTAGAAATATTGGTTCGATATTCAGAAGAGCGTTATAAATAATTTCATCTGACCAGCAGGTACATATAAATATTTAGGTCTGCATTATTTTTGCCTTATTAACACAAACCTTAATTGAATCAGTCCTGACATCGATGCCTTATTCCACCCGTTTTCCGAAATAATAATAGGCCTTATACATACATACTAACTTGCATTCAAACAAAATTAACAGGACATTAAAGTCAGTTTTAATGAGTTATTTTCTTGAAAGTAACATGAATAAAATAATTGTAGGATTTCTTTTGTAAATGTAACCTTCCGAAAAAAGTGTGTTATTGCCAAATTAATATTATCATAAGTGATTGTAATATTTTGGGGGCACATTTCAGTTCACAATATTTTATAAATCTGGGGGTTATAATAAGGTTCAAAATAAACCTTAGTGTCACTTTTACGAATTAGTTACGTAAAAAAATAATACCTTATATATTTTAACCGCATGTTTAACAGAATTACTCTGATGATGTTAAAGCTTTCATTTTTGCTCGTTATGAATTTATTTTTTCAATAATTCCAACTCAATTCATTCAATAATTCGTCAATATAATCAACCTACCAATATAATTTGTGTAACAGTACGATTGAATAATTTGTAAAACAACTCATAACCAAAAGTTAAGTACTTGTAATTACAAAAGAGTATTAATCCATAATTGCGTAAAGTTTTTATTTATCAGTTAATTTATCATGCATACCTTTTACCATATAATAAATAAGGAGTAACAAGGGCTCAAAGGATTTCTGCGGAATTTAAAGCATTCGTGCGCTTTTTATGAATTTATAATTAAAAAACACTGGAAATATGCTAATAATATTTGATCTATAGCAAAGAGAATTGTTTACATTATGGTATCAAACAAATCCGTTCGCAGTTCTGAATTTGCAAATAAAAATTAAATTGATATTCTCTTCAAAATATGCCCAGTGGTGATAACATTGCAACTGCTAATATTAATCATTTTAAACGTTGAAGGGGTAGCGCTTCTATTTATTTTGTCAACATCATAATGTGTCAATAAAAGATTTACTGCCTGCATGAAATATCTCTATGATATATACTATGAGTACTTTAAACGACCTGGGTGACTACTTCAAATAAATATGAAAAATACGTACATCATTTCATCATATATGAAGTGAGTTATTGAATAATCCATTTTACAAAGTGTTTTCAAGAATATGATAAAATTTATTACGGCTTCACTTATTCAATGATTAAAGAAGTCGATTAACTATAGGGAAATTCATACGTGTTTCTATACTAAATTAAGGATGGTGAAATTCTTAGATATGAGGTGATTTTATATCTATTTATTTTTTTGACAACATCGACGTGACCCCTAGTTAATTTAAAGTTAAAGAACAAAAATTGTTTTTAGCTTCCTTAAAATTATTACAATTTTACTTCTTGTTTTAATATCTGTATAGCGCTATATTAATTCTTTGATTCTTTTTGTTTCATTTGACTTATATGATTTATAAATTATGTTGAGCTGTTAAGATGATTAATAAAATAATAAAAATATTCAATTAGTAAGATAACTAAACTCTGTTGAAATTGTGACACTAGACACAATTGTGTAAAAGTAAATTGTTAAAAGTAAAAGACAGAAACTGATTAGGTATACGTTATGCTTCAAGTCCTTAACAATAAAAAAATTGAATAGTTCAAGACAATTTGTACCTATATAAAAAATGATTAACAATAATCAATTATGTTAACTGGATTTCGAACAAGTCGATTTAAAAAATGAGAATAAATCATTTAAAAAAAATCTGTTCTAATTGCCATGTCAGTTTTGCCCACTCTTTAGACCAGGCTTCAAAAATTGTGCCTAATGCTTAAAAAATAAGATTAAGAATTCAATTTAGTGATATTTAATTTGCTCATTTTTCATTAAATTTAGTATATCATCGGCTTGAGTGTGAAATTGCTATATCACGTTTAGGGTACAATTATCACAATTTCTCTCAACTACCATGTTACCAAATTGAATATTCGATTTCTAAATTCGTTACCGCAGTTACCATCACAACTAAGTATTTACAATTTGAATTTTTACCGAATGTTAGTTACAGCTACGGAAGTCACTTCTATTCTTCTATAGTTTAAACGTGTAGGTACTGAAATTTTAGGATTACGAATATGTACATACATATATGAAAGTACATGAGTAGTTGTAAAGTTATACTTTTAGAAATTTTGGGCACTATTTTGTTCAGAAGTTTCTTGAGTTGAGTTAAGTCTATTATTGTCTTTTAATAAGCAATTGGATATTTACAAATAAATTCAAATTATTTGAAATATCAAATAGTATACAGAACTCACTCTAAATTACATGAAAATTGTATGTACGTATCTATATTGTGAAGTTAAAAAAAAACCATTAAACTTATGATGAAATGTCGCTTGTGCATAATTTTATCAGTTTGTAGTTGTGGTAGCAGAAAGGCAAAATCCAAGTTTTTAAATAATGTAATCAGTGCCCTCTTAAAAGTAATTCGAACTTGCTTTGGAGGAAACGTCTTCCGGCAATCTTGAAAACTTTCTTGGAACTCTAGACTGCGGTAAACTATTGGGAAAAATTAAGTTTTAAGAAAGCTAGTAAAATACGTTAATCTAAAGTATCCTGTTGCAGTGAATAAAATATGTATACATATTTAGCGATAGGAGAATATTTAATAGTTTCGAGCACAATAAGACAACCCTGATTTGAATAAATTATTTGGATTAAGAAATGGAGGTAGAATGGAGTCACTGTATTTAAACGATGAGAACTTTAGGTACAATTACCTATATTTAAGGGAAGTAAAGCAATACCGAAATTTTCTTATCACTTTAAAAACAATATCATATTAATATCCCCTCAATTAAAATTTTCTTGTTTTCGACTTCGAAACGACTAAGTTCAGACTATATGCATGTAAATAGTCTACCCGAAAATTTCGGTATTTTGTTGAATAACTTTATCCAAACAATTTCTATTTAAACCGCATAGATGATGTAGATGCATACGATGATGTCTTAGCCACAAAAGATTCTAAGTTTCATTGTTTCGTCAAAACTGCACTTGTTATTCTAAGGAATTCATGAGTTCGAGCTGATCTTAAATATTCCTTTGTTTATTAGCGAGAAGACGTTCATTTCTTATGCAGGTTCTCGGTTTTGAAAGTATAGTAAACCCAAAGATGAGGGATTATTTTTAGATTAGTTTTAAGGAATATACATAGACAGATTGTTTTTAAATGTAAATCAAAATATACATAATGTATCTAAAAAGGGTACTTACATTTTTGGGAGATGAGGTACCTAATCGTCGATCAATGAGTGAAACATTATTTTTTTTAAGTAAGAATGATTTTAATCGAATACAGAAAATGCTGCTGCAAGTATTTTGCCAATTTATTTAGGACCTGTAGCTATACCTACCTTTTGTCGCATTTGGTATAACAATGAAGCAGCTTAACATGTTATTTATATTTTACTCGTAAATGCATAATAACACTTCATTATAAATATGTAATTGATTGGATTGATTTCCTTGTCAGATTTATCCTTACGTTTTCAAATGATAGCCTGTTTGTTTCTATTATTACTTTTATTATTATATTGTTATGCTACAAAAAGACCTATTTAATTCAATGAAATTTTTGAAAGTCAAGGAATCCGTTTACCTGTGAAACGTCCCTCATAATGAACTCTGGCTACGAAATCACAGCATAATATTTTCCCATAAACTACTTTTTTCTACACATTTTAATGAAATTTTTACTGAAATCCGCACATTTAATTTAATTTTCATTAATCGGTTTTTTAAGTGTATCCACGAAACACCCGGCAGTGAAAATCGCTATCTCAATCCTCAAATGGATGAAATCAATTTACAAGAGCAGGCTTTAACGCACTGAAACAGGCTTCAGCGAAAAACGGAAATGTATTTTTGCGAAGTGATAAAAAGGGAACTCATTTATAAAAGTGATAACCTCGAAAAATATTTAAATATTCTTCAACGAGAGAGATGCGGATGTAATGAGTTTAATATATTCATATGATTTTGCGGTGTACAAAAGAGGCGATTTTAATAAAATCGCCCCCCAGGAACTTAAATGTGTGACATAGATAGATATGTAGTTAGTTAGGTATATGTCTTTTTCTTAGATTTAAAGAGGATAATTATTATTAGTATGGATGTAAAGGTTTATATTATTTTCAAGGATTTTTCTTATGGTTTTAATAAGTAACTAATGTATATGCACTTCTTCAAATTAACCAAGCATTATCAGAAAGACATAAACAACTTTTTTATGAAAATATATTAAAAATGAAGCAAGGTATGGCTATTCTCCTGAAGTCGGGTACTGAAAGGAGTGAATGATTGGCTTAATAAGATTTTGATTTTTACAAAATAAAAAGCAATTTTTGAGATAGACAAATTTTGGTGTCTTTTTAATAAACAAAAATGTTCATCGAAATAAAAATCTTGCGTTCGAGTCCTATCTTTTTTAATATATAAAATTTTTTTTAAGTAGGTATGTAAAATTTGTAAAAAAAGAAGCAGATTTTTGAGAGAGTTGCGTTTATAAGTTTCATCGTTATGGGCATATTTCACCACAGCCACAGGTAATGCTTAGAATTTTTGGACAAGTGCTCCGACTACATCAAAAATCTATCTGCCTATAATAAAACTAATCAAACAAATTATAAATTAGATTTTGCGTTATTTATTGTAAATGGTTACATTTTCTAATATTCATTCCGGCTTGGCTTCATCATAAAATTTAGATAGTTTTATTATTTTGCATGAAAATTATAAAAATTTTGTGTCGCTTTTATTTTTTGAATACGTAGATATCTTAAGAGGAAATTTAAGAATCTTAAGTTAAATAGTGAAATTTCACAAAGTGCACTTTCTTTTTCGAAGTTATCTGTAGTGATGAACGTTTATTTTGCTATTGCATATACCTACATATGTACGTACATTTTTTTATCAAAGGTGAAGTTGCATTCTTTGCATCTTAAAATGTTTTTTTTTTTTTTTTTATCAAAGGTTGAAGTTTCATTCGTTGCAACTTGATCTATTGCAATAAGACATTATTTTTAAATTTGTCTGTTTTGCTTTCGCAGCTTTCGTGAAAAGTTAAATCAAAGGTGGTTTTTCTTCCCCTGTTTAAGCGGAGGAGTAGAAAAGAAATAAAAACCTGATTCCAGGGGAAAAAAGCTTATGCTCGCCGTATCGCACCCACCGGGAGGAATAATCGTTTGCATTTACCCGACCGCTGTAAATCGTCTCTAAACGCAAAAACAGCAATTGCACATAAAACACCCCCGCTTGACAGTGATCCTCATTGAGTCGAAAATCCTGTGAGGCCGGGTGTCGAGCGAGGAACGCTCGTTCGGCCAGATCCGGAAAGGCAAATACGTGCAAAAATACGATTTAATTTATTTTATTAAATACGAGGGTACTTCCGCACGCTCCAGGCGTAATCCAGTACCCGCCTCTATTCAAATTCAAATGCCAGATTGCGCAAAAACAAGCCATTTGAATAAGCTGCTGAACATAACCTCAAATTAGTTATTGCCATTATATAATTTCCTATAGTGCCATAAGCCCTCATGATTCGCTTAGAGCCGAAACAGAAAGAAGTGGTCGTAAACTCCTTGTTCATCCCCGGTGCCAACCAGGTGGTTTTGTATAGTATTGTGCCCCTGTAGAATTATGTTATAAATATTCCCTTTAACCCGGCACCTGCACCTCTGGCCTGTGTCTGAATTTGCTCATTCTGGTCGTTTACAAACTTCCCATTCCGGATTGTACACGTCCCGGGATGGGTCCGGGTCTGGGTCCGGGGCCCGGTGGCTGCGGTGGCACAAAGTCGAAGTGTATAGATTTAATACACTCGAGAGGGATGCCCTCCAGACCCGGAGAGGGGAGGGACGCAGAGCACATTGTTTCGGCGTCCGCAACATTGTTCCACACAGACCCGAGCTTAAAGCAGAGAAAAAGCGATTAAGGTGCACGGGATTAGTGCTTCCAAAATATTAGGAATGGAAAAAGTATCAGTGGCTCCCGGAGCTGGAGCTGGAGTTGGAGCCATGCAGCGCCCCATAATAAGTACGGCAAATTTTAGCTTCCCGGTGGCAATTAAAGTTTAGATCGCAGAAATTGTAGGGAATCGAAGAGTTCTGCTCACTCCCATCCGTGGGGAAGGGACGTCAATGTTCCGATTTGGGCGCTCCAAAGGTCCCTTGATGAGATAAGGGAAATTGGGTTTTATGTTACTGCTGTCGGTTTTTTGATGCCAGTATATATTTAAGGCACCTCTGATTTTTGCACACGGAATTGTGCATTGATTTTTCATTTAAACTTTAGGTGTTCATAATTACAACTATCATAGCAACTATCATAGCTGATCTCATGATAGTTATATTAGATTATAACGTTCTAATAACTTTGTGATTTAATGAGACAATTTAAAGTTCGTTAAAATGGTAAACTTTGCTATGAGTATTTTTCAGGACATTACATAATCATATGTATTTTCCCCATATCATTACAATCACATGTTTTTATTTCGGTATACTTACCAAAAAATATCATTAATTATCTCCTGCTTGAAAATTAAATTATTTTTCAAAACTGATAAACCTTAATTTTAAAAACGATTCACTTTGAATATAATATATATGTATGTGCATAACATATTTTTTGGTTTATTATACTTACTATTTAAGCTGTAAAGCATATAATCTAATTTTTGTTTATTATGTTAAAATTGAGCTAACAAATACCTACATACATATGTATATTAAGAAACTGTTTTTGAGTTATGTTGTTTTAGGCAAAAAACTGAGTTTAGTGCGCTGCGCTTAAAATTCAATATAACAACCATATTCATTTAACATAAAATTTAGGCATTTTCATGTATCCCCGATTTTAGGTTCTCTCAAGATATTTAACTTGAAGGGAATCATACCAGGCATTCATGTTCATCTTCATTATCGTCTAGCTCTCTATTTGCTCAGTTAAATATGTCCGGATATAATGGCATATATTCTTCTGGGATGGATACTATACTGAATTAGTTTTGAATCATCGATTTTCTTATCTTTCTTTTGATCCATTGTGGATTTTGGCTAATAGTAAAGCGCCACAGAAAGGTAGTAAGTCTCTTCTTTAACATAAATGGGTCATTCATGGCTGCATCGGTATATGTATCTCACATTAGAATTTGTTGGTAAATGGACGTTTCGTTTCACTATAAAATCAAAGAGTAGTCTTCACATTTAAATTGTTTCAGTATATTGAATATTAATAAAAGGTTTTTAGTTCTAAATCGAATCTCAAACTTTAAAGTTCAATGAAATAATTTTCATAAAACTGTCCCTCTCACCCATATCATGCTGCTGCTTACAAATGGAAAATTTATTATATATACAAAATACATATGTATATAGTACATACACATATAAAAACTGAATTATGTAACACAAAATAACATATCACTTATCTATACGTGTCGATTTGTATAGTAAGGAGGCATTTAGAAAGGAGAAATCATTGATTCAGCTTAATTTTAAATTATTAATGAAATCCAAAATCAAGGTCGAGTTTAGGTAGAATGAATGCATTTTAGATCTTATTAAGAATAATTCGTTCTAACTGTTTGCGTCATAATAAACTTTATAATAATTTAAAATTTGTACTTTTGTTACATTTACCTAGAAATAAAAAAAAATTAAATTAAAAAATAATCTCGTCTTTAAACTTTCACGTTTAACAAGCAGATAATGTACTCCTACAATTATTGTGGTTCTTCGAGCCGGATTTTTATAACGACCTGAAGCAAATATTTAATTTATTTTTATCAACTAATTTGTGATTTTTAAATAAACTATTTTCTCAAAATTAAATTTTTGAAGAAACTAAGAAGGCAGAATGTGAAACACAGTATAAACGGGTATATGTATACATAAAAAAGCATTCTAATATCTACTATTTGAACATAGTCTGCTTGAGTGCCATATTCAAGTCAGTCGGGAATAAAACAAAACTCAGAATTACTACCTACCTGCCATCAATTCTGATGACTTCGAATGCCAAATGACATCAACGCATCTCACCACATGAGCTGGCAATGGTCCATTTCTTGCCCTTAGCCGTCTCTGAAGAGCCAAATGTTCATTAAATCATCGAAAACCATTGACAGCAGCAGTGCATTTCCTGCTGTTCCTATCTAATTAGAGTTATGGAACCGAACATGTGACCTTCTCTCACATTAGCCACCTCCATTGAAAATTCATAGGTACAGCTGCGGTCGGTGACTATGAAAAATTGGAATTAGACATTTAATTTTACCTTTCGTGAAACCTTCCAGCTTAGATGCAGAATCCAGAAATTCACTCAAAATTTATCGTCTTCGAGGGAGTAAGAATAAATTTTCGACAGAAAGAATTTCTGGAGATCGGAAACGATAGTGTTTTCGAGAAGATTTATTTTTGTGGCTTCTGGGAGAAGGAGTTTTTCGGCTTAAAACTGCAACTTTATTTATCAGCAGCTGTTAAAGTTGCAAGTAAAATTCTTGGTTCGAAGGAAGAAGGTTGGGAAAATACAGTGTGAATTAATAATTGCAAGTAAGCCCGGACCAGCAATGCGGAATAATAAATGCCCTTTTTGCCTCGGGTATTCGCCTTAATTACACGCGAGGGGCTCAATATCCTCGAGAGGATGCACTCCCCCTCCAGGTCTTTAAACACATAATATCCCTGGGAACATTAAGGTACCTGCTTGCATTTTAATAGTGCGCATCAAGAAGTCACTGCAGTTGGAGCGGGAGAAGGGGGCCAGCTTTGGATGAGTTTAAAATTCAGTTTGAAGGAAAAAAATGTAAATGAACGCGGCAGCCAGATAAAAATTTGTTTCTGTTTGCAAATTTACAACAAAAGGGTATAGCTGCCGAAATCCTGCGCGCACTTAAAATTGCATTTGAGCACCGGCAGAGTCCGAAAGACTTTAATGAAACATTTCAGAGCGGCGGGAGTATTTAGGGCGCACTTAAAACCCGAATAAAATAAAATAAAAAACGTTCCTCAGTTCTGCATAAATTAGCAAAGTTGGGTGCTCGCTGCATGAGGCTCGTCTAGGAGCCTTACAAGACTGCGATATTACACTGTTACAGTCTCGCAGCCTTATGCTAATTTTAATTAAATAAATTACACATTTGTGCAAAAATGAGGACGGATTCCATCAAGCTTACGCCTGCCGGCGGGGGTGAACAGCCCCAGGACGAGCGCTAGCACTGTTAGGCGATAATTAAACAGGTTGCAAAGTTCCTCGAAGCTAGTTAAGATTCGGTCGCATTCTTCCTTGAGGGTGTGTGAACGTTCTAAAATTAGCAGCAATATACCGACAATTTAGGCAAATAATTTAATTGAGAAACCTGCACCACCTTTGGGACACTAGCAACCACTGGTCTCACCAGATGGAGCCAGTCACTTTCAATTCCTGGCCCCAAGTGGACAGAGTTCTTTTAATTAAAACATTGCCCTGGCCATTCGCCCCTCAGACCCCGTCAGGAAACTAACCCTCGCCGCTGGGGGAAAATAATTGCACGTCTAAAGCGCCTCGTCTCACCTGGGAAACAATCTTAAAGATTTCGGGAGATAAAGTGTGATGCCCGGGAACAAGAGGAGCCCAGTCCCGAAATTCACTCAAGGAGTCAAGGGAAGTCTATTGAAAGTTTTATTCGCAAACCATGAGTCAAAGTAGTTCCGCCGCTTTCCATGTTGCGCACTCGAAACTTTTCCTTTTTAAAATTCCACAACTACAACCAGCTGCCTGGGCATGTCGAAGTTTTTTAACCGAGAGCTCTTTTTAACTTCGAGGAAAACAGAAAGGAATCGCTGGATTTGAAATCAGAACTTGTGTATCCGTTAAAAGGGTCTTTCGCTGGTGCCGGTACGTGAGATGATGCTAATGGTGATAAGGCCATTCCTCAACTTTAAGTTTTACCAGATTTCTCTTCGCAAGTCGTGAGCAGTTTCGTAAAGATATGCTTTTGAAAATTTTCAGATTATATGATCACTTCGAAATTAACTCTAGTTGCTGCGAACCATTTTACGTTTTACTGTTTTGGACTTGCAAGTAGCTTTTAGTGGAAAGGTACGTTCCTTCTCACTTCGAATAATGCGAGCTATGTGCTCTTTGAAAATAAACTCTAATGTTTGTAATGAAGAAAGTTTTCTGTGAACGAAAAATGAATTAACGACTCAGTGAAAGAATTGAGTATGTATATACATATTATGTTCATTCATACATATGTATGTATGTACGTACATACCTCAAAATAAAAGAGTGCTAATTACAATGTTCATATCGTTCGTTCATAATAATTTTTTTGGAAAAAATTGAGTTTGAGGTCTCATCACAGATGTTGATAAAACTTTCGACCTTTTCATTTTAAAAAATTTATCAAAAATCGTTGAAATTAACGAATTAAAGGTAAATACATATCTTTTTGACTTATCGACATTGACAAGCACGCATTTAACTTGTAAAATTAAAAATCGAAGTAAAGTAAAAATTTGTCTTATTTTCAGAACTTGTCCAGATTTTTTTACAGGAGTCAGGTGGAAACATTTTTAGTTTACTTTATTTTCTATAATTTTCACCAACACATTGTTGGAGCATGGAGAAATTGTGGTGGAAAACTATCACTTTTTCGAGTTTTAAAGTTAAATATCTAAATCATAAGAGAACTTACAATAGTTGAGTAAAAGAAGCTTTAATTCGACAGTTCGAATAAAGTCCTCAATTTAGTTTCATACTCTGAATATGGATTCATTTGGATTTGATATTATTTGGCGGAATCGTATTGTACACATTCACTATGTAAAAGTCATATTTCTTTTCTAGAAACCTTGGAAATTTTCAACTCTTGTTGTTAAAGTCAACCGGTAACCTAAATTTAGTTCAAATTAATCTCGTTATACATATATGTAGATATATATGTAAATTTTGAGGCAATAACATCTTTGATTTATCCCACATGATCACAAATAGGTGGGTAGGTACGAAAAAAATTAAGATGTTACATTTATTAACTTAGAACATATTTATCCATTTTCACTGCCTACTAAAATTCAAATTATTCAAAATTATAAAATTAGGCAAAAAACCTTAAAAAGTTAAAATCAATAATAAGAACGTGGTTGCTGACATATCGGTAATATTTCTGCAGAAAAACCCTTATTAAAAATTTTTTTAAATTCTTGGATGAGAGAATGAAACATGATAACTGCCGGAAAGGAGTTAGTTTGCGTTTATAACAACTTTTTCCGTAAATGAGACTTTTGCGAGAGAGTTACGATGTAAATAAATATTATTTGTGCACAACTTGTGTAGCCTTGGCCTTTCTTGGGAAAAAAATAGAACAAAAGTTGAGTGTCGCACTCATTGACTCTTCTTCAAACGGAGAACTCGGTAAATAGCAGTAAGTAAATCTTTTATTTTAAATACTTTATTCATACGATAAATGATAATTTTACATATACATATGTGTATAAGAAGTTAGAACTAATGTCTTTCTTAACAAAACGTATACATTTTTCTTACAATCAGAGTAAATAAATTACAAACATCTTTTGCAATTGAATGCGACTTGAATTTTAACTAAAATCCTAGTCACAATCAGGAAAGGAGGAAACCAGTGAAGAAAAAAGTTCAAGATAAGAAGAAGGATCAGCACTTCTTGTTTGCGAAAGATTCGCACATAATGAAATTAAATGAAAGGAGTGCTTCCAGGTTTAATTGATTCAGACGCTCAATGTGGGGGCCCTGTCGAGACAATCGCCGGCTATTAGGATGCCATGTAAGCTAAACTGAAGTAAATTAATTATTCAAATTAACAGCATCAAGTTCTCAGCCGGTGGTGGTAGATACCCCAATTATTTCGAGAGTTCTGCTTGCGTGGGGGCATCCCTCGGTAACAATAGACGTAAATTAATTCAAATTATTTAATTAATTAACTACATAAAATAGTCTGTTGGGAGGGCAACTTTTGCACTCGTAACTTTCGACTTGTTGATGTCAAGCCTGCATTTTCTTAAAATCGACCGATTCGTCTTGGGCCTTGAATCGTCTTGGTCGATTTTGTCGGCTCCTAGTCGTACTATTTTCTTGGCTGAGTCCTACAGCCCGAACCGAAGGAAATTCAATTAACAGAATTTTTCGAGGAGAAATAATTTCGGTAAAAACGATTTTGCAGCTGCTGGAGGCACCCTATGAATGCGATGCCAACTCCTCCCATGCCGCCCCTGTAATTGAATCGTCGAGTTTCAGAATGGAATTTGAAAGTGCTCTTCTCAATTCATTACCGGTGTCATGTGCAATCTTGGGGGCTGCGCCTCCCCCGCAAACTAAGTTACGTTTTACCATTTAATTGACTTGGTAATAACTGCAGGGCGGTGTTTTTCCCATAGCATGTGAATAATCCCACCCACGACGGATGATCCCCAAGGCCTTATCCCGGATGTTCTGGGGCCGGGAACCGGGGCGCCCGGTCTCCTGATGGGAATAATTTTTTACATGTGTACATCATCTGAAAAAAAGGAAGTGGAAATGCCTTTATGGCACCATAAAGTGAATAGATTTATGCTATATGCGCAGAAACTACGCATTTAATAACGCGGCATCCTCTCTTCGGGGAGGCATAAGAAAATGGAAAATAAATACGAGGGCATCTCTTTAAATTGTGCTGGGGCCCCCACAATGAGGAGTAACCCATTTGTGCCCGGGAGCACATTATTGGATTTCATTTTTTAAAGCATTCGTTTATCCTTGATGATGTTGCCGCTGCCTCTGCGGGTGCTCCAGCGGAACTTTGTGCTTTTTGTCTTACAAGGATTTTTCCTTAAGTGATATCATCGAATTAAAAAGAAAAAAAAAAATAAGTAAGTCCTTAGGTAACTTTTTCTGACTGGGTCAGATAATTACTGGAAAAATTCCAGGAAACATTTTCATGCCCAAGGGACTGGAGCGGAAAAATGTAGTACTTAACTTCCGTATATATTTTACTGAGGATTTCACATTCCAGAAAGTATCGCAAGGCCATTTACCAACTTGGGAAGCAATGCTACAGTAAAGACTTTTGTAACTTTTAAAAATACCTAACTTTTATTATATTTTTGTCTTATATCTTCAATCCTCTTAATATTTTTCAGGAATTCATAAACAACAACGGGCAAATTAGTGGATTTTTAAACCATTTTTTGACGTGCCAAAAACATTTTGAGAACCGTATTAAAAGAGAAAAGAAAACTTAATTTTAATAATTGATGTTATTTTAAGTTTAAAAGAGAATTAATTTAGGAATTTGGTTATTGCTATTAGGGTAGCTCACTCAGGCTTACAAATTTTACTCATATTTAAATATGAATCGAAAGATGGTCGAAGACAAATGTTTTTTTATAAAGTATTTTTTGGTTTAAAACTGCCTGTTAATATTAGAAATGCGAAAATTTGTGTATATGATTGGTAACCACTCAGATCCGAAATTTCGTATAGTAACATACCTACATAGTTACTTTAGGTCTTAAAATGCGACATAGGGTTACCTACTTTTCATCCCGGAAAGATGTAGGTATATCTAGTAGTTCCTGTGTTCGATTTCGATTCGATTTTGAAGCCTTCTAATCAGCATTTATGTGTATAAGTGTAGTACAATTAGTTACCTTAATTCTGCCAAACTTTTGCATATTTTGTTTGTTGTTTGGCAGTTTGTTGGTATGTTGAGCTTTCACGCAAAAAGTACTTATTTGGTTGAAATGAAATTTTACACTTGTTTTACGAACGAACCCCTGAGTGACATAGGCTATATATTGTAATTGAAAAATGGTGGGGACAGGAGAGAAGGAGGAAATTTTGATCAATGAAATTTGTGGTAGGCCACGTAAAAAGTAGATACTTATCCGATTGAGAAGAAATTTGATGGGAATGTTGCGCATCACCTCCTGTGTGACATAGGCTATGCATGGCAATTGGAAGGATTAAGGAGGATAAGGGAGGGGAGAAGAGTGGAGAGGGGTGGAGTGTTTACATAATTTGGGTTCAATCAATATTAAAAATTTACTGAATATTTTAAAATAATGTTTTTTTTAAGTGAATTATATAAATTGTTTTATATATATACCTAAAAATGGTTTCTTCCTTAAGACACAAAAAAAAAACATCCACTTGGTATTTTCAGGGTAGGTATTTTGAAATTGATTAAACCTAAATTATGTAAAGAATTGGATCCGCCATATCAAAATTGCCAGTTATGATAATAAATTTGAAATCGGCAACGTTATATTTTTATGAAAAGTTTACTTTTTTATTAAGAATAGTTGTGCCCGAGTAACATCGGGTACGGATCAGCTATGTATTAATTAAACCGTTCATACCAAAAAATAATCGAAAGTTCCCACTGATGTTACTACATATTTCAAATACTGTCCTCCGCCTGTTTGTTTGTCTGTATTTAAAAGTGAAAGATAAAATGTATTAATTAGTGTTTTTGTTTTCCAGAAAAAGCTAATATGGTATAATACATAAATATTTATATACATGATATAAACACATAATTGTTTTTACAATTTTTGTCTGTCTGCTTGTCTGTTTGGGAATAGTTAAATTGATTTCGATGGGGTTTTCACTGTATTTGCTCACCCTATTTTTTCCAGAAAAAATCCTGAAACTATGTAGGTATATAAAACAGGACCTTCACACTACAAATCACCCTTAATTATTAACTAGAGGCTTCAACACTATCGGGAATATTCTATTAATTTTATTATTTTTTTCATTAATAGATTACTTTATATGTACATACATATTAGTTAATAATGAATTAGTGACTAGTTTCATTACTCATGAAAAATTGGTTACCCAATATGCTTAGAAGAGGGCTTGAGTTTAGTATGTTAGGTTTTTTCGGTTAGTGATTAATTAAATTACGATTAGAATAATCAAAAACAAAATATACATTTTGTAAAAGGAACAAAAAGTATTGGTTTGTAATTTTCAGAAAAAGTTAGCATCATTCACTCAGTTAGTTAATAAAAAACTCAGAATTAGTGTTGCTTAAAGATTTTAATGTTCTGAATCGACGCAGATTGTGGAAATTGCTTTACTGTACATTGTCAGTTATCATCATTCATCCTCGTAACAAATTAAATGAAAAAGCGTCATCATAAACTTCCAGTAGACAAATAGACAAACATAGCATCAATTCGGATAGACATATCTACAAATTCTGCTTGGCACTGGAATGAATTGAAGAAAAAAGCAATTCATTTCATGGCCGTGACCAGTGGCGGTGCGAGGTCCGGGGAAGTTAAAGGACCTGGGAAAATCAATTCCAAATAATTTCTTATTTATTTGTCGCAATTATTTCAGCTCCTGGCGAGCACAGTTGACACGGGGGAAAAAAAGGCGGCACAAAAAATAATGGCAACGTAGAGATATAGGGCTGAAGAGTGCGGGTGGAAGGGGCACAAACCGACATACTGCAGAGCGTGCATAGTCGGGTGATTTTAATATTTTTTCTGGGAGCTCTTTATGTGCCCCGGCGAGGCGAGGGAATCTCTCTCCGTCCAACAAACTTTTCTGTTTTTGCTTCCTGCAGTTTTGGGTTTTTCGTTCCGCCGGATAAGTTATCCTTTTTTTATTTCTAGTTCCGGCCGTCCCCCGCAGTTGCAGCGCCATTCTTCGTCCGTCGTCTCGGCAGAAGGCTTTGTTATTTCAGTAAAAGAGTTCTATGAAAAGAAAACTTTTTCTCAATTGATAGTCGAAACGGTTTTAGAAGGAGTGCAACTCTCGCCAGGACACGGGAATCAATGGGATTCCACGAGTTTTATAGTATGTAGGGCTGAGGATCCTGCCGCTATCGGCCATCTCGTGTCAATTGAAGGCCCTCTTCTTTAAGGAAGCCCCACCGAACAGAAAAGTTATATTTAAGCTCTTGGGATCGTATTGTTCGAATCTTTCCGGTCCGATTGAAAATGAATTGCAAAAATTCTTTAGCCGAACGGACACTTCTTGTGCCGCCCGCCCCGCCATTGCCATGTCGCCCCGGCTGTTAAGAAGAGTCAATGACGGAACTTTTTTCCTGTCACCCTATGGGAAGAAATTAAAAAGTCAGATTTCCCATGGAATGACTTTTATTTCAGACATCCGGAGTATTTCGTGGTATCTGGGGAGAGTTGAAAAATCAGTGGCGCCCCCGTTCACCGGATTTTCTATTGAAATCCAAAAGTTTTCGCCTGCCGAACGGAAATTGCGCCGTGACCTGTCGCGGCGAAGACTTGTGAATGAATTAATTACCGGGAAAATTACTTGCTTGGTTCTGGGTCGAATACCATAATGGCGCGAGGAACAAATTACTTTCTCGGATGGGAGGGGGAGGATGGATAATTAGTTAGTAATTGGAAGCCCGTTTAACCTACAGCTGTGCCCCCAATTCGCCCCCGCACTCGGGGATTATTTGCTTTACAATTGACTGGCTTGCCTTTGCTCAATGTTCAGACGTCCGCGTCCATTGTCTGGATTCCTTTTTCCAGAGATTAATACCCTTGTTGGAGCAGATCAAAGGAATTTGTACGGCATGCTTAGCAGGGAACGGAGTCGGCTTTCAGGCGCAGTCCGGCGGGGAATGCACGTCCTTTCGAACTGCATTCGGGGCAATGTGGAACGATTCCATATGAATAATTTAAATAGTCTGGGAATGTCATCAGCACTCCTCTTAACCCCGAGTGATTGCTGCGATATTATTCCGAAGCCCGAAGAGGAAACATATCCTGGCTCCGTTTCCAAGCATCGGCTTTTAGAAGCAGCCTCATTACGGAAAATCATTAATTTGACTTTTTAAAGTTCAAATTGACTAACCTACGACCTGTTGCACCCCTATTACGGATTGCTTTGCTTTGCGGGATGAGATGATCAAATAAGCCTGATTTCCACCCGAGGGAGTCGTCATTTTAAATAGAGTTTGTTTGAGGCCTCCCCACGGATTTTGATGAAACGCTATAGAAATATGTGTATAGTAGCTACACATACCACTCTCACTTGTAAATTTCTGAATATAATTTGAAAATTTTGAAAAATCAAATTTTTCCGTTTGCCCTTATCAGCATTACCCTTTCTGGCTTTGTAAGAAATTATGTAAAACCTATAAATTAAAGTTGTTTATAAAAATTTAAAACTGACGAATATGCATTTCGTTGTACCATATTGAAAGAAATATGAAGAAGTTTAAACACTTTCATGGGTATTCTTAACTCTTTCTTGTTATGGGTTTCAGATCATCTAGAACTGCGTTACGATAACTCTTAAGGTAAAGTCCGTTAGTAACTCAACATCGGAATTAACAAAAGGGTTGTAAGATTAGTTCAATCTAGCAAATGTAGAGTTTTAACATGATTAAACCAATCTAACAAATGTCAACCAATTTTTATACCTTTGGTTTGGATGGAAACAGGTGTAAAATCAATCGTGTCAGTAAAATTTACCTATATTGGTTTATGTGCACTTTATCATTCAGTATAGTAATCATTTTACTAAAACTGTTCAGCAATCATTTCATATTACATTTTTACATTTTTATGCTTAAATCATTACTTTAGCTACTGAATCAATGGTTATTCCAAGTACATATGCCAAACGTGAATGCATATAACTTCTGAGACTGTTCAAAATTAAACAAAAATTTTACAATTCAACTCCGGAAAGGTTTTTTATAACAAAATTAAATAAATATGTATTAACAAAATTTGTTGTTCTGAATAAATTAAGCAAATCTTGTTGCGTTTTATTGGTAGTTTCAGAGCTCAAATGATTTAATATAGGATATGATAAACAATATAAGCACTAAACAATTTGTGATAGTATTATAAATATACTTATAATAATTTAAAAATTTATGGAGCAATCAATCACAAAAAATTATAATATTTTGCAAATCGAATCTATTGACTTTTTTCGATGTCAAAGAGATTTAGCAAAAATACTTAGGTATCAAAACCCTATCTTTTCGAACCTTCGGTTAAATGGGGGAATAAAATTCCTCACGTAATTGCCGAAAAGAAATTTGGGCAATCCGAAATATGCCTACACGACGAACTCTCTTTTGCGACCATTTTACTGAAATATAAGGTATATTTGTTCAGGATTCTCAGAAATGTTCGCTTTTCTAATTTTTATAAGTGTAGGTATGAGCCATATGGAAAACTTATTGTAGTACCTACCTACCTACCTATTATATTTCTATTCATCTACTTTTCAGGATTCCGTACCTTGAAATTAAAAAAAAACAGATTCCTTACAGGATCAATTTGTTGTCTGTCTGTTTGTTTGCCCAGATACTTTTTCTCAGCAACAAGTTGATATTAATACCAAATGTATTTTCGTACTGACAGACTAACTTATTGATTGACTAACGTAGAATCTTAAAATTTGGTATGAAGGGGGGTTTCATAACACAAATATAAGTATGTATTTCTTGCACGCGGATTCTAGGTAACTTTTTTAGCTATGAATATGTATAAAACATAAATATTATTTTTCTGAGCAAAATGTGAAAGAAATTTATTCAAGCGAAATTATTGTGAAGAATCCAATTCTGTTACTGAAAACTATTATGACATAATGTATGTACATTATAATAACAATAAAATGAAGCTGATTTTCCAGTTGGTTACTATTAAAATAAAATTCAATAAAGTTGTTCAATTATTCGATGCTCTTAAAAAAGCGTAAGGCGCCCTTTGTAAGTTTTTGTTCACAAGATTGAAAAGAAAGATAGATCTGTTAAATGTGCAAATTAAATCTACATGTTTCAATAAATTCGCTCTTATTTATCATAAGTTTTTCATTCGATTTTATGTAGGTATATAACACAAAAAGATATTCCAGTTGCGAGACCTGAGGCCAAAAGTATACTGAGTTTGAGAAAATTCCTGAAAAATCAATGGAAAAATTTGTTGCTACTCTTTTGATTTATCGTCGGATTTATTATATTAAAATATTTTAAAGCAGCGATGATAGTATGAACATGAATATTTTATGCAAATCCATTTATATGCGTTAAATCGCAGAGGAATTTTTTACTTTATGCCACGGGGTCGGTTATTTCTGTACTGGGGTAGCGGTAGGTAATACATAGATAAAAGCTCATTTTGCAACATTTTTAACATTAAAATACTTATGTAGATTATCTTTTATCTTGCTATTAGCAAAATTGTTTTTTTCTTTTGTCTTAAAATTAAATTCAAGTAAATCTCTTCTCACATCTTTTGATAAAATTTTGAAAGAATTAATTATCTTAAGATATGCAAACGACCGAGAAAATTTGTTTGCAAATTCGCAACTTTTAACATTAAAGGAACGTTTCTACAAGGTTTCTTCAAATGCCATGAGAAACGCAATTTATACCAAGAGTTAACATTTAGAGCAAGACTTGTCACGCTATTTCACAATAATAAAAATGTTATACCTACATACTCGTAGTTTTATTATTCAGGCCAGTTGAAAAAAAATTATAATTATTAAAATCATTTATTGAAAGCACATGCGTTTATTACGAAGTCACGAGCAACAACTAACATGTACATGTATGTATGTATGTATGTATGTATAACATGAAAGGATAGTTCGAAAAGTATAGTATAAGGCTAAATTCAGTTTCAATGGTTTAAGTTTCATTTTATTACATATTATATTCAGAAATAACAAGAAATACGCCTGTAATCTCAAAAGCAACCATTTTAAAAGTTAGTAGCTTACTGTTGTGAAAGAGATTTTCATCAAAATAGAAAAGACCTTTTTGCGTGCCCAGACTTTATCGACTTTCTGCTTCATCAATATTCATTTCATGAAGTCATTACCACCTTGTACAGGAAGCAGTAACGTTTTATCCTAAATTGCTTAGTTTTTAAGTATCCTGCTTAATTATTCATGCTTTCAATATTTCATTTGAAATGGAAACCAGTCACATTTACTTCTCGCGTAAACGATAATGACACTAAATTGAATTGAAATGTTTTCAAAAGAATTTACATAATGACTTTATTGTAATTCTGTTGTGCATTTAAGGTGCAAACACGCCACCAAATGCCGAGCAACGAGAATAAAGTGAATGATTTTTGCTAGTCATATACCAAAACCCGAATTTCGTGGCACGAACGTCACCAATAATCAAAAGTGTTTTTGAACTAGCTTAGATTTTATTGACGCTGAATGATGCATCCCATTTTTTTATCTGCTCGTACATTGAAAACATAATTGGAATTTAGTCGGTTTTCGCCATCAATGCAAAGGAAAGTTCGAAAGAAATACCTAACCACGATTTTAAAACGAACTAAAAAGTATAGAATA
Organism: Machimus atricapillus; assembly: GCA_933228815.1. Taxonomy (NCBI): domain Eukaryota; kingdom Metazoa; phylum Arthropoda; class Insecta; order Diptera; family Asilidae; genus Machimus; species Machimus atricapillus. The sequence continues at coordinate 26,972,257 of OW121787.1, read as the reverse complement.
GTTTCTCCAAGCCTGTTGGGAAAATGAGTAACATGTAAAATGAAAAATTTAGTCATATATTTATATAAATTCTACAAAAATATTTCGCCCCGCCCTACTATTATACATATATATAACGTCACAAACATGCAGATTGTAGAAGACATAATTTATCCTATTTCGATTTTCTGCGCAGTCGGTAAAAAGCCCAAATCCATATTAATCTCCATCTTATTCGAAGTGCAAAATTGTGATAAATGAATTCACCAATTGCACCTCAGATGTTCGGTAATGGGCTTATGTCTCCGATCAACTTCTGCAGAGTGGAGACGAAATGTAGAGCTGCATTGCGGGGCGAGGGCTGCTGGGGAATTGAAATGTTTCCTTGAGAGCTATGCAAGGTTCGTTTGCAAGATGTCACTTGTTGGAGCGGAATGAAAACTTTAAAAGAAAGTCTCAATCTGCTACAGTGCGCGCCGCCCATGAAAGGTTAAAGGAAGTCTTAATTGGTTTTGCGATTTACAACTCTCCCGGCCGCAAGAACTGCCGCAAGAAAATGATTGTAAGAAAATTCACACCAATTTCTCCTTAACTCGGGTAATTAAAGAAAGAGTGAACCGCTTAATTGCATCCCTTTACCACTGCAGCTCGAGGATCGAACCGTGTTTGTTATCGATTAGTGGGAATTGCAAAGAAATATGTCCGGTGGAGTTTTCTCCACAACTTTGTCGAACCTGAAGGTGGTGGTGGAGGCACTTTTCAGGTCGCTTTACCGTCGAATTCAGGTAGAATTATATACGAAATTTCAACAGGCTCAAAATATATAGAAATGCTTCAGGTTAGATCTGCACACTGGCCGAATTCTGGCTTTTCTGACTGGTTAGTTTTGTACTTTATTTTATAAAGGAGCTCTGGCTGATTTCTCATGTGCCCCACACTAATGGCCCACCGGAGACCATCGGTTAAACATTTGTCGCACACAGCTCCACTTTTCGAATAAAGCTGAAAACTTTACCGGGAAGTTTCTTGAATTCCAATTTCAGGTCAGAGAGAAAAGGAATCACCAGGAGGATATTTTGTAATGTCCTGGTGGTCTTGGCGAGTATTTACTTTTTATGTGAATCGAGTAAAGGCTTTTAAGCGTTTCCTCCTCAGGCGCACTTCTTGGCGATCCAACAAGGATTGTCTAATTACTTTGCGAAATTCCCACAAGAGATACGGAAGTGATGGTTAAATAATGACAGTATGCACCACGACATTCCTCCTGAATAGCTTTGTGCTTCAAAAGTATTTTCGGTGCTCAGAGAATTTTGTTGGCGGTCATCCTAAATTACAGATCTGCTTCTAAAGAAATTTTTTAAACTTACATACACATATATTTATATAACCTAAATCACTTCACAAATTCGATTTAACTTTGGGGAAAATTGAAGATCTTCAAAAGAAACCGGACCTTTTGGTTAGTTTTCAGATTTCTTGAAGATATAGAAGAAATTACAATTACATAGGTACCTACTTTTATTTTAATTAGAAACGATGCTTTATAATTTATAATTAATTTTTTATTAAACCTTATTTTTCTCGAAAAGGGAATGTGATGTTGACATGTATATTTGCAATTATTAAATTACAATACTTATTAATATTGGATCTATTTATTATACTTATATCAGCTGGCCAGCAATTTGACGTATTCATTTCTGTATATTAAATTAAGAATTTATAAAGTGAATATGAATAATATCTACTAAGCTGAATTAAATTTTAATTAATAGGTTCATGATACATATACACTATTAAAATTTGACATAACTATTTATGTCAAATTGTAATAGTGTATATGTAGGTATAAACAACAACAGAAAACCGAACCTCCGTAAAATCACAAAACTTTACTTCAATTTATACAATTTCAATCCAATAAGAGGCAATAAACGTTCTTCGACATTAAAACATAAATTTATTTTTTAAGCGTAGGTATATAATGAATCTTTAATCGCAGTTTTCTCACAACATCGTTTGCAAAGTCGGTGGTTCACCTTATATAAAGTCGATCAATAGAAAAGAATTTTCGATAATGATTGTAGTTTCTTTTTTTATTAACAAAACTTAAATTTTTCAGTTTTAAATCACGAGATGTTTAAAAAATAAAATTTTTTTTCTCTGCCTGTAGGTATAAGTATTAATTTTATGTACGTACTTATTTTAATATACGAGTATATACCGCTGCTATTGATACCAAACCAATAATGATGTTTATTCAACCGTAAGAACAGACAAAAGAATTCTTTATAGATTTGTACACTTTATTTTAAAGTGTCGGTACATAAACGATTTTATTATGGAAAGTTAGCTAAATCAATAGTAAATATGAATTGTATACATATGGGAGCAAACTTTTGGTCTATCAAACTTCAAATATGCCGTATATCCAGCGAAAGACCTTTAAAAGATCATGTTACACTTGAGAAAACAAAATGTTTTTTGTTTACTTCCTATAACTAAATAAGAGTGGGCAGAAAGAATGCTTAAATATTTATTCCCCCAAACTAATTCGGAATTGAGGCGATGTGATGAAATGAATGTCAGCAATCACAATCACGCACTGAGAAAAGTTGTATGGATTTGAGGACAATAAAATGGTCATCTTATCAATAATTTTTCAATATATCTATAAGTAAAAGACTCTATTTATAGTTATAGATCAGGCACCCCAAAGAGAGATGAGAGAATATAGTGTTATAGTGCTGGCATTTGTAAGTGTGGGAATATAGTCCATCGAACTACATATACATACCTACCTACACTTAAGGACGCAAAATTATTTAATGATCACTTTTTCTTACAAAATTCTTTTCAATTAAAAGGAATAAACACTATTTTTTGTTCAATAACGCGAACAAAGGGTTAAAAGAGATGCTCGGTAAGAACATGTTACTTATCAAAATAAATAGAAGGTCTAGGAACTATAGAAAGAATTAGTTATTAAAACTAAAATTTAGTTATTAGGTCATTGAACCAACGTGTGTTGACGCTATAGAATAAAGATTACACTGCAAATAAAAACGTCACAGTAGAAAGAAAGTAAATTTGTGTAACTAAAAGCATTTGACATCGGGCATATATACATATATGTATATGTATGTATATAAATAATATAATATGTATAAAGCAATTCTGTTTTCACATCTTCCACTTGGATAGAGAGCAGCACTAAAGGCCTGTGGTTTCCATTCCAAAGTTCCATGCTCGAGGCGGAGTGTCAGGTCAGGACAATAGAACACTTTAGCTTCCGGTAGAACTCTTTGCAAATTGAGTTTAAGGACTTGCCTTTTAACTGTAGTTTTAGTGGTAAGAAAATGAATCATCATCCCAATGTATGAAAGGATGCATTTTAGATGTCTGGGTAATATTTTTATATCTCCTTAAAGCGAGGGAAGAAGACAGACCGCATTTTCGCCATCATTGTCGTCCGTGTTCTCTTTAATTAAATCCAACGTAGCTTAGAAACTCAGCTACGCTTTAACTACATTCAACTTGGGGTTTGGGGGAAAATGAGTTTATCGGAAAGCGACATGGGCTAATGTACAACTTCCATAGAATTCATAAAACTCGCACGCGAATAAACGATATGAACGTCCCTAAAAGCAAAAGGCGTTCAAAGGTGCCTCCCACTTTGCATAGTATACCCAAAATTAGAACGGTCGTGTGTACACGTAAACAGGGCAAAACGGCTTACTTGGAGCTAGTTCTCCATTAACAATGCCATTAAGCTGCTTATTGCTATCTTTAAAGATAACTCCTCTCGAAATCACTTAATTTCTACCCGAGCACCTTGTCGTCGCCTCAAGGTGTTTGCCCAGGACACCTAAGGAGCACCTTCGCAGCCGCCGCTGAAGAAGGCTCCTTGAGAGCAGCGCATACAGGGAGGCAACCAGTGAATGCTTCGAATTTGCCCCCATAATCAGGTTAATATAAATTTGCATATCGGTCATGAAAATGAGCTGGAATTCCGGTGGCCATTTCGATGACGATCCAATTAAATCGATAAGCTCATCTGGGCAAAAATCTAGTGGACGCGGGACATAAATTGCGAAGCTAATTAATTCTCAAAATATATCGGCATTAATCAAGTCGAGCACAATTGCACGATAAGGCTCATTTGTATGGGCGGCTGAGCCTTCCGACCAATTTATGGCCAGCAAATGAACTCGTTGCGAGCAATTATTTGGCGTCACTGCCGGTGACCCGGTGGATGTAAGCAAAAACGTAGGCCTAGAGACGCCTCCTCCACAGGAGCGCCTCTAATAAAGTTATCGAATTTGCGTACGCCACCGCCGCCGATTCGTTCGTCATGGCCATTTTGTCGCATATATAGAATTTTTTGGCGGGAAACATTTAGTGGCCAGAGCTGGGGTTTTCTATGTCCATGCTAGGGCCTAGTCTATCTCTATCTTTATGCATGGTAAGACCGCATCCATGTAGATGCGGCATAGATAATTCCTTTGACATTTCAACGGTTGAACAGTTTCGAATGAAGGAACCTACGGAGCCGGACCACCGGAGCACCGGAGCGGCCGGCTGTAGCTGGCTACTCCTGCTAATCACATTATAGGCCCTCAGCCGGCCCGATAGCAACTCCAGCCGGCAATAAATCAACCGTCGGATTAGAGAAAAGAGCTGTAGGCTGCTTATTTTGCCTGGATATCCATCACCGAAGTCCAGATGCGGACAAGGCTTCCGTTCTGCCGCATGCTACCAGGGGCAGTGCAGAGCACCCCCGAGGAGTCCTGGCTACCAGGATCCGCATCCGGAGCCTCGCACCGGTGACTACGTGAAACTTACTTTCACTTTGACAAAGCTACGCATGACTTGGGTTAATAAGTAGCCTCAAATTAATTCCGAGCTACGGCTAGTAAGAAACTGGATTTGCCGCATGTTGGTGTCCATATGAGCCTCCATTAAGCACACTCACCAGTCTTGATGGGGCTCCGGCGTAATTTTCCCGGCCATACATGTCCTGCCCGTTTGGGGCCCCATCAGCCGGAGAAATGCATGTTGCGGAGACCGAATTGGCTCAAATTAAGGAACATTGCCGTAAGCTTTTAAGTGTTTTAATATATGAATGGGCAGGAACCAGCCTGCGGGGCCCAATAAACACGACATTAGGGGAGTACTTTTTTCAATTGGGGGCCCCTCAAGGAGACGGCAATTGCAAAATAGCACTCGGGGACAGCGCTTGGGTTTAATTAAGACTATGAGCCAACCAAGGACTGGCACAGTTTCTGGCTGAGAGCCGGCAAAAACGCAAAGTTCATTTTGTAGAGGGAAATCGACTATATTTTCAACATTATCCTTAATTTCTTGCAGTTTCTGAACATTAATATCCCTAGCAAATTGCTCGAAACAATCGTTATATTTCGTATTTACCAAAAGAAATAATATAGTTTTTAATCGCTAAGTTTTTATTTTGCAATGACAATTTTACTTTAATGTCTCTCCACTTACTCGTTAAATATTACTCCTTCCTCCAACCAATAAAATTTTTTTATTCAAATTGTGACTTCGAACTTTTACCTTATAAAGGTTAATTCATTTGTATCAACGGCAGTGCATTTTTATGGTAGACAACATTATTTTTAATATTCCTGGCGACCCAAAAATTCGAATAAAATGACAAAAAAGACAATGGGCGGTTTCGTCCTTGGTGCTATACCAAGTTGAAGTATATATGTCATTTTAGAAGTTATAATAATAGCTTAATTTTATTGTATGACACCAACAATTATTATAACCTATAAAATGACATATACCTCAACTTGATACATCCTGGCGACGAAGCCTATATACAAAGTTACCCATTCTTCTTTATAATGTAAAGGAACTTCTTTCAGTTAAGTAAAATTATCGTAAATTTCAGTTAACTACACGCCAAGAAATTGCAGTCGATGTCAGAAACTGCACTTTTATGTCAGCATTATGGATATATTTTTTGATTGACTAAATTTTCATATTTTATTGTTATGAGTTAATATTGAAATTATATTGTTGAGTTAATTTGAAAGTATTTTGTAGAGCTATTTTTATATTTTTAGTTTTTTTTTTGTCAGATGCTCACGTTACTATCTGTAATAATATAAAAGCGATTGTTTATATGTTTGGTACGAAACGAATGCACTTCTACACCATTCTACACCAATCATCCTGAAATTCTTATAACGTTTTAGTCAAATTAAAAGAAGTGCACTTCACGATGAGTTCTTAATTTGTTTGTTCTTGAATTTTTTTATTTAACTAGTGAGGCGTAGTACATTTATGAAAAAAATTTTCACTAAGATGTGAAAAAATTATTTTGATACTACTAGAATAGGACTTTCATATAAGTCATTCTACAAATATTTTTCAAGAATGCCCTAAATAGGGTCCTCGGTTTTTTTAACTAAATTTTTCGCGAAAAATGGAGCTAATTGGGTATTTTTATGTAACGAATTTATAATAGACTTGCACTTGATCCTAAAAATGGATAAACTATGGCTATTCGGGCTAAAAGTAAGATACATAGGTACATAAGTCTTTCAGTTTGATTTTAAAATTTCTTCATTTCTACCATATCCAGAAAGCCCGTAAAAATCAGCAATTGACTGGACCATATACAGAAACTTCAATTCTGAACAACGGCATGAAATGAGAAGTTACTTGCAAAAACAAAGTAAATAAAATGTTTACATGAAAAATTCTGTCAGTTTAATTAAATGACAGTGATAGTATGGCCACAGTTTTTATTTTCGGCAAAGGTAATTATAATCAACAATCGCAATATACCAGATCAATTTTCGGTTTATATGTATTTTTGCAAAAACATGAAGATGTCTTTAATATTTCCTGGGATAAAATTAGTAAAACGACCAGAGTTAAACTTTCTCTTGCTCGTGATTATTCGCTCAATTTGGTAGAGTGCAATAAGCTGTATAATTTCTAAAATCAATTAATAAGTTTAGAAACGAATCCCACCCACACTCTAAAGTTTCAATTTTTCTCTCAATCCTAACCGATGTGGAACTAATCACCGAAATTTGTCTGCCCGCATTAAGGAGAATATTCATACCCGATTCCCCCCACTCATTCATTGTTCCTTAATTCCCCTTTATTCGTTCCTGCCAAAGCCAGCCCTACAACAGAATCCCGGAGGGTTCCCCAAACCCATAAAAAAGCCATGATCCTTAGCCCCCCGAATTCAATAATTTTGCCGGCCTTACAGGGAATATGCAGTAAGTTTCCTCCAGATTTGCCCGTCCAATTCCAGACTAACGTAAGTTCGCTTTTCCGTTTACTTTCAGAGAATTCCCCTAAAATTCACAGGACGTGAAATGAACAATATTTGGTTGCTGATTATGATAATTGGATGCTCATGGAATTTCCAGCCATTAGAATCAATAATGTCATGCCCAGCCGAGTGCATTTGCCTATCTCAGACTCAAGTAAGTATAGATTGCGGGGTGTAAGCGGGGTGTGTCGCACCCCGTACGGCTCGATGGGGCACCATCTGTCGCGCCTGCGGAGCACCACCCAGACAGTATAGTTTTGGTATAGGCGTCGTAAATTCCAATTAATTTCCTTCCGTTGTACACAGGTCCTCTGTAACACCGGCGGCCTGGACCAAATTCCATTAAGGCTTTTACCACCAACAGTTGAAAATCTGGCGCTAACGAAAAACAATTTTCCGGTTATAAAGTCCGACGCTTTCGCGGGACTGCGTGCCCTAAAAAAGCTCTCCCTGGACGGGAACAATATCACCAAAATAAAACAATTCGCTTTCCGGGGACTGCCGAGATTGAGGGAGCTATCCATTCAATATACGCCGCTCCAGACGGTCGCACAATTCGCATTTGCCGGACTCCAGAATCTATCCACCATCCTCCTAAGCCATAATCAAATCGTTCGGATAGAGGGGAATGCATTTGCGGGCACCTCGAACGTTAAATTAATTCTGCTCTCGAACAACCCGATGGTCAGGATTGAAACGTCTGCGTTTTCCGGTCTTACGAACGTTGGACATCTAATACTCCCATCGGGAATTAGATCAATAGAGCCAGATGCTTTCTACGGAATGGATACAGTTGGGCTGCTAAAGTTGGCCTACATGGATCTAAAAGAGCTAAAACCGTACACGTTCCGGGGACTAACAAACGTACTGCTCTTGACACTCCAGGAGTCCGATCTTGGTGTAATATGTGCAAATGCGTTCTATGGGCTGAATCAGGTCGAAAATTTGCAAATACTCAACAACAAAATCGACGCCATCGAGGAGCTCAACATAACCTACACGCAGCAGATAAAACACCTGAAATTCCATGGAAATCACCTGCTCGAAACACCAGACCCCAATTCAATAATACTCGATGGGGTTGAGAACCTGTCTGTCGTTAACAACCATTTTCCATGCGGATGCCACATTCACACCCTTCTCGAGAGTCCGCTAGCGAATGGCACCTACCAGCAGGGCGATTTTTTATCAAAGAATTTCTGCATATCACCGCTCGAAGTCAACGGAAGACCCATGAGTGACTTGGATTTGCTCGCCATCGGCAGGTGTCAGGAGCAGGTGACACGGGAAAATTTGGAGGCTTCTTCCTCAGTTACACTTCAGATGCATGCAATTCTGCTAAAGTCGATTTATTTAAAATTCTCATTTTTAACGCTGCTCCTCGTCCTTTCGTCCTGGTGGTGGAGGGCCGGAGGATCTGTCTGGGCCCCGCAAAGGTGAGCTCCGCACGAAGTGATGGGAACGGGCGGAACGGCCCGAAGATGCCGCCACCGATCCGCACCTGAGGGGGCCAATGATGGCTGGCCCCCGTTTACGCTGTAGTGAACCTGTTTCTTCCTATTTTCGTGTTTTTTTTCCTGGAAGCCCCATAGACAGATAAGGGAATTGGAGAGTTCATTCTCTGCGCCCCCGTAACCACCCCTAACTCCACCCTCCGTTCGCTGGTGAGCCTTAGCCTTAATGCGGGCCGGCGGGAATTCCCCTAATGGAAATGTGAATTGCAAATAAAAGTTTGGGACAAACACTCGATGGGGCCGGAGGCCTCCGCGCGAACGGGGCGATCCTACGAATCCAAAAAAGGTTGGAAATTTCAAAGGAACTGTTTACATTTAGTTAGAGTCACTTTTAGTCATGTAAATTGTGTGTGCGTTCACGCTTTATGCCTAATATTTAGGCCAACAGATACTTTACTGCAACCAGGCGAATTCTTCCTGCTTCCTCCCACCGCCCGCCCAGCTCGTGTTTGCTCTCCGTTGTTCCCGTAAAAAGGCACAGTCATTTGGACTGTTTAAATTTGCCTCTGATTTGACTACCGAATGCCCGCCCTGCACGACAATGGAAAAGTACTACAAGAGTGCTTTAATAGTCTCTCAAAACGATTTTTGATTTTTTCTCGAACGATAAACGATAGGGTTTTTAGTGCCTTCCTTTTACCCCACTATCGATTGACGATTGGTGGTGATTTCAAGTCGCCACTTTCACTCACTGATGATCAGACTCTTGTCGCAGTCGATTTCTTTATCCCAATTGGTTTTATGTCACCCTATAAGTTGTTACAAATTCGGTTTACTGTTGTATCAATTTTTATAAAAACGGTATGTAACAAGGTAATGCAAGTGAGTGAGTGCTTCACATTTAATCTCCTTTTTTACATAACTTGAAGCATTCATATATGTATGTATGTACTGTATGTAGCTGTGTTCTTTTTACATCGGATTCGATTCTAGGTTTTGTAGGAAATTTTGCACTGAATTAAATTTTATGAACAGTTATCTACCTACATATGTATATCAAACAATTTTTATTTCACCAAAATTAAATCAAATTAGGTATCTGGAATTTATACCCACTTTCCGTCAAAGCCTTAATCCAAAAAGTAATCTGGTTCAAGGTTTGAAGTTTGGGTGAATAAATATCATAGCAATTTGATGCGGTTTTCGCAAAATTTCTTTTTCTACAAAGTCGGAGGCGGCGTTAACAATTTTTGATGGCTGTTTTATTTTAAAAAGAAAAAAGATCCTTGAAAAAGAAATGGCTCGTGCATATATAATTTCTTTTTTTACATCACTTTCATTTAGTCTAATAGCCATTAACCATTTGCTTCTCAAAATGTTATCTCGAGGTAGCCTACAAAAATACCTTTTTTTGACTACGTCTCTGCGCCAAACACCCTTTGGCGGCTCTTTGTTTCCAAAAAAGTGACAGTCAAGCACCTTGAAAATTCAAGATGGCGAGAATTTTTGGCTACGCTGTCATACATATACTTTACTACGGGATGTCGCCTCCTTTAGTTCCCTCCTCAAAGGATCCAACGGCCAATTCGATAAATTCAGAATGGTTGATCTCATAAATAAAAATAAAAAAGTCTGGAAATGTATATAAAAGTATTTCACGTTGCACGTGGTCGTTTTTTGAAAAAGAAAATACATGCAAATAAATAAAATGTTTCACAAAATGGTGGATGCTAAAAACACTAATTTTGGCAAAATTTTTACTTTATTATATTCGGATGCTTAAAAAAAATAAATTAAGCTAGCAACATAACAGCAACAAGAAAAGTAGATATGTTAAATATTTAAAAAAAATAATGGATTTGAAAAGTACATGACATTTCAAAGTTATTATTCTTTCAGTTTATATATCTACATGTCTTTAATAATTTCAAAAATGAATATGTTGAACAAATATTTATATAACAGCAACATAATAATCTGTACACGTCAACAAAAATGTTGTTTTATTAGTACCTATATTTTAAATAACAATTAATAGCAATCGGAACCACCTAATTTTTACCTTCTAAACTAGGCTCTTCCCTACCCAAAATTTTAAAGTCATATTTTTCGGATCAATATTCTTGCAATTCAATGACATGAATAAAATGAAAAAAAATATAGTGTTCGGAATATATTTTTTCGAGTTTTTTTTTCTTGTTTTTCGTTCGGATCATAACTATGGTAGGTTATATGAAGAACCTTCCTATCATTTTCTTTTATCTTTGAAGTAAACGTGAAATATTATCTGCTTTGATCCTCAATCAACTGCACCGCGGCGGGCGGCATCTACCACAATTATTTGACATACTTACAATGTTTGTTTGAAAATGTTTGTACATAGGTAAAGGCTTCGGTAATGAAAAATAGGCTTCTTCAACGTAAATAAGCGATACCGATACCTTTCTTGAGTTAAAACTCCTATGTATATTATTCTATAATATAACCAATAAAATATTTTTTCATCTCCGGATACTTACGTAGCTACCCTGTTCGAAAAGTAAACTTTAATCTTGGCACTCCTTAGTTTAAAGTTTCTTTTTTCCCTCTCTGAACTTTTTGTATCACACGTACTTAGTCATTACAAGACAGTGAAGTGTGATAAAAGTTAATAAAGAATTTCTTGCTTTTATTAAAATTCTAAATTCCCAACATGTCTCAATAATCAAGAATTCAAAAAATACCCCTTACGCAAAAAGAGGCATGTTTTACGAATATCAAATAAAAAATGGGACAGGACAATTAAATCTGATTGAAATGAAGTTTTACATCCTACCTTTGTAAAGTCGATGATAATGCAATTTTATTGTTCCATTGAGATGGCCTAAAGATGAAGCAGGAAGGTGGTCACTTTTTCTATTATAGTATGTATTTAAAAAAAAAAAAACAACGCTTCGCGTTTTACTTTAATATCTCGTTTTTTGATTCTTCTCTAAAAAAAAAGGCATATTAATTTTAAGCACTATTTAAACATAATACATATACATACATAGGCAAATACTTGATATTTGAGCACAGTGTCTCCTGATTTTAAATACATATTATTTTTATAAACAATAAATTAATAAAAAAATACCTAAATTGGTTTCATGACATTGAGAGCAATATGTTTCAGTTCTTGAGTGCTCACAAACATTTTAAATGTGTTATCTATATAGCATATAATCTTTGCACGCATCTCTTCACCCTTCGAAGAGTATATTTTACGCGCGATTTAAGCTTTTCAGAATAGATTGCGTGTTTAAAAATGTTTTAAAAATACGTCAAGAGCTTACCTACATAATGCATGCAATGTTCTCTTTCGCAACAAGTGGGTATTATCATTGGATGGTATAAGTGGCATTCATGTTGGTAATAAATTTAGTGAAATATGGAAAATCGAAAAGCTGCTTAAAATATGTCACTTTGAGAGTTTCATTTAAAACGCAATCTACGTTGATATGAGCACGGGTACACTAAGAAAATGTATTTAAACCTTGTAAATTCCATTTCCGTCCAAATTTATACGGTTGTTACTTTTTAATTTTACTTAATTTTTTTTTTCAATCGCTTATTGTTCTGTTTGCATTATGACTGCTCGTAAAAATATGAACTGTATATGAATATTATATGAAAATTTTAAAGTAAATGCATACATTAATTGTTTTAACTTTAATGCAATTCAGATGCACTGTTGAAAATTTTATTTTAAGTAGTATAAATTGTTCAAGCACTAATTTTGTTACAGTGTGTTGTTGCCTAAAGATATAAGAATTAATTTGTTGTCCTTAAAATTTCCAACCTTTATACATATATAAGTGTATGGCAAAATGAAAATGAATTTCAATGAAAACAGTTTAGATAAAGTAAAGTATTCTAATTTTTTTGCATCAGACGAAATTACTTAAAATGTCAATTTGAACCTATGTAAGAAATAGCGTCCGTCACTACAATTAAGATTTAGAGATACATTTTAGAATTAAAGGCGAAAGCAGATTGTGTTGACTCTGCTAATTGTGATGCTTGAAACCTATGTATTTAAATATTCTGTATATTACTCGGATGAACAATTACTACGATTGATGGTTAAACTGCCAATAGATGTGAATATGATAGATGTAGATTATTTGGAAATACTAGGTAGGTTAATAATTCGAGTAAGTGGGAAAAATGCTAAACTATTTGGATATAAAATTGTCAATTTGCTGTGACTGGCGAATTATAACATCAATTAAATAAATATTGTAATAGATTAACGTTACCATAGTTTAAGTATACGAATTCAGCGCTGTTAGAATTAAATTACTGAAAAGGCTCGGAGCCGGAGGTACCTAGGTGAATCCAATTGTAAAATGTAAATATAATGAGTGCCTAATGTGATAATTTATTGTAAATACATTAATTTTAAATAATATTGTTTACATGATAAATTTTTTATGTATTTTAGTCAAAATAGTATACTATAACTGTCGCCTACTATGAGATTATGTTCTTAAGGGATATTGTACATAATATACATTCCAAGATAATTAAATGCTGGAAATAAAACTAACAATTAATAAGGGAAAATTGTGTTTTAATTGTAACCTAAATCAGCTTCTGCAACCGAATATAAATTTAATGCAAAGATAAATGGGGAACAGATTGAGTCTGAGATTTTCTCACGGGTTTTGATGAAACATCTTAAAAGTAATCATGTCGGGTCACAAATGACAAGATTTATCTAGAATTTTTCACAAACTAGCATTTTTTCGTGCAATTTTCAAGAAACAAGTTTGCTGGAAATAGTGCCAAAACCATACGTCTCCTTGATTTTCATCAAAACATTGTTGGGTTGGATTGTTGGACCTTAAATTGAGATTTCTACAACTTTTTATCGAACTCGAGGTATAAGGAGAATGCAAATTCTATAACTGTATGAGGGTATATTTAGAGGCACAATTCAGATCTTTAATTTAGCAGTTAACTAAAAGCTAATTTTTACCCAATAAATGAAGATGATGATATGAAAGTGAAAGCTAGCTGGCTACTAAATAATTAGCGATATTTAACAGCTATAACGTTATAACTAAATTTAAATTAAGCAAAGTTTAAAGCGGGGATTCCACCTTGACAATGCTTTAAATTTGTGTTTAGGTTTTTGTTTTCATTAGAGCGAAATGATTCTACTGGAGGCCAAATTTGACAATAACCAAGTAAACATATACTATTTATGTATTTATTTGAGAGAATGGAAGAATCTCTAATTTTGAATATCAAAATTTTGGTCTTTGCTACAACGAATAAACCAACAAAATATATGTTAAACATATGACAATAATATGTATGTATGTATCTTCTGTGACTTAACTTTTGAATAAATACCTAAATGTAAATATATAGGTATTTATTCCAAACGATTAATGTTCAAAAAAAAAAAAAATATGTGTAAAAAAAACATCAATAATATTCCCTTATGCTTTAAAATGTCAACAACTGTCACACGACCTACTGATACTAGATAACGCTAGATAAATAGAGTTACAAGTTTACTGGCATCGTCACAGAGAACAGGTGACGATACCGTCAAAGTGTCCAAATATGTACCTACGTAGGTTACAATATGTCGGTTCGGTTTCATAACACGAGAAGCTTGTCGCTAATACGTAAAATCTTTTTTATTTTTGGAGGTGTTGAAAATATAGTTCTTTCAGCGTTTGTCGAAAAGAATTGGGTGAAAAACAAAGATTTCTTTTTGATAAGAAATTTTCAGAATACAAAAATAATACATATTTTATTTAAAATATGAGACAAATCTAAAATCAACACGTGTATGTATTATAAGCATATAGTAAACATTAATTCAAACTTTCCTCGCATACTTGTATGAATGTATGTGGAACGTTATTAATTTCAATCTTTTAGTCTAAATCTCAAAGACGCATGAACTACAAGCGAACATATGCGTATACGAATCGATTCACGTATCATTTTTGACTCATCTTTGCAGCTCGCGTGTTGTTTCCAAAACTAAATGTGCGCACGTCAAACCGACTTCTTGCATACTCGGCACCATTACCGTTACGTCGAACGTCTGGTGGTCTGACGCTCGAAGTTTCACGCAGCACTTACTAAAAGTTAAGATGTTTTTTTTTTATTGCATTTTGTTTTACATAATGGGGCAGGAAATCTGAAGGTTAAGTTAAGATGCTTACACAGCAACAATTAAAATCACAACTCTTGATAGGTTTATCATTGTTGACGTATTTATTACGTCGACATTCGTCTGTTTTTTCAGTGAATGAACAAATGAATAAATTAGCAATTTCAATATTATTTATGCAGCTGAACAAATTAAGAACACATCACAAATAAATATAGGTACAACATATTGTCGTTCGAAATTCGAATGAAAATTAGGCTCTAAAGGGATCATGTAATCTTATCAGATCATTAATTGCAATACTTCGAGTGCAGGGTAATTTAAAAGAACATTTAAACACGACAGCAATCAAGAATGTGTAAAACCATATTTATTGTCTTATAAACAAATCATTTGCACTAATCTGAATCAGGATAAAATTTATAATTTCCATCAAACGAGGCAGTTCTAAAAGTATCTACTCTACTCCTTTATTTTCGCGAGTAGTAATTTGTTTCTAAAGTTATCTCTTTATAGATACCTACCTAGGGATTAAAGTGGTGAAATGAAAATAGATCGCAAAGTTATAGTGAAAAGTGCGGTTTATCTTTAGAAAACATATAATTTTTCGATGTGGGTAGGTACATGTAAAATTTTATAATGGTAAGTTGCATAAGTATAATAAATAAACACATTACTTCAATAAATTAAAAAATCTTTGTCACATTGTATATAATAAAGTAAAGTTCAGGAATTAAACTCATGAGATATTCATGTTGTGTTTTATTATCTATTATTATATCGTTTTAAGAGAAACTTTTTCAATCATCAGAAGAATTCATTTTTCAAATAAAATTGTCCCAATAGTCACCTCCACTGTGATTCAAAATAATTTTTCCTCACAGCAGTAGAGTTTTTATTTTGGGTTGACCTGAAACAGCTATGAAAATTTCAAACATTTACACTAACATAATAGGACACTAAGAAACATATTATCGTTAATTTGATTCATTTTGAAGATATACATATGTTATATTAAGTTATAATAGTGCCTACATTAGATGAAATTAGTAGATTCGATTTGTAGCTCTGATTCTACTAAAAATCGCGGTATCTCATCTGAATCCATTTTGAAAATAAATTTTAAAGAAAGTGTATATTGCCACCGGTGATTTATTTATTTCTGCACTGAATTAAAATCAACGAGTGACATGTACCGCCGGTGATCATTTACCATCATTTACCAAAAATATTAAGAAGATTATCCTTTGCCATACATGACATAGTTTCTGTACTGATTTAGTCTATAGGAAGGTTTTGTGAAAATTTGTTTTTTGAATCATATACATTTTTTCCTGTGAAAATGCTTAATAAAACTTAGTATATAGTGATTTTTCGGGTCGCTGATCATAAAGCCTTTTTTTTTGGATGACTTAGAATTCATGCATTAAAGCTCCATTATTTTGAATTTTGAAAATCTATCTCAAAATCATCGAATTCAGAAATCCCAAATTTAAAATTAATGGCCCTTATTCCACACTCCGACGGAACGTAACTTTTCTCCGAAGTTCTCCGTGTCGTATTCCAGACTCCGACGTAATGACCGAAAAGTTCCGCATCGTAATCGGCACTCCGAATGCCTACTTTCGTAATTTTTTGATATTCCACACTCCGACGTAGGCACGAAAACGCACGATTTTCGGAGGAAAATCTCCGACGCGTTTAGTGTGTCGGAGAATTCAAACTTGCTACTTCAATGAGTGTTTTAGCACCCAAAACACACATCGAAGCTGGTTAATTATAATGGGATTCAAGTTCTTGATTGGCTGGCTCAATCATTAAATTTGAATCTCATTGCAAATCTTTTCACAGTCCTTAAACAACGAGTCTGAAATCATCGTTTCAGAAATAAAGCAGAATTATGAAAACACGGAAAAAAGAGTGGAAAAGCATAGCTAAATTTACTATTATGAAGTTAATAGCGTCTATGCCACGAAATTGTGCTGGGGTTATACAAAATAAGCACTATCATGGGAAGTACTAGGGAGGCAACCAAAATGTTCCTTTAGATTTCCACACGAACAACAGGAACAGGAACAACAGGAAAAACAGGATATAACTTTTTACGTTCCCCGAAAATAAATGAGGGATAAACACTAATTTTAAATATGTGGATTTTAATAAATAAAATAGGCTACAATTAATGAAGTACAATTGGAAAAAATATTACACCCATGCACCTTCCAGTATCGGTTTTCACAATTTCAAATCCTTGAAGTCGATTCTTGTCTTTATTATCATTTAAGAAGTTGAGTTTATTCTTATGAAACAAGTAACGATGATGTAGCGCGCAGTAAAAAAGTATAAAAATTCTGGCCCTGTTGTTTCAGAAACTATTAGAAATACAAAAAAAGTGGGTAAAAATGGGAAGAAATTTAGCTGGGCAAAATAAAAGCAATATATTCAATTAAAGTGTGTGTGTTTTAATTCACTAAACATTCATCACAAATTACGATAATCTTTATTTGATGCCTATAAACACGTAGAGTAGCAGCTCTCAGCGCACTGACCTCAAGATTCGGCGGCAACAGGGATGAATTTGTCCTCTCTCGACCAAAACAAACAGTGAGGACACCACAAACTGCAAAGAAACTCCAAAGTTGGGGATCAAGAGATTAAAATAATGTCCCAGCCTTCCCGATTTTTATAAACACTTAATTTAAACAACGTACTGCTTTTAAATCAACTAAAACTTTATTAAATCACTATGAAAACTTTTTTAGACATTTTTTTGACATTAAACAGCTGTTTTCGGAGTGAATCGAAAGGACTCCGAAATGGCAGTGCTTTGACGAGAATCCGTTCGTAGTATGGAATACGAAAAAAAGTTACGTCGTATCGTAAGGTTTACGTCGGATAAGTTGTCCGTCGGAGTGTGGAATAAGGGTGAATATTATTTCAAACAATAATTGTGAGGCATCACTAAGAATTTAATATTATGTATTTCTGAAAAATGGTTATTTATTCCCATTTATTATTTATTATATGTAATACATCAATCTATGAGCATTTAATTAAAGTAAAAAGGCAGTAAAGTCTCTTATTTATGGACCTAAAAATCTTGTTTAATTATATTGGTGGTATACTGCTCTAAGTTCAAGTATCTCACTCCTAAGTCTTCTAAAACTTTTTTAAATTTATTGTTATCAGATATGCAAGGAGGTGCCTCTATTTTTATTTGTTTGTGTTTTTATTCGTTTATAAAATGGCCATGGCCAGATTGAAGCCCACCATAATTTTCATCTATTTTCAATATGGAAATAGACCGAAGTAACGACAAGCTTGTCAAACTTTAAACTTGATAAAAATCAATTGGGGGAATGGAAAGTCCTCGAGTGATTTTCTGAATGTGGGGCATTAACTGGGAAGTTTCCCCAATCATTCTCATTGTTTGTGTTCTGGGGAATCAACAGTTCTGGACAGAGTCCCATTCATCAGGCGTCGCCGACGCTATTCAGAGATTTAATTTTTGTTCTATTTTCGTATGAATAGACCCAATGTACCCATTAAAGCAGAAAGCAATTTCATTTTAATAGCTTCGAAGTACATGTAAAACCTGGAGTTTATTGTGGGCCTCAGAATATGCGAGTGTCTGTCGTCAACTTGATAAGTCTCGGGGATTTCAATCTGAATGATAAACTTTCCGACAGTATAGTCGATGGTAAAGCGAGGGGTGGTGAGGGGAAAAAAATAAAGGCCTGTTGACATCTTAAATCATTTTCGTCCTCGAACTCTGAGAGCCGGGGAAATCAGGAAACTTTTACAACTCGAGAAACTAGTCCAAGAGTATAGCAATCAATTTGAAAAGTTTGACAGCGATATATACTTAAAAATAACCTCGACCCCAGTGTGCCTCAGCTTTAACTGTACGTGCCCCCTGATGCCCCCCGGGTGGAGTCCTGGTGGAGTCCTGCCGGACGCCTCGGAGGTGAGCTATTTCTTGTGCTCACGAAACAGCAATTCGACTAATGGTGATGTTTACGGCGAAATATTTGTACCTTCTTATGCTCAAGTGAACATTATCCTAATTGCTGCTGCATGAAACTTAATTGCGGACCATTGTAATCAAACACTCCGCAGCGGCGGCGGCTGGGCAGGGCACGTCTATTGGGGGGGGGGGGGGGTCAATCGATAAAGAATGGGACTCATTCCGATCAGGTTGTCTTCCGCCCAACCACACGGCCACTTGTTTTCTAGTCGCAGTCGTTTTGCACGTCTTCCCGCCTTCCCGACAGACAAACTGTTGCTTGACTCGAGTCAAGTGTTATCTTCTTTGAACAGACCCTTTTCAGGGGCACTCACAGGATGGGCTGTTGAAAGTTGAAGCCCGGTAAAAAACACTCTGCAGCTATACCAAGTGCATAATCTTCTGGTCAATGACAATCTTGAAAAATAGTGTTTGCATTTTCCACACTTTCGAGAGTGGGAGTAGCTTTCCCGGGGCTGCTCCGGCACTCTGCCGTGTGTGCATTTCATTTTTTATACGGGCTTAGTCCGCTGCCCCGGCACAAGGGAAATGCTTTTACTTCATGCCAACGGCGAAAGCATACGTGACGGGGTGTGGGGAGGACTGTTTGGTGGGCGGCAGGACTTTCTTAAGATTAAAAAACGGGCTTAGAAAGTCAGGAAATCATGCTTGGAAATCTAAAATATGTTACACGTGTGTACCTTACCCTATGCTGGGAGCGGTAAAGAACAAAAGCGCTACCCGAAAAATTATCAAAATATTTTCCAAAGAAAATTAAAGTACATCGGCCTTGGTGCCCGGTGGCTTTTTCTGTGTTTTGTTTAGCCAAGTACTTGGTCGATTACTCAGGCTTCTATCGCATGGACCTCATATAGTTGTTGGAAAGTTCCCCTATGAATTTTCCAATGAACTGAACAGATTTTTGTTATTTTTAAGAAAAATAAAAACGGAGTAACATCTACACTAATTAAAAGTATGACAAAAATTGGATATATGTACATATCTACATTAAAAGGAGTTTGGATTTTTTATTATTAGGTATTATTATTATGTATATATTACTCAGACTAGGGCAAGCCGTCAATTTGATTAATATTATAAGTTAAATAATCAATTTGAACTACATATATTTTGATAGAACTCTGGAAAACCTTATGTCAAGCTACCGAATGTGAAAATCGGTATGTATTATCCAGGAGACCACCTTGAATCGAAAATCAGCCCACATTTTAGTACTCTCCTGAAAAGTACCGATTTTCACATTCGAAAGTTTGACATGGTAGGGAACTGGACCAGGCGTTTGTAAGCCATACCAATAAATGCATGCTAATTTTTTTCTAATAATTTTTGTTTTTGGTCTAAATTGAATAAACAATTTCTTTTATTTAGCACCAATTTATTCACATTTCCATATTTAATTACATTGAAATTCATCTTCTTTCTGTATTTGATGACATGGTCCTTCATAAACTCCATATATAAAAATTTCTAGATCTAAATCTCTAGCAAATGCACTTTCGAATTTAAATTCAACAAAACTTTGATTTACCCCACCTTCGTAAATTGTTATTTCAGATATGTAAGGATTGTAGTCGTAGACAGTTATTCGATTGATTCTGAACCACAATAAAGAGTCCTACAAAATTGCATTGAATAATCGAAACATTTAAGGAAATAACACTTACTTCTTCAGGAAATCTTATAAATTTCTTAGTGTATCCTACATTGCCACCTACTTTTACTTCTTTATGATATATTAAAGTCTCTTCATCCTCATTGGGGCCATATGAGTTGTATTGATGGGATTCTCTGGAAGTGACTGTCAGAACTATACTGGATATTATCAGCCAAATGAAAAGAGTTCTCATCTAAATTAAAATAAAATTAACAACAGACAAATGGATAACAGATCCAATATTTACCTTTAATTTCAGAAATTTTAATCAGCACGTTAGGCTTAAGAAGTATGTATTAATCTCTTTTATTCACTTTCGGGACTGGCAAAACGTTCTCAATAACTGAAAATTTATACGAGTTGAAAATTTCCATTATATGACTATTCTCGTCGAAATGTGTTACTTGTTTGTAAAAGTACATATGTTTATTTCTTTATTTACTATTCTCTTACAACAGTGTGCTATGTGAAACCTAAAGCGGCAAATACACTATACAACGGTTGTACCGAACGGTGGCCGGATTTGCTGTCGCATGCGCTGATTGTATCGTGTATGCTCGTGAAATTTTCGGTTGTGCCAATATCGTACGGTCGCAAGATCTGGATCCAAAACTTGCGGTCGCATGAGAAAGCGAATGACTATAAATTCTGGTTGCACGATAATCGTACGTACCTAAGTCATACCGTGTGAGTGCTTCAATGCAATCGTCGGACCGATATCGTAACACTACAAATCGGTACAACCATTGTATCGTGTATTTGCCACTTATGAGTCAATCAAAATAGAAAATATTTATACCTAAAAGTCGTATGCACATATCATTTAGAAAATGTTGATATATGTATTTGGAAGAAGTAGGATTTTGCATATTGAAATGTACACTAAAACAAATTTGAAAACCAACTATGTATATTATACTATACCTGACCTAAAGCATGCTTTGAACCTACGACCTTCAGAGTTACAAAGTAAACTTATGTACATATGAGCATTATGTACATGTTAATGAAATTCTATAGAATTTACGAATTTTGATTTCTATTATGGACTTAAAAGTCGAAATTATGTACCTAATAATTTTTATAATGTATAGTAATTTTAATTTTAATGAAGGATTGATGATATGTAGATGAAGGAGTAAAAACTTTTTAATATACATATGCATCTACTATTCATAGCTTATACTGAAATTTCAATGTTTACGACGACATACATGGTGTTTTGCTAAGGTCTGAACAGGGGTATGCCAATCGATTCTAAATGATCTCCTGATCAACGTTTGTTCGGACACTCCCCCCCTTAAAATCGGTCCTTCCCTCCTAAAATCGCGATTGAAAATTTCGAGGGGTCAACCTAGAAAATGTTTTATAAGTTCTTTTAGAGCCATCCTAGGATACTGGTTGAACGCATTAGAAAGCTGAGCCTTCAAGCTTTCCAACGATATCACCCACGACCCAAGCCGCCAACAAACAAGCAGGAGAGACCGCATCAAACTTCGAAAATGGCAATTTCAAAGCCCAAAATTTGACCTTAACCCTTCATTCTGCCGATTTTTTGTATGGGAAGATCGAAACTTTTTTTGAGAAAAAGCTTCCTTGTCAGAAAAAAACCGCACTCGAATCCGACGGCGCGTTATGAAGTTACACACCCTGTATATTACTCAGACTAGGGCAAGCCGTCGTTTGATTAATATTATAAGTTACATAATCAATCTGAACTATATTTTGATAGAACTCTGGAAAACCTTATGTCAAGCTACCGAATGTGAAAATCGGTAGGTATTATCCAGGAGACCACTTTGAATCGAAAATCAGCCCAGATTTTAGTACTCTCCTGAAAACTACCGATTTTCACATTCGAAAGTTTGACATGGTAGGGAACTGGACCAGGCGTTTATAAGGTATACCACTAAATGCATGCTAATTTTTTTCTAATAATTTTTGTTTTTAGTCTAAATTGAATAAACAATTTTCTTTTATTTAGCACCAATTTATTCACATTTCCATATTTAATTACATACATTGAATTTCCTCTTCTTTCTGTATTTGATGACATGGTCCTTCATAAACCCCATATACAAAAATTTCTAGATCTAAATCTCTTGCAAATGCACTTTCGAATCTAAATCTAACAAAATTATGATTTATCCCACCATCGTAAATTTTTACATCAGATGTATAAGGATTGTAGTCTACGACATATATCCGATTGATTCTGAACCACAATAAAGAATCCTACAAAATTATTCAATGCAATTTTGTCGAAACATTTAAGGAAATAACACTTACTTCTTCAGGAAATCTTATAAATTTTGTAGTCCATCCCAAATAACCACCTTGTTTTACTTCTTTATGATATATTAAAGTCTCTTCATCCTCTCCTGAGCCATATATAATGGTCTGAACGGATTCTCTGCTGGAAGTGACTGTCAGAACTATACTGGATATTATCAGCAAAATGAAAAGAGTTCTCATCTAAATTAAAATTAAATTAACAACAGTCAAATAGATAACAGATCCCATATTTACCTTTAATTGCTGAAATTTTAATCAGCACGCTAAGTTTAAGAAGTATGTTAATCTATTTTTTTCACTTAAATGACTGCCAAAACTTTCGTAATAACCAAAAATTTATACGAGTTCAAAATTTCAACTATTTATGCTCGTCGAAAGGTGTTACTTGTTTGTAAACGTACATATGTTTATTTCGTTTTTTACTACTCTCTTACAGCTGTGCACTATGTGAAACCTATGAGTCAATCAAGAAAATATTCTGTTAATTTCTTAATAGAAAACAAAACAGGTCTGTATATCTACAATGGTTGTACACCTTTGAAGATGAAACTAACTGGAACGGAACACACGAAAAATTTTTGAGGCAATTTCTTAAAATGTGTCAGTGCAAACTAATACTGAAACAAGAAGCCATAGCAGCAGTAAAAAGAAAATTTTCGGTAGGAGCAGTAGGAAATGTAATGTAGGAAACCTATATTAAGTAATAAAAAATTATATGAAATAATATAGTAATAAAACTAGTTTATTTTAATAGTATTCTTGATAATATAATAAACAACTTTTCGCGTTAGTATAAACTTTTTCAGACGTGAAAATTTTCCTTTGCCCCAAAAATTTCTGTGTTGGTTGAACTACGGCACTGATCCAACCTACAAAAAAACAAAATGGCAGCCAAAAAACTATAAGAAATATTTTATTTAGAAGAAAAATCATTTTTTCTAACACAAATAAAGGGATATTTCAATGAATAAAACTTCGTAGTTAATTAAACTCTAATCTTACGTGTGGAACGATATGCCGGGCGGACGGCAACGCATTCTATTTTGGCAACTCGGCACTGCACACTTCATTGCGGATTTACGCTGTTTTCTTCACTGATGTTTCTAAATAAAAGTCAATTATAATTGTTACACAACTTATCCAAAAAAACCATGCACCTCACTTGAACCAAAAACTCGTAGTTTTTAAAAAAACGGCACTTTTTCGCGTTCAAAAAATTATTTCAAAACTAACTGACACTCAACCTACAACAGAATTTTGCTAACTCTCAAAATACAATTTTTGCCTCATTCACATACAACACACGTATAGGGCAGTTCCGTTCCAGTTAGTTTCATCTTCAAAGTTGTACACATATGTAATCTTTTAGAAAATGTTGATATATTTGGAAGAGGTTGAGGTATATTTTGTATATCGAAATTTGAAAATCAACTATGTATGTATAATAATATACCCGACCTAAAGCAAGCTTCGAACCTGCGACCTTCAGAGTGACAAAGTAAATTTGTGTAGGTATACATGTGTATTATGCATATATTAATGATATTCTTAAGGTTTAGAAATTTTGATCCCTAATAGAAGGATTTCAATTTCGAAATTATATAATAATTTTTATAACGAAGCAATTTTGGTGGATTGATGATAGATAAAAGAGTACAAACCTTTTAGTATACTATACATAGCTCTTACTGAACATTTGTTAAGTGTAATTTCAAAGTTTATATGTATTGTTTCCATAAATGACGACGATTTCAATCCACAAGTGTTTTCTTGTTTCCTTCGATGAAGTATAAATTTAAACTCCTGGACCAGCAAACTGTTTACCATTTTATTGCCATAATTTATTGCACACATATTGTTTAATATTTACTGGTTTTTTGATTCAGGAAGGAAGGCAAGTCTGTCTCTCTTAATCACAAACTAACTGACCAATTACGATCGTTTTTACGAATGATATAATGCCGCCATGATAGTTTCAGTTGGCGAAGTCACCGGGCTACGATGCCACGCTTTTGATTGTTTCGTGGAAAAAAACGTTTTTGGCCATTTTTTTCTGTTGTGTCAGTTTATTTAGAATGTGTTTGTTCTGCAAATAACAACATTTCAAATTGCAGTTAAAGTTATTCATATGTATCAATGATTACGCTAGCAGCACAAACTACCTAATATAGGTGTGCTAGCAGGTAAGCATTTGTTTATTTGTTTGCTGGAACATAGGTTTTAGAAGTTCGTTTTTTTAATTTAATTCGGCATGATAGGGCAGATGGGATATGAGGTATAGGTACCCCATTTTGCCTGCAAAAATTGCTTTAGTTAAT
Organism: Machimus atricapillus; assembly: GCA_933228815.1. Lineage (NCBI taxonomy): Eukaryota > Metazoa > Arthropoda > Insecta > Diptera > Asilidae > Machimus > Machimus atricapillus. Next base: position 26,947,046 of record OW121787.1, on the reverse strand, counting down.
TTTACTATATCAGTACAAGTGTATTGGCAACATCAAAATGCTCGTGACAATATTGTATTCGATGTAAAAATTAACAATAGGGAATGCATCTATAGCTTTTGAATATTACACTCTTGTAATATTTTGGCAAAACACTACTGTGTTTTCCTATTGCCCTGTTGTTTTACGAGGCGGGTCTGGTCCTTTTTAACCGTCCCGTTGTTTCGGTTTCACGTTGTTTGCTACAGGGTACTTGCAACATCGAAATCTCTACGCATATTGAAAACAACTATTTACAATTCCAAAATTGATGCACCTGTAGAAGTTTCCGCCCTGTTCCTTTTTGAATATCCATAAAACTACATATAAAGTGTACAGTGTACTAATAGTAATTAGTATTCTTATATCCAGAACAGAACAAGAACAAACCTTAGTATTACTAACAAATATTACTTCAGCGAAAAACTATATGTAAATACCGTTTTCAATTCATATTCATTTAGAACAAAATTATTCATCTTTTTGAGGGCGTATCAGTTTCCTTGGTTTGTTATTTTAATTACTGATTGATTAAAATTAGTAATGAATGAATTCTAAAGGAAAGGTAAGGTACAAAAAAGAAAACCTATTATAAATTTATTTCGAGAAAGAAGTCGTTCTGAGATAATAGAAAATTTTTAACCCTAAATTACCAGCGAAATGTTAAATTGACATACTACACAGTAGTGGGCTCGACAACAGAGATAAAATATATTGGAAAGCATGTTCATCTTCGTATCGTTAGTACAATAGTAAATAGTGCCGGAGTATGAAGAGAAATGCGCACTAGGAGGAGGATCAATAATACAAAAAGTCAAAAATAAATAAAAACAAAACCAACTATAACACATAATATATATTATTTAAAATTATAACATTAATAATTTGAAAATAGTACACGTTTTAATGGATTGGTATTTCTAAAGGTTCAATATAGCCTTTTCTTTCCAATGATATGATATAGTTTTCAAATTTATTTATACGGTAACATGCTCCTTCATATATTCCATATATGAAAAACTCTAAATCAAGCTGCCTAGAATTTGGAGAATGCGCTGTAAATTCAGCATATTCTTCGTTAGCTCCACCAGATAAAAGATCAATCTTGGCATTATAAGGGTTGTAATCTTCCACTACCATTCGTGTAATTTTGAATTTATGTAGTGCACCCTGATAAAATGAATTTTTTAAAATATTTAGGTATATATTCTCAAAATATTAGGTACAGTCTACTTACAGCTTGAGGGAATCTAAATGTAACTGTTTCTCCACCTAAGTCTCCACCAGATATTGCATGCTTGTAAAATATAATAAAGTCATCCTTATCTACTTCACCATAGGTATACGTCTGCATAACTTCTCTTGCATTTACCTTCCAAATCGCAATAAGGATTAACACGTACTTAAATAAAGCTCTCATCTACCAAGCAAAATATTAGATTGAATCAAAAATATAATTTATTTATTTCACAGAAAATACCATTGAAAATTTCCAAGTAATATTACTCGACTCTCCGATGATGAATGTCGATGTTTTGATATCAATTATGTACTTATATACCCATTGTGCGTCAAACCCATTCACGTGTAACTTCTAGTTGTTTTCAGCACTGCTATGTACGTCAATTTCTACGATGTTGTTTTCTTGTTCCAGGTTGTTTAGAGTTAATTCAAAACAGAACTGCTAATAAGGCACACATACAAAACCCAGAGTCATTAATTTCATGTAGGTATATGAAATAATACGTTAAAATTTTTCTTAAATCTATATTTTGTTATTAAAGGAAGTTTAAAAGTTTTCATCTAATTTTTATGTAAGTGTACACATTGATTTAAATTAAATCAAAAACTTTAATCAGATTGAAACTAATATATTAAAACGCAACTCCTTATATCTTTTTACTGTAACTTTCAAAACTTTCAGTTTAAAATTTGGCTTAATTAATAAGAAGGTTTGAAATTTGTACCTACTGCATATCTAGTCTGATATTTTACATACAAGCAGTAAATATCTGAAACGGAAACCTTTTAATAGCCATGCGTAGTAGTCAAGTTTTGATCGCTTAGACAAATTTCATATATAGTTATATTTCGTATGAAGCTTAATATGCCGGACGAAAAATATGAGTCTGGGCGCTACTGATCTACTAACACTGGCAACTTCCCATTTGGTGTCTTTGAAAAATAAAGACTAAACTACAAACCGAAAATGCCTCTATTAATTAAATTCTTAACACGTCCGAAGCTAAATGAAAAACATGTTACCAAAATTTTTTATTTAATTGTGCGTCGAATGGAATTTGCCCGGAGTCAATATCATTATTTGTTCACGAAATATACGAGACGAAAAAAAGCTAACGAACGTACGTACTTACGTATACACGCACACTCAGATATCCTCCTAAAAACGATGCATTCCGAAGCTAGAGATCTCAAAACGTGGAAATATGTATTTCAAAATTTTCAATTTCAAAAATCGGACCCATTACAATAACTTCTAAATGCAAAGTTAACAAATCAGAAATTAAAAATTGAATAGAAAATCGGTACTGCCATTAAATGTTTTTTTTTTCTTTTTGTACGTGCATCACAACTATAAAACTAGGATAATGCTTAAATTTAAGTTAGTTAACCATTCTCAGCTACCCTTAAAAACGTTGTCTTAAAAACATCCAATATAAATAATTATACTTACTCATTTAGGTGTCTATTACCTACATTCATTATAAATATTAGTAAACGTCTCTGAGCTCTGTCGTTTTTTACTTTGATAACAGACAAATTTTAAATGAATGGCAATATGTATTTCTTAAAGGTATGTGACCTTTAATCAAATCGCTATTGAGCAAACTTTTAACATTTATTCACAAACGGTTTTTATTTATTTTGCAAGCAGTTGCCAGGCAGTTGTCGTGTTACCAAATTGAGCACAATAACAAAATCTTAGCTGAACACTGAAAAGTCAAATTCCAACCATAAGTTGGAAATTGCACTCAACAGTAAGCCTAAAAAATAAAAATCACAAACTCATATTGATATTGTTATTATTTGACAGAATATGTTTGAAAGGACACAATAGCCTTTTATAAAGGTCTTAATATAAATGGGGATTAAACTAAGTTGGGTGCGCACAAAAGATCTCACCAGGTCGCGTTGCCTAGGGGAGGCGGTCCTCGCCTTTGCGACCCTCTTCTAATAATAATAATAATAATAATAATGTTTGAAATATGGAGGCCGGCCGTATGTAAATGTATACGAATCTGCTTACAAATCTTACAAGTAGGTATGTCTTTATTTTTAAGTTAGTAAGACGGGGTACTTAACGTTTGCAGTTCAATAAAACTAACAACGTTATTCTTTCCTAGACTTTTTTATAATCATAATATTCTTTGATAATCAGTCTTTGAAAACCAACATTTTTAAAAAAGTTTACGTAACATTATTAAATGAAAAATAATGAAAACATGCATAATGTCACATCACCCCATAATGCCCCCTGGTAGGGTAAGATGGGGTACCCTAAGGGGCAAGATGGGGTACCCCTAAGGGGCAAGATGGGGTACCCTAAGGGGCAAGATGGGGTACCTCTAAGGGGCAAGATGGGGTACAAACAATAAGCAAGCATCCGTTTTGCATGGCCTCTTCTGACCACTCTCCTCTATTTTTCTTTCCTTTATAACTTTTCACCATTCTACAACAATAGATATAGAAAAGTTTAAATTATTATGGCGTCATTCTATGAAGGAGCAAGATGGGGTATGGAGTATCCCATCTTGCCCCTTCATGCCCAACGAACTTTAGCAAATTATTTAAAGAAAACAAAGTAAAATGCAGAATCAAACAAGTTCTTACCTGTTGGCGTAATTCTTGTCACATATGAAAAACTTTACACCTCATCTGTGCTGACGATATATAGGCAACAGACACGACTTAAGTGAAATGAAAAATAAGAAGGAATGTGCCAAAAAACAGTTTTTCCGCATAAACAAAAAAATACGTGCTTTCGCTAATTAGTCAATGTGCTCACTAGATTGGCATCATAGCGGCGCAACATCATGCACTAATACGGTTGTGATTGGTCAATTATATCTCGAGTTAAAGCCACTACACCGTCTTACCCGCTACCCCGTCTTGCCCCCCCTCTCCCCTATGTTAATCTATTTTATTCACTTAAATGACTGCCAAAACTTTCGTAATAACCAATAATTTATACGAGTTCAAAATTTCAACTATGCTTGTCGAAAGGTGTTACTTGTTTGTAAACGTACATATGTTTATGTCGTTTTTACTACTCTCTTACAGCTGTGCACTATGTGAAACCTATGAGTCAATCAAGAAAATATTCTGTTAATTTCTTAATAGAAAACAAAACAGGTCTGTATATCTACAACGGTTGTACACATATCTTTTAGAAAATGTTGATATATTTGGAAGAGGTTGAGGTATATTTTGTATAGCGAAATTTGAAAATCAACTATGTATAATAATATACCCGACCTAAAGCAAGCTTCGAACCTGCGACCTTCAGAGTGACAAAGTAAATTTGTGTAGGTATACATGTGTATTATGCATATATATTAATGATATTCTTAAGGTTTAGAAATTTTGATCCCTAATAGAAGGATTTCAATTTCGAAATTATATAATAATTTTTATAACGAAGCAATTTTGGTAGATTGATGATAGATAAAAGAGTACCTACAAACCTTTTAGTATACTATACATAGCTCTTACTGAACATTTGTTAAGTGTAATTTCAAAGTTTATATGTATTGTTTCCATAAATGACGACGATTTCAATCCACAAGTGTTTTCTTGTTTCCTTCGATGAAGTATAAATTTAAACTCCTGGACCAGCAAACTGTTTACCATTTTATTGCCATAGTTTATTGCACACATATTGTTTAATGTTTACTGGTTTTTTCATTCAGGAAGGAAGGCAAGTCTGTCTGTCTTAATCACAAACTAACTGACCAATTACGATCGTTTTTACACATGATATAATGCCGCCATGATAGTTTCAGTTGGCGAAGTCACCGGGCTACGATGCCACGCTTTTAATTGTTTCGTGGAAAAAAACGTTTTTGGCGATTTTCTTCTGTTGTTTCAGTTTATTTAGAATTTGTTTGTTCTGCAAATAACAACATTTCAAATTGCAGTTAAAGTTATTCATATGTATCAATGATTACGCAGGTAAGCATTTGTTTATTTGTTTGCTGGAACATAGGTTTTAGAAGTTATTTTTTTAAATTTAATTTGGCATGATAGGGCAGACGGGATATGAGGTATAGGTACCCCATTTTGCCTGAAAAATTGCTTTAGTTAATTTTACTATATCAGTACAAGTGTATTGGCAACATCAAAGATAAAACATAAATATCTGTTTTTGGAAAATTTTTTACTCATCAAAATGCTTGTGACATATGTATATTGTATTCGATGTAAAAATTAACAATAGGGAATGCATCTATAGCTTTTGAATATTACACTCTTGTAATATTTTGGCAAAAGACTACTGTGTTTTCCTATTGCCCTGTTGTTTTACGAGGCGGGTCTGGTCCTTTTCAACCGTCCCGTTGTTTCGGTTTCACGTTGTTTGCTACAGTGTACTTGCAACGTCGAAATCTCTACGCATATTGAAAACAACTATTTACAATTCCAAAATTGATGCACCTGTAGAAGTTTCCGCCCTGTTCCTTTTTGAATATCCATAAAACTACATATAAAGTGTACAGTGTACTAATAGTAATTAGTATTCTTATATCCAGAACAGAACAAGAACAAACCTTAGTATTACTAACAAATATTACTTCAGCGAAAAACTATATGTAAATACCGTTTTCAATTCATATTCATTTAGAACAAAATTATTCATCTTTTTGAGGGCGTATCAGTTTCCTTGGTTTGTTATTTTAATTACTGATTGATTAAAATTAGTAATGAATGAATTCTAAAGGAAAGGTAAGGTACAAAAAAGAAAACCTATTATAAATTTATTTCGAGAAAGAAGTCGTTCTGAGATAATAGAAAATTTTTAACCCTAAATTACCAGCGAAATGTTAAATTGACATACTACACAGTAGTGGGCTCGACAACAGAGATAAAATATATTGGAAAGCATGTTCATCTTCGTATCGTTAGTACAATAGTAAATAGTGCCGGAGTATGAAGAGAAATGCGCACTAGGAGGAGGATCAATAATACAAAAAGTCAAAAATAAATAAAAACAAAACCAACTATAACACATAATATATATTATTTAAAATTATAACATTAATAATTTGAAAATAGTACACGTTTTAATGGATTGGTATTTCTAAAGGTTCAATATAGCGTTTTCTTTTCAATGATATGATATAGTTTTCAAATTTATTTATACGGTAACATGCTCCTTCATATGTTCCATATATCAAAAACTCTAAATCAAGCTGCCTAGAACTTGGAGAGTGCGCTGTAAATTCAGCATATTCTTCGTTAGCTCCACCAGATAAAAGTTCAACATCAGCAAGATAAGGGTTGTAATCCCTCACTTCCATTCGTGTAATTTTGAATTTATGTAGTGCACCCTGATAAATTTGAAAATATAATAATTTTGATATCCCCAAAATATTAGTTACAGTCTACTTACAGGGTCAGGGAATCTAAATGTAACCCTATCTCCAAGTAAGTCTCCATTAGATACTGCATGCTTGTAAAATATAAGAAAGTCATCCTTATCTTCTTTACCATAGGGATGCAACTTTTCAAGCTGTCTTGCTCTTATCTTCCAAATCGCAATAAGGATTAACACATACTTAAATAAAGCTCTCATCTACCAAGCAAAATATTAGTTTGAATCAAAAATATAATTTATTTATTTCATAGAAAATACCATTGAAAATTTCCAAGTAATATTATTCGACTCTCCGATGATGAATGTCGATGTTTTGATATTAATTAATTACTTATATACCCATTGTGCGTCAAACCCATTCACGTGTAACTTTTAGTTGTTTTCAGCACTGCTATGTACGTCAATTTCTACGATGTTGTTTTCTTGTTCCAGGTTGTTTACAGTTAATCCAAAACAGAACTGCTAATAAGGCACACATACAAAACCCCGAGCCATTAATTTCATGTATATGAAATATGTAACGTTAAAACGTTTCTTAAATCTATTTGTTATTAAAGAAAGTTTAAAAGTTTTCATCTAATTTTTAAGAAGTTGGGGATTAATGTAAGAGTACACATTCATTTTAATTAAATTAAAACTTTAACCACATTGAAACTAATATATTAAAACGTAATTCTTTATATCTTTGTACAATAATTTTCATCACTTTCAATTGAAAGTTTGGCTTAATTAATAAGAAGGTTTGAAATTGGTACCATTTCCATATCTAGTCTGATATTATACATACAAAGCAGTTACTATCTGAAACGGAAACCTTTTAATAGCCATGCGTACCTATAGTAGTCCAGTTTTGATCGCTTAGACAAATTTCGCATACCTAGTTATATTTCGTATGAAGCTTAATATGCTGGACGCAAAATATGAGTCTGGGCGCGACTGATCTACTAACACTGACAGCTTCCCATTTGGTATTCTTGAAAATTAAAAACTAATCTACAAACCGACCACACCTCTGTTAATTAAATTCAATTATTTCGCACGTGTTTTTATTTAATTGTGCGTCGAATGGAATTTGCCCGGAGTCAATATCATTATTTGTTCACGAAATATACGAGACGAAAAAGAGCCCCCGAACTTAGTTAACCATTCTCAGCACCCCTTAAAAAAGTTGTCTTAAAAACATTCAACATAAAAAATTATACTTACTCATTTAAACGCTATTACATATACATTATAAATTTTAGTAAACGTCTCTGAGCTCTGTCGTTTTTTACTTTGATAACAGAAAAATCTTAAATGAATGGTACTATGTATTTCTTAAAGGTATGTGACCTTAAATCAAATCGCTATTGAGCAAACTTTTAACATTTATTCACAAACGGTTTTTATTTATTTTGCATGCAGTTGCCAGGCAGCTGTCGTGTTACCAAATTGAGCACAGTAACAAAATCTTCGTTGAACACTGAAAAAATCAAACTCCAACCATAAATTGGAAATTTCACTCAACAGTAAGCCTAAACAGTAAAAATCACAAACTCATATTGATATTGTTATTATTTGACAGAATATGTTTTAAATATGGAGGCTAATACGGTGTTTTTAAATGTACAAATCTGCTAACAAATCTTACAAGTATGTCGTTGTCTTTAAGTTAGTAAATGAAGTTGTAAAAATATTGTCATTTCTATTCGAAGAGCTCTAACAGGTGGCAGCACCATTACAAAAAGTTCTCCAGGTATGTAGATTATGAGTAGCATATAAATTATCATCCTTTAATCAATTATTTCATGAAATTCTCAGAAAGCTTTAAAAGTTTCTTCTAAATATAAAAACGAATTTCTTTGCAATTTGGTGAACAATATTGAAGATTTTTTTATATTATTCACTTATTGTCAGAAAGAACTTCTTTACATATCAACATATTACAACAGGTATGTGACAAATATTATAATAAAAGTTTCAAAACAATAAGTTTTTTTGTTATTCTTCGTGATTAATGTTAATGTTAACAATTATATAACACAACTGAGAAGTGCGTAATTTCTAGTTATATTCAATAACACCTTTCGTTTCTAGTGATTTTTTTTTCTTTCTTGTATTCCGATTGAATGAACAATTTTTTTATACCTAGCACCACTTTATTCATATTTCAATATTTAAGAACATTGAAACTCGTTTCCTTTCTGTATTTGATGACATGGTCCTTCATAAACCCCATATACAAAAATTTCTAGATCTAAATCTCTGCCAATTGGAGATTCAAATCTGAATTTAACAAAATTGCTATTTACTCCACCATCCAAAATTTGTATACTATAGATTTGTAAGGATTATAGTCAACGAAAATTATTCGATTGATTCTGAACCACAATAAAGAAAATTCCATTGAATAATCGTAACATTTAAGGAAATAACACTTACTTCTTCAGGAAACCTTATATATTTTGTAGTCCCTTGTAATAAACCACCTGCTTGTAGTTCTTTATGATATATTAAAGTCTGTTCATCCTCTTCTGAGCCCTTCATGATGGTCTGAACGGCTTCTCTGGAAGTGACTGTCAGAACTATGTTGGATATTATCACCAAAATAAAAAGAGTTCTCATCTATGTAAATTAAAATAAAATTAACAACAGACAAATAGATAACAAATCCAATGTTTACCTTTATTTTCAGAAATCTTAATGAGCACGCTAGGCAAGAAGTATGTACTATGGTACTACTCTTTTTTATTCATTAAGGTGAATGGCGAAACTTTCTCAATAACCCAAAATTTATATGAGTTTAAAATTTCCATTGTACGACTATGCTCGTCGAAATGTGTTACTTGTTTGTAAACATACGTAGGTACGTATACCTACGTTTATTTCTTTATTTACTATTCTCTTACAGTTGTGTACTATATGAAACCTACGAGTAAAAAAATCTTTCGATAAACTTAATGATAATAGAAAATATACATATGTATAATGATTGTTCCCATACCTATTTTTTGGGTTATTTTGAAACATGTGGAAGACGTATGTATATTTGGCATATTGAATTGTAACCCTAAAAAAATCATAGAACCAACTATGTATTATATATAACCGACTTAAAGCAACCTTCGAACCTGCAACTTTCAAAGTGAGGTTTCAATGCTGTAATCAACTGAGATACCATGCTGACGTTTAATCGATATATTGGATCCACCATTTTGAAATTTAAAAATTTGATTGACAAGTTTTAATCAAATTACGTGAATATATGTATACCTATATGCAACAATGTACATTTTTATTAAATTCAAAGGAATTTAAAAAATTTTATTCGTATAATGGACTCAAATTTCAAAATATGATAAAAGATTCGTCATCATGAATTTTAAATTTCTGTATAACCTGCCTAATAAATATAGGACACTATGTTTTAATTAATATATTGGTAAAATAATTGAATGCTTGTGGTACATTTATTAAGTTAAAAAAAAAAGAAATTACATATTTTACAAATTTGACACATTTTCTTATGTCTTTTTTTTCACTATGGGAGTAGTAATAGTGTCAAGCTGTCAGAGTATTTAGGTATATTTTTAAAGAGCTTTTTATAATGAAATAATTTTAATTTTAATGAAAGATTGATGATAGATAAAAGCGTACAAACTTTTTAGTATACTATAGGTCATACTAAACGTACAGTGTAATTTCAAAGTTTATATATGTATGTATCGTTTTCATAAATGATAACGATTTCAATTCACAAATGTGTTCTTGTTTTCTTCTATGAATATAAGTTTAAACACCTGAGCCAACAAATCTTTTACTTTTGTTTTGCCATTGTCTATTACACACATATTGTTTACTGGTTTGTTGGTGTAATACCTCAGACCCCCGGAGACGTAAAATAGCATTGTTTTGATTAAGCGATTGCGCTTTGCTTGCAATTCTGAAAAATTTTTGAATTCAGGTCGAACATGCAGGATAACACAACTCTTAACCATTCTGTTGGACATTTAGTCATTGCACTAGAAAATAATCATTAGTATAATAACAATTTATATAGAAAAAGTTTACACATCAGGGGGCTTGGTTTAATGAGCTTTAAAATAAGAGGTCATTGCCTTTAGGCGAGCGAAAAAAATGTTTAGGTAGGTATATCAAATATCAATTGCTTTCAAAGGAAACGGTTAGTGAAACATTTTTGAAGTTTTGAATATTAGTGACTATAGTTTTGAAAAACTGTTAAAATTGTTTTTTTAAGAAAACTTTCATAAATTGCTGAAGATATACATATGCATAAATAATCCTTTTCTTGTGCAACACGTAGCGCGTGTATCAAAACGGTGTAAACTTTGACCTCCAATTATTTCGAATATCATAGTTTCATTGAATTTTCCCTACAAATATTAGATGCAAGTAGCTAGGTACGTATAATTTCACCTACTTAACCTTCGGCAACATTAAACGAAATTTAAGACGATTTAAAGCCAATTGTTGAAGAGAAATATTTGCGTATAACGTACAAAGCGTGCAATTGCTACAACATGCCCTGATCGCTATAGTTACGATACAAATACAACCAATAATTTAGCTTAACAATGCAAATATTAAGCGCCTGCACCAACTAGAGGAAAAATTTAAAATGCATCACTCACGCGCCTTTAATACCCTATAGAAAGTTAAATGGTCTCTTTGAAAGTTATTAGACCACTTTCATCGCATTAAGAGGTGTTCGCCACGTACATGGGGCACCCTCACGTTTTCCCACTTTAGATTGGATGGCCACACATTCTTAAGACGTGTCCAAGCCTCCAAGCAGAGTTTTACAGAATTGTTCTGAAAATTAGGTAGGTTCTCTTGAATTTGGGGAGTCCTTTCTGAGCACATATTTGTGAAAATGTTTCCTCTTTTACATTATAGTAAAAAATGCTTAATACAAGTAAATTGTACAATTTGTTCTGATATTACGTACCACATATGTACATATGTATATGTATATCGTACAGGATGGAGTATTAATATGGGTATTTATCTATTTTCTAGTGTTAAATAAAATACATTCTAATGGCTTTTGAACAAGTTTTTAAAATAATGCAAAGTCTCTTCGGTCAGTTGAACTTAAAAACCAGAATAGGTATTCTTAAATCAAATCATGCAGCTCTTGACGTGCATTCATATGAACAACAAATCACTCCATACAAAAACGTCAAAATCTAGCCTTGAGTTTTCATAGATCAAATAAGCCTTAGATAAAATATGTAGGTATCTACCGGTAAATTTTTAACTACTGTTGTTTGTTAGATAAACGCATATACCGCGCTTTTTGAAAAATGTTTTCGACCAAGTCTGGGCTTTTTAATGTATTTATAACTGAATTTAATAACAATTCTTAGAAAATATCTAGTCAAGTCATTTGACACGAGTTCATTTTTTGGAGACCATGTCTAGGAACGAAAGCATTCTTTTCCTTCAAATAGTTTTCCCAAAAGTCCTTGGGCCTATAAACAAAGTTTATTCACATTCAAACTTTTCACACACGATATATATAATTTTATTATAAACACATAAATTACCAATTATTAAAATCAACTTAAACGTAACGGTCTCATGGCATAGTTAAAATGTTTTGTCGGCCTCCCGCACGGTATGAGCAGGTATAAAAGCTATAAAAGCCAAGCAAATAGAAATATCGTAATGAAATTTTCACAGTATATGTGTGTTTATCTAAAATAAAAAATCGATTGGGTTTTTAAATTATATTAGGAATATATGTAATTTAATATATCATGCCCCACACGAAAGAGTTGAGAATAAAATACAATTAAGTTAGTTTTGTTTTATAATCGGAACTTAATACCAAAATTAGGAGGCATTGACCACTGAAGTATCGTAACTTAAAAGATATAGATTCGTATCTCTTTAAATTGCATTTAAATATAAAAATAAATATGTATGTAGTAATACTAAAAATTTATCTTAAAATTTTGTACTATTATTGAATCTTATTTTGAATTGAATCTTGTGAAAAAGATCCATTTAAACTGCGCATAAGTATTACAATTACTTACATAGTTTTCATTTAAGGGTCATCCATAAATTACATGATGTCACACGTATGTATAAGGACGGAGGAGGACGTCTAAGAAGTGTTACAAAGTGTGACATGGGGGATGCCGGGTCTAGGCTCTGTGATGCCACATCATCGAAAACATCTTAGTCCTATAGGCTAGTCCTGACAAAAATTTTATTTTATAGTTAGGCATAGGTACTCCTGATCTGACTTGTCAATTTGTCTAAAAACTGCTAATTTTGTGTGATATAATTTAGATGACCCCTTATAAAGAAGTTGTTTAAAAATTGTTTATCAAAAAATTAAATTAAACTTGTTCTTAGTTTATAACCTTCCTCCTTCGGAAATCAAAAGTTTTTCACTGCGAAAATAAAAAACTTAGCCAAATCTATAAAAGAACTGATTCGACTTGGTTAGGTACTCGTTACTAGTACCTGAAATATTATCCCCCAAACGACTCTTAAACTTTCACCATTCTCAATTCTGAGCACATATCCAGGTAGTAGATACCAAAGCTGATCCAGCACAAGTCGATTATTTAATTTACACGGTTGCAATGGTTTCGAAACTACAAGGGCTATTGGGGCTTATTGCAAAGCTCACCGGATTTAGACCGGGGCGTGCAAATAATCTCTGTAACTTCGCGTTATTAATCACTTGAAAAACCCCCGGAGAGCGCTTTAATTCAACAGCTGAAACTAAAAGTAAGACAATCCCACACGATTTCATTGTGGAGGAGGTTCCTGGTCAGGGCATAATGGCGTGATATCACTCAACATTCCCACTCGAAATGCATAATACTTTATACTTCTGGACTACGCCAGTCTTCCTGGCCCCTGACCATTCCAGAGCCCTGATGCGAGGATTCCCGTGTGGAATTAGTTCCATGGAAAACTGAGGGCAAAACCCCAAATGGTCACTGGTCTTAATTTAATTCAGAGAAAGAGTTGATCCAAATTATGTTAAATTTTGGAGCTGAGAAGGCGGGTGCCTGGCCATTAATTCGGGCAGTTGGTCTAGCATTTATTTAAAGGGCCGCAACGGGCACACTCTCATAATTTGATGAGAATAAGCATTGTGGTAAAGTTCGGGGATATAAATACATATACATACATACAGTTTGCCAGGGAATTCCACGGAGGTTTTTAATCCCCCGATAACCACACACTTCAGTCATAGTTCGGGCACACGACATCATGTTTATACCCTTACCCCTAAGGAGTAGATTTTCGTTCTTATATTTGCCTTCTGCCAGTCTAAGAACTAGTCAAGGGGGTTTTGAAATAATTTACGAGTTACTCTCCTTTAACCCCTTCTATGGGTCTTCTTCGGGAGCCCAAACACAGCATATCGCTCAAGTTTGTGGTCCAACTTACAAATTGCCACTATAAAAGCAATCCTGTAGCGAAGTGCATTCCTTGCTCATGGGCGCCAAGACAAATATATCAAAGAACTTCTTGAGCAATGTCTCCGGGCACGTCCATTGTGCTATTAATTTGGCGCTCAATAGATTTATTCGTCCTCTTAATACGGAAACTCTCATAAAATATTTCGACCACGTTTTTAACCCAAAAATTTATTTGTTAAGGAAATTGTGATTGGAGTGCTGCATTACGGCCGCTCCCGACTGTTCCGCACCCACCACCGCCCCCGACAGAGGGCTCGAAGGAGCCCTGCTAATGTTTTGATGCTTTAAGACAACCACAGGGCTTCCGGAGACCCGAGAAATTTCACTGGAATAGCTCTGAAGAAATTTAATTTTCATATCATTGATTGGGTGAATTAGACTGGGAGCAATGGGGTGCCAAGCCATAGCATGCGGGCTATTTACATAGATTTCACTAAAGAACTTTGAAGCTCATTTACTAGATCCAGGATTATTTTAGTAAATAACTTGATAACTTTTTTTGCTTCTTATTCCTTAGGGAATTCTCCCATCGAAATTGCATGAAACTGAATTTTTGATCAGTGTCCACATCTGGAAGTGAAATGGTCAACTCAACTTGGAAACTTTAATTTTTTTTTTTCTTGATGGGCTCCACTTCTATCTGCATTTTTCTCATTCATTATTTTTTGTACGAATTCAAACACTGGGTGACTCTAAAAGACATCTAGTCCTAGATACTACCAGAGTTTGTTTCCTTTTGTTTGCCTTCATTCGAATTAAAGAGCTTTTCGCGGAAAGTTTTAACCGACCCATAATGAACTTTTTAATTTCAACGAACAAACGAAGTGAAATATAATTAGCAAGAGAAAGTTCCAAACGAGAAAATTAGGTCCGATGTAAATAGACGAGTTTTTTTTTTTTTTTTGTCGTCTATCTCCGTAGTATTGCTGAAAACAAATTGCTCTCCATAAATTCAAAGGGTGACATTTCGTGATAAATAATGGAAAACTTACGATTTTAGAAAAAAGAAAATTTGTATCCATATTTTAAGAATTTTACGGCAGCAAAAGAAGTTTTCAACATTTAAGGGAAGACTTAATTATTCTTCATTGGTCAACCATTTTAATTTCAAATACGTAAAATATGTTATCGCTCTGTAATTACAAACATCATTGATATAAGTTTAAATAATTTAAAATAAACAGACGATTCAAAGTCAGAATTCCAAAAAATCATATTTAGTCGTTTAGGCACATACACATACATATGAGTTACATTTACATACATATGTCAAATATATAACTTTAAAATACATGTATACATATGTACATCAACTAAAACTAAATAAGAATTTTTATTGACAAAGTAACAACTACATATATAAAAATCGAATATCGAAATGAGTTTTTGTTGTAAAAAATAGTATTGTAGTTATTACACTCATTACTTAGGCACACTCGTTAAAGTGAGGGAGAGAAGCGTTGGATTAACTAGGCACATAATTAACACGAATTTCTCATTTTAATTGCGAGGCGAGTATTTTATGGTTTCACATCCTCCAAACTTTCAATTGCGATTTTAGGGGAAACGGACCGATTTTAGAGTGGTCTCCGAACAAACATTGATCACCATGATCATCATGTAAAATCGATTCGTATAACCCTTGTCAGACTTTAATGAAATACCCTGTAAATGAAATAGACGTTCTAAGAAACACTGCTGTAAACATAAAGTCAATTTGCGCGGGAATTTTACTGACGCATAAATAAAATTAAAACAGACACTTAAACGGACAAGAAATCGATTAATTGATCTTATCCAAGCAAGCACATTAAACAAAAACGTTTTAAATACATTTTTTTATGGAATTAAAGGACAATGGGCAAAACACTATGGGAGTTGGGCCTGCTGACCAATACACATGAGATATTGTTTTTGTGATAGGTCATAACACACAACTAACGAGAAAAATATAAAAAAAAATTAAATTTACCGGGTTGTTGTACAGTCACGTCGAAAAGTTTTATTTATTTTAAAAGGGGCCTAAGTCTCTCTTTTACTGTTCTTTACAAAAGGTCTGAAGGCTCTTGTTTTCTAGATTTGAACTAAAAATTTTTATATAGTTTGTCTAACTACGAGCATAATTCCTAATAAGGTCAAGAAATTCGTTGATTTCACCAAAATTCTACCTCCGTTGCAACTCAAATATCACTTTTATGTAAACTATGAAAAATGTAACTATAGAAGGTCTAGTAATAGAATTATTAAAAAGCCCATAGTTTAGTAGTTTCTATCTATCAATTGTAGTGAATACCATTGGATAATCTGGAAGTTGCTTTGGGGGTCGCAGTATGTAATTTAATTTCCTTTAATTTAACTAAAATTCTAGTGAATTCGTAGTTTTTTCATTCAAATTCAATTTCTCGTAAATGTGAGACTTCTGATTTAATATACATATTAATATTATGTTTTATACCCATAATCCTATTTTATTTACTCACAATACTTTCTAAATTTAATTTTAATATTTTCCCTCTTATTATTTTAGATTATAAAAAATTCATTCGAGTTGTTGTTACAGATGAAATGATACTACTGATATTTTTAGTTGGCTGTATCTATGCATAAATTACCATACCATCATAAATATTTACCTGACCTCTTAATAAATATATGTACTTTCTAAACGCTGCTCAATACTACTTTAATTCTCAGAAGCCTGCAAAACCAACAATATCAGTCGTACGATATATACACATATTTCCAGTGAAATTTACTGAATTTATAGCATAGCCGAACACTAAATTCGTTAGTCAATTTTCCTAAATTTCAGATGAAATTTACTGGTAAAGCTGCGAAATTCCCTGTCATTCTAGTTATATTTCCCAGAAAACCACAGAAATAAAATAGAAATGCATGAAATATCATAAAGTCGAGTTCTAGTGATTCGCATATGATTAGATTTTGATCTGCATATCCGGGAAACTAACTCTAGTTGAGATTCACTTCATTCTAATGAAAATATTAGTTTAGAATGTATTTGACTAGGGAGGTTCTAAAATCACTATAGTTACGGGAACAAAATATTTAAAAAATGTTGATTTTAATAGTAAAGTAGTACAGCCCCTGGTTTTTTTGTTTAAACAAATATGGTTGAAACTGTTTTGAAATAAAAAAAGCCCATAATAGAGTATTTTGAATTTTGGATCGTAAACAAGTTTTCGTCCACAGGAATATAAAAGTTGATCTCGAAAACACCATTGAGAGACTCGCATAGGGTAAAACTAGAAAAGTTTTTATTATTCATTTAAAGCATTTTCTAAATATTTTATAATGGGTCTCCCTCCCGAAATAATTTTCCTGAATTTTCCCTTTTACTCTAATTGTTTGGCTGAGAGCTGCAAATTTTTTATATTACGTACCATTAAAGAAAACTTACAAAATATATAATAAAAATAAGTGTAAAACGGATTGTTGTTGTTAACTTCGAAGAAGGCATTTGTGCTTTATTTTATTTTTCCATTCCTTTGCAATTTCATGATAATTCTTTAGGATTCAGTCGAGTAGTAAAGCGAACCAAAACAATATCATTCCGCCTCGTCTCTTTGAAAATTAGCATTTAAAACAATTCCTGAATTAAGGACAAACTAAAGACTAGCGAGCTTTCTTCAGGCCAGAGTTCTTCGAGTTCTTTCGGAAGGCTACGTTACAATTAATCTAAAATCCTGTCGAATGACGAGCAATTATGCTAAAAGGTTCGATGGTGTTTGCTGCAACTGAGAAGGTTCTCGGGCAAATGATCCAATAAAGGGAAAGTATACAGCTCCGTTCCCGGGAATCTTGCTTTTTTAGAGGGTAATCCTATTTCCAGCGACTTGATGTAACAGGGCCACAATGTGCCCGGAGTCGTTGACAGTAAGCTCGACTGGCCAGGAGCAGGCAAACAACTCTTTCCATACGAAACTATGTATATCCAAAAGGATCTGGACATGTTTAGCAATTCCGGGCAATTCTTTATGCCCGACCGAGGTGAAAACTTTTGGCAGTGTTAATAAGCCCGAACAGAATTCTCTCGTCGGCCACTTTAAGGGGGTATACAAAAGTTCATCATCCACAGCGCTAAACATTATAACGATCCAATTTCATTTATATGCTAATGAGACACCTGTTATTATTCTGCACCAAACGGACGCTCTGTGTACTTTCTATCAAGTTTAAATTGCTTGTAGTCATATAATCGCACTTGGGTGCAAAACAACTTCTGCTCCTGTGCTGTTGACACCGAAACACTTCCTTGGCCCCATCAGTGGCCACGGGGAAAGGGGGCTCCGGTGCTCCTCTTGATCGTCACACGGGAGTCCTGGTAACTAGCCATTGTGCTTTCTTTATGGGGACCAGATGCTGAAAAGTATGGCAAATGCTCGCAGCCACTCTCAATGCCGGCGATGGTGTTTCTTATATTGAGCTAGATAAGATTTTACTATGTCGAGTGTCAGCAAAACTTTTTCAGCCAAGTCCAGTCGGTTTATTAAATCAAGAGACTCAAATCGATTTGATGAAAATTTAGTGGCCCAGCGCTGAGAGATGAGTTCGATTTTTCATAAAATGCTGAACGTAATTAACTAATCATTTAAACTCTGGCGAAGGACTTTTTCTACACTTTAATTGCGAACAACGCAGCTTTGGCGTAATGAACTTTGTGGCACGAAATCTGCTTGGATTTGGAGATTAATTTGAGCACCTTTCTGAAAAGTTATGCATACTACAAGGACTTCAGAAGCTTTTAAAGTTACGATAAAACTTCTTTAATGTCGAGGAAAATTTTAGGAGTTGGGTTTTACATCACCAATAATTAATAAATGAAAATTTATATTAATTTATTGATTATACTAGTCGCTTTGAAATACTCTTACACTAAGTTTAAACATTTATATGATGTAAATACATACACAGATACACTATAGACTTGGTTCAAAAAATTCTGTTAATAGAAAACTAAGGTACCCAATTTTTATTAAAGAATATAATACAATGAATGCAATAGATTTGAGGAAGGAAAATTTGAGTTTTTAATTCATAATTCGGAAGAGGAATGAACAAATGAGACATATAAATTTTTCATTTTTTTGAATAAGAATAAAAAACAAAATTAAAATTTTGAAAAATTTAAAAAAAGTGGAAACAAGGTGAAATTTCATGCAAAAACAATTTATAAAATACAGGCGCAGGCATTCATTTTATATTCACAGATTGAGCAGATATATGTACATATACTTATTTCGTTTTTCTAAAAACAGTATGCCTTTGACTATATTTTAAGATTGTTGTTGACATGAATTTTAAAATAACCATATTTTGTATCACTTTCCAATTGCTTCCTTAATAGTGTAAGAAAATTAGTTCAAAAATAGGCAAATAGACCGAATAATTGGTGTAGTTTTGAAAATTGGTACAGTTATTCCTTGAGGTGTCTTGATTAACATACTAAAAGTCCTCGAGGGTTGGGGTGGTGTTGGGGGTGGGGGAGGGGTTTGAATGTCACTTTTTCGAGGTTTTCGTTCATATCTCGAAAACTTTTAGAAATAGCATTACGATTAGTTCTACGAAAATTAACTACATAAAATTTCCAACAAATTAGATTATATTCATTTTTACTGTAGGACCTATACTTAAGGAGCTATAGGCAATTTAAGTTGGCAAAAATAAAAGTATACTCACACATCTGTAATTCTGATGTTCTTGAAAACTTTACGCGGCTGCGCCACGTTATCGCGGCTAAATTGTTACCATTTTTATGTTTGCTGACCGTTACGTGAACATACCGCAAAGTTTTACGGAATAGATATTCAAAACAACCAATGGATATTTTTTGTAATTGGAATTTTGAACAAAAGCCCTCAATGAAGGATATAGCAGCCATCTTCTATAACCCAACATCAACTCCAGAAGCCATACAAGAATCAGGAGAAAGGATGTTTCTGACAGTGTATCGGACACCCTCTACTCAGACAGATCTTAACCGCTATCGATCCTCTTGTTTTTTTAAATGCAGTACCAAGCTCAAACCTGATCTATCTTCTCCCCCTCCTGCTGGGGTCAGCGAAATATCACGCTTTTCGGGTGTACCACCAAGTACAAGAGTGGTTAGGGAACCAACTGCCTCCAGAAATGTAGGGTTGGAAGCGAGGAGCTAATGGAAACTTAGAGCCAGTCACTACCTTGGATCTTCCCGCTCCTGACAACGTGTTCAGTTCCATTTTTTGCCGCTGCATGCATGGCTGTTCTGCAAAATGTGGATGTCGAAAAGCCGGGATTAATTGCAGTCTTGTTTGCAACGGCTGCCTAGGAGCTTTTGTTCAAAATTCCAATTACAAAAAATATCCATTGGTTGTTTTGAATATCTATGTTGAATATTGTGAGTGTTTTGCATTTCTCTTGTATAAGAGTGTTTTTTTTTGAATATGGTATAAGAGTAGGAATAGGCACGCACGTAGGCCATGTAATTCATTAGTCGTTTGTGAGACACTCATCTGTGAAGTTGAATATTAAATGTTGCTTAAAAAATAAAATTATATTATTTTTCCAACATGGTAGCAGAACGTGGTTGATTGATTTACTGGTTTACTGATCTACTGGTTATTGATTTACTGATTTCTTGAAATAAGAAAAAGAGGAAAGCAGACAGAATATTAAAAGAAACAAGAAGAGATATAAAGATAAAAAAAAAAGGGGCGAATATTAAGAGGAATAGATTTCTCGGAGGACAAATAAGAAAAAGAGGAAAGAAAATAAAATAAAAATTTAAAAATAAAAAAAATATATAAATAAAAAAAAAAAAAAATAAAAAAAAGAAGATCGAAAAAAAAAAAAAAAAAAAAAAAAAAAAAAAAGAAGATCAGTTAAAATAAAAGAAGAAAATAAAAAATTATGGCGTCTTATGTGAAGGTAGACGACATTATGATACCCATTTTTGATGGGGCAGACTATATCAATTGGAGAAAAAGAATTATGAAATTCTTTGAATTTAAAAAATGTAAAGAACAGATACTCAGAGAAAAAACGGAATCTGATGACCAAGATGAGTGGGATCACAACGACGCAAAAGCAACAAATTTTATATATAGTTCGATAACGAATAAACAATTAGAATACGTCGGAGAACTTGACTCTGCATATAAAATAATTAAAAAATTTGATGAGATGTATTCAAGAGAGTCAACGGCACTACAAATATTATGCAGAAGCAATCTAGAAATTATCAAATTAAAAGATTTTAAGGAAGTTGCATCCTTTTTCGATGAATTTGAAAAGGCAACAAATGAACTGAAAGCAGCAGGAGGAACAATAACGGAACAGGAAAAATTAAGATATATGCTAAAAGCCTTACCGACATCGTACAGCTATATTGGAGACTTAATAGATGTTTTACCTGAGAAAGAAAAAACCGTCGAATATTTAAAAGCGAAAATTAAAATGAAAGAAATAGAAGAAAAATATACAAACGAACCAAGAGGTCATCAATCAACAAACGTATTTACTTCCTATATGAGGGGAAAATGTTTTACGTGTGGCAAATCCGGTCACAAACAGTTTGAATGCAAACAACAACAATCAAAACAGCAAGTAAGAAGTCATGGAAACTATAGTTACAGAGGAGGTTATCAACGAGGCAACTTTAAAGGAAATCAACAAAGAGGTATTAACAACTACAACAAGAACAACAACAGAGGTATGTCAACAACATCAGCCAGTCATGGTCAACGAAGCGCACAAGGAAATGTATTTATAGCACAAGCAAATACGTCCCAGGTAAAAAATTTTAATAAATATATAAGAAGAGAGAAGAGTATAAATTGGATACTAGACAGTGGTTGTACAGACCACATTGTAAATGACGATACCATCTTTGAAGAATATGTAATTTTAAATAAACCAATAGATGTTAAATTAGGTGACGGTCGTGTATTAAAAGCTACAAAAATAGGTAGAATAAAAACAGCTTTTCAAATTTACGAAAACAATAGTGAGGTAACTTTATATAATGTATTTTATGTAAAGAATATGAGGCAGAACTTAATTAGTTATTCAAGAGTCACAGATCGTAATAAAATAATTTCTTACGGGAAAAATTCTAAAATTTTCAACCAAAATAATGAATTAATTGCAATAGCAAAAAAAGAAGGTAATTTATATTATATGAAAAGTCGTATAATCAATGCCCAAAACAAAGAAGTTTATACAAATACAGTTAAAAGACATAACATGACATTAAAAGAAAAGTGGCACCGCGCATTAGGACACATAAATTTTCAATACTTAGACAAACTTTGTCAGGGGGAAGTATTACAAGGTTTGCCTAAGAAATTGGAGTCGGAATATATAAAATGCGCTATATGTATTGAAAGTAAAATGGCAAATATACCTTTTGAGAACAATAGGAAAAGGGCAAAAGAAATTTTAGAAATTGTTCATACAGATTTAAATGGTCCACATGCAACTGTAGGAAACTTGGGAGAAAAATATTTTGTGTCATTCATAGATGATTATAGCAAGCTAGCAAAAGTTTATTGCATCAAATCAAAATCAGAAACTTATAATTGTCTTGTGGAGTATGTAAACCTAGTTGAAAATATGACTAATAAAAAAGTTAAAAATATAAGATGTGACAATGGCAAAGAGTATTTGAATACCAATGTTTATGAGTATTTAGCTAGTAAAGGGATTAACTTAGCTCCGTGTCCACCATATGTACATGAATTGAACGGAGTAGCAGAAAGGTATAACAGATCTATTATGAATATGGCTAGATGCTTACTAAAAGAAGCAAAAGTTAATAGAATTTTTTGGCCGGAAGTTATAAAGGCAGCAGCTTATTTAAAAAATAGAACACTTGCAAACACAGAAGAAATAAAATCTCCATACGAGATATTTTTTAATGTAAAACCAGATGTTAAATTTTTAAAAGTATATGGAAGTAAAGTTTTTGTTAGAACGCCAGAACAACTAAGGAAGTCAAAATGGGATGATAAGGCAAAATTAGGAATTTTACTAGGCTATAATGATAATAGCTACAGAGTTCTAATAGATAATAAAATAATTAATGCTAGAAATGTTGATGTGATAGAGGAAGGAGTAAAAGTGATAGGTTTTCAAGATGATAAAGATGAAAATAGTGAATATGAAATGAAACCTAGAGAGAAAATAATTGAAGAGACAGATGAGACAGATCAGAATTATGAAATAAATGAAAATACCCAAAATTCCGGACTAACTAGAGATCAAAGCCGATCTAGTATAGATGAAGATATGGAAATGAATCCAGAAATTAGACGTTCTTCTAGAGTCAAAATTAAAAATCCAAAGTACTTTAATAATGATTATGAAACTAACTATATATATGTAAACTATTGCGATTCTAATGTTCCTAGTACATTTGAGGAGGCAATGGAGTCTCCAGAGTCTGAAAATTGGAAGGAAGCGATGAAATCTGAATTAGATAGTCTTGAAATAAATAATACTTGGAAACTTGTTGAAAGACCAAAAGGTAAAGATATAATTGACGTAAAATGGATTTTTAAAAAGAAAAGTCAGAATCTGTATAAGGCTAGATTAGTTGCAAGGGGATTTCAACAAAAAGACTTATTAGATAACGTATATTCACCGGTAGCAAAAATGCAGACACTGAAAATATTACTTTCATATTGTTGTCAAAATAATTTGCAAATAGATCAAATGGATGTAGAAACCGCTTTTTTAAATGGCAAAATTATTTCAGAAGTTTATGTAAATCAACCAGAGGGTTATAAGAAAGACAACAATAAAGTTTACAAACTATTAAAATCGTTATACGGTTTAAGAGAGAGTCCTAGATCATGGTACGAATGTTTCAATGAATTTATAACGAAGATAGGGTTTAAAAGAAGTAATTATGACTATTGTATATATGTTAAAAATAATGGTAACGAACAAATTTATATATTATTGTTCGTCGATGACATGTTAATATGTAGTAAAAATAAAGAGAACATTGAGGAAATAAAACAAAAATTATCTAATCGTTTTCGAATGAAAGACTTAGGAAAAGTAAAAAATTATATTGGCATAAACATTGAGTATAACGTTGATAAAAATTTAATGACTTTAAGTCAAGAAAAATATATTGATTCATTGGCAAAGAAATACAATTTGGAAAATGCAAAGCTTTATAAAACACCTATGGAGACAAATTTAAAGTTAGAGTCAGCGAAAATAACTGATACACAAGTAAAATATAGAAACATAATAGGAGAACTTTTATATATTAGTACAGGTACAAGACCAGACATTGCATACAGTGTTAATTACCTGAGTAGATACCAAAACTGTTATGATGAAACGCATTTTAAGTACGCTTTGAGAATTTTAAAATATTTATACTTAACTAAAGAATTGAAATTGACTTACACAAAAAACACCACTGATAAAATAATCGATTGTATGGTAGATTCTGATTGGGCAGGTGATTGTAATGACAGAAAGTCGACTACGGGTTATGTTATCAGAATGTATAATAATGTGATTTATTGGAAATCACATAAACAACGAACTGTGACTAAATCTTCGACATTCGCGGAATACGTTGCATTGTCAGAAGCAGTAACAGATGTTATATTTGTACATGAAATTATAAATGAAATTTTTAAAGTTAAAATAGATACACCTATAAAAATATTTGAAGATAATTCAGGAGCTATAGCTATTGCGAAATATGGCAATTATACAAAGAATTCAAAACATATTGAAGTACAATATCATTATGTTAATGAAAATTTTGAAAAAGGTATCATAGATATAATAAAAATAGAGTCTGAAAATAATATTGCCGACATTTTAACTAAAAGTCTATGTAAAGATAAATTTGTTAAGAACAGACAAAAATTGCGATTAGTTTAGAAATAAAATATAATGTATTTTTTTTTGAAAATTGTAAAAGAAAAATGCAAAAGCAAGGAGGCATGTTGAATATTGTGAGTGTTTTGCATTTCTCTTGTATAAGAGTGTTTTTTTTTGAATATGGTATAAGAGTAGGAATAGGCACGCACGTAGGCCATGTAATTCATTAGTCGTTTGTGAGACACTCATCTGTGAAGTTGAATATTAAATGTTGCTTAAAAAATAAAATTATATTATTTTTCCAACAATCTATTCCGTAAAACTTTGCGGTATGTTCACGTAACGGTCAGCAAACATAAAAATGGTAACAATTTAGCCGCGATAACGTGGCGCAGCCGCGTAAAGTTTTCAAGAACATCAGAATTACAGATGTGTGAGTATACTTTTATTTTTGCCAACTTAAATTGCCTATAGCTCCTTAAGTATAGGTCCTACAGTAAAAATGAATATAACCTAATTTGTTGGAAATTTTATGTAGTTAATTTTCGTAGAACTAATCGTAATGATATTTCTAAAAGTTTTCGAGATATGAACGAAAACCTCGAAAAAGTGACATTCAAACCCCTCCCCCACCCCCAACACCACCCCCACCCTCGAGGACTTTTAGTATGTTAATCAAGACACCTCAAGGAATAACTGTACCAATTTTCAAAACTACACCAATTATTCGGTCTATTTTAATTAATTTTCTCAGGCTATAAGGCTGAGAAGTGTGATCATTTTCAACCGAGGATATTTAGTTTACTTTTTAACCAGCTATAACAATTTATTTTAATTTTATAGCAAATTTTACAAAAATAATAACTTTTGGGATTATTTCAAGTTTTACTGATGAAAATACTTTTAGAAACTACTCACAGTTTTCGCAAGTGTACCAAAAAATAAAGATTAGAGTGCTTAGAATAAAATGAAATAGTTATATTCATCACATATTTATTAAAATTAATATAGACATTATATACATAGACGTTTTCATGTATTCTTAACACTCATTATCATATTACTCTTCAGTATCTTCATTTTCTCGAGTTAGTCAGTTAAATATAGAATGGCACACCTCTTCTATTGCATACATATACCTACTATCAACTCGTCGTCTGTTAATTGAACTTTTGATCCATTGTAGGTTTTGATTTTGCTTATTGATAGTGAGACAGGAGTAGTAGGTAAATCTTTTCTGTAACACAAATGAATCTTGCATGAATTGACACCTCTGCTATGATGGTACCTTGGTTTTTAGTATCATAATGAAAACTCATAAACTCATTCATATATACATAGATACATATGTATATGTATTATGTCGTAGGAGCGAATGTTTTTTTTTTGATATCGTTTTGAAAATTTTTCCCGTAAGACTCTTTTGACAAAGGTATTTTGTCATATATTTCTTTTAATAACTGCAAAATTACGGTAACTTAGGAATACACGATCGCGTGCGGGAAAATACCTACTGATAATCTTCTTCAAAACTGGCTTATGTGATTTTTACCCAGAATTTGAAACAAAAAAAACTTGAAATACTTATGTAGGTAGGTATGTGGTTTTTGAAACGCTTGACGTTATTATTTGACTTAAAGTCCAATCTTTTTGTACCTTGTATGCATGATATTTTATCTATGGCAAAATTCAGTAGGTAGGTATCCTATATTTTTTAATTTATGGTAATTTTAAGTACCTATATGTTATCTTTTAACTGATAAAATATTTTATTTTATTACTTTTTAAATGTTTAAAGTAGAACTTAAAACATTTCCGGAGGATTTTAACTCCCAAAACCATCCCCTGGGTATGTGCCTGCCTTGATTTATGAATATTTTATGTACCCGAAAATGAGTTCCTCAAAATCAATTACCTTCTGTGCTTATGAAATATATAGCTGGTCCTCGTACAATTTTCCAATTTCACTGAACCAATTTCGAAAAATAATCTCATCTCAACAACAGAACCAAAAGGCATCGAAATAATTATTATGAGTCTCCAGCCGAGTCCCATTATGTCCACTGGATTTAAAAAACAAAAAAAAAATAAGCAGAAAATTGAGAAACCATAAAATCGCAATCAGTGCACCTGGCAGCCACCGCATCCTGTTTTCGATGGCGACCGAATTCACCTTACAACTTCAATCAGAAACCAGAAGAGAGAAAATGGGGCCCATTAGCGGAAACCACAATTAATTCCGGCAGCAACTGATTGTAAACGTGTTTATCTACAGACAATACAATAAAATTTTCACTAAGCACACAATGCACAAGTTTTTAATTACTTTTTGAAATTTTAATAGTCACTCCCCCAGTTACGCCCGTTGGAGCATAAATAGAGCGAGTGCCGAATGGGGCCGCCTCCATTCAGTAGGTGCAAATTTTACATCTGTAATACCAGAAATGGCGACAAAATTCGAAAAACGCCTCCGATCTCCCCCATTGCCATTGGGTGTTCTGAATCATTGAGAAATTGCTGTGTTGCAATTAATATTGATAAGTACACAAAAAGCAACGAAACATGGTCTGCAGTTGCGACAGTGCTGCCGCAGTGTGTGCCCGTGCCACTGATGTGGCAATACGTTAAGGGTTAAATAATAATGAGGCGATAAACATCCCCATAGACACGAGGCGACGGCATCTTTTCCTTGATTCGACCAAAATTTAATCAGCATGCTACACAGCACGCCGCTCCTCCGATATCTGAATTAATATTGTTCTCCAGGTTAATTGTAACTCCTAGATGGGATCCAGTGCAGCACACCAAAGATGCTGACAATATAGAAGTGCTGCTGCTCTGCTAATTATGATTTCCGGGATTCTGAGACGTGGCCAACATACTTTATCAGCGTCCGGGTCTTGATTATAGCTCCCTCCGAACAGAGCCACTGTAGCATTATGTAATGGGAGCTGAACTTAGCATTGTTTAACGAGCGGGGTGCTCAACGGCGGGCGGGGGGTAGCGATGTCCTTGTGGAGTGCAGAACACTTTTGATAGTAGTTTTAAATTTTTGCTGTAGTTAACTTTCGATATTTGCGGATTGGGTTAAAACAAATATACATAACCCAATCGTTCAGGAATTAACCTACATTGAGGGCGTTAGCATAGGATAAAAAATACGCAATAACTATAGAAGAATAAATTCACTTATTTTATACAACTTAATATATTCATGAGTATGAGAGGTTATATTTTCAAATTGCAATATTTTCTGTATAAACCTAAAGGAGTTCTTATGCACACGACGAAAATACTCTGTCAAAATATTACTAGCTTTCTAACCGCAACTTTGTCCACGTGGATGTCTAAATAAAGAGAAAAAGAAATTAAAAACGTAAGAGAAATAAGTAGAATTATGTAATTGAGCTGGTCATCTTAGTCTGAAATTTCATTGTAAACTACGTTTACACACACCTAAGTAATGACAGATTTTCACACATAATTTCATCTCCTATTTTACTCCCTTAATTGAATAATAAATTATACCAAAAATCCTGAAACATATGCCTTTCTTGATTTCTAACCGAACGGTTAAGTTCCAATTTTTATGGTTTTGAGTTTTAACTATAATATTATACAAAAAACCGGCCAAGTGCGAGTCGGACTCGCGCACGAAGGGTTAGGTACCATTATCTATAAAAACGAGCAAAAAAATCACGTTTGTTGTATGGGAGCCCCCTTAAATATTTATTTTATTCCGTTTTTTAGTATTTGTTGTTATAGCGGCAACAGAAATACATCATCTGTGAAAATTTCAACTGTCTAACTATCACGGTTCATGAGATACAGCCTGATGACAGACAGACAGACAGACGGACGGACAGCGGAGTCTTAGTAATGGGGTCCCGTTTTTTTACCCTTTGGGTACGGAACCCTAAAAATGACAGATTTTCAGAATCAGTTAATCAGGTCAGTTCTTTTCTATACAAACTTTTTTTAGTTTTTCCCTGATATTTTTATGATATTCTTACACTAGCCGAAAAGAACAGTAGTAACTACTGTAAATCGCTGAGAATGAGTTTGAAATTTCAATTAATCTTCATCAAGAGCTCGAAATTCAATGGTTGCACATCGAGTTTTTCAATAAGGTATTTTGCAAATTAATTTTAAAACTGCATATTTTATAAAGAAGACGAAATATGTAGACTTAATTAAAATAGGATAACCAAAACAGAAATATAAATAAAAAATTTAACCGAATTTCATTGAAAAATGCGTAAACTTTGTAAAACTAAAAGAGAAGTTATGACACTTTTTGCTATCGCACTTTTCAATTTAATAGTTTGTGATTAATTTATACGTAATTTGAAGGTATTTTTACAGATTACAAATATGCTAACTAAAATGTTTGTGAGAAAATGTAAATAATACCTACTTATATTAACGTATTTTTGCGATTAAACATACATTACCATCGACCAACTTAAGTATGACTTAAAATGTACAATAACTTAAGAAAAATAGAATCGACTTAAAAAAATCCCAACCCCTAAAAACTATACAAAATAAATATATTAAAAGTTTCCTGCTACTACTTTCAACATTAAATACCAAGACTTTCCTAGATTTTTGAAGTTGGTATGTGAAAACCTAATAATTTAAATTTCCCGCTCAGGCGCCTCCTCACAGTTCCAACTGAACTTTGAGTTCAGTGGCCATTCCCGCCATTTCCGTTAGTTGCAAGTGACATTTACTGAAACTGCGCGCCCAGTATCGTCTCAGAGTGAAAAAATCTATTTAAATTCACTTAACCCGGTTAATTACTGCGTAAGTATAGTCAGTAAATATTTCGTCGTCATAATATTGTTAAATTTCATAAAATTCGACACGAGAAAGATCTTAAAATTCCACGCGAAGACGTGTTGAGTTCCGAGATGCTCGCCGGTCGCGGATGTGGTCATAAAGCGATTCATTTGGTGCTCAGGTACAAGTGCGTAGCATTAAATCGCGTTTTATCGAAATTCGCAGGCTGGGCGGCAGCGCGAGTGCAATGTGAGTGAACTATTAAGATGATGATATAATTATTTAAGTAAGTTGAAAAATCGTTTGTTCTCATTTTCATAATAAATCCCAGTGATGTTCCCGGGGTGGGCTTCTTTAAGTCGAAGAAAACCGCAAGAAAAGTTTTGGATTAGGGATTAGCTCAGACTTTTTGAAAATTTCTGTAATACTTAATACTTCTTTGACAGGAATTTTACAGGTATAAAGGGAAATCCAAGATAATAATGAAAAAAGCAAAAAAGTGTTTTGGGCACTTTCCTTGGAATAATAATGAATAAAAACTCTTCTGTACCTTTATGTTTAAACAGTAGCTTATGGAATCGGTATGAACAATTTTAAACGTATATATTTTTGAAACTATGCTTTGCAAGATACCTATACCCCTAGAGAATTAAATAGAAAGTGATTTTTGTTTAAATATTTTTATAAAAGTTATACAATAAAAAAAATAGGAAATTTTGAAGACGCCGTAAACTTGCCAAATTGTTTTCTTTTATATTTATTACAAACTAGCTGACCCGATGAACTTCGTATACCACTTAAAATTGATTTAATTGTTATTCGTCATAAGAGATTATGAATCCTAATCAACCTGATTGCCTTAATTATTTAGTTTTGGAGTGATTGTCAGGTTTTCTCACCGACTTCAAAAATCTAGGAAAGTTTTATTATTATATGTTGAAAGTATAGTAGCAGAGGACTTTAAATATAATTATTTTATAGTTTTTAGGACTTGGGATTTTTAACTAAATGTTATATTTAGCAACAAGAGTAAATTAATTTGGAGACTGATTGAGCAACCCATCAGTGAAATATTTATTGGGAGAAATTTTGTTATAATGTTGTATACAAACTTAACTTTTGTATGTTTATTACTGAGTTGTGCGAGCAGAGGGGAGTAAACAAGTAATAACATTAAAAATGAAAGCAAACAAATCGCATCATTTTGCAGATATTGATTAACAGATTAAAAAGCTTGTCGCGAGAGATTTTATTTTACAGAAATATTGTAAATACCACTTTTAGTATATACATAAATCTCGCGACAAGCTTTTAAATCAGTTAATCAATATCTGTAAAATTATGTGATGGAGAATAAAATCGGAGGGGTTTCCTTGTTAATGTTCAAACATTCTTGTGAACATAATTACTTTTGCATAATAAGACTTCAAATCTGAGATCCAAGAAAGCTTATTTTGGATTATATTATACCTACCTTCCCCCTTTTAAAGAGAGAACAATGAACTCGGTCAAGATTTCGTATTGACATCCTAAATAATCATTTCGTAAAAAAATGATTGAAATAATATTTTAAATTTCCCAGTTTTAAATACTTAATTTTTTTTAAATTAAAGGTTTCAATATGTTATACTAACAATAAATCGAAGATCTCATACCAGTTTTAATTTTAGTTTTTTATTGGATAGGTATATTAAATTTGAAATTTAATTAAGTCTTATATTTTATTCGTTCCACATGAAATATTCTTTGTTTTATTTTGAACACAATTCTTCCGGGCCCGTATTTACTGGCGTGGATAATCTCTTGAATATAATTTAACAAAACAACAAAACACAAAAACAAAATTTGTTATATCAGTTTTGGTAGGTAATATCATTACTTTCTACAATGTGTTTTTCGATTCAATTTGTTTTTTCTCGGGGTATTCCAGAGTTAAGAAATCATTCCATATTCAGCTGGAATTGCACATATGTTATTATGATACATATCGCCCCAAAGAGCGAATGATTTACGCTATAGCTTTAGAAGTAATACTCCGAGTTAAGCTTTTTAAGCTTTACAATAGTACTTTTCAAATTTTTAAAAATTATTACATATTCCATAACTTAGAAAGCATCTGATATTGAAAAATAATTGGATTAAGCAAATATGCATACATATATTCCCTTAATCCCGATTGCAATTAAATTTTCCCAATTGTAATTCCTTTAAAGTACAACCCATTTAATCTGAATACGAAATGAACTTTAAATCTCGCAAAGAATAAACAACAGCAAATGATCTAATTCCTCGCTTTCATTATTAATCCCAGCAGCATAAAACTGGACAGGGCAAATAGTAACAAATTGCTTTGCGTACTTTTTATTATCAAAATGAAAAAAGAAAAAGAAAAAAAAGCAAAAATCCCATTCGGTGAAAAAGTTACGTTTTTCTGGATGCTTTCGTGGCAGGGATATGCGGAGGTATTAAAATTGTGTTCAGCGCTTATTTCTGCTGCAATAGAACAAAAGTATAAATCGTCTGGGGAGAGTATCGGAGCCGACAGTATTTGTAGCGCTTAACATGGCCCTTGTGGCTCCAGTTAAAAAGTGTATACCCTCTGTGTGAAATTTATACGAAAATACAAACGAGAAATTTAAACAAAGAAACTTCCAAACAAAACCATAAAAATAAAGTTCCGGGAATGTTTTGTACGACCACAACTAGTTTATCAAAGAGCATAAGGCTTAAATCCCATAAATGTAAAGCGGGCGGGACAGCTGCTTGTTAGCCACATATAATCGGACCGCAGAAGTTTGCGCTGCATCCGGAAGCATCCATTTAGAATGGCGATATATGGACGAGTTGGGCCGCTCTAGCAATTATGGTTCAAAAATGCCCCCGGCAAGGGGCTCTGGGGATATTTCGCCTAAGGAATCCTTCAGCGATTCATCCACATAGGCATTGCACCAGGAAAAGTCTTAAAAAACGACCACCTTCCAACCAATTCTAAGCATTGCTCAATGCGAATCCTTTTTTCGCTAAAATTTCGACACCATTCCGGCGGGCACAGCGGAAATAACCTGAGACCATTTCAAAGTGCATCGCAGGCCAGAAAGGTCTAATTTCCATAAAAAAGACTCCCACTCCCGATTAAAGCTAGTCGGAATAACGCGCACAATGGAAATTTTCTAGGTTCTAGATCATCCTTGGAAGAATTTATAGCCGCGCTGCTTTCTAACCAACCATCGGCGGATCCGGATGTCCTTATGGCTTTTTGACATAGTGCAGACAGGAGGGGCGGGAGCTCATCGAGTGTAGGACGCAGTCAATTACAACTTTGTACGTCTAATTGCATAAATTAATGTGGCTTATTACGCAGCTACGCGCTGACTCCAAATTTGAATACAAATGCTTGAGTTAACGCCTTGTTAACTTAATTCAGGCGTGATTAAATCGTGGAGCCTCGGTTTGCAGAGTTAATTGACCACGTTGCAAACTAACCTGAACCTGTTAATTGGCAAATTCAATTAAACCATTCGTTTGCGGATTGGGAAATAATTACTGTAATTAGTCTAATTGTGTCATCTTCCCCAAAAATGCAATTATGCGATTCATAGACTTTACCACAATCTCAAAAGTTTAAGAGACTTCAAAATTCATCTACCTAAACATATCTTTTTGAAACAAAAGAAATTTAACAGTTCAGATTATGTTAAAATTCATTTAAATTAAAAAATTATAAATAATCCTTATATTTACTGCATTGGACTTATTGATTCCTTACATGTAGGTACATACGCGTAGATGTATCTGCTCTTATTTAAATCAAAAGTGATAAAACAACAACGTAGGAAATGAACTATAAGGAATTATAATGTAACAGTCAAATTAAAAATGGGTTGTGTAATAACATCAGAATTAGTAAGTTAATCTATGTACTATAAGTATATGTATATTACCTCTTAGCTTCAAAACAAAAATTTTTTTAATATGGATCGACCTCTTTTTAAATGACTGCCATTTACATAATTTCTTTATTTTTATTTTTTCATGGTTCACCTATAAATTATAATTGTTTCGATCTCCCCAAAATCTCGAGATTTTGTGAGATTTCGTGAAATCCATATAACAGTCTATTGGATTGGACAAGTAGGAGATTTTGAAATCTTGAGATTTCTAGGGAATCTCAATCTAAATCACATAATTTCGTTCTGCCAATCCTCAAAAAGTTTATTCAGCAGACGTTAAAATTAGCATTTAGAGATTATTTAAATGAAATGGATCAAATATTTCCAAAAAAAAAAGTATTGCAAATTTTGTCCTATCGATGAAATCTTTTGTATCTTATTTCTAACATCGTAAAGTGGTCAAAAGTGGATCAATAATGTTTAGAAGACCTGTAAATCACAAAGTTATTGTCGAATTGTTGCAATTGGTATACTACCAAAAGAATATATAAACGAAAATGGTTACGCGGATTCTTGTATATTTTCTAAATAAAACGTACATATATGAAAGAAGTAATTTTTTTATAATACCTATGTAAAATACATCCTGTTGCACAATTTCCGTTAGTTTTTTGAAGATCCGTTCATAAATAAAAAGTTGTGATGATTTTGCTCAATGTCAGAAAAACGAGCTATTTTTCTCAAAAATGGGCGGTCCTAAGTGTACGTATATGTATGTATCTCATATAATTTACGGCAGTTCTTAAGGTGTTAAAGGTTCAGCGTGACCCACTGATCCACTGATCCCTTAAACAATATTTCCAAATCATCGATTTTTGCGTAAATGAAATCTTCATTTTATTTTGTTCTATCTTTATTTACCTTTGTAAAAAATATTTCGTGTCTCTCTTCATAATTTTATCAAAGGCCTTAACTCTGAAAGTTTAGTCGAATACGGAATCACTGGTGGAAGTAATATTTAAGTAATGGATGCTGCACAATTCCTTCCGTCCGTGTGTGTGTTCAACTAGAGTGAGGCAGCCAATTAGAACCGTACCTTTTTTTCCGGTACGTGATCTTTATGTATTTCATTGTCGAAATAGCCGTCTCCTCAAAAAACGGCAGCTATTCGGTTATTCAATTTTTGAAATGACTTCTTTCGTGATGTATCACTGACTTTATCGCCACTGACGGAGGACAAAAAACATAAACTGTCGATTTGCCGTACCATTTAATTTCAACCCTCCGAAACTGAACAGAACCATCTCCAGGACACCGAGGACAATTCCAGAAAATTTGCCTTCATCAGCTCCACTGGCTGACGAGGCCTCAGTTCGTCCCGTTCAAATAGAAGCTGATGCAGCTGGACGCGCGTGTGAATGTCCTTTCGGGTGGGGCTTTAATTCCGCCTCGCCGCAAATAAACAACAATAAACAGAGTATCGTCGCCGTAAAATTTGGGTCAGGTGCATTCATCATAAAATCGAATGGCGGTCAGCTGCTGACGTAAAAATGCTGTGAGCGAGACATTAAGCGGCGCAGATATACGTAATCCCCAGAAAGTTATTGTCCTTTCTGGAACTTGTGCCCGAATTTACGATCTGGCGCCTGTTGCTTTTGTTGGATCGTCCTGACAGGATATCAACTTTAAGTTCGAATTGGGGGGTGCCTTGTCGGGACAATAAAACCGGGAAAAGCTCCTCTATCCAATTTTCGACGGGTACTTTCTACCCCCGGGACATCATGAGCGCCATAAGGTGGAATAAATAAGGACGGCATAAGGGGAGAGAACGTCTTTATCTGAAAAAAAGTCTTTAAATATCTTAACTGCTGGCATTTGATCAATTTCGCTCGAGATATGCTGTTGACTGGTGAAAATTGGATGTCACCGGCACGAACTCTGCCCAATGTAGCCATTGTTAGCTTTGTAGAATTTCTTTGATTTTCTAGTCACGTCTGGTTTTTCATCACATATGGATTTCTGGTCCATGGAATGGATGCGAATATGTGTCCTGTATCAATACAAAAGCATTTTTGAATACGCGACTCGGCACGGCATAGACCTGAGCATGCCGCCCGCCCGTTCGCTTTATTGTGGAGAGATCCTCTTGACGAATTTTTATTACACATGAGTGCCTTTGTCTACTACTGGCTTTAAAGCGCTTGTTTCTCCGACGTACGTGCAGCCCCCTCAGCTGTCCAAGTACCACAATACGCTACCGACAGCGTCGCCACCCCCACACACAGACGATTGTATTTTTCGCCTACAAAATAAAAATTCGTAGGAGCAACTCCTTATCAGCATATTTTCAAGAAAATCAAAAAGGAATAGAAAAAATCCTTTGTGTATCCTTTGAGGCCGTATCAGTGCCAGAGCGTATATTTATATTAATTTTCTTTCAATGCACGGACAGGTAGTTACTTGCACGTCTTCACCTCGTTTTATTAACTATATATAAAATTCATTGTACTAGGAATAGAAAATTATATACAGTTTAGCTATGGGTTAAAATTTAAAAAGGATAATTATTAAGAAAGATTTTAATATTTTTAATAAAATATATTTTTTCGAGTTAAAAACTATAACTTATTTTAACACATTTTACTCCGCATACGCATACGATTAGTTTAATTATTAAAATATATTTTGTTTTAAATTTTAACATAGCATTGATTGCAATTTCGCAAAGGTTACATAATTTGATCTCAAGCGTCTGCTAAGTGCTGACATCATATTACTGAACTAGAAATTATATAATAAATATTTGGCGAAATGTTGTAAAAATATTTAGGTACCTACTAAGAATAAAAACATGAATAAAGTACAAGTAATATTTAATATGTATTTTTACGTCACCGTCAGTTAAGTGATAACATAGAAAAGACGTATTTTTACGTGTCCGGCGCAAAATGTGCTAATACGTAATTCAAAGTTGTAAAAGAATGCATTCTTTTAAGGAATGCATTCCTTGAATTCACTGGAAATTATTGATTTTTTATGTTTGAAATCATTAACTTCACTTGGATACTGGGACTTACAGAAACCAAATCGCCATTCTTTTTGAAGTCATGAATGATGCAGTCATTTCAACAAAAAAGCTTGAAGTCATGGGAATGTAAACACTTGTGATTTACTTACATTCTTTGAAGTATACCATTGACGTCATTTTCAATCAATTGAATTCGTTGAGCTTCAGCTTCAGTAATTAAAATCATTTTCGTTGCTTCGTTTTGTGATGGGGATTAAAAAGGGCCTTTATCTCGCTAAATAAAAAAGCTATAATTCAAATATTCATATATTTATGACGTATTTATGACAGTTAAATTATTAGTTTTCAACAGTAAAAGTTTCTCAAAATTGGAGTCTGACACCTCTCAATTGGGACA
Source organism: Machimus atricapillus (assembly GCA_933228815.1). NCBI lineage: Eukaryota > Metazoa > Arthropoda > Insecta > Diptera > Asilidae > Machimus > Machimus atricapillus. The sequence continues at coordinate 26,910,010 of OW121787.1, read as the reverse complement.
GTATAAACTGCATCATTTATTCAAAATTATTTGCAGTGAACTTGTTTGCACTAATTTTTATTAAAAATTTAAATTCAAATTCCTTGAACTACAAAAGCATTGGTTTTGTAATGCATCCGCCATCTTAAATTAGGAACCAAATTTAGATGGTAGATTTGGTTTCAAACTAACTGTTGTACCTACTAATTTTCATTCAAATCCGTTGAATTCGAAAGCCAATATTTAAAACTTGTTGGGTTTTTTTAAAATCCAGTTGTGTTAGCCGAGTGAATCTAATCCTGTGTGTTATGATAATTGTTTCAGATTTTTTCCCATTTCGTTCGGGAGCAGGGTGATATTGCGTCTTTAATTTTCCTTAAGAAGTTTTCTCGGTATAAGAAAAGCAACACATATTATGCAACAAAAAAAAGGCGGATAGAGCTGAATAAAATTGGAAATTTGAAAACGATTTCGTTTCCCTTGAAACTAGTTTCATTTGATTCAAAACTGTTGTACCTACACTTTCAAATGTGGAGATATTAAGTGAATGCTATTTGTAGATTCTTGTAAATATATAATTATTTTATTCCTCTGTAAACTTTAATTATTTTAGCACGCTGACGAAAATCAATAAATAAAAACTTCTCTATCGTGCATCCCGCCAGAAAAAGTACCTGTTTGAAATCCGTTCGTATAGTAATTAAAATTTAAGTAACCAGTCAATCATGATTATGCTACTGATCCTGTGGATGGGTCTCAACTGGCTTGTTTTTGTGCAGTATAAGTAAGGTATAAATTCAACGATTTTTATTGTAAATAGGAGACTAACAAAATAATGAATAGAAATACCTAAACAAAACAAATACACACCACAGCTGTAAACAAATATGGAAGCTATACACTGTCCGAAAGTAAATTAATGGCTCTCACAGCTTCTGGGCATCCTAATGTCGGGATTTATCTGAATTCAGGCTCTACTTTTTTTGCAATTAAAAATATTTTTAGATGTACAGAGCGCCAAGACGGACGTTCGTTTGCTAAGCCGGCTTTAAGGGCCGAGTAATTATCTACCAAAGGCGGCCAAAGAGACCCATACGTTTTTAAGAGTTAAAATTAATGTGACAGAAAAAAAAGAAAAAAAAAGGAAGGCCGGTTGCAAAATTTAATTACAGCGAAACCCCGGCAGCAGTGCGAGATTAGTTACAAAGTAAACAGCTCCTTTGTATCTCTCTTTAAGTAGCTCCTTATTTTAGCACGTAATAGACCTGCAGGGATTTTAATTCACTACGACAAAATAGGAGAGAATATCCTCGATTCCATTCGTAAGGAAGCGAACCTAACTTCACGAGAGCTCAGGAAACTGCAATAAATTTTCATTTGTGTCCAATTCAACTTTTCCACTCTCCGGGCACATACATAAAAATCTTCCCATTGTACATAGTTGCGAATGGGGTGGCGGAGGGGTGGGGGCTGGCTGAATTCGCTTTTACAACTGCAACGTGTCCCCTAAAAGTGCTAAACGTGACAAAAATTTCTGCTTCTCGCGTGTCCCTTTTTTAATCTCCTGTGTCAAATGAAGGAGCGAAAATAATTCATTTTTAACTTCACGCCTTTCCCGTTTCGCTTTCTTGCGCACCCCATCCCCACCCGTCCCGCGGAGCATCCCTTTCAGACCGGGGTGGTGGAGTCCCACTGCGTAGCGCTCCGGTTCGTGGTGTGCCAGACGCGGGGGTGTATAAAATGATATAAAAGTTTACGGCGTGCGGCAGCCCGCTTGATTATGCACGAATAGCGGCGGGTTAATGTACTTAAACTTTTCACTCCCGTGCCCGGATAAAAGGGACGGCCTCTCGGGCGTGTGATAATGTGTGATGTATGGAGACCACTTGATGGCTCGCGATAAATTAATTGCATTAAGGGCGCGTCAACAGTTGCCCCATAGGAGCGGGACTGAGAGATCTGCTTTATGTGCAACGGGCGCGAAAAAGTGGTGTCAATTATAAATGAGCGCATCGCGCGAATGCAATTCCTCGTTCAAATAGTAAAAGTCCAGGTAAAGTAATGCTAAAGTGGTGTCCAGGCACCGTTGATAGTTAATAAAGCTATTTGCAAAATGCCCACCTGTTTTAATGCATGCCATTCAATTTAAAAATTCCCTGATATTTCTAAGTTATGTTTAAGTGCCCCTTGTCGTTCTAGCTATGCAAATTAATAAAAAGGTCATGGTATACATGGGTATAATCAAAACAAACAAGCACAAGCTCTTGGTGAATTCTCATTTGACGATGAACAGAACCACTCCAAGATCAGGTGCACTCCAAAAAATTAATTGAAATTATTTCAAGCCATAAATTAAATTTGATACCTTCCAGTTAAATTTTATTTCAATTAATTTACAGTCCTATAGTAGGATTGCCAAGTCTACTCTTTGACGGTACTGTGCACAGAAAAATTTTCCAGGTGCTTTTAGAAATATTCAATTTGTTTTTTTTTTTAACAAAATTCCTCCTACTATTTCTTGACCTATATTGAGACCTTATTGCCTACACATACTTATCACTAAATGGAAACCTTTACTGGTGATTTTTGCCTATTTTAGATCATATAACTCAAAATTTTGAGGATCTACGAATTTTTTAATGACAGATTTGGGATCAGCGTATAATTTTACGTAAAGTACACATATTCGAACTTACGGATCAGAACTTTTTTTTTTTTTTGTAAAACTAACATTTGTCAGAAACTATGCACTTTTGAGCAAAAGTAGAATTTTAGTTTAGTAGTGGAATAAATAAAATAATATTTAAATGAGTGAAATTATATCCTTTTGAACAGACGATCCTGAAATATGTTCATTACATTAAAGTATAAAAGAATGACTACAATGGAGGCCCTATTCTTCGTTCCAATCTACAGATAAAGGAACGGCTATGTAACTTAAAAAGTTTGTGATCTTAAGGGACCACAACCTTTTTCATTATTGTTTTGAATTCAAAATCCAAACAGAAAAGGTGAAGTATGATAAAAAGTAGCTTGCAGGATATTGAATTTTATTTATTGTGTAGATAGTGCAAGATAGTAAAGTGTGTAGTGAAGAATTGCTGTGAGAAGGGGCGTCAGAAAAAAACAAGGAATTTCTTTTCATATGGTAAGACGGAATTTGAAATCTTTACCTTTATACATACACGAAACATGTTAAGTAATACATTTAATTTAAAGCTATATTTTCAAGATTTAAAAATATTTTAGTAGGTAAATGTCAGCCCACCCAAATGGTGATATTAAGTACCTATAAATATTAGAGTAGGTATGTCAAAAGTCCATTCCATTTGCTATCACTTTTTGCAACTGCATATTGATCAAGTTTCTAGCAAGCTTAGCTTGTATTTGGGAGATTCACTTCGGCGATGTACATTCATAGGTCCGCATCAAGTGGAAATCGATTGGATTTTTCTACGGAATTACTTTAACGAAAAAATTAGGAACTTTATTTAGGAATTTAAATTTAAAAAATGCTTTTGTAAGGTATTTTCGATTCTATTGAAACGAATTCAAGAATATATCCCATGATTTTTTTGAAAGTTGCACTAATTTTCATCTAAAAATGTACAACAAGTTCATTCAAATGAATTATGCATGCATTATGCAATCTGAGCATGCTAGATATTGTGAGGCCCAAAAAAATGCAATGTTTGAGAGAATTATTCATTTCATTTCCAAGCGGATTGATTTCAGTTTTTGGTCATTAGATGGTTCTTTTGGTGGACGATTTTTCGGGATAGGGAAGAAAAAAAAGGTATAGTGAAAATCAATTAATTATTCTATTGTGGCACCTTATAAAAGTAACGTGCTTTTTAAATTAATTTATCCGCCTTAATTATTTGAATCCGCCTCATTTGCATGCCACTTACTTACGCATCAGTTCAAAAACCCTTTTTCGAAGTAGTAAATTTTTCAGAATGAGCCTGTATAGCCGCAAAAACCAAATTGGCTTTGAATGTGCACGCGCCTGGGAGCGGTGCAATTGGACTTTTCCAATATATTCCCCATTGGCAGGCTATTACGCGGCATCGTTGTCAACTCATAAATTAATTGTAGCACATCATCAGTTTGCCACCTCTCGGGAAGCGACGTCGCCTTCCGTGAAATATCGACACCATGACTCCAATTAATAACAGATTGAAGCATTCAAGTCAATTTGCATGGCCTGCAGCGGGTGGCGTACGTCTGCCCGCCGCCGTCCGCGGGTCCGCCCGGATTAAAAATCAATGTTAATGGACTTTTCACATGACGACGGTGTAAATTGAATTCCAACTGCTCCCGATTGAGACTCAGTCTCCTCGGAGCGCGGTGCACCGAAGAAATTCAAATTAGGAAAGCATGCTGCCCCTCGATCAAAACGTTTGACTTTCGCCAGCTCTGAACTTGAAATTGCAAATTTTTTCGAGGGTATCCGGGTCCCATTCCGTGGACACCTTGCATGGCACCGTTTCGCCACTATTACGACGCGTCCCGACGCCCTGCTGCGCCGCGCCGCCGGACGAGAGGCCCGGCTCCTCTGGCTCTGGCGTATCAAGCCCGGATCATTTTTCACTTGAAGGCGCCATTATTGCGACTTTTTCGAAACAAATTACAACGATGACAAAAGCAGTGCCCGGCCGAATAAATCATCCGCTTAAAATGCAGAACCATTATGCAGAAGAACTAAATTGTACCGACTGAGCTATTTGTTTTCCTCTGATTTACTTTGGTGTGGATGCGGAGCTGAGGAGCCAGATTTATTTCCGGATGCTGGATGCTCCTCCGGTTCCGCTCCGCTTGAGTGACTAGTCAATTCGGGGATTTTTTCGGTGGTGCGGAGCTGAATTTTTTTGCTAGTGGAACTCCGCCAAGCGTCCCATAGTATAAGAATGTAACCCTCTTTCGTTTCGGCACCAAAGCACCCGGATAAATTCACAACAGGAATGATGTTAACTGAAAGGTTTTGAAAGGGAGCTTTGCGCGGTGGAGATGTTTTCTGCATATGCACAAGATTTATTCGTCGCTTTGGATACGATGCGCCGGGTTAAAGTTGAACTTGTATGGGATCGGGATGATGTTGAAGGATCACTTTGCCGACTTCCACAGTGGATTTAATGTTTTCTAAGTATGTATAAGTTATACAGTGCTTGATAAACATTATTCAAAAGAAGTACAATTTTAGTGCATCTAAACTGAAGTAAATCTTCAAACATGAGTCAACTTTGAGAAAGTTGTATGTAATTGTCATTTGTTTTTTGAATAGGTACAAGATGCCTCCCGCAGTTAAGAAAATTTGCTTCTTACCCCAAATTTCCTCATATAGTCATAGACAGTGAACTACAGAACGATAGTAAACAACGTTTTGATATATCTAAATTTATTTAACATAACTCCAGGTAAAACTCCTACAACAATACCTCATCGTGAGAGATTGCATTATAGAAGACATTATGTTTAACTTAATACAAAAACTGGGATTCGGTTCCAAAAAGAGAAAAACTGCCTTTTATGTTCTAACATTTTGATCATTTTATTCACCCGGTGTATCAAAAGTACTATGTACTTATAATTAGCCAAATACTCTTAAAATGTGGATACTTCAGATTAGGAAGTTTAGAAGTATTTCTAAAATCTGGGGATGTGGTATAGAGAACCGTCCAAAACTCATTTTGCTACCACCGAACGAACATATAAAAAAATTAATGGGATGACAAATTTTATCCGTCATATTGCTTGCGCTGTAATAGAGAAATATCAAAATCCCTTAATAATACGTCTTAGCACAGAAAACCTTTTTAATTTCCTCGGAAATTAATATTGTTTCTCCATAAAACCTCTATAGAGTTTTAATTTTATGCAAAAGCAACGGTATCTACATACAATGGCAATTTGATGCAATTTTTATGAAATTTTTTGTCGAAAAGGATAAGTAAAAGCATTGATTATATAAATCAATTGTAAAAGTATCTAGATCTATATCTTTTTAGTCATATTTTATAAATAGCTTCTGCCCGCCATGACAACAAATCTGTGTGAAATTTCAAAAAGTATCCTATGTGTTAATCCGGGTTATAAATTATCTATGTGCCAATTTTGATCCAAATCCGTTCAGCCGTTTTTGCGTGATTGAGTGACAAACATCAAACAAACTTTTATTTATATTAGTAGGATATAACTATCTAATACCTGGGCGAAGAAGCTCTGCTCAGAACAAATGTAAAAAGTCTCGCTAGATCTACGTTGTATGTTCAAATAATATAATACTTCATAGAAAACATTATAATGGGCCCTTTTGCTGAAGCGGTTCGAATTGGATCGAAAAGAGCTTGCAAAAGCCCTTTTTGGGCAAAAATTCCTTCATAACGATGGTAAAGTTCTCACAAATTCATTGTAGTTACCTTTCACTTTAATTAATTTTTTCGCTGAAACTGATTAAAATAATCCGATAGAAAAATTCAATCGAATTCTTTTGACGTTAGGTATGTGCGGAAAAATTTATTTAAATTAAAAGTAACTATACAATGAATTTGTGAGAAATTTACAAATTTGTTGCTTTGTGTGCGAAAACACGGAGAACACGATTTTTCCCAGAAATGAGACCTAGTTAGATCGACTTTTCGCTCTCGTAATTGTAAATTTAATCGAAATTGTTAGAGTCGTTCTCGAGAACGTGATTACAAGTAAACAAACAAAAATGTATATATGTAAATACTGCTCGTATAATAGTACAGGATAGGATATGTTCATAAAAGCACTTTATAACAAACTTCATATTAAAGCCAAAATTATCATGATTGTATGTTTAATAAACAAAATTTAAAATCAAAATTTAACATAATTTTACTATGCTAACAATTTTTTTCCTCATTGTTATTAGGTATAGTTGGTCGAGAAGGTTTGACTGATCTTCCTAAGTAAAAATATCTAAATTCTTTAGCACGCCCGCAACGCGCCCGATATACACCCTGTAGTTCACCCAAATATGCATAAACTACCTACAATAAATTAAAGAATATAATTTTTAAACATTTATAATTTGAAATTTAATTGTTTAGGAAAAACACAATAAACAATAATGAAGAACTACATAAAAGAATGAAAACTTTCTGTATAAGAAAGAAGGTAATTTTAATTTTCAGAAGTATACGAGGCAAAATATCCTTAAAATTACGCTTAAATTTCTATGAAAACGCCTTTCTCACGGAAATGCGCAAAATTTTAGCTTAAAACTAAATTAACCTTAATTCCGGATTATGTCGGAACGGAAGAAACATCAGAAACAAATACTTCTGCATACAAAGTTTAACATGTTTCTGAAAAATTTAGGAACATCATTAGGACTTTCGGTGAAAGTGCGGCCTTAGCTTTTCTCGATTCCTTTCAGACAGATTCCACAGTAAAAGTGAACATAACAAGGGAAAATGAATTACAAACCGTCATGTAATTTGTGCAATTTCACACACAACTATTTAATGTAATTATGTTGGCTCTGTAAAGTTAAAAACTTATTTAAAACATTTCCCTCAGCATTTTGTAAATTTTTCAAATGAGTGCTACTCTTAAAATAAGCTTCCTACAGTGAATAATTTTAATATTCATTGAAGCTAAATCTATCAACGAAAGAGCGAACTTACTACGGATAAACCAGGGCTTCTATAAATCCCCCGGGATACAAAACTTTTAAAGCAATAAACTTTTGGATTCTTAATCCCTAATCTTACATACATATTACGGTGCATACCTACTTTTTGTAGGATTTTGTCCGCAAATTAACTAACTGGCCCACATTTTCGGAAAATTAAGAATGATTAAAAAAATTTCGTATTTTGAAAATTTTAAAGATTGTACATAGACGTGTGAGTGAAACTCCTTTTTGTGCCAATTATTAATTTGAAAAATTAAAAACAATTATGTATGTACATTTGACTTAAAATTTTGTTTACCTATACCTACTGTAAAAGATATATATTACTGATACATTTTTTAGAAATATTATTGACTACAATTCTACAGTAGAGGGTCGTATTATTTTTCAATGAATTAAAAATAATATTCGCTACAATATTTGATCTGTTATGTTTTAAAGTTGTGTATATCTCATGTCCCAACCAGTGGGTAAATAAAAATAAGTTTGTTTTACACAAAAAATAGTCTTATATTTTTTGTAATATAATAATAACACAAAGGGGCTGACCTTCTAACAGTGACCTATCACTTGCTCGGCGTTAAATCACTGTTGACCTTAGTAATTTGCTTTATTAATTGTTTGAAAAAAAAAGTCGAAAACTCCTGGTTACAATAAATTATTTCTAGTCTTAATCCTGAGTCTTCCCCTGACAGAGAGCACTAACTAAATTGGGAAATAAAATACTGTATGAATGCGCAGACGTGTGATAACATCGTATGAAGGTCCAGGACTAGAATCTGCTGATAGGAATACAAATGCCTCTTATCATTCAATTACACCTCATTTCCTAGGATCCCTCTGAGGGGCAAATTGCACAAGAATAGCGCTCAATCTTTAGTCTGTTGACCGGGAGGATTCGGGCAGGGCTGAGGGCCAAAATGGGTTTCTGGGACACGCTGGTCGACTATATCTCATGTGGCTTTTTTAAGGCTTCCACTAATGGCGACTCAACACTTATGTGACCTATTTGTCATCGTTAAATCTATTACTCACAATTCACCGGGTGGTCATAAATTTTCTGCTTTGTTTTTGTAGCTGCTTTCCTTTCTGTTTGAGCGATAGCAGTATTAACGTGGATAAATATTTTTCGGACGTGAGCCATTCGTTCACACCTATATATATGAGGGGTATGGGCGGGGGCGGAGAAAGCTCAGGTATAGGTGCACCCAACTGTAAATCCCCCGAGGGGTGGGGGGCAGCTCAGCTATATAGATTTATACCGACAGTATCTTACTGAATTTGCTGGGGTCTATTAAGTGCCCGCATTTGTTGAGGGTGATAAAACACGAGCGATCCAATTTTTGTTTTGAAATGCAAATACGCTAGAGAAAGTGAATTTGCGCCAACATCTGATATTTACCCAGCCCTGGCTGGCGGGATGAGCCTTCTTTGAAGTTGTTTTTCGGCAAATTAAATTGAATCATTCGTTCCGGAGGCGTCCCTGTACATCACCTCCGTGACCTCATGTGACGACAGCGTCAAGCGCAAATATATTTTTTCTTACTGGGTACTGGGGATTTACTATTTATAAGATTGTCAGAAGATGTCTTATATCCTCGACTATATACATACGAAGGCAGATGAACTTTTCACACGAAAAAAAAAAATCTATTCCTAGAAATTATGGTTTGTGGTGTCGTGGTCATATTACATTAGGCTTACACTGCCTGCTCCCGAGGACAGATAGAACCGCCTCTTTCCGGCTGAAAGCTATCCTATTGCGTGCAAATTTGTGACATTGATTGCGTTTACGTCCGTGCTGCCGACACAAAAAAGGATTGCTCAAAACGCCCATCCTTCATGCATGCACGGAGCGAGCACACGTCTTGTCCTCCCGACACCCTTTGATTTCATTCACAGAACTGAGGAAGGACGTTCCCCGGAGACGGCACGGCAGCCCCCAGGACTGAATGAGAATAATCTGCGAATAGAAAATTGCAGTTGACATTCATCTTGGGCTTAAGCGACTTTTATTGCCGTCTGCAGCATCAAAAATATAAAATGTCACAGTGGGTTTGCCCGCAAATTTGATCTTTAACATTTGTGGGATTTACGGTTGGGAAACATCTTCCAAGATTTCTGCCTGAGAAGACGGTTAGAAAATCTTTCCAGGATAATATGAGCGCTCGCGTGCTCCTTGATAGTTATTGTATTTGCCATGCGGGCTTTCCTTTTTATAAAAGCAACAAAAACAGGGACGCTTGGGCCTGCCTTTATCCCGCATTTATATTTAATCTCGATAGTTGCGGGACATGACTTGCGTCTCAAAAACATTTTCCTCAATTGAATGTATGAGGGTGAATTTTCACGGGCGGTAAAAGGGCCTGTGCCTAATTAATTGGTAGCATAACCGCAATTCATGGATTCTTTTGTTGCTATTTAAAAGCCCTCTAGACAATCACATCGCTTCACTAATAGGTTTTGTGGCATTGCGGCAGCGGTTCCGGGTGGATATATGAAAAACGTATTTAGCATAACCATTGAAAAGTATTGTGCAAGCAGAAACCAAACGAGCGCCTATCAAAATCACTTACCATGGAAAGCATGCAAATTACATCGAGAAAACAAAAAGCGGCAAATTTGAAAACCACTATGTGTAGTTTTTCGCAAAATTGCGGATACTTGCGGCCGCGTGCAAAATTAATTTATTCGGCACAACTGGGACCACCCGTGACAAGCACACACACACACACACACACACACACACAAACGGCACACATGGGCGAGGAATAGATTTTGCAGTGTTCGATCGGCGGATGAATTATGGTGACAGGTATCGGTTAATCTGAGGAAATGTGGTTGCATTAAGGATTATGGTCGCTGGCTTTCCGTACAAGCGCCAGAAGAAGAGGCAGCCTCTAGAAAACTCGTTTATTCAATCTTATGCGGATATGTTAACAGTAGAATTTATAAGCATAATTTAGCCAAGCTGACACAAACAAGATGGTAGTTCTTAATCAAATACATATGTTTTATATGTACATTTAAAACTCTTGAAAATTCGAAAAAGTATAGGTACAAGGTCAGGTAGGGTATAGGCATAAAGCTTAAAAGACATATAAGTTTAATTGGAGTTTTTATTTATCTTCTCTATTTCTACAATAAATATTTGATAGTTCACAAATGGATTATATTAATTTTTAATTCAGGATACCTAAATGAATTAATTTCATGAAATTCATTTCAAGCTAAATAAAAAAATAAAACTTTACTAAAAGCTCTTCACAGACCTCTCCGATTAAAAATTTTCTTTTGAATATTTCAGAGTTGTTTTATGATTTTCTTACGTAGGTAGGAAAAGGATATTTCAAACAAAAGGAAGTCAGTGATTTCCCCTCACGCTCACACCCTCAACAGTAGAAAGAAATATGTACCCTGCTTTAGAAAAAAGCAGATTCCCAGTCGAAACCACTGACTAGACCGATTTTTATGATTCTTTCTACATATAATACATAATTTCTATATACATATATTCTCCTGGGAAGGTTTTAGTATATTTACATCAGGATATAATTCTTATATACAAAGTTGTAGTGATATAAAAATAAATAAATTGTAGTTAGAATCGGTTATTTTTCATGTCCTTTCCGACACTAGAGGAGAAAGTAAGGAAAAATTTGTGGATGTTTTTTTAGCGAAACTAAATATAAAACATATAAGTAAAAACTAAAAAGGTCTTTATTATACAACTTTTGAACAATGTTTGTGAGGGCTCCTTAATACTAAATGGCAGCTTCCCATCATTTTTCCAGGGACGCCTTTTTTCAGTATACTCTGCGGTCGGACGAAAAACTCCTGGAATTTTGAAGTTAGAATCATAAACCAAAAAAATTTCGATTTAATATGACAGCATCTAGAGAAGTACGCAGGATGTTTTTTATAATGATATTTGTAGATAAGTGACGTGCTTTTGAAAACAAAACTTTCAGAAATGGTAAAAAATTGCCAAATTTTTAAATAACACTTGAAGGATACAATAAAGAAAAGATAATCCTCTATACGTACTTTACACGAAGAAACTAATTTTGAATATACAATTCAATTTTCAAGAGGAATTCGGTCCGGCCGAGTTGGAAAATGTTGTTAGATCGCAATGCTAATGGCCAGACGTGAGTTGATTAATATGTATGCCTTAAATATATATATTATATACATATATATATGTATGTATATAATGTTCTCCGACTTAGAAAATATATTGTGCCTTATTTTTAAGACCCTATAAGGAATAACTTTGTGTATCTGTTTGTAAAAACATCCACCTTCACCTTACTCATATATTAAAAACAACTATTTCAGACACATTTCATATGATCTCAAATTCAATTTTATGAGAAAAAATTGCATATTCCTTCCCCTGTTCGGCGCCTGCACGGCAGTTCTGAACATATTTTCCGGTAATATTACCAGGGTAGTTTTCCAAAATTCATTTAGTGCACAAAAAAGTGCTGATTTATTCAAAATGCGTGAATGTAAATATTTTAAAAAGCGGGCTTGGGTTGAAAGCGACTGCCGGGTTCTTTCGGGCAGCCCTATTCTACCACGACCATCTCCCGGGAAAATAAACTGATTACCGACCTGGAAAGAAGGTTATTAATGTGCAGCCCGCACCCAGAACGTGCATCCATTAAGTTTAATAAGGACTCACTCGAAAAGTTGCGGCAAAAAGGAAAATGAATATTCAAAGCGGTTCCTATCAAATGTACACAGCAAGTGTGAGCCAGGATGGAAATATCTCCATCCATAATTCAAGGAGTCCATTTGAATATCCATTGGAGTCCCGCCCGCTCCCGACGGGCGGAGGAGTTAGACCCACTGCACTGCAGCATTGTTGTGCAGGGCGGGATTTAACTAAACCAATAATAATTGCCGGGGTTCGGGAGCGTAGCCAGTCTAGCCCTGCATTTATTGGATGAGTAACACTAACTTAAGCACTTGTGAAAACTTATCTCGTTATCTCAGTGCAACTGACTTTAGTGGCCCATCGCAGCATCCCGCCCATCGGTCGCTGTATTCCACAATTTTGAGTGTATAAAAAACACACGAAGCACTTAAAATTTAAATGCAGTAATAAACCAAAAATTGAAACAATTTGGCATCCCAATTTAATTAATTCGCCTTTCCTCGATGATTTTTAATAAGCTTCCTCGGCAGATTCGATGAATTTCGAACGCATTCTAGGGAATGAACATTTTTCTTACTCACCACCACCAAACCCAATATGGATGCGGCCGCAGAGAGTGCAAACGAATGGAAATTTTATGATGAAGAACAACAAAATGCAATTAAGGTTGATGGAAAACGGGCTCACCTATAAATGTTGGGCAACTATCACTGGCACTCATTAGCAGTTGCTAAATGGAATCATAAAATTTAAGCCTGTGCAGCGGCATCACAGCTCAGACCAGCGGAAGCGGCAATTTCTTTGAAGTATAATTAATTTCGGGCCTTCCACATCAAATATTTCGTCTGAAATGTTTCCCTTTATTAAAAGGGTATTATTTCCTTTACACTTAGCAAAAAGGCTAATTCACTTCCCCTCGCGAGCCAGTCCACACTCCACAGTGGTCTCCTGGGACTGACGAGGATTATTATTCTTGCGGACTAAATACGTCATAATGCGTGGAGTTAAAAGGATAACTGGCTAAACTCGACCGCATTGTCAAACAAAGATATGAAAGTAGCTGACTACTTTTGGAATTAAGTTAAGTTAACTTTATAATTAAGGACATCATAATACATGTTATTAAAATTAAGTAAAAGTAACATCCGAAGATAATTAAATCAACAAAAATAAGTTGTAATGAACTATTAAACCATCATAATATAATAATATATATGGTAAACTTGACATAGTTTTGCAATGCCATAATTTAAATCATCAGCAACTGTACCTACGATGATTTAAACTGTGCTTATGATGATTTCGTGATATTCATTAATTCGATACTCGGTAAAATGTGGCTCATATTGGTTTTTAAATATGTAAGATTTTTATGAAGTTCTTCAATCAAGTGTAAATCATTTATGCTTTAAAACGAATTTCCCTACGATTTTTGATATTCAATCGAATTCATGGAATTACTGTTCCGATCATAACTAAAAATCGAATCGTTTTCATGTTCGAATGATGTTATGAATAAAGGCCCCAGGGTTCATTCAAAATAATTGTACGTATTTGTTTTGAAGGACATTAGAAATTTTAGATGTATTCATTTCGTATTCAGATTGGCCTTACTGGACAGTGTCCCCTTCTTCTGAATGAAATCTATTAGGTATCTTCCGTACTTTTTCTTCTCATTATTTATACAGAAGGACACCCTATAGGTACCAGTTTTTGGTTTCAATTGAGTTTAGGAGTCTCCACACAGGTTTTGATGAAACGTTGTTAAAATATTCATTTAAGGTCAAGTAACATTTTGCCACCCCAATTTTCTTCCGAATGTAGGTACCTCCAAAATTGGAGTGGAAAGTTGAAGAAAATTCGTACCAGAAATGTGATGTGAATGGAAAACAAATGATGGCAAAATTCATGCCTTGAGAGTCTTTATTGAAAATTAAAAAATAAGAGGCAAGGCTGTCAATTAGGAGTTTAGAAATTTGAGCTGTTTTTTAATAGTTTTTTAATTCATACTATACGAATTTTAAAAAATAACAATATAAATATATATATTATAGTTACAGGCGATAGCCATAAATCTATAGAATACAATATTTAAATTTGAACCCAATCGGACCAGCAGCTTTTTTTTAATAGGCTACACAAGCTCGAAAAATATTGTTCAAAAGCGTTCAAAATGGGATAGAGGACTGTGTTGATTAGTTGTCAAAATAATGAAGAGGAAAAATTATTGAAGTCAAAGATTACTGAAATTAATTTATGAACATTTTGGCAACTTGAGGAATTTTTGTCCAAAACGGGTTTTTGTAAACTCTTTTAATTTTTATCCACAAACTGCAGGTACTTTTGGCACTATTCGATGTGGATCGAAAAACTTCAAGCTAAATCGAAATGAGGTCTTAAAAGTCTCGATCCGGTTCGAAAAAGTGTTTATGGATGTGATTCAAGCTGACCTACATTACATCGCCTAAAACCAGTTTGAAAGAGATCGTAAACGAGGTATAGACGTTTAGTAATTTTCACGTCAGGTTTATACTTTTCATTTATTTCTAAATTTAAATTTAATTTAGTCCGTTAAAAAGTAAACGTTTTTTTTCGTAAAGACCCTCAAACTCTTTGGTAAAGGCATTTAAAGACCTCGTGAAATACATATGCAATAATTGCTTAAAAGTACATGCAGCGTGAAGAGGGGGCGATACGTAATCTGCATATGTCTGCAATACATTTTGATCAATTTTGGCCATTCCACATTAAGTCTTTTAGCTCTAAAGAGGCATCTACGTAAAAGGCTCCCCAGCCAAAAAGATATGTATTCAGAGCCATAACATATGCCTGAAAAAGGACTTCCGGTCGTGAAAGAAGACCATTGAAATCCCGAACGTCCAGGCCATTTTGCCCACTTCAACTGCGCTCGGCCTTGGGGAGCTGCCCCGGGTCGGGTCTGCATCCGGTGAAGGGCTCTCCGGGTGAATTAACATCTCCCGCCCGTAGATCAAAACGAGTTTAATCCTTCATCATGTGTAGGCACCACGAGGCTGTATATTTCAATTGCCAGGCAACACCGCAGACATCCTTTTCCACCTCGGCTGACAAACCTGCATACTTATGTCTATTTATCCGAGAGGCACTTGGCCCCCATTCATTTGAATTAATAGCCCAGTCATATTAGGGGTTTCACCTCGGAATGAAAGATAATAAGCTGTAAATTGGTATAAACCTTTGTTTTGTCGTTCTAAATGTTGTCTCAAAAGTCACAAATGCTATCGTGTCCGCGTTGTAAGTTATTCAAGGTCAAAGGTCACGAAAATCAGTTTTTCGTAATTCTTTCGTTTCCTTTGCGAAATACGTCATTTGATGTTATTATGAATTTTGAAGATCATAAAATTGTCTATAATTTTCATTTGAAGCGTTTTTTCATATCATCAACCATTCTCGAGATATAGCGCATACAAAAGAACCGGCAGAATGAAGGGTCAAGGTCAAATTTTGGGCTTTGAAATTGCCATTTTTGAAATTTGACGGGGTCTCTCCCGCTTGTTTGTTTACGGATTGGGTCGTGGGTGGTATTGTTGGAAAGCTTGAAGGTCCAACTTTCTAATGCGTTATCAACCAGTATCCTAGGATGTCTATGAAAGAACTTATAAAGCATTTTCTCTAGGTTGACCCCTCCAAATTTTCAATTGCGATTTTAGGGGGGAAGGATCGATTTTAAGGGGGCGGTGTCCGAACAAACGTTGATCAGGAGACCATTTAGAATCGATTGGCATACCCCTGTTCAGACCTTAGCAAAACACCCTGTATATATAAGGATGCGCTATATCTCGAGAATGGTTGATGATATGAAAAAATGCTTCAAATGAAAATTATAGACAATTTTATGATCTTCAAAATTCATAATAACTTCAAATGACGTATTTCGCAAAGGAAACGAAAGAATTGCGAAAAACCGATTTTCGTGACCTTTGACCTTGAATAACTTACAACGCGGACACGATAGCATTTGTGACTTTTGAGACAACATTTAGAACGACAAAACAAAGGTTTATACCAATTTACAGCTTATTATCTTTCATTCCGAGGTTGACCCCTTTTTTTACCTAATATGACTGGGCTATTAAGTTAAATTTCCATTCAAAGCGTTTGACCTTCACTAAATCTGCAGCCGGCGGTGGCGAGGCCTCATCCGAGCACACTCCCAGTGCTTATGCAGGGAATTTCACAATACTTACAGGAGCTTTTCGTACAGAACCCGCAGGAATACAAAATAGTTCCTTCCTAGCCGGAGCCTTCCACGTACCCACAAATGATTTACAAGGATAGGCCCGGCTGGAAGACAAGTTCCCGACCGGGTAAAGCAAGTGTTGATTTATATTCAGCACTTCATTTTTATTTAGCTGATTGTTGCTTTATTGTAAACGCATCATGAATTATTTAGCGGAGCCACATGAAACAGATACTCGGCATAACTTCCCTCGCGTGCCGAAGGATTCGCTAATTCTCTGAGTGACGGCTGGAATTTTTGGAAGACAAATTGTGTTTTAAAGAGCCGTCAGCCAGGATAAGCCATGGGACAGGCACAAGTATTTCACGGGATTTGCTTCTTTCTGTTTTTCGGTGCTTTTTCCCCCCATGCAATTTTCATCAACATATTCGCCATCAACGTAGAAGTAACTCGTAATTTTCCAAAATTTAACTAGCGTATGAAAACTGCTGATTTATTCAAAGTGCTTCTAAATAATTTAAGAATCATAATTAGCTTGAACATAAATACAAAGTACGGGATGGCATACTCTCCTCTGGAAAGTACTGGACTAACAAATAACTACCTAATGTTAGTAGGTTGTTTAAACGTATACCATCCAGGTTGGGAAACTATTAACTTCACAGTAAATATAAGCAATATAAGGTGTTTTATTCTAAAAGTGTAAACATTTTAGTTTTAAAACTTTTAACGGCTTAAACCTCGATGCTTAATTTTGAAAAGATTTCGAACGTTTAAAGCGTTTAAATGTTTTATTTTAATGCATCTAAACCATTTAGAATATTCAAGAAAGCTCTATTAATGTTTTAAATTTGTGGTGTGTATTAATACCTATATAAAAAAAAAACATAAAATATTGTAAATATGTACATATTTTTAAATTAAAAATATTGTATTTTAAATTAAAACATTTGCTCTGTTTTGTGTTAGTTGCTGTTGTAATGAAGAAGTCTATACATTCATACAAGTACCTATACAACATTTAATGAGCAATCAAGATAGTTAAAGGACGTCAATTCCATTTATACACTGGGATCATAAACGAGAAAATACTATCGATATTTACAATAAGGATTATTTATATGTGTACTTGAGTCATATCCGAAAAATTCAAATTCAATTCTAGCTTTATTCGCAAATTATTTGTTTTGATTATATTATTTTCGAGATTAGATAGAAATATCACCTATAAGTATATAGTATAGTTACAGAAGTTTCAATATTAGTTTCGCTCTTATAATTCCAGTATAGTTCCTAGAAATTCTTTTAGAATAAAATTGCTTTCGTTTCAATTTCCGTTGATATTTTATTGAATTCGTGCTATGAGTTAAGTTTTTCCAGACTCTAAAGTGGAGGACAATATCCTAACTCCCATTAACTATGTATGAAAACATTCTAAATTAATATGGTTTCGAATTTTTAAAGTCTTATTTTGAATGAAGTTTGTTTAAGTTCCACCGTAGGTCAAAATTTGCTATGTTCCACATTCTGCAACATCAGGATGAACATTTTTGAAAAAGATTGAGATCCGAAAATTATATGGTTGATCCTTCTGTACACCAGTATCAGATCAAATCGAAAAAGGATGTAATGTAATTAATCAGATGAAATGATTGTTAATATAGGACTCAATAGTATGCAAGTTAAACTTATTTGTCGACTAAGGTAATATGTTTATAAATCGATTTTTTTGTCTTTTTATAACTCATTGCGAAAGACATAAGGAAAAGCATCTGTTGTTGTACCCGTGGAACAAAGGAAAAGGAGCCTTGATTAATTTTTTTTTTTTTGCGCTATAAATGGGCTTTACCTCTTCAGTGAATTTAACTAATTACAGCAACAAAATATTCCAGGGATATCGAAAATCTCCAATTAGGACTATCAGTTTCTAGGTGAGTCAATCTATATCAAAATACTGACTGTTACTAGGATAGGCAAAATTACAAGTATTGAAAGCTATAGTCAGTCGTCCGAACTGATCAGATCAATATTCGTTCTGGACACCAAAAATTATTCATTTTATATTTTATTCATGAATGCACAGCGATTGTTGTTAAAAATACAAAAGCCGTTGCCGCGATGTGGCGGTAATACAATTTTTCATGCTAAAGTTACACTTCGTTATTTGTATAGGACCTAAAAAGGGATATTGCTCTTTTCAGTATACGCAGCAGAGAACCGATGCATACTGTGCTTTAAATCGATTCCCAATCAATTTTACACGACTGAAAAATGAGCCCTTAGTTGCAAGTGTCTCTGGCCGGTTAGTATCAATAAACCCGATAATCATTCATTGTTGAAAGTGCCGCCAATTATGGAAAAATTAAAAAAAAAAAATAACACTTGTCAATAAAAGTAGGATCATTTTAAAGCGCCGATACGCCCACGTGATGAACAATACACTTGCGGCAGCATTTGGCCGCCTCCAGCTGAAAATCACACCGCCAGCGCTTTTAATTAAACACATTTAATGGGGCGCACTAAATTTTAATTATTGATATTAACCGGACAAAAGATAATGAGAGAACATGGAAGCAGAAGGAAAATGATTTAATGAAGCAATTGAAAGCACTTCTACTGAAATGAAATTAATTGGAGTGCCGTTTCGGGCCGCTTGAAACATAGGCAATTGATGAAAATTGAGAATTTCTCCGTTGCAGCAACATGGACGCGGACTGCGCGCCATTGCTTCTACACCCAAGGCACAACTTTCCGAATAAAATTCCTCAAAGTTTTTATTGAGGGGGTGTCTGCTCCTTTGTACTTGGGCCCAGGCACGTCCGAGGAATTTTGCCTTTTTTTTAATCGCATTTAATTTACACTATAGCCTAGCCATGCGGAATGATGTGATTTCATAAGTCCTGAACTTTTCGCAAATAAATGGTAAAACTTCGAAATTTATCGATGCACGAAGAGGTGTGTTTTTCATTGATGATGATCTTCAATAACTTTTATTTACACCTCTTTCGATAGATAATGTAAGGGCTCATATGTTTTAGAATGTGCTAAATAAGGTTTTCAAACGATTGCAGCCTCATAAACATAAAAAGGAAAGGGTCTCGGGTTTCAGGAAACATTTTTGTATTACACGATGAATACGAAATGACATGACGGTCAGAAGATACTGACTCAACTGCCTAGTAATTTGTATCTGAAGTGTTTTATGTTATCCTATGTAAGTATTTCCAAAATTGAAATATTTAAAAATTAAATCCTACCTCGCAATTTTACAAATTGTTTATACCTTTTTAACATGAACAATGCTAAAAACAAATTACATTTAGTTTTAAAACCTGTTGTATTGAACAAGATTTTTTATTTATAGGTAGTCGGTAATTAAAATTTGAACTTAATACCTAAAGCAGAAAACCGAATCAATTCCAATAAAGTAAATACACAAATCATTAAACTCATTGTAATTGCGGCACATGCTCCTCTCCCAGAATATGAAGAGCATAGATTATGTATATGTATGTATTTAATAGCATTCAAAGTCAATTGTTTCGACGAGAACTCATTCTAGGAATTAAAGTCCTTGATGGCTTACAATCAAGTATACCAGGAATTGCAACCATCCGGCTTTGGTTACGTTCAATTTAAACTTAAATTTAAATTTTAAGCACCATTTGCTAGGCATTTTCCAGGGTTCTTGGTGGGAGGCTCGTAACTTGGTTTAAATCTCTCGAAATGTCGCAGATGCATTTTATGGTGAGGGAAATGTTACTTAATATTTTCCTTAAAGTGGTAGGTCATCTGTGCGTAACGAGTCAGCCCATGGATCCGCATTGTCTGGATTCTCGCCTACTTGGTTTATTGTCTTCTCATATTGGCTTTACTTCGTCTTCTTTTACTAGCTCGCGTTAGAGCATCATAAATTTTAGAAATAAAGGGAAAATGGGCGTAATATTCAGCGCAGTTCTTCTATAGAATATTCTCCTAAAAAACATATACATTTACACATTGAATTTAATCAAGATCAGTTGTTTAACTATCTTAAAAAGCATATGCAATAACAATAATAATAGAGTGGATTTATGTTTAACTAAACTTGTTTACAATTAATAAACCTCAGTATATAAAATTCAAAATATCGAAATAAATCTTCATGCTTTAATTATAAAATTCCATGCTCCTCGGTCACTTCTATAAGATTGATTAAAATCATACCACTTAAAAACTCGAAAACAAAACTATTTAAAATTTGGACTACAACATTTAGATTGACTTATATGTTACCAAAATTACCCAAGTCTATAATACAGTTATTGACCTTTAATACACACACAAGTATATGACGCCGACACTTTAGTATGAGCTCTCGTTTCAACAATATGTAATTATGCAAAACAACAAAACAAGTTTAGTAAATGGATTTGGAAAAAAATTGGTAATTCTCCCATACAAAATTGTATTTTGTGAAACGATTTTTTACTGCTTTCATAAAATTTTAGCATGCATTATTTCCTTCAAGCATACTAAGTTGACATTCACAAAGACGTTAAATAATTAAAATTACATACAGTTGTAGTAAAACGATAGCACTAGTTTGATCCAAAAACTTAAAATGGAACCATTTAACGCAACTACACAAACAATAAAGTTAAAAATAAACAGTCACAGAAAAGTGCCATTACTATAGTAACATGTATGTATATATTTATATATAAATATGTATATCGAAAAAGCACATTTAAATTGGCCATTGGCCCATAGTAAAATGGAGGAACATTCTTTAAATATTCTTTTCCATACCAATTTTTCGCAATTTACGACAAAAATTATTAAACAAGAAAGTTAGAGCATACTGGTGCATACTACATCAAAATAATAATAGATTCGACCATTTATATGTTCAAGAAAAAATTTTACGTTTTGCGACTCTTGAAATACCACTAATTTAAGTCTTTCAGCATGACAATGACCTGAAACACTTACATCAGCAAGAAAGCAAAGGAATGATTTGGAGTCAAAAGAGCTAAAATCAATTTAAACCTACAAGTATAATGATATACTTAAGGCAGAATTTCAACAAATCTGGCGTTCAATTTCCAAGAAAAAGTGTCAACATTTTGTCATCCTTGCCAGTCAATATTGCTAATAAAGTATCTATAACAAAGCATTAATTCGGATAACAATAGAACATATTGAAATGGCAATCTTTCGAATTCAATTTTTTTCCTAATTTAATTAAATACATAATTAATTTTGATATACCTAAGTAGATAAATGCCTTTTTTTAAGGTTATTAAAGTGCCTATTAGTTTTTATTTTATTTCCATATAAAGCGTGTTACCTTGTAATGGTTTGATTTTCATTTGCATGGAGAAAGAAACCAGACTTTCAAAATATCTAATTAGAAGAGCACCACTAAAGTTAAGACATAATGACCCGAAAAAAAAACCCTACAGGAATCTTTCCTTATTTGCTAGGCAATTATTTTAGGAAGTTTATCAAAAAATCTTAAATATCTCCGGTGGTATTTCGTAAAAACAATGTAATAATGCGACAAACTCTTGGCTTCCTTATAGACATTTTTTGTCCAAATATTAAAACAGTCCCATAAAATTTTACACCCAGTCGTAAAGGAGGCGGCGAAGGGCTCCGTCCGGCAGCCATAAATCGTTCCACCCAATTTAAAACATTAACGCGGGCATCTCCATTTAATTCCAACAGTTGATAAATTCAACGTTGGCATAAATTTAAGTCGTGGGAGAATTAGGGCTGTTCGCCGATTAAATTTTAACCATAGAAGTATCAAATTGCAGCGTTTTCGCAGGACCATCCTAAACAAACACTAGAAGCGGGCACGAGGGTGCCCAGGGAAGCAAATCAGAAGTAATTGACCCACTTGTTGGTCATAAAGTGCTCAATCGAGAGGTAAATTGTAACCAGAAAGTCCGCTCATAAATTTGCAGTAATCCGTAGTCAAATCCATTTCGCCATACGGACGAGAGGGCCCTGACTTATTTAAGAAGGCGAATACACTGAATAAACTGAATTCACCAAATTCAGATTAAAGGAGGGATTTCTGAAGGGCCAAGGATGGGGCCTGGCCGCTCCAGGTTCCAGGTTCCAGGTTCCAGCTCCGTCGTGGCCATCATCCGCATTCATTCTTGGCGCCCGTGACGAGTTGGAACCGGGTCTCATAAAGCATGGAAGACTACTTACAAATTCAATTTGCGAGCACTCTTTACAGAGGTCATGGTAATCTGGAGTCATTAAGGACCCATGTACGCTGATTAATAATAAAGAAAACAATTTCCGCGGTCATGATCAATTGCAACAATTTGGACTTTTTCTATTACGGCAACATCTCTTCCTCGGCCTTATGAAAACGTAAGGAGCACCGGCTGGCACGAGAACGGATCACTTCCAGGGGACTCCACCCTCCGGAAGGGCCTCTGGTAATCCCCGGCAAAGGGAGGCACTAACAAAATGGCATTAAAAGAAATTGTTGATGTGCTCCTTGTTTAGGTTCATTATGATT
The DNA here is from genome assembly GCA_933228815.1 of Machimus atricapillus. NCBI lineage: Eukaryota > Metazoa > Arthropoda > Insecta > Diptera > Asilidae > Machimus > Machimus atricapillus. The sequence continues at coordinate 26,886,954 of OW121787.1, read as the reverse complement.
TCCTATTTGCAGTTAATGCAGACTTTCCCCGAGAATCTGCTTTTTTCTACACATAAGCGCTCCTTCTTTGTTGCTGGAAAATCTGTTTACTTTTACGGCTCCTTGGATTTGAGATATCAAAAAACAATGAAGACGAGGCCGAGGGTTTGGCGATGCTAAATGAAGGGACTATAAGTAATCGCCTTTAAAATTTCAGTTCTTCACTTCGCCTATATTTAGAAGTTGTGTTATTTACCACGCTCCTGCGGTATTTTTAAAAAATTCTGTGTATAAAATTTGTGGCTTTAAGTGTTTTATTTTTTTATCAAATATCACAAAATGTGAAGACCTTTAAATGATATTTACATATTATTTTTTCGTAATTCTTAAACATTTTTTAATTGATATCAATATAATGATTACACAAGGTATAAGTTTTTGGAGTCAATTTTCATATGTACATATATGATTATGAAATACTCAGCCTATAAATTATTTTCTTTGAATTGACTCTGGTTCTCATTATAAACCGTTCTGCTGGAACAAATGCACGTTTTTTTACTAATCTACGCTCATTAACGTGTCTTTTTCGAAGTATAACGTGACAAATACTTATCGTTGTCCGAGATTTTAGCAAATAGCACTTTGTTTTTTTGAAATCATTTGATAATTTTAAAATAAACGTTTTAAAAGGTGTTCTCCTCGTTTTCAAAATTTAATTTCCAGTATAAATGGATTGCCTTTATCTCAAAAAGTAGAGTTAATTCAACCAAAATTATTATATTATATTTTTCGTATTCAGCAGACCAAAATTACCTAAAATTGCCTAATAATAAATCCCATTGCGCAGAATCAGCGTTCCCCTGTGTTATTAGTATTATTATTGAGAGAATTTTTTGATATATTTTTTTAAACAAATTAATAATTAAGTATTTTAAAATTGAATTGAATTAATTGGGCTGAATGTAATGTAATAAGGGTGGTTTCGCGAGAATTGGTTAATTTGTTGATCTATGGTACCTTTGGTTTTACATAAGATCTCACAACTTTTTACGGCAGAAGAACTGCGTTGCGAGACTTGGCATTTTTTTACATTTTATGTTTTTGATGGGTACCTACATATTTATGGTCCAAACTCAAAAGTCTCTCAAGTAATAAACGAAAAAATAGTAAAATTTTCTTACACGGTGTTCACTCTTCATTGTAAACAAATACTGCTAAGAACCCCCCCAAATTTTGTATGGAAATGGGGTTTCACTCAATGTTTCTGAAATTTTGGGAATAGATTCTTCAGATCACGTGGATCAAAAGTCTGAAAGTTTTTCAATGGCTAGTTTTTCATTTATAGCGGGTTGAAGTTGCGAAAAATTGATAAAGCGGGTCAACCTAGAAAATCCTTAATAAGTTCTTTCAGAGACATCCTACAATACTGCTTGATAACGATACTACCCACGACCCAATCCGCTAAAAAACAAGCGGAAGAAAACACGTCAAACTTCGAAAATGGCAATTTCAAAGCCCAAAATTTGACCTTGACCCTTCATTCTGCCGATTTTTTGTATGGGAAGATCTAAACTTTTTTTGATAAAAAGCTTTCCTGTCATGTGGCCTTTCTCAGGAAAAAAACCGCACTCGAATTCGATGGCGCGTTCCGAAGTTACACACCCTGTACATTACTCAGTCTAGGGCAAGCCGTCGATTTGATTAATATTATAAGTTACATAATCAATCTGAACTATATTTTGATAGAACTCTGGAAAACCTTATGTCAAGCTACCGAATGTGAAAATCGGTAGGTATTATCCAGGAGACCACTTTGAATCGAAAATCAGCCCAGATTTTAGTACCTACTCTCCTGAAAACTACCGATTTTCACATTCGAAAGTTTGACATGGTAGGGAACTGGACCAGGCGTTTATAAGGTATACCACTAAATGCATGCTAATTTTTTTCTAATAATTTTTGTTTTTAGTCTAAATTGAATAAACAATTTTCTTTTATTTAGCACCAATTTATTCACATTACCATATTTAATTACATTGAATTTCCTCTTCTTTCTGTATTTGATGACATGGTCCTTCATAAACCCCATATACAAAAATTTCTAGATCTAAATCTCTTGCAAATGCACTTTCGAATCTAAATCTAACAAAATTGTGATTTATCCCACCATCGTAAATTTTTACATCAGATGTGTAAGGATTGTAGTCTACGACATATATCCGATTGATTCTGAACCACAATAAAGAATCCTACAAAATTATTCAATGCAATTTTGTCGAAACATTTAAGGAAATAACACTTACTTCTTCAGGAAATCTTATAAATTTTGTAGTCCATCCCAAATAACCACTTTGTTTTACTTCTTTATGATATATTAAAGTCTCTTCATCCTCTCCTGAGCCATATATGATGGTCTGAACGGATTCTCTGCTGGAAGTGACTGTCAGAAATATACTGGATATTATCAGCAAAATGAAAAGAGTTCTCATCTAAATTAAAATTATGTAAATTAACAACAGACTAATGGTAATAGATCCAATGTTTACCTTTACTTTCAGAAATCTTAATCAGCACGCTAAGTTTAAGAAGTATGTACTAATCTATTTAATTCACTTAGATGACTGCCAAAACTTTCTTAATAACCGAAAATTTATATGAGTTCAAAATTTCAACTATGCTCGTCGAAAGGTGTTACTTGTTTGTAAACGTACATATGTTTATTTCGTTTTTTACTACTTTCTTACAGCTGTGCGTTATGTGCTATGACTCAATCAAGAAAATATTCTCTTAATTTCTTAATAGAAAATAGGTATGTATGTATAATGTACATATATCTAAACGGTTGTACACATATCTTTTAGAAAATGTTGATATAGGTACATATTTGGAAGAGGTTGAGGTATATTTTGTACATCGAAATATACACTAAAAAAAATTTGAAAATCAACTATTTATGTATAATAATATACTTGACCTAAACAAAGCTTCGAACTTGCGACCTTCAGAGTGACAAAGTAAATTTGTGTATGCATGTGTATTATCAGAGAGAAGTAAAATAATAAGAGATTCCAATGCGAACAAATAAGAAATGTATGAAGAAAATCAACCTAAGTGCGATACCTCCAGGCTGGCCTGGAGACACTCACAAGTTCCACACGGCATGCCCTGTTGGATTACTGTTGGATTACTTGAGCTCTTACAGTTATAAAAATGTGGGAAGTAAAAAATAAAATGTCTAAGTGTGCCATCACTTTTGGTTCTCACGGTATGTATGTACGCAGAATCGGAGAGCATATATAGATGCCAGGAGGCAAAAACACACAACGCCTATTGAAAAGTAATCCACACGAGAGAGCTCAAGTAATCCGACAGGGCATCTCGTGTGGAACTTGTCTGTGTCTCCAGGCCAGCCTGGAGGTATCGCGCTTAGGTTGATTTTCTTCATACATTTCTTATTTGTTCGCATTGGAATCTCTTGTTATTTTACTTCTCTCTGGTATTATGTACATATTAATGAAATTCTATAGGGTTTAGAAATTTTGATCCCTAATAGAAGGATTTCAATTTCGAAATTATATAATAATTTTTATATTGAAGCAATTTTAATTTTAATGAAGGATTGATGATAGATAAAAGGTTGCAAACCTTTTAGTATAATAGGTATACATAGCTCAAACTGAACATTTGTTAAGTGTAATTTCAAAGTTTCAAACTTTTTGGTACTTCTCGTTTTTCGAAAATATTTTAAAAGGTCTAATTTTTCCTTTATTGTAAAATTTTGCATCCTCGTCTATCGCATTGAAAAAAACGGGCAATGTGTCTCTGTCACATATTAATGCTTACTCTAATTTATAATTTTTAAACCGTGGCAACTGTTGTTCATATGACCACTTTTTCTGAAGCAACCTTATACCATTATATGCGTGATAAAATTATCTTTATTTTGATATAAAAATCAATCGGTAAACAGATGAGTACAAATTGCTAATAGCAACTCACCTGTTTATACGTGGCAACCCGGTAGTGGGGAACGGTACCTAACTTGTTGTTTGACTTGAAATATGAATTTTATTTGCTGTTTTGTTTGAATTTTTTCATATGATTCGAAAAATGTATAATTTTTTTTATATAATTTTCAAAATACAGGAAAAAAGAAGAAAAATTAGCTGCATATCAAAAATATCGTGCTATTACTTCTCCATATATCTTGTGTTTTATTTTAGTGTTACCCTTGTCCGATTATTCGTTTGAGCCACAGTATGTATGTATTTTAAATCATCTTTTAGATAAAATTTAATAGTGCTGTTTTGACGACAAAAATATCACAGCTCGGTATAACTGTAGTAATGACAAGACTTTAGTATCTGTTTAAACATTAGAAGGCATAATGCTTTGAAGAAGCTTTACTTTCTAATAAAACTTCCTATAAAAAAATCGATTTTTTTCAATTCGAGAAAGTAGGATGTTCCCCTAAATATTTCAAAGAGTTGACCGACTTTAACGCTCATACCTTTTAAACTTCTTCCAATAATTAATAGTCAGGGGAGAACATTTTAACGTCTGGGAAAGTAAAGGGGAAACCCATCGCAGCTATCAAGTCATGGGTATGGTTAAAGTGTTATTAAATTCCCTTGCAGTCGAATTTGAGAGGGAAAAGCGATGTTTTTATAGATGAACTCTGGAGGTTATGTTCATTGCAGTGGCCATACGAAGGGTTTTACATGAAAGACTAAAATCAACCAGCGAGCGTTGGCATTTTCAAAATGATGCACTTTTTCGATGATGGGAACAAAATTTGTCCAGGGAAAAGGGAGAAAAGTGCCCGTCCCTTGAAACGATTTCGCCTCTTCGAAAGTGGCGTGCCCGTGTGCAGCCCTCTCAAGAAATCGCATGAGCTCGACAAATTTAATTCAGCGACTATTCCGAAAAATATTTTCTCGATCTAAGTGTCTGCAGAGCCCCACGTTTGCTACCGAAAACGAGGCGCTTCGGTGTGACTTGAACGATGGCCCGGAGCAGCCCCAACGCAGGGGGCCCCAGAGCCCCAGGGAGGGCCACAACAGCTTGCTGCCCGGGCAAAAGTACACATGTACAGTACACGGCTGAATTAAAGGTTAACAAGCTTTTAATGGAGCAGACACTAAATGGATAAAATGGCCCGCTTATATCGGCCCTAATGTGTGGTTCATAAAGCAGCATCTGCTAGGGCCCGAATTAAAGTCTTATCTTCTTGTGATTTCGATTGCCGGGGAGGGACGGGCAGTTATCCTTCTTATGGCCAGGGCTGAGACGAGACCGGAGCAAAGAATTTATCTTCCCAGCCGAATGTATCATCTTTTTTATTTTTATTTTTTTTTTATATATTTTTTCTCCAGCCAGCACAATGGCCCCGGTATATCACATCACGCTGAAGCGACTCGAGCCGCGTTCGAAGGATATCAAATTTTAAATTTGCGCTTTTTTTATCGGGGAAACTGCTCCTTTAAAAATTTGCATTTTTGCATAAGTGCTAATGCGATCGCCCCAAATGGGTAGAGGGGCTAGGATGAGGCGGGATTAAATAAATTTCGCTGAGTCTCCGACTGCCACGTCTCACATAAATAAGATCCAATTTCACACCTTACGTACCTGTACATAGTGCGACTTATAAAAATGGAGCTGCCGGCAGAGAAATGAAACGACAGTCTCTCAGTGTGTCTGGAAGTTATTAGGATGAAAAATATTAATGGCTTTCAGCAATTTTATCCTGCAACAAATGCAATTCGACTGGGCTTATCCCGGAACTGGTGACGGTTGTATTATGCCCGTATTCTTCAGGAAGTTTTAATACCAGCCAAGTGAACGTGAACTCAATTTTGGTCGTCTTTAAGAGGTGCCATTGGGGACGGCCCCCCACCCGCGGAAGCACCCAACACCCTTCACGCGCACTTCGCTACCATCATCGTCGCCACCGACGCGACGTCGTGCACTTGACTCGAGGTAATTTATGAAAAATTTTTCAATACCTTCTCCGAAGTCATGGCTCTGCAGGTACGAAGTTGTTCTGGCCCATGAGCCCTCATTCCCATTCAAAAGGGATTCAAGGGAGACCCTCTAAAATCGATTCGAATCACTTGAATCCCCTCGCACACTGTGCATTGTGTGACGAGCGCATTATCTGCAAAAGTAAATGTTGAAAATGCAAAGGAATTATTAGACTAATGACTTCTGGTGTAGCCAAACTGCAGGACTCTATAGATTTTCGATAGATGTCCGGGTAAGGAAAGGAATGGAAAATCGAATCCATTTATTAATGAAAATGTATGAGACAATGGCTCCTGTAAGGAATAGACGTGGTGTAAAGTTTCCAAATAATGACTTTGCTTAAAAAAAAAAAAAAACGAAGATTTACTTACAGAACAAGCAATTTAAAGTCATTTCCCGGATGAACCCGCTTCTAATGCATGAGGACTGAGGACTATTCCCCTCAGCAGACGGAAGAAGGAGTTTATTTCCAGGGTATGAAATTTATATTAGGATAATCTTTTCTAGTGAAGTCACAGGATAACTTTACCGCAAATATGTATGTATCTCTTACAATTGCAAAATAAAAAGTTGATGACGATTAAACGCATTTTCCTTCCCTAACGTTCGGTTTTGATATTTTTGTCCTGTTTTCTATTAAATCATTTCTAATGATCGGCTTGAAGAAAGAGGTTTTATTTATTTTATTATTTGCTCAGCATTAATGAACTGTTTACTATTAGATCTTAAAATTTTTATAATTTTTCAATTTTCATTGAAAGTCTCAAATTTTGAAAATTTTCGAAGTTTGGTATATACAATTATCATTATTTTTATGTGATTATTTTAAATTATTACTAATACCTACCTATTACATTTATTTTTTGCAGGTAAAAAATCGCCCAGTTCTTACGAGACGTTCTCCTACATGTAGGTATGTAGATACATATGTTTTAATTTAACGTTTTGTTCAGATACCTAACTTATAAAACCAAAATTTAGGTAATCCATAAATGTTCAATTTTGACTTAAAAAGTATAGTTCCGCAAAGAGAAATTTTTTTTATCAATTACATAGCTGGCGCACATGTGAATTTCATTTCCCATTTAACATAGAAGCATTTTCTTTATCCACATAATATATTCCTGTAATGTAATGCAAAAAAGTTATAGGGAATTTTGACACATTGATTTTGAAAGAAATTGAGTTCTCTAGAAAAGTATTTTGATAAACATTGGCTAAATTTTAAACGATGTTGGCACAAAAATTCTCAAAGCGAATTCTAAAGGAAGTCAAGCTTGCCTGGAATTTATTTGGCCTATGTTTAAATGATACGTGTTTTTAGTTTTGTACTCATACATGTGAGCCGCTTAGCGTGAGTCAACCATTTTCAACAACTGAGTTAAGTTCGTTCATATGCTATATATGACTTTATCATCCACTACTAAGAATTAATTAAAGCAATATTATTCAACGGCAAGAAAGAATTGACTCATTAACTTATAATTTTTAAATTAGTTCCGCAAATCAATTAAATTACATTCAAAATTTATGCGAACCCGAATATCACGTAACGTGCTATCGATTTAGCACCCTGTTTTTGAGCACGCCCAGAATAAATCATTGCTGGGTACGAAAATTACACAGCCAAAGAAAAAAAATCGATTAGAGTAATACTTGTCGGGCATTACTTATGGCTGTTGCCACCGTCTTACATCAGAAGAAACCACAGCACCGCGAAATGATTCCCCATAAATATTTCAATTTTTGCCCCACGCTTCCGCGGCGAATCGATTCGAACGACTCTCGCTTATTTTTGACCCTCCCTCTAATTTACTAAATTAAAATGAAATTCATTCGGGGAGCAAATATGATTGCAATAACATCATACGTGCCATGCGACGCTCAGCGCTAATATGCGCCATAATTGCTTTCAACTCAGAGTTATTTTAATTAGTTCGGAGCGGCGGGATGACTTCGTGAGGGTACTTCATATTTCATTAGGGTTATATCCTTTGATGCCGTAATTACGACTACATCCGTCCTGAAAAGATCGTCTTTAAGGAGCTGATGGCTTCTGGGACGCATGCAGCCGGGTGCCTCTATATGCTGGCAGCTCCTCGGTCCTTTGGCGTAATCTTCGAACCTTATTCCGGGGCGCCTCGTTTAATTTTGAGATATTCGGAGGCAATTGATTGGCTTACTCCAGGCAATTTGCTCGGAAAACAAAACTTATATTAATTTAAGACGTTCCATCATGTTTGCTTTAGTGGCTGACTTTAACGCCGCGGTAACTTCAATTTCTTGGTGATTAATCAAAGTTTTTCGATTAAACTATTTCTGGGGTGAGTTGAACTTTTACATAAGTATATATGTATGTAGTATTATATATGTACATTGTACATACATACATATAAAACGAATACATATGCCTACTCTTCAAATATTAAGAATCGCAGTAAACCCTTCTCAAAAAAGTTTAATAATATGTATCGAATTTAAAAAACGGCTATGTAGGTGCACATTAGACTTGCACAACTACTGTTCCGTGATTGCTTTTAAATAAACATTTTATTGCGAATGTAAAAAAACGATCACAAAATACACCCCCAATGAATTTTCAAAATTCAATTTTGTAGACTATTTTTGGGTTGTATGTATGTAAGTACTTTCAGGGCTTATTTATCGAAAGTCATAAACGAAACGTCCGTCTGTCTATTACAGACGTATTTTTGCGAAAACGACGTAATGTATGTAGCAACTTGAAATTCAACACAATGTTAGGTTTTGTAATGCGCCGTACATACCTATGTATGTATTTCGACAATCAAAGATTATGAAATATCGTTTGTAAACATTTAATTTGGATGAATTGAACCCCCTCTTTGTATTGTGTGGAGTATCGTTTCAAAGGACATTTTTGGTGAATTGATTATAAAGATAGGTATAGCCCAAAATGTGTCAATATCAGCATTTCCCTAAATCTTCAAGGTTACTAAATTTTTCATAATATTGGGGTTAGTAGTATTTAGTCATAGATAGCAGGAAAACTGTCGCTTTTATGTGATTCTAATAGTTGCTAAAAAAATTTTTGCTTTTTTAGCTTACAGACAATCATTTTCCTACTTCTTACATCCGAAATTTGAAAATTGTTCTTTCTATTCCCTCTTTTCAATATTATTATACCATTATTTTATCTTTTGTGAAAATTTCTACCTTAGGCTTAGGTCGATATTTCACATGCAATACTTGATTTTCAAAATCAGTTTTCTTTAAATGACTAATTTTTTCCATACCAGTATACAATGCTCCGGTCAATCTCTCCGTAATCATGTTAGAAATGCAAACTTTTAAATTATCAATATCATTCACTATTAAAAAAAACATGTAAAAATGTCAAGAAAAACATATAATTAAATTCATTAAAATGGTCCAAAAAGGAATAAAGGAGAAACAGCTGGAACCGGAATCAAATAATTGTGCCAAATTTGTCGACATTGCATTTTCTGACAGCACATACTTTTAGATGTATGAGAACCAATTTTTAAGTCCTAATCCTAATTCGTAAAAATGACGAAACTGCAGCTACTTAATTGAACGCAGGCAACACAACCGTGCTCAAAACTCTAGCTATAATTGTCCGATTTTCAAGTTAGGTACTATATCATTACACTATCTTAAGCCTATAGAATATGAGTAAAAAAAACGACCAAAATTATATTTATTTTTAACAGATAAACTTTTTCACCTCCTCACATGTGGTGTCGTTCTTTCAAAGTATATAGAATAATTTCATCAATTTTACTCAAATCAAGATACAATCAAGTCAAAAATTGTCCAGCAATTATAATTTATGAAAATAAATAAAATACCAAAACTGTATAATACGATGTTTTACATTTCATGGCTAGGGGTTAAAAGGGATAAAGCAGTTTAAAAACGAGATAAAGCTGTTTAAAAACGAAAGTTGCATAACAACATTGCAATGCCATTTAGTAATTTATGGCTAATTGCAAAGAGGTACAACATATCTTCAGCTGGTTGCCTACTGCTCGATTAAGATTGTATTGAAACATAATCTTATCTGCAGCGATATCAGCTCTGCAATTACATATTTAATTAGCAACAAAAAAGAAAACTTTTGCGCTTTCGATAATGAGAAAAAAAAAGTCGTACACAGGAAAGCAATCTAAAATAATTACGCGTTACCTTCACCCGCAGAATCAATAGGGGCTCTCACTCAGAAGCGAGCAAATATGGGAAACAGCTTCGATCAATGACTCCACCGAATATAATCTTTCATTTTTGCCACATCCCACAGTCAGCAGTTTCACAATTTTCCACATGAAAGCGCGATGGTTACGACTGCAAAAAACGAAAGTCCCTGCAGGTTTATGACTTTTTAAATTTTGAGTGCATTCAGTGCGACCACGACTACCGCGTTTTAAATAACTCCCGCACATAGGAAAAAGCCAGTCACAGGTACGCTGCGGGGGAGGACTGTAGGATTGTAAGTAAAACCCTTAAAGTCCCTCAATTTCGAAGAACAGGAAAAAGGAACGTCCGAAATTTATTGCTGGGGGATAAAATTAATATCTGCTGGACACATTCAAATGCCTTCAGTATGTGGGGGATGGACTCACTTCTGTGGCGCACATAAAAGTTTAAACTTCACGTGATCAAAGAGAATACAATTGCTGCGAAATCCCTCCATATGAGCTGTAATCTGTCTGGGATTTACTTTCTGCCCTATCCACCGATGGGGAACCAGAAAAAAGGCCATTACCCGACTACTGCATGTGGTGTCCCAATGCAACGAGCTGGAAAACCAGGCCCACGATACATCCACGTGCAAATAAATATGCCTGGAGTCAGGTAGACCTTCTAATTATAGCAGTGATTCGGCCACCCACCACCCGGCCGGAGTACCTAATTTACGGAAGCACCAAAACTTTTATTCAGGTGTTGGGACTATATAAAAGTGGTCCTCGTCTAATTACGTAATTTTCGAATTTTTTAAAAACTTTTCAGGCTTAAACTCTTGCTGCCCTGCTCCCGGAGAGTCGCTGATAAAATTGTGCTTGTGTACTTTTTCAGACTTGTATCTATTCTATTCGTATGGCCAAGCTACCTATGCTGGAAATAGCTTCACTTTAAGTTTTCCCACCTTCAAGATACTGGTCATAGATAACACAAGTTTTTAAGATAAATTCCGAAAATATCTTGCGAATTTCCTGTGGAAGATGTTCGAATTAGGACCAGTAATTAGTGGACTCATCTGCACAGGTAGAAAACCTCCCGCAAAGGCTTTGTCTTAATATGAACTGAGTACGATTAGAATTTTTAGCTTTGACGATGAAACTTAACGAGCGTAGGCATAATTACTGTTGGTAATTGCATTAGATAACCAAAAGTTGAAACGAGCAAGTTATAATTTAGATTTAGGGAGGTGCAATGAATTTTCCAAAAAATTATATATATATTTTTTTTTACATACATATTTCCGTCTTTTTGCAATACTTACGAACTCTTAAAAACCAGTATCGTCATACTTTAAAACTAAATTACTACTTATAAAACTTTTGTTAGATATACATACATAGTATAGTCAAATTCTCTCTTATGATTAATTTTTGTATGACTCTTTAGAGTCAAGTAGCCTTTTGGTGTTTCGTTAAAGCAAAGCAACCGGCATTATAGTATAGTCATTTGGTTCGAAAAATAGTGGTTACCTGGAAAGTTTTCCGGGAGTTTTGAAAATTGGTAATTTTATAGATTCTGAGGTGCTCTTTCCGAATTTCGACTTTGCCGCCTCGTATTTTTGCCGCTCGCGCCGCCATATTGGAAAAATGGCGCCTAAAAGCAGTTTTTTGACAATATCTCCTTTCCGACTCATTTTACGATAAAAACAGTTATATACAAAATGAAACTAGAGACACAATAAAAAAAAACGCGCCGCTTACTCTACCTCAAAGTGGTGTGGAAATGAGTTTTTTGGCCAAAATGCGTGTTGGAGTACACTTTGCGGCGCTCGTACGCCTAAACTATTGACTTTATGAAGAAAAGGTAGATACATAAATTGTAGGTAATTGTCTCTAGTATCTCTAAGAAGTACCTATCTTCAACTTTTATATGAATCATGTTATTTAAGGATTCTATTTCTCCAATACCAATTATAGCAGCATCTATCTTGGTTGAGAGTCCCATTGAAAAATAGAGAAAGAAATTACAGTCAGTCGATCACTTTGTAGTTTCAGCTTCAGGGTTGAAATAGATACAAAAATGATTAATTAAAAGTGTAGAATTTAAATTTAAAATGATTTCGGGGTTTGATTCAAATGAGAAAAGTTATAGGTTGCACAGATTTATGTATGTCATCAATTTGAAATAATTTTACATATTACTGCGTAAACATCAAATATTGGTGTAAAATTAAACAAAGTTTGCAAAATTTATTGAAAGAAGACAATTATATAAATTATTAAATTATAATAATAGTGTATAATTTTATACTGTTTTACTTAATAACACCAGAAATGTGTATGCATTTACTTTTTCAATTCTTGTAAATTTTTGCCTAGAAAAAAACATTAAGGAACAGATATAGTCTGAGCTCCCCTGACGGATTGTGATATAACTTGGTAGGAGTATTCATTTGGAGCCAAAAGTGACGAATGTGTAAAAACAATTTATCGGTCAATTACCGAGATATGTATTTATCTTTGAAATTTTGAAAATTTCACATTTTTTTCCGGTAGAAATATTTTTAATTTAAGATTTTTCCAACATTTTCACTAAAAAACTGTGGGAGCATTAAGAAATTTCGGCGGAAAACTTTAACTTTTCTTAATTTTAAATTAAAATATCTCGGGTAATATAAGCGACCGACAATTTTGTTTTACATATCCGTCACTTTTAACCCTAAATGGACAAACCTACACAGTTTCACCAAAATTCATGAGGACTGTACTTCTCCCGTTACGTAAAACTAAAAATTATTATTACTATTACTATATTAAACCCTTAAACCTCGCGGCATTTACCGGTTTCGCGTAATGCTGGAACAATTAACTAACATCAATCAAGAAATATACGCCATGTCGCGATCCTCGACCCGCAATTTAAAAATTTAACCTCGTTCTAACTTTAACTGTGCAGCGATAATCAATCAAAAACTACAGATTTTCCGGCTTCTGTAAATTTCTTTGAAAGTTTCTCGAAGGACCCCTGTACTTACTGTAGTCATTGCCAAGTGCCGGAGCACACACAATAGTCTCGTTGCCAACTCGAACAGAACAGTCTGTCAGGAGGCGGAAGTTTTAACAATTGACAAAATGGCATTTACCACAATGAATTCAGTAGAACAGCGTGGTTTCGGGTACCTCCAGTAGTAATCTTGGGCTTCATAGGTATGGCGGCGAAGACAAAACAATCTTCCCAAATCAGAGCTCGATTGTTCCCAAGTGTACTTGAACCAAAGACGAGTTGCAATTTTCCAGGGACCTCCAGCCATTATGGCGTACCTACCTCCTTGCCCTTGGAGTTATGCTGCCAAATTTATTGTCTTTACAATTTAATTATATATCGGGGGGGGAAATATAATGGCGCACAGGTCCTGGATCCATGTGGCCATATCGAGCATACATTACGTTCCTCAATGGCCGAGTGGCAGGAATCGGGAATTGTTCCATCCGTGCATATGCTCCGCCCATGGTGTTGCATGCCACATGCCCCTGCATGTGCACAGGCACATTTGTCCAAATGCATGCAATATTTCCGCTTTAGGGAGAACCCAGCTTTAATCACTAATGATGGACAGCCGACTGGACAAAGCCTTAGATTTATTGTACATCAGCTTCTCGCCGAACGTAAATATTTTTGATAGAATCATGTGCCAGTGTGAAACTCACCGCAAAAATGTATATTCATCATCGGCTACAGAATTAACTGGCGGGGCAGATTAAGTCGTAATAATTAATATCGGACCGCTGATATGTAGTAGTGTACGTGTACAACATTGTAGCATTGTAGGACATATTTCTTTTGGTAAAACCCCATGTAATACAGGGGATGAAGGCTGGACTCTTGAGACAACAAATGAATTGGTGACATTTGAAGCAATATTAATTAAATTTTGTATATTTGCTTGAACAATATCTCCTAAGTATATTAAAGATTGTACTATAGAAATTAAGCTTAGAACTTTTACTTAAATTAGCCAATTGCTTTAATTTAAATATACCTATGTCCTAAGTTAAATAAATCTGTCTAATAGCTCTATCTTACAAAATTTAACGTCTGATCAAATCGTAGATAAGATATGTATGTAGATTGGAAAATAGAATTGCTACGAACGAACGTTTGTTTAAAGCGGTCAATCTTCGTTGGATCGTTTAGAGAATCTATAAAATGCACAATTTTTCTGCTAAGTCTACGTATAAACATTTATTGTAATTCTAGCACTTAAAAATTCTAATTTTATTGTTTGTACATAATGTATACATCTATCGGAAATCTGAATAAATTAAATTTAAAAACAAATATAGATGGTATGTGTAATTTTGGTCTCTTAAAATAATAATTAGGTAGAAGCAACTTTCAAGGAGAGGTCGCGTATCTGGAATTTTAGTTTGGGATCAGGTTTTGTGTAATAGTATTATGGCCTTATACTATGTTAAATTAGTAGCGCGCACTATTCAACCAATTACAAAGCCGTTTCAAACTCTTCATGTCGATTCATATACTCTAACTTTTTTCCCAACATTAGCTTACCTATAGTGGCTAAAGCTCGATTCTTGGTCAAGAAACTCTTTTTTCTTGTTTTTTTTTTTATTCAAAATATGATGATGATATACGATCATTATATTGTTAATTAAATTAATGAAGTTCAGTATTTATAGCGAAATTTATATACAAGAACAATTTTCTCATAAACTTTCTTTTCTTACATTTATTGCACACGAACCAGAATGATACTTATCCTAGAAAGAAACATGAAAAGCAAAACTTTTTTCTAGAATTTGCACAACAAATAAATGATGAATTGTTTCAAGAACAAGGTCTCCTAAGAAACCCTTTTGAAAAACAAACTTCATTCACAAATTGTAAAAAAACCTTTTGCTTTTCATGCTTCTACGATAAGTATCATTATGGTTTTGTCGAATAAATATTTAATAAATGTAAGAAAAGAAAGTTGTTTGCTTGTATATACATATATAAATTTCGCTACATTATACACTTCATCAAATTTTGGATAAAATAAAGGACTTTCACTTTCTAAACCCTGCAGAACAATGATCCGTTTTTTATTCCTGTGTTGTTTGTTTTAATCACAACATACAACATACTTAAGTATATAAAAACTTTCGACTATAAAGAT
This sequence comes from Machimus atricapillus, assembly GCA_933228815.1. NCBI lineage: Eukaryota > Metazoa > Arthropoda > Insecta > Diptera > Asilidae > Machimus > Machimus atricapillus. The sequence goes on along the minus strand of OW121787.1, from coordinate 26,871,590 downwards.
ATAAAGTATATTTGATCAACTCTTGCCCTTCCTAAAATAAAATTTACATTTTCTGCGTACGCATTTAAATACGATATATCCGATAATATTTATTGCACAAACTCGTGTCATTTTAAAGTCGATCACATATTTGATGCATAAAATAATATTTCATTTTGTACAGGATATAACATAAGTAAAGGCATATCTATTTTTGTACTGAATATTAATTTTTTCGAATTAAGTACTTCTATGAAGATGATACAAACCCGCTAAAATTTATGAATTCCCTAATTCTACTAAAGAAATTGAAATTCATATGTATGTACACTTCTTAAAAATATTCAAGAAAGATGTGAGAATTTTACCAAGTATTGGTGTTATACCCCAGACAGACGGGCACGAACGAATGAACGTTCGATGAATGATCGTTCTCTCGAATCTTCATTCGTTATATGCATGACAGACGGCCAACTTCATTCGAGTCGAGAATTTTTGAGTTTAAAATGCGCACGAGTGAATCGGTGAAATTAATAGCAACTTTACGAAAACGTTCGCAAACTACTAAACGTATTGCAACTCTTCCTGCTCCTTCCCCACCTCCATGATCACAGAATTAAAACTCAACTGGCTGGCTGGCAGTTGTCAATTCACACTTTGACACTGGAAATCAGCTGATTCTTCCAGGATTTCCATGCTCGTTCTCTGCGAATGAAGTTTCCGGAACTTCATTGATGAGAACGAGAATGTAGTTACGAACGTTCATTCAAACTTCATTCTTGGTGACAGACGACACGGCAATGATCATTCTTCAAGAACGTTCATTCGTTCGTGCCCGTCTGTCTGGGGTATTAGGACGAAATATTAAGTTTAAAATTTGTATTATCGCAGAATTATAAAAAAAAACTTAAAGGTTAAGTTTTATGCTATTAATCTCAGTAAAATTTTGTTTAACCTTACTAAAATGTTTAGACACTTGAAGCTTTCAAATGAATACAGTAAACCTTTTCAATTTTACAAGAAAGGCATTGAAATTTGTAAAATCGGGCTTGCTATTAAATTGAATTTCAAAAGAGGCCTGGCCAAGCTCAAAGAATATTTTTATGGAAAAGTCGAAGGCAAAAGCAATTTTATTATATTGATCCAGTAAGGAAATGATGATTTCAGCTTATATTAAAAATTTTAATTCCCCACTTCAGATTATGTTTGAGTCCGTTTCCTAGCGGCTATCAAAGGAGTCTTCTAGAAGATTTGCGAACTAAAGCAAGTTCTGCTATTTCCATAATGATGTGATAAAATATTCAAAATCAAAATGCCATTTGAAGTAGTTCCACTGCATCGGATATACACTTTACAGCTGGCTCTGATGTAGAAATCAAGAAAATTTCCGGAGCAAATCCGATAGTAGTTTTGTTTGGGAATTGATTGAAACTTAAACCGCAAGTCAAGTGTATTCTTAGCACTTAAAGCTTCTTAAGAGATTTTTGCTTTTTTACCATTTCTTTCTTTTCAAACTGAAAAATATACCCAAAAGCTTTTGAGCTTAAGTAAGGATGCATGTCTGCAATGGAAGAGGATTCAGATAGAAGAAAGGACAAGATGAGACCGGGAGCGGTGTACACCATATGCAGAGGAAGCTCATATAGATTTATTCCTGATGGAGCAGATGAATCAACGTAAAATATTTTTACAGCAGAGAACGAAATATGATTCGTTTGAAAGCACTTAAAGGATTTGGTAGTGGCTGTGCCTGGTACATAGTTCACTCGCATGAAATGAATTTTAAAATTTTTACAGAATTTCCAGAATACATTGAGGGGCTTAAGAGACTCAGAAATGAATTATAAACCGATCACACTTACCTGCGAGACTTCCATAAAATGCCTTTGATCTTCCTGAAGCTGAAGGGAAGACGACGACAGTCCGTCACAAATTTGTAAATACATATTTAACGAAGCAGAATTTACTCCCGAAATCCGTGAGACCTTTTATCCTTTCAAAACCAGGAGGCACTGCTCTGCAGCCAGAGCGAGATGCTCAGCAATAATTACATTAGAGATAAGACCGTTGTCGTGATGTGAAAATTAATTTCTCAGAAAATAAAATTTTTCACTTAATGAAGATGTGCTGCGAGACCACTGTTTAAAGTGCTATCGTGCATCAGGACTAAGGCCCAGCATCATCCTGCTCACCCCTTTGTGCTCGGATGCAATCTCACGATAAGACCATGCTTTTAGAAAATTACATTTTGTTAGCACTATACACACATTCGCTGCTTGCATCACACATACGATGCCGCTCTCTATGCACTCAGGTTTTATCTACCATTTTCACTTCAAGAGCTGCTGTAAATTTGCAAATAGAGTTGGGTTTCTGGGCATGCCAATTCCGTCTTCTTGTGGGATTGAGTTTATCTAATTACATGGGCGTTTAGTAGTCGAGGAGTCTAGTCGGTTTATTTTGATAATAACACGCCTGTTTTCGCAGCAATCCCGACATTATTAGGCAATTACACATTTGCACATGTTATTTCGGCTACCAATCGTAATCTCAAGAATTAGACTTTGGTTTTAACTGCAATTAGAAAATAGTAAAAGAAAATAAAACATACACTTCAAGCGCTACATTTGCATTCATGATGATACAAACAATAACGTACAAACGGAAATTACTAAGGAAATCCAGTTTCCAAGATTTAACTTCAGTATCCCTGAAACATGACGCTTTCCTCCTTTACGATAATAGTTACAAAGGGGTTTGTTGAGTCACTATATATGTACTTATACAGATCGTAGATCGTAGTTTTAGAAATGGAAATTTTTTTTAAATAGGTAGGTACTAAAATTTTACTAGATGTTTAAAAACGGCACGATATCCTGCATAAAGTAAAATCTTTTTGCGGAAAATTAACTAGTTGCCATCATTATGATATGAACTAGGATAATAAATAATGATATATTCTAGGATAATAAAAGTGGATTTACAACTTTTTTTTATATGTATATACAAAAAATAAATAATATAATAATTCTATTTTCATAATAATTTCTACAAAATTGCTCTTGTCACTCCTACCAGACCCTCTTTCGAATCGAACACAAAAAATCTAAAAGTATAAGCAAAACAAATTAACATACTGGTTCAATTTTTTGTGAAAAAGCGTTTTTTGTGAATTTCGTATTATTAATTTTTTATTTTCTTTGACTATGACATTAATCGATCAAGGTCAGAGGAAATCGTCTACTCTATTAAAATTTCATGTAAATCGATGGCATAGTTTTGTTGGTGTTTCGCGTGCGGCATTGTTGAAAAGGTCTTTTCAAATGAGGCAGTGTTTCTATAGAAGATATTTTTATCAGTCATATCACTTGCGAGATATATACATATACTTACATATGTATATAGCCCACCAAAGTCGTTAACATTGGTTGACTTGACCTACAAACTTGTAATCATCGACCTACATAAGTGGGCTATGCTGGGAACTCTCAATGAAAATTATTTCGGGTATCCTGTGATGAACACTTTTTGTGATAGGCCCATTTCATCGGGTAGTGCTCCTTCTACTATTTTGCTCTTGCTTTTCATAGGACGAAAAAAATCAAAGCTCGAAACAGATAATTTTACGACTTCGACATTCCAAATAAAGGATTTTATAGCTTTGTCGCAATTAAAAATGAGCGACAAAGAGTTAACAAATATCGTAAACCTCTCTGTTTTGCGTATGTTTTAGAGCAGGTGTTTTCTTATCATTTTAAGAAAAGTATGTATTTGCAAAGCCTTCCTTGTATGACACATTCCACAGCTAATATCAAATGCGTGGCATTAGCATCAAAATAAAAGTCTACGGAACCCTAGACTATACGATGGTCCGACACGCACTTGACCGGTTTTTCTTTTATTGCATCAGAACATACCGTTTATGTACTTATTAATAAAGGTCTAATAGTCACTGATAGACAACGCACAGCACCGATGGGTCTAGAATCATGAAATTTTATACAGGAGTTCCTTATATGTATGTATGTATATCGTATAGGTGAGCACTACAAAAGGATTCTTAAAAATTCATCCCCTAAGTAAATAGGGGAAAAAAAATTTGTATGGAAGCTCGTCATTTTCAAAGTTAGAAATATGGAAATTAGTGTTTCAATTTCAGTATTTAAATAAAAAGTTAAAATACATAAATTGTCTCCAATTTGTCATTAAAATTGAACAAATATATTCTTAGAAGTATACAACCCCCAAATAAAAAGGTTAATTGGTACAGAGTTATTCGAAACCGCGTTATTCGATACTAATGATTCGTACCTACAATTTTGGAGATTACATTCGATGTTATTTGAGGGTTTAGTACACAATTTTTAATGGTTCTTTTCGCGATTTATGTAATTCAAGTCCCGAGTTATTCGAAGCCATATTCATATAATTTCCACATAGCTTAGGTAATATATGTATGTAAAAAATTCGCAAAGAACAAAAATGGATTTTTGTTTTAATTTTTGCAACAAAAGACTATACATATATGTATACGTCTTGAAATGACAATTTTTAAGAAGGAATCTTAGTTAAGGACATTATGTATGAATAAATTACAGCGTACTTTACTCACCGAAATTGTTTTGCCTAATAGTGGTACTTCCCCACATAGTAAATATATAACATATGTACATACATATGTATGTGAGACAGTGTGCATAGCATACATTGGATAGGTGCTCAGATTTGTTCGGTAAAATCGCTTCGAAACGTTCTCTGAATTTCCATCTAATCGCCTTTCAGGTAATTTTCTTGCATTTCAACAAGGCGATGCCTGGAGTCACTCGGGATAGTTGGAGTACTCCTGTATTGTTCGCACATTGGCGGTAGGAAGCTTTCGTAATGAGATATTTCCAGCATCCCGAAAAACAAGACCGTCATCGGCGGCAACGGGGGGGTGCTTTGAGCCCAATAACTAGATCTCGCAGGTAATCACACTTCGATCAATTCTACATTAGCTGCTAACGTAATTATAGCAAGTATTCCTGCTGACGACGAGAAATTAAATCGCACAAGTTCGCTCTCCGGCAGGAGGAATGCATTTCGAGGAGATAAATCAATTTGCATTTGGCCCTGTGCTTCGATCCGATTTGCCTGCCCGGTGTGTGCTCCTGAAAGACAAGCCCCAAGGATGGGGCCATGTGAGGCCCGCGCCACCAGAGGAATGAAGTCGGTAGAGTAAAAGAAGTGACAAGGAATCTACTTCCGGATTCCAGGGAATCCAGCACCAAAAAATGTACATTCCGGGAACCAGGGCGGAGCGGGAATGGCGGCATTTTCTAGAATAGCATCTAGCGACTTGATTAATACACAAACATCTTCTCTGGCAGAGAGCTCCACTTATGCCAAACAAAAAAAAAAACAAAAAAAAAAGCAAAAAAAAGCCAGGAGGTGATTTCGTGCTTCACATAATTCAGTTGTCTTTTTGTCCATGACATATGATTAGAAAAAAATGTAAGAAAGGTAGGAGCGGCAGTCGTTTAATTTTCTGTCAGAGAATTTTCCGCTAGAAAGATAAACTTCACCGGCACACAAGTGGCTCCCTCGCATGGAAAATGGGGAGTAAATAAATTGCGCAAGAATTCTATACCCCACTGGGTGGTTGAGTTTTCACAGAAATATTTAAAACATGCAGGCGCAAATACCTTGCGCATTCCGCACCTGTGCATCTTAACACTTTCCTCTTATATCGACAAGCTCCTTCACTTGAATCTAGAACGAGCTGACAAAGCTCGTTGACTCTCACCTTCCGTTCCGCCATCGAGGAAATTCGTTCAAACCGGGGACTGTAATCAGACGGGTCTTCTAATTCAATTTAACACATCAAACTTATCGCAGCTGGATAAGAAGCAATTCTAGATGCAACCGAAACCTGCTCCTCAGAGAGCATAACTTCAATGACCCTTAATTTGATAGTGCACTTCTTTTTATCATTGCATGTCCGCAGAAGGAAACAATCAAAAACCTTTTATACTGCTTCCACTTAGCTTCTCTTGAATTAGAAATATGTATGTATGTACTCCCAATTTGTTTCTCAGGAGGTAATCTTGTAATACATGACATGTGTATACGTGGAATCTTTCCCCGAATTATTATTCTCCAAGGGGTCAAGGTCAGAGTCAGACTTACCATGGGTCAACCAAGGCGGAAGTTCCAAGGCCTACTCCAGGGCCATCTTATCCTATACTGTACCAAAAGGCCTACAAAAACCTGAAAGTCATTAAAAATTTTAATATGAAAATAACAAAATATTCAAGCTGAAGGATTTTTCAATTCTATCTGCGTCAAACCTCGTATTTAATCAATATCGATTTATATAAATATATTGTAGACGTAAACCCGCCTACATACATATGTATATCCGACCACTGAACTTTTCTTTCTCGTTTATTTTTTTTAATACAGAAAGACTCTAAACAAAATCAATTTCGAAAAACGGATTCTTAAAGTAAAACGTTTTGAGAATTGAAACAAAAATCTCTCGTTATTTTCTGTAGATTAGCAATAGTTTAAAAAATTTGTTGTGGTCGCATGGACGTATTTCCGACCATCAAAACCCTGATTGCCGATTACCGACCACTAAGTAATAAGCCCATTTCCGACCAGATCAAATCGACTCCAAAATTAAACTTATTTGTGGATAACTGCAGATTTAGACATTAAATACGGTTTTATTGGACTTTAAATATGACTACACATATACAAATAATTTTATTTACATATTAAATTTATTAATCAAAAACATCGCCCATTTCGATTACCCATTCCACGAGGGTATCTATTTCATTGCTGGTTAAAGCAGTTGTTGCTCCAGTGTTTTCAGATCCTTTATATTTATTTTTCAACTTATTAATAAGCGGTCCAAAGCTGCATTGGAGTAATTAATCCGTTTAGAAAGCGCCAGGATATCAATATAATGTGTTGCAAAAATGACTGAATTTTCACAGTAGTTGCCGACAAATATAATACTACAACACTAAATATAAGTTTTCAACAATCGCACAAATAATTTTTCAATATCAATAAACAGAGCTCCACACTCACACGAGACTTGTTTAACAATACCAAATTCCCAGAACTATTCATATTTATGTATATGCTAGATGCGTTCATGGAGGGAAAAAAGTTTAAAATTATTTATTATTTGGTTTCTAGGACAAACTAGGAGATTATTAGGCTAACAATATGTAGCGTTAAAAAAGTTTGCGCCGGTCCAATAACTAAAATCCCGTCGAGGATCCCATGGCCGGAAATATGGTCAAGTATATTATTTCGACCACAATATTTTCTTGTTTTTTGGAAATAAATAATAGTAATTAATAATCCGACCACAATATTTTCTTGTTTTTTGGAAATAAATAGAAGTAATTAATTATTATTACCGCATCTTATCAAAGTTAAAGCTGTATACGAACGAAGAAATAAAACGTTTTCATCAAACTTGAAAACCATTTGAAAAGTACCTACTAAAAATCAGTACTCCAAATTTTAAGAATTCCTATATGATTTTTTCAGTGAATAGATTTTGCATTATTAAACATTGCAATATATTCAACATATGCGAGTTATTAGCTACTTCGAATATCTTAGCATAAATACTTTAAGTAAGTATATGTTCTAACTTCTAACAAACCTCAACTTAATTATATGTTCCAAAACATAGCTATTATCAAAAATAATAAGTGGTCGGTATTAGGACGGTGGTCGGAGATCAGAAATACTGCTTATACACTTAGAGACAAAAGTGAACATTTATTGAGAAATTAATGAACTATTACAGTTAATAAAAATATACATATTGAACACTTAAAACTTTTATATATTTATCTTAAATAAGTAGTAAGAACATCATGCATGCACTAAGTGAAGAACATTGCTTTAAAATTTAAACAATTACTTTTAACCTAACATTGCAATAACAAAATTTTAGGTGACAAATTTTTAACGTTAGTGCCCAAAACTACTTTTGCGACGTTTTCTTAAAATACATATCTCGTATACTGCGATCGAAGCATTTTTGGTTGGATGTTAGATAATCGTTTAGAGAAAAAAATAAGCCTAAAATGAAAATTGAAATAGTGACAAAAGGCAGAAACGTGTAGCAAATCTCTCATTGCTTCGGGAAATGTGTCAAGGTCAAGTTAATGTCAAAGATTCTCTAATTGAGGAATAGACAAATTAAAGTCAGTGGTGTCTGGTGCAAATTGAACAGTCTTGTAATAAACGTACATAATTAGGTCATATAACCCATAGTTGGTTCGGTGGCGTGAAACATGGATTAAATTGCAATTGTGATGCACTCAACAAAGATAGTAACTGGTAGACTTTCACATCCAGGTTTTCGAAGAATCTTTGCCTAATATCAATGAACATACATATAACATGTTATACGTTCTTTGCTAATATGCAATTGGTTAATTTTTATCCCCCTAAAAAAAAGTGTACTTTTTTTTTCTTAAAATGCTAGACATATTTATATCTTTTGGAATTTTATCTTTATGCTACTAAGACAACTAGATAGAGGGCATAATTTCGGAAAAAACCCAACCCGATTTTTGGCTCAGACTCCCTGGACTAGAGATGCAGTAACCGTTTGGTATCTCGTTTTTGAGATAATACTTAATAATATACTAATTCGTGAAAAAAAAAAAATTTTTTCTGTTTTACTCTTCAGTCTTTGTTTAATACTAGAAAAAGACTCCCATTAGGCCATTAGTGAGAAAAACTGGCGAACATGTCCCTAAAGTGAATTCTCTCAAACGTAGCATCAAATCTCAAATATAATTTCTCAGTAAGGAGTTCTGAAATGAAAATGTTTTCACTGAAAACTTCCAACTAAGCTTTCCTGGAACCACGATTTACATCAATGAAAAAAAAATTTTAAGTAAGTAGTCAATAGTGATTAATTAGAGGGTTTTTGCTATCATCCTCATTTAATTTTAACAACAGTGAAAGAACATATTTACATTAATATTTGCAAATAAATATGATTTAATTTCGTTTCTATATTTTTCGCCATTCTCTCTCGAAAATAAAAACTAGAGAATTTGTATTCCCTTAATTTAATAGCAAAATTTGTGTTGAAAACATAAATATTATTAATTTCCGATTGGTTAATAACTTAAGTACTTGTTACTTTGAAAATAATATTTCAATAGCATTTTTATGCTTTAGGAAACTGGAAACGACTGTTCCAAGAAAAAATAAATCTTTAAAGACAACGTTAAATAAAATACATAAATGTCTGTTTATTGTAGATTCGTGGACAGACAAAGTGGATTCTCCACTTTATGACGATGTCTTTCATGATAGTAATTGGGATGTCACTTGCACCGCCAAGGGTATTCCTGGGAAGTGTATTCCGTTCTTTCAGACTTGCGACGTTTAGCTTTATCGCCAAATAAAATATTTTATTAAAAGATTACAAAACGTGCCAATTTTATTGAAAGAGCTTTTCAAAAATGATTATTAAAAAAGGGATATTATTTTTAAGTGTTTATAATATGCATAAATGTAATGTTATTTTTAAACATTATTATGATGTATGTTCTCTTTCAAAAAACAAAAATTGGAAGTGCAAAGCAAGTTCCTTCACGAAATAGTACCTAGCTTAGGCATATTTTGCTTCAAATAATTTTATGACAACTTCTCCTATTAAATCATTTTAAAAAAGGGAATACCTAATTAGTTTTGAAATAAAAGCACAGTTTATAAGTACTTGTGCTTAACTTGTGACCATGAACACTATATTTTTCGCGTTACAATAACACAGGACTGCAAAATTTAGTTGATCGATACCCTTTTTATTTTCTTACAATTGTTTTGCGTAATATTTGGGACGCTAAATACGAATCCAAAATTAAAAATGTTCTATAACATGTTTTCCAGAAAAATAGTTTTAAAAAGTAAAAAAAGTCATGCTTGTCAATTTTTGAAAACCTCTTAAATAAATAACGGAACGTTAAATGTTGCTAAATAAAAATACGAACATTCTGCCATTAAGTATAGATATATAAAAATAGGAAAAGCTTAACAACTTCTACGACAATTGTTTAAATTAATTTCTTTTACAATAATAATACAAAAATAAATATGATGAATTTCGTTTTGTTGAGTATTTTCGACGCTCCACGTTTATTGAAAAAAATTTCACAATTGTTCAAAAATACGTATTTTTTCACTTGTTGACCCCATTTTTCTCGAAAACGTAAAGTGATGGCACATGCTTTCCATTTCAGATTCTCTATCCACGAAAAATATGTTAACCTTATACACATACATATAAGCATCACTTATCCAAGGGAAAGCTGTCATTGGCCTTTGAAATTTTTCTCCAAAATTGGAAATTGATTAGATCTACCTAGATTCCCATTACCCATATTTTCGACCCTAATTTTTCCCGTCTAAATTTAGTAAACCTGATAAGTAATAGGTGCAACTTTAAAAATTCTTTAAAAAACAATTTCAAAAAGAATTTACTGTCCCATAATTGCTTTCATAAGCGAGTCTTCAATATTTCATAGTTAGCACAATGGCGATTCCGTACGCTGAGTAGACGGAGAATTGCAAAGTTTTAATAGCATTCATCCATTGAGCACTTCACATTTTGGCTAATTGTAAGTAAAGTAAACTCGTGGTGGAGTGGCGGGCTGCAAGCACATGAGATTTTGATTTTTCTTAATACTTTCACCCGTCCATGCCGCACCATTCGTTCTATCCAAAAGTTTTGCCGAAATTACTTTGGCAAAAGTTGCGAAGCACAGAGCCACCCGCAACAATTTTTGTGGTAGTTAAAATATATGAAAATTATGAAGACAGCCAAACAAGGAACCCTTTTAAAACTGAAACTATGCAAAATTGTGCAGCTCGACGAAGGACCGTGCGCCGGGCCCAAGGAGGTCTCGATATTACACCACAAACGAGTTCCAATATCCTCGGGCAACAGGGAAACAGTAAAACAATAGAGAATTTTTGTATGCATATATGCACATCATAGTTGCCCATATATTGGCACGTATCGATACATCGTGACTTGAATCCTGAAGCCCTTAAGGATACTCCAAACGTGACGATACCTATTCCACTATGGCGGGCAACAAAGAGCGAAGAAGAATTTTTACAGGATACCTCCCGCCGAAAGGGGGAACTTTCAAAATAATAGCGAAAATATTAAATTCGTACTTCTGTTTGGCTGCTCTGATGTGGGCGAACTTTTTCGAGTTCACATTAGAGGAGGTACGTACGAGTAAAGGCGGCAAGATCCAGGGCTTTTTCCTGCACGGCGAATCAAATTGCGAATTATTATGCTCAGCATCCGACAGGAAACTGTATGGAATTACTTAAAGATCCTGGTAGAGTAATTTCATCGTAGAGAAAGGCTCTGTGAAACTGCCGGATAAATTACAAGGAGTTTTATCCTATTTTTTTTCCAAAACATCTTATTTCTGTATCCCATCTTCGGTTATAGATACTATAAAATTTCCCATTTGTAAATTCAACGCTTAGTTATAGAAGTAGAATAAAATCATTCCCGATTTCGGATTTGGCTTCGAATCATTAGCTCCCATTAAAAGGTCAGGAGAAACCTAAAAAATATGTCTATATTTATCAATTGATTTTCTGGTCCAATTTGCAGACGTGCTGCTTCCTTCGAATTTAAAAACCTTGAAAAACAATCACTCTCTATAGGGGATCTCCAAGTTCTTGAAACCTTTTTAATATTAATTTACTTTTCTTTCAGGCGTTTGCCGTTTTCATCAATAGTTTGACGGAATCATGAAAAAATGGCATTCGTTTTTACGAAAATAGATTTAAGAGAAATTGGAGATTTTTTAAAGAAATCTGCTATTTCGTGTTATTACGTTTATTTTTAAAGCTTTTATATTTCAGAAACTATTTGATATATTCTCGAATTATGAAAGCAAAGTAACACCAAATTTCAAACTTTTCCCAATAATTCTGTTAAGCTAAATATAACTTCGAAATTCTTTATGCCTACATTTATTATGAAGGGATTTTTTATTTCACAAGCTCCTTGATATGGATATCAAATAAAGGGCTTAGAGCGTAACGAAGATATGTATGTTTTAATCTTCCTCTTTTTAGTACATGTAAGTAAATAATATATGATATTATTGAAATTACTTCAAACAATTTATTATTTTGTGTCTTTTTTCCGCAATTACTCAGAAGAAAACATTTTTTGTAAAATACAAGAAATTAAAAACTTGAAAACTTGAAAACTTCCAATGGATTCCGAGTTATGCACTAAATTGAGCAGTTTTAAAATTGGGATAAAATTTAGTTATTGTTGTTTACAAAACTATCACAGCGCTGTAACTTTTCATTGGAAATTCTCAGACAGTTGGTCGGTAATTAATTTTTAATTCATAACCATTCCCTATGAATATCATAACAATAATTGAACCGACATGTCAGATGCCAACAAACAATTCAGCTTTGATTAGAATAAATCATTTAGGTACTCATCAGGTAATTATTATCAAAAATATATTATCTTAAGGGTACACATAAGAATTAAGAATAAATCTATAATTTATTTTCTAGTTTAAATTTAGAATAGTTTAAATTATTTCTCCAACAGTAATTCTGAAACACCATTGAGGATATATGATTAACTAAGTACAAAATAGCTCAACTAAAGTATATTTTAAGAATATCTATCGTTACCGAGCTATGAATAAAGTTAACTACTGAATTAGTTCCATTATATCGGGATAGATGTAACTCAATTTGGTTAAAATTCGGTTTAAATTTGAATTTGTTGTTAATATAAGTAATTTAACAGCTTTGGTAGGTTTTGCTTCATTTTTATGTATATGTATTTAAATTAATTTCTTTAAGTTAATGCCGACACAACTATAGAATGTTGTATAATTATAAACAAAATAAATTTTTAGTTTTTAAATTTTATGTTATATAGATGATTCTTCCAACTATGAGCAATTATTTTAGTTGAGAAAATCTAGTTGGAATTTCAACTAACTAACTAATTTAGTTGAAAATATAGTTGTTAGTTAAAGTTATTATTTAACAAAATATTTAGTTAACTACCCGACTAAGATTTATAAGGGGTATTTGCTTCATATGTGGGCTCAATTGGGCAAACTTGTGGTTATCAGTTGGGGTCGATTATATAACACAAGCGTTTTTCATTACTATTTACCAGAATATACTGAACAAGTTCTACCTTTTACTTTAACATCATACATGTATATGTACACATACATGCGATGTTAAAAAATACTTCAAAGAACGTATATTTATCTCTTTAGAAAATATTTTTCATAAATCGTCAGTGGTCATTCATACCTATGGATTTTTGAGTAGGTAAGCCGCGCCCAGAGCTAAAGAGGTCTTAAAACTGCCGTGTTAATCATAGTCGAGGTAGGCGCGTACTCAAGTGGGAAATAACTCGCCAGCAGTGGTCCAATAGCAGTCAAGGGTCATATTTCCCAGGTTGATGTACGTCTAAGGTACTTCAATTCTGATTAAGCCGACGTCGAATTAATACCTCGAACCGCAGCCGTTTAAAGCTGCTCCCATAGCTAAAGGATTTGGGGTTGAGGGAGCCCAGCTAAACAGAACGATGACAGCCGCTTGTAAATCAAGGCAAGTGTAGAACAGAGCGGCAAAACCCCTGCGAAAACACGTGGAAAATCTTTTCTACTTTGTCGTATTTATGATAGTGCTTGCAGCCGAGAAAGGAGCCTTGTATATGAGTGACTTAAATTTATAACCGAGTTCTCCCCACTAGTTCCGGAACACGATTTATGAGAACATTAATTGCGCCAAAGTGGGTGCACCGTGAAATATGGCCTTAAAATTTAACTTGGGGGCTCTGGCTCAAAGGTAAAAAGGTTCTCGCATTATTCAGAAAATTCATTTCATCCCTTCATGAACTTTGAAATGCAGATGGTAATTAAGTACCACTCCAGATAAAATTGCAGTATGCCATGGAGGGGGGAGGGGGGAGGGGGTGGGGGGTAGTGTACGGCCATCGGTCCAGTCTTTAAATCCATCATATTTATAAAACAGTTAAAGCGCCCGCAGATTCGTCGGCCATGGGCTTGGCGGCGCGACGTCTGCCGTAATTTTGGCCGAATTTCGAGTGGAATGTTGTTAACCGGATCTGCCTTTTGCATGAACCAGGCGCTACAGTTTTATTTGTGACGTATACATTTGCAGGCCCCCAGAATTTTTAAGGGCTTTTCGGGGTTGCTTTGCTATTTTTGCTATTCACTGGGATGAATATTGCTTGAAATGCTCAAAATTGCGTTAATGTTTCATTCAACATTTGAAAGAGTACTAGTTAATTTGTGCGCACTTTCCGCAAGCAAAAAGGAGATCATTCGCACAAAGCCTTTTCATACTTTCGTAATAATACCTACTGAATTTTCTGTACAAAAAATTCGAACAAAACATTAATAGACTCCCTTACAAAATTCTTATCCTAGTTTACAGAATATTTACTAAATGTAAATTTATTATATGAACTATGCCTGCCCGCTTTCGGGAATGCCCGAGCTACTGCTATTATTTAACTTAAATATAACAGTTCTCAAGTATCTTACCTAACTAATATTAAAACGAGGTGTAATGAGTTTAAAAACAACCAGTGTAAAAAACAACCAATGTAAAATTAAAATACATTACTTTGGAATGCATTAACATAGCCAGGCATGCATTACAAATCATGCAATTTAATATAGATTATATACCAATGCCATAGTACCTACTAGTAATTTACTATTACAAGTACTGGTACTGGTACTTCACCATGACTGTAATCGTATAAGCATTACTCAGCATTACTCAGCCTAACGAGCATTACTTGGCATTAAGCAGCATTAATACGCAAAAATAAGTAAAGTGGAAAGCCTCTTTTAATTTGATAAATTTCAACGTCGAACCCATAGCTGCTTCACAGGGCACTGTATCGGGCCTATTTTGGATCAAAGAAAAATTGGATACAAATTTTATGTACATATAAATATTGGAAGAGATTATTCTGCCTTATGCCGAGTGGAATATGCCACTTACATATTTGGCAATTCCAGCAAGACAATGACTTGAAGTATGCTTCACATCTAACAAAAAATTGTTTCAGGATCACGAAATGATTGTTTTGAAGTGGCCAGCACAATCTGCGGACCTAAATCCAATAGAGAACTTGAGGAAAATAGTTAAGGAGAAAATTTGACTAGTTAAACGAAACGAGGACGAATTTTGCTGAAAATTCAGTATAGAGTAGATGTCAAAAAGATGTTGGTATGTGTATGTGCTAGCCAATAAAGGTTACGCAAGTTAAAACCTCAATACGCTTGAAAGATCGCGGTTTGAGAGATTAAGTTGTGAAGATTAGAGTTAAAGTTTTCATAACACATGTACTCAGTTTCGCTAAATACTTGACCGATTCGTCTTGCCAATTTTGCTATAGCATTCAACATGAACATTATACACAAACCTTGCTTTAACCCTTATCACTATGAAAAAGGGCACCTTTCGGAATTTCCCATGGCATGGCCGCATTTACTATCATATCATTTTTTAGCTGTGCTTTTTTAACCCTTATGTATATTATGCTTTAGTTATTTTACATAGTCTTATGCAAACTAAACAAACGTAACAAAATCCAAATTTAAATCCTTAATCTTAGTATTTAAATGAGAACTCTATCAAGCCACGCATCTGTTTCCTTGATTTCGTCGTTGCTTTAACCAATGATACCAAAGCAGAGTATATCGAATTAAGTAGAATTGGAACCAAATTCAAGGCACTCAACTTTTTTAACATGGGATATTCGAGACAGAACCTAACCTAAACCCCTTTGCGGTCCAATGTCCAATTTGACTCGACATGAAATTTCTTTCCAGCAGGTTGAATGTTAATATTATACTCGACGTAATTTTTAAATTTACAAATTATAATTATGTTAATGACCGCAGAAAGTTAAAGAAGAATTCGCAAGAACAGACACAAAAGTAAAGACGTGCTAAATTATATTTACATATGTATATTAGGTATAGCCTATACCGTATAGGTACACATCTACAAATCGAGAATTTTTGATCTAACGAAACCACCCTCACCTCAATTTCTATCGTACATATTATAAAAATGAAAAATTCGTATCCACTTGCAAGCAATATACCACTTCATTAATCAAAACTGCATTTAGCTAGATTAAAATATTTTTATATTTCGTTTCTTCATGTTTATCTACTGTCTGATCTGTAAATGAATTATGGCGCTATAAAAATTACATTTCATATCTGTTTCGTTTAATGATAATTGATAATTCTCCATAAATACTATAACGCAAACACCACCTGTACAACTGACCGCGATATACATATCATATTACACTGCTAAAGAATCTGATCAAAAATTATCTCACTTGTCCTTGTGATAAATAAGTATATAGCAATTTTCTTGAAATTAGTATCAGTTAATTTAGTTACTTCAAGAGCTGCAAAAGAAGTGCATTTAAAAATGAGAGCAGTGCTAATTATATCCACACTTATTTACATTTTTTCTGTTTGCATAGCAAATGATCTACAAAATCTATATGTCATGGAGGGACAAGGTTTTTTTGCCTTTTTAAATAATCCTGACGATTTTGGTACGATTAAAATGTGCAAGGTGTTATTTGAAAAAGGTTTGCTGTGACAACAATTTTTGTGGTTATATATGTTTTAAAAAAGAATCGTTTTGTTTATTTTTCTTTTGTTAAAGATTCTGAAGAATATGTTATCGATATGAAAGGCAAAAGTTTTGTTACCAAAAGGGGTGAAATTATATCACCATACTCCTCTACTCATTGCGGAATACGAGTTTTGAAAATTGCTCCTGCATCTCAAGGGAAATGGCATGTGAAAATGTACAACGAAGAAAACAAGGAGTATATTAAAATTTTCAAAATTAACGTTGTTTCTAAACCTAAACCCGATACTGTGCGAAACCTCCCAAAAAAAATCGGCTTGGGCACATTAGAATGTTCTAATAAGGCATCAGCAAAATCTTGTCGGATTAGTAATGACAAAGATTTATCCTTCGAGAGATGTGAAGCGACTGTTATTTTTCGAGAATCATCGACGTGGTATTGTCGAACTATGAACTGGGGTACTATGGAGGAAACTAAGGAAACAATTCACGTTTGGGTCGATAAAAATATGACATCCAGTATTCCTACTGTTGTGGAAAATGATATGGAGGTCATTCTTGGATGTCAACTTCCTCAAGATAATATTCCTGGATGCAGGGCAGAATACCCCGATGAAAAGAATCAACTCTATATTGGAGGTAACTTACATCATGAAAGATACTCAACGGCAGGAACTGAGTAAGTGACAACATAAAAATTGAGAAAATTTATGTTTGTTTACATAAAACTCTTATTTCAAACAAAAATGGTTTTGCAATGCCATTAATTCACCATAATCTTCAATATTTCTGTTAACCTTCTACAAATTTTTCTTAAAATGAATTTAGTTTATTTAGTTTAATTTATTATTTTACATTTCAAAAATCTTTACTAAAAAAGTTTAATCAAATTAAGGTCTTCAATTTTATCCTGAAAAGCAATATACTCGTATACGCTTTTTCATGGAACTTCCTTCAATTCATTTCTAATTATAATCCGTTGGATTTACCATTTTACATTTCTAAATTTAAATAACGATCGTGTAGACTTTTAAGTATGACTTTTTATTACAATCCCTTAAAATCGTATATTTATAGTTGCTAAATGGATGCACAATCTTGAATCTTAAAATAGCACATTACAAATGATTCAGGGCGAAAACCCCTGAGTGCCAATTTTGATAACCTTCCCTTTAAATTTAAAATTTTCGATTTAATTTGATATCAGGGAAAAAATGTAGCTTAAGATTTAAATCCACATTAAAATTAGCCATTGGCAAAAGTCACATAGAAATCTACTTCGTTTATTTTAAAAATGGGGTTATTTAAAAAAAAATTAGGTTGATGATAACACCTAAACGTGATTCCTCCAACTACAAGCAAAACTAAAAATGGACCTGCTTTAAATTTTTCAGCTAGCTCTGCAACTTTTAAATGTACGGTTTTGATAAAATTCCAAAAATTTAAAAGATACATAAATTAAAAAGAAAAATATACTCTAAAACCACCCTATTATAAAAAATAATGTGCACATTGCATACGTAGAAAAAATCATTTATGTTTCCATTATTATTTCAGTTTAAAAAAAGGATACTGTGCTCTTTCAATTAAAAAGCCAATTGCAAATGATGAAAAGGGAATTTGGAAAATATATCAATTAGATATATCAGCAACGCCATCTGCCTTAAAAGGTTGCATCTTGTACTTAGGGGATCAGGACAACCTCATACAGAAATATTTAAATGAAGAGACGAACAAGATAACAACACTTGAAGTAGTTAAATCTATTGATCCTGAGAACAAAGATCCCATTGATGGCACGTTTACCCTCACATGTAAAGTGCCTTTCGCCCTTGACCGGTGTTATCTACGAGATCCTTCAGGAAAAATACATTTTCAAAACGAATTCGACTTCAAATACAGCAAAACTTTGGGAATGTGCATTTTTCGGAATATACCAAAAATTCAAGGTCGTTGGATATGTGGTCTTTATGGTTCTGATTATGGAAAAGAAATAATTCAAGAGTATGAAGTAGGATACCTTTTGCATGATATTTTCTTTTGGTATTTCTTGTGTATTTTATATTATTTTCAGGTTAAAGCAACACCAAAAGAAGGACAAGTTTTAAACGATACAATCTTAGCATTATCTGGTGATACTATTGATTTACTTTGTCGTACTGCTATGTCAGAACCAATTACCCAATGCGCTTTTACTGACCCGACGGATCGAGTATATTTACTTTCCAACAACTTGCAACAATTTGATGATTCGTATGTAGTTAAAATAATTCTTAAATTCAAAATGAAGTACTTTTATCATTATTTTGGTAGACGTATATCTTATTTTGGTCAAGGGTTGGAAAATGGACATTGCGGTCTGAAAATTAAAGACATAAATAAGTCGGAATTCGGTAAATGGACTTGTCAATTTTCTGGACCCAAAACAAAAAATCTTCTCAGTATACAAGTACAAGAACCGCGTAAGTTATAGTATAGACATTCATGACAAAGTAATTACGTATTTATTATAAATTCTTTTTAGCTACAAGCCTTGCAACAATAATTGGTGCTAGTGTTGGTCTAGTTGCAGTTTTGTCCATAGCAGTAATAGGTGTCTTTATTTTAATTCGCAGAAGAAAAACAAATAGAACAATGGCATATAGCACTGATTCTAATAGTCAAGAGTCAACATCTTTTTGATGTTTAATAAATTGGAAGTTTAAATCCTAAAATGTTAGTTAAATAGCCTTTGGGATTCAGGCAACAGGTCTTAAGGGAAAGCAAAATTAGCTTCTACTACTTTCCTCCTTATGTATAAAATTTCAAAAAAAAGAAAAATTTTGTATGTAGCTATATGGATATCATTGGACCTGGTAAGCGATTTAATTGAGTGTTGTTATTTTGCAAATATATTGCTTTACCTATTTGTTGTTTTATGAAATTTATTTTTTGACTTAGTTTCATTTTATTGACTGAAAATAGAGCTGAGTGTGGCTCTATAGTGGAAAAGAATGAAAGTTATTCATCACGATGCAAAAGTTTGCAAATGCGGAAATCTATCTATCTATATCTAATATTATTTTTAATAATTCTTCCAATTAAAAAAAAAACTTTTATAAAATGAATCGAGTGCTTAAAAGATCATCAATTAACAACCATTCATTAAAAGCTAGTTTTTTATAATAATCTTAAAATTGAGGAGGCATTGAATGAATAATGGTAATAAAAAAAGAAAATTGTTTTAGCAAGAAAAAACATATGTATATTTTTTATCTATTATTTATTTACAAATTAAATTTTAAAAAGATAAAACTTATTTATTGACCTTTTTTACAGGCCCTTATTATTTTATTTTCTCGCACAAACTCCAATGCAGAAATTCTTATTTTAGGTTTAACCTGCCTTGGTAATTACGAAAAATATCGCAAATGGAAAAACGTCGATTTTTTCTTCTTTTTTTTATCATATGTACATTGGAAAATTAAAAACATAACAATACATAATGAAAGACGAAAATGTTTTAGTTTTATCGATATTTTTCTATTGTGATATCTTCTGCAGCCCGTGTTACATACTGCGGTTACTTCTCTTTTAAATAATAGAATATGCGGCATATTAAAGAAAACTTTATTTGCATTCACGTAGATAAAACAATTTCTTATTTTAATTTTTAAAATACGTATATGTATGTACCTAGCCAAATGTAGTATGTATTTCTTTGCACTTATCTTTACACATAAAAAATAAATGCGATATCTAATGCACTCATATAGTAGATATTGATATATTTTTTAGAAGCAAGCGCCTACTCAAGCTCAAGGGTTATTACAGCACTATTGATCAATTATTGTCACATCTTCTATCTCGAAAGCGAAATTATTAGTAGTTTGAAGTAAATATTTATCGGGGCTATCTTTATAACTTTCTGCAGACAAAAAAGTCGTCTTAAAAAGCATATACATACATATGTACTTATGTATATTTGCGATTATTATTGCTTTATGCAATACAAGTAACCTTAAAAGTTAACGTTTTTCTGTTGTTGACGGCCAGAGATTCATTGTGTTTTCAAAAACTCCTCTCGATTTTGGAACAATACACGTGTGCAAGGTATTATTTGAAAAAGGTTTACTGAATCATAAAACTTAAATGAAACTCTGTTTTGAATATATGTATCTTTATTTCTCTAAACTTATAGACGAAAAACACAAAATCAATATGACAAACGAAGAACAACAGGAGATACAAACCAAAAGAGGAGAGATCATCAAACCTTAACCCATTCACGCAGTGTGGTTTTAAAATTTTAAAGATTTCAACTACATAGGTACGAGTACATATGTCTAAAGGAATGTGGCATGTAAAAATATTCAACGAATGAAACAGCGAAATTTCCAAAGCTTTTGTTTTGTCATTAACCTTCTTCTTGAAAAATTTAGAGAAAAGGAACATTGTCTTGTTCTAAAATAGGATCGCAGAGATCTTGTCGTATAAGCAATGACAAGGGCTCGATTCCCATATACATATACATATACATATACAGTGTATGAATATGAAAAATTAATTATTAATATATAAATAATATATCAATTAACTATGAGATATTATACAGTTAAAATACGAGTATATATATAACTACAAGTCGTAATTCAGCCAACTATCAAATTTCACTATTTTTCTGAGTTGAGTATACCTACCTTTTGTAATCCAAAAAATAAATAAAAAATGGTAAATTCAGCTATTTTTTTGTGTACGTGTATAACTTTAATTAGCGAAGTTAACGTCTTCATGTTAAACTATAGGAATATTTTCTTTTATTTCTCGTTTGGTTAGGTCGTCTTTAATTGCATCGCCAGCCAAATAAACAAAAATTAAAATTCGCTGCAGTTTTTGAGCGCCTGTTTGCAGAGGGTCAACTACGAGTCGCATTCAATTATGAATGCGAAAGAACTAGTCAAAATTCAGCTGGGGCAGCAAAGGGGCATCACTGCAGGACCAGGAAGGGATGTCTGCGACTATAAGGAAATCCGTGCACAAATAAATTGCAACTGTAATCAAACTGAGTTTGCCTCTTGGTGAATCCCCAAAGCGATACAAGGAGATGTTGTTAACAATGATTCAGAAACAGAATTTCATGCAATCATCGCTGCATTATACATGCCAAGGAGCCCATCGAGGAGCTCTTGAATCCCCAATTGGGCAAAACTTGATAACTTGTTTGGCAGTGGCTCAAAAGGTTCCCAATAATCCAAAATATCGGTCTCTGGATGCTTTTCAACAAAAAATGACTATTAATGTCTATCATGGATTCCCTGTACAAACATGGCTGGAGATGCAATAAACATCAAGTGCCCTTTCTACAATAATATTTTATGTATCCGGGGCCATCGGAGGGCTGCTGGGGGATCTTCACCATGGCCCCAAGCATAGCTGAGGTTGAATAGTTTCTTGCGTAACGCCCCCGACCCGATTCCCTATACTTGACAGGATATGAACGTTGCTGCGATATGTAAAGGATTTTCAGTTCGGCCCTTAATCGCTCATATATTTATGGGAGGAGGGAAAAAAGAATCGAACAATTTTCTGCAGCAATAACCATGAAATGATGGTAAAAGCTTCCAATCGATGGCAATTGCCAGTGCACAGGCTCTTAGCAACATACTGGCGAAATAAAGGGAGGGCGCAGGCGGTGGCGGGGCCACAATGCAACACCGCCCGATCAGAAGGTCATC
Source organism: Machimus atricapillus (assembly GCA_933228815.1). Taxonomy (NCBI): domain Eukaryota; kingdom Metazoa; phylum Arthropoda; class Insecta; order Diptera; family Asilidae; genus Machimus; species Machimus atricapillus. The sequence goes on along the minus strand of OW121787.1, from coordinate 26,849,172 downwards.
CAAAATTCAGCCGAATCCAGCGAAGGTTATTTGCTGCCGGAATGATAAATGTCGAATTGCATCGATAATTCGCAAACTCTTCGCCCTTCCCACCTGGCTTCGGTCATTCGGAGAAAAGATGTCCTAGCTCCGTTCTGGATGAAACCTCCTGGTCACTTATCTTCTAATGAATAAGATAGCCTGTCCACACGACTATCTGGAGTGTCCTTTGTGGACCGTTGTTTGCTCTGTGAAATGTAATGCCCAACTGTCTGTCTCCGGAGAACTCTTGGTTCTCAGACGCAGAGCTGTAAGTGTAAACAGCAAGTAGTTTGTTTTGTTCCAGTCTTACCTTAATTGTGTCCTCTCTTTAATTAAAAACACTGAAATACACTGTGCCAGTTTAGTTTCACGAATGTGAACAAGAAAAATCTATAGACACTTTGAATTACGTGCATTTAAATTACACTGATCAACAAACGAAACAATTGGTAGATGAATTGAATTTATCACTCTTGTCGAAAAAACGTAAGGTTTGGTAGAAATACATATACGAAGATGAAATTAGAAGCATTTTATACAATTCTAAAATTTTTTGGAGCAAGAAATGATACATTCAGGGTTAACACTATATACATACATAGTTACTTTGTGATCAAGAAGCAAACGAGTAAGTAAACCTTGTATTTTTGACCGTTTGGATAAAGAGAAAAAGCGGTTACTTACGGGAAAGTTTTTATAAGCTTTTAATCTTTATATGTATATGTATATAAAAATGAATCCCTATTTCGCGTAGTCATGGGATAACTTGAGAACGACTTTGCCGATTTCATTCATCTTTTTTTTTCAGTTTTCTAATAATTTGTAAAAGGTTATTACGGAAAGAAAAATTAAGAAAATTGGAAAATTTCAGAAAAATGTTAACGAGCTCAAACGATTCGGTAGAGCGTTGAACTTTTAATCCAACGGTCCAGGGTTCAAATCCTGCTCGGGCAGAATCACTTTTTTTCATTTTGCCCACCGGGTAACATAACTTGAGAACGACTTTACCGATTTCATTCATCTTTTTTTCTTTAAGTTTTCTAATACTTTGTAGAAGGTTCTTACGGAAAGGAAAGTTAAGAAAATTGCGGCTAAAATTGGAAAATTTCAGAAAACTTTTAACGAGCTAAGTCGTTTCGGTAGAGCGTTGGACTTTTAATCCAACGGTCCACGGTTCAAATCCCGCTCGGGCAGAATCACTTTTTTTCGTTTTGTACACCGGGTATAACATAACTTCAGAACGACTTTACCGATTTCATTCATCATTTTTTTTAAAGTTTTTAACGACTACTTAAACTTCGCACGTTTGACAGGAGAACGTCTGTCGGGTCAGCTAGTTTATTTACATACAGGGTGTTTTGCTAAGGTTTGAACAGGGGTATGCCAATCGATTCTAAATGGTCTCCTGGTCAACGTTTGTTCGGACACCCCTCTTAAAATCGGTCCTTCCGCCCTAAAATCGCGATTGAAAATTTGGAGGAGGTCAACCTAGAAAATGCATTATAAGTTCTTTCAGAGACATCCTACGATACTGGTTGCTGAGCTTTCAAGCTTTCCAACGATACTACCCACGATCCAATCCGCCAACAAACAACCGGGGGAGACCCCGTCAAATTTCGAAAATGGCAATTTCGAAGCCCAAAATTTGACCTTGACCCTTCATTCTGCCGATTTTTTGTATGGGAAGATCGAAACTTTTTTTGAGAAAAAGCTTCTCTGTCATGTGGCCTTTCTCAGGAAAAAACCGCACTTGAATCCGACGGCGCGTTCCGAAGTTATTCGTGTTATAATAATTAATACAACAACAACACGCACTATCCGCAATGAAGTCCAATTGGAATGTGACGTCACTTGAATTAAGTCCAATTGGAATGTATATATAGAGGCAGATATGCTAAAAACGTTGAACTTAAAAACTATTGTCCGCAAATTTAATGCCCGTAAAAGTCGCTAGTCGCATTTCAATAAATAAAAATATTTATGCTTTGGTTTTTATTGTAATACCTACTCCACGTATCTCTTTCGTCTTTCGTAAATATTCTAAGGTACGTAATAATCTATCTCGCTGCAATAAATACCTTAAAAAAATTTTAAAGACCGATACTAGTTTACTAGTGGATAGGGGCCCACAGGCGTGGATTGCTTAGGCTTAGGCTTAGGGCATCAAGTAGTTTTAATCCCGGCACTGATCAAAGGGCTTTCTCGTCTTCATTCCTTGGGAACGGAAAGAATATCAATTCGGCTCGGGATCGAACTCGAACCCTGGGCCTTTCGCACGCCAAGTGAACGCTCTACCACTGAGCTACATGTCCCGGTGAAAATCCTTCTAAAGAAAAACAAATCCCGACAAAGATGTGGGGATCAATGATTTTTATTTAACTGAAATGCGATCTGGATTGTAATGTTTGCGGGTAAAATGAGATTATTGAATACTTACAAGATATGTTGCCGTGCCGTAAAGGATTATAGATGTTTATACTTAGTTATACCATTATAATTCTGAATTATATTTTTCATCTTATATATTATTTCTACTGTCAACATCCCTTTTTCTCCACTAATACTTTACCAAATTCAATAAACCAAACACCAAATGATGCGTTTTCGTTTCCGCTTCTGACATCGCATACTCACTTAGAATTAAAATGCGCTATTTGTTTAAAATTTGGGCTTAAAAAACCAGAAAAGTCCTGAATAAACCTAAAAAATCATTTCAGATAACTTTGCTTTTGCTTTTCGACAAAAAACTTTATAATACCTACTTCGACTGGATTATAATACTTTGAATGAAAAAAATTAAAGTTAAAGTTTACTGAAATGATTTTACGACAATTTTAGGAGTTTTATACGGACATTCAATTCAAAAGAAAAGGGGTTTTACAAGCTCTTATTTCAAGATTTTATTTCACTCCGAATAAAGTTCGTAAGCCAGTTTTCGATAGCGATTTAAACGACGGCTTCGACTTCGACTTCGTTTTTGAATGCGAATTCGATTTCGATTCCGATTATGATTTCGATTTCAATAAGTGCTTGCATAACTTACATTCAATCAATATTAAAAATTTCGTGACCATTTCAAGAGAGTGTTGTTCTTAAAGAAAAACATAATTCATTTTTGAATTATACAAATCTTTTTTTAGTTTATAAAAATGTTTTCTTCTTGAAATACAAAAAAAAGAACCACGAAATTTACAGGGTATTTTGAGATTGATTAAACGTAAACATTTGGAACCAAAATCCAAAAAATTTTCAAAAGTTCCCACGTCCGGGATTTTCTCCATATTACATATTACTGAACGTTTCTTCCAGTTTTCACGATTAGATAAATTGATTCACGAAGTTGTATATTGATGAATGTTTTTCCATTTTTTAAAAATGACGATGCCAATGGGTATCGGTATCGTCAAAAAAAGCAATCGTTGATGAGGTAATCTTCGTGTGCGCCACTAAACTATAAAAGTGGTATAACGGTCAACGCCGGGGCGAAATTTCATTAAAATTGCAATATCCTTTTTCTTCAACGACTTTTTTAATTTGATCCAAATGGATTCACTCGTGCTGTTGAAAATAAAATCAGTACAGAGGGTTTCAAGGTCATTAATTTAAGAAAACTCAAATTGGCGAATTCAGAAACCAGCAGGTACTTTGATATTAACTTTTATTAAAAACTAGCTGACCTATACATACCCGGCTTTGCCCGGGCACAATTGAGCCGTTCAGTGCACAAATCAATTAACTCCATTAACCAAAAGTTGAGAAATGCGATGAAATAATGTACATTGTTTTTTAAAATTCCCTTTATAATAAATTCAAATATATATTGTAGAATGCATAAATACAGATATAGCTTTCATCTAACGGTGTATAAAATTAATCAGAAAGAATAGCCAAAAAATAATCGTAGTAATGCTACAATTTGTACATATGTGACTGGTGGAGTTAATCGATTTGACAACTGAAAAAAGTAATAAAGTTAAAACCACCACCAGTGTAAAACCACTGAAAAATTGAAATATGTAATTGTTTATAATAATTCAACGGAAATACGGTCTAGGATAGGAGAAAAAAGCAGTCCGTGTAATATTGGTAAGGTATACAGTAGAAAATAAAATTGCCCAATTAAACTTTCTTCTTAATAATGACTACTTAATTTGACTTCACAAGTACTTGATACTGCGGCAATTCGACTGTAACTGACCAATTTATTTTACTTTAATTCTGAGAAGACGGCACTAAAAAATTTACCGTTATCATTCAGCGAATTTGAGTTGCATTATACATTATAGCAATGATTTACATTAGGGTACGGAGTTAATCAAAATGGTCTCTGAAACAAGTTATTTATTATTCAGTGGTAAAACAAATTTTTTTGTTTAATGGTGTTGATCATTATTCTTCAGGAAAGTTATTAAAAATATAAAAAGTTATGACTGTACCAAGAGCTTTGACACTTAAATTTAAGATTTTTCAAAAAGTGTAGTTAATCGATTTGTGCACTGAACTGCTCATATAACGAAACTTACAAACAAAAAAAATTCAATACTTTATTTCTGTTTTCAGGTAAGGCACAAAGAAAAAATCACTTCACCACTATCATATCACCCTTTTCATCCAAACGTTTGGTGGTCGAGTAATCTACGAAATTGAATCGAATGTAAGTTATTTTAATTTTTTATTAAACAAATTAAATAATTTTAAAACTATTTAAAACTAGAAAGCTATAGCTTAGATAAAATCGCCTTTATATTTTTTATCGCCGGTAAAAATTGCATATTTCGTCAAGGCATCGGGATGAACGGTGACAAACATATCTTCGATGTTAGTAAATTCATTTGCTATACCTTCAAAAGAAACGAATTGGAAGTATACCTTGACTTCTGTCTTTAAAAAAGTTACCTATTGCAGGATCATTATATGATGAAAATAATGTGGGCTTCTGCACAATTTTCGAGTTTAGCTCAATACACCCAATATCTTTCAAGATCTCCAACAGAAACAAAATGTTCACAGGCTGCAGCATGTTGAAACGAATGCATAGGGCCAAAACTTCCACACCGTTTAAAGATATACACTCGAGCAAAATAGATCCCATCCATTTGTCGAGGACTCGTCTATTAAGCGATCCATTTACACGCATCCAGGGGCAAGGGCGCATCACAATAGTCTCTCTCTCCCTAAAATCCTTCTGTCCTGTTCCACTCTCTGAGCATTTTCGTTTTTTAGATCGCGTTTCTTTTTCATCTTGTGCTTCGTTTTCTTCATGTCTAAAACTAGGATTCCAAATCTTTAAGCATAATTTATTATTAAAACTACAAACCTCTTTACTTTCGCTGAACTAGAGCTACTTTCGTTGGCTTCTTCATTTTCTGGTACATCAAGTTTTAGCCTTTTGGACAGAGGTTCCTTTTCATCGTCCAAATCGCATGTGACTTTCTCTCCAGGCATCTCTAACTTATTAGACATAGATTCCTTAAAAACATGTAGTTAGTTTTAAATTTGAAGAGGCTTCTTATTCCGATCATCTCACCCTTTCTAATCTTTTGATATGATAAGTGTGAATGACCCAAGGTCGTATGTGGTTCTTGTGAACATAGGTGTGTAGTTCCACACCTGCCCGCATGACCATTCCGTGCTTTCGTAATATGGCAATGCTCTTAGTCAGGCTTTTCTCGTCCTTAAAGTGCTCCTAGATTTGATATTTTAGAGTAAGAAGGAAGGGATAACATAAAATACGTTGAAATATGTATTACCAATAGTCGATGATTGGTCACTCCAAAATGGTTGGTATCTATAAAGTCTAGCACTTCGCAAGTAAACGTTTTTTCCTCGGCTGTAAGACCTTCTTTTTCCATATCGGCTATAAGATCACGTATTGTACTAGTTTGAGAGGGTATGACGTATTCGCTGTAAAAATGCATGGTTTTATTAACATAATATACAACAACTTTTAGAATTTTTTTCTGTTTATCTGTCTGTTAACGTATTACGCAAAAACAACTGAGTGGATATTAATAAAACTTGACTTAGTTATAACTTTTTTATTATTCCTAGATTTTAACTCCATCTTTCATAGGGTTACAAAATCGAAATCCAAAAAGATACCAAAAAATCCGAAACCTCAAGAGATTACCATGAAAATTGGTGCTTGAGGACGATGAGTACGATTTTAAAAATTAGATTATTATCAAAATTGTAGAATCCAAAATGGCAAGCCGTATATGATAACAACAATTGCTTAAATTGAAACAGATTGAAGGGGTTTCTGAATCGAATCTACATTTTGTACATATTTTTGTGATTGATTCTGCTCCCAGTATTTTCAAATTACATAAAACGGAAACAATATTTTTAGTAACTTAAAAGCAAACATAATTATGAAGAGCCAAAAACACTAATTATGTATTTCGACTTTACTCCGATAAATGCCCAATTTTATGTTGAAGTAATAATTATGTTGGATTTTTTGAAACAACACCAGTTGACAATATTTTTCCAACAAACCGACATTTCGCGATAAAGAGGAAACTATCAAAGGTATGTTATACAAGCTTTTTATGAGTAGAAAGAGGTTAGTTTAGTAACAAAATAACAAAGAATAAATGCAAGTCTCGAAAAACTGAAGAACAGTAGACTTTTTTGAAAAAAATCATCAAAAACTCATCACCTAACTTTGTAGCCCATGGGAATTGGTCATTACTGTACATGGCAATTTTTATTGGAAATGCCTCCCTACCCCTTTCATTTTATCCCTTACTTACGGGAAACTCTAAATATGTATCTAGCTTTAGCGTACCCAATTATTGTAAATCATTTTTCGAAAAATAATTGTTTTTTCAAAGTTTTCGTAACAATGTTTTCGTTTTCGTCATGTTTCGCGACTTTTGATTTAAAAACGTGTATGCATACTTTATAGAAGTATATACTTTTAGAAAAATAATGAAAATACAAAAAAAAAGCGACGAGTTATTTTAATTTGTCACAGTGGTACATCCCTTTAAGATAAAAGATCTAATGCGAGAACGAAGCTCTCATTGATTAAAATCAAAATTCTCGAGAAATCCAGTCTAAACCTAACTAAGGTTTGAACCAGCTGGACTAAGTTACCTTTGGCTCAAGCTGGACAAGGATTAGCTCAACTCGGAATAAACGTATTAAAACAGATAATATTTAAATAACCTTTAACCAGAAGTGGGTCATGTACATCTGTACCCAATTTCATTGAAATCTGTTGAAGAGCTTGAAAAAATTTTGGGAGGGACAGACAAATAGCTACAGTTTTACTATTAGTAGGAAGTAAAAGGAAAAAAACTTACCGCATTACTTTCTCGATAATTTTTTCCGAATCCAATGACATTCTCATTATATTGCTGGGTACCACCAAATTCTTGTACTTAACCTTTTCTTCGTTTTTTTCAGGACAATATCTTAATTTTATTTTTGGCAGATTAACCACAAATATATCCTGTGCTTTAATAATCTTATCCTCTTTATTCAGCGTGGGAATATATTCACCGTCAGTAATGGAAAAATCCTGATCCAAATACTCGCACAATTCCTTTGCTAACGTTATAATATCGACAGTGTGGGGTTGCAAATTTATTCTGCCGAAGTCCTTCGAGTTCATACCTTTTGATTTCAATTTGGCAATGTTGAACTGTTTGCAGAATACATCCATCAAATTTTGAGGAGTGATAAGAATCCTATCCTCCATTGGCTGATCATCACTCTTCAAAGCAAGCATGTTGAGGTATTTTTGCTTATCAGTTATGATTTCTTCAATGGTAGAAACATAGAATCCATTCTTTAAAATGCAGTCAAATGCACAGAGTCCGTCTTCTGTTGTCTCATATTTAAGGTATACCTCCTTATTGAGGTTCTGTAGAAGGCAAAAGAAATGGATGTAGTCGTCACTGAGGTTAACAAGGGTATCATATGGATTGTAGTTAAGCTTATAACTTTCGTTGACAATGTTGAAACGAACATTTGGTTGATGATCACCGGTTTTGCACTTTTCCTCATAGTGTCTAATGTATTCAGTCTTTGGTGCGTTCTCAAACAATCGACGGAAGTGCTCTAAAATTCTTTCAGAGTCCTTACATTTTTCTTGATGGGGATCAAGAGTAAGTATTCTTGATGGAAGTTGAAACTCTACTGATAAGTTGGGAAGCAAGCATAGCTCCGAAAGGAATATATAAGAACCGGTATCCACAGCGTTGAAATCGAATGAATCATTTTCGACAAAATTTTTGTAAATAAACGTTTCAAATGCGTTGAATAATTCCGACATAGAATTGTAAGGTATGTGAATGAATGTTAGTTGTTGGCGATATTTAACTGAAAGTACAAGAGATGGTCCCATAGGAACAAGCTTCTGGGAATATGAAGGGATATCTTTTGCCTTGGTTGCAACCACAAGTTGATCAGTTCGAGCTTTATTAAATGCGGTTGCAAGGGTGTCTTCAGTGTAAGCCTTGTATATCTCAAAGAGTTGAATATTATAAAGTGTTTTATCTTTAACACAGCAAACAGAGCTATGGATAAGTCCACTTATAGTATACATTTCAATTTCTTTCCAAGTTTTTGGTTGTAAATGCTTTAACCTTTCGTCCGACACATTTGATGGGCTGCACTGATAGAGCATGTTAAATTGGCTTAAAGTATCCGGTAGAATTATTTCATTCTCACTCGAAAGACTGGCATGATTTAAAATTTTTATAAGGTACGAGACTAACTTTACAAAGTGAATCCTAAGAGCTGGTGCATATTCTGCATCGTCAGGGTATAGGGTTCTAAGGTCTCTTATAAATTTAGGACCGTACAATTTTGTGATGTATTGGTTATGCCGAAGCTCGTGGAGCCAAGCAGGTGTATCTGGTAAATCTCTTTTATACCTCGAAAGGAATATCGTCCGTCTGTGGCAAGCTCTTGTTGTTTTATTTAGAGCCGCTATGGACCATTGCAGAATGTCTCTAACAGTTGTATATTTTACAACACGAATTGCATTCGGATCTTGCAAATAATGAAAAACAGCTCGACATATTTTTAACACTTTATCTTCTTCTGGAGACCAGTTTACTCGAAGACTCTTCATCTTTTTCAAAGCTTCTTTATCGATTTCATCGTATTCTTTACGAAACTTCTTTAATTTACTATCCATTATTTCTCGTCGTTTTCCAACTACTCTTTTTCCTCCAACTTTCAATTTTATGACCTTCTTCGGAGTCTGAATTTCACCTCTCTTCATCTTTTTAATTTTCAATGGTGCTGCAATTGATCTACATTTTGGTTGAGATGGTGTCTGTTTTATCCTCCAAGACCAATTTCTTTTAAGATGAGCGAACATATTGGAATCTAGACCAGCTGCGCCCAAATTATCTCCAGGAAGATATCCAACATCCTTTTCTACAGCTTCCTCAAATTTTACTGGAACTAATTCATTTATATATCTCTTCCTTTTTAGCCCTGTAACACTTTTCTTGTTGTATCCCAACTTTGTGGTAGACACAATCTTATATAAAATATTCCAGTAGTTAATTGTATCTTGAGTGCTGTTGAATTCAAAAATTTGTGTAGGGTACTCCTTTGGGGTAACCTGATGATATGCGGCTTCTGAGGTTGAAGTGTCCATAAGTTTACCGCGCTTGCATACATAAAGCCAAGATTTAATCAATTGCTTATGAACCCGATGACCAACTTGCACCAGTCCCATAGCTCCAAGATTCCTAATAACATCATCAATCTGACCAAATTGCACATTTTGTGCATAAAGCTCTGAAGCAACATCAGGAAGATTATGAATTAAATAATGCTGTCGAATCGGATGGGACAGATATTTTTCAATTAAATTATCAGGCAAACGACGAAGCCAACTTGATTTTGCAACCAACGAAAGAGGAAACCGAGCAATAATGTCCTGGAAAAGAATCCATCCATTCGACACCTCTTTGTATTCTGATAATGGCGGTATAAACATTTTCCAAGATATTTCTTCTGAGTATAAAGGCTGCATGTCCGTCAGAAGGTCATCAAGGTCCACTTCCATGTTTCCTCTCTTCCATTTTTTCAAAATTTCTTCTGTAACAGGTATGGGCTCTGACTTTCGTGGAAGTTCATACGTGATATAAACAAGAAACTCATGATGGGATTGTGCCCGCAAAAATTTTGGTTGTTTGGGAACATCTTTAGAAACCTTAGACTTTGGAACTTTCGATTTTGATAATTCTACTTCAGCCACCTCGTTCCCAACTTCCCTATTTTTGGACTTCTTGTCCAAAAGAGTTAAGTAAAAACTTATTTTAATCTTTTTTAATTCTTCTTGAAATAAATCATCGCTCGGCGACAAAGAGGGCAATGTCACATATTTATAAACTCTTGCATAATCTTCTTTTGAAAGAACTATCTCATATCCTCGACATTCTTTCGTGTGGATGAGTAAATGAACAATACGCATTAGTGACTTCCTGCAAAGTTCACCCTTGAATCCCCGTTTTAATTCGGTGTATTTAATAACTCTGTAGAGATTTGCTGTATCAGCTATGCCTTTACGTTTAATAATAGCTAAACAGAGATTTTTTCGGTCCAAATATCTGCTGGTCAACCGTTTCTCCTCCCTGGATGGATCAATTTTGTAAACTGGTTCTGATAGGTCTCGAATTGTTGCGTCAATCGACAGGAAATCTTCTGCGTTGGGGACTTCTTTTATTTCGACATTGCTTGCTATCGTTGTATCTTCTTGCGTTGGAGTATTGAGTGTCTGTGGAAGACATAAAAGGATTAGTGAACTTTTTGATAGTGTGTTTTATTTTGCTTAGCCTTAACTGCTGAACGTAAAAATATGCAAAGTGGGATTTAAAATTGCCACTTTCAAAGTTTGACGCAGCGTTTCTTCCTTATTCGTTAACGGATTAAGTCATAGCTTGAAGGGGCTTTCCGAACAAACCTTGATCAGAAGACCTTGTAGAATCGATTGCCATACCCCAGTTCAGACCCTAAGAGAACTCCCTGCAATCATCGCTCCATATTTGTAGCTTAATTAGCAAAATCGCGAAACCATCCTGATTTATATCACTCGAGTTATCGAACCGACTTCAAATTTTTAGCAAAGTCCTAAGCCCCTTCTTGCCCTTATAGGGAGAAGAGCTCATCTCTATACGGATTAATTTAACTTTACACTTCACCTTCATTCGGCCCAAATAAACCAAAATTGTCGCCTAATTGTCGACATAAATACTTCCCTAGAGCTGTCTCAAAAGTCTTTGTCAGAATTCATTTCGCTTTCATTGGAATAGCACCGAAAAAAATTAAAATTTATTCATACTTTTATGAACCTTTTTAAGAAATTTGCATCGTCTTTTTAATAAGCACTGAACTTGAAACCAACAAAGCCAGCAAACCTTGGTAAAAACAAAGGACGTTGTAAATTTTAAGTTTCCAAAACTTAGTAATTTGTTGATACATACTAATTCTATTACACTCCTAAATACAGAAAAAAGTTTTGAACAACATTTCTGTGAGTAAATAAGATTTTAAGTCAAAGAAAAAATTCTGACCTGCAACCAAAAACACTGAAAAACCTTAATCCATCATTGACAAAACCATAATCGTCATCTTTCTGGACCCACCCTTTTGAAAATCTTTAAAAAACGCATATTTCGAGAGATTAAGTTAATTAAAAAATAGACATCTGGTGCAAAAAATTCTTAATAACATATTATCTACAATGGTTTGCCCAAGAAAAATCTTTTTTTTTAGATTTTTATTCTAGATTTAAACCTGTAGAAACTTACTTCTTCGATAATCTTGTCTGGTTGATCAACAACTTCATTTAGGGTCTCCTCAAAAGCTGATAACTTTTTACTATCTTCGGGTAAAATACTAGACTCTCTCAATATACTGTTTTTTGCTGTAATATACCTAAAGAGAAACATTACATTTTTATTCCAAAAAATGAGCTCATGTTATTCCAATAAAAGGCTCATATATAAATTTTCACTTACATTCCAGTTCTCTGCCGGCCACAGTCTTCAAGGAATGACTTTATAGAGCCTTCTTGTACGAGTTTTTTGGTAATGCCTCTGATAGTGTATCGGTTTATTCCAGTTGATCTTCTTATCATAGTTTGGCTCACACCCTTAGTTCCACTGTCCTCAATTAGCTTGTAAATCTGATTCTGCAGTGGCATATCGAAGTAGTAGGAGTCAGGTTTCAAAAATTCTGAAAATAGAGAAAATATAATTAAAATTCAAATATGTATGTACTATGATAAATCTATAGGACTTACCGATTTCGTCTTCCTCTTTATTATCATCATCCGTCCACAGATCCTCGATTTTCATGTTTGGATCCTTAAGTTTCCACCCAGAAATTATTCTCTCTTTCAGTTTGTTCTTTTGCATATATTCCGAAGGATTTGAATTGGGATATAATTCACGATGGGAAAATTTCTGTAATTAGAACTTGATAATTAGCTAAACAAGGTGCTGAAAAAAAGAGCATACCACTGCATCAAAAACCTTTTTAAAGATTACTGAATTTTTTAGTTTCTTTAAATTAACACGACTTTCTGCAGAGATTTTTTGCAATACATCGATGGACGACATAAATCCACTCTCTTGCGTTTTTATAAGCTTAAATATGGTCTCAATAAGACACATCGGTTTCGACTTCAGTTCTGTGTAGTATTTTGGTAGAGTTAGTATTTGCCCACTGCAGATACGAGCCCCGATCTTTTCATAATATTGCTGCTTCTGCACAAACTTATACTCGACGAGTTTGTTTCTGATTTCAAAGAAAAGTTATTCTATTCCATTTTTCTAAAATAAAACCAAATATACTTACTTAACGTAAAAGAGTAAAGCACTATCCTTAAACATATGAAGCATACTAAATCTTCCACAGGTGACTTCGCCATTGTACCGGCTTCTGCCAATTACCTCCAAAATACAGTAGTGATTTAAGCTGAAATCTTTCGGTAAATGCGCTGTTTCTGGTATTAAAAATCGCTCCCGAAGACTTTGACTTGCAACAATAACGAAGGTGTCGCCCCATCTTTGTAACCAAAATTACAAAAGATGAAAAAACTATATAAAATTAAAAAACTCACCGTCCAAGAACTTCGTCTAAAGTCATATCTTTGAGCTCATCGTATTTGATCTTCTTTCTTTGCTTGTAGTACTGACACGAGCCTCTAATTTCTCCATGTTCGACAGGATGTAATGGATATTTTGGGAAAGGACATTCTTCCTAGTTTTGATAGAAAAAATTAGTAGTGTTGGGAATAGTTTAAATACCCTTATTTACCGGTAAGTTATACTCTCCAACGTCAGCATCCCTGTAATCCATTCGATTTCCAGTTTTGAGTTTTTCTCTTGGGTTTGGGAGCTCATAACATTGAAAAAGCGAATTCGATTTTTTTATGAAATTCCATATTTGAACCTGAAAGTTCTCCAGAAATGGTAGTTCGATTTTTAGAACGGATGATAAACGTTTCCATAGACCTGAAAATGTTACATGCTTTTTTCAAAAATGTATTTAATGAGGCCTATTGTGCTAAAGTTAACCACTAGCTATACAATGACGATTTGGGCTTAGCAAATACGATTGTCACTTTTCTCCGATTTCGTATTCCACTAATGAAAGTAGCTATCGTAATCACTCAGTGGTTACGTAGTTAATGCGACAATGCTGTTGCTATGAATAGACACTAGTTTCTAAATCGAGGGTTCAGTACTTTTTATCATCCCTGAGAGTGGAATCTTAATTTAAAACCTAGTACAAGCTTTCGAGTGAGCCTTTGTTATTATGAGATATATAAATGTATTAAACATTAAAATTCTGGAAAATTGTAGTTTTCCGTTGCCTTTTCTCCATGCTTCTCATGGTTTTTAGAGCAAATTATAGAAGAACCTTAAATTAAATCCGTTACCACCGGAGTTCTGTAAACAAATTCTACATGAGTGCTAAAAAGAAAGAACATTATCTCTTAACTATGTAATTCATTAATTTCAAAGATTTTTGAAGAGTTTTTTTAGAAATCAAGGATTTGAACGACGAATAAGCAACTCGCAACACGACTGAGGTTTTATGGGGTTAGCTAATGATATGATGAATGCTGGAGTTGCATCTCTGGGGTTCTTATATAGTGAAAATAAAAAATTCTCGTACACAATTTCTTGTGGGCCTTGCAAGTTCTTCATGGTTATACTTTCTTTGCTTTAGTCTTTTACTCCCTAGTGAAGTACTACCTAAACTCTGTGGTTTCATCTAATAATAGAAAAGAGGAAGCTCAAATTATATGCACTTTTATAAGGTAAAAGAGAGTTCTATTATACTGGCAGGTAAGGTATTTTGTTGCTTCCATTACGGGGAAAGACGGAGACTTCGGGAGGTTCCAGTGATGTATTCTTACGAGGTACATAGCATAATTTGCTAAAATGAATCAATCCTCTTGGAAATATCAAACCTCGTTTATAATCTCTTCTCGATAATCTTTTCTTCTTGCAGGGTGTTTTTCACCCAACTGCTTACTTCACATTTCTGCATCTTAAATTTTATTTAGGAATTACCATCAATAGTAAGCCCCTCCAGGCCATCGAGAGCAATCTCCTCCGCAATCACCAGGGGCAGGGGCCCGGGTCCTTTCATCCATTCCATGACTGCTATTTCGCCCCACTTGCCTTGGGCGCAAACACAATTAGTTTTCTCACAATTACTCCGTCAAAAGTATTTTAAAACAATTCAAAACTAAACCAAAATAAGCACGCCACTTTTTGTTTAGATCCACGCCGGACCAGCTGATTTGAGACAAAAGTCAGTTTGTCAGTGACGTCTGAATTTTATAGTCGTTTTGGCATATGGGGAAAATTATGGCACTCATACCACTGCATTGTTTGAAGTTGAAATCTGAAAAAATAAACAGTTTATCAAGCTAATCTTATCTTAACTACTTTAAAATCTTGTGTAAGCGACGAAGATAAATATTTTTGTAAGAAGTTAAAACTACTGGTAGAAGGTAAGAGAATTGCGGCAATAATTTAATTAATTGAACCCTACAGACTCTGTATTTACTAAAGATGGAATCACAACAAGACTTTTGGGAAGAGTTTGAGACTGACTTTTATGCGGAAGGAGGTGGATCACCCCGAAATCATCCATCGGAAGAGATTATTAATTGCCTCAAAGAACGTTTCGGACACTCCTGCTTTCGTCCACACCAATGGAAGGTGATTTCGTCGATCCTGGATAAGCAGCAGGACAACTGCGTAGTGATGGCCACAGGTTACGGGAAGTCCCTCTGCTACCAGTTCCCGTCGGTTTACCTGGACACAGTCACACTCGTCATATCGCCGCTGATTTCCCTGATGGAGGACCAGGTCCTGTCCCTGACCGTCTCAAATATAAAAGCCTGTCTTCTGGGCACTGCTCAAAAGGATAAATCTGTGCTCCCCAGAGTTTTCAACTGTGAATTTAACATCGTTTACGTGACCCCGGAGTTCATAACTTGCGAATTAGGTGAGCAACTTTTAAATGAAGTAAAGCAGAAGCTGACTCTGATCGCCGTGGATGAAGCGCATTGCATTAGCAAATGGGGCCATGATTTCCGGCCAGCGTTCCGGAATCTATCGGCTTTGAGAAGATTTGCCCCGTTTACTCCAATCCTCGCAATGACTGCAACTGCAACTGAACAGGTAAGCAAGGATATCGTAAACTGTCTGAAGCTTAAAAATCCTCAAATCTTGTGCACCGGATTCGATAGACCAAATTTAGAGTTTAACGTTAAACTCAAAGGCAACCAAGGGTTCTGGCCTGATGTTTCAACAATTCTAAATTCAGTTCGTGTCGGCAGTATTATAATTTATTGCATAACACGATCAGACACGGAGCAAATTGCACAAACTTTAAAATCGAACGGCGTAAACTGTGCCGCCTACCATGCAGGGCTCAGTATTAATCAACGGAAAACGATCCACGAGGAGTTTGTTCGTGATAAGATTCAAGTGATCGTTGCAACTATCGCTTTTGGGATGGGAATCGATAAGCCTGATGTTCGCGTTGTAATTCACTACGGAGTCTCAAAGGATATTGAGAGTTACTATCAGGAGGTGGGTCGTGCTGGTCGTGACGGAATGCCAGCAAAATGCATAATGTTCTACAATAGAGCCGATTTTCAAATCCACAAACATTTAAGAGATAGCTCTAGAAATTCTGCTGAAATTCTCACCAATTTAGAAAAGTTAGCGTTGAAAATGAGGGAATTCGTGAATACCACTGAGTGCAGGAGAAAATTTTTGCTGCAATACTTCGAGGGACCATCAGCAAGTATCCCGAAAAGAAAAATATGCTGTGATAATTGCAGAAATAACCTCAATAATCAGTCATTGGCGAAAAAGTACGAAGATTTAGACGATAATGGTCTTTTCGATTTCACAAAAGATGCGCTACTTCTAATGAAAGCTATAGAAGCCTTCAATGGTTACACAGGTCTAACTATACCACTATTGCTGCTAAAAGGTTCGAAGGATCAAAAACTCGCGAAAAGGTATTATACCCATCCACTCTATGGAATGGGCAAGGGGAAACCCGATGATTGGTATAAATCTTTAGCCGACATTTTAGAAAGAAAAGGTTTCATAGAAAAACATGCCATAAAAAACCAATTTTCTAAAGTGAACTACAAGGGTTACAGGGTGACTCTTTCACAAAAAGCTAAAGAATGGCTAAATAACCCTAACCGGCAACCTTTAAAATTCGAACCACAGCAAGACATGTTCCGCTTCCTAACTAAATATAAAACCCAATTCCTTTTGGACACTACAAACCTGGCTAAACAACAAAATCTTTCTCTAACACCGGAGGCGAAAAAGGCTTCTGAAATACAAGACATAGTGAAGGCCCTTTTAAAAGTGCGAGCATCTGAAGCTAATAAATATAATGTAATGCCGTATGCAGTCGCAACGAATAAGGCATTGTACCAGATTGCCCAGACGAAGCCTTTGAACCTCGACGAAATGAGGGCTGCTCAAATTGATGGCTTCTCTGAAGCTATAATTCAAAAATTTGGGCTTGTTTTTATCAAATGTATTTTGGAAAGGAAAAATTTCATACCGCCCTGCAGCGGGAGTGCCTTAGAAATAAGAAATGTTCTGAAGGAGCATCCACTACCAAATTCAAAAATTTCGTATACTCGCTGGGCTACATACGATTTGTGGCAGCAGGGCAAAAGTATTGAAGAAATCGCCCAAATTAAAGGTATAGCTTTTTCAACTGTTTGCGGATATATGGCGGAATTGATTAAAGCCGGTTTACTCAGCAGTAAAAGCGATTTACGAAAATTGGGTGTAGACGATTCTCATTTCAAGGTCATCACTGAGAAGCTACCGAGTGATCTCCAAAATGCCAAGTTAAAAGACATCAAAGATGCTTGCGAACCTACAATCACCTATGAAATGATAAAATATGTCCTCGCATATCATCAAATTCGAGACCATTTGAAAAAGATGAATTTGGCTTTCATAGACCCTGATGACTCTGCACAAAACCCAGAGAAAGAGAACACCGCAGCCAAGAAGTCCTCAACTGTAACGAGCTCTGAATGTAAATCAGACTTCAACATTTCTGTGGAGGATGCGTGGGGATCCGACAGTGACTTCGATTTGAGTCTGGTCGAGGAAGACTTGGATAAAATTGAAAAGTCCGCACAGTCACAAAATACTTCTTCAGAAGAAACAAAAACATTATCAAAGAATGATCCTCCAGAGAAGGAACAAATCCCACACGATGATCTCGATCTATTTATAATGGAAATTGAAAAGGACGCAGAAGAAAAATCAATACTGCAGAAAGTGGAGGAAATTAATAAAAAATATAAAGATCAATGCGCGAATGATGGCGCTTCTACAAGCATTGTAATTAGTGATAGTGAGGATGACCAGACAGTTAGTCCTTTCTTTGAGAAAAAAATTCGACGACAGGAGGATTTATCAATATTTGGAGGCTCCGAAAAAAGTAAAACTTCACAACAGGCAGCAATTTCACAAGAACTAAAGAAATCACAGGATTCGAAGAGCTCCCAGGAGTCTATTGGTACATCTGCAAAACGGAAATTCGCCCGGACCGTCAGCGACTTCCAGTACGCTGATAGCAGCAGCGATGAAGAGGAAAAGCAACCAGCTAACAAATCCAGGGTCTTGCCAAGTTGGCTGCCTAGTAGCAGTAGCAATAACTTTCAAAGTAAGCCCAAGAAGAAATCCCCGGGCATATTTGGTTAATGTTATCTTTGTATGTTTAAGTTTTTTATCATGATATGAAGTTTATTTTTATGAAAATGCAATTTTTATTTAATACCGATCCTCTTACTTGCTCCCTCTAGGACAGAAATTGTATTAAATTTCGACGGCATATATTCGATTGAAATCTACATTTATTTATTTTTCTTTTAAATGTTTCGTATGATAAAAAAATACTAAATGACCGGTCAAGTACAACTGGTATTCATGCAACAAGGGTTCCGTAAAATACAGTAAAATGATATTTTCATTATTCTTTGTTACATACATATAACTTCAAAAAATAAAATGTTCCTATGAAATATTTTTTTACAATCCGCATCAAACCAAACACATAAGTATTAGAACTGCGATGTATAAACCTTATCCCACTTAAACAAATGATCAGAAAGAAATTGTCAATCGATGGTAATAAATTTTTTATTTTGACTCCTTAATAAAGTAAAAGTAGAGAGAGAGTACGGATTAAATAATTTCATTCTATTTTGTACTGTATTCCAAAATGTGCTACAATTAGAAATATGTTTTTACCTAAATTTTATAAGCTCAAAACCGATTTTTTTTCTACACGTCATGTATACTCGATATTAAACAAAAACTTTCCAATTTTTCACAACGAATATAATTCAGAAAGGTTTCAAGAAATAAATTTAAATGTTTTTTTACTTTTACATATGTAAATATGACGGTTATGAATATTTTTATTCTTATGTACGCCTTAACATCTTAAAAAACTTAATATAAGTAGAAAATAATTTGTATACAGTTTAATATCCTTCAGTACTTTTGATCAGTGTATGATTGCAGGAATTCTTCAATGTAGCATTTGCGAAATCCGTTCCATATTGATCGAATAAACTGAATGCGACGAAATTATGTTCCTGTCCTGCAGTGCTTTATAGACGTCCCTTATGTTGATGATGCTTTTCCTTTGCGGATACCTGCAATTGAAAGAATAGCATTATTTAAGATAAATATGGCAAGATACGATCTTTGGTGTGCTTCCTTTTCACAATATTATCACAAAATTTTGTGCGAAACATTTTCCAAAAGTGTGCCTCCAAAACCTAAGCGTTCCTTTTTAATTACTATTCAGTTCAAACTTTATTACTTTAAAGTACATAAAAGCAATGCAAGCTAAATAAAAAAAACAAAAACTTGTAAAAATGAGTTCAATAGCTTAATACCAGAGTTAAAAACCCTCAAAACATTATTGATTTAAAAAACTCTATGGTCATTCTGGAGCACAACGCCGTAAACCGCGTGTCTTAATTCTAATCTTTTAGCTTGGTGGATTTAAAAAAATATATCTCATAACGTTTTCCTACCAAAAAGGTATTTAGGACTGCAGTTTTAAATTCAGGAAGTGTTTTCAAATTATAATTATTTTTTTTTCTTTTAAATTCAACTATACTCATTTAAATGACAAAGAGGTTCACGGAAACATCCGAAATTCTGATAGTGTATTCAAAGACAGTTTCCGTTCAAAATCAAAGGTTTTTTACTATTTCAGTAAATTTTTCAGGTTGGTAACAAGGATAAATGTTGATATGAAAAATTTTTTTAAATTAACTGTATGGAAAACTAAACTCTTCTTATGCCATAAGTTCGACCTAAGATTCTGAAATTTCGAGATTATACATTGATTACAAAGAATAGTTCAAGCAGAGAAAATTATTTTTAGTCGGGTTTCCAAATTTCTTGGAAGTGGTGCCGTGGGCGAATGCTCGTAATATATCAATTTAAGAGTTTTGGAAAAATAAAAATAGGTCTACAGCGCTTCTGGTGGAATATTTTCGAATTAATCCTCCAGTTCTTAAACCTACAACCCAATAAATCTCTGGGTTTCATGTTGTTGTATTTCTCTGTTAAAGCAGAGAACAAGAACCCGACCCGGGTGAAAAAAGCACAGCTATTGTTAATAATGATATTGAAATTGTAACATAAATATAATTATAATAAAATAAATATAATTATATTAAATATAATTATAAGAAAAATAATTATAATAAATATAATTATAATAAATATAATTATAATAAATATAATTATAATAAATTATAATAAAAAGATAACATCTAAATTGCAGGAGTGAACAGTCTGTGTAGCGTAGCCTCTATAGTCTTTGGACAAAAATCAGTTTATCAGTGACGTCATTAATTTTATAGAGTATTGGCATATGGGGAAAATCATGGCACTCATACCACTGCATTGTTTGAAGTTGAAATCTGAAAAAAAAAAACCGTTTATCAAACTCACCTTATCTTAACTACTTTAAACTCTCAACTAACAATAAGTATGAATATGAAGAAAAATGTACAAATGCCATATCAATGTCGAAAAAGAAACTTCAACTACGTTAAACTCTTGTGTAAGCAGCGAAGTAAAATTTTTTTTGTAAAAAGTTAAAACTACTGTAAGGAAGGTAAGAGAATTGCGTGAATATTTTAATTAATTGAACCCTACAGACTCTGTATTTACTAAAGATGGAATCCCAAGAAGGCCTTTGGGAAGAGTTTGAGACTGACTTTTATGCGGAAGAAGGTGGATCACCCCGAAATCGCCCACCGGAAGCGATTATTAATTGCCTCAAAGAACGTTTCGGACACTCCTGCTTTCGTCCACACCAATGGAAGGTGATTTCGTCGATCCTGGATAAGCAGCAGGACAATTGCGTAGTGATGGCCACAGGTTACGGGAAGTCCCTCTGCTACCAGTTCCCGTCGGTTTACCTGGACACAGTCACGCTCGTCATATCGCCGCTGATTTCCCTGATGGAGGACCAGGTCCTGTCCCTGACCGTCTCAAATATAAAAGCCTGTCTTCTGGGCACTGCTCAAAAGGATAAATCTGTGCTCGCCAGAGTTTTCAACTGTGAATTTAACATCGTTTACGTGACCCCGGAGTTCATAACTTGCGAATTAGGTGAGCAACTTTTAAATGAAGTAAAGCAGAAGCTGACTCTGATCGCCGTGGATGAGGCGCATTGTATTAGCAAATGGGGCCATGATTTCCGGCCAGCGTTCCGGAATCTATCGGTTTTGAGAAGATTCGTCCCGTTTACTCCAATCCTCGCAATGACTGCAACTGCTACTGAACAGGTAAGAAAGGACATCGTAAACTGTCTGAAGCTTAAAAATCCTCAAATGCTATGCACCGGATTCGATAGACCAAATTTAGAGTTTAACGTTAAACTCAAAGGCAACCAAGGGTTCTGGCCTGATGTTTCAACAATTCTAAATTCAGTTCGTGTCGGCAGTATTATAATTTATTGCATAACAAAATCAGACACGGAGCAAATGGCACAAACTTTAAAATCGAACGGCGTAAACTGTGCCGCCTACCATGCAGGGCTCAGTGTATTAATCAACGGAAGACGATCCACGAGGAGTTTGTTCGTGATAAGATTCAAGTGATCGTTGCAACTATCGCTTTTGGGATGGGAATCGATAAGCCTGATGTTCGCGTTGTAATTCACTACGGAGTCTCAAAGGATATTGAGAGTTACTATCAGGAGGTGGGTCGTGCTGGTCGTGACGGAATGCCAGCAAAATGCATAATGTTCTACAATAGAGCCGATTTTCGAATCCACAAACATTTAAGAGATAGCTCTACAAATTCTGCTGAAATTCTCAACAATTTAGAAAAGTTAGATTTGAAAATGTGGGAATTCGTGAATACCACTGAGTGCAGGAGAACATTTTTGCTGCAATACTTCGAAGGACCATCAGCAAGTATCCCGAAAAGAAAAATATGCTGTGATAATTGCAGAAATAACCTAAATAATCAGTCATTGGCGAAAAAGTACGAAGATTTAGACGATAATGGTCTTTTCGATTTCACAAAAGATGCGCTACTTCTAATGAAAGCTATAGAAGCCTTCAATGGTTACACAGGTCTAACTATACCACTTTTGCTGCTAAAAGGTTCGAAGGATCAAAAACTCGCGAAAAGGTATTATACCCATCCACTCTATGGAATGGGCAAGGGGAAACCCGATGATTGGTATAAATCTTTAGCCGACATTTTAGAAAGAAAAGGTTTCATAGAAAAACATGCCATCAAAAATCAATTTTCTAAAGTGAACTTCAAGGGCTACAG
The DNA here is from genome assembly GCA_933228815.1 of Machimus atricapillus. Taxonomy (NCBI): domain Eukaryota; kingdom Metazoa; phylum Arthropoda; class Insecta; order Diptera; family Asilidae; genus Machimus; species Machimus atricapillus. The sequence continues at coordinate 26,826,766 of OW121787.1, read as the reverse complement.
GGTGACTCTTTCACAAAAAGCTAAAGAATGGCTAAATAACTCTAACCGGCAACCTTTAAAATTCGAACCACAGCAAGACATGTTCCGCTTCCTAACTAAACGAAAAAACCTTTCTCTAACACCGGAGGCGAAAAAAGTTTCTGAAGAAATACAAGACATAGTGAAAGACCTTTTAAAAGTGCGAGCATCTGAAGCTAATAAATATAATGTAATGCCGTATGCAGTCGCAACGAATAAGGCATTGTACCAGATTGCCCAGACGAAGCCTTTGAACCTCGACGAAATGAGGGCTGCTCAAATTGATGGCTTCTCTGAAGCAATAATTCAAAAATTTGGGTTTGCTTTTATCACATGTATTTTGGAAAGGAAAAATTTCATACCGCCCTGCAGCGCGAGTGCCTTAGAAATCAGAAATGTTCTGAAGGAGCATCCACTACCAAATTCAACACTTTTGTGTGCACCCTCGGCATATGATTTGTGGCAGCAGGGCAAAAGTATTGAAGAAATCGCCCAAATTAAAGGTGTAGCTTTTTCAACTCTTTCCGGATATATGGTCGAACTGATTAAAGCCGGGTTACTCAACAGTAAAAGCGATTTACGAAAATTGGGTGTAGACGATTTTCATTTCAAGGTCATTACTGAGAAGCTACCGAGTGATCTCCAACATGCCAAGTTAAAAGACATCAAACGTGCTTGCAAACGTACATTCACCAACGAAATGATAAAATATGTCCTCGCATATCATCAAATTCGAGACCATTTGAAAAAGATGAACTTGGCTTTCATAGACCCTGATGACTCTGCACAAAACACAGAGAAAGAGAACACCGCAGCCAAGAAGCCCTCAACTGTAACGAGCTCTGAAGATGAATCGGATTTCAACATTCCTGTGGAGGATGCGTGGGAATCATACAGTGACTTCGATTTGAGTCTGATCGAGGAAGACTTGGATAAAATTGAAAAGTCCGCACAGTCACAAAATACTTCTTCAGAAGAAATAAAAACATTATCAAAGAATGATCCTCCAAAAAAGGAACAAAACCCATACTATGATCTCGACCTATTTCTAATGAAAGAGGACGAAAAAGAAAGTCCAATACAGCAGAAAATGTTAAAATATAAAGATCAATGCGCGAATGATGGCGCTTCCACAAGCAAAGTAATTAGTGATAGTGAGGATGACCAGACAGGACTAACTGCCTTTAAGAAAAAAATTCGACGACAGGAGGATTTATTAATATTTGGAGGCTCCGAAAAAAGTAAAACTTCACAGCAAGCAGCAATTTCACAAGAACTAAAGAAATCACAGGATTCGACGAGCTCCGAGGAGTCTATTGGTACATCTGCAAAACGGAAATTTCCCCGTACCTTAGGAGGTGATAGTGATAGCAGCAGCTATAGTAGTTCTTTTTAACACCGGGCGCGCCAATATATTGAAACGTCCACATTCTTGTATATTTAATATTCGTTTCCCAACGGTTATTGGTTGCTTCATCTTTTTTCATCTAGTAGTGCTTGATTCAGGATGTCAAGTAAAAGTTCTGCAATTATTGCATTATTTGAAAATGGAAAACGCCAAATTGAAATTGTTCGAACTCAAAACCGAATTTTTTTCTCCATGTCATGCATACTCGACATTAAACAAAAACATTCCAATTTTTCACACGACATAAACGCGTTAAGGGTTAAGAGGTACAGTAAATGCTCTTGATTAATCCAGAACGGTTTCAAGAAATATATTTAAATGTTTTACTTTTACATAAATATGACGGTGCCTTAAAAAAAAATTTTAAATGAAAATGCAATGCACATAAAATATCTTTTTTATCCTTATTTTTATTCTAATGTACGGATTTAACATCTTAAAGAACTTAATATAAGTAGAAAATAATTTGTATATAGTCATAAAAAGTATTAATCCAAAAAATTGAAAATTGTTCCACGAAAACTAATACAATTTTAATGATCCAACGCTTTTTTGAAAACTTCTATCTTGTAGTTTAATCAACTTAAATTATTTTTATCATCCTCAATTGCTCTGCGTTAAACATTACAACAGTAAGAAAAATTATATCTTAATATTTAAAAAGAAAAAAATGTTTTGAATTTTTTAGATTACCCTTCAGTACTTTTGATGAGTGCATGATTGCAGGAATTCTTCAATGTAGCATTTGCGTAATCCGTTCCATATTGATCGAATAAACTGAATGCGACGAAATTATGTTCCTGTCCTGCAGTGCTTTATAGACGTCCCTTATGTTGATGATGTTCTTCCTTTGCGGATACCTGCAATTGAAAGAATAGCATTATTTAAGATAAATATGGCAAGATACGATCTTTGGTGTGCTTCCTTTTCACAATATTATCACAAAATTTTGTGCGAAACATTTTCCAAAAGTGTGCCTCCAAAACCTAAGCGTTCCTTTTAAATTACTATTCAGTTCAAACTTTATTACTTTAAAGTACATAAAAGCAATGCAAGCTAAATAAAAAAAAACAAAAACTTGTAAAAATGAGTTCAATAGCTTAATACCAGAGTTAAAAACCCTCTAAACATTATTGATTTAAAAAACTCTATGGTCCTTCTGGAGCACAACGCCGCAAACAGCGTGTCTTAATTCCAATCCTAGCGCGCGTATTTAGCCTGGTGGATTTAAAAAACATATATATCACATAACGTTTTCCTACCAAAAAGGTATTTAGGACTGCAGTTTTAAATTCAGGAAGTGTTTTCAAATTATATTTTATTTTTTTCTTTTACATTCAACTACTCATTTAAATGACAAAGAGGTTCATGGAAACATCCGAAATTCGGATAGTGTATTCAAAGACAGTTTCCGTTCAAAATCAAAGGTTTTCTACTATTTCAGTCAATTTTTCAGGTTGGTAACAAGGATAAATGTTGCTATGAACAATTTTTTTAAATGAACTGTATGGAAAACTAAACTCTTCTTATGCCATAGGTTTGACCTAAGAGTCTGAAATTTCGAGATTATTACATTAATTACAAAGAATAGTGTAAGCAGAGAAAATTATTTTTAGTCGGGTTTCCAAAATTCTGTGAAGTGATGCCGTGGGCGAAAGGTCGTAATAAATCAATTTAAGAGTTTTCATAACAATCTGGTTACTTACAGTTCTTCACAAGCTGATAAAAATACAGAATCATCGTTAATTCTCCTAGGAACATTTAATTGCACCGTGGTTATTTCCTTGTCCAGTTCAAGAGGGCTATCATCGACCTTCTGCCTGGTCACAGTGTTCCTGATGAAGGGATTTTTGATAGGATGCCCGATGTCGTAGTAGAAGGCGCCCTCCCCGGTGACACGATAGTGCTTCTTTTTAAGGATTATCGCCGTGATTATGTTTTTCAGCAGCATTTTCACCGCGGTGGCCAAATATTCCGCGACGACATCGTCGACATTCACCATGCCGTTTTCCCAGGCGCCCACCAAGAGTCTGCCCATGATGAAGCCTGCGTCTGGCAGGAACAGCTCCTGGACGCAGTACCTCTGCTGCACGACCGAAGGTCGGTTGTCTTCCGTTGAATTGGGCGGTCTTATGATATCCAAGTTCTCCTCCATGAGACTCTCCCAAACGTCGAATGGCTCAAAGGAAAATCGTTCCCCGCAGAACTTTGATCCACGTTTTCTTTTTCGGGCACTCCTTGTGCTGCTGGCGTTCGTCTCTTGAATGGAAATCGGTTGTTGTGGTTTCTGGAATGTTTCTATTTTGTCTAAAAGAGCTTTAAGAAATTCATTGTGCAGGTGAATCGCCTCCGGAGCCATCAGCTTGCGGCACTCGATATCAAACTCTTCTTCGGTCCATTTATATCGAAACCATTGATTTAAGTTGTTTAAGTAGTTTTGGGCATTATCTCCCAAAGCCGACATCAAAGCAGTTCGAGCTGCAACAACTTTTTCATTTAAATCCGACATTTTTCACAGTTTAAAAACGTTGTTTATCAAAAATCTTTGAAGTTAAAGCCAAAAATTACTGTGCAAAATGACTTCTGTCAAAGCGATAATCAGCTGTTCGTTGTTTTACTTTCCCCTGAATTTAACCATAAAAAGGCTCCTTACCAAAAATCTTTAGGAGTACTTAAGTGAAAGTTTTTCGAGTTCGAAATTCGGTTACGCTAGATAATTGTCAAATTTTTACTGCCAGCCAGTTGTTACCTAGGACCAGTGAAAATTTTATTTTTGTGTAACAGAGACTAGAGAGTGTTCCTAAAATACTAAGTGCTTAAAAATGGATTACGTGGTAAGTACAAATGTGCTCGGTGTAATTTTATTATATATAATTAAATAAATTCGCTTTTTCCAGCCAATACCGACAGTTGTTCCTTGTCCCAATTTTAGCGCCGAAGAAGACGGCCAGGCGCTGCGGGCCGCTATGAAGGGTTTCGGGACGGACGAGCAGGCGATCATCGATATCCTGACCGCTAGATCCAATAACCAACGCCAGGAGATCAAGGAGTACTTTCTCCGCGAGTACGGAAGGGACCTGATCGAGGACCTAAAGAGCGAGCTCGGAGGAAATTTTGAAAGCGTCATCATTGCCCTCATGACCCCGCCTGTTCAATACCTGTGCAAACAATTGCACAAGGCAATGAAGGGAGTGGGCACTGAGGAGGAGGCCCTCGTCGAGATAATCTGCTCAAAAACGAACGATGAAATCAAGGAGATTGTAGCTGCCTACGAGGACATGTATGAGCGTCCTTTGGCGGAGCACCTCTGCAGCGAAACCTCGGGGCATTTTCGCCGTCTGTTGACTCTTATTATCACTGGGGTGCGTGATCCTGTCGGAACTGTTGACCCGGATAAAGCTAAAGAACAGGCGGAAGCTTTGTTTGCTGCTGGCGAGGCAAAATTGGGAACCGATGAGGAGGTCTTTAACAGGATCATGGCTCATTGCAGCTTCGAGCAACTGCAGCTCGTTTTTGAGGAATACAAAAATGTCTCGGGCATGACTTTAGAACAGGCCATCAAACATGAGATGAGCGGGGAACTGCATGACGCTATGCTGGCTATTGGTAAGTCGTTATTTTTTAAAATGCATTGGAGACCGTAGATAAGCCTGAGTAAACAACTGCCGGACCACGAGGTCAGCCGATAGACTAGAGATTAGTACGCTGATTTGGCTCGACTTATCGTTTAAAGGGGTTTAATGAGACTAGCATTCCACATCTAACTTTATTTTCTTTTTGTGGGAAACCTCAATATAGAAAATCCTTAAGGGTTGGGAGCTTTTTTTCATTTAGCCTTTTTACAGAAATCCCTACTAATGCATATATAAATGCGAAAGTAACTCTGTCTGTCTGTCTGTGACACTTTCACGCCTAAACCTCTGAACAGATTTTGATGAAATTTGGTACACAGATAGATTAGAACTAGGAGAAGGACATAGGCTACTTTTTGTCTGTCTGTCTATCTGCTACGCTTTCACGTCTATTCACGTCTAAACCATTTAACCGATTTTGATGAAATTTGGTACAGTGATAGATTAGACCATAGAGAAGGTCATAGGCTACTTTTTTTTACTTTCGAATATTAAAAACAATGGGAATTGTTAAAAATCACAAAAATGACGAGTCATACAGTGTAAACGAATTCATATGTCTCCTTTGATCAGAGATTTAAAATGTGTTATGACTTTTTATAGGCCCCCTTAACCGGAACGGGCAGACGTGTGTGAATATTTAAATTTTGTGCTACAACGATTTCAATTTGATAATAGGATTTTTTGCTTTCGATAATGCCTCGCAAACGCAAAGCTAATCTAGCACGGGTGAGACCGGGTAATCCAGCTAGTGTTAAATAAAATGAAAATTAAATTCTTTACATGTCCCGAGATGGTGCTTATCGTTTTCAATGGCATAGCCGTGACTTTTCGAGCACTAAAAGTGTTATTTTACCCCAGTTACAGTTCACGTTCCTTTTCGCAAAATTTGATTTAGTTATTATTTTGGGAGCCCAGTCGAATCGCTTGCCTTACTCGTCCTACAAATAATTGTGAACTATTTCTCTTTCACTTACTATCCCGCATTTCCCTTCAATTTCTATCCATAGTGCATCTATGGGTGTTTCGGTTGGGATGATTGGAATTTTCCTTATCCGATATGATTGATTGATTGGTCGTTTATACGTGCTACTAATTAAATTTTCAATCTTAGTTGATCACTAAACGAATGTTCTAAACAGTAAAAAGGTGATGCAGCTCGAAAAGAATGTCCGATTGCATTGTTTTAGCGTGATAGAGCTTCACACCTCGAGCATTCAAATAGACTTTGTCTCCTTTAGTTTACATGTAACGATTTTCATTTTCGCCTCTTTGTAAAGTGTGGCGCATGGCCTTTAAGCTCCGAAATTATTAACAATAAAGACAAGCAAAAATGGACGGTTAGATACGAAATTAGCGGAAACGATGATTTCCTCTTTAACTCCGAGTTAAACATGAGCATTATTTCAAAGACCAATACTACAAATATTTTATTGACGATAAACAAGAAAGCCTAGTCCATTTTTTATGTTTTATGAAAGAAATGTAAAATTCATTAAAATTTTTAAAGCTGCATTGCGTTGTTAAATTTCGTATACTCAAGCTAACTATCTTCGGGGATTTTAAAATCTTTTTAAACATGCTTTATTTTAAAGTAACGAGCAGTGTTTTGGATGTTGATCTGTTGGATCTTTTACGTTATTTTTGTTGAAAAGCAATTCTATCTTTATAGCAAGAATTTCTGCTTTATTTATTACCTCCATTCAGGTTGTCTTGATTTATATTACCTAAGAAATAATTTCTTGTTTCGATTGACTTAAATATCTAACTCTAATCAAATATTTCGTAAATCTAGTTTTAATTGTCGTTTTGCTTTCCCACACATAAATGGAATTACAATCGATACTAGATCTTAACTGCACCTGCTCTTCATATTTTTGAAAGCAAACCAAATATGATTTATTTTTAAGTATCAATTTTATGTGTAAATAATTTCATCCATCCAGCTCCCTTATTGCGTTATTTATTTATTCTTTTAACTCAACTAACAAATCTTCCAAATTTCCAAATAGTTGAGTGTGTCCAATCACAACCCGCATTTTTTGCGAAACGCATTCATAAAGCAATGGAAGGCATCGGCACTGATGATACCTCTTTGATTCGAATCATCGTTAGCCGTTCTGAGATTGATCTAGGCAATATCAAAGATGAGTTCGAACGCATCTACGACAGAACTCTTCTAAGCGCAGTAAAGGTGAGTTGTAAAATATTAAATCACATTATTGTGCAAACATTTTTGCGTACTTCACAGAACGAAACTTCAGGGGATTACAAGCGAGCTTTATGTGCTTTGATTGGATCAGCCTAAAGAATCAAGGATTCACGTAGGTGCCCTTCTCGTTTAGATGATTTGCTTGACTTGCTTTTTATTTATCTTGCCTCTTTAACAACGAATGTCATGATCTCTAAATGCACAGCTTTAGAATCTCACTAAAATACTCAGTATTGTAATTTGTAATCTCAATATCCAATGTATACATGCGCACTTAAAGTGCATAGAACTGTTATTGCAATTCGGAACTTTTGCCCTTGTTTTATAGTTTAAGTGAAAACAAATATCGCGGTAATAAACAGGTTTTATGTTAAGCATGGCACAACGCAGTCTTTTACTTATCTTAAATTCAAGCAGAATGGCTTAGTTACTGCAAGTTAAACCACCACTTCTTAAAAATATTCAAGGGATCACCAAACAATTTTTAGTAAATTTATAAAGGCAACATTTTAATGATACTTTACGCTTATTTTTATAAATTCTATTTTTTTTTTTTAGCATTATTGTCACCCCCATTGCTCTGTAAATTTTTTAAATATGTAAATGGAATAATTCAATGAGTTTTGCAATCAGTTAAAGAGCATGGTCACGTTTCAATTTTCATCCTGTTCATGTTTTGTATGTTTCGGATTTGTATTGGATTGGTAGAATGTGATGTCCTTGTTTTAGGTGCAGTAAATTATTTGAATTCCTTCAATTTCTAAACAAATCTTAGGCTTGAAATCATAACAATACAGTAGAGAGTCTCGGAATATTTTTCACAAGTATAACTAAGTAAATTTAATATTTAAAATCTATAAAATTGGTAGTTTTACCTCGTAAAAACAAAAATAGTAATTTTCAAAATTTTAAATACCGACTACACTCACAATCTCAGATTATTTAGTCTTCAAGTACAATTTGTTTGGATAAAGTCGAAAAGATTAGTTTCTAGAAAAATTTGTTTGAAGTTTTGAGTGCACTTTTCTTATTTGGTTGAAATTTCTTATTTGGGCACTTATTCTGAACATCTTCGTACTTTTTATAAAATTGGTTTTTTTAAAAATAGAAAAGAGCGCGTGTAACTCACAATCAGTAAACGTGAAAGAAGTGAAACTTCTGTGGCGATTACAATCTTTCTTCACAATAAAACCTAGGAATGAGCGAGACAACTCGGGACTCGGGATCCAGGAAGATTTGAAGGATGGTGTGTGGATACCATCAGGCCAAACGCTTAAGGAGACAGCGTGTACCAAAATAGATCCGAGGCAGATAGAGTGTATGGAGCCTGGCCACACAATCTGAATGAACAGATCTGCTTAAGTTTTGTCTGATCAGTTCGACCTACTATTGTATGTAGTGTTTTAGGTATGCGATATAGTTTTATTTTATTTTGTCTCCCCGACATGAAAGTTTACTTTCATCGATCCCAAAGATTTCACTTAAATAAAAAAAAAAAAACGTGCGAAAATTGTAATATGCAGAATTATCTACCTTCAAACATGCACAGATAAATAAATAGCCTAGAACATTTCTCCTCCCATATGTACATATGTTTCATGTGTACTATTTTCTCAGAATTTCGATAGTCCTCTTTAGCAAAAATGAGACTGACGAATTTGTATCATCAACTGTTCCTTTTAAATCCCATTACTCCATGTACAGCCGACTCAACACTTAAGTCGAGTTTTATCCATAAAAATATAAACTAAAGTTCACTGCAATGTTTTTCGTATAACACCAATCTACAAAAAAAAAATTGTTTTTATAGTCCCGGTTTATTTCATATTTTTTTTATTTGTCATGTCTCAAAATAATGAAAAAATACTAGTAGCAATAATACAGAATTTGAAAACCGCATTTTGAACAGTTTTGACTAATCAGTAAAAAATAAAGGTTCTTCATAGAAGTTTAAAATTTTACTTACATTAAAGCCTAAGTCCTAGTGCATTTATCTCTAAATCTCATTTTAAACATTTTGGCGATAAATTTTTTCACGAATGTGCGCTTGCCATGTTCTTTAATCGCTAGCTCTGTATTGTATGAAATATTAGTTTACTGAGAAAATTCAAATTCGTGGATAACTTCGAAAATTTTTCAAGTCTTTTGTGTTTTTATATAATAGTTTAAGATTCAAGCTTTTATTTAAGTTATGTTACCATACCAGCTCCTAGAACAATTCGTTATTTTTTAATCATTTTTTATAAATGGTAAAAATACGGTGTTTTGCACTTCTTAACCCTCTTTTTACTGAAAACGGAGGGAAATTGAGTGTTTGAGTATCCGCACCGAAATTTCAAATTGTGCACACCAATGTAATATTATACACCGAGGAAGAACGAGGAAGAGAGTATGTACATATTTTTCCAAAATAGATAATGCAACTTTGCAGCACTTTTTACTCAAAAATAATTTATTCTAAAAAAATAAGTGTAGGTGGTAGTTTTGTGTTTTGTGTAGAATTTTATTAACTACAATTATTCTCGAGAAATTGATAATTACTGAGATTTTTACAAAATACTAGAATCAAACTTTGACCCCCTAAAAAGAAACACCGATTTAAATTAAGGGTACCTACTTTTGAGGATATGCTTTGGACATAAAAATTCAACTAGTTTCGAATTTTGTTTTGAAATTCAGCCCGTTTTTTTTGCTTTATTTATTTAGATATCTTAACCCAACCCAATGCGAAGTTTCAATACTGCGCAATTCCATCATGCAATTTCGGACTCTTTAATTTTTAGTCCTAGAAAATGTTTAGGAGACCCAACATTTTTTTTGTTAGACACGCACATTCTTACCCCCTATTCTTCACTTGTTGCTTAATTCGCATTTGAGCAATTTTTGCGGATTTTCCGCAGAAAACTAAAATTACTTTAAACTTTCCTATTCTCGTTCCATCAGACAAAACAACCAAATGATTTTGTGAAATAATCGTTACAACGGAATTATAAATGAGCTCGCCCTGCATGTCTTCTTCTTCATTTATGGGTAATCAAGTCTGACGACAGAAAGTTCAGTGGAATCTACAAGAAATGTCACTTGAGGGGTGGTTGAGCTGAGGTTAATTTTTACTTTAATACTTCTCGGTAAAATTGTCGTAAAATGTATCGTTTAACGTCTGTTGCTTTATCAAATCTTCAATTATCACGTCAAAAATGTGTAAGCAAAGTGAGGCTACTAAGCAACAAAGTGTTGAGCAAAGAACAGCCAGAACTCAAAGATCAGCCGGTTGAAGGAAAGAGCACAGGCTATGAGACGGTGAAAATTTCTACGAAAATTGAGAGAAAACTGCCGGCTCGAGCACCCCTGCTGAAGAACATCATTATTGGGAAGGTCGACACCACTATGATGTCGTTTCCGGAGGTGATCCTGAGAGATGACATGCAAAAACTGCAGGAGGAAATCCAAGGAATCCAAAAGTACTTCAAGGAGCAGCTGGATATAGGGAAAATTAGGGCCACTCATGCTGTGGGGCAAGAAGAAAAGGCTGAATTAATAAATTTAGGCCTGTATGGGTTTAATATACCACAGCACTTTGGAGGACGAGGTTACACCTACTCGGAATCGTTAATTGCGACAGAACCGGAAACGGTTTCCACAGATATTTCGATCATGTTGGGGTCCCATCGTTTGGTGGTGGATGTTATCAAAAAGTACGGAACGCAGGAACAAATTGAAAGATTCCTCCCAATTCTAGCGAGTGGTACTTTTCTTCTATGCCATTTAAGGGAAGCAATTTAAATCTTCCAATTTGCAGGTGCAGGTGCTGCAACCGAAGCCATTTACGAGCGCTATTTGCCTCAGGAGGCGGCGATCTTTCACACGAAAGCAACTTACGACAAAGTCGATAAAAAGTGGACGCTGAAGGGAGAGAAAACATTCGTAGTAAACGCAAAAGATGCAAAATTCTTTCTCGTTGTTGCCGAAACAGAAAGTCTGAACATGGCTGGGGACAACGCTCCTGGGGCCACACTCTTCATGGTGGACGGAGCCTCGGCTGGTTTAAAACGTAGTACCGATCTATTTCCTCTTGGCTGTAGGGGATCAGAATTTTCCACAATTACATTCGATGGAGTTCAAGTGGATGAGAGTAGGTCGTTATAATTTTTCTAAATATTAATTAATCTAACTGAACTGCCAGATTGCGTCATCGGGGACGTGAATTCAGGCAATGAAATTGCCTTTAATCTACTCAAATTTCAACGCCTCAGAATGTCTCTAGTCATTTCGGGATTGATGAAGAGTCTCGTAAGCCACCTTAGCGAGCATTGCATTGCGACCAAGCAGGGAGCACTGGCTCTCAAGTGAGTCTCTCTTTTCACCCACTAAAAAATGATATTAAACCTTTTTAAGAGATATGGAAAATGCAGGGTTGCGCCTATCTAAACTGGTGTGCAGGACATACGCCCTGGAGGCGATGATTTACTACATAGCGGGATTGATGGATGAATTTGATGATCAGGACGTCAACTTAGAAGTCGCTGCAACAAAGGTACGCCTTTCTCTCAAATATATTTGAGCAGGTACCCTTTTTTTAACGCCCCAAATTAGCTTTATTCTCTAGAATGTCTCCAAGATGCTGCTAGAGCCCCTTTAGATTTTATGGGCCCAGTGTCTCTGCTTTCAGATCAACCAACGCATGAATTTGTTGCGAATGCAATCCAGTTGTCTACTCACGGGGAATCGAAGGATTCCTTAATCCTGTACACCGGATTGTTAGGGATCCAGCATGCAGGGGTAAGGCACCAGGGGCAATTCCGAAAATCAATTTTCAGTCGGCGCAGTAGCACTCTGTTTAATCCTAATTGCACTGAATGAATTTTAATGGAACTTTTTGCATTCGCATTTCTAGGATTGTATACTAAAATGTTTGCCCTCGCAAAATTATCGCCTAAATCAATTATTAGAATCCTAATTTGATTGAGTTTATAAGTTCAGGTTTTGCTTCCTCGTTTTATTTTTATTTTTCTCCCTCCTGTTTACTCCAGTTTGTAAAAAGATCCATAAAATTTATGTTCCATATGAATCTATATTTTGAAAAGGCGTAAATTATTAAAATTGGGGTCAAGTAAAATTTATTTTAACGTATTCTCCCAAGCGAAATTACGTAGCTGCTGCTTCTTTTTGATTTTACTTTACTGTCTTTAATTCAGTTCTTAATTTGACTCAAATGACTTGATTGCGATAATATTTGGTTTATATCCTAAACATAACTAAATAAGAGAAAGATTTTAGATTAATCGTAATTATCTGAGATCCCTGCTACATATTTCAAAAGTTTCCAAAAATAAGAATTAAATCTTGGCGCTCAAAGGAGGTAAATTTATGGCCGAAAAATTAATTCATGCTTCTCAAGAAAAAAACAGTGAAATAGTGTTAAGTTAAAAACATGGAGGTTAAATTAATTAAAATTATCAATTTTAACCACTCGTTTTTAATTTGCGAAAAACCGTACCATAGTAGTACAAGTTTTTTGTCTGGAAGAAAAACTTTTTTTATTGAAGCATTTTTTTTTAAATGATACTTTTAGTTTTGTCCATATGCTTTTAAATGAAAAAGAAGGAATTTTTATTTCATCAACGTTTTTATATGAGCAAAAAGTTTCATTAAAATTCACTCATATGTAGGAAACCGCCTCACAGATTTTCCAGTTTTTAAATTTCACACCACTATAAAAGGCACTGGAAATCGACTTACTGAATAGGCTCCATAACAATAAAAATTTCTTATCTGAGCTCTATATAAAATCTATTACTAGATGAATATGTCCGAAACGGTCAAAAAGGAAAGGAACCCTCTCCTGCATCCAAGTTACATGCTGAGAAAAATATTTCAGAACAGAAGTCTGGACGATCCAAAAGTAAATTTGCGGCTAAACGAAGAGCTTCACCCGTCCCTAGAAGTTCCGTCTAAGTTGTTCGAACTGTCGATAGCCAGGTTAAAGATGTCTTTAGAAATGTTGCTCATCAGGCATGGAGCCGAAATCACTCAGAAGCATATCGACGTTGCTCGAATAGCGGAGATGACTTCTCTGATCTTTGCGATGTTTGCCACTCTATCAAGAGCCTCAAGGTCGCACTGCATAGGGCTAAGACATTCAGATTATGAACTGGTCTTGTCTATCACAATATGCATTGATGCTAGCAATCGTGTTAAACAACTGGCTTCGGAGATTGCGACTGGTCCTTATGCTAACAACGATAGGAATCATCTGAGGATTGCCAAGCAGATCTTTAAAAGTAAAGGATTCTTCCTGGAACACCCAACGACTTATAACTTTTAAATAGTGCACACTTGGGACATGAAAAGAGTAAATAATTATTTCTTAAGAAAACGACGGTTTTATTTTTCAAAAACATCTTCATAACCCGGTTTCAATCTCATTCATTTACATAAAGAACAAGTGTTTTGAGTTTTTAGATCTCCCGAAAGCACACTCGTATGCATCATGTAACTTGGTTCTACTCGGTCCTTTTGAATTCTGCTGAGGATTATTTGAAAGCTTAAGGAATGAACTTGAAGATTCCACTGGCCCAAAACCCTTTTTACCGGAAGTTCAAGGTCATTTGAAAAAATAAAACAAGCGCCTTGTTTGAAATCATTTACCGTCCGTGTGGAGTTTTCTACATGCTTTTCTACAATGGATTCGTAAAGTTTGAGTCTTTTGCTACAGTTTTTGTCTCGAGTAGGTCTTGAATCTTGATCCAATGAGAGGGAAAGAAATCAGGGTTGTTTGAAGAAAGGGGTATTTTTGAAGATGCTCAAAGCTGCAGACCCTACCCCCAAGGCCCGAAACCACCCCTAGACGGGCAAATAACCCCTATGAATGCAGCCTTCAATGTAACAACTAAACTTAAAATATTCAGAATCCTTTAAAAGAATGAAATAATTTTAACTGTTGGATCTTTGCTGCTACTAATAATTTACATTCCTGGACTAATTTTTAGGTTCTTTTGGTATAAAATGAAAGTATTTATTAAAGAGTTCTTAAGAAACTTTATCAAATCAGCTAACAAATGGAATTATAATGATTTTCTGAAAGAGTGTGTTAAAAACCAACTTTAGTTCATTTCCTCAGTGTGCAGTGCGACCTTCGTGTTGTGGTTTTGCCTCCAATTCCGATGTTTCCTTTAATATCTTCTAAGAGGATCTTCATCAATTTTGAAATAGGTCTCATCTTATTTCTCTTGAATATCGAAACAGAACCTAATTTCTTGTTCCCCCTTAAATTTGTCGGTAAGCTTGTTGCGATATTTCTCTATTAATGAGCTTATTATTGGTAGTTTGGAGATTTGGTTTATTTTTTCATTAGGTCCTTTTGCGCCTCTTTGTATGGTTGCAGTAACTCCTCCAACTGTTTTTTAAACCGTAGACTCCTTTCTAGTAATGGATCTAAATTAGAAACCAGACTTTGCAGTCGCTGTCCCGAAGACAAAATTTTATTTATGCTGCTTAAAGTCATGGCTGCTTTTTGTGTATCGTCCTCATCACTTGATTCACTTATTATAATTTCAAGAAACTCTGATTCCTTAAAGTCCGGCATATTTCTTTCGTTTTGTGATATGATGGCTTGATTCATCCTTTCTTTCCAGAATGGATCTGCCTCGTCGTCGTTAAATAAATTTTCTGGCGTACATTCACTTAAATCAGTTGAATGTGGATCGTTTGCCTCTTGATCATGTAAAACCGAATCCCCGATTTTGATATTTTGTAAAGAAAATCGCTTTTTAAATCTCTCGAGCCATCCTTTGCTCGCTTTAAAATGTGAAGTTTCAGTGTTGGATTTCAGATTATCAAATAGTTGCGTTGCTTTTTCTTGAATCATTCTCCCGCTTACAGGCAAATTTCGTTGCGTTAATTCCTCAATCCAAAAGTTCAATGCTTTTTCCATTTTTACTATAGTTTGGGGTCTCCGAAAAAATGTGGCTTTGTTACTCGCACTCGTGCCGTATGAAACTGTGGACCGAATCGATTGTTCCGCCTTTTTTATTGTTCGTACCGTTGATTCGTTCACCTTAAATTTTTTCGCGACACTCGCATAGCTTTCACCTGCAGCTAAATAGTCCAATAACTCAATTTTTCTGCCTAAAGTCATGACATTGCGTTTTCTTTTTATAACGGCTACACAATTTTTAGGCGCCATTTCGTCATTTGTCTTTTAATGCTACCGTTTAATTCACTGGAGAGAAATTTTAAGTAACTAATTTTTATATTTATAGTCTATTTTTTCTCAACTAGAACATAACAATGTAAAAGGCTTAAATTTTTAACCGTATCGCAGAACATCTCTAGCAAAAATCATTTACACAGTTCTTTTTCTGTATAAATTCAGTAATTAAGTCAAAGTTTCTGAATATTAACAATATCACTAGTTTCAATTGTAATTCTCAAATATTTTGTTTACATTTTCAATTCACTTCAGAAGCACAAACACAACGCACAGCTGATAGTTTGCATTTTGTAAAAAAACAAAAAACGAAGTCTCACTCACAGCTGACTCCTCCACTCCTGCCAGATGGAGTACAAATAATACCTTGGACACACTACCCGTAATTATTACGGCAACCATCATAATACCTTGGACACACTACCCGTAATTATTACGGCAACCATCATTATTACGCCTCAAACCCGTGATTATGATGGTTTCCAAATGATGGTCTTGCACCGTAATTTTGTACAAAATTACGGTCTTCAGCGCCTTCAGCGCCATCTGGGCTCAAATAGATAACGAGATTTTTGAAAGCTCCTCTTATACAATTCCGTCAGGAGTTTTTAATTTTAATTGATTTTTTGCTGTCAGGCAGATTTTATGCGCTATTTTCTGTTTGGTTGCGGTTTCTTTTACGCAAAAACCAACAAGCATGCGCAAAATGCCCCCAGAAATGTCTTTTTAGCAAACACACAAACCGGAAAAATACTTATTCAAAATTCTGTCTATGAAAAAACCATGGCAACTACCATCCAAAATTACGCTCAGCTAATGTGTCATACCGTAATTTTGATATTCGTAATTATGATGGTTGCCGTCATAATTACGGGGTAGTGTGTCCAAGGTATAATTTTCTTGCAGTTTCGATTTTTCAATCTGAGCCGTGATTGTGAATTTTGATCAGTGGAGGTGAACGTTGCGTACGAGTCGTACAATTGAATAATTAATTCTCCTCAAAAAATAGTAAAATATTTCTAGAGATTACACATTTCTCAGACGATGTTTTGATAACCGGTTTGATAATTACAGACAAGGAGTTGAATTTTATACATGATTCAATCAATTCAACAAATTAGTTGGTTGGGCTCCACGGCATTTGTCTTTATATACAACTAGCTGGGTTACCCGGTTTCACCCGGTATATTATAAGTACTACTTAATTAAAGATCCTTGAAATGCTCGACTTTTGTAAAAAAATTTATGACTTATGGTCGCCATATTTGGTCCGCCATTTTGAATTTCCAAATTTTAATAGTAGATTCGAAATTAGTGATATCAAAATACCCGTAGTACTAAATTTTATTTAAATTCGTTGAAGTTCGAAAATAGTTGGACGCCATATTGGATTCGCCATTTTGAATTTCCAAATTTCGAACTTAGATTCGCAATTATCACCTCCAAAATCCCGCAAATACTAATTTTCATGGCAATCCCTTGATATTTACAATTTTTGACCGCCATCTTGGGTCCGCCATTTTGAAACCCCCGAATAAAAAATAGCCTATGTCACCCGGGGATAGTGTAGCTTCCCAACGGTGAAAGAATTTTTCAAATCGGTCCAATAGTTTCGGAGTCTATTCAATCCAAACAAACAAACAAATCTTTCCTCTTTATAATATTAGTATAGATGTATATATTATAAATAATAATACGAAACGACTAATAATTATATTTTGATCGTTGTTGAAACTTTAATAATATTATGTTACAGATTTAAAACTTGTCAAAGGTTTCTCAGGAGGTTAAGTACACATGCTCATAGAATTTCTTCTCAATCGCATGAAATAATATTTGCATGACTCACCATAAACATATCACTGCTTAGCATTTCCCCTCCCTCTTCTCCCTTCACCCCCACTCCCCTCTACAATTGCGATGTAAACTACATAAGTATGTATGTCATTTGGGAGGTTTTGCGTAATATGCCCATAGAATTTCATCTCAAAGAACTTTGGAGGAATAATAAAATCTATCATATTATATAAAAATGAATGTCTGCAATGCGACACTAAAACTCCTATGCCAGCATCTAAACTCTAAATTAACTATTGCCTATTTCTGTATTCCGATTAAAATGAAATCGAAAAAAACCTTATAAAACTATCTACTTTTCTTTTGAATTGAAATTCCGTATAAAACTCCTAAGTCCTATCGTAAAATCATCTCAGTAAACTCTGATTTTAATTTTTTGCTTAAAAAGTTTTATAATCTAATCGAAGTAGGTACATTAAGTGTTTCGATTTATTATTAGCTCTTTTACTATAGATAGAGAAAAAAATCACCCTAATCACCTAGCGGTGTGAAATATACTTTACGAGACCTATTCTCATACCCACCAAATATATATAAAAAATTTCATAAAAATCGGTCGAGCCGTTTCGGAGGAGTGCGACCACAAACACCGTGACACGAGATTTATATATATATATATTTAACGTTGATCGGACATGAGTATGCCTATAATAAAGCTAAACTTTAATAAAAATATGATGTTGCTGGTTAAGCGCAACATGCCCGTAAAATTTCATCTCAATCGGATAACTGCTTTTTGCGTGATTTGATAAACATACGTACCACTGGCGTTCAGAATTTCGTAAATTTTAAGAATAGGAAACAATTAAAAAAAAAGTACCCTGTTCCACTCCTGATAACCTCCTCTTCATGTGTGTAGTAAAGATTCATAGAAATCGGTTGAGCCGTTTCAAAGATTCGCGAGAATTACCACCAAACTTGGTAGTTGGCGGTTTTCGGGATGGATCTCGGCAAAACAAATACATATGTATATATTTCCACAATATATGACTTCAAATTGTTAAAATTACACGATCATTACCTGACGCACCAACGATTATACATTATATAAAAATAAACTAAGCGGCTGAATAGCAACTAGGCAAAGAATCAATCGTTGTAATGAAATACTCAAACTTATTGTTAGTTGTTAAAAGGAGCTTGATGAAAATATCAAAATTTAAATAGCGCTGAACAGAAGTTGGTAAAAGAAGGAATAGGAAGATCAAAATATAGATAAACAGTTGTATTTTTGAAAAACTATTATTTATTTCCATTTTTTAGAGCCTTAACATGTATTTGCAACCATTTTACGCATTCTGTGCATATTTTTTAAATATGTTTACGTTTAAACCAATTTTTCTATTAGAAATTAGGTAAACTTTCGCGTTAGATATTTGGGGGCCCCATCTGTAAAACACTTTCAGTTACAAAATCACTCCTGAGCAGGCGCGATTGTGTCCTTTTTTGAAAAGGATAGAAGCGAAACGTGTGCAGGCAGCTGGACGGAGTGGATCTTCTTCATGTGCTGCCTGAGATTGCTGTTGCTGCTGAAGTCCTTCTTGCAAATGGCACAATTGAATTGGCTGTGCTCCTCGCGTGAATGCTTGTATAAATCGGCGACTTTGGAGAAGCCCTTCATACAAAACTGGCAAACGTGCGACTTTCGCTGGTGCATGATCAGGTGGTGTGACGTCGAGAACGCGCGAGGACAATACTGGCATACGTACATCATGTTCGGATTCTCAATGTTCGATTCATCGTCCTCGTCCGCAAATTCAATCTTTCCAGAGGCCTGTACCTCAACAGCAGCCATGTCGAGCATTCGAATTTGATTCACGGGTCCTGTTTCCACCAAGGCATCGTCCCGATTCACCTCAAGCACATCTTGAACCATTGTCGATTGGGCGGGGACAAATCTTGTTATCATGAAGCTGCTCAGTTCATCCGGCTTTTTAGTTTTAGTTGGAGGCTCTGTGCTAGCCTCAATCTCTTGCTCCTCCTCCTCGACAACTTCAGGGGAGAGTCTTTGGACACTGGACAGAATGTTTGTTACGTTTTCTGTAAGAACAAAGTGAGGCGTTTTATTCGGAATCTTCCGCTTAGGTGGTCTAGTAATTATTTCACTCGAGTCGACGGAACATTGATCTTGGAGCTCTTCAAGCACCTCTGTCTCCTCGTCGAATTCTGTGTGTCTTTCCTCTTCCTCAGGGTCGTCTTCTTTTTCGATGCATTCGATTACCTCGTAGGCATCAGAATCCGAAGTCTCATCTTCGCTTCTGGTATCATTAATAAAATATCTTTTAATTTTATCATCAGCGGTTTTAATTTTTTGCATAAATAAATAACACTGGCCCAATTCCTCTGTACATTGATTGCATATTTTTGAAGGGTAGCTGACCTCGTCCCATGTCTAAAAATAAATTATTTCTATTACAAATTTCTTTGAAATATAAATAAATGTGTAAAATACCCCTAAAGTTGATAATTCATTGAATATTTCTCTTAAATCGTATTTAGATTCCTCAATCCGCAGTTGATAGGACGCTATGTCGTAATCGCCTAAATTAAAGCATACTCTACACAAAAGTGATGGGTTCTGATTACTTAATTCTTCCATTATCAGATCTAAATCATTTAGATACGTTATGAGGGTATTTTCTCGCGAATCTCACGGTATTTAAGTTTCAACAAAATTGAGGCAATAAACAAACGCGATTGTCAAATTGAAATGAGCTTCTTCTTACTTCGCTGAAAAAGTTTAGGCAGTTGTCAAGTTTAACAAATATGACATCTTAAAAAAATTATGGTTAATAATCAGAAATTACTGCAATTCAATTTTAAATTAAATGTAAAATGCACGCTAAAACTTATTACTAATATAAATTAATACAAATACTTAAATTATTAAATATGACCCCACAGATTCTTTTAAGAATTATTTAACTTTTTTATGTGGCAATGCCTTTTGTCTGTTATTTTTTTTGAAACGTCACTTAACTTGACAAACGGGGTCTAGAGGCCGGTTCTCGGTTCCGCGGTGTCCGCAGTCCAGCCAGCGCCAGTTCCGCTCGAGGTGTTGAATAACAGGTTTAGGAATCTTTAAGACTGCGTAAGTAAAATTGCGTTATCTGCCAGTAGTTCTTGAAAAAACGTTTTAAATTCCAGATTAAATTCACCAGAATCGAGATGGCGGGTTTTTTGGCAAACATTTTAAAGCCTCACACTCCAATCATAGCTCAAGTCGCCCTGACGATCACGTTCCTGCACTTCCTCAGCGGACTTTTTCTCCTGAACGATATTCGCAAAAAAGGGAGCAGCACCGGAGTCCCGGCAATTCCATTCCTCGGCGGATTGGCCCTGTGAGTACCTTTCTTTGCAGAAATTTCTTCCGCAGTTGACCTTCACCTTCTCGAGTTATTTGCCGCATAATAATTGTGCGTTCTCATTGCCTAATGAGAAAAATCTTTCTTTAACTCTTTGACGTTAGGTGGATTAAAAGTGTACTTGGCTTTTTATCCCTGTTGGAAAATATTTCAACTCATCTCACCCATCTTATTGCAAGACTTCCTTTCTAAAAAGTTGTGTGCAACATGGGCTTATTTAACTTTGGAATCGTGTGCCTTAAAGAGTTAGCAACTCAATTTTATGCTAGGCCAAATAAGCAAGCGATTAAACTGTCGGCCGATTAAAAGTCTGGAGTCTGCAGGAGATAGTAAACGAAAATCAACAACAATGACAATTTTATGCCTGTTTATCAGAGCATTCTTATCTAAATTTAAACATAGTGTGAGGACCAGAGGCTTTTCACTTATGGTACACGTTCTCCAACTACAGTCTTATGTATAAATTTAAAGCAATCTCCGTTTTTTCATTATCAGTTGAGATGAGTGGGGTTGTATTATGAAAATTCTTGAATTCGTGAATACGGACTAAGCAATTATATAATTAACCAGTATTTAACAGATTTTAATACTAATATTTCATAGAATGTTATTCATTTTTCTTTTATCCATTATGTTCGATTCTATTAATAAAAAGTGCAATAAGATTTGTGTGAAGCAGATTCAAATTTAATGAGAATTACTTAGGAATACAGATCAGATCCCATAGTGATTAAATAAAAGAAAGCCTTTAGATATGGATAATGTTTTCAAAATGAACTCTAGTGGCATCAAATTTTTGCACACTTCTTTGTTGAGTAATTTGAACTGAAATACACTTTCTTGCAATTAAATGGAAACATCATATTTGAATATCCCGAAGCTTCAACGTTCAAGATTAAATTCGTCGGATAGTACAAAAACTAAGGTGGCTTTAAACTAACGCACAAGATTGTAGTTGGCCAAATTTAAAAAAAGTTGGTCAAGTACGAGTCGGACACGTGCCCTAAGGGTTCTATACTATGAAAACTCCTAAAAAGATTGTTGTTGTTGTTGATCCTTACAAAGTGTTTTAGAATGTTGTTATTTATAAAAAAAGTTATTTTTTAAGTAGCAAGGTAAAACGTAAATACATTATGCAGAACAAAAAAGTACTTATTATTTTAGATGGAAAACGTCGAACTAGTTTCACCTAATGGAAATATTCAGGTGGCCGTGGAATGATTTTCAGGCATGGTACAACAATTTATCCTTACATAATTTCTTTACTTCTAATTTTAAAATATTGTACGTAAATCATTTTAAATTTCTTCGTCTTCTCGACATTTGTTACAATTGATATTTGATGAGCTTAACTGATTGATTTGTGTCCGTTGAGGCATCAGATCTTTTTTGATTAAATTTCATAAGATAATTAACTGACGTCTGATCTAAGTTGATCTACTTGGATCTTATCTGATCGAGATCAGGGCTCAACGAACAGATCTATTATCTCAATTTAGTAATCGACAATAGGGAAATATTTAAATGGTTTTGTAAATTGTCTCCAACTTTTGGACGTAGAACTGGGTTTTTTCCGGCATAGATGATTAAATGGAGTAACGAAAATTTACACACTTCGAAAGCTTATATAACTTACAGTTTATGAAAGATTATATTTTACAACCAAGTTTTAGTATATTTTTTTTGTTATAAAGCGTATGAGGTATTCATTATGTAATTTTGCGTCGAATGGAATTGATCCGGAACCGATATCATTATTTGTTCTCGAGATATGCGAGACGAAAAACATTTTACACATTTTTGTTGCAGTTGAATGGAACCGGTACGGAATCGATATCATTATTTGTTTACGAGATATTCGAGACAAATTAGTTTACGATCGTACACACGCACTTACATACATCTTTCTAAAAACAATGGATTTCGACTCTAGGGACCTCAAAATGTGGAGATATGTTAACATTTTCAATTCGGAAAATCGGACCATTACAATAACTTCCAATTGGGAAGTTATAAATACTAATATATATGTAATATACTCAGAGGGCCCTTTTCGACGATAACCCGAAACACAAGAATAAGTACATGTATGTAGTACAACCTTTTCTTACTCTATTCGTCTTTGTCCTGCGGTAATAATGTTATGTAGATGTGAATTTCAAGTCCCTACCTCAATTCCTTTAGAAGCTAGAGGCCTGTGACACACGGATAAACGGATAGACAGACATTGTCGGTACAAAATTAGTACGGAACCCTAAAGAGGGAAGAATAAAACCAATATATGTAGATCTAATCTATGCAGGTATATTAACTCTAAATAAAAAAAAGAATCTCGAACGATTACAACTGAGTCGAGAAAGAATTATTTGATGCCAACATCCAGTTCGTTACTTAATCATGAAAGCCTCGAAGAAAACGAAGCTCTATTTATTTTCTCGCGATAATTGGGTCTATTAGAAAATTAGCTTGTCTCACTTAACCTAAGCATAGATACCACCCCCACCCCGACCAAATTCAAACATAACAAAGCACTGAAGCGTATGCGCCAAGTGTTAAAGAATCAGCAGAGTCTCGATTGAAAAAGCACATGTGCAATTACCTTGCATTGATTTTGTCGTTTAGTCATTTTGTGGCTAAATTTCGCCATTTTTTGTCATTTATGTAGCTTTTTTATTTTACGTTTAGCCATTATCAAAGATTATATAAGTAAAAAATGTTCAATCATGTTTAAAGTGAGAGCAGGGCATCAAGAATGTTACATGAACTGAATGCTGTGTGAAATAAATTTAATACACTTCGCTTCCCTTTTTTATTTGATAACTTATCTCATAACATCTTGCGTTGCGATGAATTTCTTGTGTAGTGTGCTCTGCGTCGTTTACGTAGCTCGAGTAGCAAAAACTCAGAGCCGTTTTCTTTCGTTTGCTCTTATCAGCTGTTTTTTTAATGAACTACATAGATATGTATGTATGCTGCACATACATAAAGTATACTTTACGATTCTTCCCCATACAAATCTCAAATGCAAGATTTTATCTGGGTTTCTATTTCGAAGGATTTTTAGAAGTTCCTACTGAAAAAACAACGAACCCCATTTTTTCTTCATTTAACTAATTCATAATAATCAATGCCAGATAATTTTCCAGCAAAAATTTTTCCATATATTCGAAAAGATCTTCTCATATTTCGTGAAAATTAAACAATTCTTGGACTTTGCTATCGATATTTATTTCACTTGGGTATCATAGGTCAAAAAGTTATAACACAAAACTTTTATACTTTTATTAACCAAAAGTTTATGAATTTCTACACATATGTTTAATTTTGATGGCAATACAATGTGCTGGTGTTTGTAAGTAGTCTTCATCCAGGCATTTTAAGAGTTTCCTAATTTTTTTTAAATTTAAACTGTAATTTTTATTGTACTTTTAAAAGGAACTTTTCATGTTCAAAATAGCTTTTCGATCCTCTTTTTAATATTTTTGGAAAGGATATTTAGATAGTAGATTTTTACCGTGAGTTCGATGTCTGCGTTGAGTAGATTAACGAATAAAAATCTAATAATAATGTGCGCTTACCAGGACAAATTGGAATTTACGGAACAACTTTTAACTCCCAACGTTTGAGGTGCCCCTGCAGTACAATTGTTTGTTTACCTAGGTCATTTCATCCCACTTATTTTGCCATACAAGCTTTATAAAACATTCTGATAAACTTAAAAGTCGACCAAATAAAGCGAATCAAATGAAAAACAAAAACTCATTCAAGTAATCGATGGTTTCTCAGCGTCTACTTTGAGCTACTGCCAAACGAAAATCGATCCTTGGGTCTCAAATTTAACTCAACACTAAATTTAAAATGTAAATTCACCACCTTTATATACATATGTTAGATTGTTTTATGGCGTAATGTGGTGTCTGGGTTTCAAACACCCCGCAATGATGGCAAGGAGAATAAAATAATAATGCATAAAAACAAAAAGAAAATTTCCCACGGCCAAAAAACTTACGTTTTACCTCATGTACAATCACTTGAACATCGTCAGTTTTCGCCGTACTGTTTCCTCTAGCAGCCCAACAATTTCTTTGTACGCATATCTCATCCCATATTTTGGATTTCGTATTATATTTACACTGGTCACGTTATAATAATATCATTTGCCTTGCAGATCCTTTGTCAACCTTAAATTTGGTGCAATAATAAGAGATGATGCAACAATCCGAATTAATTTTATCGGATTCGCTCTAAATGTGATATACTTATATATCTACTATTATTACACTCCTGGAAATAGAAAGACAAAAGTTTGGGGACAAATTGGTTTAACTGGATTATTTTGTATTGCAAGTCTGCTTTATGCGGAGTTCGAAGATTCGGAAATTGTGGAATATCGATTCGGAATATTCTGCACTGCAGTTTTAATGGCCTTGGTAGGATCGCCGTTCCTGTCCCTGGGCGAAGTGTTCAGGACGAAGAGTACAGAAAGTCTTCCTTTACCAATAATGTTATCCGGAACAGTAGTATCATTTTCTTGGCTGATCTATGGGGCAGCTATCAGCAATTCTACTATAATAGTAAGTAGAAAATATTTTAGAACTATTATGATTATTACATCCTGCTGATTTATTTAAAGGTACAAAACGTTCTTGTTGTAATCGTAAGTATGATGCAGTTATCCTTGTTTTTAATATTCCCCAAAAAGCGAGCCTCTGGTAAGAAAGCTAAGCAAGCCAAGAAGGTGCAATAAGTACAAAATTGGATACTTTTACTCCCTAAGGGAGAATAATTGTTGGTTGTAAATGCTGGACAATAATTTTACTAATTCATATACATATATGTATGTAAGATGTTATATTTACACAGTTGACGAAATTAAAGAATATTGAAATGTTTAAATAGATATTTATCTAAAATCTAGAAATTTACTTTATTAAATTTTGCTAAAAAACGTAAGTATTTTGTCGTTTAATTTTGAAAAAATCTCATAGAAATCATAGCAACTACTAGAAATTGCGTGACCTGCCACTGCCAATAACAATTAGCGAAGTAATAATTTTTTGATATTTTCTGCTTAATGTCGCATTTGAGAGGTGCTTCCCAATTTAAGAGATTCTAGGTAGCTATAAAAATGATACAATTTTCTGTCCTCCCATTTAAGATCTCCCGATTATTGAGAGTATTTTATATGAAAAATCCAGAATTCTAACGGTGGGAAATTGTAGTATAAAAAGCTAAAATCAAAATCAAACCCAAAGTACCAAGAAGGAGACTTTGTTCGTATAGGCAGATATAAACATGTTTTTGAAAAAGGCTACACCCCAAACTGGTCTTCCGAAATTTTCAAAATAAAAGAGGTAAAAAACACTAATACAGTAACTTACATTCTTAAGGATTATCAAGGAGATATAATACAAGGTGCTTTTTACCAACTCGAACTGATTCCCGTCAAATATCCCGATGTTTACCTCGTAGAAAAACTTTTAAAACGACAAGGCAATAAAGTTTTTGTAAAATGGCTCGGATTTCCACAAAAACATAACATTTGGACTAATATAAAACACGTTCTATAAGCTGGCATTTCATGCGGTTGCAAAGTTGATCTTAAAGAGTGAATCTGACCGACTAAAAACATTTAAGAATTTAACTTTGGATGATAAAAAATCATGCAAGCTAGCAAGAAGCGGATTTTTTTTTACACTAGCCTGAAATATATAGTAAAATGTTACTTTTGCTGTATAGAAATGAACGCATTAAACTCACCTGAAGACGTTGAAGCCGAACATCTTCGACGTTCACCTAATTGCATCAAAACAAATAAATCCGGTTTTAAATACTTTGAAGGTTTTAACAGGGTCTTTTATTTTGTTTGGAGTGTGTTATGAAATTTATTATTTTTACGAATGGTTTACACGAAAAATATAAAAATACATGCGCGCACGTGCGTTGTATGTGTTATGTACGAATAGAAATTCAGATTCTTAAATTCAGTTTAAATAAAATAAAATTAGTTTATAATAAAAATTGTTTATTTCACCATATGTAAATTCAAAAATTTTACAAGTCTTGCTATACATGACATTTAATTTTACAAACTGTTTACAATTCAGAATGCTTAAAGCTATTTAATTAAATGAACAAAATACGTATTCTGTATTCTTGTGATTTTTGACAATTTTAACATTTTCAATTTCTTCCGGTTTTAAAATCATTTCTTTTATATGTAATAATAAAATTAACAGACTCTAAAGCTTTATGATTTAAAAACGAATACCTTTGACTTTGCACACGGTCTTAAAAGAATTTTCTTTTGTGCTGAAAAATCTATATGCATAATTCTTTGGACCACCACAAACACCCCACCAAATAGCTTTCCATTTTACCGGTCATATCATCAACAAATTCTCCAACTGGAGGCTCGTATTCAGCGTTTTTGCTAACGTAAATAACAAAATCTGTGTCATAGTACAAAACTCTTGCTCCAAGCGCCTCCAAATAACTATATAATTTTAGACGCGCTTGTGTAGTTGTATAGGCTTCATCTTTGTACCCCTAATTTACAATAATGTTTTCTTCATTAATTGGAAGAATATGGTAAACTTCAGCAGAAGGATTTGTTAAAATATCATAAAACTCATCTGGACTCGTTATAATATCTGTTTTAGGTTGGTTTTCCCGTTGACCAAATTTTCCCAAAACGAATTCAATATGAGCTTTGCTTAAGACTGGAGTCCTGGGTTGTTAATGATCTCTTCGAATTCTAACTTTACTTGCTCCTTAGAAAGAAAACATTCTATAGCCGGCTGTTTTAATTTAATAAATTTATTCATCATTTCTGTAAAAAGACCACCTGTTGAGGTGACTGTATCAAACTATTCAACTTCATAATTCCATATCTCGTATATTTCAAGAATTTTGTAACCTTTTTCTATAATTTCATCTATTACCCATGTTCCTAATAATGCTCTCATCTCTGATAAGTTTTCGCACTCATTTTGGTTTCTTTCCAAAATTTTGCACTTAATTATTCCATTAGTCTTTTTCAAATCTATTGGAGAACATTCTGTAGAGACAATCAGTTAAGGGTGCCCAATTGGAAATTTTCCATATTTGCAAACCCATGGGTATAAAGAGCAAACATCAATATGTATATTTAATTTTTTCTTTAGGGCTACATTTGTAATACATAAAAGTTTTTCCAGTTCTGCCCCCATAAAAGCACGCGTGGATCTAATGGTGCGGAATGCACACACCCGATTGTGCATTCTGCTTTAATTGATTTAATTCTTTGTTTCTTTTAAGCATACTTTTAAAATCGCACTCCCACATTTCAATGACTTCATATCCAAAAGAGCGTAAACGCCCTACCTTAGCCATTGTAGATTCATAGCGATAGTTCAAGATATCACTAGGGTTTTCGTGTAAAGGATCATTGCGTCTGTACTTTAAAAAAAACATATCCATGAAAATAACAACCATAAAATTCAAAAACCTGATTTATCTCAGCGCAATATCCATCTACTTTGACACTTTTCACGACCTTTTCCTTTCATGGCATTTAAAATATTTATATTTCGTTTTTGGTCTTCCCACACTAGCCATTGTAAAGCAATTTTTGATTGATTATCAACACATCTGTGCTTCTATTTTGGTATTATTCCAACCATATTTGGTTTGAGAAAACTACGTCGAAATACCAGATCATATGCAGAAGCTACATATTTTGGTAGCTTCAAGAAATGGATCAGTATTACACTCATCAATCATTAGTTTTCTAAACTCTAAACATGCCCGGGTTAATATCTTATACTATATCGCTTACACAAACTATTGCTTTCTTAAAATTCCTTCTGGTCTTTAGCAGATACATATTTTTAACTTTAACTTTATTTGATTAAATCAAAAATATTAAATGTAAAAAAATGCCAAGTCGCGCAGCACATATTCACCACAGATTTTACACAAAATGTGTCCAGATAAATGAACTCCATTTGCCCCGCATATGTTTTTAAGGAGACATGACGGGTTCAAATTTCAAAATTTTTATCTTTTTAAAATGGAATGTTTCCAAAGAAAACAATAAGATATCTTGATCAAACTTTGTATATACATATATTATATTATACATATAACATATATTATTAGGTTTTTGAAGTACACAACAAATTTTTTTGGCTGCTTCTACTTTTTTTAAAACAAAACATCAAAAATTCACGGTGGGAGTGATTGCGGCTTACTGGAACGTCTGAAAAGAAAAAAAATAAATGGGTTTTGATTCTTATGAAAAGGGCCACGGGATGGACTGCAAGGAAAAATTTCCGCCTGGGAATAACAAAATGGCGGACATTTTTCCAAATACGACTGTTTTTTGGCACCAAAAACTTCATATATATCAAAAACTTTTCGACCAGTCTTTCTTTCCGTAGGTAGTTCATCCCGGAGCTATATGTGTGTACAATAACATATTAAACACCGTTTTAAAAGTGGTTGTTCGAGAAAATCGTGTTTAAATTTTTTTTTTTTATTAATGTTTGTTGAGAAAAATCTTACCTATATATATCTAATCTCCAATGTCTGCTCTATTCAATAATATTATTAAAATTACATTCTTAAAGATATATTGTAACAAAATCAACATAAAACAAATTTGCATCTGTTGAAGTTGACTGTGTGTGATTGTCGTAACATTGACTTCCTCGAAACAAACGATTACATGTTTGTTTTTGTGGTTGTAGGGATGATAAAAGTGTTCACAAAAATATTTACAATAGAAAGCCAGGGTAAGTGAAGTAATTACATTGTAATGACCCTTAAGATAAATTAAATTTAAACACTTTCCTTTTCTCTCTATTCAAAAACGAGAATTTTGCCTCTGCTTCTATATTGATATACAATAATGTTGAAATATTTTAAATACTTTTGGAACGGTTGAAGTTCTGATATACTGGCACCATTATTTGGAATTTCAACATTAGATTCATTTAATAATTTTTTTGCTTTTCCTAATTGTAGTTTTCCACTGTCTCTTCTTATTTTCTTATAATTTAAATCGCCTTCGATATACGCTTTTTAGCCGTAACCAAAGCGCGAGGTAGACATAAATTATCTTTATTGCTTATAGTAATAATACCTCGCCTTTTAATGCACTCTTCCTCAAAAGAGTTGTAGTCACTGTTGGAATTCCTTCCTCTTCCTTGTGGTAAACGTACTGTTGTGATTTGAAGACAAAAGTGGTCAGTGGAATAATCTAATAATAAACATAAAATTTTAAACTTTGCAAACAGATAAATAAAATTGTTTACCTTCAGAATTGCTCTGAAATATTTTGGAAATGAGTTCCCACACATTCTCCATTGTAATTTCTGCAGCAGGTTTAAAATTCATATAACCAGAGCCACGTTCTTGAAAATTTTTTCCGCAAAACGCTATACCCACTTGGTCAGTCGGCGTTACTCCTTCCATGCAGTACGCAATAACATCCTGCACGTCCCTTTTTAGCCAATTAACTGGATCAACACTTTTTGACACTGATTTTATTTTAAATTCCATGGTACACCCATGCACATTAAATATTTTAACTAATTTTTCAACGTCTCGCAAAATCTCGAAATATGCCATTGTTGATTTTTTAGAAAATACTACCAAGCAGTATTTCTCCTTGTTTATGTATATAAATTTGTACTGCCCTAGCTCTCAAGTTATTTTTTTTCACAAAGCCTTGGATTCACACAAAATATTAACGTGTTCACGTAAAAAATTTAAAAAATATTACGATATTCTTAAACACCCGCGGGATACAAATTGTCGTCCGCGTTATAAGTTCAAAATAAAGTTAACATTCAGGTCTACATGAAATCGCAAGGTAAAATACAGGTAACAAACAATAACCTTCTAGAACATTAAAAATCACATAAAATAAGTTTTATAGGGAATTAAATGTTATGATCTTTTGATTAAAATACGCTAATAAGATAAAATAAAGTTAAAACAACAAACGAAAACCGTAATAAGATAAAATAAAAACAACGGGGCAAAACTGTATATAAAAACACGATTTCCTTGAAAGGAAGTCAAAAGCAGATATCAGTTGCAGGATATGTGAATACCACAAACTAAAAATGGTAAGTTCCAAAAATATTTACTAAAATACTTTTAGAGTACCGTAGAACTCCTAAAAAGCATTGTAGAAAACAATTCAACATGTGTAATTCTTAATTTCAAAATCTTCACTTTTTACTAAATTGTGGTAACCTTGTACCAATTACCTCAATTTAATATGTAAATATTCATCCTTACTTTCCAAGACCAGTTCTATCATTTTATTTTTAACTGTTGTCACTGAATCGTGGTAAATGCAACAGGGGCTGAACAACCAAATTTTGTTTTGAAACTGTCTGCAGCTTTTCTTTAATTTTAGACTTAGAAAACAATTTCAAGTTAAAATTTTAAAAGGGTTCTTTTGACACCTTTGGTAGAAATAGTGTTAATCTTCACCTTTTTGTCAAATTCAGATTTCAAGTTGACTTCAAACTCTTCACTTTTTTGCCAAATTGTGGTGACGGTGTACCAATTATCGCAATTTATTCCTTTAATTTCCAAAACTCTAACATCTGGTCGCTCCAGTCATGTGCTCAAGCGCTGTTTGCTCATTTCTTTTTAACAGCGTGGAGCTTTACACCAAATACTTATGACGAAGTTGAATAAAAAGCGTTGGGGCTTTACACCTAGAACTTGTTCTAACCCCCCAAATAGGGTAATTAATTAGCTTAATAGTGTCATTAGCGTAATTGATTGATGACTCATTTGCATAATTTGGTTCCTAGGCTCAAGTGGGGTATTTCCTACTGATATTTATATAAAAGTTTGGCGATGACTAGAGGTGTATTTAGCTAAATACCTAATAAAAAAGTGTACGATCTTCGATGGGAAAGTTATTTCTTATTCTGCTTCTTTACAGTTTTGTAGGATAGAATATGGATTACAAATAACTTCAAATACGGTTTCATATATAAAATACAAGTTTAATAAAATATATCAGGTCTTATACATAATAAGTGTATAGCACATTACAGCAGTACAGTTAAATTTGAGATTTTAACACGTAGTATCAATTGAAAGGTCAAATTTATTTCGCCAACGGGGAGCACTCGTCAAAGTTGGGTTTGAGATTCAAGTTCGCGTATTTCGACATTCAAAACGTCGTTTTAGGTTTTCATTTTCACAATTCAATTTCAAATCGGTCTGTTCAATATGAAATAAAAAAGAATTTAAGAATATGGCTATAAAAGCGACAAAAATTGTTTCTTGGTGCTATACTTAATCAGTTGGATGACAAAACTTGTCGATCTTTAAATTTTTGTAGTATGATATTTTAAGATTATTTTCTGTTTCATAAACATTTAGGTTTGTTTAATGTTCTAGAAAGTAGACAAAGCCGAGCAGAGCAGCTCAGATCAGAACAGAAGAGATCAAAAAGAAGTAAGCCTGCTCATTGAACACCAATCTGAATTTTTTCCATTGCGTTACACTTTTAATTAAATATTTCATTCTTCATTAAGGGATTATAACAAAGTCCTCGGCGGATAAACAATATTCTTAAATAAAACAAAAGTATGCCTATAAGCGAAGAAAAGTCGGGCCGTTTGCTAGCCAGCCGCTTGGCTGGTAAAAAGGTAATAATATTTTTAAATAATAGCTCTAAATTTAAAAAAATTATAGGCTTACAGCTGTTTCCTAGTTTCCTAGTTCTGCAGCTCGTTTCTGTAACTTCAATTAGAGAATATCTCTACTGAAATGGAGAATTTCATGTCAATTTCCACAGAAACGTATCAACACAATTGATAGAGTTAGGCATGATGAATTTGCTTCACGTCACCAGAATATAGAGAAGTTTGTTTCTCAACTCAAAAAAAAAAAAAAAAGGAAAATGATATGATATAATACCAAACGGAAATGTAAAAACTAAAATCGGTTTTTATCAGCAAACTGTTTAGGTATACCACATATAGATTATCGTAATTTGTGCTACAGTGGTCATATTCCTAGATTTTGTGTGTCCTTTTCAATCAACGGTCGAAATGCGCGAACTAGTCCATGGACAATCCAAAGTATTGCATACCGTGCACCTACTAGCAAATTATTCCCCCACTCAGTGTTAATCACGACTTAAGTATCACTTACTGACCAACTTAAATATAGTTCGTTCAAAATACTGGAAATTGTTCATTTCGACGCATCTGAATATCTTACACCCCTTAAACCTTAGGCAGCAGCTCTTTTTCTTCTAAATCTCCGCTTACCTTGTGAGCAGGCATCTTCTGCACTTTGTCCGGATTATATCCATACATGAAAATGGAGACTATGACCAGCATAGCGCCGAGAGAGAACTGAATCGTCAAATTGAAACTAAATAAATAAATCGATGCGATGCATGAAATTATAATAGCAAGCGATGTAGCAAATCCCTTGAGGATGTTGTCCGCGTACTTAACAACAACGGCCACGATGAGTCCTCCGCCAGCTTGAAGCAAAATCAGATACCAAATAAAGGAGTCGTATCCGAAAAAGAATCCTTGATTAGCGATCACTTTACCATCGTTTAGGGCGCATGTGATCGCCCCAAAGGGCAAACTCAAAAGACTCAATTGGACGTTTCGAATCCAAACTGAAATATCGGCGCCTTTTAGGATTTTCTCAAAGTAGATCCCTGCGAAGCCGGAAAGGAAGCAGGCTCCTAACGCTGCGAGAAGACCCAAAAGGCGATTCTGCGCGGGTAGATGATCCGGCGCAGTGTCGTGCGACTCCGTCTGCGCAAGTTGAACAAGGATAACGCCCAACACGAGTAGAAGAAGGGACAGCCACTGGGTGGACAATAATTTTCTTCGAAGGATCGCTACGGCGAAAAGGGCTGTAGTAAGGATTTTCATCTGGTAGGTCACTTGGTAGGTAGCTGCGTCCAAATGTGTGGCGGAGAGGTAGAGCAGGTTGTTCTGGATGATGTAGACGAACGATGGCACGCACACCTTCAGTGTATCATACGGATTTTGTATTACAGTTTTGTGCAGTGATTGGAGAAAACGATTAAAATCCTTTCCCTCTTCGTTGAAAACAAGTATCAGACATGTAAACAGCTTCACCACTTCGGACATCAAGACAGCTGGAAAAGGTGAAATATAAAAATGTTGATTTATTTATTGTTATTATAGAGTGTAGATTAAAAACAAAAAAATACTCTTTAATATTTTTACTAAAGCTATCCAATAATACCCAACCTAGAAATTCAAAAACATTCTTATTGAACTTAATTTAATGTTATTGTTATTATATAAACATTATTAATTTCTTTACGCAAGTGCAATGATTGAAAAGTTTAATTTCTATGAAGAATATTTGAAGATATTCATGGCTGATTAGCATAAGTAATGCAGTAACAAAGGCTTAAGAAATTTTTATTTATGTTAATTTCCTCCGACTGAAAACTAACTGAAAAATGCGGAACAAGTTTAAATTGAGACGGGAAAGTTTTCTGCATATTTACCAAATAAAAATTAAAGAGCGTGTAAGTAAATTATTTGTAACATTCTAAAATTAGATTCAAATATTTACTAGTTCCAAGAGTTGGGTAATTAGCATTTGCAACTGGGAATAATCAATTTGTTTAACTTCATACAGAAATTTGCTATGAATAATAAAACGAAAAACTAATATTTTTAAATTAGTGCTCATTTAACATACTAGTAATACAATCAATTACTGTTATCAGTTGTATGTAAATGTGCTATTCGTAACTGGAGTTCAGAGATGAGTATCAATTAGATTTTTCTATCTAAATCGAAACTACTTTTCGATATAAAATTCTAAAAAGTGCAAACTTTACCAGAATCAGTTTGGGTTTCAGTTTGTTTATTCATTTATTTCAATTAATACCAGCTGCAATTAATGATTTATATTGTTGTATCGAAATTAAAAAATGACCAGAAAACGAGCATTAATTATTTGTTCTACATAAATTGGAATTAACTAACTAATAAACAGTGTTTATTTCAAAAGACGTTTTGCAATTTTATCAAAGAGTTAACCTGGTGTAGCAGCTTCAATAAATCGAGATTTATTTTCCTATATCGATAGTAAATATATTATCCCTTCTAATATGCCCCCAAAGCCCTTATTATAAATTCGTATTTTCGCGGGCAGAAATGAGCTAGTCAAATGTTTAGTGGGGCAACTTTAAACGCGTTTTTTTTTCAAAATCATATTTTGAAAACTGCTGTGCAGGATAACTCACAGAATTTTCAATGGATCTAAATAATACTTGAGGGGATACAGAGCTCTGGGCCATTGTCGATAACAGTTACTATCCTTATCAGTGAATCAGTCGATCTTTCTAACAGTCAGTCAGTTGCTAGCTTATCCAGAGTTCAGTCGTTTCATTAATCAAAAGTAGAGAACATCACAGTTGTTAAGAATGTCGCAGTTGTATTTATCCCGCTGTCTTAATATTGTAATTTGCCAATCATTTGTGCTATTTTGATTAATTAAACTACACTATAACTAACCTATGGTATCATGCATCGTATATGTATATTAATTTTTTTTTAAATTTACAAAACTGCTTGTTTTTGGCGTTCTGCACCATGTTATCCTCTTAAGTGCATGAAATTTGTGACAAACAAATTAGTATTAGTAGAGATTACATGAAAAAGATTAGAAAATATAAGAGGAAGTAATTTGTTGTGGATTATAAAACAATTACTTATTTGACGAGAAAATTTAATCGTTTCTGTTGCGAAGTTATGTATCTAAATTAATGAGTATTTCGTCTGTCGATTCTATTCTATGGAACCGTGGGCACTTTCACATTTTGTAAATGCTCATTAAGCTATTTCAGTTAAAAAATCTGAAACAACTAAAGCTTACTTTACTAAATGTACTCTGTTTAGGAAACCTTAGGGAAGACCATTTGGGTTGATTTACGTTACCCGGCTTGTTTTCTGATAAGCAATCCACACCTTACTTTGCTCAATTATTCGCGCTTCCGCTAACATGCACCCAAACGCAATTTAATCATGTAACGATAAAGCGAATCTAATCCTTATTACCTCGCTTAAATGCGACTAAACCAAGCCTATCAAATTTTTAAATTTGCAGATAAGACGAAACGATGTTAGATAAGAGCCTTATTTCAGGACTGATACTTCCTAAGTAGTTTTTTTTTTATATATTTACTGATAATTTTTGAAATACCACCGGAGAGAAAGAAGCCGGTGCTAGATATTTCTTTGTCTTGAACAGGTTTAACTTTTTAGTTTCTTTATGAATATTAAGTAGGATTTAGTTGTTTTCTTACGCACCTGTGGAACTAATAAATATGTCCCCTGCCCTGGTGCGGGCGTAGCGCATGCTGAGCCCCAGAACGGCATTTTGCAGGGTGAGTGTGATGAGGCTCACATATTTTAAGGTGTTTGTATTCCCTGTCGCAAATAAAAAAGAATATTAATTAAATTATATTTTTAAATCAATTGCAGTTTTGCAACTTACGTTGAATTATCATTTTATGTTTTTCCTAACTAGAACATTTGAGTAGGATTTATTGTAAAAATTGTCCAACCGTACAGCAGCACCACCTCCGCCACGCGTAAACACAACTGAAAAATCCACGTTGACAGTTCAAAGTGGTTGACTTTTCGAAACATTTTGACAGTTTCGAAACTAAAATTTCAAATGTTTTTCTGTAAGTACCATATTTATAAATTTAATTTATTGAGTTTAATTTGCGTAACTTATATTAATTGTTTGCATAAAAATATCGAATGATAATTGCATGATAATTTTTATTATGAAAAATTTCAATTGTAGATAAAAGCTCACAGCTAAGAAACCTTTTCGAAATTGCAACCGAAGCTGAAGGGGAAATTCTTTATCAGCTGTTTTTGACGTTGATTTGTTTATGTCTAGAATTTCGTTAGTTGGGCTAAAGTGTGTTTTTGATAAAGAAATGAAAATGTCGCAAAAGATCGATTTTGAAGTGAGATAGCTCGGTAAAATCTAATTAATTACTTTTATTGAATTCATTGTTTTATAGAATCCTGATAAGAAACCGTTGGGCGAGCTGTTTTTTTATGAAAAAACGGAAGGAGTTCGACTGAAACATGCTGCGTTAGTAAGTAAATTTTTTTTCTTTTTTAAAATTCTGCAACGTTAGCATATAAGGCATTTTTAAATAGAGCTTATAGTAAAATTTATGATACCAACAAATACTTAAGTTTTAAATAACGAGTGTGTAGATATCTACTTTTTTTTTTTTTTTTTTTATGGGAGTGGGGAAATGCCGTTACTTACCTAGGTGACCGAAGCCACCCGTGTGCCGGACTCCCTGGCCACAATGCCAGGCCTACCGGCTAAAACCCCACTCCCCACCTCCAGGAACTCCACCCCGGAACCGTCTAGTAGACATTACTTCGGGGTGGAGTCCTATACTTTCGCCCGCACCGGGCGCGCACCACACACTCAGACACATCCATCCCTCCTCACCTACGCAGCCAACACGGACTCCTGTAGTGTGTAGATGTACTCCTGTAGTGTGTAGATATCTACTGTGGATCATGAAATTCTTAATAATTGCTTTAGTACTTCTCTGGTTTTGAATATTAGTTTTGGTGTACTTTTCATGTTAATCTCCTTTCCCTGGGATGCTTAAAACTTTCTTTACTTCTTTCCGAGCAAGCTGTGAGCCAGTAAAGAGGAGTTATTTGGCTTATGAATTTCGTTTATCCTTAAAATAAATATATTTTTGTAATTATGGCAAAACTTGTAATTAAAGTATAGGACCACAAAAAAAATTTGGTACCTCCAGATTATACGGATGCCCCCTTAATACAAAACTTTTCAAATCAATTAAAAATAAAGCTTTGGTAAATCTAAATCTAAAATAATTCCTGAAAAATTATTATTTTAACAATTCCTTTGTGTGGTCTCTTCCCTTGAAGATTTCATACCCTGAGTTGAGTGTGTGGAGACGTTATTCCGCTAGCACTTGTTAAATATTAAGTAAATTGACCGCACTAATGATTTTTTATGATATACATATTTATGAAATGAAGAAATTGGATAAGTGGTAGCTGAAAACTAATAAATAAAGGTTATTTTCATTTAGAGCGCCTATACAAATTAAAAAAGAAAAGGAAATTAAATAAAAAATAATAGATGTATATAATGCTTTTCGTTCGAGTTTATTTATAAAAATAGAAGGGGAATATTAATAAAAAAAATATTTATAGATAAAAATTTAGTTGTCGAGGTGAGCGAAAAAAGAACTTACATTTTTTGTAGCGTTCGAAATGTTCATTGCACCTCTTCTAGTCTCTGATATTTGATTTTATTGATAGAAAACTCTAAGATCAGTAAGAAGTGGAAGAATATATTTTCTTTATTGGTATTTTGTGATTCTCCAATGTGAATATTTTCTTTGACTATTTCAGAGTGAGCGTTGGGTTCAAAAGAATGATTTCATTAAATACTGCAGTCTTATCCATGCTGACGGTGAAGTCATTTCGGGTACAGACTTAGAAGAATGGCTCGTCGAAGCCGAAGCGTTCAAAATAGACATGGAATATTTGTTAGAGCTAAACCATTTTCGTTTTTGGTCGCATTTAGTTTTCGAGCCCTCTTGTATAGAAGCAATAATTTCATTCCTTCAAGAAGCCACACCATTCTACTTGAACTTGCCGTCATTGATCCATCAACCGAAAGTAATTTTGCTGTACTCAGACATTTTACAGTATG
Organism: Machimus atricapillus; assembly: GCA_933228815.1. Lineage (NCBI taxonomy): Eukaryota > Metazoa > Arthropoda > Insecta > Diptera > Asilidae > Machimus > Machimus atricapillus. The sequence goes on along the minus strand of OW121787.1, from coordinate 26,788,287 downwards.
TACTGAGGGTAATTTGCCGGATGATAACGAATAAAGAGTCTGACGAGGAATGGATCACTAAAGAACATCTTAAGGAGCTGTTGTATTCCAAATTCCTTCTGTCGATTCCAATGATTTTTGATATGATTACAGCCTACGGAAGGTCTAATATAAACATATTGTCGAAAATAATTAAGACTATCTTTAAAATCGAGCCAAAGTACACCGAGGACTTACGAATGGGAATACAGTTCCTTCAAAAGACGTTCAAAGAGATCCAGAAGAAGGCAGAAAATGAGGGAAGGGAAAACGATAATGAACCGGCGTCTTCGTTTGAGGAACTGGCGCTATATACAATGGATTGCTCGTGCACCTTAAGCATTCTCTTAGAGGCTTTTCCTGACGCAAGATCTTTATGCTCCGAAATACGCTTGGAACAAAGGTATCACAAAGATATAAACATTTCTTAAACAAATTAAGGCATATTCGAAAAAATTCACAAATTTTTGAACAGGTATCTTTTCGAAAAATGATTGAAGACCCTCCTAATGTTCATAATAAAATAAGACGATAATTAATTTAATTGGAAAACTAGAGAGTGTAAACTTCCAAATGTGCCTTTATTAATTAAAGTTCGATCACTTTTCGGAAGGATATACATATTTGGTAACAAATTTAAAATATTTTGGATTTTTTTGATTATTCCTTAAATTTTAAGGAGTGTGTAGTAAAAATACAAATGTTTAATTTTCGGTTACAGTATAACAAATTTCTACGACAACACAATATCCTTGCTGTACAAAAACATCTTTACTATAAATCCGTCATCGCCAAGTTTAGAATATCTAAATCGATCAAGAATTGAACTTCTAAAGGCATTTAGAGCTCTGATTAATTTAATTCTGGAAACGATTTTGCAAAATCCGTAAGTTTGGCTATCATCGTTTTGTTGAAAGATATAGTTGAAAAAAAAGCCTTTGCTTTTTAGGGACGAAAATATTTTACCAGTGGAGAACTACATAGCTATTTTAACGGAATGCTTAACCGATAGAACGTTCGTTGCTGACTATCAGAAACACTTTCCTGTGGAAATTGATATCGATATAATCAGAGAGGCTTGCAAAGAGTTGTATCCTTTTTAAAAGATTTTATTTTTACATATGATATAGCTATGCTAGATTTTATTTTTACACATGATATTTTTTTTTAAATTTTAACAATTATTTTAGATGTTTTTCCGAGTGATTTATGCAAAACTTATTTTGAATTTCGACACCTCCATTATTTAAGAAATAATTTCCAAAATATGTCAAATAGGCATATTTCTTGAAAGTTTAATGTGATGGAATATTTTTATTTTCGGACTAGCTGACCTGGACCTGGGGTTTCCCGGGCATAACTATTCCTATAATGAAGCTAAACTTTAATAAAAATATGACGTTACAGATTTGAAATTTGTCACATGCCTCTTAGGAGCTTAAGCCCAACATGCCCATAGAATTTCTTCTCAATCGCATGAATAATTTTTGCATGTTTCACCATAAATATATTACTGCTCAACATTTCTCCCTCTTACTCCCCTTTTACACCCTCTCCCCCCTTTCCAATTGCGATGCAATCTATGTCATTTAGAAGGTTGTGCGTAACATGGTCATAAAATTTCATCGTAATTGGATAAGTATGTTTTGCGTGACTGATTGCTATTACCCCGAAGTACCAAGTTTTGTGAAAATCGCATTAACTTCAAAATTTGAAAGTGCTGATTTTTCTAATGGCGTACGACATAAGATTCAAAATCTGTGAAAAAATTATTAATGGTTTGGCACTTATCTGAACAAAAAAACAAACGCAACATGTTTTATTAATTGTACAGGAGCTGATACTAAAGGCTATTGTACTAAAATAATCGAAACTTTTGCACTGCCAACCTTAATATGGGTTTTAAATATGTAGTTAAATTTGTGTCTAAAGTGTAAAACATTAAAATTGAAAAAGTTTTTTCTTCAATAATCTTTTAAATTGTCAAATAAAGTTTCGATTAAAGAAAAATAAGTATTTATAGCACCCATAAAATAGGAATTTTCTTCGCAAGTATAAAATTTCCTTTAAAAAACTGATTTCGTTTAAATGAATCCTTAACATAATTTCTAACAGAGACGATTTTAAGGCTGATTTTATTCTGAATGCCTACACAAATGAGGAGGGCTCTTACCTGGTAGATTTAGCGGAATACAATGCCGAAGAAGATCAAGAAGAATTTGGTAACAAATTTCACTAGTTTGCTCTAAAGATGTGGTAATTCTTTTTTTTAACCATTACTTAGATGTTCCAAGCACAAATGAGTTAGAAAACGAATTGAAGGATCTCAAAATTGATCCTCCTGAACGAGACATTGCAAGTGAAGTGACTGAAGTGCAGGATATCCTCCCACATCTCGGTGATGGATTTATTAGGAAACTTCTTGATCGATACAACAGCACTGAAGAAGCAATAACAGCAGTCCTTGAAGGAAATCTTCCACCTGATCTTGCTCAAGCTGATCAAAGCGAAATTTATATTCCGCCAGACCCGAAAGATGCTTTATACCGCAGCATTGGCATTAGTCGAAACAATGTTTTCGATGGCGATGATTACGACATAATGACTCACGACAATCCTAAATGCATTATAAAAATCAAAAAAGGATTTCCCGGTCAGCCGAAGAATGTGGAAGAGCTGCTAGATGACAAAAGTTATGTTAAGGAAATGAAAGATAAATACCAGGAGTACAGTTTGGTTACGGATGATAATTATGATGATGAGTACGACGACAGTTATGAATCCCTAGCAGATAACAAAGTTAAAGCACCTAAATTAAAAGCAGCTAAAACTATTATTGTTAATGAAATTCTCGATGAAGAATTGGAGGATGAGGAGGAAAGTGAAGAAGAAGAAGTCATTGAAAGCGAAAAAGATAAAAGTAAGGAGTATCTGGAAAATCCCGCTGATGTTCGGGCACGCTACGAAGCTGCGCGAAATGCTAAATTTAGCAGCCGGGGAGGAAATCGCGATGTGGTTGGTAAGGCTAAAGGACAGGGCCAAAACAAAGAGGTTGTTGTTAACCGGCAAAAGAAAGAAGCTCACAAGTCCAGCCGAGCGAATCACAGTAGAAAATCTGGAGCTGCCTGGAAACGAAGTAGAGGGATGATGCCGTTTTAAATCTTATTTATTTTGCATGTTATGATTCTTAGCAGTTTTCCACAGTAAAGAACATTTATTTAAAAATTACAAATCCGCTTGACTGACATTTTATTTAAATTATTTCTTTCAGCATTACATTGAACAGAATCTTTAATTTTTTTAAGTAATAGTATCGTTTTTATCGGGTCCAGACATTTCCGCGCACGCAGCGATGCTACGTTGGGTCGCCGACGGGTGCAAAAGTGAGTTTCTGTGATGCCCATCCCCTTCATTCGGGCAATATCTTAAAAAGAAAGATGCAACTTGTTTCAGACTACTTCTCTATAAGTGTGTAATATTTAATATATAGGCTTTTTTTAAGGATTATGAATTCTCTACAACAAACTTTATAAACCCCAAAAGACAAAAACTTTGAAGAAAAAATAACTTAGTGGCGTTTTAACTTCGTTATTTTCATTTTTATAGAAAAAATTCACAAGAGCTTTTTTGAAGAGCATTATTTAGTAAAAAATTTCAGTTCTATACATTTTCAATTTTCTTTATTTTTATGGGCTCTATAGTATGGCAACAGGATGAAGGTCCAGAATATTTCTATCAAAAAGTGTAAATAATTTGGTTTATAAACCTTTTAATTCTTTATTATATCATGTTTGTATAGTTTTTTTCAAAACTTTTCGTAATTTATGTAAAGAAAATTCTACAAAACATGTGTCTTTTCTGTTGTATTATACTTACGCATCACGTAATTTATATACTATATAGCATATACTATATATACTTTATTTCCAAAAATCACTTCTAATTTCAAAACTCACCGTTGATTTATTTGTGATGTGATAAGGTTGACTTTAATTGTAAACAACTATAGAGATGTCCAGTTCATTTGAATTACTTATTTGCTTATGTATTTATTTTTTAACAACCGTCATTTTCTTGGTGTTGTTTTTTCTTATTCATTGTTATTTAAAGATTCTTGATAAGTTTTTTAGAATGAAAAGGTCAAAATGTTCTAAATTTAAGGTAAGGAATATGAAAAAAATCGTGGCGGCAAAATTTCTATTTGCGAAATATAAAAGTTAAGTCTCTCGGGAAGTACAAGTGACCGACAAATTTTTTTTATATGCTACCCTTATGCAGAATAGTTCGCCCACCATCTTCTTGAATGAGTACTACTTTAAAATCAAACTCATTTTATATTTTTCGAGATAATGGTGAACAAAAGTTTATACTGGTTGCAAGTACTTATTCGAGAATCGGTAAGAAGACCTCAAACTCAATTTATTTCGTCGTTGATACCACAGGTCAACACCAAATTTGATTCCGAACAAATGGCAGATCATTTCTATAAGATTTTTTTTCCATAGATTACGAATTCGAAATAAAAACACTCAATTTTCTTGCATTTTCAGTAAAAACATGGTTAAAAAGTGCAAAAAGCCGTATTTTTAGCATTTATTAAAAATCAATAAAAACAACGAATTGTATATACAAGTAAAAAAGGGCTTCAAAACATTTTGAAGTAAACCATGAAATGATTTTTTTCCATAAACTTACAATTGATGGCGTTTAAAGAATATGGTAAGCGCACATTAATGAAAAAAACTTATTCACCAAAATGTTTTAAGTGGGATATTGAGAAAAATGGTATTTAATATTCCTAGAGAAGTACCTACTTAGGCTTTTAAACTTCAATGATGAACCTTTATTTTTTACTGATTAGTCAAAATTGGTCAAAATACATTCTTCAAAATCTGTATTATCGCTACAATCACTACAAATAAAAAAATCACACTAGTTTACAAAATTTAATTTTTTTCTTGTCCTTTGTATAAAGTGTAGTTTTTTGATTTGTTTAATGATAGCTAATCCGTAACGTGAAATCCTTTTGTTTCCATCACGTCACGTTTTTGAGAAAAATAGGATGAAAACTAAAAATAATCGTATTTTGAGTGTATTTGAAAATTGCTTTAAAAAATAATGCAACGTAAAAAGTGCTCATAACATGGGTCAAATAAAAGCCTAAATCCTTATCTAGATTTATGATATGAAATACAAAAATTCCATAACTCTTACTAAACGGGGAAGAAGTTTTTCATGAGCATGCTCTATACTTGTGATTTTCATTCATTATCAACTGCATGAAGCAATTGGTTAACAGAGAAAAGTTAAATTAAGAGAGTATTTCGAAAAGTCTTAAAGACTTCTGTATTTTAATATAAAAGCTAAAGATTCAAATTTTTATTTGAGATACATTACAAGCTCCTATAATAATTCGTTATTTTATTATGAATTTTTGAAAATGTTCAAAATACGATATTTTGTACTCAAACCTATTTTTTTTTTAAATATGACGTCATAGGAAATTTTCGTTTATGAATTTGTAATCCACGGAAAAAATCCTATAGAAACCATATATTAGTTGTTTAGCAGGGGCAAAATTATTGTAAACTAGTGTTATGAAATGAACCGAGGCTCGAGAAAACAAATTTTTTTTTGATCGGTGTAATTAATACCTGGCAACTGTTTCTAACATGTGCGTAGAGGCTGCTTCGAACAATTTCTTGCGGATCGAAAAGTCAACGGACCGGCGGCGGTGGCGGCGCTCGGGGCCCCAGAGCACCCAAAGTAACCCAAGAAACTAAGAAAGTAGCCGCAACCAAGTTGGGGCCCCGTCGTGAAGTTGCTGAGCCCAAAACGGCGCTACCACCGCGAGTCTTCTCGCAACATTTTTACCTTTCCAGGTGTGTCCCGCAGAAGTGGCGGTGGCTTGGGCTTGGCAAGCGGCCCGCCGACGGCTGTTTTACCACTTTTTCCCCACAATTTTCAGTTCGTTTTGAGAACTTGAAGCGCGAAGCCACGACGACGCTGGTGATCTCAACTCAACGCGAAGCACACGGAAGTTGTTCGTCTTAAAGAGTGTCAACGGTGTGTGGCCGCGGTTTAACGGTCTCATCAGATTGCGAAAAAAATTTTTTTTTTCCGAAGTTGTTTACCTATGGTTGATGCGACATCGCTGACTTGGTAAGTGAGCCAGAAACGAACAACGCGGCGAAGAGTTCAATAAAATTTCCCTTCGCTAGTTGAAGAAAACAATTCGGGAATCAATCGAGCATTTTTCGGGAAGAAGATATTGCACATATTTTCTTGAACGGTATTTTGGCGATCTTGTAAATTCAGCAGCTGAAATTCTTCAGGTGTTTTGTGAAGTTAATTTTTCGTTTTTTTTTGAGATATCGAAAGCTTCGTCACGGATCTTGTTCGTGTGATAGAAAGTGATACTCCTCTCAAGAGGCAGGTTCAGGTGAATTTTTGTGCAATGCTTTCACAAAAAGTGAATTCGGAAGTGATTACAGCCGAAGTCTCTTTGGACTAAACGAACAACACAAGGATATTGCCCAAAAATTATTATCATCTGTTGCGGTAAATCAGGTATAAATAAATTATTTAAAAATCTCATTTTTCTGAATGGAGGAGAAGTTAAAACTATTCAACTCCTTTTCATATTCTTTGCTCTGCTGGACAGTGGCTATCTTATTTCATGTTCTCTTACCTTTGAAGTTGTTATAATTGTTAACGTTCTGCCGTTTACATAATTTTCTAAGAAAAAAACCAAGATTTTAAAGAAAATGTTCTTTATGTCTTTTGTCTTCTGAGAAATATTTTAAAAAATGCGCTTTCATGCTTGGGTGAGTTTTCTTAATGGGACCTTCACTTATTCTAAATACATACAAAGCTACAAGTTCAAAACTGCTGCTGAGGATTCGCGCCAAGTATTCATAATTGTATTAATTATATTAAAGAAAGTCTAAATATTCCTCTCAAAGTCTTATTGAGAGTTAAATATGTATCTATTCTTAAAATTATTAGAGTTTTATTTTCTTGCTTACCTATTGGGGAATCCGTTTATACCTTGAAATTAACATAGAAGAAAATAATCATTGATCATATATGTACGTAATAAAAGACAGTTTTCTTTTCCTGAAATTCTAAAGTCTGAAAGATAATAAAAAAGAAAACAACATATTATTAGTTAATTTTCTAAGAGCTATGCTGTTTTTCAGTCTCGAAGTAGAACGCAATATACATAGTTTGGTCAAATTTTTCGAAGAATCCGTTATTTCATTTTCTTAAGTAAGTAGAAGTACTTACCTATATGTTTTAAAATATTCTGTAAATATTTTAAACTGAAATGAAGTTTTTTAAAATGTGGTGTGGTTACTTGGTACTTAAAATATTTAAAATGAAAAAATTATGTCTGATAAAAATTATTTGAATTGTTCTGTCGACCATAATATTGAAAACGTAAACTCGAAATAAATGCATTTTTAAAATGTGTTTACTAACTATACGAAATTTGTAAAATAGAGTTTTGCTGATGTTGTTTGATATAATTTTCAAAATTCAACTTTTGAAGAACACGTCTATGTGCTGTTGTTCCAAACTTTATAGTTTACGTCAAATAGCTTCTGAAAAAATGATGATTCCGTTTAGCCGATTTGAGTATGGAACTCTAAAAATTACATTGACAATAGCTATTTTGTTGTAAATAATTTCTATTTTTTTGTCGCAAATTGGGAATTCACAAACCAAAATCATCTATCGCGTAACGTTTTGGAGGGAAATAGCAATAGGTTTGAAGAATGAAGTTTACAAAAAATCCTACTTCGGACACCAATCAATATAAAATAACGGATTTTTGTAGGAGTTTGAAATATAGTTCATATAAAAGTTTGAACTTTTATACTAAAATGTTAGAGACTAACAGTTCTCGAAATATTTTGTCATTTTTAAGCAATTATTTCAAACGAATTGATAGTGAAGTGAACGAAGATTGCAACGCAAGAATTTTACGTTAATGATTAATAAGCATTAAAGAAATTAAAAAAGACTACATCTTATACAAAGTGTAAAGAAAATTAAAATTTTTTAAATAGTGAAAATACATATTATTTGAAGACTGACATTCTTTATTTATGCAGAGCTATATTTTCAGTTGTAATATGCATCATGAATACCATTTCAGATTTTGTAGGCTGGTTTTCCACATTAACTCTGGTCCTAAGATTTTTTCACGTATAGCGTGAAGTGATGATCATCTATGTATGTATGTATATTAGATGTAAATATTACACTCCTTTACTCCTTTCTATTCGACCGGATTATATTTTTAAAATTGGGAGTACTTACATACAGTTTTGCTAATATGAAAAAGGTGAAAGTTTCCATTATGATTATAAAAAATCAGAAGAGAGAATTTGTGATGTTGAACGAATGGACAGTTTTTCTGTTTTATTAACACAAATAAGATGTTCTCTTATCTTTAAATGTATTCATAACTTTTCCGGCGATGAGTAAATTTATATTAAGTTGGCGTCATAATTCAGATGACCGTTATAAGCAGGACCGCCTTGAAAGCAACTTAAGACACTTTACCTTCTTGCGTTTAATGCCGGATCGGTACTCTAAAGAAACAAGTTTGACAACAGCATATTTCTTAAAGCTCACCTTGAGCAGCATTAATCATGTGCAAGATATTCTGACCAGAAAGGTTCACAGGCACGGTGAATAATTTGCACGAGATTTCTTCCTGTTTGGAGCCATTTACTCTCTCTTGAGCGTTGTACCTGCCAGGTAGCCGCGATAAGAAGGCCGTACGCGGCCGCGGAATATGCACGATCTGAAATCGTTAGTAGACCGCAATCTGCGCACTTAAGTTTAAGCCCCTTGCACCTGCTCGGCAATCTTTTAGCAAAGGTGATACCATCAGGCCAATAACAAGGCAAAAGTGAATGGTGGCGATCGCTCAACTTTTTGCACTCTCAACAAATCACCCACATAACATAACAAAGTACAATATTTTGAAATATTTTCTCAAATTATGGGCGGGTACGCTAACATAGGTCAGTTAGTTGCGTGATTTACATGTAAGTTAGATATTTCGTGGAAAATACTTTCTATCTTACTATTTGGTAAAACAATGATTACGCCGCCCAAAGAACAACATAGTACATGCGTAAAGTACACTTTTCTGCGAATTTCCCTTCCCAAGGCAGTTTAATTGAAAATGAATTTATAACGAAGTGCTGCTATTGTTTTGAATAAGTCCGTGATGCAAGTGGATCACTATGCCAATGGGAAGGCAGAGCTCGGTAGGTAGTATGTACTAGCAGACTTCGTCAAATAAAAATTACAAAAATTATATGGAGTGTGCTAACATTTTCTGCAGCTAATTAGCACTGCGTACTCCAAGTAATTGCGGGTTCGAATGGCTGCTTTAATTAATTAAAATTCAGACCTGCATTTTGAAGTCTTATGTCTTATAGTCATGAGTCGTTAATGGTTGTAGAGCAGGTTGTTCAACACAATGGCAGTGTGCAATTTTATTGACTGTAAAACGAGGGTTCAAAAGTGTTAAAATGGTTTAACTATGGGATTTGTGGTAAATATTTGACTTTCTAAATGGTATGACAATTTTTAAAGCATAGTTAGTTGTCTTATCGCTTCTACGTTCCTTTTACCAACTGCATTTGTAAGGACTAATGGTATTGCGATAAACTGAACCACTCCTTTAATTTTTTATAACAAGTGATTATTAATTTGTTATATAATTTAAAAAAATTTTATTTCTAACCTGTCTATTACTAGACAGCAAAATGATTCTGTTTTTAAAGTATTCTTAAATAAATGAACTTACGGTTCCCTTTAATTTAACTGACCGACTTAATCAAGCGATATTATAATGTGTAAAATTCTATTAAATACGATGATTTTCTAAGTCGATCTCGATGTGAATATCGCCTTATATCGAAAGATTTTTTTTCAAGTTCGGAAACAAGAAAAAGTCACACGATGCCAAATCTGGAAGATAAGATGAATGCGGCAGACGATTAATTTGTGCTCATGAAAAACCTCGTATTAATTAATATGATACTGTCCCGTTATTGTCTGTGCCTTCTTCAAATAATCAAAATCAATGTACATAGGTGGTAAAAATTTCAAAAATCGGTTGACATGAACATTAGTAGTATTGTCTGTGCCTTTCGTTTTTTAGTCCACTATGATAAATCTAATCCACCGAGTGCGATGGCTTGTCTATGCCCAAGTAAAGAAGGAATACAAAGGATCGAGACCCTATCATACTTAAATTTCAAAAAGATAATGTATTTTTTGAAAATGTAATTAACTGGGCCATCATAAGGGAGATTTTAAATACAAGACGGAATTTACACGTTCACCTGAAATTTGATTCCTATGTGTCTAGTGACTGTAAGAAAATTTCTTTTCCTGTATAATAAAAATCTTGGCGAGAAAACAACACTACCTAAGCTTCCGATTGCAGAACCAGAGATGACGAATATACATATATTCGTTATCTCTGGCAGAACACTCTACGTTAAAGTTTAATTCTACTATTTTATCAAGGACTATGTAGATGTTTCCCACCGCAATCCGAGTGGTCACAGTAATAATAGACAAATGTGCTTTTGACAATTGGTTTTTAATAACAATTTAAAAAGATTTACATTATCTATCTTACATATGTATATGTATATGTAATTATGTTTAGACTTCGCTTGGCATACTCGATTCTACGTTTTTCATATGGTTTCTTCGTCGCCATGCACACAAGATTTTTATACCATTATATTAATAATAATAATAATAATAATAATAATTTTAATAAGTACAAAGATCAAGATCTTATTACATATTATACATATATACATAATTTTATTGAAATTATGAGTCCATTAAGTATGGTTTAATGAATGCTAGCTGTTTATGAGGTCAGCAGCTTAAGGCTGCATACCTGAACTAGACCGCCTAAATTTGCCTCTAATTAGAAGAGTTTTAAATTCAAAATCATAAATGCAATCAATGACATTTACTCTAGATAAAAAAGGACGACATGAAAAATATAGTAATGATATTCTTTTTGTCGTCCTTATGGGACTCAAAAGAAAGCAGCTTAACACTCAAATTTCTGAGGCCCCACATGGCGACGGTCTTGTCCCCAGATCCACTTACCAGGAGGTATTCTGAAAATGGGTTAAAACAGAGGCAGTTTACCTTTGCAGTGTGACCAAGGACAAGGTGGGAAGCTCTCGCAGTATCGCTGCAGCGCATGTCCGAAATCAAGAGCTTCTTATCATCGCCGCAGACCCGAAAATATATTTGTGCTTTGGATGCCATTCAACATCCTGAACGATGTCTGTACGTCCTTTGTAAATGTTCTTTGGATAGACTACCCGTTTCTCCGTGGGTGTGGGGTTAACGTCCCACAAGCAAATTCTGTGATCCTCACCGCCAGACAAAATGTTCCCGCTGAAATATGGATGCCAGGACAGTCCGAAGCCCTCCTTCTGGTGGCCACGGAGGTGTGCTTCCGGGCGGTACATTCCGGTGGGATCAGCGCTCGTGTGCCTCGTGATGTCGAAGATAAGGACATGAGCCGAAGAGTCTTTGTTGCCAGAATCGAAGGATTCTGGGGCATATAACGAGCCCGATTTACTTCGCCCTCGGGGTTGATTTTAATTTCAAAATCAATTTTCCCAGACATAGGGCCAAATCCGCCAAATTCTTCATTCTCGTCGTTGTAGTAGGAGGCATCGTATTGAGTGTCCTCGTTCGGAAGCTGGAAACTTGTGACAAGGAGATGATTCTGCTCGCCAGAAGTGTATGTTCCCATAATCAAACTGTTGACAGTGTAGTCCCCTTCTTCAATTAGCATCACACGTGGAGGCCACTGGACGGTGGGAGAGGGCCAGTCCAAGGCAAAAGTCATTATCATATCGTACAAAAAAGGAGTGTCCCTTTTCGAAATATTAAACTCCTCGTTGATAACCCTCTCCTCCACCGCTTCGTCCAGATGCTTTATAATTTTAATTGTATTAAAAAATTTTAATTTTTATGCTATTATTAATAAATTTACCATTCTTTCCTTTATCCGCCATTTTTTCAGTCCTTCACTTTCCAATCGAAAATATGTTCTAGAAGGTTATTCATTTATTTTGCCTCGAAACTTTTCTCCTCGCCTACTACAGCGTATTTCGTTTTTTCACCTAAGTTAAGTGATTTGAATATTAAGGGCGTGTGCCAACTCAGGAGATTGCTTTACAGGTTACAAATTGATTTTCGAAGGTTTGGGTCTTAGGAAAAAATAGCTCTGAAAATCGCTTTTCGTTGACAATTACTTTTCATTTGAATTTCAAATAAAGCATTTGTGAAATTAAATGGAAGCGAACAATGAGCAATAAAATGCTGCTGTGTTTTCAATTTTAAATATACCGAAAAATGTTCGAAAAGGAAAAGTATTCGAAAAGTTGAATTGGCACACGCCCTAAGATTAACTTTATTCATAAACTATTTTGAACTATTCTTTTAAAACTTTCGCGATAACACAGAAATATTTCTGTTGCTGGATTTAGAAAAATTCCACTTGCTGGACTTAGAAATACATATTTTAATTTCTGAACGAAAATTTCAGTTTTTTCGAAATATTTTTTATTTTTGGACTTGGAAATGTTTTGAAAAAAAAAGATGATTGTTTATTTTTAGTTCATTTACTAATATCGAACATTAAGGTATATTTAAGAATGTATTTCGGACCTACATATTAGCGATTATTTGGCATTTACGTGTCGTTCTATACATGAGTGCGTTTATTTGTAATGATTAGGCCATTTTTCGACGAATTTTCAGCTTTTTCAACAATTTAGCATAGGTATAGGAATAGGAAGACCTATAAAGCATGGATATTATTTTATGTTTCGCTTTGTTAATTTCACTAGAGTTGTATACTCTGAAAGGATCGTAGAATTTGGTAGTTCAGTTTTAATCAGGCATGCTCTCTTAAATTTCAAAGCGATAAGAAAATTTAGACTAATTTCAAAAAACTTGGTTTGTGACATTATATTGATTATACCCTTACCTATTATGCTTCTAAATTAACGGATAAATAGAATTTAAATATTAATTAATAATGATTATTTGGAATTTCAACTGCATTCCAGGCTTGTTTATCGATCAATTTAATTGTTTTTGTTGGGTCAAATAATCGGGTCATATCGTCTAAATCCATTAACAAATTACCCAAACATCCAATTAATTACTGGGCATTCGGAAGCCTAAACATTCTGGAAGTTTTCATTTTAACGGTTATTAAAGTGTTACACCCAAAGGTTACCCGAAAGCCGCGATAACTCCCATGATCCCATGCTCGAGCGGCTAATTAACATTCTAATTCGATAGCATCAGCCGCGATGGATGATCGGTACGTGGCTTCGGGAAAAAAGAAGGTCAAAATCTGAGCGCGTCTAAAGAAGTGATCACGAGCGACAGAGAGTCGCAAGAACGGGCTGTGTGTCGAAAGTGGGCCACAACGTGATCTACACGCAGAAAATGAAGAAATGTCAAGAGAAGGTAAGGCGAGGAGGAGAAGCCCACAGAAGCCATCAACCGGTGGAAAAATGTCAGAACGCCCCCTTGATCCTCCGCGCTCGGGAGCGTGAGGGGCTTTTTGCGCGACATTTAATCGTGCATGATCAATGGAGCAGAAATACTCACATATAATCGCGTTTTCCTGCACATTGAATGTCTGCATCTTAGCAAAAGAAGATTGGCCCAGCACTTTCGCGAAATGCCAGAGCACAGGTTGTTTTCGCGAACTGGTTTTCGCCGCGAAAACTGAAAAGTAAACGGGAAGTTGAAGACGGAAAACGCGAAAGCGGCCAGGAGATGTTATGGAAATGAGTCGCCCCAACGGACTGATCGCGAAATGATCCTGCCCCGATCAGGTGGTTATGCAACGGCTGCAAGGTAACTTCGATGCTATCGGCCGGTACTTAGGTTTCCTGGGCACGGTTCTAGCCCGGAGTCTCGCAACGGAACCTTCGGTTCCTTTCTCTTTATTTTGTTGTATTGTGCTGCATGATCGCCTCCTAGATGAAATCCGCAGGAATTTAATTCATTTTGACCGTGGTTACAGAATAAATTGGCTAAAAGGCATGGAGAACGATTTTTGATAGCTTTTAAGACGGGCATTGTCTGCCTTCTTTCCACCTGGATTTCTTCACACGATCGTTCTTTGGATAAATGCTAAAGTTAAAAAAAAATGAGTAGCCAACCGAAACATTAACGAGACAGGTGCCCTTTCTTGTATGTGTAATATTCTTTAGATATGTATACATATAAGAAAGAGAAACCAAAAGTAAATTAATTGAATCGCTTTGCAGATCTTCCAAAAAAACGGGAGTGGTTGGTTATTACTTATGTATACATATAGTGAGGACTTCAAATTTATTTAAACCTACTATTTTTAGCTCTTAATATTAATTGTTTCTATGGCTTTTTGTATCTGTATATTCAAAACGTTTCTAGTTTAACTTTTGGTGATCACCATGTTGTTACTAGATTCAGAATCGGCAACCCTTAAAACCCATATATGTATGTATATTGATTTTCAAAAATTGAAAATCCCTTGATTGAAAATTTGAAGCCACCTTTTTGAAATTCCCTCAGGTATAATGGATTTTGCAGTGCTTTCAAGCAGGGACGAAACGGTTATAAGTAAAATAAAAAAAAATTACAATTTAACTGTTATAATGACGATTTCTTTTGTTACGATATTCTAATAAAAGTTAACAATTGACATTTATTTTTTTCGATCAGGAATAACAATTATCGGATAACTTTTAATATTCAGATCAGGAATAAAAGTTATCAGATGATTTTTATTGTTTTAGATCGACAATAAAAGTTATCAGATGATTTTTATTTTTTCAATCAAGAATAAAAGTTATCAAGTGATTTTAATTGTTTTAGATCAGAAATAACAGTTATCAAGTGATTTTAATTTTTTTTGATCACGAACAAAAATTATGATGTGATTTTTATTTTTTAAGGTTAAGAATAAAAGGTATCGAATGATTTTTATTTATTCAGACTAAGAATAAAAGTTATGAGATGATTTTAATTTTTTTCGATCACGAATAAAAGTTATTGGATGATTTTTATGTTTTAGGTCAGGAATATTAGTTATCATGCTATATACATTAATTCAAATGATTTTCAAACATTTACCTAGTCCTCTATTCAGATTCAGAGCCGTTGATAGGTCTAGTTAAACGTTACCAAGAAAATGTTCTCTAATAAAGGGAAAATAACCCAAATAGATAATACTATATAGGATGATAACTTATATGTATTCCTGACCTAAAACATAAAAATCATCCAATAACTTTTATTCCTGATCGAAAAAAATAAAAATCATCTCATAACTTTTATTCCTAGTCTGAATAAATAAAAATCATTCGATACCTTTTATTCTTGATCTTAAAAAATAAAAATCACATCATAAGTTTTATTCGTGATAAAAAAAAATTAAAATCACTTGATAACTGTTATTTCTGATCTAAAACAACTAAAATCACTTGATAACTTTTATTCTTGATTGAAAAAACAAAAATCATCTGATAACTTTTATTGTCGATCTAAAACAATAAAAATCATCTGATAACTTTTATTCCTGATCTGGCTATTAAAAGTTATCCGATAATTGTTATAAAGCTGTGATTATAAAAAAAAAGTAAAAATAACGATTAACTTTTAATTTTTTACAGTTGAAATTATAAATCTCAAAATTTGCATGTTAATGGAAAGTACATTTCTAACGGATCATATATTGCTACGTGTTTTATAAATCGGACCACTCCTTCTAAGTGATTTTTTTATATAAAATTTGAATAATAACTGTTATAATCGGTCCCTGCTTTCAAGACTAAATACATAATATGTATGAACATTTTGATCGCAATTGGAACAGCGGTGTATATTTGTATAGTGAACAAACAGAGATCGATAAAATTTTGAAATAATAGCCCAAATCATGCTGGTCAAAATCCTGTATCTTCTAGTGAAAGATCCATCGAAAATTGTAAAGCCGTTCCCGAGATGTTGATGGGCTCAGTGATGGTTGGGACTCGTTCTGTCTTGAAATTTTGACTGAGTGCTTAAAGTTCTAAAGAATTTCAAATGTTAAAATAACGGCCATTAAATAATTATCCAAAATCCCGACAATCGTAAAAAGCGAACTTTAGACATATTGAAACAAGCCAAATATGGTATGTAAGTTATGGATGGAACATTTATTATTAAAAACATCCGAAGTATTTTGAAAAATGTAGTAGTTAAAATAACCCCGAACTAAAACGTGGTCGAAGAATGTACAAAAATAAGTTTGAATTACAATTGCTAAAATAGTAAAATATACCAGAAAATAATAATAATAAATGTTCTATTGGGATTATACTACTACTAGACATTTTAGTTACGAATGTGGGACACAATTATTAAAAGACTTGCTTAAATTTGTTGCAATCGAAATAACATCGTCATTATTAGATGCGAGTCAAAATTTCCGCGTTGATAAATAAAAAAGCAGTGCTACGCATATCACTTTTCTTTACAAAAATAATCTGACTCATAAGATTTAAATATCGGAAAGCAAAATAAGCTTAATATGAGGAATATAAAAATTAAAGTCTGTAGACTGATCACAGATAATATAAATGAAAACCTGTTAGTAATAAGCTAAAAGAATTCATAGTTTGTTCGATGAAACTTTGCATAGAGGAAAGCACGAGAGCGCAAAACTCTATTGAAAACATTTACATAAGTATATAAAATTGCTGCCAGAATTTCTGGGGAGTCTATCAAAACCAACAAAATCTTGTGAATAAGAAGACAAAGGTGGTAATCACGCCTCTTATTTTAATCGACTTTCATAAGGAGGAACCTTAAGTCACTTCACGGAAGACGCCACAGGGCGAATAGTAAAAAGTGATTTTGTACTAATTCAAGCTTGCTAATGTGTAAATTATTAAAAGGATATCAAATCTGACAATCTAAAAGAGATCAAACTAGCGAATTATATAAGGCCTTTAGTGCGTACGACATGTATTAACGCAGTATCATTAATGTAGAATAAGAAAAATCAAGCGGAAGACCCCTACGACAATAGGTAAACACAGTACATGTACTATTATATTTCTACTATTTCAATTTGTTATTATTCTAACACCAAACATTAAAAGTGTTTAAATATTTAAATGACTTAAGAGCAATCAGCGACATTATAAGATGCATCTGTCCCAAGTCGTCGAAGCGAGAAACCTTTTCCATTTCCGGATGATTATTCATCCGATCTTTCAGACCAAAACGATTTTTAAGTAACAAGTAACTGAAGATTGCCGCGAAAAGGTTAAATCCGTTCGATGAAAGAGAATACCACTGGAGCTGGGACTGAATAATAAAATTAGATCCGCTGGCGCAGCTGCAGTTGGTTTTTCCTAGAACTGATTCGAACTGCGGTTTATTTCCTGAGTTACCACAAGTAACCCAAAACTCTAGCGGTAGTTATGAGGTGCGTGCACTTATTTTTCCCTCCCCCGCATGCGCGATGTGTTCTAAATTTTCCCTAGTTGTAGCCTTTATACCAATTTTTGCTTGACTCTACTCGTCGAAGAGAACCGCGGAGTCGTGATATGGCCGCGATAAAAAGTCAAATGGAACCAAAAACTCTAGATCACCGTAGCCAAAAGGTTCATAGCAAATTCAGTTCGCGTTTCTTATGCGAAAGGTTACCTGGGTGCACGGCCGCCGTACGTAACTGCCTCGCCCTCGAGTCATTTTTATAGTCGTGCTTTTGTTTTTTGGGAAAATTCTAGTTTTTACCCCGATCGCTGTGATTTATTTATGGCTGTAAACTAAAGCTGGACTTTGCCGCAATCATTTCTTTATTATTTTTTTTTCTGGGATCTCGATAAATTTTCGTGTGCCGCGAGAAAGGCGTTCGCTAACTACGACGAAAAGGTAATCGAAGGCTCGCCGCAATCTGATTGTGATGTAAGAAACGTTTTGGCCAGAAGGCGATACCTCGTTGCATAATCCTGATATGTTTTCTAGTTAAACGGCAACCACTTTAAGGGGCTCGGTCGGCGCTTAAATACGTGATCTATTTCGAGGAGAAAATTTACTGTATTGCGGATGTTTTGATTTGGCGCAATTCTTATTCAAATTCGCGGTGATCTCGAAGAATGATCCAATCTTTTGCATTGTAAATGCCACGACGACCGTGAACTGATTTGAAGATCGATTAAGGTAAGTGCTTCCTTACAATGTACAATCTGCCAAATATTGGGCGTGATTTGATCATTAAGACAACGGTTTCTTCCTTAAAAATAAAACTATGGTGTTACGAGTATCTTCAATTATAAGGTCACGCCCACTATTCGACATTGGACCGCTAGAAAATTGCAAAATTGAATCGACTTCCTTTGGCGGTCTTCACTTTTGTATCATTTTGAAGCATCTTGTGGGTGACAAATTGCCCAGAAAGTGAATCTTGCAGTTCTTCAAAAAGAAATGAGGTGCTTCTCATTGTTCGTTAGAAGTCCCACACTTGGCAGTGAAACCGTGTGTAGGTCTGCTGATTCATCTGATTCAATGCTAATCGGTTTGATGCAAAAATCTGATTTGTTGCAGATGGGATAGCTGAAAAAGGAAATCTTTTATAGTTTCTCGGAGATTTAGACAGATTTATTAGTAGCCTTCATTGACAGAGAACGATTTTTTACGAAGAATAGCGCGGTTATGCAAACTGATAGATTTTGTACCACATTTCTAAACAATGATTTGTTTTCGTTTTGAACGAGAAGCGTAAGGTTTTGACTACCGCATATTCTTCTTGCTTATTTTCCATTTTTTATGAACGTGTGTTCCATGGGCCCTCATATATTCAAAACTAATCAAATACAATTTGGTATATTCGGTTATATTTGAATAAATTTAATATGTGTTTCAGTTTATCTATTCATACATATATGTATATAAAACTCTCTTTGATTTAGTGAAGTATTTACATATGATTTCAGTGTCGACTTTATAGCTAAAATAAGTAGGGGAGAGAAAATGTACTCTAAACTTTAAATTAAAATAAGATCAACGCGCTTAACAAGGATGCTGATTTAAAATTTGCTAGAAAAGTTGTTTTCTTAAATAAAAACTGACCCAATCGGTCATTGACTAATGCTAATTTAAATTTAATAGTTATTAAGATTTGTAGTGTTTTTATAAGCATGATGATTTAAAATATACCTACTTTTTGGAATGTTCGAAAGTAAGCAGGAAAGCGGTTCATCGACATTTCATGAATTTAGTTGTTATGAAAGTGGTCGGTAAGGACAGAATTCGCAATTATGTAAATTGAAATTTATTTTAATGTTGTGGATAAAATAGTGCGGGCTAAATTTGAAGAGCTATGTTATAAGTTCTTCACCCTTTGACTGAAATTAAAATAGTTATCCTAAATAGTTCAAGTGATATCTTAAGTTCGAATTACTTCATATACCATACCAATTAATTTTACAGTTTTACAGTATGAAGATCAGATTTAAGCAATTGTATCCAATTTTTATCACAACATAATACTTATAAAAATGATTTAATTTTGAGCGAAAACCGGCTAGGTTATTAAAACTTATACTGTTTTGATCGAAATCAGGAACTTTTGACTTCATTTTGACACACTTTTAGGATGATTTGATTTGATGCACCGGTCTACATACATATATTATGTGCAGTCGGATTTAAAAACAAATGTTTTTTTTTGACCAAAAGTAAGTGTAACTAAATCGTCTAGTTCGCCAGATCTTGAATTAAAATCTTGAGTATAAATAAGTTTAGTAGTAGTAAATTTGAATTTCTGAAAAAAGTGTGTTAGTGTAAAATGAATATAATTAATAAACGATAATATTACCTAATTGTTTGATCCGATTGCCGCCAGATCCAATCCGGACCGTTTGAGGCGTTAAATTTCTGATCATGACCTGATCAGATTCAGATTATACTCTGATTCTAACCAATTTGTTCATCTTTAGCATAATTAAATTCTACTCAGATTTCATCTTGTAACGTAGGTATTCGCTTGTTTGTGGGAAATGAAATCTCATTTAAGTTATATACGCGGTTAGATAAATAGCGTATACTTTTTTGGTCATATAACTTGAGGTATGGAACAAGATTTACACATAGTTTGAGAGATTTTGCACGCAAAAAACGATTATTGCTTTGCAAATTTCTCAAATCGCTATGCCATTTATAATTTATAGAATTTTTTTTCTTTATAACTCACATTCTTTGCCTGTTACAAGGCAAAACTGAATACATTTTAAAAACCTTTTAGTAATCTAATAAAAATTTGATTACTATTCCGACCCAAAAAGGCGATTTTCCCACGATATAATTTTGCGTGCACATTTATCCATTCACTTCATTAGCATAAGAACAGGCCATCAAGGCATTAGATCATTTTAGTACCTGAAGATTTCGCCTGCCCCCAAGCCTTTGACTGTAATTTAGTGGGCGTTCGTCTTTCCGCTGAATCTGGACAAGCGGCAACTAAAGTGCACGATCATTAGAAATTTCCCTAGAAGCACGTGCTTTCCGACAAATTAGTTGTGGAAGTTATAAAACGAGAGAAAGGTTCGCCATATCCGGGAAATCGTGATGTAGTTGCGGTATATAATGTGACTTTTCCGATCAAATGGAGCCGAAAATCGAAAATGAATCTCCCACGTAATCGATATTGTTATAGCGATTCCAAATATCTGTTCAGAATCGAAAGTAAACACGATGCAGATTGGTTTTTTTTTTGCATTTACGCAACTATTTGATTTTTGTCGCAAGCCATTTACGCTTGATCAGCTTGCGCAGCCGCTGAAGCAAGGTAAAAAAAACCACTGTCTTAGCAAATTGGTGCAAATTTTACTTAGTAATTTTTCGGTGAAAATTCATAGAGCAAGGCAAACATTTTGGAAACATTTTCTTGTTGAGGAAAATTATTTGGAGAAAGTAATTTTTCCCGCGCCTGCAGCCGCAGTGTGCAATGGCGCGCTGTCCGAGAAATGAAAGCGGAAAAGGCTGCAATCAAACCGGCTTACGTGCAACAATTTTCTGGTGCTCTCATTTGCATGGAACCAGTTCGAAAAGACGCCGCCGGTCGAGATTCACCCAGGTCCGTTTAAAGGCGCTTTTCTCAATCAGTGAAAATCTTTTTAAAAGTTGGAATTTGGGCCGGTTGGATGGAAGTTGTCATCGTTCATCAACTTGCTGACTTGCTGTCTGTCTTGCAATTGCAATGACGATGATAGCTTTTAAGAAATGAAAAGTTACGTTTACTTATGGTCCTCCGATTGTGGATAGACAGTCCAAAAGCAGCCGCACTTTATTGAGATTTTCGCTTTCTCATGCAAACAGTGGTGAAATCGCTTGAAATTTTCACGGTTTACCTTGATTTAACCTTTTTCCCGAACGATGAAAACTCTCGATGTGCAATTAAAGGAATTCCTACCAATTTACCTATCGTCGAAGTCGCGTCTCGGCGCATCGTTTCGTTGCTACTTTTCAACTAATACCCACGGGATACACGTCGCATGATTGCCTAAATCAAAATCACTTACATCCATGAGAAGCTGAACGCCATGGACCATTCACTTTTGAATTGTCTTAAGTCCCAAGCATTAAGTCTGCACGTTATCTCGTTATGGACATGCCGAAGCAGGGCAAGCCGAATTCGCATATACTTTAATTAAACGTGCATGCTCCATACCTGCATGTCTAGACGTCTATCAGTTTAATTATGTTTTCTCGGGGAATCAGATTAGCCAGTAATAGTAATAGTTGTATGGTGGGTCTTACGCTGTATGAGTCTCACTACGGTTTTAGCATAAATATTTTATGGACCTTTTCAACACCGGTTAATGATTTAAGTTATTGAGCACGGCAGCCATGCTCCAAGTTCAAGGTGAAAAGTATTCGAAACCGAAAGTATAATAAAGAGAACAATTCAATTGGGTATGATTTCAATGAATTCCATTCAATAATTTATAACTTGTAGTGGTTATAAAGAGCTTCAAATTGAAACAACCGTTAACAGTAATCGTTACTTTTTTGATATATTAATAATGATTACTTTACTTACAAATAAAATCTTATTTCTCGGCTCATAAAATTGCGATTTCTAATTTTTAATGCTCAACTGAAGGAGTGGTTGGTATTCAGTTGAGATTTATGAAAGGCCAGTATTTGAACTTATAAGCAGCATTTTTGTGCAATAATTTTTTCTTGTAATGTATAAAAGATATCCCTTTTTATTTGCAGTAATACAGAATCAAATTGTTGAGTTTTATCGATGGATGACAAAATAAATATTACGAATAAATCGTAAAATATTAATTTACAAATTAATTTTTTTAAGTGTAGGATTAGTCAGTAGTGGAGTTTTGGTATGAAAATACGCTTTGAAAGACCATATCTTTTTATTGTGTCAAGCTTTAATTTTTTACAGCAGTATGAGGCTGTAGTATTCGATATTAATATCATTTTTATGCCGCAAACCGTTTCTGAGAAAAAGGTCCTTGGCGCACGGAACGACGGTCAACAAAGTGATTCTTTAAGGATTCCGTTTTTCCATTATGACATACGGAACTCTAAAAATACCTTAAATACTTTTCTTTATAAGCATAATAATATTGAGTGCATATTTTTATCTCTAATGACTTCAGAGAAGAATCCGCTGAACACCATCAGAGATTATAATTGCTATCTTTATTATAGCTATAGGTTTTATTTTGAAGATATGAATATAATAATTACGTTAATTACACATTCTGCCAAACTACATAACAATGTTATAGTTGAGTGAACCTAGATTCCGGCACTAAATATAAGATTTTTCGATTGTATGAAATGCTATATTTTATGTATATTCTGAAATATTAAATAATACAATAAAATAATAAAAAATAGTAATTATATAATTAACTTATCTACTAAAAAATAAATGTTATTTTTAGAATTATTAAATTTATGCAATGTTAAAGATAACATTTCCTTTGAAAGAAAGCGAGACACATTAGAATTTTTAATTTGTCTTCATCAGCATATTTTCATCTAAAAAAAAACCAAAAATAGTTTTAAACATAAAACAAAAGTTTCGGGTCATAACTTTTAGGGTTTTTAACAAAAAAATTTATGTATGTGGGCTTTCAGGTTTTTACAGATTATTTTTGTTTCCGCTCTAGATTTTGAAACAAGAAAACGGCATTTGCTATTTTTCCCATCACCTCGACTTTGTTCACATTTATTAAGCGCTTATGTAAATATTTAGCGAACAGTCTATTTTAACTTTTTTTTAAATATATGTATCAATATGCAAATTTAGTTTTTGCAAATGTTTATGCATTTTTGCTCCCTCTTTTGTGAAGTGAAAGTATTATAGTACCTACATGTATAATAAATTACCTGTCGCTAATGTGATTAAATTAAGTCCGTGGCTATTTGTTTCATTTACATAAGGCTATTTAGATAAGTCGCATTGCCACCTATGGCGTTTTCATTATAAATCACTAATAAATATAAATATGCAAAATTGTGGAATTATGCGTTAAATGCGGTGTAGTAATTCTGATTAATTTTATTAGTGTACATATACAGATTTTTGTGGTTATATTTATATGATAAGTTTAAATCAATCACTTTGGCAGCATGACTAAAAAACAGCGATGGTAAATGTAGTTAGCATGTTGTAATTAAACATACATACATATTTTTTTAAAACGAGTTGCGATAGTGAGTATGCTTGAATAGGTGTATCTTATTATATAATAAAGACTACATTTTTAATTTAATTTTGTTGTTATTCTTGTTGTTTGGTCTCTTGTCATAGTTCTGTCTATAGGTTTTAGAATTCTGAAACCTTAAAAACAATTATCCTTTTATTACTGCTTTTTAGGAAAATGAGATTAAGACGATTTGAACTGGGAAGGAAAAAGGCTGCTGAACGAATTAGTTACGAATTAAATGAATCTAAAAATTTAAGATCAATTTATATAAATTGTTAATGCCTTGTTTGTTACTTGTGTTAAAATATGCTCAATAATGTTCAGTAGGTATCTTGATTATCTTAATAGTTCTGAATTGACTTTGGGGAAAAGTTTGTTAGTTCAATGGTAAGCATATTTATTATAATGAATTTTTAGCTTATTCAAAAAAGGATTGATGAATTTCTTCAGAGTATTATTTATTCAAATATTATCAGAAAACCGCTTTTTATTTTGTTTCGATATTATGATTTGCGGTAAAATTTGAAAATAATTCGATATCTAGATGGATAGCTATAGGTCATTATATATATATATAGGTATTAGGTATATTACATAGCAGCACCCCATCTTTTTTTTGAATCGTTGAATTTTTTCCAGAATTATAAAAACAACTGCCTTGATAATAATAGCCATTTCTAAATTTTACCAAAAAGTTGTTTATCCTAAATTTCGTTTTGATTGAACCCTGAAAATATTGGTTTTCCATTGTCATACTAAGTAATAAATTCTAAAAATGTTATTTTTAAACGTTAATTTTGTTACAAAAAGGAGTTATATGTACATCAATTTTGTTAAAAAAAACCCACTCTCTGCCTTGTTTGCGTTAATTAACAACCGAAAAGAAAATCGAATGTGAATCGTTAACCTCAAAATATTTTGTGAATTGGGGTCAACTTAGAACGACCAAACGCCTCCTATTTACGGTCTAACCACGACCCCATCTCATTCTGGTCCATTAGGTGTCCATTGTTAAAGAGTGCTCCATTCCATGGCAATGGCTGGAAAGATGAGAGTGAATGGAGTCACGAGTGAAAACCGATAATTTATGCACCTTAGAGTAAATCTCTACATGGAAACCGGTTCCATAGTGAATCGAGAACGTCGATTGCTAAGTGTACTCGCATAGTATAAATATACATAAATCGATTTCGTTTATTGCCTATCTGCCGCGAAAGAGAATCGGCCAAGAATAACTTTTACTTATTGTAGGCATAGCACATCCGATCGAATAGATTGGGTCAGTTTCGTTTCGACCGAGCACACCTGATCCACACCTGGACCGGCAGCCCAGGCACTTTCTATTTGATATGCGGGTCTCGGATTTCGTGCCTGTAAATCTTCTTTTCCCATCACAACATTAATAATCTTGTGTAAGTCTCACCCATTCACTTGCATTCGCAAATGCTGATGATGTTCACAGGCGCAAAGAAGTCATTAAAGACATCATATTCAGATTAAGACCACGGGGAGCACATTCTCCTCTCGCTCGATTTCAATCACGGAATCGTAAGAAGGTGAGTCCGCTCCACGGAGATTTCCTTCAACTCATCAAGTCATCGGACTCGTCATCTTGGAATGTTCGTTACCTTTGCAGGGGCCATTGTGCAACATTTTAAGGCTAGACCGACTGTAAACAATACGTGATTAACACGAACAGTACTATAAATCTGGTTTTCGAACACTATAATTTCATAATATATACCTAAAAACGTAGGTATGTTACTTCATCTTTAATAATGCATCAGGCGACATCTTTACGAGTTTGTCGCTTAAATCTTTTGTTTACTCCAAATTGAGAAGATTTCGAAAATATATTTTGTTAGCAAAACCAAGCCGGCTTTGAAGTGCAAAATATGTGAATGGTTATGACTTATAATTATGCTGGACGATGCAAACATAGGAGTGGATCTTGTTTGTCTGCCGAAATTACTGGTGGGCAAGCCTCCGCAAGATCATGCAATATGGTTTAAAAGTCAGAATTTGCGCAAACCGACGAGGGTTGGCGGTATCAGTTGCAAAATTGCAACGAATATGAATAAATTAATAGATCAATTGTGGCTAGTGTATGGATTTGATTTGTAAGTATTTGACGTGCAGGAGAAATGTGGCTCAACTTTTGTATCTATATAATATACTGGTTTGCTCCACTTTTGTGGCATGTCGTCCTTCAATATTTCGTGCCAGCGACGTACATTTTGAATGAACTTTAAGTTACCTTAGCTTTTAATACTTGTTATGTGTAAAAATTGCGTTTCGAACCAATAACACGTCCACATGTTGAGTTTTACCATGAAACTAATAGCTGGATTAGGCAAAAAAGTGCGTGGAATAGCTGTTTTATAACACTCTGTGCTTTATTCCTTCATTAGTTGTCGTTTGTTACGAAATATTTGTTTTCAGTTAAAATGGCATTTTCAAAGTCAATTGCCTATGGATCAAACTCATCATTTGCAGCAAATATCCAATAACAGCTATATAAAAATACGGAAACGTATTGTGCCCCAGACAAGTTAAATAGTGCAGGAAGCACCAAAACAGTAATGAAATTTAGGTATTAGTTCAAACCTATACTTTAAAACGAAATAAATAAAACATACCTAATGAAAGTTTATAAAGAATTTTTCTACAAAAAAATTAACTTTCACCAGAAAATCCAACTACCTGTGTGGGAAAAGAAATTGGCTAATAAGTTCCTATCGCTGGGCTTGCTGGCGAAGTTTATGTTATTTGTGTAATTTCCCATCTTCAAGTTGCTTCAATATAAATTTCATTAAAGTATGTATAATAGAGATAAATAATTGCCATAAAACAATTTATTACTTTTGCAAAAAATACAAAGCATTTTTTGAGTTCAATTCAATAAATTGCACGCATCTTATTTAATGCTAAGCCCAAGACATCTTTATAATTTATAAGCTAAAATACGTTTCTTGCATTGCAATGATTGTAACGATTTCTATTTTTGGAATATATCCAAGGATCGCATACGAATACGATGCATTGTCATGAATTTCTCGTACTTTATTTGCACACCTTTCGGAAGTCCGTTAAACTTTTTATGCGTTTTGAGCAATTTATTGTTTAATGATTAATGAACTTGAAAAAGTCTCAAGAGCGGATTTGTGAAATTCAGTGTTTTAAAAGTGCATATATTGCAATGATTGTAAAAGTTTAGAAAATGTTTTCAAATGCAAATTTGCTCACAAAAATAGTTTATATTAACAGAAGAAAGTGAAAGATAATATCTTTCTATGTATTTTGTGATTGTCATCAATGCGAACCTCTTTCGAAAAGCTTATATAGGTATAGTATAGTATAAATTATTAATAGTATTTCTATTATGCTATATGTATAACCAAATCATAAGAGATTTTTTCCTTTCGTTTGGAAAATGTAAGTATACATATGACAATTATTTCTAACACTGTAGCAAAATTAAGTAATTTGTGGAAAGTTTAGAAATAATTCTTCTTCGGAAGCAAGCATGAAAAAATAGCCCAATTCAATTTTGGCTGGTTTTTTGTAACTACCGCAACTATGGTCATGTGGGTATACGAGTAGGATCTATATAAAAAAAAACGGAGATGGATTTTTATATAAATTATTTTACTTTACTAAAAATTTACAAGTGAAATTCATAAATTAATAGCACATGCAAAAAACATTTCAATTAAGTGCTATAGATGTCAAATTCGTTCAAGCCTTTTAATTGTAAAGTTACACTGGTGTGTAAAAGATTATTTTGGCGTAATTTTACATTTCCAAATTTAAATTGTAAAATTGTGATATTCTTTATTATGAATCACAGACAGTTTTTTTCATAATTCGTATGATTCTTTGTTTTTGGTAACTTTAGCACATCTACATATGTTGAAAAACTTAATAATAGTATTCATTGGTATTTTACCTGATTCGTTTTGATGGCTTCAAACAACAATTTTTTGTGTAGAGTCACTTATCTCGCTGCGTAATTTAAATCATTAAATATAAGTTTTAAACACTTTTAAGTATTATTAAAGTTTATTTACATATGACGAGTGCAGGGAAAGAACAAAGTGAGTCACGAAATCGAGATAATGATACCATTGAAAAGATAGAACAAATTACTTTAATTATGAGCAATAACAACTATTCAAACCCAATTTAAAATTATAAAAATTAACACTTACAAAAGTGTAAATACTAAGAGAAGAAGTCAAAATTTTTAGCTTTGATTATCTCATTTTCAAATAAATGTGACTTACATACCTTGTTCTTTCCATGTATACTCTTCATATGTAAGTATTTAAAATGTATGTTTTGAACATGAAAAATTTAACATTTTACCATTTTAATGTTGCAGACTTCTAAAATTTTAATATTCTAAAATTTTTTTACTTTGGTACTTCATGAGTGGGAAAATCGTTTAATGTAATTTGTGATAGTCGTGAAACTAATTAGATTCATTTAAGACGGTAGTAAATAATTATTTCCAGGTATACTGTCATTAAAAATTACGAAAATTAATTGCTACTGTAATAACTTTACAATTGGCAAATTGAACATGCAATTTGTTATGTATCTTCATTACTAATTACATTTCCTTCATTTATATTATTATTTCATGTTTAATATTGAAGAAATAACAACATGTAAGTTTTATAATAGCAAAAAATCTTTGAGCGGGCTATAATTAAAGTAAATGGGAAAGTTGTCTGCAGGTTTTTATGTTTTTTGCAACAGGAGAATATTGCGTAAAAAGCTGATTTCTTGACAATTATTTTCAATTTCGTGTTCAATAAGGCCAAAAGTGTAACTAATACCCTACAAATACTGCTGTTGGCACCTCCAATGTGAGCGATATTAACACGATAAAAAAACCTTTTCAACTCTCCTAGTTGCGATAAATTTTTGGGATAATGGCATAACAATGATCGGCTTGAATTGAAATGCAATACCCCCAAGAAATTCAAGTGCAATTCATGCCTGAAACCACATCTTGGCAAAATGAACAAATCAACTGGAAATGAAATTTCGTAGAGGTTGGGCCCGGAGGAACTTGCCCTCCTTTCCAGTTACAAATTCGATCAAAGATTAATTTCAAGATTAAGTAACCGCGGATAATCGGGCGTGCATGCGGGGGGAGACATTCGCTGGTCCGAGCTTTTTCAATCTGCACGTAGAACGCCGCACTCAATGCTGGCTGCATTCTGAAGCCAGTGGCCTCGCCATCGTCAATTGACGCGTCGCTGTGGCGCAGTTTGCAGCTCGCAGCCCGCGATCCCGGAAGAATTAATCAAATCGATGAAAAAGTCAGCTCACGTCGCATTTCGCGATCCGTGCGATCCTCCAATCGATCTCACCGATATTCACAAAAGCCACAACTCGAGGCTTCACCCCTTTTGCGGAATCCGAGTTCAGTTCACTCGACGCTTGTAAGTTTTGCATGACTTGAATTTTCTGCAGGGCATTTGCATAAATCTTTCCCCGATTTTTTCAAGTTTTTCAGTTTTCAAGACGAAGGTTGGCTTAAATGTCAACCGACTGCGTTTATCGCTCCATCGCGGGGCCCCGCTGCGGTCGCTTAATACCTCTTTAAGTACGTTTAAGAGACATGCTAAACATAAGGAGATGATCGTTTTTAAGGTGATCGTTTACCGCTCGATCAGTGGTAATTAGCAGAACATATACATAAAATATTCTTGAATCTCCTTGAGCACTTAACGATTTTCCGTGCGTTGCAATTAAACGGGGACTTAAGTATTTCTTAATTGAGAAGTGATAAGATTCTTATATGTTAAGTTATAAGATAAGTTCGAAGCGACGAGATATTTGTTTGTGCTAAAAAATTATTTTTCTGATGCTAAGATAGAAGCGTACCTGAATAAAATTTTATTATTAGGCTACCTACATGTAATTAAGTACAAATTCGAAATGTGTTTTGCTTAATAATGTACTGGCAAACATATTATTAGACTTCTACGTTCTTTATTTCAAACTTTATTCTTCCTTTATTTTATTGTTTTGATATTTTTTGTCGTCTAGTCTTTACTCTATGTAGTTTGTCAGAAGAATTAATATTTAAAACAACTATTGGAAAGAAATAGAGAAGAAAAATATTTACTATTAAGAAATATTACTGCGAAATTGCTATTTAGATGTGTCAGTCAGTCGGTTTCATAAAAGTGACCTTAAATTAAAATTTCAATTTTATTTTGGTTTGTTTTTAATGCGGAATTAAAGAAACAATTGTGTGTATCATTATAAAATATTTAAATTTGTTATCACTGCCTAATTTTGACCGGAACGTGGTGGGAACAAGCGTTCAGCAGAGGAAGAGTAATGCGGGTATAGTAGATTTAGCAGTATACAGTACTTGGCACATTTTCTGATTTTGAGGTATATATTTAATTATTATTAACTTATTATTATTATTGTATTGTCTTTTTGTCAATTTTTCTGTGTGTTCACTAAAAATTTAAGACCTATCGAGTGGATTTTAGTGCTGTTTTCAACATATTCCCAAAAGTTTATCCCAGACTGAGTACCTAACCGTAACTAATTTTTGGATTGAGTGTAGTGTACAGTTTTAACCGGATGTGGATCCAAAGACACCAATATACCAAAAGAATTGTAATGATTCCATAAGATCTACTTTTTAAGAAGCTTCTGGAGTTCCCAATAAAATTTTTCTTGAGTAGACTCGAGTAGATTTAATAAAAATTAAAAGGACTAAACTAAATATTAAATAAAGTTCGCAGCCAATGTAAGTCGCTATGCACTCAAACAAAAAATGTGGGTAAAATTACTTCATTGGAAAATTTCACTATTGTTGTTAAACCCCAAAGTTTGCACCTAACTATTTATGACATACATACATAAATGTACATACTTATTTACATGAAAAATTACTCCTTTAAATTGTAAAATTATACCTTCCAGTTAAAATTTTACTATGCACAGCTATTGTATCATGCTGTCATTCGAATTTCTTAATAGCTTTAATTTTATTTAAAGTAAATTAACACAAAAAGGTGTCTGTACTGCACACGCCATACACGCCACGTTTTTCCAATTTTACTTTTACTGTAATTTTACGCAATAAATCGTATAATTGTTAAATTACGCAATTGCGGAAAATGACACATACAAAAGTAGAGAGTAAACAAATTATTTTTAGTGCGTAGTTAAAAATATATTAAACTTAATGGAGGTCTATCCAAATTGATTCTATATAGGAAAATAAAACTCAGTACTAGAACTTTAGGCTATCTGTTAATCGTGTGATATAAAAATTACTAATTTGACAAAGTTGTGAAGTCTACATTTGTCACTATTTTTCCCATTTTAAGGTAGATTGCTTTCAACAAATTGCATTTTCTTCTGACTTTTACTTGTGTAAGCAAATTGAACTTTGGTCACGCCCTCTGATCTTTAAGGTTGACAAAAATGCATTTACAACCAACTCTCGACCGCAACACGAAATGTATTTTTGCGATAACATCAAACTGGAGAAAATTGCATTGTAAAGAAAGTCTAAAGTATTTTTCTACACAGAGTTTGTGTATATGACTCACGTAAAATTAAATTAAACAGCCGCCAAAGAGCGGGGCCACTCCGAAGTCTTGAGTTCGAAACATTTTTGTGGGAAAGGAGTCCACAAAACGAGGGGCCTGAACACGATCGACGGCGGCGGGCAACAGCGCGGTGGTGTGGCAGTAGGACAGGTATTCTTTAGCGCAAAGAAGTCATGCAACTTAATTTCCTTATTCCTAAAAGTCACGCAGCCGAAACGCCCAGTGACTTCCCAATTAACATGTTCTGAAATGTGTTAATTCGGCGTATACCCAAAAAAAAAAAAAATAACAATTTGCAATAGATCTGTCTATTAAAATTTCAAACTGGCCGTTAACACCTGAGCTTAAAGAGGTTTTGTCGACCTAGAATATGAAACTGACATTCCAGCGAGATTGTCGATGATTTATTTTGCTAACCCAGAAAAGTGTGCTGAATTGTCAAGTTCATAAATTGCATATAATTTTCTGCTTGAGATGGCCCGAATTTAAAAAATTTTTAATTTAATTGTTTTTTTTTATTATTGTTATTTTTGCAGGAAATGGAGAAAATGACATCCGCCGAGAAAGGCAAGAGCGTCAACAACAACAATGTCTGCACCAAGCACGGCCACAGCAAGGCAAATTGGAACACAAAGGTGAGTTCGTCAAAAGGTGGTCTGAGAAACCCAGTTGCGATCGGATCGGGCAGGATCTCATCGTCGTCCGTCTCATCACCGCTGAGTGATTGAATTTCTGAGATCTTGTTTACAGTACCGTGAGATCTTGGCTCTGGAGTCGGCAGTCGCATCAGTCCGTCTTTAAGACAGCGCTGCAATTGATCGTGCGATCTCCATACAATGAAACGAGCCTGACATGATCGCTGGCTACTTTCTTCTGTGCCGGCCGGGTAATGGGCCGAATTTG
This sequence comes from Machimus atricapillus, assembly GCA_933228815.1. Taxonomy (NCBI): domain Eukaryota; kingdom Metazoa; phylum Arthropoda; class Insecta; order Diptera; family Asilidae; genus Machimus; species Machimus atricapillus. The sequence goes on along the minus strand of OW121787.1, from coordinate 26,755,946 downwards.
ATTGCTTAAAGCCCTGGTCGAGCTACGTGCCGGGCATATGTCAACAGAGCCCAGCAGTGACATCAGAGTCAGTCAGATCGTAGTTAAGACTTAATGGCAACCTGCGAAGGTACCGCCAGTAACGGTTAATTGAGCATGGACTTGAAGACATGGATTTTCTTCAGAAGCTGAAAAAGATCTCTGATGTCTTCTTGAGATCATGCTGAAGAAACCTTTTGCCTTATAGCTCACCGGTTATAAAGGAAAAATTTTTAATTGCTTATGAGCCACATAAGTGAGGACTGCTTTTCTTTGTTTCCATCGCCATCATGCTAGCTCACCTGAAACGGTGATATCTTGATGATCGGCCGCTTATCGCGGATTTTGATTTTAATTATCTCGAGGTATGTTGGCAGGCGTTTTGCTTTCGATGGCTCTAGTCAAAATAGCAGGAAGTGTTACTAGAGCATGGATCTTTCGTTGTTTATGTAACCCAGTGCGGGAACTCATTTCACTTTTGGCTATGATAGATGAAGTGGAAGCAACCACAATTATCAGCTGGAACTAGGAATTTTAATTATTTTTCGTGTTTTAGATCAACCAGGAAATTGCTGTAGAAGCACTCTTACAAGACCCTTGTTAGAAATTATTGCAGCAATTATTGAGTAGTTTTGTGGATTTAATTTTTTTTGCAAATATTTTCCTCTAGGTATATTCGACTATCCATTTTCGTTGATTTTTAAACCGGAAATGTAAAGAAAATGAAGTAATGGAAAATACATCAACTTAGTATGAAAAAAAAACTCCAAAATCCGTTGATGACTGTGTCAAGCGATTAAACAAGAAGGTGAGGAAAAAGCTGAAAAGAAATTTTTAAAGTCATTAGTCAGTCAACGTGATGATAAAAGAGGGCAATAACTAAGACTTATAAAAAGGCAAACTTTTTTTTGGTAAAATTGATGTGTTTACGAAAAACGCGTCGAAAATATTTAATTGACAGGTGCTGTGAACATTTCTTTTTCTATCTTAATTTCGACTGATCAAAGGCACTTAAGCTTTCTTAAGTCATTCTTGTATTATGGTATTTTAAAATCATGATAGTGAAAAAACCAAATTACTTCCTTTAGTAGATAATGCAATTTTTCGTTCATTGTGTCTAGGTCACCAATGGCTAACCAATTGCATATGGGTATTTTTTTCAAACAATACTTTATCAATATCTACGTGTAAGGTTTTTCCGTAGTTTGTATTGAAAACCGACAAAATAATTTTATTTTAATGTTACTTTGGGCGAAGATATGTACATGGACTGAGAAAAAAAATGTGAAATTAAAATGACTCCTGCTTTTATATACAACGTCACGTTTTAGAGAAAAATAGATTCAACAACTGAGAAATCCGTATTTTGACCAAATGAGAATCTGTACTCAGACGCGCAACACATTTTTTCAGTTTTTTTATGACACACTTAAGTCTATGCTTAAGTATTTCAAGAGAATGACCTTTTCACTATTTATTGATGGATTGCTGTAGGATTTTTTAGCTTTTCGTATTGTTATGTTAGAGTTGAAAGTCTAAACTTTTATTTTAGCAATATAAGCGTCTATTATTTTTCGATATCTTTTTAAAACAATATAAGAAATTTCCAAAACGATACCTGTTTTACTTTTTAACTCTACATTTTTCTCATATTCCGATTCGCACAAGATGCAATTGTTGAATCTAAAAAAAAGTTTCATCAATTAAACCACGCAGTCTGTGAATTAATTATGCACTTACTTAAGCCGAAAAAAACGGCGATCGTTTATTTTATTTAATAGCTTAGCTAAATAAATGATCTAAAAACGTGTTTGTAGAAAATAAATTTGAAAGGGTTATTGATACTTGGCATTTGTGTTTATAACAAATCGAGAGAAAGTCAAAAATCCTAATAAAGCCATGAAATTCTTAACTTAATACCATGTTTCAGAAGGAGCCAATGCCCTTCCCTGCCCCTATTCCGTCTCCCCCTTTCGTACAGCCAAGTCGTTACTCTTTTCTTACAAGTAATCTCAATTTATTAATACATATGTATAATGAGAAGCCGAATGAACTATAACCTCAGAAGTTAATATTATTTAAATGAAAAGGCGATGATTTTTTATACCTATTTATTTCATCGAACTTAGCAAAAATAGAATACCGGTAAGAGGAGAGGTTTTTTTTTATATCATAATATTTCATTCGTTACAAAGATTTTAAAAATAATAAAAATTTCATCTTCTTTGTAAACAATGATATTATTTATTGATATGTTTATGATATCAGCACATGCTTGCTCTAAAAATAAATAAACAGTCCTCACAAGCACATGTTAGCCAACACAGCCAAATTATTTTTGAGTTAACTGATCACAAGTAAAGTTCAAATACTCGTAGTTAAATTTAAAAGCAATTGGCTTTCAAATAATTTTTTTTTATGGTGTAGCCTTGAGACATGAACAAAGAGGAGATTGGTCTGGTTTTGGTTTGACCTTTTAAAATTGTTCACGAAGCTACCAACATGAGTCTAAATACAACAGTGATTCGATTTTTTTTATTTGAAAACAATTACAAGTAGAATTGGACACTCTTGTTTTAGAGCTTAGGAAGTAATCTACATTTTACAACTTCTATACCGTTTTATTTGCCTACATGTGTATTTGAGATAAAAAAATTGGTCTAAGTTTAATACAGTCTTTTTAACGTATAATGTTAAATTAAAAAAAATTGAATATTATAATTTGCGTAGTAATTGTAAATTATAAGTAAAAATAAAAAAATTAATTTTGCTTGAATATTCTGATCACACTTTTAAAATAAAATTGTTATATTAAGCTCTTACAACGCATACAACGAATTTGTACACCATTTAATTTTAGCTTACCTATTATTGAACGCCAAACCGGTAACCATCTTCAAAGTCATAAAATTTAATACAATGAATGAAATAATGCGAACGTAAATTGCGTAGGATTTTACGTTCAGTATAATAAACAGAATAAATTTAATTATTATTGCCTATACTAATTTTAGTCTAGCATTATTCCTTATTACACGCAGTTGAACCTAACTCTTCCGTAACATCTTGCCTTTTTAATCATAAAAACTTTGCCGTTGTGGCCGTTTTGCCTATTTCAAAGGTCATAACGTCGAAGTAAAGAAATAAGTTTATTAAATTTGAACTGTGCCGGTTTAATATTTTTCGAGATGTCCTATTCAAAGGCGGAAATAATTTATTTCTATTGAAATTAATATTCAATAGTTCCAAGATAGGTGATTGCATATAAAATAATTATGTATAAATGTGCAATGTCTTAAATAAATTGACCTGAAGTAAAATTTAAAACAAATTACTTTTTGAGGTATCATAGACACTCTTTTCCTTTTTCCGCGCTCATTCATAATACCAGCATTTCTAATACATATGTATAAAAAGAATTTACTGCAACGAAGTTACAGGTGGGTCAAAAGTGCCGTGAGTCGCTTCAATAAAAGGATAGTACGGCTGTGCTCGACTTGGCGGGGGCACTGCCGTGCCCTCAGAAAAAAGCGCAGTAGTTTTTGAAAACTCCACCCGGGAAAGAAGTTCAGTATCGGCTAAAACAAAGGAAACTGAATGCAATAAAAAAATAAATTTATTATTTATTACTTCAGTGCTGAAACAACACATCATCATCCAATTTTTTGCAACGCTAAAGCTTAATTTCAATATGCATTTCTAAATTTTCCATGTCTTCTAAATTCTAACCCTCTGTTTAGCAATAGCTCAGAGGTGTCCTATCGGGATAAAGTTCCGAAATTTTGTACAATGGACCTTTGGTCTAAGTGCAGGGTGACTCAACCCGCCTCTTGTCAATCTACATCTACAAGTTCCGAAATATTGCTGGCCATTTTAATATACAGTGTAAAAAAAAGTTCTGGGACGGTCGAAAATCGCAAACCTAGTAAAAGAAGTGTGTTTCAGATTATTGCCTTGTTGATATCATACACACTAAAAAATCCTGGCCTGGCTATTAGATTTTTTTTTGGGAAAAAAAGAGGTTTTTTATCAAGCATACATTATTTATTTATTACTTTTGAACCAATGTTGTGATTTTTATGAAATTTTTAAGAGTACATATGTACATATAATATTTTTTTTGAGATGATTTACAAACAAAAAATGCAATAAAGAAATCTAAATCGATTTTTTGTAATTTGTGTCACTTTATGGCGGTTTGGAAATTTTTATACCTTATTTTTATTCAAGGAGTTTTAAAAAATATTTGGAATTAAAATTTTGAAAATCGATTACGAAAATTAGAAAAAAAAACAAATCTGTTCATCAGTTTTTGTGTTTTCGGTGGGTCAAGGTCGAAAAATGTCGTTTCCAGAAAAGCGCGTTTAAAGTTTTCGTTGCATATTTCTGTATATGAAAATATGAAAAGCAAGGTGAAGCTCACTAAATTCACTGCACTCTGCACTGCAACTCAACTATCAAATTTAGGAATTTTAACATAAAATGTTTTTTTTTACATATTTCTGAAATTATATGTACATACATACATTAAAGAAGACCAAAAAAACCAATCCAATATTTTTCAGTCACAGTGACGTTCCCATTTACACATAAAAAGAAAGAAGAAAGTAAGCAAAATCGATCTTATACATATGAAGCTCCCCCTTAAAAAATATATTTAGGAATGTTTTCATAAGTACAGCGTGTATTATAATGCTTTACTTACTTCTTGAAATATTTGAATGCTTGTCAAAAAAAATGTAAAAAATGTTTCACCCTTCAGGAAATAAAAAATATTTTTGCAACGAAAAGTAACGAATAAATTTGACCTAATAACAAGAAATCAATCAGAAGAACATTCAACACTGGCAGCAGAGACAACAAAATACATTGAACTCATTACTTTTGATCCAATGCCCTGATTTGTATGATTTTTTTTTTTTTAAATAATTATGTATTACAAAAATAATAATTATGTATTACAAAAATTAAATAAAACAATTCAAATCGATTCATCGATTCAATTTTCGGAATTTTAACATAAAATGTTTTTTTTTTTACACATTTCTGAAATTATACTTATGTATGTATGTACATTAAATAAGAGCAAAAGAAAAAAATAATCCAATTATTTTCGGTCATAGTGACGTTCCCATTTAAGCAATAACAAAAAAACGAGAATAAAATCGATTTTACATGAAGAGCTTCTAGTAAAATATATTTAGGAATGTTTTCATAAGTACAGCGTGTATTATATGCTTTATTTACTTCTTGACATGTTTGACAAACATTAAAAAATTGTAAAAATGTTTCACCCTTCAGTAAATTAATTTAAAAAATATTTCTGCAACGAAAACTGACGAATAAAATTGACCTAATAACAAGAAATCAATAAGAAGAGCTTTCAACACTGGCAGTTCGCTCTGTACAGAAAGTGAACGAAAGCTTTCTAAAGAAAGAAGCTTTCGACAAAGCAACTAAATAAACAAGGCGAAATGTTAAAACTCTGTTTTACACTCCCCGCATCGTAGCTCCAGTGGCGCAATTGGTTAGCGCACGGTACTTATAATCAGTAACTTGTGAGCAATGCCGGGGTTGTGAGTTCGAGCCTCACCTGGAGCAGTCACTTTTTTAATCCCGCGGCTCGTTTTTGAGCCGATCCAGGGCCAGCTGCTTTCTTGCAAGACATGCGATGCAACGCCAAAGAGAGGAAATTGAATTAATCGAGGGGGAAATTGATTTAAGATTGCAGGAAGTAAATTTTATTTAATTTCTCCTTTTTTCCACGAAGGGAAGTCTCATCAATCTCTGAAGAAATGCGCTGTTTTATGGGAGTTTTGGATATTATTTATATACATATATAATTTTTACAATATTTCTGTAGAGACGGCGGCGAGCGATGTGAAAGCTGTTAAGGGACCAAATTGGGTATTTAATTGAAAAATTTGTTTTGCGGTTTTCTATTGTCAGCATCTGAACTCTGTGATAATTTAATATTAGTTAGTTTATCACGGTTTCTGAATGACATTGTCTTGCCTTAGCCTTCCCAATGTTAATTACTGATTATGTGAATCAAATTTTAATTTGTAACAATTTATTTAGTTTTGCTTTCTCTGTACAAAATATGTACTTTTAGCAATAAAAGCCAGAGCTAATATTATTTTGCAGCGTTTCTACCACTTCCGGAAATATGTTTACAAGAAAAAATAAATAAAGAAAAGAAGGAAACTCTGCAGATATTCAAAACTGGCTAAAAAAAATACCAATTTTCGCATTGATTCCGTTCGAGAACCGATCAACTGACCCTAATGCGTTTTTTTCTATTTGTTACTCCTTGTTTTCGCGTTCTACTCGTAGTACGCTTGGCTTGTTGCACACTGCGTGCAATAATTGCGTTATTCTTCGGCTGAATAAAATCTGGATCAATAATCAATCACGTATTGATTGGCTCTCAAAAGTCCGCTTTTCTTAATTCTCGTTCTAATTACCGTTGTACGCTACAATTATTAAAGTGGATAGAGATTTAAGATGAAAGAGGAGAAAACGCATCCTATGAACAGTTTTCATCAATCGGCCGTGGTGCGGTGGTGCTACACCGCTTTTGAGTGAGGTGGGAAATTGGAAAATCACTCAACTGAGGCGAGGACCCGTTCGTTCGCGACAACTTTGACCTGAAATTACAAAAAAAAATAGAATGAAATGTGCTTATTATGTCACAGGTACGAGGCTTTGCTTCGCACGGTGAGTTTTCGTGGGCATTCATTAACGGTTAGATGAAATTAATCTGAGATAATTCCATTTAATGGTAGATAGATCCAAACGTTGGGTTGAGTTTGAGTCATTGTTTTACGTTTACCTTATAAGTTTCGATGAACTATTGGAAATGGAATTGGAGCACTCTAAAATAATATTTTATAGTTGAAAAAAGACTGAAAAGTATTGTTTTTTATTGTTCATCATAGGGTTATATTATGGTTAGCGAATCGAATGTCAATTTCTAGCGACTTGAAACGTCGCCTATTACGATTGGCGAATATTCAAAATCTCCTTCCTTATGTTAATACCAGACGAATAAAAATGGTTAGTGACTTTTCAGTTCAGTCGATCGAATGAAAACTTTTGCCTTCAATAATACCGACGACTTCACAAATTCACCAGTGAGGTCTAATCGCGGCGAACATTCGATTCGATAACCATAATAGGGCCCATTATTTTACATGAGATATCTGAATAAAAAAATTGTGATTATATTATTAATACTAGAATCAAAAATCCCGACATTTTAACGGTTTTCAATTTCTTGTTTAAAAAAATATAATAAGGTATTTATGTATTATGCTGGAAATTTATGAACTTCTTTTGATAAAATTAAAGAACATTATCTTAGTTAGTCAACTTCGACTTTCGTCATTTTAACTTCCATAATATAATCCACGAGGAGTGTCTGTTCAAAAGGAGTATACTTTAGTAAAATTCGTCACTTCCTAAAACAATCAAAGTAAATTTTTATAACTGACAATATTAAATAAAAAGTATTATTATGAGAGAATTGCAAGAAGACGTTGGTTTCATATTGTTCCCATTATAATAATATATTATCAGGTGTTTCTATGCATTTTGTGAAAAAAATAATAATAGTTTTATGATGCATTAAAATTTATTTTTGGTGCATCTTATGGAATTATGAAACTATTTCTAAGACGTAAAAAAATTATCAAAAGATTTAAAAAAATAACTTTAGTCTAAATGACGAGTCTTCGGACACTAATTCAAGGAAAAGAATGTAGACATATCGTGGGCAAAAAGATCGATTCTGTAACTGCTAAGTGCTAACGTTAAGCCATTGAGATTGTTCAATCGCTTTCGTAATAATTTCATTTCCTGCTGGGCAATGTTTTGTAAAGTTGTGTCCAGTTTATTAATTTGTCATTGCAAATAACAATATTGATAGAAATTTCCTTTGACGTCTACCTATGTTTTCTCGATTCTCTACCATTTCCACGTTTTCCACACATCGTGAAGACTGCTATTAATTGGCAATTCCGAAAAAATGTTCGAAAAGGAAAGAATTCCAAAAGCTGAATTGGCACACGGCCTTAATAATATTCAAATCACTTAACTGAGGTGAATAAAACGAAATACGCTGGAGTAGGCGAAGAGAAAAGTTTCGAGGCAAAATAAATGAATAACCTTCTAGAACATATTTTCGATTGGAAAGTGAAGGACTGAAACAAATGGCGCATATATATTAAATAATGGTAAATTTATTAATATTAGCATAAAAAAAATTGTTTTTAATTCAATTAAAATTATAAAGCATCAAAGGCTCTGGACGAAGCTGTGGAGAAGAGGGTTATCAACGAGGAGTTTAAAGTTTTGAAAAGGGACACTCCTTTTTTGTACGATATAGTTATGATTTTTGCTTTGGACTGGCCTTCTCTCACGGTCCAGTGGCTTCCAGATGTGATGATGATTGAAGAAGGGGACTACACTGTTAACAGGTTGATTATGGGAACATACACTTTTGGCGAGCAGAATCACCTCCTTGTCACAAGTGTCCGGCTTCCGAACGAGGACACTCAATACGATGCCTCCTACTGCAATGACGAGAATGAAGAATTTGGCGAATTTGGCCCTATGTCTGGGAAAATTGATTTTGAAATTAAAATCAACCACGAGGGCGAAGTAAATCGGGCTCGGTACATGCCCCAAAATCCTTTCATTGTCTCAACAAAGACTACTTCGGCTGATGTCCTTATCTTCGACATCACGAGGCACACAAGCGCTGATCCCATCGGAATGTGTCGCCCGGATATATCGGGAGTCGATATCCTTTCCGAACCTTTCATCAAAAATGTAGAAAGATCAGTAGTACAAAATGAGCTTTCAGCAACTATAGAACCCAATAAAAGAAGGAGGCGCACTGTTTCAAAAGAAGTGTATTCGCTTTGTGGAGCATATGGAAAATGCTGAAATTTTCAATAATAATATAAACGAGGATATAAGGAAAATACGAGAAGATATGAGTGAAATAAAAGAACTTATGAAGAGTTCTGTTGAATATAAAAGGAAAAACTACTACTTATGTACAAAAAGACATAATAATTACAAATAAAAAAGGAAAAGCTAAGGCTATACGTCCTTTTTAAAAATAAATGGATTTTCATATAAAATCAAACTTTTATTGAAGAATTGCTATGAAACATTTTTAAAAGGTATTAAATGGGAAATGTAAATGTCTGGTTTTGTTTGGTTTTTTTAATTGAAAATTCATGAATTATTTGCATTAATAAGTAATCGTTTTTGATAAATTTTATTCTTTAATTTACATACATAAACTAAGCCAAAAGGTTCAATAACTCAAATGATAGAAAAATCGTTAATTTGATAGGTATGGTAAAAATATGTGTATATAATAAAAGTCGGTAGTTGTGGTGTTAAAAAAACTTTATTAAATTTTTATCTACATAAGAAAATAATTTATCGGAAGTTAAAAACGTATTTTTTATTTTCTTTAAATTCTTCTTTATCTCCTTATCCTTACGATTTAGAGCTAATTATTGTCTGTTTTGTCCTCTTTTTCTTTAATTTTTTGTTTTAATATTTTTTTCTGCGATATCAGCCCTCTATTTTTCTTTTTTTTGCACTGCATATTACTACAGTTACATATCCCTTGCATTTTTCTTAAAATGTGTAAGGTCTGTAAGAGTGGGTTGATTTATCATTTGATATTTTCATTGGTTAATATAATTTGGTAATAATTATTATAAGTAATTAATAAAGATCAAGGTAAAGTTTTAGACAATAATATCTTATCAAACTTTTCTTTCCTAATTCACAAGTGCAATCAGTTGCATTTTAACATTGAATATGATCGTGACTATCAATTTTATCAAAATTCTACTTCTGTTAGCAAAAATAATTCGTGACTTAACTACAGTACGATTAAACTGACAAAAGTGATATATCTTCAAAGATCAAGCAAACGATCGGTTATTATAAATCTTAGTTGCAACAGTACTTTTGCCTAGGGTTAGATATCAAAATCATTTACTATTTCTATTATATTCAAAAGTGTTTGTAATACCGGTGATTATTGATTCCGGGAAGGTTTATCTTTATACTGTTTTCCTTTCCTATCGATACGATCAATTAAAATGCATAATGCACTCGGCGGAGTAACGGTATTTAAAGAATATTTCTCAGAGTAATAAATTGCATAATAACTATGCAAAACATTGATAAATTCCATCAGAAAAGTAACCGGTTCTCTCTATTGCTTCATCTTGGATTTGTTGCGATCAATCGATGATCATGCGATGGAAGACAATCACGCATTAAACTGGCGCGTACGCGTAAATTACCGCTTCGATAGAGCGCAATCCTATTATAAAATGTTTAAGTGGTCGCGCCCAGAAGTAAATGAAAGGTAGAAAACCGTAAACTTGGGCAAGGCTAGAGTTACGGATCGAAACCCGTTCGCTTCACTTTTTGTGACTTTTATGATTATGAGTTGAGCTTTATGGAAATGAAAAACGACATTTTCACCTGGATGCTATGAAAGCAATTAAAAAAAAAAAAAACTTGTAGAGGTGGTCCACCTAAAGGTGCTGGTTGCTCCACTTTCTTTAGTAGGTTCTTGTTCTCTTGGTGACTTTTAAAATATTTGCACTTAATTGCTTCGCTGCAGCTAAATTTTTTATTTGTTACCTGCCGAATGAGCATGAAATTATCTCAATGGGACACAGGTCTACTTTACATTGTTTTGGCGGTTGTGGGACCCTAAATCGCTTGTTTCACGGTCAGGTTCAAATTTAATGGGTTTACACCCATGTGAAGTAGTTCATTGGCCAAGTTTGCGGCAACCGCCTAAGCACATGGCATTATCAATCTTTTTACCTGGTTAGAAAAGTTCGCTGCCCTGAATGTTTTGTTTTTCACGGTTGGGCGACGCTCGTTTAGCACGCAATTGTGTTCGTATTGATTATAATAGAAGGAGCCTATTCCACCGCGAAACCACCCACTGTTTTAGTAGGGAACGGGGGACGGGGCATTAAAAACGCACCTATTGCCTGATTGAGCTCGTGCTTTGCTCTACACCTGTCGTTATTAGGAACAGGTGAAATGATATGCGACTTTTTGAGCTCCAGCTCGGCATTGAGAATTATTGGGGCATGTACCACGCACTCGTTGGCCAACAAGTGGTCCGCAATCATGACAATGTACAGAACATGATTTACGACGACGACCTTGGCGAGAACAACTTGTTCTGGTTTTGTGCATTTAGTTCGCGAATTTTCCCGCGTGTTTCGCGGTTTGGCGGGCATAAGACGGCGGTACAGACGAAGTGATCTACCAGTTTTCTTGAGTCGGTCGCTCAGCAATAACACGCTCAATGGATTTGTTGGGCATCTTTCTTTCCTTCCCATTGTGAGTTTTACTGGGTCATTTGACCATACATTGCAGAGGTGCGGAACGACTGCCAACGATTACCATCTGAATAAATTACAAAAAGTTGGTTGATCTTTCTTGTCACTGTTTTTCTCACCTCGCGGCTTTGTATCCTACACCATGAGTAACTATCTACTTCTACTATAGTTGGTGCAGAAGAACATTTTTCGAACATAAATGTTTTCTCTTATGCGGCTTTTTAATATCTTTTATATTTCCTGTAACCGTTGTTTTTATAGTAACGCGAGTCATGTCTAAAATTAAACTGTTAAAAAATATTTTCCTAACATATTTTGTCTTAACTGATTTAAATGGGTCTATTTCCGCAAAATTTATATACATATGTATGTATTACATATGTACGTCTATTATTTATTTTAAGGAAGAAAAATTGAGTAAATCTCTTTAGGGCTAACTAAATTTTTTTTGAAAATTGGAAGAAACGTGATAATTAGAACTACCAATTAAGGCCATTTTTTTTGTTCACCGGCAAAACCACTTAACTTCAACAATCTTTCAAATTACAAGTTTGAAAAAAAAGTAGACCTCAGTAAACGTATATAGAGCAGGTATAGATATTTATTTTTTTTCACAAGATATGTATTATACGAAATGTTTTTATATAAAATGTATGTAGATATGTATATAATAAATTTTTCCGTTTCAACTTTTTATAATGAGCATTTCCGTCTAAACATTTTTAATTTATATTTCTGTTAACACCAACCAAAATTTAATATATCTGTCTCAACCGTCTTTAATGAATTTTTCTGTCTTTTTTTTTATATAAATATTTATGTCTTGAATTTTTAGTTTTTAGGGTGAATTTTATTAGGAATTAAGTAGTATAGCTGTATAGGCCATATGGGCCTAGTTCCCGAGTGCGGATAGGTAGAAAAGTTATAACAATTATCTATGCTATAAATAAATAAAAAAAAAAATTAAATAAACTCTACCCTAACAAATCTCGTTAATAGATGCAACTTTTTATGTAACCACCTAACGTAACAAAACGTCTCCAATTTTATACTTTTGATTAAAACATCTTGTAGAAAATATTATATATATATATTCTTCATTGTATTTCTAATTTTGGGATGTTAACGGTAAATTTAATGCGCGTCGCTGTCATCGTCGCTGTCGGCCATGTCTTCTTCGCTGTTCTCTGGGATTAAGACTGGGTTATGTTGATTGTGTCTGCCGAAAAACCGTCTCAAAATATCGATGAGTCCTGTAAGTTCGCACATCCAATAAAAAAACGATAGCGCCAATGTCATCCTCGCTGCGTTGAAGCCTTTATCTTCGAACCAAATCGCTAGGTCCTTGTTCACCATTTCCACGTATTTCTGCATGAAGGAGCAAGCATAGGAAAGAAACCTCATAATTGGGCTCCACACTTGTATAATGATGAAATCAGTCACGATTAGGTTAATCATGAAATCCACTAAAAAGCCCCAAATTCTCGGTGGCCTCCTTAACTTCGACGGCCATAGAGGGCGAACGATTGCCAAGACACAAAGGACCGAAAATGTAAAAATTATCGAAGCGACGTTCGGCTCCATACCAGGAATTTTAGATATCGGCAATTGAACACTGATTTGATTTAAATGGAAAATAATTCCTATACCGATTATGATTGTATTTGCGAAAGATATAAAAATCTTATCTATCACACTTCTATTTTGGGTATCCATTTTAGATTTTTAATGCAAAAAAATATTCACTACACAATATAATAACTTATGCAACTGCAACTGAAATACGAATGTTTTAAATTTTCCAATTTTAATAATTTCATGACACCTCGCTAGCTGAGCTGTTGGCAATGCAAACTATATGTACTTTATTTTATCGCAAAGTGAAAAGCTTTCGATTTACAACAAGTATAATTTGTTATAGGTGCCCCTTTTATTTAGCAATATACAATAAATGAAATTTGCCATAACTTTTTGTTTTTGAGAACTATTGAGATTTTATTCGATAGTTTTGCTATATTTAATGGTATAATGATTTTCGAGGACCACCAGTCCTCAAGCCTTATAATAAGGAGCTCTCCCGATTCAATGTTATCAAGATTTTTCGAATTTGAACAGGGCACACAAGGTTTACACATTCTCACCTCATGACCCGCGGTCCCCAACCGGGCTGCCAGAATTGTCAAAAAAGGATTCAGCATCCGGCATATTCTCTCCGAATGTGAAATCACAAAGAACATCTGCGGTGGGACCCTCCCCAACCTCACGACCCCCCTGGACCTCATGTCCTTTCTTAACATACTTACATATACATACATATGTTGTAGGTATATCTCAAAACCTGCATCATTGAGTTAAGTCAGTGATTTCACCGAGATCGGAATCGGTTAAATAATATGGGATTTTTCGTGCCCACAAAAACGGTAGAGAAAAAACTACCCACAAAAGACCCACGTCCTATTAACCAATTATTTGCATTTCCAAACTCCACCGAGGTATTAACATGCATGCATATATGTATAAAGGTTGATCAAAATCACCTCTTCTTTGGGGACAATTTTCGACTTTTAATGCCCATATTGAAATCTACCTTTTTCTGCTGGTTGCCACCGAAAGATCTAATCCGCAGTATATTTAGAAGATAACACTATTAGCGAGTAATTTGTTTGATTGGAAGACGCGTTAATTTCCTAAAAATTTTTAATCCCAAAATTTCAATGTCGTTTCGTCTCAAATGAGAATTTTTTTCCAAACAGTAGGTACCTAATCATTTTTGCAAAAAAATTTAAACATTTTGTTTCTTATGCCACATCTCAGTTAATATTATAACTAATATGTGGCTCAAAATATGTTACATAGATGTTGAGATTTGTATGTATCTTGTACACCAACACCAGTTTAAAATAGTAGTTTCGTGAAAAACGCGATACAAAAATAGTTTAAATGCTCATTGCAATTTGCTATTACTTAGGTAATAATTAGAGTTTTGACATGCGGACATATTCTGAAAAGTAACCCCTTAAGTGAATTGTAAAGGAAACGTACGCCAAACGAAGGAACAAATTTTAAAATTCCAGCGCTCAAACTGCTTCCTGATTTTTTTCGGATCGACTTGAAGCCGGCTTCAAGTCTACATGTTAACCGTGGTATAAAGATGAGTTTTAGCGTTCATTTAATATTCAAAATAGTGCGATGATGAGGCTAGGCTGCAACTCATTTTTTACTAATAAATTAATAGAAGTTTTACTATACATATATTCGATATTCAAAACATTAGTTCGATAGATACAAATTTATTGCAAAATCAAATAAAAAAAAAAATCTTTTCCAGGTATCAAATACAAAAACTTCCCATACAAAATGTCCAAGACACCACAAGTCTACACGCCAATGTCGAAAATCGGAATCAGTCCTATCAACAGATTCGGATATCCGTTTTACAAGACGAAAGTTAGGAGATAGTCAAAAATGTGGTTGTGCTGTGATAGCTGGATTTTTATTGGCCCTTCTTGTGGCAGCAGTCTTTGTTTACATTGGATGTAAGTATTTAGAACTTGATTATTTAAATATTATTTAACAAAATTATTTTAAGTTAGAACGTTTTAATAGGAACATTTTAGCTATCAGAGTTAATATTTTGTAAAGTTGTATTTATGTACATCCTGAGAGTTTTAAGGTAGAAAATAAAATTATTGCTGGATTCTCATACTTATTTTAAAAATTTAAAGTGGAGTCGGCAAATTTTGTATAAGCAAACTTACAGTATAAGTACGGAGAAATAAAAAATTAAAAAATTTACAGGTCACAATTTAATAACTTTCAAGCTGAGCAATTTTTATAAGCATATAGGCAGAAATTTTATTTTGGATGTTAAGTTCTGAAAAACTATTTGAAATATATGTATGTTTTTCTTATTAAGTAGACATAAAATTCAGTTTTAGTACTTGCTTAATTAATAGCACTAAATAAAAGACGTTTCACTGAAATTTTTGTATTCTATAAAATATCGATATATAGACAGATTTTGATTGTAATGGGATGTAAATGCTAAATGAGTAAGAATATAATAATAGTAAGCTATTACTTTAGTGTGCTCATTTTAAAACTGCAGATATAATTAATATTTTGAATCTAACAATCCTTATTCTTAAAGATACGTACCTACGACCGGATCCTCTTCCCCAGAGAATATTTAGAGGACGATTTAAAGTCATCCAAGGCGATAGGTGGTCAATGGATCTTGCTGACCAAAGCTCTTTAAGATTTCAACATAAATCCAGGGATTACAGGGAAAGAATAAATCTAATAATTCGTAGATCTGATCTTCGGGAAGCATTCGAAGGGAGTGAAGTTTTAGCGCTTGATGGGTAAGATTTGTTGTTTACATATACTATTGCATTTTAAAGATTGAAATGTCTTATTTTTATACATTTCATTATATGTTTCCTTTTTATTCTTTTTATATGCATAGAACTGATGATGAAAACGATCTCCTCGTCCATTTCAACCTCTTATTTGATCCTTATCGAGGCTTAGTTTCAACTGCAGACCTCTTAGCAATTTTTGCAGAAGAAATTAACTCAAAGCAGTCAAAATATTTGGCAAATCTTACGATTGGTCCAGATAGTCTCTTTATAAAGGAAGTCACTGGACTGATAGAGGAACCTAATCCAGCCTCAGTTTCATCAGATATTAAAGAGGAAATAATAATTTCGCCAACAACAACCCCCGCCCCTCCAAGACGTTGTGAGCCACTTAAACTCAGCTATTGTAGATCGGTTGGCTACAATATTACAACATATCCGAATTTTCTCGGACACTATTCGATAGAAGAAGTTGAGGCTGATGTGATCGCTTTTAGGGAACTTGTGGATGCAGAGTGCTTCAGAGAAGCATTTGATTTTGTATGTCGTCTACTTCAACCGCCCTGCGAAGTCCACGAACCTTTCGAACCTGTGCCTAGGGTGGTGTGTAGGGAATATTGCCAAATGTTTGTGAAAGGATGTGGGAACAGGCTGCCTGAACGATTCAAAAAGTATTTCGATTGTGAAGCTTTCCCAGAGTCGACGGGAATGCAATCTTGCAACTCGAAGCCGAGATGTTCGGAGGATTTACAGACAAACGCTTTGTCACCAAGACTTTGTGATGGAATCGCAGATTGTCCAGATCTCTCCGATGAAAAATTTTGCTCGTTCTGTCCACCTGGTTCCTTGTATTGTGGAAGGGGTCGAGGTTGCGTCCTGAAAAGACAAAGATGTGATGGAAAATCGGACTGTCCTGATGGATCTGATGAAAAGGATTGTTGTAAGTAATGATTTGTGGCTCTGTTGTACTTTTGGTAGAAGTTAACCCTGAAAGGAAGCATTAAATGTTGCGAATTTGGCTTTATGGTCTTCAATTGCTTGTAACTTTTCGTAATATTTTTCAAAATGCAAAAAAAAGTTGTTTTTACAAAGTAATTTTTATTTTTTTTTTTTTGTTTTTGCAAATTTTATATAACAAAACAATACACGGAATTTGTAGTTGTATCACTGTTCTTTAAGGGAAAATAATAGTGGAACACTAAAAAAGTTATTAAGATTTTTTTTCGCCTCTCCTAAAGGTTCGAATAAATTTGAAAAATTTTTAGTATTGCAGGTAACTCAGCTGAATTTATATAAAACTACAAATTTTTACTATGTTTAACGTTATGTTATTTTATGAAATTATAGAATGATAATTAATTAGCACGATTATTTATTTCGAAAGACCGAATACAATTCCGACGTCGGATATCTTTTTTAAACCATAGTTAATAACAATTTGAATTTTCATTGTAGTCGGCACATTCTGGTATAAATATCCCTCCTTTTATATTGCTTGCACATATTTCACTATACTATATCCCACTCATAATCAGCCTGTGGAGTTGCCTGAGCTCCAAGAAATGCTAGCACTAGAATGGAGAAATTTTTAATAAAATTATAAGCAACGAAAATGCATAACATTTATTTACATATAAGTATAATTAATTTTTTCAACAGCCTTTAAATAGGACTCGAACTTTCTGAAAATTTTAGATTTTCGTACTAAAACAAAATTTTAAAATAATTTCTGTCAGGAAAGGCGCTTACAATAGTCAGTAGAGTGAAAGGCAAATCTCAAATAAATTTATATTACATTTTAAAATTGAATAATGAAATTGTTGCTTAAAATAAATGAATGAAAAGAGATGCTAAACGTAATTTATGAATGTAACTCTTACCAAGAAGTAATATTTGCGTAAAGATTTTCATTTCAGCGGATTGAAACACTTTCTACTGAGGACAAACTCTTTCTAAGAATCCAACCGATTATTATGGCGTATTTATTCAAAAAAAATTGTCTCAGTAGTGGTAACACCGTTTTCTTATTTACTGAGAATTATTTTACGGAGATTTTTGAATGTAGGAATATAGAATTTATTTTGAAGTCATGATAAGAAAATAAAATATATCATGATTATTTCTGAAATTGAAAACCAATTATTATTTCCTCAAGTTTTAGCTAGCTTACATTTGAACGTTTTAAAAATGCTCAAATTACAGGCCGAAAATGCATTTTTTTCGCCCATAGTCCGAACAAAGGGACAATCAAATATTCCATTTAATGCACCATTAAAAATTGTTTTAGTTAGTTATTTAAAGGTTGGAATCAACAATTTACTTCAAGAAAATTAAGTTTGTACAAAAAATTACGAACATAAAAGCAACTCAATAAATATTTACATAGACAGTTGATTGTTAAGATAATTTAACTTTCTAATGATCTTGAATTGTTTTGAATATTTCGCAAATGGATCTCTTTTGTTTAAAATAAGAGTGACGAGTATGGATTTACGCAGGTGGACTGTCGTCCCTGAAACTTGGAATTAAGTGGAAAATTTCATGAGACTTTATTTGGCGCCTAAAAAATCTCCAAATTAGATCATTTTATTTATGAAAATTGGCTTTAAACAAATTGCTTGTATCAAAACATAGTTTTTACGAAAAATTTCATATTTTTTTGGTTTAATTCATAATGACAAACAATACATGGATTTTGTATTTGAAATATTGCAAAAATTTATAGTGTTTAGAATATGATTTATTTAAGAAAACATATATAAATATATGATATTTTTGCAGAAAATTTATATTATTTAAAAAGAAAATATATATTAAAGTACATTTGGGGCTGATAATGTTCAAAAGAACTGCTTCACAGAATCAACTAATTTAATTTATACCCTTAAAAGGCATAGCGAAATTGCATTTTTTTGGTTTTTCGCTGCTATTATGTATCTTACACGTTTTGCTTCTTTCTGTATAGAATGCTATAACTGGATATTATAATAACAACGAATATGTTTTAGAATAATTGAAACATATTAGTATCGCACTTTCAAGGTTAATTTTAGTAGTTTTTAATAACATTTATTTAACTTAGTTCTTTTGTACATTAATGGTTGATTTTTTCTAACCTTTCAGTATCAATTTCCCCACTTGTATCGTATCTGACAACACCACCACAACTGGTTCCTTATTTACCAAGATTTTATCCAGAAGGATATGCTGTTTTTTCTGAAAAGGGTTTAACAGGCAAACTTTGCGCCGAGGGTTTAGAGAGTAACTCGAACTCTATAATTCGACATACAGTCGCTGAATCGTTATGCAAGTCTTTAGGATACGAGTAAGTCCAACAATTGCAATATTAACCTAAACACAGCTCAATACAAATTACATTAATTACAGAAACGTTCGTTACGTTGAAGTTCAGAATGACACTGAGCCTATTACAGACTACGTCAGAGTCCTGGATCCACATGCAGCGGAAATATCTTTTGTGAGGACAGGATGCCATGACCGGAAAGTCCTCTATGTCGGATGTGCTGAACTTAAATGTGGAGTCCAGTCAGTGTATTCATCCAAACATGGACCAATTTTACCAAAGATGGCATCACCTGGAGATTGGCCTTGGCTAGTGGCACTGTATAGAGAAGATACTCATGTTTGTGATGGAACCTTGGTAAATAGATTTATAGTAACAATAAATTCAATTTAATTAATTTAATATTACATTCCAGATATCTTCCGATTGGGTTCTAACGACTGAATCGTGCTTCCAAGGGCAACCCAAAGCAACGTGGTTGGCTGTTTTTGGGTCAGTACGTTTAAATGCTAATGCTCCTTGGACACAAAGGAGGCGTATTATCGGAATGGTTAAAAGTCCAGTAGAAGGTTCGACAGCTGCTTTAATTCGATTAGAGACTTCTGTTATGTTTTCCGATTTTATACGACCAATTTGTCTACCTGATGAGCTTACAAGGAATAAAAAACCAGAAATTGGTCAATTTGATATTACTTCGAATAGAGCGCCTAAGGCTGAGAGATTGGGAAGTGATTTAAATACAACGACAACAGAGAAAGTAACTAAAAAGCCACCAATTAAGGAAATTCACAAATTTTTCCTTTCACCTGTGATAAAAGATGACTCTACTGAAAAGTCTGAAAAAGTAGAAAGCGTAGAACATTTCGAAAAAGCTGAATTTATGCCAAGAGCAGTGGCTTTAACACAATTTGAAAATTATCCATTACCTGAGAAAACTCCACAAACACAGTATTATGCTCAGATGCCTGAAAGTGTCAGTCCAACCCCTCTACCTTTGAGGTATGTGACACCAAAAGTGGTTGATCAGACTTGGAGCAGTTGTAACACCCTTGGGTGGTCACGACAGAGAGACCATTTACAGAGGGTACAATTAAAAATTGGCGATATGGCTCCTTGCGAAAATATCTCCATTGCCACTGTGAATAGCATGTGTACGGAAGCTACTTACCAAAAATATGACTGCACGGTAAGTACCTATTGAACAATTTTTAAATTTTTATCTAAAAAACTACAATTAAGTTAAGTAGTCTTTCTATACATTGTAGTGAGGATAGACCATAGGAATTCAGACCAAAAATCATATATTTAAATACCCAGTAATTTAATTAATTTATTTAAGAGTATGCCAAAAAATTAAAATTGCAGTAACTATCTTATTTATAGAAAACATTTTCAAAAGTGGTCAGGAACGTCACTCGGAAAACTTAAAAAAGGTTTTAGTTAAAGTAATAGAAAGCCTAACAATTACCAAGGAAAACAAACATTTTATTTTTTTTAACAGCAGAACAAATGGTAGGACAATTCTATAAACAATTTTTCCATGGATTATAACGAAAGTTCTAAATTTGTCCTCGTTTTCAAATTAAATATATGTATTTAAACCCGTATTTTTAGACTTTTTGGATAAACAATTAAAACACATATAGAAACCTGTAAGATGTCTTAATTAAAAGCTCAATCTAGAAATATACAATGTTTACAAAACTTTCTAAAAAACATTGAGGAAACATGTGAACGGTAGCTTATTATTTTCAATCACCTTTGACTTGTATGAAATAATTTATGAAAACAAGTTCTTTCCACGTCAGTTCGAAAAGTTTATAAGCTTTTTGAATTTTTGTATAAAAACTAATCTTAACATTTGTTTTAGTAATGTTAGTTCCTGGAACAATTCGTTATATTTGAATTATTTTTCATAAATAGTAAAAAACCCATTCTGCACATCCCCACTTTTCATAAAAACGAAAGCCATTTGAGTATTCCCTTTTTATGAAATACATAACTTGTGGAAAAAATCCTATAGAAAATCGTTGGCATTTGCTCGGTCGTATAATGTTGACTTGTGTTATGAATAAATAATAAACGAGTAATAAAGTATTAGTAGTAATGTGAATTAAATTTACTTTGTTCCTGTTTGTACATTCGATTTCTGTGAAAATCAATTGATGTATCTCTTTGTGTATCTTATTTCCTAACATCCAGTAATTTAATTAATATGTGTATGTATATATTCGTTAAATCTCACAAGATTTCATCGTATAGGGAACCATTCACATTCAACGAGTCGTTAATATCTTCATATTAAGAAAGTTACCCACATTCACAACTTTATTGATTTTTACAAAAAAAACTGTATGACCGTAACTTGAGGACCATTTCGGATAACATTGGATGGTTCCCACAATTTCTTCTTAATTACAGTGTCAATACCGCATTATAAAGGATAATGATTCCACACTTATTTAATTTTCTAGAATAATTTTATTTACCATGAGAGGTGACTGTACAATTAAAACAGGAATAAGTTATTAGGAATTTATAATTGTGCTCTAGAGATAATTGCTGACTGGACACCATAACTGAAATTGGTGGTTCGAACACTTTCGAGGAATCTAATTGAAAGCAAAAATCGAAAAATACACAACAGAAAAAAAACGCTTCCCCCGATGTCTTTTATCTTATGTTATCTCAAAATAAGCAACCACAAAAATAAAAACCAAAACTTTGAAAAACAGCTTTATATTTTTAAAAGGGTCTATTCTGAGATCCGATTCACGTGAAAAAATGAAGTAGTATCATAAATGGGAGGTAAAAATTATGTAGTATCGATTGTTTTGTGAAACCGAATGAAACATTTTTATTCGATTACGTGAATTCCGGAATAGATATGTATATGTTAGGTGGAAATATCTTTTTCACGTGAAGCGAATCTCAGAATATTAAATACATATAAATCAATCACCTCGCATCTTTAATAATATATGAACATTATGTAACTTAACTATTTTAAATTAAAATAAAATAAATAATACTAATATCTTCAAACATCCAATTAATTAAATATTTTAAATCGTAGTAATAGTCATTATCTTCATAAATAAGTTCAGGAACTATAACCGAATGGACTTAGTGTTAGACTTATCGGACTTTGATATACTCTTCTTTGTTTCTATATAAGGCTGAAACCGAGGAGTTTTTGCATTCTGCGGGTAGGATCCAATGAAGCAGTTTTGCTTGAATACAGGCGTCCAGTTATTTTTACAACCTCCTTTTACATAGTTTCCACAGTTTTGGCTATCTTCTATTGCACCTTTGTTGTTCATATCGTAAACTTTCTTGAGATAGAGAACTCGTTGGCAGGTTGGAAATATTTTCAATAAATAGTCAAAAGATTCCTTGTCAAATATAAATCCTTCGATATCACAAAGTTGTAAGTAAGTCTTGTCTTCTTTATTTAATCCAAATTTGCTGATCGCTACAATTAATATAAAAAAATGTTTTTAGTAAAATAGTTTTAATTGATTACGCTTCTATTTATAAAATTAACATGAAAATAAGTTGGTTTTGAAATCTAGGAAGCAACCTCAACAAGTACGTACGAGTAACGAAGAGAATAAAGCAATCTGCCTTAGGTAGATAATTTAATTCAAACTAAAAGTAAACTTAAAAATATTGCATTTTAATTCATAAAAATAAATAAGTTAGTCTTCTTAAATAGAATAGAATGATAATTACATTGTTAAAAACTATTCTTTGTAAAAATGTCAAGAAGTTCAACCTTATTTTCATTTTATATTCAAAATCGCTGAGTGATTCCTGATTGAAATTTAATGCAAGTATAAATGAAAAATTCGAATAGTGATTAAAAAGTTCGAAAAATATTCCATTTTTCCCGAATTTGTAGCACTATCACTTTAACACCAGTTGAGTAACACACAAAATACACACAATCATGTGAAACAGAATTATAATTCTTCTCAAAAGAATTTAAATTTGAACGGATTCAAATTTTGGATAAAAATAATAAATCCTCTACCCCTTCTCCCACCGCGTTTAAAGATTACAAAGCGATATAAAAGGGTTAACATTTTTTATAGACGATGCCTTTATTTGCGAAATGGATTATGCATGTATTTACATATGAATTCGTATAATTTTTTTTTGTGTTTGTGTTTATCGATTTAGAAAGGGGAAAAATTATTGGGTATAAATTTATTTGTGAAAACCCTAAATATCTTGTATCCTGTATTTTTAATGAAATGACATTTGTTTTAAATGTTAAAGAAACGCGAACTGTATGTCGGGTTGGAATTTATCGTCCACAAAACAAAAAAAGATAACATTTCCTAAAAAGTTCTTATAGTTCGATGATGTTCTATTGAAATTCTGAAAAGTGCCCTTAAATCCATTCGCTGCCGAGAGCATATTCAGCTAAATATTCAGCAATTTCCAACTACGAGTATTCTCATAGTTGGCAGTCAATGTGTTAATTTAAAGTGTAGTTCTTTTTAAGGGGTTGTTTCAAAGATTGCTAGTTTTTGGAGAAAATAAAATAAACTATAAAAAGTTTTTTATACGATGTAGAGCGAATTGTGTCTGAAGAAAAAATGAACTTTTGACTTAAAAACGTTTAGTTTTGTATACGTAAAAAAGTATAAGAATCTTTTTTGTGGAGAACTTTGTGATCCGTTTTCTGAAAGACTAGGGAATGTTGATTTTAAATCTCTGAAAAAAATTTATAGTATCCACACTGATATTTATTTCACAATTATTGTCTAAAAACACAATAAAGGTAATTTCTTTGTCTTTCGCTTTTTATAATAGTTTCACGTTAACACCGTCGAGTTAAAAGATATTGCACTATTGTAATTAAAAACTAGACTAACAACCAAAACTTATCAAGATTTACACGTTTGAGTAATTACACTTTGTAAACAAAAATCGATAAAATAAATGAATAATTGCGGATACCTACCAATTTCAATGAAATCCCCGTAACTCAAACAATTATCTGAATAAATATTATTTAAAACACCACAGTAAGCAATTCGTAAGGATACTTTTCTGGACGGAATTATCATAGTTTAAATTGTCTTCACTGTTCACTTCGCGTTTATAAAAACAATTTCACTTAGCGAAGTACTTCTTTTGGATTCGATTCACGCTCTGCGGCAGTTGGAAGAAGAATGCGCGCTGCCGGCCGGCTGCGCGTGTTTAATCGCGCGTTTTGCCTTCTTGGGCAAAAGAAGAAGGGTCGTGGTCCCGTGGAACTTCCCCTTCGCGCGCAGCGACCCGATCATATGGCCGTTGCAGAAAACATGTCTCAACATGATGAAGCCGATCACGCATGCGCTTGCACCGAAGTGAGTCACTGCGTTCTGTTTATGTTGCCGAAAGGTACGAATTTTTTATTATGTCTGATTCATTTCGGATTTTTATGTTAAGTAGATTAAAAGAAAGTGACTCCTCACACTAGGTTAATTTGGTCAACTGTCGATCAATGAGAAGTTGTGGCAATAAATTGGTGCATGCGTAGGCTTGTTGAAATCATTTATTGATATGAGATTGAGACTGGCAAAACGAGAATAAAGATCATATAAAAAACAATGAAAAAGAAGCTTACATATTTCGGAAGCATACCATAGATTTGATTCCTCTAATCCCAATCCTCTATCCGCAGTTTTTACCACCGGTAAGTCATTGAAAGCAAAACTGTAAAATAATGAATTATTTTTGGAACCCATTACAAACAACACTCAGTACTACCACAGATAATACAACCAAGAAAAATTACAAGAACCGTTATCTTCAAAATATTTAATTACCAGCATAAAAATGCTCACTCTACCATTGTTGGGTAATGCTAGGTAATGCTTAGAATTTCTAAGTAATGCTAGATAACGCTAAGTGTAATGCTTCTGAAGCTGAAGTATGATAATGATGAAGTACCGATATCATTACTTGTTAATAATAATTAAATTTTTTGAAGTACCAATATTGGTAATGTTATTTATTTTTTGTTTAGTTTTCATTACTTGCACTGATAATTGTAACGGAATGTGAAGCAGATGTAAGACTTTCTGATTAAGTGACTTTCTTCTCTTCAGAACTAAATTAGAATTTATCGAAACAGTTTTTTGATGTTGTTTTCAAGAGTTTTGATTTGATAATAATAACTTTTTAAATTCAAAACATCATAATGGTAGTTGGAAGCCTAAATAATTTATACATAGGACTTAGATTTTGTTTCACTGAGTATCAATTTGTCAATTTGAACGGAACAAGAAAGAGTAGATCACTTGTTTCATTAAACTTCATTTTAGAAAATATTTTAATAAAACTAAATTGTTGCAACCTAGTTTAACAAGTAGACGGTTTAAAATTTTACCCAAAGAATTAGCAATAGTATACAAGTTTCGAGTTTGCAGTTATACAACAAACAACGTTTTTGTCAGACTGCTAATGAACTTGAGGCTTTTTATTACAATTGTGATGCCAAATATTTTTCCAATATTTATAAAGTTTTTGAAATTCTGTGTATACATATATTCACAAAAATTTAAGATTAAGTAGAAAATCCCCTCCCCTGAATGGATTAACTTCACTGTCTATGCGTAGAAATGAAATCTATAGACATATGAAAAAAAAAATTGTTTTCCTAATAATAATACTATTAGAATTTAAAGGTACAAATGGAAAGAAAATATTCCCAGAAGAGTAGGTGGAGGCTTAAGCGCTTGCAGAAAGAAAAAGTAAGAAAATTGCGCAGAAAATTTGATAATTTCAGGCAACTTTTAACGAGCTCAGTCGATTCGGTAGAGCGTTGAACTTTTAATCCAACGGTCCGGGGTTCAAGTGCTGCTCGGGCAGAATCACTTTTTTTTATGAGTTATATCTCAACTTATGGTTTACTGCTTTATCGCTTCTGCAAGCGCTTAAGCCTCCACCTACTCTTCTGGGAAAATTTTCTTTCCATTTGTACCTTCAAATTCTAATAGTATACCAACTTTCAGAAATATGTTCGATCGGTTTTTTTTTTAAAACTTAACACTTTTAACCGCCCACCCGCGCTCTTCGCCTCCAATGCGCCTTCTGAAAAATGGACTCAGGCTTTGACGACATCTTTGGAAACTTATGAGACAAAAATCATGACTATGTTCGATCAGTGCAGTTTTATGTAGTGTAGCCAGCTCTTAGACTATTATAATTTCAAAAAAATATTTAACACGTGTTTTTTCCTTTTTTTCTATCCGATGTAAATTTCGCGATATACATATTTGAAAATGTGTAGATATGCTTGATGCAAATCATAAATGATTTTATTAAATTATAATATGATAATTAATTAACACGATTATTTATTTCGACAGACCGAATATACAGTTTTGATGTCTTTTTTAACCTATAGTTAATAACAATTTGAATTTTCATTGTAGTCGGCACATTCTGGTATAAATATTCCTCCTTTTATATTGTTTACACATATCTCACAATATATCCACTCATCATCATCCGGTATAGGAATTGCCTGAACTCCAAGAAATGCTAGCACTAGAATGGAGAAATTTTTAATAAAATTATAAGCAACGAAAATGCATAACAATTATTAGATGTAATTAATTTTTTCAACAGCCTTTAAATAGGACTCGAACTTTCTGAAAATTTTAGATTTTCGTACTGAACCAAAATTTTAATATAATTTTTGTCAGGTAAGGCGCTTACAATAGTCAGTAGAGTGAAACGCAAATCTCAAATAAATTTATATTACATTTTAAAATTGAATTATGAAATTGTTGCTTAAAATAAATGAATGAAAAGAGATGCTAAACGTATTTTATGAATGTCTTACCAAGAAGTAATAATGGCATAAAGAAATTCATTTCTGCGGATTGAAACACTTTCTACTGAGGACAAACTCTTTCTAAGAATCGAACCAATTATCATGGCGTATTTATTCAAAAAAAAAATTGACTCAGTAGTGGTAACTTCGTTTTCTTAATTATGATAGAATATGAGAACAAGGAAGTTATTTTGAAGGCGTTTGTTCAAAGTTTCTCAGTCGCGATGAGTGAGAGCAAAGCATCTAATGCACAGCTGTGATGGAATGTATTGAAATTAAAATCTTAAAAAGGCAAACGAACTTTAGGCAGCTATCACTACTACCTACTACTGTACATATGTACATGTGTAGGTATGTATACTTATTTCAAGCGAGGTTCTATTACTTTTTTAAACCAACTCTCTTTTTCGCTCTCTCTTTTTTCATAAACATTACTAATTGTAAGTCGACTCTTATTATTCACTATATTGTATTCTTTAAAAAAATTATTAAAATTAGTCCTTTTATGTTTCTGTACTTCGAAATAAAAAATCCGGAACCCTTATAGGACTGCTTTCTTTTCCGTTTGTCTGTTTGTCTGTCTGTCCGTCAAAACTATTTTTATCAGCAACGGTTAGAGGTATCGAGTTTAAATTAATACCAAATAACCAAATAATAAATTTTCTAACTCAATGCAATAAAAAGATACGACTTTCATATTGGTAGACTCCTAGCTGACGAGGAGCTGAAATAACATACTTGCCTTACAAATAATAATAAACATAAATTAACTCAAGAATTTATTTCGATATCAGAACAGATTATCGCAATTTGGAAGTTCAATGTATTCATGACATGCCGGAATATTAAGCCCCTCTTCGTGTTGCACTTTACACTGACGACAGAAAGCCGACTGAGGCATTGGAGGAATTGCCTGAACACCTAGAAATCCTAGAACTAAAATGAAGATATTTTTAGTAATTATAAACAACGAAGTAAGACAATTATTGCAAGTAATTTTTTTAACAGCCTTTAACACTTTCTTTTACCCCTACTGGGAGAATATGTCCTACCGCGTTTCAAAAAATCATACGGCTTTCACAACTAAATAATTTTTAAATAAATACAAATAAATATATGTATACTTATATCATATTTTTTAAACAAATCGTTGGCCACAAACTAGATACTTATTGGGAAATATTTTCCCACCGTCAATCTTTACTGAGATTATTTATCCCAGAATAATGTTTAGGACCAATGTACAACACTTTTTTCATTCATAAGTTGATATAATTCATAAAAATTTCGTAAGCTAAAACTGAATATAACAAAAAAAACTGTAGTGAAAGGGTTTTAAAAAGTTGGACTCTAACTTTCTGATTCACTTACAATAATTAGTAAAGTGAAAGGCGAAACTCCTGAAACTACAATTACATTTTAAAACTGAATAATGAAGTTAAACATATTTTATGAATATGTAAGTCTTACCAAGAAGTAATATTTGCGTAAAGATTTTCATTTCAGCGGATTGAAACACTTTTTACTGAGGACAAACTTTTTCTAAAAATCGAACCGATTATCATGGCGTATTTATTCAAAAAAAAATTGACTCAGTAGTGGTAACTTCGTTTTCTTATTTGCTGAGAATTATTTTTAAGAGATTTTCGAATATAGGAATATATGTATGTATGTAGAATTTATTTTTAAGTTATGATAAGAAAATAAAATATATCATGATTATTTCTGAAATTGAAAATCAATTATTATTTCCTCAAGTTTTAGCTTTCATTTGAACGTTTTAAAAATGCTCAATTTACAGGCCGAAAATGCATTTTTTTTAAACTGTTGGAATTTCGTGTAGGTATACGGTTAATTTATATACGAATGATTTTAAAAGTTCGCCCACAGTCCAAACAAATGGAAAATCAAATATTCCATTTAATGCACCATTAAATATTGTTTTAGTTAGTTATACTTATGTAAATGTTGGAATCAAAAATTTACTTCAAGAAAATTAAGTTTGTACAAAAAATTACGAACGTAAAAGCGCAATTCAATAAATATTTACATAATTGTATCACTTAGAGATAAAACAGTTAAGACAGTTGGTTGTTAAGATAATTTAACTTTCTAATATCTTGAATTTTTTTTGACTATTTTGCAAATGGATCTCTTCTCTTTCGTTTAAAATAAGAGTGACGAGCATGGATTTACGCAGGTGGAGCAGGTGGACTGTCCTCCCTGAAACTTGGAATTAAGTGGAAAATTTCATGAGACTTTATTTGGGGCCTAAAAAATCTCTAAATTACGTACAGTTAAAAAGTTTGTATTATTTATAGACTGTGCGAAGAGTATATGTATACGAATTGATTGAATCGAATTAAACAGTGCTATTCTATTAGATTTTCGAATCAAATAATTTGGAAAATCGAATATTCAACTTATTTCGAATTATTCGAAATAAATAGAAAACAGGAAAAATGAAGCAATAATTTTTATTTCCAATTAATTTCTTTATTATAGAAAACAAATTGAAGTAATATTACGAATCATATTAATTTAGATTTTTATATGAAAATATCAAATAGGACACGCTCTATAGGATGCAAGTCCTATTCATATTTTTCTCCTTTACTTTTTTTATTTAAGGAGCCGAAATGACATAATTGCCTTAATAAAAATAATAATAAAGATGAATTAACTCAAATATTTATTTCGATATAGTTAACCATTTTAACGACTAACATCTGTTATAATCAGAGAATGTCAAGGTCATATTTCTTATTTTAAGTAGAGGTGATCACAATTGTCAAGTTTAATGTAATCGTAGCATCCCGGATCAAATAGTCCTGCGTGTTGTTGCTCTGCTTTACACTGTTCACAAAAGGCCCAGTCAGGCATTGGAGGAGTTGCATGAAGTCCTAGAAATCGTAGAACTAAAAAGAGTTATTTTTAGTAATTATATAAACAACGAAATATGACTATTATAAATAATTATTTCTGTCTTTAAAGAGTTGGACTCCAACTTTCTGAAATTTTTAGATTTTCGTGGTGAAAAAAAATTATTATTTTTACCAAGAAACGTGCTTAAAATAATAAGTAAACTAACAAAACTCCAAAAATTATGATTACATTTTAAAACTTAATAATGAAGTTTTTGCTTACAATAAATGAGTAAAAAGATAACTTAAACGTAATTTATGAATGTAACTCTTACCAAGAAGTAATATTTGCGTAAAAATTTTCATTTTAGCGTATTGAAACACTTTCTATTCTACTGAGGACAAACTCTTTCTAAGAATTGAACCGATTGTTATGGCGTATTTATTAAAATTAACTGACTTGTATCGGTAATTTCTTTCCTTTTTTTTAATCAAACAGATTAGAAAATGAAATCCATTGTAATTATTTCTAAAATTGAAAGCCAATTTTTACTAGGTACGTAAAGCATTCGTTTCTTTAGACTTGAACGTTTTAAATACTATGCTCAAATAACAGTCTGAAAATTGTATATTTTAAAAGTGTTGGACTTTCGTGCATGGCTAATTTATTCGAATGGTTTTAAAAATCCGCCCCCAGTTGTAATCAAGAACGAATCAAATATTCAATTTAATTCAGTATTAAATAGATATTGTTTTAGTTAGTAATATTAATATTGCATATTCAATCCATCGTCTTATTACTAGAAACTTAAGTGAAGTTTGTGCGAAAGATGACGCACATAA
This sequence comes from Machimus atricapillus, assembly GCA_933228815.1. Classification (NCBI taxonomy): domain Eukaryota; kingdom Metazoa; phylum Arthropoda; class Insecta; order Diptera; family Asilidae; genus Machimus; species Machimus atricapillus. Next base: position 26,725,308 of record OW121787.1, on the reverse strand, counting down.
AAGCAATTGCATAAATATTTACATAATTGTGTCGCTTCGAGATAACCAATTCGGAAAGTTAATTGTTAAGATAATTTAAAGACATGCATCGCCCTTGGCGTTTTCATTGGCAGAATATAAAACATGTGAAAAAACGAAAACACTTTACTCAAAATATGTACATATGTATGTATGTAAGTAGATTTACCTACATGGAGAAGTTTCACAACATTAGTTAAACGTTTTTCAATATTTCAAAGTTCGAAAAATTAAAGGTAGTTTACATACATACATATATGAGCTCAGTATGTCCATTCTGCAGTTCTTGTTTTTATTTTTTTAGCATAAAGTGCCGTACATTTTAAGGAAATAACATATCTTTGAAAAACTTATAATACAATATAAAAGAATTCAATGTTTAATGGCTTGAGAGGAGGTCGTAGTTGTTCCATTCTGACTGGTGGGACATTTGATTCCAAAGTTTCACCAATTCTTATTTATAATTAAGTCATTATATGGCATATAACAATGCAAAGTTATTTTAAAGCATAGCTAAGGAATTATTTTATTATCCTCTTTCAATATTTTGCTGGTAAAATTAAATGTTTGATTGGATATGACTGGACGCTAGCTACGTTATCGTTATTTTTATACTATTTCGTGTTCACTGACGAAGTTTGAACAAACTATTAGAATTTTCCAAGTTTTTTATTTATTCTGTAATTGAAAAAAACATACTGTACCTATTTATAAGCCTTTCTAAAGGGATACAAATGTATACAGGGTGCTTTGCTAACATCTGCAAGTATGATGCATGAAATTCGATGCGTGAGGTTGGTTGAGAAGATTTCGTATGAATTGGGGAGTTTTTTCAACACTCGATCAACATACATACAGTGCTGAACTACGCTAGCCTAAATAACTTCTTACATTGGCTGGTCTCTAGCTCGGGGTTACGACAAGCTAAGGAGTTAATTAATAATTAATTTATGTTCATATACCGACATCATCGTTTTGAGCAAATCGGATTTCAGGTTACTGGTAGGCTATTTTCTTTTCTGTCCATCATGTGGTTAGAAATCATCTTCATAAAATAGGTCTGTTTGTTCAAACAAAATGTCGACTATATTTGGAGGACGAGGAAGAAACAACTCACATCCTTTATTCACATCATAATATTCCATTTTTTAAATACATTTTCCGCAGATTTTTTTATTACATTTAGTACAGACGGCCTTACTATTCTTGTTTTGCATGATATTTGAACTTGACAAATCAACAGTTTTTCAACATTCGGTATATAAGATAGAGACGTGAAGGTATTTTCGGCTTCATAACTATAGTTGGTAATAGATTTTTAACTAGTAAATTGACAAGTTTGAACATTAAAACTATCGCATCAGATAGTTTACAACAAATTTCTATAAGAATAAGAAATAAGTTACATCTATATGTGTGTAAAACGACCAACTTGGGGGGGAATTAATATTTGTATACATTACATAATTTTATTAAAAACCAACACACGCTTAAAAAAAATTATTTTATCTTTTCCAAATACGAGTATATAGCAATAAAATCGTAAGTGAGTCAAATTGACTCGCTCCGGCAACCTAGTGCTAAATATGTATCTCTAGAATCTATCTACACCACCATATGGATAGGCCCTCCTAAATAATAATAATGTTAATAATAATAAAATATGGATTATTAAAGCATGGAGCTTTAACTACAGGTTATTGTTAAAATAATGATAATAAGAGTAAATTAAAAATATAAGCCCTTTTCACTTTTGCTTCCATTGACTAGACAGACACTAAAGTCTCATCATTAAGTTTAATTTTTGTTCGGAACTTTTAAAAGCAGCTATTAATAAATCGCTCAAGTTATTCGCGCTTAAATCCCTATTCCCTTAAACTTCTTCTATTCTACTAAATGTTATATGTTTACAATTGCAGGAAGAAGAATTCGCTGGTACTCCAGTCCAGTGCTTGATACCAGACACAAATCAGTGGGCATTAGTTGGAGTTTCCTCGTGGCGAATTGCATGTGCTCCAACAGGCGTCGAAAGGCCGAGAATGTACGACAAAATCACATCGAACTCTGCATGGATACGAGACACCATCAACGCCATTTAGTATAAATTTATTAGCGATTTTCAACTAAATACTCTGAATGACTGAGTGAATTGTAAGTACAGTGTGCGTGAATGTGTCTGACGCTTAGACCTTTAACAATAATTTTTTCACTTTCCCACATTGCATTTTTTGGTCGACTGTGCTGCCATTAAGTTTAATATTTTTATTTTATTTTATATTTTTTGTATATGTAATTTTTAATTTAATTTATTCCTTCTGTGACGAATATTTTTGAAGTTTACCTTAGCTTAGTTATACATATCTCAAACAAAGATACATAATATATTTTGTTATGTCGTTATAAAAACAAGGGCTTTGAATTGATTTTTTATTTATTTCGATAATTTAATTTAAAGTTTTTATTATTCTCTTCCACACTTTAAGCAGAGATACGTTCTTTCGTCCAGGATTCTCCACAACGTTTATAAAGAATCCGATCGGCGATGGTTTGACGACCAGCTTCATAAAAATCCATTGTTTCTGCGATGACTCGAAAGGCAGTGCTATATAAAATTATAAGATTTACAAAATATAGCAATGTCGCTGCGTAAAAATTTACTTACTAAGATTCTGGTTTTTTCAGTTCCTCACCACTTTCATACCTGCGAAGTAGCTCATCATGTCTCGATTTTTGTTCTTCCCACACAACTGGGGTTCCACAGACGCATATGTGACTTCGAATTTTCGCAAACACGGGTTCTTCTTCCCACAATTGTTGTACTTCATCTTCGGGAAGTTCGACAGCTCGTCCATTAATTCTGATCTGCGAAAATTAAATATTTTAACCCTGGAAGTAATAATTTATGGTTACACGTACATTTAAATCAACAACCCCAAAACCCCTTTTGGATTTATTCCATCAAAATTATTTTGGTCGTTTTTGCATAATATTTAATGTTTTTTAGCTCCACCGATTTGAGCTGAGCGTTAATGAAACAGCATTACTTTTAAAAAATACCTAATAAACTAATTCAGAAAACTCTTAATACTAAGTTATCCGATTTTTACAAAAAAAAAGTTATTTATTCAAAAATTTATATATGCAACGTTATATCGATTGATAACTCGGTTGGTGCTTGAATTAAAAATTTACTTACTTGACGGGCAATAGTATTAAAACTAGGCAGAAAAATAAGAGCAACTCTGGGATCTTCCTTAATTTCTTCATATTTTCTCATATTTTTCTTGGTGACAAAGCAAACATCTGAAGATTTCAAGCCTCGGTAAAGCATAGTACGATTCGCCACACCAAATTCACTGCAATTACGAAAATATCGGAAAATAATTTAAAATTTAAAATAAAAAGCATATTGCGGTTACATACTCATTTCTTGTTGCTAATTGCATGGTAATACTAAACATTTTAGTGCATTCGACGTACTCTTTAATAAATTTATTAAACAAATCAATTGGATTATCTGGTGGATTTGCTATCTTCCATAATTCTGATTGCTTCTCCTAGAAGAGTGTTAGTTAAACTATACTTAAATGAAAATTAAAAATAAGTTTCTTACCATTGCAGTTTTTATCGAATTTGTTGTAGAAAATTAGAAAATAACCTGAAAAAGTAAATATTATAAATAAAATATAAATCCATGTTTTGTTGACTAAAGCAAAGATTAGTGGATGAGCAGCCCCGGCTCAGCTTATATTTTTTTAAAAGTTCATGATGCTTTTAAAACTAAAAAATTAAATTTAATTTCTGTCTTTAAACATTTAATTTTACAAAAGAAAAACTTTAAAATTGTGTAACTTAAGACAAAAAAATACGGAATATGTATATATTTTTTTTTTGATCCGGAAAATTGAAAACTCCGAAGAGAATGAAATTTTTGAAAAAGAAAAACTTTACTGAGGAAAAGTGTAGAAATGTTTATAAGTACTTTTAACATGTAAAATAGTGCATAAACGTGCAAAATTATTTTTTATGTCCTGTGCCTTTGTAGTATACATTATAACATGTTTTTGAAAATTTAATCACCTTTAACAAGAGACAGAACAACTTCTTGGGGAAAATGTAGCAAAAAACAAAAAGGAAAAGAACAAAGTATAATAACATAAAAAAGTAAAGCAACTAATGAACTTTGAGAAAGAAGTTCTTGAAAAAATGAAGAAATATCAACTTCTTCAAAGTCATGTTAGTTTTGCAATATAAAGGAATTCAAAGTAGTTCGCCCAGAATTTAAATAATTATGTAAAGGTATCTCGGAATTTTTTGTCGCTGGACTATAGTGGCTGTTAACATTGTCACAGATTCTCTTAAAATGTTGCAAGTCGGAAAGAATTTTAGCGTCGGAAATAGCAATTTTAATTTTTTTTTAGTTTGGGAAGTACTTAAAAGCGTTTGAGGATTTATATCGTTTTTCATAAAAATTCATAAAACTAAAATTGAGGATAGAATATGTGGGATAAAATTTCTTCAAAGTTATCCAATCCAATGAAAGTACGTTTAGCCAGCTTTTGGTGATTTTAAGCCACTGTGTGCGATTTTGAATTTTTTAATTTTGACTTGAAAATCGTTATCAGCTACCTCACACACCTTTTATATAAAAATTTTCGTGCAAATTGAACAATGTTTTCATATTTTAATTAGTTTTTTATTTATATTACTAGCTTTTGCCCGCGACTCCGTACGCATCACGCAAAAACTATGTACTGTACCAGTTGCCTAAAAATAAAATTAACACATTTTCCACCTTTTCTTAATTTTCATTATTTTTTCCCTCTATTTGGTCTCTCGAACATAAATAACGATCTCTGGTGGATCGTTGCCGATGCCACATAGTCGGCATTACTGTGCTATCTATTTTACTGAAATTTTTTTTGCTATGGCTACATACCTATGTAGATTTTTTGAGATATATCTTTAAAATGATAAGCAACGCCTTCTATGATTCAAAATACGTTAAGTTAGCATTAAGTTTATTAAATAACGTGAGATCCGGGAAATATTAAATTTAAAACAATCGGAATAAAATATTTTCCTGCGGTAAAATGGAGCCTATATATATATAGGTGAAAACTGCAATTCCATGCAGTAGTTTTTGCAAGATACGCGTACGAACATACAGACAGACAAAAATTGTAAAAACTGTTTTTTTAGCTTCTATGTATTGCTCTAATAAAGGCCCCACCATATTAGTTTTTTATCAACAGGAATCTATAATGTACATACATCGGGCCGTTACAATTTTATAAAGATATATTATTTTAAGTACATTTTTAAGTATTGTTTGTAAAATTATGGTTAATATAAATTTATTTATAAATTTAGTTTATAATATTACAACATTTCAAGAGTATCCTGTTAAATTTAAAAATATCTTGAAATAAGCCACTGACAGACAATTTTCGCAGCCCACCAAAAAACTCTTGAAGAGTTGTACTATCGAAAGATAAAAAAAAAAACGAAAATAATACCCTACCCTCCCTTAAACGTGAAACCACAATTTCGACTACGTGCGACACTTCGGAATTTGCAATTTCTTGCAGTTAGAAAGTTGCCGGAGGCATTTTAGTACATTTTGCGTTCATTCATTTCGTTCATTTTTTACACGTAAAATACGTCACCATCCAAGTCTCGCTCCCACCAAATGCAGAATCGAGTTGCTCCTCGCAGCCGTCAGATGGCTTTTGCCCGGTGACTGTCAGCTCGGTCTCGGTGTAACTAAAAACAAACGCGAGTGATGATAACCATGTAACAGAGTCGTCGCGGTCCGGGAAAATCGAGGTTTCACGCGAAAATGAAATGCAGCTACTGAAATCGAACACGGAATTAATAAAACATCGCGATGGCTCTGATAATGAACGTGAAGAGCGAGGTGTACGACGTCTGGACGGAGCTGTGCAACAACTTTTTACCAATTAATTACCTGACAATGAAGCAAAATTTTGACTTCATTGCCGATGGGGTGGACGTCAACTCGGTTTCGAATGCGCTGTTCTGGTTCCTGGTCCTCCTCGCGCTCGGTTACCTGCTCTTCAGCAAACTTTTCCAGGTAAGTCAAAGTGCTCCCAATCCCCTGGCAGCTCGTTGACAGAACACGGTTCAGAGCGATGCGACCAGATGGCCCCTGCGAGTCCCGGTGTAACTGACACGATTTTTGAATTTTATTGCAGCACTTCCTGCGAACGTCGCGAATCCTCTTCTACAAACGGAAGCAGGTCGTCCGGGCCGTTTGGAATATCGCCTTCACGTTGGCAGCGTTCACCTTCCTTTTTTTCTACCACAAGTACATGATCTCCCCCGAGTTGGTCGACAACTCCGGCAAACTTTTCCCTAAGTACGAGAACACGATTTTCTATAAATCCCAGACGTGCGAGCGGTTCCAGATGTACTCGATTATCTTAATCGCGTTCTTCATCCACTCAGCCTTCCTTGACATCCGGGAGAGCGACTACTGCGAGGCTGCCAACAAGATGCTTTACTCCTTGTCCGTCGTCACCTTGGTCGGGCACAGGTGAGGACCTAAAAATCTCGCAAAACCTTCCTTAAATTTATCTTAATTTTTACAGATACGAAAACTACTTCGTGGTGCTGAACATGAACATGGCCGTTTTTACTATTTTTACCGAGTGCCTTGTGCTCCTTGCCCTGCAGACGCCGAGCAAAAATTTACTCACTTTTCGAATTCTCTTAGGTCTTAGGCTTTTTTCCTGGTAAGATTCTTAAATTGTTTTAGTCTACTTTATCCTTTACTAAAAGCAAACAGTATACTTTTGACTAATAAGTAAACAAATTAAAATTTAAGAGTTGGGCCTAGTTAACTAAATTTTTCTTCGAATAACAACTAAAGTTTCCACTAAATTAATTGTAATTCCAACTAAATTGTCTCAACTAAAGTTGTAAGTTGTAATTAAAGAATCAAACTAGCAACTTTTGTTGGAGACAATTTAATTGCACTCTCAACTAACAACTATTAGTTTTGTTGCAGATTATTATCGAATAATAACTAACAATTAAAAATTTTTGTCTTTGAAAAGAACCAGCGTCGAACAGTGGCCTCTTTTTAATGAAAAATTAGCGCGTGTGGTTTGCATAATTCTTCGTAAGATTTTTCTAAACAATTAAAATACATTTATACATATGTATATGTATATTCTAAATCAGTAGTTCTGTCACTATCGCCCAATTAGGATTTTTTTCTTTAAATAAATTGTAGAATTGCATGTAAAATTAACGTTTTGAAAATTAATGCTTCTTCCGAAGATTTTTCAGTACTGATAATATATATGTACATAGTATATTGAATTTTTACAAATTTTGTTAGTTCAGGCGCTAGCCAGCAACGTGACAAAGATATGAGTTCAAGTTTCAGAGTGATTGAAATTTGTTTTTTATGGTTCTGTAGCAAAACATAGAACCTTATAAACTATGAACCATGTCAGTGCGTCCGTATATCACACTCATTTTATTCAGACACTTATACTCGCTACAAAAAATGTATTAAGGTTTTTGGAAAGAAAAAATTTAAGCCTACGTCCCCTACATGCAAGATGAGGATGAAACAAACAACTTTTTACTTATCCCACAGAGTGTGTTATTGTTGAAAAAGGAAATTAAAATAATTATGAGGCTTTTTAAACCTTTTTCCAAAATTATGCCTCGTTTTTTAAATATTTGTATTCGTATTTTATCGTTTGCAGTCATGCTACGAAACCCTACACAAGCTTGTCCCGACATGCTGTTGACCGTTCTTTTTATAATATCATTTCGAGAAAAACGCATTAAATATTTCAGAAATGTGTTTGAAGCCGCTGCATCGCTATATTTGAAAATAACTGCAAACCTTTCTATACATATTCATATACGCATCATACGCATTTTTATTTTTTTTTCAAGATTGCGAGATGATTTAATTGTTAGTTGTGACAACTATAACTAAAGAATACTTTATTAGTGATGTGCACAACTAAGTTCTTTGCAACTATAAATTGTAGTTATCCATGTCAACTATAACTAATTTAGTTAAGAAAAGTTAGTTGTGAATTCAACTAACAACTAAGTTGTTGAATTTTATTTTTTCTTTCATAAATAACGATTATATTTTGAGTTTTCTTGTTCTCACAATTAATAACAATTATTTTTTTGAGTTTTTGCTTAGCAAGAGAACATAAGCTCATTTCTAGCAAATATCAATGACACTGAATTTTTTTTATAAAATAAATGATTTGTCTTTATACATATGTTACTAATACATCCTAGAAAAAATATTGAAAACAGCCATAAAAACAAACCACTAATTTTGTCCAACATTATGTATGTAAACATAAGGAAAAGTCTTTTACATTAAAAAAATAAAACTCAAATAATAAACGTTATTTTGAGCGAAAACGATAAAATTCAAAGAAGATTTGTTATTTTTGATGAAAAATGAAACTTACTTAAACCAACTACTTACGAAGCAAAAAAAAAGTTAAAATTTTCATCCACGATCGATTGTTCTATTGCAACTAATAAAAGAAAAAATAGTTTTACGACATAAAATTTGCTTTTATAGAAATTAGAACATAAAAATCATTTAAAAATAACAAATTGATCTAGGAACTTGAATCTTAAACTACGCATCATATGTACATACATATATAGAAAAACACAAAAGGCTTCAAAACATTTCGAAATTATCCATGAATTTGACTTTTCATCATAAATTTATTAATTTTATACATAGATGGCGAATTCTAGACTAGGACTCAGGCTTTAATTTAAGTCAAGTTTTAAACTTCTATGATGATCCTCTATTTTTTACTGGTTAGTCAAAAATGCTCAAAATACAGTCCTCAAAATCTGTGCTATTGCTACAAACACTACAAAAAGCAAACCTTAAGGAGGGTGGATATTTTTCTATTATTTTGATACATGACTAATAAAAAAAAAATTTGAAATAAATCGAGACTCAAGAGAAAAAATTGTTTTTGTTGACCGGTGAATCGTTACTTTGAAAATAAAGTCATATTTATGCACATATGTTTGATGGAATATTCTTCTGAATTTAAAAAAAAATTAAAATGCATGAAATTCTAAATTCCGTTTATAGTCCAGATTATTATTATATTTATTCCAAGTCAATCTTACAAGTTAATATACAATAAAAATAACACAATTTAGTGCTAGAATTCAAAATCTACTCAATGTATTTTAAGGGAAATCTTCCAGAATATTATATTTTCTAAGTATTGTTTATGAGCCTCAGACCAAAGAGAGTAATTACTCCAGAATGTTTCCAGAAGCTGGTTTCGTCAATGAATTGTCTCAATATTCCGATATAATGCGTCGCAACTAGTTTTAGTTATTTTCATTTTGCAAGTGTGATATTTATTTTGCTATTTCAATTAAATGAAAACTTAGTTATTCTGTCTCAGAATAATAAATTAACAAATGTTTATTACTATTGTTTAAATCTCTCATAATATTGAAGAATAATAAGTTAGATAGTGGGTGAGCTATTTATATAATAATACGTTAATTAATTATTGCAGTACCACTCATTTCGCTCATTTCGGCGTTTCACCTTTTCAGGTTGCACTGGTTTGTTAATATCCTTCCGTTCAGGTATCTCCTGCCGACGCTTTTTGCGAAGGATTTTAAGCTCTTTTTGAATGCCTTCCTGTGGCTGTGGTACAGCATGTGCATCTGGTATTCGCCGGTTTTGCAGTATTTCTATCATCAAATTTACCACAATACTCCTTTGGATTGCATTGGAGAGGGATCCTCAGCTAAGTAAGTTTCTCGTGAGCTACACATACTATTAATATTTTTATGTTTGGAAATGCAATTTCCGTCTACAGTTGATATAAATAAAATAAAAAATAGGTTCTATCATCCACCCCCACCTTAAATATATTTACACAATTCACCAATAGAATAATAAAACGTCTCCATTATCTCACTTATTCAAAACAACAATTCAACGATCTGCGTTGCGTAAATTTAAACAAAAGAGTTGAATGACACTCCCTCAGTGAATTAACTCAATTTTGATTTACATACAACATTTCAAAACAATTCAAAACAATTTACAATTCGATAAATAACAACAGACAAGAGGGTTGCAGTAGATATGCTGGGTGCTTTTTTTTCCCCCATTTTCATGATTTCCTAAAATTCCCCCAGAGGTATAGACACCCAAGTTTTGGTTCCGCCGTCAGAGTGCGATATTTGAGGAGAGTAATTCAGGACGAAATATTTTGATCTGCGTTTTAATTCGATTTATGGAAACAATTGGAAATAGTTTCTCTTGTGTGTTCGAGAGCAATGTTGGAAACTCTGCAAACTATTAAAACTTGCTAAATTCATTACTTAAGTACCAAAGATTTCTAAAGTAGAGTTCTAAATTTATTGTCAGATAAGTTTCAATCTTCTTTACTTATTCCCTAGAAATTTAATGATTTTTAATTTTATTACATACTTTAATTGAACTTTTTCTCAGGTGCATTCTACTTAAGGATACGGTAGATCAGCGTCACTACAAGGCTCTGAAGAAGGCGTATCTGGAAGTTAAACTGGCTCATCAGAAGGCGCACTCCCCCAGCAGCGCTCAGCCAAATGAGAACGCCTCTGCAAAGGCTTTTCAAACTATTAAATGTAAATTCAAATCGCATTCCTCATATTTTGCTCCCCTTATCGTATCTCGGTGGCCTCATCTATTATTAAAATTTCATTCCAGGTGTAATGGCACTAAAACGGAAACTGAAGCGCATTCGAGAGGGCCGGGACTCGCCATCTGACGACGAGAGCACCAGCTCCAGCCCATTTCCGTCTGAGAGTTCGACTTGATCCTGATTGTGATAGCTCTACTACTTAACCATCACCACCAAGCGTGTTTTAGATTTAATTTTTCTCCTTAGAATATGAACACACGAAATTTGAAGAAAAGACATTTTTTCCACGAATATATTTTACTCGAATGTTTTGTTGACTCGTTCTTGAACTGATTAAATAAATTTCCTTTTTCTCATGTGATTATAAGCATGAAGTGATTTGTGTTATTTCATGAATACTCCCATAATTCTAGACACTTCATTGAGATGGAATAATTAAATAAAGCACATATGTATGAATAAGAATAAACTTTTTGCGGCATTTAGATCAATGTGGGACTGCTATATGCCGCGCCCGCGCCGTTTCCGGGTGAGGAAAATACCGGGAAACCCACCTTGCACCCCACAATAAACCAACGATGAATTGAAATGTCCTTAGTTAAGTATTCTATTTTAGCACCCCTAGTTTCTGCTGCCATGAAAAAAAAAATAATTTTGTCTGATTGGGATAACGACATTCCACTTTTGGGCGCCAACAAATTACCGTTATTAGAAATAAATACATATTGCATATATCTTTTATGTGCTGTGCATCCACGTGCTGAGCTCATTCGAATTCCGAATTTCAGTACGTTGAATATCATCAGTGATTTATCTCTGTGAAATTTGATTTTTTAGCATTTGTGGATTTGTGTTTTCACGTTTCCTATTTGCATGTGCATGTGATATATGTACATATGTATAATACCGACCATTGCCTTTTCAAGGACCACGATTTTGGATATTCTGAGTATTTATTGTTTGTTGTGATTGCGTTTAGGTACAAGACCGATTGCCTGTTAAACCATTTTTTTTGTAGATTTAGTTATAATAATTCTAGCAATTTATAGCATTCTATAGAAGGTTCACTTTCCCTGGAAATCGAGTTTGCTTACCTGCCGTTACAAAAATGTCACTGCAAAAAAAAAGAAATGTGCAGTACTAAGTTGCAGAGCCGTAAGAAAAAATTTTCCAAACCGGAAATTCTTGCCGTAATGAAATGCTTATGAACGAGATTTTTTAATTTTTTGATTTGATTGATTGTTTGATTTTTGATTGATTTTTGATTTTTTGATTGTTCGATTTTTTGATTCTTTGATATTTTGATTGTTTGATTTTTTGATTTTGAGATTGTTTGATTTTTTGATTTTTCGATTTTTTGCTCTAAACGCTCTGAACGCCAATCTCGTTGTAACTGACCAAGAGTTGGATGCGTTGCGTGCGGCTGTCAACGCACGCGCGCACGCGACGCACGCGTTGGTTGTGTCACCACCTTAAACGCTCTGAACGCTCTAAACGCTCTGAACGCTCTAAACGCTCTAAACGCTCTGAACGCTCTAAACGCTCTGAACGCTCTACACGCTCTAAACGCTCTAAACGCTCTAAACGCTCTAAACGCTCTAAACGCTCTAAACGCTCTAAACGCTCTGAACGCTCTGAACGCTCTAAACGCTCTAAACGCTCTAAACGCTCTGAACGCTCTGAACGCTCTGAACGCTCTAAACGCTCTAAACGCTCTAAACGCTCTGAACGCTCTGAACGCTCTACACGCTCTAAACGCTCTAAACGCCCTAAACGCTCTGAACGCTCTAAACGCTCTAAACGCTCTAAACGCTCTAAACGCTCTGAACGCTCTAAACGCTCTAAACGCTCTAAACGCTCTAAACGCTCTGAACGCTCTGAACGCTCTAAACGCTCTAAACGCTCTAAACGCTCTAAACGCTCTAAACGCTCTAAACGCTCTAAACGCTCTGAACGCTCTAAACGCTCTGAACGCTCTAAACGCTCTAAACGCTCTAAACGCTCTAAACGCTCTGAACGCTCTGAACGCTCTAAACGCTCTAAACGCTCTAAACGCTCTAAACGCTCTGAACGCTCTAAACGCTCTAAACGCTCTAAACGCTCTAAACGCTCTAAACGCTCTGAACGCTCTGAACGCTCTAAACGCTCTAAACGCTCTAAACGCTCTAAACGCTCTGAACGCTCTAAACGCTCTAAACGCTCTGAACGCTCTAAACGCTCTAAACGCTCTGAACGCTCTAAACGCTCTAAACGCTCTAAACGCTCTGAACGCTCTAGACGCTCTAAACGCTCTAAACGCTCTAAACGCTCTAAACGCTCTAAACGCTCTGAACGCTCTAAACGCTCTGAACGCTCTGAACGCTCTAAACGCTCTACACGCTCTAAACGCTCTAAACGCTCTGAACGCTCTAAACGCTCTAAACGCTCTAAACGCTCTGAACGCTCTGAACGCTCTAAACGCTCTAAACGCTCTGAACGCTCTAAACGCTCTAAACGCTCTAGACGCTCTGAACGCTCTGAACGCTCTAAACGCTCTAAACGCTCTGAACGCTCTAAACGCTCTAAACGCTCTAAACGCTCTAGCTCTAGACGCTCTGAACGCTCTAAACGCTCTAAACGCTCTAAACGCTCTAAACGCTCTAGATGCTCTAAACGCTCTAAACGCTCTAGACGCTCTGAACGCTCTAAACGCTCTAAACGCTCTAAACGCTCTAAACGCTCTGAACGCTCTGAACGCTCTAAACGCTCTAAACGCTCTAAACGCTCTAGACGCTCTAGACGCTATAGACGCTCTGAACGCTCTAAACGCTCTAAACGCTCTAAACGCTCTAAACGCTCTGAACGCTCTAAACGCTCTAGACGCTCTAGACGCTCTAGACGCTCTAAACGCTCTAAACGCTCTAAACGCTCTAAACGCTCTAGACGCTCTAAACGCTCTAAACGCTCTAGACGCTCTAGACGCTCTAGACGCTCTGAACGCTCTAAACGCTCTAAACGCTCTAAACGCTCTAAACGCTCTGAACGCTCTAAACGCTCTAAACGCTCTAAACGCTCTAAACGCTCTAGACGCTCTAGACGCTCTGAACGCTCTAAACGCTCTAAACGCTCTAAACGCTCTAAACGCTCTGAACGCTCTAAACGCTCTAAACGCTCTAAACGCTCTAAACGCTCTGAACGCTCTAAACGCTCTAAACGCTCTAAACGCTCTAAGCGCTCTAGACGCTCTAGACGCTCTGAACGCTCTAAACGCTCTGAACGCTCTAAACGCTCTAAACGCTCTAAACACTCTCTGACCAAGAGTTGGTTGCGTTTAGAGCGTTCAGAGCGTTCAGAGCGTTCAGAGCGTTCAGAGCGTTTAGAGCGTTTAGAGCGTTTAGAGCGTTTAGAGCGTTCAGAGCGTTTAGAGCGTTTAGAGCGTTCAGAGCGTTTAGAGCGTTTAGAGCGTTTAGAGCATTTAGAGCGTTTAGAGCGTGTAGAGCGTTCAGAGCGTTCAGAGCGTTTAGAGCGTTTAGAGCGTTTAGAGCGTTCAGAGCGTTCAGAGCGTTTAGAGCGTTCAGAGCGTTTAGAGCGTTTAGAGCGTTTAGAGCGTTTAGAGCGTTTAGAGCGTTTAGAGCGTCTAGAGCGTTCAGAGCGTTTAGAGCGTTTAGAGCGTTCAGAGCGTTCAGAGCGTTTAGAGCGTTTAGAGCGTTTAGAGCGTTTAGAGCGTTTAGAGCGTTTAGAGCGTTCAGAGCGTTCAGAGCGTTTAGAGCGTTTAGAGCGTTCAGAGCGTTCAGAGCGTTCAGAGCGTTCAGAGCGTTTAGAGCGTTTAGAGCGTTTAGAGCGTTCAGAGCGTTTAGAGCGTTTAGAGCGTTTAGAGCGTTTAGAGCGTTTAGAGCGTTTAGAGCGTTTAGAGCGTTTAGAGCGTTTAGAGCGTTCAGAGCGTTCAGAGCGTTTAGAGCGTTTAGAGCGTTCAGAGCGTTCAGAGCGTTCAGAGCGTTCAGAGCGTTTAGAGCGTTTAGAGCGTTTAGAGCGTTCAGAGCGTTTAGAGCGTTTAGAGCGTTTAGAGCGTTCAGAGCGTTTAGAGCGTTTAGAGCGTTTAGAGCGTTTAGAGCGTTTAGAGCGTTTAGAGCGTGTAGAGCGTTCAGAGCGTTCAGAGCGTTTAGAGCGTTTAGAGCGTTTAGAGCGTTCAGAGCGTTCAGAGCGTTAAGAGCGTTTAGAGCGTTTAGAGCGTTTAGAGCGTTTAGAGCGTTTAGAGCGTCTAGAGCGTTCAGAGCGTTTAGAGCGTTTAGAGCGTTCAGAGCGTTCAGAGCGTTTAGAGCGTTTAGAGCGTTTAGAGCGTTTAGAGCGTTTAGAGCGTTTAGAGCGTTTAGAGCGTTCAGAGCGTTCAGAGCGTTTAGAGCGTTTAGAGCGTTCAGAGCGTTCAGAGCGTTCAGAGCGTTTAGAGCGTTTAGAGCGTTTAGATCGTTTAGAGCGTTTAGAGCGTTTAGAGCGTTCAGAGCGTTTAGAGCGTTTAGAGCGTTTAGAGCGTTCAGAGCGTTTAGAGCGTTTAGAGCGTTTAGAGCGTTTAGAGCGTTCAGAGCGTCTAGAGCGTCTAGAGCGTCTAGAGCGTTTAGAGCGTTTAGAGCGTCTAGAGCGTTTAGAGCGTTTAGAGCGTTTAGAGCGTTTAGAGCGTTTAGAGCGTCTAGAGCGTCTAGAGCGTCTAGAGCGTTTAGAGCGTTCAGAGCGTTTAGAGCGTTTAGAGCGTTTAGAGCGTTCAGAGCGTCTAGAGCGTCTAGAGCGTCTAGAGCGTTTAGAGCGTTTAGAGCGTTTAGAGCGTTCAGAGCGTTCAGAGCGTTTAGAGCGTTTAGAGCGTTTAGAGCGTTCAGAGCGTCTAGAGCGTTTAGAGCGTTTAGAGCATCTAGAGCGTTTAGAGCGTTTAGAGCGTTCAGAGCGTTTAGAGCGTTTAGAGCGTTTAGAGCGTTTAGAGCGTCTAGAGCGTTTAGAGCGTTTAGAGCGTTTAGAGCGTTCAGAGCGTTCAGAGCGTTTAGAGCGTTTAGAGCGTTTAGAGCGTTCCGAGCGTTCAGAGCGTCTAGAGCGTTTAGAGCGTTTAGAGCGTTTAGAGCGTTTAGAGCGTTTAGAGCGTTCAGAGCGTCTAGAGCTAGAGCGTTTAGAGCGTTTAGAGCGTTTAGAGCGTTCAGAGCGTTTAGAGCGTTTAGAGCGTTCAGAGCGTTCAGAGCGTCTAGAGCGTTTAGAGCGTTTAGAGCGTTCAGAGCGTTTAGAGCGTTTAGAGCGTTCAGAGCGTTTAGAGCGTTCAGAGCGTTCAGAGCGTCTAGAGCGTTTAGAGCGTTCAGAGGGTTCAGAGCGTTTAGAGCGTTCAGAGCACTCAAAGCACTCAAGGTGTAAACCCAATGTACGCTTGCGACGCTTTGACAACTTCTGTCGCTGTTGCCGCTTTTGACATATAAAATTGAATGCAC
This sequence comes from Machimus atricapillus, assembly GCA_933228815.1. Taxonomy (NCBI): domain Eukaryota; kingdom Metazoa; phylum Arthropoda; class Insecta; order Diptera; family Asilidae; genus Machimus; species Machimus atricapillus. The sequence goes on along the minus strand of OW121787.1, from coordinate 26,709,155 downwards.
GGTTTACAAGGCAGCAAGACCCAGTGACAACGCGCCTGACGCGCCTCAAGCATACTCTGTTACAGTGGTGTTGCTCATTTAGGATTTCTTTTTGCAAATTTTTAATAAAATTCGAAGTAAAATCAGGAAATAAATCGCCAGAATGAATAATGTGAATGATGTTGTGTTTATTATCCATTTGTTGATGATTTCGTACTGTTATTTAGCAAAAACGAAAAGAAAACGTATTTAAATTATCCTAGAAAAACATTTATTTATACCAGCAAAATTCAAATAATATGTTTTTTTAACTTAGCATTATCGTTTTAAAATCACTTATACACTTCAAGTCGTTCAAATCACTAAAATTGCACTAAAATGTCACTTGACGCACAACAAAAGTTAAAATGTTCCCAACTTCCTGCGACGCGACTCGCGACAGCGACCTACTCAGGATTACATTGTATTTTGGTTCAATGCAATGCATACATTTTAACTTTTGACACCTTTAGCGACAGCGACGGCGACAGCGTCAGCGACCACATTGTAACACGGCCTATAAATCATCTAATTTATTCTTTTTCCTAATTTTTCTCCACAGAACCCAGTCGCTCGTGATCAGGACTCTGAGAGCTAAATGACTCACTTGCTTTAAGCAAACCAAAGAAAAATATGCTAGAATTATTATTAAAATTTCATAATTGTTCATTTTGTACAAGGTTTGTTTAATAAATTGTTTTTTAATTTGTAAAAATGAATAAACGTTTAAAATAAAAACTTAACATAACCTGTAATTTTTTATTTACCGCCCCTTCCTTTTCCATTCCTTTTGTTTTAGCTCCACCCCTCTGGAAAACTGAAAGAGAAAACAAAATTTGCCTGCTGCGGTTTCTGGGTCCCTGTTAAGCTACGGTTTCCTACAAAGCGGTACCGTCATATACCCTCCGTATTATTTCGGTGAGTGACGTAAGCAAAACGGTGTACAAAAATACGGCGACGTTGACGGTGACAGTAGTTGTAAAGTTAGAATTCAGAGTCAGTCTTCACCGCTTCGGTCACTATCGACGATAAAAAACGGTGACAAACAGTTCTCTAGCGTAACCAGCTCCCGCTAAAAATGTGACGGCCGCACAATCTTACGTGACGTCGGTATTACCGCTATCTTGGAAACCACTACCGTGGTATTCCATAGAAACATTTTTTGTGACGTCACTCACCGTAATATTATAGTCGCTACATGACGTTACCGCTTTGTAGGAAACCGTAGCTTTACACAATCCCGGAAATCGAGATTAGAAAGTCCAGATTTTGTAACGGGGGCCCATAAACCGCAGCAGGGCCAAATTTATTTTTTTTGAAGCGCCACCCCTGAAGAACCTGAAATAACACTACTACACTACTGCGATTTCTGGGCTCCTGTTACAAAATCCTGGAAATCGATACTAGAAAATCCAGATTTTGTAACAAGAGCCCATAAACCGCAGAAGCAAAATGACATTTTTTTTTTTTGCTCCACCACCTGAAGAACCAGAAAAAGACATTTTTGCCTACTTCGGCTTCTGGACCCCTGTTACCCTGTTAAAACTCTATATACAAAACACAAATCTGTATAAAAAAAATCTACATATATTAAAAAAAATCTATATAAAAAAGGATCTATAATAAATAAAAAACTATATGAAAAGAAATCTATAAAAATCTGTTATAAAAAACAATCTATATAAATAACATCTACTGTATATGTAAATAAAAATCTATATAAAAAAACAATTTAACCTATCTGAGTCACATTAGAAGTGAACTAGTAGTTAAAATAATTATGTTAAAGCCCTCACCGGTGCGCTTTTTAGCAGTCTGTTTTTTTTTGAGTAAGTTGTTTTAATAACAAAAATAGAGGGAAATAAATTAAAGGAAAAATAAGAACAAAATTCTTACCCGTTTTTAAAACCGCTCGAACCATTAATTTTTCTACAATTTTATTCATTTGAAACTGCCATTTGCAGTTCGTATTGTCACTTTCTAAATACATAAATCCAGTTTACTTACCATAAAAACTTCTTCTTTTTTAAATTCTTTTTTTTAATCAAACACGTTTTTTAAAATTTATACTGAAACTGTCCAAATTTTTATTATTTTCCATCTGTTCAACATATATCCTAGAAACAAGGTGACAAACGAAAAACAAAAACGTTTCCTACACAAATCGCTTTACATTACAAAATACATGTAAAATCTAGTGATATTCAACATAATTACATATTGTGTGTGTGTGTGTGTTTTCTGAAAACCAGGGATCACCACCTCAGGACAACTAATAAAGTTATGTTTTTTTTATACAATACTCTATTATATCTCATACACTTAGTTTTCATCTTTGTCTTTATATTCATTTAGTGGTCAATTTAATCAACCGCGTTATCACATAAGATTCTGTTGCTTCATGTTAAGTGTTTTTTTTTTTTTTAATTTTCTTTTAAACATGTTTCCTTTCTTTTCTTCGAAAATAACGATGTCATTTAAAACAATCGTTATGCATGTAAAATATCAATAAAATTACTAAAACGAATTGTTTATGGTTTTGGACACTTTCTTCCTTGTTTCCGAAGTGGAAACAATTGCTAAGAGTTAACTTCATCAAATAAATCGCTCTCAAAGGTGCAAACGAACGTTGAGTCGTTTAAATTGTTTTTTTTTTTTGATTTTTTATTTTTTATTATTGTTATCATTGATGTTACTTTCAAAAGTGCTTGTTTTGAAACTTGTTATGTTTTTGTTAAGTTCTTGTTGAATCTACCCATACGTACGAGTATCTATTAGTATTCGTTTAAATGCGCGAAAATACCTTCCTAGGAAAATGTAAGGAATTGCGAGTAAATGCCAATGTATCCAAAGAATATGCCTATATTGTTGAGTTAATTGTGCGTCGTTGGTAAAGAGTTTTCTTCTGGAAAATGAAGAATATTCGAATAAAAATAACAAATTAATAAAGAACAATTGAATTGTAATAATTCCTTTCGTTTCACATTAAAATTTTCATTTAATAATGTCTCACCATTTATCAGGATTTCAAAATTTTGCTTTTATAGTAAAAAAATAATTAATTTCTTTTAGAGAATTTCATAATTTCATTAATAACACGCGGAATTTTTGAACAAGGACCTTATCATACCTATCGTCTTCTATTTCCTTCAAAATTAACATGCTCAAAGAAGATTTTTGTCTTTTCAAAGCCTTTGATCGCATTTGAAAACCACCCAAACGCGTTCTCCTTTTTAATTTTAGGAATATTTTCACCTTCTGCCCTTCATTGATTTCTAGATAATAACTCAAGGTATTCGGAACATTCCGTTTGATTATTGCACCGGCTCATTGTTAATCAAGGTGTGCTCACGATTTCGGACTGCATTCCAAATTTACATTGGCAGTGGGCCAATCTTTAATTGGATAAAGTCCAAATTGATGCACTACTTTAAACCACATATCATAAGTTGATTAAGAAGAAACCTTTTCAATGAATTTCGTAATATGGGCTTGTAATAAAGTTCTGTGGCTAATCAGCTCATATAATTTGATTTTATTGGTTTTTAAATAATAATCATCTTTTAAGAGATTTTTAAAATCTTCGGACTACGGTTGGATTTAGGGTTTTGTAATACTGACAGTAGCGCCCAAAAATAGAAATACTTTTACAAAATGAATAAATAATAACATTTTAAGATAATCGCCATAAACGCATAGTTGATCCCAAAAGTTTAAATACTACAAAACGATTTCCGATAACGTAATAAATTTAATGGACGTATCTTTGGTGAAAATTTTAACAATAGTAAATTAATTAAATATCATCTGCATCATTAAATCAAAAAGGTAGTAAGGTGGTGAATAATACAGCCCAATGTTAATGACACAGCCACCAAAAATTAATTTTCGTCATTTTTTAAATGATTTTATTATTCTCACGGTGACCATTAATTTAAGAAAAATTATGTAAACAAGTTATAAAATTCCCACTGGGGTTTTAATTAATTTTTAAATTTAAACGTATAAAATCCTCCCTGGTTAAGCAACTTTTAAGCTTTTCGAAAAAAAACAATCATTCCAAACAATGAAGTAGCTATTAGCTGTGTTTTTTTCACATTTGTTCCGGTTCTAGGTCTAACAGTAAGTTTTGCATTGAATTGAAATTGATGAGTAGTTATACATATCAAAAAATTTTGGCTTGGCAAAAATAAAATCAAGTTGCCTGGATTTTATACCCATTTTACGTCAAATAGCAACCCAAAAATTTATCTGGTTAAGGGTTTGAAGGTTGTATGCGTAAATATCATGGGTAATTTGATGCGCTTTCGCAAATTTTAAAATCTTTATATACGTGACAGTCTTTAAAATTTCAATTCAATGCAAAACTTACTGTTAGACCTAGAACCGGAACAAGTGTGAAAAAAACACAGCTATTATTACAAAAAAAAATATGTCCATATATGACAACAAATATAAATGATATATGTCCGTAAATAGGTTTAAATTTAAAAAAACAAAAACATTTTTGGAATCCACCTATTAATACCATACCAATTATATTGTCATCGAAGTTAAATATGCGTGAAAAGTTTCATAACTTTTGGTAGTGTTGCAGATTTTTGACCTATGCAACCGAAGTTAAATAAAAGCGTTTAAAATGACTCAAGATGAGTGTAATTTTCGTTTGCAAATGCTCACCTGGTTTTGTACGGAAATGCCAAAGCATGGCACAAATTTAAAAGTGCATTATTTATTAAACATTGTATCAATTCTGTGGATTTACACTGCACTTGTCAGTTTACATTTTAAAACGATTTCGTTGTCATTCACACAGAACTGTTTTCTACTCTACTGAAATTGCTAACAAATAACTGACTTCGGCATGCATTTGTCATTTTGAAACTTTTGATTTCTGCATCTGCAAATGCAGTCTGCGTGCAATTGACATTTTCAATCGAGGCCTAACTAAGGCAAGACAAAAAAACAAGTTTCTAAAGACAATTTTTGCTCTGGAATCTCTTGCTTGCATACGGACAACATTGTCTTGTCTTCTGCATTGTCCCTTGTAAACACAGCATTAGGAAAAACGAATTTACTTACATATTTATAATATATATTCGTATATAATACATATATATTTTTCATTTGATGCCAATAGTGTATAAAGAAATTAATACGGCACTCGGAATCTGGGCCTATATAGCTTGTCATTTTTTAAGTGGAGGAGGAAGACCTCGAATCTAAGATTCCTTCTTTTAAAGTTTTGAATCATCATTTTTTTTTATGCTCGACCTATGTATTTTTAATATCAGGCTATCTAATTAAAGAGATTTTTATGTTATCTTATTTAGAAATACGAATTTTAAATAATTTTACAAAATTTCTATCCGCTATTATGGCTGTGAAAACTTTACTTTGAAGTTTAAAGTGTTTTATTCTCGAAACCATTGTAGGGGATTTTGAAATTTGTGAAATACAATTTTTCGTGATCTTTAAAATTATTATTCAGCTAAAAACTGTTTCAATTATTATCCTTTTTTTTTAAAAATCTACATAACGACACTAAGAAAATTAATGAACATTTATGGTAGTGTAAACATATTCACAATATAAATAATTGATTAAGACCACATGTGGTAGAGGGCTAGATTTCTTTGAAAAGAAATTTCTTCATTTTGTTTAAACATTATTTAACTCTGAAATAAACTAAAAAATAAGTGAAGTAGGAAGGACTGGCCACAGCACTCTCACTACTCAAAGTGACGAAGTGTTTAATTCCGGTGGAGCATTTTCTCGACCAAAAGAATGTCTGATGGGGTGTCAAAGGAGCCAATTTATAAGTACGTGTAGGATCCTAAGTGGTATCCCATTACACCTCCTGTAATTATTCATTTGTAGCGTTCGAGAGTGCCTCGGAGGCGTCTCCTGTCACCCACTTCATATATTTCCCTGTCCGAGGTCTATAAGAGTAAAATTTTTGCGAAGTGACAAAGATCTTCATTCAGCTGGTCGCAGCCCTCGACTGAATGACGGCGTTCCTGGAGGAACCTTATCTCCCCTGGTGACACATATGACCCGTCTTTCATAAAGATTATGTCCTTTTTCAGGACACACACAAGCCGTCTTTTGTAAGGTCGGCCAGGTGTAATTTATTACGGCGATATTCTCGTATGCAAATATGTGGGCAAAAAAAAAAAAAAAGTAAGTCGTCAGGATCTCGCTTCCTTTTCGACTGAATAACAAAATCATTAATCAAAAAATGTACCTGGCCTTCCTTGAGGTTGTGGGGCAGAGGTCGACGGAAGAAGGTGGCAAGTATTTCGCAGTGCAACATCCGGCTGTTACTAGCTTATATAAAATGCAAAATTTCCCTGGAAAGTGGTGAGAACACGAAATGAAAAAATTTAAATGTGACAGAGAAAAAAAAAATAAATAAGGAACTCTGCAGAGATAAAAATGCAAATTCTCTGGAAATGACCGCAAAAGATGCACGTGGTCCTGCTTCCCTATTCCCTTGTAATGTGCGACGCCAAAAATTTCCCTAACACTGGCTATGTCCTCCCGTCCGCGGAAGTACTTGTCAACGCAGTCCTCGCTTAACTAATTCGTAAATTCTTGTTACATTTTGTTTTTATTTTTTATTTTTTCATTTTTAATATAATAAGTGCCTATAAAGTTTCTTACAAATTCATATAACGACGGTCGTGAGTTCTCTACGGCTTTCTGTTTCTTTAAATATTCTTATCTCTTAACAAATTCAATGGTGGTAACAAATAGAAAATAAAAAGTCGTCAAGTATACCTCACTTCAGAAAAAATTTTACTATAATATGGTTTCTATGAATTTATTCGCTAATTTTTTATTTTTCTTACTTATCTTAATTAAATCTTATAACACAGGTCTGGCAATGTTTGGTTTAGCTGTTGTGGTTGCAATCTCGGACATCTTTGTGTCAATGGGCACACGGGTGTCGTAGAGGGTCGGCGCTTGCAGGATTATTCCGGCTGTGCCCACTACCACCGCTATCGTGAATATCCAAAGGAAAAGACGATCTAATACCATCGCTACGTATTTCCAATCTTCCTTCACCTGCAATGGGTAAAATAACAAGATTAAAACATTTGAATTAATAACTGGCCTTAGGCCATGCCTACAAGCACACACAAATAAGGATTATATACTTTAGAATAACGATCATTATACATAAAAATCCACTTGAATAAGTAAATTGCATTTCGACTGCGAAAAAATTGGCTAATTTTTGCACAAACGCTATCTAGTCAATAAAAACCACACTCACTATTTTACGACGTTGTTTTTTTCAATTGCAATTCTAGATCAATCCTCAGAATAAAATTAGCTCATTCTGATCTAAAACTAAAGCATTCATTCCCAGGGGCGGATTTACCTTTGGACAGTTGGGGCCCGTGCCCACATGTATAAAGGATATAAAAAATTTAATGAAAATCAAAAATATAAATATGTTTGTAAGAACATAAATCAAAATAAATAAATTTACTTTTCTATTCAATAATAGTATAATCTCTAAATTTGGTATTACGTAAGTAAACTTAATTTCATTTACATTAAAAAATAAAAGAATTTTTTACTATTAAATTCATTAATTAAAACATCTACTTTTGAAGTCTTTTGGAACAACGACTTTTTATTTCAGTGTGCTTTGAAATGGATGTTTCAAATCAGCACTTGGTCAGGGCAATATATTTTTTTATTAATTAATAAGTTATGTTTTATTACATTAATAATATGTCTACAAAATTTTTATTTTCCTATTGGTAGATAATGACTAGGAAACTATATTTTGCTATCGGTTGATAATGATTAGGAAGTAATTTTTATTTTTCGATCGCTCGATAACGATTATCAAGTAATTTTTATTTTTGATTGTTTTAAATAGAACTCATTTCGTTATTTTCCTTCCGTTAAGGAGTGAAAATTAAGCAAAGAAAAAGGATGGGCATAATTCGGAATAATAGCCTCTTCTCTTTTTAAATCGGTTAAAAATCGTTTCTTATTATAATTTATAATAATTAATTATATTATAATCTGATTGTTATCAAGCGATCGAAAGATAAAAATTAATTCTTGATCATTTTCGAACGTTCGAAAATCGATGTTTTTGTTTTAAATTTCAGAAATACTGTTTTTTGGTCCCTCATATGTACTATATTTTTTCAATCATATGTACTATATTTTTTCAATCAACCATTCCCGAAGTCACGATATGTCAAGAACTTTTAATACGGTCGATTTAAAATGTGCGTTATTGTTTGTTATGATTAAATGAACAGCCTGAACTAAGAGTTTCTGATATATTTACACAAATTCGTTTTTTTTAATTCTTATAAATCTGTAATTTAAACTCCTCGAAAAATGAACTTTTCGCTAAAAATGTTATGATTAAAATTATTGTTATACCACCGGTCCTAAATTAAAATCGATAAAATACCTCGAAATCTTCCCTTGAAAGATACATAATACATAAATATATGTATAACGTAAAATGTGAAATTTATGATTTTATCACGAAAACCAAAAAATGCTTTCACATTAAATGAAAGCAATTAAACTCACAATGTTTATTTGTTACAAATGTACATAGAAAATAAAAGCTTGAGCTTGTAAATCATTTTTTATGACTCAAAGGAGGAAAGGACTAAAACTAAGAAAGAAAATGATACGAAATTTAACCCTTTATCTCTAACAAATTACAAACAGACTTGCGCAAGTATTCATTCGAATAAATTCACGAATAATGGAAAAATTTTATGGGTTTATTCAAGGGTGACGAGTAAAACATTACTTGATAAAATTTTTATTCGGATAAATCACTTATTTACAATCCGTTTACGTGTAATTCACGATGTCCGTCATTCGGTTGTCTACCAAGGAAAAATAAAATAAAAGTATAACGAATGAATAGGGGAATGAACGGATAAGGAGTAAACGAATGATAAATATTACGAAAGACGCATAAGTGGATGACAAATAATGCGCATCATAACGCGAATGAAGTCTAATTCCCGAAGATTTATAAGGCGAATAATCGGATAAAAAAAAAATTTTATTCGTATGATGTATTTAACCATTATTTGTCATCCGTGCGGCTAGTTATTCATTCGGTTATCCGAATTATGCCCATGGTTACAAGAAATGATATCGTATAGTAAATAAAGTATTGGATTAACATAAGAAAAAATCCTGCTTTTGTATGTAAATTCCGCAGGAACTAACTATTGTTACAAAAATACTAGAATGCATCAATTTATGTAATTAAATCGATTAAGTCGAATAATATAGTAATGTAAGACTTCTTGATTTAAAAAGAGTCAGGCAAGGCTAATAAAAATGACTAGCTAACAGAATTTTAATACCAAATTTGTCGATTTTTAATGTTTTTTGATCGTAATCCAAGGTAGTAAAATGAAATGCTTTAGATTAGATCTTTAGGGAATCGTAGCTACGGCGACGTAGCATAAGTTGCAAAAAATGATAACAAACTGCAAAATAAAATGCTTTAGAGGCCTGATGTTGACTTCATTTTTTCAATTGTATAAAATTTTCAATTAAAAAGTTTATCTCTCGTCACACAAACACTCCAAAAATCGAATATTAATCTAAAGACTTACTATATTAGAAAAGTCATATAAAAAAAGCATTAAGGTTATTCTAATTACCCTATTTTGACAATTTTTATAACTAGGTTGACTATATTTCGTTGCGTTATGTAAGAAAATAGAATTTTCTGTTGAATAAATAAATGAAAAATGAATTTATTCTAAATGCGAAGAGAAATCTTTTTAAGCAATTTCGAAATCTTTACAGTTCTACAAAAATCGTTGGGTGGCTGATATGAATCCCACTATAACAACTTACATAAACTTTTTGGTAAACAACAATTATGTCGAATTAAAATTAGTTTATTTTAAACTTCAAATTTATGGTGTAATATCTGTACATATCTATAAAATAATATGTCGTAACTGATTCATCAACGCCGAGCCGAAACCTCTGAGGCCAATTACATAAAATTTGGACAGTAGAGTAGGTTTCTTTTGTCCCGTAAACACTCACTAAGAAAAGATTTTGCGAAATTCTTATCCTAAGGGAGTAAAATAAGAGGAGTAAGTTTGTATGAAAATCCTTCATTTTTGAAGATAATACCATGAAAAATTGGAATTTGCCATTTAAGTTACAAATTAAGAAAGACGTATTTCAGGATTTTTTGAAATTTATTCCTTAAGGAGGTAAGTAATATAAGGAATAAATTTTGTATGGGACTTCCATTATTTTTGTGGTTAAAACCATGAACATTATTACTTAGCCTTTTCGTTAGAAATTACTAAGGACGTGTTTCAGCATTTTTGTAAAATCCTGCCCTAAGAGGGCATGAATATTTGCATGAGAGTTCCGTCATTATTTAAGGTTTAAGCAAAGAACTGAGAATACAATTATAAATATAAGCTCTTTGGTTTAAGGTTAAAACCATGAAAATTAGTTTTGGTTAAGAGTTAATTTTCCTATAATCCATAGTTCCATACAAACGCCTATGTCCTATTTTATGGTATTTTGTTTCTATTTCTATTTATTAAGAGATCCACACGGACAAAGTCGCGGGGAGAAAGCTGATAGTAGTACCAACGTAGAGTGGCTTTGATTTGTAAAGAAATGAGAAGTTGATCGCTTAAAAAGTGTCACTTTTTAGCAGAAATTGCAATGGGATATAAATTTTACTTTCATTTTGTTCTTTGGTATTAGTTAGTTATTATAATTGCACCTTTTAGAAACTGCAGATTATAGGATCAAAATGTATTTTAATCGAGCCTATGTAGGGCAGAGGTTGAAATTAGTTAAAAATCATGTATAATACAAAAAATAATTCATTATTAGAAAATATCAGATGATTATTCAATGAATCAAAAAAAATTAATCGATTATTTTAGCCTTTCGATTAATCATTGAAACATTCTTGTTGAATTATTAACAATTTATGCTTTTTCTTCTTTCTTTTATTATAAAAATTACTATAACACTTAATTTATTAATAGAACTTTATGAAGTGTGTTTGTTCGTTTTGGCTTTTATATTTGTCAGACATACTCTTTTACTTTTGGTTGGATAGGTACTTGTTTATCTAGAATTTAATAGCTTGGGAGCCCTTTTTTGAATATTGTGTAGAGCGTTAATTTAACAACGATTTTTGCTTTGAATATAAAGCCTAAGGAGCGTAGTAAAAACGGAAGCTTCCATAGAAAGAGAAATACGACATACCCTACGAAAGAGAAAGAGCAAAATAGCATTAGCAGTCGTTGACTTCCCACGGTTAGGAGTTTTCTCTTTAAAGGCGACGTTAAAAAAGAGTTTTCGGGGGGAATTGTACATAAGGAAGTTTGTTTGTTTCCTGTGTCAACTGCTGACAAAAAAAAATTGTCTGCACTAACATTAGTACAGGAGTTACGAAAATAAAAGACAAAATAATTATATAGAAGCCCATATCAACGTCAGCTACTGAGCAGTAGGGAGAGGTCGCATGTGTACTTGAAGAAATATTGAAAATCAGAAACAAGCCGGGTAATTTTGACCCAACCAAAGAAAATTTGTTTTATTTATGTGTCCTGGCAAAAAAATTGTCTGTATTAACATTAGTCGGGCTTCCTTAGGCTTGATCTTCAAAAGATTGTTTTTATACCTTTAATATACCTAGTGCATTTTGATCGTTAAGGAGCATTTGCGCAAAAATAAAACACAATTTTCGTAACATGCGATTGATCGAGATCAATCATATTCTAAAGTGTGATTTTCCCAATTCCGTACCCAAGACCTTCGATTGCGCGGAATGTCGTCGCATCACCTGGACGTTACCTTCTTGGACCTCTTAGTGCGCTAGAACGAGGCAAATGCCGCCACGGAGGCAATCAAAGGTTTGGGATTTGATGACTTGATGCTTCTATAGGAAATAGTGGAAACTGTACTGAGAGAAGAGAAGCACTAGTGGGCAACTAGGGCACTAGCTGGATGAGACCTACCCTAGTACTTTCCTCTTCCTTCCTCGTGTGGTCGGCGATGTAGGTGACCCCGTCCATGGCCTTGTGGAGCTCGGGACAGGCGTGCCATCGGTGCTTGACCCCGCTGCAGGATTTTGGGGCGATTTGCTGCTGGACCGGCGGCACCAGAGGCTGCGGCTGCTGTTGCGGACCACTCGTCGACTCGGCCAACGTAGTGGCCGTTGTTGAATTTATCACATTCGAACTACCTAATAAATCGCTAGTTGTCGTTGATTGATGTTGTTGATGTGGATGAAGCGGCGCTGGTGAATGCGTCGATGATGATGTTGATGTTTGACGATGCAAATGATGATGATGGTAGGTGTGATTGCCATTATTTTGGGTCTGTGATGATGTTGAGGTCTTCTGCCGTCTAGATGGTGTCAGGGGATGATCCATAATACTCGTTGTCTGCTGATACTGGTGATGTGTATCAATTAATTGTGTCGTCGAACTATGTTGTACACTTGACGAGGGAAATGGCAGCGGTATGTCATCCATCAAATTTATATTTTGTACTCTGTGATGGGGTGAGGTACTTCTCGATGTTGTTTTTGGACTACCATGTAGCTTACACAGGTTTATACTTTCACTAGAACCTACTACGTGATGATCCAATAGTAAGCTTGGATCATATTTTGACAAGGCAACTGGTGGCGGCAGCGGTGGTATTTGATCCCTCAATTCCAGTCCGTTACAAGTTCGGACCATTAAACGCCGAGATGAATGACTGTAAAATATATTTTTTTTTAAATCAATTTGAAATCATAAAATATTATAAAATATAAAAATCATCTTACATCATCTCGCTGATTGGATAGAGTGGTCGCCGCATCACCAATAGTCGTGGCAAATGATTTATGAACACAGTTCGCACCCACGGTGCCATTGTATGAGTTTGTGGAGATCGAAAATGAACATTTAATACAACTACTGTAACGCATATACTGTAAATAAGAAAAAATTATGTTATTATAAAATTAGGTTTGGTGAAGTATTTTGTTTGTATGTAAAGGGTGTCCCAATAAGAGTGCACTTTTTCATTTTAAAATAAAAACAAGTATTTTATGACAGAGTTGTGATATTTTTATTGCATTGTAAAGTAGACATGTTCCGATCAAGTATGGAATAAAATATTCGGCAAATGACCCCCGCGGCTCTGATGACAGGACATTGCTCTTTTTATAAAATTTTCGATGACTTTTTGACAAAGATGTGACTGTATCTAACCGATGACGCGTTGGATCTCGGCTTTGAGCTCAGGAATTGTTTGTGGCTTATTCGCATAAACCCGAGATTTCACAAAACCCCAAAGAAAGAACTCGCATGGCGTTAAATCGCATGATCTTGGTGGCCTCAACTGGCCAGAATTTCGTGAGAATCAGAATTTCGCGAAGTTTGCGAGCGGTCTCAGCGTAACTTTCCCCATTTTGTAATGGGTTTTCACAATGATAACGCGTTCTTCTTTTGTGTAGCGATCCATTTTTAATAATCGGAACAACCATAGGTGACTGTTGTTAAATTTCAGAGTTGCCACTTGCACTAAAAAAAAATGACACAAAATTTAAATAGTGCACTCTTATTGGGACATCCTATATATAGCAATTTTTGTAATGCTGAGGGTTTAGCCTAGTTATAAAAGTCAAAAAAACCATTTTGACGCTTCTGCATAAGTAAATAATATTCAAATATTTTATATGCAAATGAATATAAATTGTGTTTCATGATGATGATGACGCAGCTAGGAAAACACTTGATCACGGCACAGCGCCAATCAAAAACTTGCTTTATGAAGATTCACTCTTACTGATTTATTTGTATTTTCTTTTTAAACAAAAATGACTCTAAATTGTTTAATATACATATGTATATTTTATATGTACTTTTGAATAAAATATATCTAAAAATGTACATACACTTTTTTATTTGATAAGTAGACTAGACCCCTAAACTTGAGGATGCGCTTTTTAAAATGGTATAGCTTTAAATTTTAACTTTTAATTGAGTGTATCATCAAAGATATTTAACTAGTAGTAAATTTTAATGTTTCGTTTCTATGTTTCTTAATATCTACATTATTTATAAATTAATAAATCAAAATACATATTTTAAGGTCAGAAATAATTTGATGATCCAAGGTGGCAGATTTACTATGAATTTAATTGACAAAGGTCAATATCTTTTGTGGACAAAATAATAAGTACATGTAGGAACATAATTTATATGTTGGAATATTTTCTTTCGTACTAAAATATTCTTTTAATTATTTTTACCATTGACTGGACTATCTGTTCAATCTAAAATTTTATTACATATTCGTAACTTTTTAAAAACGTAAAGGGTTACAGCTTTTATTTCAGACGAGATACATGCCGTTAGTAGAACCACCAATAAGCTGGTGGAAATTGAAATATTGAATAAAAATTATATTTCAATTAGTAACTACATAGTTATTTTAATTTAATATAATTGAAGCAATTTATTTTCTTTGCATAATGATATTAGTCTTCTATTTTGTATGAAGAGCCTATAATTTAATCAGGTCAAATTTTGAAATGGGTTTATTCTTTGAAAAAAAAAACATATTACAATAAATGCTTAAATACTTTTGTTTAATGAATGTATTGATTTATATAATTATAGTTCAAATTGCTTTTTTTCCCTTAACCGACTATACATCATATGATTTGTACTGAATGAGGATGTTATTTCCTAATATTTTTAGTAAGACCTACATATTTAATATTTCTGTGTAAGAATTTAAGTTTTCAGTTGTATTTTGTTACCAGATGTTTTCAGTTGTATTTTGTTACCAGCTTTATTTCTAATTTTTCTCAAGAAAGTGACGTGATGTAATTTCGTTGGCAAATTTTTAATTTACGAAGAAAACTACAGAGGTGTAGATATAATTTTTTTTTGTGGTAAAACGGCCTATTCAATTTTGTTAACCATGTGATGTTGACAAAAATAACAATGTGGCTATTAACTTGTGCTATATAAGTTTGTAAATATTCGTCTCTAAGTATATTATTCTACCACCACTATATACTTATATTAAAACCCATTTTTCATATCTGCGCAAACAATATTCAAATTTAATTAGTGCATAACCACAGGTGATTATACGAAAACTGGAAAATCTTTTTGCTCCGAATCGGACGTCCAAAAACCTGTAACCACTTTTACCTGCTGGCTGCATCACTTCTATTGACAGAGTAATCCCAAACATTTAATGGATTTAACGGCAGTCAGATGCAAATGATGGCCCAAGGTGCACACAGCAAGTGAACAAGGATATGTCTGGAAATGGCAGATAACTCGCGCTGGAGCCGAAAGCCCTTCAATAATGACGGTAATCAACTATGTATACGAACTAATTAGCGAGACTATTCAGGAGCAGGAATCTAATAGATGAGGTGTTCATACCCAAATGTAGGAGTTTGTAAAGTTTTCAATTAATTAAATTTTCTGAGCTTAAATATTGGTAAATGTGGGTTTTATTCTTGGGCTGGTAAGGAGTTGACAGGTTCTAATGCCCCTGTGGTCTGCTGACACGCCCAGATTAGATTAGATTATTATACTCCATAAGTAGTTTCACGAAAGGCGGTAGTGTGGCCCGGGTTTTAATCTGGCTCCGGCATCCCGTCACCAGTGTGTAGCTCGAATGCGACATAAGCACCCCGCTAGATCAAATCTTAATTAACTCTGTGGAATTTTGTGTATACGTCTCCGGTCGTCCCTTTGACTGGGATGTGTTTTAAGGGTTATCACAGCATCGTAAAACAGGACAATTTTATATGAAAGAAAGCAGTGAAATGAGGGGATTCCTGGAGCCCGACACTAGACAAGCGCGAATTGCCAAAAATATCATTCTACATACATAATATCGACTATTTAACAGGGGGATGGATAGGCTCAATTCTGTGCCGAAGCACACGTGCGGTTACCTGAATGTGATTTGGGGGCGTCCAATGGATGCGTACTTACCTGAAGGTATCGAGTATCATTGTAAATAGTACGAATTTTCCTAACAGCGGAACGACTAATGAGGTCGGGGGTATAATTTCCGCCAGTAGCAAGAAGAACACAGTCAGTGAGAGCAGAATAGATATGCTTAATGATACCTGAAAAGGAAAAGAAACATGTTATCGAGTCTGCCAGGATGTGGGGTTGGGACGTTGATACGGCGCGGGCGGCGGCGGAGTGTTAATAAACCGGGTCCATGCTGGATGCTGCTATAGATACAGAGGCTTTATAGTCATAGATATGTTTGCTACGTGCTCCATCCCTCATTTTGGAGCAGATAATTCTTGGGACGGAGGGGCGGCATATTTTCCTGATTCCTCCGGCTATGTGAGCGTGAGGGTGCGCCAGGACCATAGTCGATTATCAATCAAATATTTAGACGAGCTCTGCCGTGCGATTGTTTGACCTTACATTTTTCATGAAGGATACAGCTACAGGGTGGCACTGATTTTTTGGTGTGAGTGTCCTTTTTGTTGGTATAGTAGATGCCTTCTTAGCCGATGCTATTGACTATGACTAACCGAAAGAACTTCCTCAAATGTATCGAACACGAGTGTATCCTGCGTCAATTTAGCTGCTTCCTGATGTTTTATTGATGAGGTCTTCTTCTTCGATTATTGGGAATTAATAACTAAAGTTCCTCACCAAAACCATTTTGCTCTAAGTTCGGCTACAACAAATCCGTGTCTGGCTGTACGTGAAATATTTCTCAAAAGGCTTATTAACACTCCGTTGAACGCAAACGCCTGTCGCCGAAGAAATTGCGCATTCTCATGCACACTGATGGCTACATTCATAAGACGTTCGATTATTAGAAACGCTCCATTGAACAAGACTAGACCTGGTATATAGTAGAATAGAAGGTTATGGGGGTCTATCGGGGTTTCTATTCCACCGTCTCCATGGATAGTAGTGAACTAATTGCAAGCCACTTTTGCTTTTTTGGGATAGAATTTAAGGCGATAATAATTTAGCCTTTTTTTACACGGTTTTGATTTAACACTGTCTAGAAAAAAAATTTAATTCCGTTTTTACATGATTTTATTCGATTTAGCACGATTTAAATTTTGAAGAAAAATATGTACTATGTAATGTACATACTTTAAGAATTGTTGTTTTTATGAAATAAACTGTACATGAATGCACATAACAATTTAATTTGGTTTTTATAAAGGCTCTCTTAATAGTTTTTTGTATGAATCATTTTATTTTACCTATTTTTTACAGGGTTGAAGGAAATGAAACTAATCCTCTTTTTTTCTATGTGTGTACAATTGAACTTCATGTCGTTTTTTACACGGTTTTTTCTGGAACGTATCTACCGTGTAAAAACAGAATTAGGTGTATATTGAGATCCATAATCAAACGACTTTAAAATAATAAATTATATTTTTTAGATGGAAATTATTAAAAACTACCCCCATGTCAGGTTTAAACATGCCTAGGTCAAATGATTTATAGTTTATACCTATGTATTTTTTGCATATACCCGAGTTAAAATATATACGCCCAAAACGAGCCCGCAGTACGCCCCTTTAAAGAGAAATAAGATCATAGAGGCTCCTGCAAAACGCCTTTTTTAAATAAAAAGAAGAATTTAAAGTTCGGATAATTCCAATAAAAGCAGACTCTTTCTATCTCCCTTTATTTAGGCGAATGTAAGGATTACTCTAAATTATATTTTTCTAAAATAATTTATCTAATGATTTTCAATTTTTATTGGTATCTGATGGTTGTGAAATTCTCAGCCTGTCGCGGGCGTATTTTATTTTGTAACAATTCGGGATAGTTGCAGGCGTAGTTTATAAAAATTTGGTCCTGTTTCGGCGTATTTTAGAGAAATGCGAGTCTGTTATAAGGACGATTTGTCCTAACCGTGTTTGTTACGGGTTTGTTCTTCGGGTACCTATTTATATAAATACAAAATAATACCATTATGCCAATACTTCGTAAAGCAGGTATAACTAACAAAAATATCATTTCCACTTAAAATTCGACCGAAATATTTATCGATTTTCTTAAAAGCTAGAAATGAACAAATTTGTAGATATATTATGTATGTAAGTATTTCATTTATTAATGTCAATATAACGTGTCTTAAAACATTATATTTGAAAGTGTTCAGTAAGTACTAATTTCGGTTTTGGTACGGAACTTTTGGGGTTTATATAGGACTAATTTTAATTTATTTAATTTAGAACAAATAAAAATGTTTGGGTTCCAGCAAATACAAATTTAAGAGGTTTTGATGTGCCCACTATTGAGTCTACATTGAAACCGCAGTTGAAATATGTACCTGAAATACAAGTTCTTTTTTTTATTGTTGTAGAATTCTGTGCAATGTCTTATTTATGTAGCCACCAGTTAATGTTTATAAAAGTAAGTAAACAAATAACACTCACCTTCTCTCCACTATCCGATGGTAAGTAAAAAACTAAAATCGTTAAAAAACTAATTCCCATACAGGGAATAATTAGGTTGACGGTGTAAAATAACGTCTTCCGTCTCATTGTTATGTTAAATGTAATATCTAAATAAGGTTCATCGCAGCACGTGTAGAATTTTTCGTTTCTGAAAATAAAGTTAAATTTATGTGAAATTAATATATTTTTTATAATAGTATAGTATTAATATCGATAAGAAAATAAGATTCTGTAAATCGCTAATCTGCCTTAGGTAATATCGCGAACCACTTTAAAATCAATAAAGATAAAGGCGGTGTGAAATGGTTCCACTTCCTTTTAGCCCCCACGAAGTTTTCAACTCAAATTAACTTTTCAAATTTATTCAGCCGTGAAATTAACCTTCATCACATTACATGGGACGTTTGACTTTGCCTTCCCAGTGATTTATTATTTATTTTCGCACCGCCACCACATACAGGATGCTAATGACTTGAACATTTGTGTGCAAAGTGTATGTTTTCCATCATGGTCTCGGGCAAACTACCAAAATTAGAGCCAGGAAGCAAAAAAAAATTAAGACACTTTTTGCTGGAATCCCCTTAGTTCTAAAATTGACCCAGTGATGGCACTGTTGGAGCAGGACTTCCGGGAACAGCCCTTCTTTCGTGTTTAATAGTTTAAGAACAACCCTTTTCAGGACTGGTTATGACACTTAATTGAAAGATAACCGACCAATGGAGAATTTATCCCGCCAGGAGTCTTCCCCTTTCAGCTGCTTTCTACTAATTGGTATCCTTGAAAAGGCACATGTGAGTCTCTGTGGGGCTTGTGGGGACAGTCAAAGATTACCCTTTTGTGGTGGGTTTGCGACGGGTCTGTGCAGGATTTTTAATTAACGCCCTATTCCCAATAGCCCCTTCTATTCGAATTGTGAATTAATCCTTTTCTAAAGATTTAGCGGTCGTATATCTTTCAAAAATTTCAAAGCAACTTCGTTCATTCACACCGCACAGTGGCCTCAAAGAGACATTACATTAACTAAATTAAAATTTATACCTCGAAAGCCTCTTCCAGATTTATTTCAAGCTCATTGCCATAATTTGACTTCAATCCTATGAGGTTTGATGAAAGGGTCAAGGCTCTTAGGGAAGTTATCAGCACACAAGTTGCTATAAGTGTGCTTTAATAGCTTAACCTTATCCACTTTGTATACATTTGAACGCCTTGTTGGATTTTGGGTTTAGATCCCATGTAATTTTCTTGGAAGCAGCTTTGTTTAAGAGGATATCTTAAAGTTATTCAGTTACCCCACATCTCCTGGTTTTATTTGGCTTATATCTTCTGACCACATCTGAGAAGGCGTTGACTAGAAACCCAAAGTTATTTAAGATATTTTGTCCTGAAATATTCTTATTTCTTTTAGGAATCAATTGAATTATTTTTTATTTTACGACAAAAGTAAAAAAAAAATCATAAAATTTGTATTGCGCCTTTTCAATAAATTATTGGCTTTTCTGAAGGGCTTTCGGCATCTTCTTTGATCGGCTATTAGAAGGTTAAAAGCCAATAATAATATTGCTACTATATTAAAAGCTTCCTGTCTATGCCGGAAATCAACTTAGGTCTTTCATCAATCAATTTATCTTGATAAATGGATGGTTCACCCACGAAAATCTTTAGTTATTTTAAGAATTCTTTTTTCGTATATATGCTTTAGGACTAGGAGGGAGTATCAGTAAAATATTTATATCAAACTTTCAGGCTTTCAAATGCTTAAGTAAACTTTGTATGGTAGTCTTTATTTTGAATAACCTCAGCACACCTTTGTGATATAGACGCTATTTAAATTCATAATATTATTTTGAGGCATGCTATCCCATTCTTTTAACAGTGTTTCCATTAGTTCTGCTTTATTTCGAAATCGCAGATTTGAGATGAGACTCGCCGTTAAGGATCCCCACATAGGTGGGCATTAACTCGTTAATCCGTTAATCGTTAATTAACGAAGTTAACATTCTGATTAACGGATTAACTTTTAAGTTAACTTCAAAAAGTATTAACGCTCTTGTTAACTTCCGTTAAATTGCACTTCCGTTAATTTAGTCCGTTAAGCCCGTCCTGACTCGAAAAGATTTGTTAAGACTTAATAGCTGCGATATTTTCACATCGTATCCAGTTCTAGATTTGGCAAGAAATTTTGCATTGAATTGAAATTTTAAAGACTGTCACGTATATAAAGATGTTAAAATTTGCGAAAGCGTATCAAATTGCCATTATGTTTATGCATCCAAACTTCAATCCCATACCTAAGTTTAAACAGATAAGTTTTTGGATTAAGTATTTGACGTGAAATGGGTATAAAATCCAGGCAACTTGATTTTAATTTCACTAATGCCATGTTTCCATCTCCCGAAAATCTCGATATTTAAAATAAGCGATTTATTTAAAAGTGTTTCCATCCTGATAGCGCTATTTAATTTGATATTTCAAGTATCATATTTTAATTATTTTCAAAAAGTTTTGTGCATAAAAAGTCAGTTTTAAAATGAGTGAATATCAACAAATTCTTATTAGCCAAAAGTTGGACATATACATATATGTGGTGGTGGTATATATATATTATTTTGCCACTACAATTTCCATTTTGAATCACTATTTGAAATGACAGTCATAAATTTGTCAATTTTAACGCCTGCTGAATAGTGCTGAATAAACTTTTTGGGGATGTCACAATGAATTTAGTTAATTCTGATTGAAGATTCTCTCGAAATCTCAAGACCTGAAAATCGACTACTTGAATGGGAAATCCAACAGATTGTCATATGGATTTCGCGAAATTTCACAAAATCCCGAGTTTTTGGGGATATGAAAACATGGTATAAGTAAACATTTTTTGATATGTATAACTACCTACTCATTAATTTCAATTCAGAGCAAAATTTCCTGCCAAATCTAGAACTGCATTCGATATGAAAAGAACTGCTATCCCGCCTAGGGCTGCAGTAGAACGTCTTTTTTCTACAGGCAAAGGTATTTTAAGGGCTAAACGATCATTGTTATCGCATGACAATTCTAATATGCTAATTTTTATGAAAGGGAACATGCACCTAATGCAAAATTACGATGAAAAATAAGTAGCCTTTTATTCTACCTACTTATTTTTATCTTATTTACCTATATATCCCAGCCCAAAAGTTTTGTACGGTTAACTTTTAACGATTAACTTTAACTTGCGTTAAATTTTAGAAAATTGAACGCTTTAACGATTAACGAAGCTAACTTTTTAATTAACGGATTAACGATTAACGAAGTTAACTTTTTGGTTAACTGTGCCCACCTATGGATCCCCAAGAGATTTTCAATGGCATTCAAATCTGGTGATTGACCTGGCAAATCAAGAACATGAAGCCCATTCTCATTTATCAGCTTTAATGTGTGTTTCGGGTCATTATCATACTGAAACACCCTTCGAAGGGTGTTTCCCATTCAACATACGGCAATATTTGTGTCTCCAAAATATTTTTGTAAATCAAATTTTCAATAATTTTCAGGTCCAGGTCCAGAACAAAGTGAGTTTCAATAAATATTTTCAGATACATTAGACTGCATTTAAGTGCATTAAGTGTAGGTATACCATTTGTAGAATTCTGTTTAAATCTCTATATTTCGTCCAGTAGTAATTGCAGTGATTACGAGAACATCTCCAAGTGCATAGTATCTCCGCTGAAATTTCCGCAGAATACAACCGATATTCCAAAATAATTGCTTGCGAAAATATTTTTAGCTTTGTTAAAAATGTTACCAAAATAACTTAGACAATTTTACCCCAGGTATTTTTGAAAAAGCATATGTCAAAATTTTCGATTTCGAAGGCATTTTACATAAACCTTGGAAAAGAACTTTCCCGAATAAAGTTTTTTTTAGATAATTATACAATTTAAGAAAACCAAAGCTTGATTTTAACATATCCAAACACAAGAGCAGTTTTTACCAAAGTATTACCATAAACATCCAAACAATAATTTTTATAATAGATTTTCGTAGTAAATAATACATATTTATTTTTAAATATAAGGTTAAAATAAATTAATTAGGTACTTTACGTTTTAGTACAACCAGCAAACATTTCATATTCTCTGAACCGATAAGACTTTCAATCTTTTTTTTAATACAATGGTGTTTTTCTTTGATAAATAACTATTTTAATTTTGTGCACATAATTCGGAAAATAATAAGCCGGAATATTTAATTAAAATAATTTTTGAATGAATTCTGCAAAAGCACTGCAGAGTAAATTGAAAACTGAAAATTCTTCTTTGTCTTGTTATAGGTATTTTATGCTATCTTATAAATGTAGTCAGAATCTGCAAAGTCCTTCACATTATATCTCTTATTTAAACTTAAACGCACAGGGTGTAAGAGCATGCTATTTACGCGCTTCAGTGCTTCTTTGGTCTGAGGAACACGTCCTTACATAAACATTAATTTAGATAAGGCAGGTTAATTTACTCAAAGATTTAAGCACTGCATGTGTTGCATCCAATTTTGCTATTTTGAATTTAATCTCTGTGCGAAAAGCTGCAAGAAACGTCCTGTAAGATATGTATGAACATTTACTATGGGAGGCACTGGAGAGTCGGTAGTCGGAAAATTGCCTTTATATGAATTTTGATTATTATCTTAAGCAAATTTTTGAATTTTGCTCATTTAATAATTAATAAATTAGAATCTTTGCCATTTTGAAGCAAAAGAAGCGCAAAAGCAGATAAATAACTATATCCTTGCTACACTACACTCCTCCACTGCTCATATTAGTTTAGGATTTAGGCGATATATACATCGAGTCCAAAACAATTGAACGTTGAACTTTTCGAATTTAAAAAAGTTTGTTCTAATTTTTTAGCCATGGATTGAAAATGAAGCCATACCAAATTTAAATTTAGGAAAGAGAGCAAGAGCTTCCTGCAGAAAGCTACAGCTTCACTAAAACAAAAAAATGATTATTTAAATAAAACAATTTTTTTAATATACCACGTTTTCAAAACGAACTAAAACGTATAAAATCTTCTACCCCATATACAGATAGTCCTGAAAATTTGTGGTTGTGAATTTAAAACAGGTATGAACATGTTTGTAAGATTTAAAATGAAAAACGTGGGGTACATGCTGTAGATAATTTGTGCATGAATAGTTCATCTAAGACACTAACAATGATTTTTCAAATTAGCTACTTTACACTCCTTACTATAGGGATGTTCAGAGTCGTCAATTTTCATATACTGTTATATTAATGTTAATAATTTCAAAATTATGGGGTCTTAATTATGGATACCTCTACATACATTCACATTCATTTCTTAATAAATAATTATTGGTGTGGAGTAAAATATATGTGCATAATTTTTCAATACATACAACGAATTTTGACTTTGTTTGTGTCCTAAATCCCTTATGTCTTATATTTAAGTATCGGTCACCCAATTATATTGTACCTTTAAAAATTGATCACCCAATATTACATATCCATGTGGAGTTTCAATTTTGAAATGACATCTTTTGAGCACCTTTTATCCCATGTTCCCATTGAACCCATAAGAAATCACTTTCGTAATACAAGAAACCATAGCACAGAAGGCGAATCTTACAAAACAATTAGCGTCAAATTACAGTCCTTTTTCAAAGAAGTCGTCCCAAATTTCCCGGAAAAGAGTTTATAATCGTAATCTTAACAAAAACGAGCAAAGTGATTTTGCAACCTCCGCTAGAAGGTTCATAAAACCTTTTTCTCAGTTACGACATAAACCTTTACAGAAATCTTGGGCATACCTTGGGTAAAATGCCCTTTCTTCTAAAAAAAAAAAAATAAATAAAAAGAATACACCGTGGATACCTAAAACCGTCTATTGTTCACCTTTGCCTTCTTAATTTGCCGCTAGGTCGGTTCCGTCACCTTTAGCCTTGTAAGTTGTAAGATATAGCGGAGAAAAAATAAAAGGAGCAAGTGCCCGAAATAAAGCCCCAAGATAAAAATATTAAGGAAGGACACGTTGTAGGGCCATCCTTAGAGCAGGTGTGACAGTGATCTGTCTCCTTCAGATAGTCACAGCGAAGGTAAAGAAGAAACGCCCTTAGGGGCTCTTTTCTGGGCGTCTGTGCACGCACCTGGATACCACCTAAGGGCACCCCTGACACCTACGCCCTGGCGAAGAAACTGGGGGGTGGAAAAGCTTCACATTAGAAGCAGCTTATTCAAAACTACTTCGGAAGTTGGGCCCAAATTAGAAGTGTCGGTCGTATTCATAGCACGCGTAGGTGAACTTCTGTAATTAGAAATTAAGGAAGCGATTTTTCGACCCTTGTACCACCCGGTCGGCACACCGCGTTAATTAACAAAGTTTTCTCCCTCCCCCCTGAGAAGTTCAGAGTAGGACGAAGCATTAAATGTTTAAAATTTTGATCACATTTTATTCGGGTAATCCCCAAAAATTTTCCATTCCCAGACGGCCTTAATCCTTTTGATTAACGCTGTAACTTTTTGCCAAAGGCAACTCCTTCCAATGGCGCACAAATTTGAGTATATACATGACAATTTCACAAGAAATCTTTAGCATCGCATGTTTTTCTTGAATGCGTGCTCTGCGGAGGTCGTCCGCACTTCGAAAAGAAAAGGGCACGGGTGTTTTGCGCCTACTCTCAGTTAAATGAAAGGAGTTAGAAGTTCCTGAAGTTTTTATCAAATAAAGTGACTCCATCCCCGGCTCGGTTAATATGTGCCAAGAGTTGAAGAATGTTCTTGAGGCTAAAGGGAATAATAATTTGAGTGGTGCAGGCCTGCTAAGACATGTGTGAAAGCGTGAAAGTGAGCTCCTAGGGAGTGCCGGTTGCGTTGCGAACGCGGCAAGGCAACAGCTCTGGCACGTCGTCGTGTCGAAAGGATTTTTTTTTTTTTAGTAGATAGAGGACTCGCTTAATCCGTCACCTGGGAAGGTGCTCTTTTCATTTTAGATATCTCCGAGATTTTTTTCATATTGCTGCTGGCAGTGATTTTAATTACGAGTAGGTACGGCCTCCTTTCGGAGGTGTGGGGGGAGTTTTTTCCTCCAAAGTGGTTTCTGAAAAGAGCAATTAACTCAAAACCATGCAGATCCCTGGAGACGACGTAATACTTAATATAGAATCACAATTTATGATTTATTATGGGTCGCTAGTCAATTCAGTCGAATTTAGGTCATCAAATATTGAAGTTTCGTTATGCCTTATATTCCTAGCATCTTCTTACGTTTCATATTCGGGAAAATCTTTATCTTTAATAATAATAAAACTAGCTGTTTTTCTCTCTGTTATGCTTCAAAAAATCTGTATTTAACATTTTCTTAAACATTCGGAAATATTACAGTAAAATGTTATTAGAAAATTTCACAAAACGACGAAGTTCTGAATACAACCTGCATTATCGACAAACATACATACATAGTATATGCTCGATCCATATTTTCAAATGTCTTGATGAAGATTTCCTTCCTTCTTAAAATAAACACTTAAATCGTTTGAATTGTATGGCGACAGGAATTCTTTTGCATTAAATTAATTTTTATATTGTTTTTATATCTGTTATATTGATTGTTACTTTGTAAAACTACATAAGTGTAAAAATATAGTGTTTTTAAAAAGTAATCCAAAATGAAGTTATGCTGTACGCGTCCGTTGTATACTTATTCGGAAAATATCTTTTTTCTTTTAATAACCAATTATAATTTATAGGTGAGCCATGAAAAAGTGAGAAAAAATTATATAGTAGTCTTTCATTATACAAAAAGAATTTCCTACTAAATTTTTGACGCTGTTGTCTTCAAATATTTTAAAATTTTCATGGTTTAGCTGTTTTCAATGTTTAAAATTTTTAGCGGAATCGACCAGTAATTTTTTAGAAGTCATAACTTCGCCATTTTGGAATATAAAAAAAAATTATATTTTACACTTAAATGTAGGTACTATTGAGCAATTAATAAGTCGGAATATGTCATTGTTATTCATTGTTATATTATAGTACCTACCTGAATAGAATAATTAGTATTAAATAAAATAGAAAATTATTTATTCAAGTTATAACTAAATATGTATGTAGTCAATTCTGATGCTTTTCAAGCTTTAATCAAATTGGTGGTTTGTAAAAAAAAATTATTTATTTCGAAAGCAATCAGCGAGTGAAAAGTTTTGTCATATATGTATGTAAATAAAATCGATCGTGATGTGAAAGCATTCATTGTCGGCGTATGTTATTCAGTTTTTACAATGGGCCAAAAAGCGAAAACCTTTCTATTCCTTTAATGAATACCAAATAGTGTTATAAATATGAAATAAGCGTATATAATAAATACCTACTCTATGCACTACATACAAAGCTTATCTTTAATTAAATAAAGGTTTACTTTTTCTTATCAAAATTGCGTATTGAGTTGAGTTTCAATAAACTTCAACCATAGTACATACATATTTAACTAATTACTTAGCACGTTTTCCTTACAAAATTTGTGTAGGAGTTATGTATATTACATATTTTTAAATTAATATTTCTTTTCTGCAGGATCTCAAGCAGTAACAAATCGATTGACCTTAAAGATACATAGGTTAAGTTTAACCCATAAGACTTTAAATACATGATAACACAAATGTAAAATTCAGTTTGTTTAGAACAAAAAAGAAATCGTTTGTTGAGTAGTACTTTTCTTCAGTTGTAATAATCTCTCTTGGTCCTTGGATTGCCAGGAGGGGTTTTTCTGAGATTCAAACCCAAAATTTTTAGAAAAATATTTCAACAGTTCTTAAGATAAAATTCGAAAATAAATTCAATAATTTGTATGAGATTGTCGAACAGGCAATTTTTCGAATTTAAATAGTTTAATTGTTGAAAGCCTCTAATATTATACCTCAACAACAGTAATTCCGTCGGTTTATTATTATTTTTCTATTAAAGAGTTTTCGAGTAAATTGCAAATTAATCGACGTCAGATACATAAAGCACACCGAATATGGTAATGAAGCAAAACATTTAGGAACGTATGTATATTAACTTGTCTTGTGGAATTGGAAGATTTTATCAAACACATTTTTTGTAAAGTGTGTAACCGCCAAATATTCTTCACGACACACGACTGTTTCTAATCACGTGCGTACTTTTGGTAAAGTTTCACAAGGTGGGTTCAATCTCACCAATCACGTGTTAGATCTGGGCCTCGAGCTCGGGGATAATTTTGTGATTTGCTTTGCTAGAATAGATCTAGGATTACACAAAACCCCATAAAATGAAGTTGCACGGCGTCAAATTGTATGTTGTGTGATGGCAACGAATAATACCTATTTGAGTTTCATCATACAATTTCCCATTTGGTGATAATTTTGTATAACAAATAATCTATGTATATCTAATTTCAATAAACCAAAAGTGCTGTTTGCTTTAAAAAAATAATAATTAGAATTGATAGAGGTTTACGTAAATTAGGAAAAGAGAAACGATGTCTCTATGTAATTAGAAATCAGCAAAAATCCTCACAAACTTAGCTATGCGGTCCCAAAAATGAACTTTATATTCCATGCTAATAGCACTTATAAATGTTCATAGAGTATAATTAGATTACATTGATTAGATTCGTAGATACATTATTCTTAAAGTTTGTAATATGTTTCTAAGTTGATAGGTGTGTGATTGGTAGTTATGTATATAAGTTTTATCAAAGAAAGTATAACCATAAAGAACCTGCAAGACACGCAAGAAATTTTGTAGGACAAGAACGCTATAACTAAACATTCAGCATATCCAGAGGCTACCCCATAAAACTCGGGTCGTGTATCGAGTTGCTTTTCAGCAGTTCAAGTTCTTGGCTCTGTTTGAAAAAAGGTTTTGGAGGTTTAGTTAAAGTTTATAGCAAAATTATAGCGTTAATCCTAGGCCTTTTGGTTTTTGAGGCGGTCGATGAATTAAACTAAAAATACTTTTTATATGTAAGTTTTTTTCGAAGGTCCGAAATCCTCGGTGCGCGAGTCCGACTCGCACTTGACCGGCTTTTTTGTTATCATAATACGTTTGGATTAAAATTGAGCTCAGTTTATGGATGCCCTTCCAGAATTCATTGGAAGAACAACAAACTACGTTAAGAATGGTACTCACCTTACGGCAGGAACTTCCAATATATCCCATTCGACTGATGTGTAGAATTCTGATAAGTCAACACCAACCTCAACTATATTTGTACCGTTAAGTTCATCGATATGCCTCAAGTCCACCTGTTGGAGGGAATTTAGAATAATTATTTGAGAGCCTGAAGATATTCTGAAGAAAGGTAGATAGGATCCTTGGGAGGAGGAAAGACAACGTGGAGAGCAAGTCTGAAATTCAATTCAGAATTGAAACAGATAACAATCGGAGAAAGTTCCCTTTTATTGCATGATCCCATTGGATTTTATTTCCAGACAATGTCCGACCTGAATTTCACCCCTTTTCTCCCTTTTCGGTCTACGTTTTTGGAAAAGTGCGCTGGAGTAGATATATGTTTTCAATTTCATTTATATTACCCCTTCAGTCCACCTGCTCGCCGGTTCTTGATTAAATACTTTAGGGGATAAGGCAAAGAAATGGATTACTTGACGGCGAATACCTGCGAGAATTTCTTTCTTGTGTGAAAACAATCCTCCCGGAATTGGTTTACTCAATTACAAATTTGATTGTTTGTGCTACTTAATTATAGTTGCTTCAAGTACCAACAGTTTCATTTCGAAGCTGTTGGAACATTTCCTTAAAGGTATTAAATTTAAAAGGCTCTCTGATTACTTCTGAATTGCCAAAATATGAAGTATTTTTTAATTAAATTGAATTTGCATAAATAAAAAAAAAATCTACCTACACAAATACCTACACTACGAAGGTTTCAAATTGTAAAAAGCTCATTAATTTAAACCACGTGATTTTGGGCATGCCCTTAAACGCACAAAAAAAAATAAATAAAATAAAGTTACGATTGCTTTGTTCTGTCCAACGAAAATTGACTGTTGGTTCCGAACTTCCGATTCTGATGTTGATGGAAGCTTATTTTATAATGACATAACTAGCTTATGAATATTTGTACCTACTACTCAAAGGGAGAGATTCAAGAATCGTTGGATCCTAGCTTAAATTTCAAATTGTTCGGCTAGTAATTGTCTGAAAAACATTAAGAAGAAATCTCTACATATTACGAACTTTTTTTACGCAGTAAATAAAATCCGAAATAAATAAGTACCTAAGTAAACCGATCAAAATGTATCTAGTTTTGAGAAAAATTTATTAATTTAAAAAAAATATCGGCATGTGTTATTTTAGCATCTTTAAATTTAATTTTCAGATGTTTTACTCAATTTCATTAATACTATGTTGAAGTGATTTTTTTAGTAGATAAAGTGGCAGCATGCATTTTTGAATAATATTGCTAATAATATTATCTTTTGAATGTATTAAGTTAATTAACATTGAACTCAAAAGGCTTTTATCTTTTAGAGACCAAAGAACCATTTGAGTGGTAAGTGTAAATAAAACCTTATTCATATGCTTAATAATTTTGTAATCAAGGTTATCAAATTTGTATTAGGTTTTTGTTTTTTTGAAAATTAATTTAGCGATAAAAAGTCTTAAAAATGATGAAAAAGTTGGAGTTATAAACATTTTCGTAAGCTTTTAACTATTCTGAATTTTCTCTCTTAAGAATATTCGAGAGTTTAGATGTTCCCGTAATTGTAATTGTATTAAAATTTTGAAATAAATAGTTTTTACTCTTTCTAGTTTTATTAACAGCGTTGTGAGACTAATGATTATTATTATTTACTATACGAGTAACAAACAAATTGTTGTTCCTAATTAAATACCCAATTTAAGGAAATTGCGATTGGGAAGTCCTTGATGACTCCTAGTTTAAAAATACCTTAACTTCTTCAAGAACAGCTATTATTGTTTATTGTTAATTGTTAAGTTGAAAAGAAGCAGTATAAATTATACATACATATGTAGTATAAATTATATGTAATTACATGAGGCGTCCTGTTTAAAAATGTTCTTCGATTAAAAAAGAATACATTAAAGAAATATTATCCGACGGAGTAAGCTTGACACGAAAAGGAAATAAAATGCACCTGTTCAAAGTTTTGCTTTTTATAATACGGCTCTTACAAATCGAATACCTTGTTAATAGGGCTCTTAAAAATCGAGTACTTTTTAACTCTATTAAGCAAGTGAAAAGGCCCTCGAGTACAAAAATTCGAGTTTGAGTAAAGGAGTTTTTTCGAGTATTTGCACCATTAGGGTGCTTTTGAGTACTCAATTAAAGAATATTCGAGTACTTCATTTTGGTTTGGGAATGTTGAAATACATTTTTTTGAGAATTAGCTAAGCCCACTTTTTTGTGTTTACATTCATTTCAAGGAAATATACAGAAATCATTCCGAATAACTCGTGGATATTTTGAATTTAAAAGTTTAAGAAATTCTGCGAACTCAGAGTAAAATTTGGATTTTAAATAGATAGACGGTAACTAGATTATACGGAACAATCTATCAGAAATCGAATAATTGAATGTTAGGATATTGGAGTGAATTTCGTGTCTCGTATTTATATAAAATATCGTACCTTCTCAATGCAATAGTTTTATAGAATTTAAATACTCAAGTTCTTGAATGCGTACGAATTCTCAAACTCAAATAGGTATTCGAATACTTCTTAGAGTCCTCAGATATTCCTTCAAGTATATTCGCAATTCCTTTGGTTCATGTCACTATTTAGATAAATTAATTATATGTATTGACTCTGTGGCAAAGAGCCTGATTCTAAATTCTGTATATTCTTATCTTCGCATGACGGACTCAACTGTAACACTTCAGATTTTAAGCCGCGGCAAATACTCGAAAAATAAAGTTCTGTCTGTTAACTTTAAAGTTTTTACACAAGGGTAAAGCCGGTATAATAGTAGTATACACCCCGAATTTCTCCCTGTTTTAAGGGAGCAAAATCAAAATGGCATTTTCCCCCAAGGGAAAAAAAAGGGACATTTTTACCTAGTTGCCTCCCGAGATAATAAAGTGGCATTTTGCTCCCGCAAAACTGGGCAAAAATTCGAACTTTCGGGGGTGGTGTGTTAAAAAAAGGTTTTACTTGAAAACGTCTGTTAAGTTGACGGAGGGGAAAAATTGGGTTAAATTTAGTGGCTTTCACAGGTAGGTACTTGTAATTTTATTTACCAGTAAATATGTAGGTATGTACATATGTGATTTTCGTTTTTGCGGTTCTTAACTGAATAATTAAAGTAGAAGTAAGTGAAAACCATTTTAAATTAGATATAGAACAGAACTTGATTATATGGTGAATTATAAAAATTTATAATATTTTCCTTGACTTTTATTATATTGAGCCCAATTTTTACTTCAAGTTCTCTGGTAAATTTTGATATATGTATGTATGAAAGTATATCAAACTTTTTTACTAGATTTTTGCTCCAGACAATTGTACCCAAAAGTTAACAGATAGACCTTATATTAAAAGAGCCTATATCAATTTAGTACAAACATAAGATTTGTTTTTAATTTGAATAAGTCGTTTTAATTCATTTCATTTAGTAGTATTAGATCTTGTATGTAGCAGCCAGATATTCAATAATAGGATTACCGCCTTCAACTGGACTTTATTTGATTAAGTAGTAGCTTATCTTTAAAGTCAGACCGAATTATTTTGTTATCATATATGGTCGATATACATACATAAGTATGGGATATGTGACAGTGGAATTAGATTTAAAAGCATTCATATGTGCAGCATACTTTTAATAAGGCTTAGCCTGGGGATAGAAACATTTTCTACGTTATGAATCTCCTGCGATCGAAGTATGAAATAAAATGTTTATTTCTTTGGCAGGATTTTATAGAAATTTTCAAATGTCCCCTCCGTCACGTAGGAAAAAAAAAATAAATGAAAAAAAGTGAGATAATATTTATCAAAAAAAAGATCCCAATTTTAACTCCGAATGATCCACCCCTCCATGGGGTAGGAACCCTCGTTCTAAATCGAGGGGCATTACCAATTCCTGTCACAATAAGGCGTCCGCCATAAAGGACGTTTCGGCTGTGACAACTTATCAAATAAATGGCCGCACTGAGTAGATTATCCGATTTTTCTCGGTATCCTTCCGAAATGATCCGCTTCCTCCTGGCGCAACGGAGAGGATTTAGTAAAGCGATTTATATAGGCCAGGAAAGAAAAAAAAATCGCTAAAAATCTCATTCACCTGGAAACGAATTGACCGATATATTCGGGACATTGTGTGGTCCCACGATGTGATAAATATGGTCTATGCGGTGAGGGGAGCGTGCCGATTGGGGGTGCAGGATAGAGGTAGAGGTAGAGGTGTCGGCCACTATCGGTAAAGTCCAGGAAATGTCTAGCCTTAAGGAGATTCCTGTACGTACCTGAAATCCATCATAAGTCCAACTACCAAATTTCATGACGCAAGTCTGCTCATCGAACGGAAAGTACTCCACATCGATTTCGCAGGAGCTTTTGTAAATTGCTGGAGGACGCCACTCAACACGTCCTGTGTAGTTAAGAGTGGCTTTTGTGGCTAAGGTGACCTCGAAGTTCCCATCAGCACTGAAAATAGATACGGCAATGTCATCTTAATATTCAAAAGGACCTCTCACAAGAAAAGAAATGTGCGAGACGAAGGCGGTGCCACCTACTTGTTATAGAGCACAATGTCTGGCCTCCATATGTGATCTGAGGGCACATGGAGCATCTCGACTCCCCCGTACTCCTTCGGTTCCCACTTCAGCTTGTAGTCGTACCAAGTCTGCTCCACCCAGAGATTTGTGGTCATTATTTGATTCTTGAGATTAACATCAATCAGCTGAGATAGTTTCAATTTAATTCGCACCGTAAGCGCGTCTGTTACGTTGACTACCGGTCGCACCAATTTGTTGTAATTACTAAGGAGATCGTCATAAAGGCGCTTGGCATCCGGATTCGCTGTGCTTTCTGCAATAAAATAATAAAGATAGAGTTTATCGTTTCTCTAGCCCTCGTATATTAGCCGTAAAAATTTCAATATCTAGGACATTAAATGCTCGTTATGGGCGCCTCTTAAAACGTCCTAGTCATTGGGGAGCTCCTTTGCTGCATATAGTCAAAGCCCCGAGCAACTCTCAGCGAAGTTGAGAAATTTATGTTTGACCGAAGTGAATTATTAACGAACTGCGAAAATCATTCGGGGGGTTGCATGCATCAATTTCGGGGAATATATTTTACCTGACGGCATACCTGTGGGAATTTTAATGTTCCCTCTTCTCCCCAGGTCAGGCCCAAAACTGCCAGTTACGAGTATAAGTATAAATCTACCTAAAGTCCTAAAGTGCTCCTTATTAGTTCGGAGTTGGAAACAAGCCTCGAAATGGACCAACTTGGCAATCAAAAGTACTTCGCTACGGGAAACAGGAAGGAACTGGTGTTTATCCAGAAAAATTGGCCTACAAGAAGAGTCCTTTGAGAAAAGAACATTTTGATTCCAAGAAAGGAAAAGAAATTGCTTCTCTGAGGCGTTAAAGTTTCTTACTAGCTGTTGCTCACGACTTCACCTGTGTGGTCACAATAATAATGGATAGGTGTGTTTTTACGAATGGTTGGTTACCTGGAGAATTCACAAACTTTAAGTCGATTTCTTGAAATTCTGAAAATTTCAAATTGAACTATATACTTACTTCTTTGAAAACATTAGCGACAATATGCAGAACTAGGCTAAGGTAAAAAATTTTGAACCAGAAAACTGTTATATAGGATTTATTATTATTTGGTATCACTTTGAATGTTCAAAACAAACAAATCAAAAAATAGTATACCTACTCCTTAAACTACTCTACTTAAAGATTAGAGGATTTGATTCCTTCTCCTTTTTTGTATATGTATATTCAATCCTTAGGGACAAACAAAATTTTAGGTGTTAGAGTTAAAGTCTAGTTTTATGACTCTTCTTCTTCTACCAGCGTCGTTGAAATTGGGGTATTGATTGATCGAGGTTTCTTTATTCAATCTCTGTTTTTAGGACATTTCAGATATCTTCAATATTCAAGTTTCAACTCTGCACTATATACTTCTATAGACAAGCCACTCTAAAAAGGCAAATATTTTTTCTTAAGTTCAATTTAATATTGAAGGAGCAACATGAGATTGAGTATTGTTTAGCTGGAAAGGGCATCTTCTTTTCGAAAAATTTTCTGTTGAGGGTGGTTTGAGTAATATGAAAGAATTCTTAAAGAAGAAATTGTAAAATTGTACACAGTTGCCCATAACTTTTCATTGTTTTCTTGAATATTACTGATTATAATTATTAAAATCAGAACTTCTTTAATTTAACGCATATAAAAATTTTTAAGTTTCAATATTAATTTTTCAAATTATTACTCGGAGATACCAAATATTATACATACATATAAGAAACTAAAATTGTTTAATTGTGTACGTATTTCTTTTCAAACACCCATGCAAAATAAAATATTTAAAATTAATGGTTTTCCAAGGGACTATAAATATATTTAAGTATATATTAGTATTTATATTCCATGACTATTATGCTATTATTAATTAATAAACTTTTTTTAAATTTATAACTACCTATATTATTTTAAATTTTTATCTTTATTTAAAATATCGTAGAATCAAATTGATATTGCGATATTATGAATAAGTTTTTCGAAATATTTTTGGTAATTTTCATTTTTTCTAACAAGAAAGCAAAACATGTGATGAGCGATGAATTGTAAAAAGAAGGAGATTTTAGTCGGGAAGAAAAACCAGAATATTTCGCACATTTTTGTTAGCTTTTCTGTTCAATGAACATCAAGTCTCGTAAATCTTTTCCTTTTTTTTTTGGTTAGAAGGGTTCAAATGTTTCGATTGTTCTGGTTGAAATAACCAAAAAAGAAAACAATCGCCTGCCTGACTTAGCAGAATCATCATTGGAATTATTTGCGGGAAATTTATCGGGGACAAAACACTTTGAGCTGTCTAAATGTTCAGAACAGGAAAAGCAAAATAAATTATTCATAAGTATATTTCAAAAATCATCTGCGTTCAATATTTGAAAGTTTACGTAAATTTTGATATGTAAGCAAAAATAGAAAAAAAATGGAAATCATTATTTACTTTAAAGTTTAGTTTTAAATCTCTACAAAAACCAGACAAACTTTAAAGGAGTGTCTGAGTGAAGATAGGAAATTCTGCTCCCCTCTAAATTTGGTTAGCATTAATTTCTCGAAGCTCCTTCTGAATCAATGAAACTTTCATAGTGGAGTGGAGCCAAAACAACGCAAACTTTTAAATTGATGAGCTCGCGGTTTAAAATTTCTTGAGTGACACACATGTTTCCACACTCTTATCTCATCCAAATCCGAAAATATAACATACATACTTAGATACAGGTGTATGTACGTTAATATGATCCCAGTGATGGATGTCGTCTTCAAAACTTTAATTGCTCTCGAAAAGCAAATTTGCGAAAACATAAAATCTAAGGGTAATTAATATTGCAACAAGCAGAGATCAGTGTTGCTGATTTTTTAATTTAATTAATTTATAATTATATCATATATACTTATATCATATATACAAACTTACAGAAATTTGTGCGATTTGCAAATTTCTTTTCATTCTGCTAATTGTGCTAACTACCTAACTACCTTAAAAACTTTTAAGTTTTTTATCTTCACTGGCTTAATCGTTTTAAATTGACTTTAAAAAGTGGATATTATCAATTCCACCCTGTATGTACATACATACATACATATGTAAATATATATCATTAAATATGAACTTATAATCATGAAAATATTTTCCATATACATACATATACATATAACGTTCGATTAATTTGTTGTAGTTGCAAAAATTAAATCTTAAAAGTATTTTGCATACGTATATCATTACAAGGACACTCTTTTAAAATCACCACTTTTAGTTTCGGAAAAAACAAGTAAAATTTTAAATAAGTATGTAATTACATCACAGCACGTATACTAATTAAATTGCTGTTTCGTTCCCTATTTTCGTCAAAATTGTTTTAAACTTTCTAAATTGACCACCACTATGTGCAGGCGACAGTTTTTAAATTATTCAAATTAAAATCAGTAACTAAATATAGGGTAACTATTGTATGTATGTACATCACTATAATTCGTTTAAAAAAGAAGCTACATATACGTAATACTATATATGAAGTAGATCATATTGACAATATATTACACTCAGAGAAAAGTGGCATTGTAAAAACATATCAAATCAATTGTAATTAAAATGTTTGATTTTTACAGTGCAAAATATTACTTATGTAAGTACCTATTACATTTTCAATTGCTTATAGATGGTACACCTTAAGCAACGAGAATACTTGCTGTAAGCCAGCTATAATCATTTTTCTGATTTTGAAAAAATTTACCATATGTACATATATGTTCTACTGATATACGTAGATAAAAAAACGAAATTCAAGAATTTTCAAATATAGAAATACGAAAAAAATATTTAAAAATGGTTAAAAAAAGTTAAGGTACTCAAGTGGGAATTACGGGGCTGAGGTCTATCTGACCCCTATATATGGATATAGTATTTTTCATATTAAGATATGTGAAACTACAATTATCAGATGTAAAATCATAGAGCGTTTAGTTGAAACTAAGTTCTAATCGTTCTTTTGCCAATTATTCGATGTTCTTTGTCGCAGAGACTGAAAATAAGACTAATTTATTTGTTGGAAACGTGAAAACTTTTTATAAAAATATTGAAAAAGCAGGGTAATACGAAAATTTTTTATTTTAAATTTATTTTTATTTTAATTAAAAGGAAAGTTCCATTGGCTTCTGCGGATTCAACATCAATTCAAGCAAGTCTTTTATTTAGATTTTGACTTTCACCTAATTTTTTGCTATTCTATACTAACTATATTACTTACCACAAACTATTTATTTGTTGATACCCACCCTGTACTAATCAAACTTGTAGACTAACATATGAGGCTCTATCATTTCTATTTTGTTGAACTTTAAGGTCAGTTCAACGTCAATTTGTGTCTATAAGATGTTAACCTTACTTCTGATCGTTGATATCAATACAACGAACACAGGCAAACGTTTTTAACTTTTATATGACAGTTTTTAGACGATCATTCACTCTATTTTCCTGCAAACTAATTGATATTTTCCGAAATTGAGAAACTTCATGAACTTCTGAAAGGAAGTGGTGGGGGCTTGAACTTTATCAAACTGCTCCGAGGAGAACCACAGCAGCCGAGCTGATTGATGGCCCCATATACCTTACTTTATTACAACATCCCGTAGGAGACGGATAGAATAATTATCTAGAGAAACTTTTTCACAGCGTACAAGTTCACTCCAAAAAGTTTTGCATACAGCTAATGCGGGGGCCGGGACGAAGCGGCAGGCAGCGTGACACTGCATACAAAAACATTTGAATTTATGCAAATTATTGCCCCGAAAGGGTGCAAGCACTGTGAGCTTTGCCACGTATACGTTTTTCGAATTGAATTTGTTCCCCAAACATACACGTGCGCACTTACCTATTTGCGTCAGTCTGAAATTTATTTATTTTTCAAAGGAGATTGTGTTATTACACTTTTATGACGACAGCTCCGATACGAGTGTGCTCTATGGGGAAATTGAGCGAAATTGCGTTATTCATGGAGCTGCAAGCGTGTTCAACAAATTTGGACAAATGGCATTTTAATCAAAATTGAAGTGCAGCTATACGATTTTTGTTACAAATTAAATTAGTCAAACTGTTGGCGAATAGAGTGGGCTCGTGTTTTGCTTAAATTACCACGAAAGTTTCACTCCGGCTAAAAGTATAATTGGTAATGACTTCAAATGTTTTAATCAAATATTTTGACGCATTGTTAAAAGGGCTTTTGCTTTGGGATTTTTAAAACATCTGCAATTTGAGTGTTGTGTGTTTTAAATTTCAATAGGGGACTGTCAACAAAATTGAGGATAGTAAGATTGCAATTGTTAGTATTAAATGATGCATGCAAATGAGTTGGTTTTAGTCGCATATTAATCAAATATTAGATCGATACGTTGTATACAAATATAGAAGAAGAAAATGAAACTCCTCTTGATAAATATAAAAAAAGACAAAACAAAAATATTGCAAAAGAGAGCTCACAGTATTTAGAGAAACTTCGACAAACTCTACATTCATTATTTTGGCAGTTGCCTTTGATATATATAATGGAATTGATTACTTTTAATATGTATATGATAAGCAGTAAAACTATTTTCTACTAAATTTCAACCGGATCCATTTTAATATTTATAATATGTATTGTATTAGGTTCCGTAAAAACAAAACTGGATTGGCGAAGATAAATATATAAACCAAAACATTAAGCCTCTATCAATTTTTCATTTCATTAATTTTACAGTGATTTTAAAAAACATGTTGAGTTAGTGTAATAGTACAGCAAAAATAAAAATGTCATTCAATGTACCTAATGCTGAAAAATTCTTCCACGATGACTTAATTTTGCTTATTCTTTTGCGTGACTTTCATAGAAAAGAAAGACTTAAAACATCAAAAATTTACAATGTTTGACCTAAGGGTAGATTTGGTACTTTCTCATTTAGATTTCTAGAAATTTTTAGTCCACTGGCTTGTCTACGTTTATTCTACTAGACTTTTAACTAGACCACACTTCCGTTCCGTTTTACTGTGTTCTAACTAGTTGGAAACAGCTAACAATTTACACATACTTATAATATACCTATTTTCAAAAATTAAAATCGGTGTATTTTGACAAAAGCAACAGGCATTTGCTTAGACACCAGACCGACATTTGGATAGACGTAATACGAAAAACCACTTTTCTTCGAATTTTGAAGCAATACTACGAGTCTCAATCAAATTCTTTCATTATCTGCTGAATGATTTTTTTGATTTTATATAAGTACCATACTTTCATTTTCGTTGGAAAGTACTAATAAAAAATAAAATAATATTATGCGTATCGTCCTTTTTGTTTTTCTCAACTATTGTATGAGTATAAGATAAATAAGGAGTAAACATGTTTTGCTATTTTGATTGTAAGTAATACTTCGGTTAACCAAACTCATGTTAATCGAAACGTAAATTATCCGAAACGCATCCGTAATGGTAAATCCAATAAATGCTGTACTGCATGGAAATTATCGAGAAGGCAAAAACGTGATGCTCAATTTGCATCCAATCCACAGTAATATCTAATTTTAGCTATAATAACGAGCAAAGTTAGGCTACAAAGAGGATTTTGAACTTATTTGAACTTCAAAATCTTTCAGAATTAGACCAGGGTTATACTGTACCTATATCGTTTCAAGAATGTTGTTTGCAAACTTTAAGATAGAATTCTTGATAGTTTATAGATTTTACTGGCAGGTAACAATTCATGCATGTAATAAATTTGACAATGCAGCTTAAACAAATTTTAACTTTATACGTAAAAAATTACTTTGTATCTTTATTTCAGATAAAGTCAGACCTATGGTTTTATATCTAAGTACATATGCATGTAGGTACATGTATTACTGTACAAAAATTAGTTTAGATTTTATATTTTCGTTGATTTGTATGTATATATGAATTCTGGTAGTGCGCAGTGTTTAGGAGAAGTTCACAGATATTACCAAATTTCTTGATTTAATAATAATAATTTAATTTACTAATTGTATCACTCTTTGTTTACGTAATAAAAGTGCAGTTTAAACCTGAAAAGGGTTATTCAATGTTGTATTGTAGTATTGGTCTTATAAAATAAAAAACCTAAAATTATCTATCTGTTGGACCTTTTGATGGTGAGATAGGTACCGATAGATACCTTGGGCAATATTTTTAGCCAGATATTAAAGGACAGTAAATAATGTTTCTGTTGTTTAATAATATTGGATGTCAATTACGAAGTATACGAGATTCCAGGGTTTTTTTGGTGGTTTGTGTTTTATTTCAGATTAGGTACCGGACTAAAATCATTTTACCTAGGGGGCTGTTATTACTACTATAGTCTGCGGGAACCGAATTGTAAACCAAAATCAAAATCAAAGCTACTGCAAAACAGGAACAACATAAATTGCATATCTCTGCAGGATTCCCGCGAGGAATCTCCAGGTGAGAATAAACAGGTGCCGCACCGTCGAATTCCGGCATGCAGATGTATGCAGGAAATGTTTTCTTTCGGCATTAAATCGATCCTAGCCAAAGGTGAGACAGGCCACGGCGCGGATTCGATTCGTCATTGGGGCTCAAATCGTATATAAAATATACCGCCCCTTTGATAAGATTAGGGCCGTCCGGGTGTAAAGCATGAGGGAGCAGGTAATGGATATGAAAACATCTGGAAAACTCCTTCACGGTTGAGCAACAATACATGGAATAATCAGATTTATCATGCCCAAAAGAAGCGAACATGTAGTGCGGAACATAAGTCGTTTTACTTAAAATGATTTCGGGAAATCCTTTCTTCTACACTTGACATCAATTCCAAAAGGTGCCTTCATCGGGTAGCCCTGAAACGGGCATGACGACGACGACGAGAGACACCGAGAAGAGGAGCAAGTGTCTCGAAAAATTTTCCACTTAGGGAAAAGCAAGAAAAAAAAAAATAAGGAAAAATGAAAGAAAAGTAGAGGCCATGAAATTCGATTCTCCAGCCCGAGATGTAGTTCGGATGAACAATGGGTTGGGAAAATCGTGGCAGCGACTTTCCCGACTGGAAAGGTTTCTCTCCTCCATGAATGGGGTGCGCCTTATCCCTTTTTTTCCGCTTTTTCCGCTAGAAAAAAGAATTTAAAGAGGCTTAAGGTGCGCTTCTAGGTATCAGCCGCTCCTCCGCTGTAAATATGGGGCCCAGAAGTTCCCATTCAAAGCGGCAGTGAGTGCAGCGCTAAACTTGAGAAGTTGCAGGGAAGTTATTAAGTGCTTATTGAATGTTGCCGCAAGGTCAAGGAACAAGTATTCTTCACAACAGCCGGTTGGCCTGGAATTTGTAACAAGGATTCTTGTCATAGTGCTTACATAATGTCCCTGCTCTGTTCTGGTCCCCTTTTCACCATCACTAAGATGCTTTCTCTTAAAGTTTGCGGTAAAATTATGGAGCTTTTAAGTTCCAGTTCTAAAAAATTTCAAAAAATTTACTTTTACGAGTTCATGGAAAGTTATCTGGCCCAAAATTTAATAATAACTCTTTAAAGTAACAACGAAATCTTTGTAGCTTTGCCAATAAGAGAGGTAGAACTTTTTAGACTTTGATCAATTTATAAGTTCTGTTTGTTAGCCAAATCAGTTAAAATAAATTTTACATTCTAGAAGCGCAATTGTACAGCAATTTTTAACCTTCAAAACTCTTTATTTTTAAGAAGATTTATAAATATAAATAACAAGCAACCGGAAGCGCTTCACACGAAGGCAACTGTGCGAGAATTTCTACTAGAATTTAAAACTCAGTTAATTTAGTGAATTTTAACTTTGTAGTTTGTATTAAGCGAATAAATAAATAAATAAATTTCTTTAAAGTTTCATCGAAATCGGTTTAGCCGTTTCGAAGATTATCCCGGACAGAAAGACACAAAAAAAGTACCATATGGAACTCAGGAGCTTATGCTCAATACACGTGTAAAATTTCATCTCAATCGCTTCAATAGGTCCAAAGACTGCCCCCTACATACAAACTAAACTTTACCTCTTTAAAATATTAACTGCATTTTTTTCATATCTCCAGAACAACAGAAAAATTTATAAAGTTTATTGATAATTCCCCAGAAGAAGGATTTTCAAATTTTATTGATGCAAAACTTCAAATCTTGAACTGATGAGCATATGTCAGATTTACTTTTTATTTGAATGTAGGTACATTAGTGTGAACATTTTTATGACCACTCAAGTTCGTCGGGTACCTACTTTTATGTAGTTTTCCGAAGTATGCCTTTTTTATGTTGGAGAGAAGAGGGGAAATCAAGGGAAAAGGTTACACTGAGGATTATTCCAACCCTGCATCGATTTTCCTCTTCTGTCCAGCCTACAAAAAGTATGCTTCAGAAATTAAAAGTTTCCGAAATATTTAAGTGGGTGCTAAAAATAGGTGTGGGCTATTCATTATAAATTTCATATCTAATCAAAATCTCTTTTTGTTTTTGACAGA
Organism: Machimus atricapillus; assembly: GCA_933228815.1. Classification (NCBI taxonomy): domain Eukaryota; kingdom Metazoa; phylum Arthropoda; class Insecta; order Diptera; family Asilidae; genus Machimus; species Machimus atricapillus. The sequence continues at coordinate 26,666,423 of OW121787.1, read as the reverse complement.
CAGACGAAAACAAAGTACATAGTTATTAGTATAGATATATGTATGTGGATCGCATAAGTTAAGCTATTAGAAAGGCTATTTCCACCTAGGAAGCTGCAATAACCCGGCCTGACTGACAGAATGGTTTTCATTTTATCGACAAAATAAGATTTGTCAAAAATACGAAAAATTCCTAGCATATGAGGAAATGCTGATATTTATATGTAAACATAAATGTAAAATGTAGATAATAGTAATTAACTACATATATGTACCTACTGTATAAACGGGAATATTGCGATCGTCGTCATTCAAAGGAGCTGACAAACAAGTCACCCTTTCTTTTCACAGCTTAAGAGGCATTTTCCCTTATCCGTAGGTACCAAAAGTTCGAGTCTTGGTTTTACTGCTATTATTTAACCCATTTTTGAAAATTTGAGAATATGATCAATTCTATTTTTTAAGACCTTAAAGTTTAAAAAGATGAAGGAACGTATTTTAGAAGAATTAAATAGTTATATAGTTTAGGAAATAAAAATGTTTAAAAATGTTAACTAACCGGGGAGGAGAGAAGATACTTTTTTTATATAGCTTTTAATAAAATGTATGTGAATGTTATAAACCGTAAAGAACACTTCAATAAGAAAATTATAGTATCACATTATTCCTGGGCGTCACATTGAGAATCTGCTCGGTAGGGCTGACCTGAAGGGTCAAGGTCAAATTGTGGGCTTTGAAATTGCCATTTTCGAAATTTGATGGGGTCTCTCCGAAGAAGAAGAAGAATCGAGTGGCATACCCCTCAGACCAGCAAAACACGCTGTATGTACATATACATATGTATGTTTTTATAGTTATAAGATATTTCGATGGGACTAGTTATAAAATAATCTTCAGGCCGAATAAGCGGAACTGCATACATAAAATGGATCAACAAAAATTGTTGACAAAAATTTATAAGTTTTGTAAAATTCTCATTTAACTTTTGGTAGTTAAGAACGGCACAACTCGAATAAGAGAACGATGTAAAAATGTAGGTATACCCAAACTTTTAATATATTTTTGTGTTCTATACAATAGTAACAGTAAAATTATAACAACTGCAAGATATTGTTTTATATTATTACGTTTTTCAGACGTATAAAATAATGTTTGCATAAAAGTAAAAACCGACTTCAAAACTATGCCTATATGTATGTATGTGTAAATTTAAACTAAAAAGTTCAAAATAATTTTTATCATTTTAAAGAAAAAGTCATTAGAGGCCAATATTAGAATTTATTGATACTTAAATATGTATTTACAATATCTAATCAGTTATTTTTGCAGTCGGTGCCAGCCAAGGCAAGAAAAGCAAAGAAATAATAACCTTAAGGGGCTTTGGTTAATCTAAATATGTCAATGAGATCATCATAAAGATTCCGTTTATTCCTGTATGATTTTTTGACGGAGATTATTGTAGAATTCAAAAGGGAAACAAGGATCTTTTCAGATCAGAGAATGAAACAAGAAAAAATTCTTTTCTGCCAAGCCAGGACAGCAAGCCACGATAGTATATACCGAGGGTCTAGCTTGCTATCCTAGCTTTGAATAACTAGCCTCGCGTATCTCGGGCATAAAAAATAGATATATTTATATATAGACCTAGATACCTTTATTTTTGCTTCTTGATAAAAAATGTCATAAAAAATTAATCAAATTGCCATAGGTTTTCTGTGCGAGCGAAACCGCGGGCAAAAGCTAGTGATCAATATTTCTAAATTATGAAAGCTAATTTCCGTCATCTTTGGCTAAAGTCATTAATTTTAATAGTGCATGCAACTGAAAGGAAAATATTTTTCCTCATAACATAAAAATCCTTAGAGCCCGTCGTGCAACTGTTCGTAAAAGGAATATGCAAAGAAAACTGAGTGGAACTTGAAGAAATTGCCTCGGACAAGTTTAACTGCTTTTTAACTCGCAGCACCTAAGACATCCACCTCATTGGTGCAGACAGCTTCATTTGCATTAGCTCGGGGCGTTTTTTTCTTCTTTCAGAAAAAAAAGGAACGGCTTTAATGCCCTGTTGGGGTAATAACTTGTTTCCTTTCATAATCCTGAAAGCTGGCGCATTGAAGTGGCTCATTCATGGAAACCCCAATGCTTATGCTCCAGGGCGAGGAAGGGAATCGTTTGGCCATTGTCCGTCTGACGAGTAATTTTGTGGTGAACTTGATCGCTTCACATTTCTCCCACAAATCCCATTCAATCCTTCTTTATGTCCGTAGCGTGAAATTCTACTATTGCTTGGGGGTAATTGGTTTTAAGCCACTTATTCCAGCAGACCAGGAATTATGAGGAGCTTGGGCTATTTTGCCTGAATTCGATGCAATTGTACGAATATGCCAAAGTAGTGCGAAGTTATTTGAGGAATAATTGCCGAAAAGGAAACTTTTCTGGACCAAAGAACAAATATTAAATGTGTTATTAAGAAAAATTGATTGGCTTTGGATTAGTTCCCCTTCTTTTATTGAATAGAATTGAAGCTTACACTTCATCCTTATAAATATAAGTAGAGTTTTGGTTTTTTAAAAGGTCTTTTAGACTTATGTCATGAATAGGCATACATACTTAATTTGGAAAAGCTTTTTGATGGATCAATAGAAATTTATCCGAAAATTGTTTGATTCTGCATTTATTTTCAACTTTTTAACATAATCAAATATCAAGGGATTCAACACAAAGAAAAATATGTTCATAAATTCCAAACTCAGTTTGTGAATACCAATGCCAACCTTGTATCCGGGAAGTTTTTATAGCTTTCTTGTTGCAGGAGTTTTTATTACGTCCACAACTTTTGAAGGTAAAATAGCTATTTCCATCGCACCCAAAATCCCTTGTAAAATTCGATCCGACAAACATTCAATAAATCGGGACACCAATAGAGCAATCTGATTAAGACCCAAAAGCGGCATGCTCAAAATATTCCCTTCCTGATTGACTCCTTTTTTAACTTTTGAATCTAAAAGGGACTACCCACCGAAGAAGTTTATCCGTTCGGTTTCCATATAAAACTGGCATCGGAAAAGAAACATCGATTTCTCTAAAAGTGCCTACGAAAAGGAATTTCGCTAACAATTGTGGGAATGTAGGCATGTGGTGACAAAAATTTCCTAAAACCCTTTCTCTTCACTTCCTCTAAATTGGGAAGAAAACTTTTCAATTTTAATCATACTGTGAGCGTCTGAAAATTGAAAGAAATACCCAAACCTCATCCATTCCGAACGACGGATAAATTTCAATATTTTTAGCCCTAATGTTACCAATTTATAAGGCTTAAATATTTATTGTTATGTGCCAATAATAAAGTCGTATCTCGACAAATTGCGCCATCAATAACAAAATCGGCGGCAGAATGGAATCTTGGGGAAAGGAGGAACATTTCCGAGGGCCATATTTAATGCTTAATTATTTTTTGTGGAGTAGACGATTTAATTTACTACAGCTTTTGTAGAAGAGACGAATCGCTTCAGGATAAATCTGTTAAACTTATTGATATCTTAAGTAAAGGAAAGTTTAAAACAAAAGTTGAGAGTGAAGATTTTCTAAGTTTGAAATATGTATTTTCAAGATTTTGGTATTAACCGGAGAGGAACTGCAAGTAAATTTATTTCTTGTATTTTGTAGCTTCTAAACGAAATAAGATAGGAACTTAAAATACACACATATTATGTATGTATTACCGCGGCGCAAAGACGGAGAGAGTAACAAAAGATTAAAAAAGTTTATTAAGAAGGACACCAGTTGTAAGAAGTTTACGAAAGCTTCGAAACAAAGAATTGAAAATTTAAATTTTCGATCACGAAGTTCAGATAATTTCTGATCGTTATTAAAACTTCTTCTTATTCTACATAAATAAATACTTTTAAAAGTTTTCCATAGTATAGAACCCTCAACGCGTGGGTCCGACTCGCGCTTGACCAGATTTTTTTTTTAATTGGACCTGTTAAAGAAGTGAATTTTAACATTTGTGCTTTATGCGATAACGACATTGATTTCATATTGATTAAATATCTCTACGATCTACTCTTTAACTCTTTTACTGCTGCGGTGCTCCAGAAATTTAACTTTAACCACAAATTATTTAAAACTGTAACATGAAGTATACTTTAAATATCAATAAATAGAAGGAAGGTATAAGTGCTTTTCAAGTATATTCCGAAATACCAACTTGGAGTAATTTTATAAAGAAAAAATGACCGTTCTTAACGATAGCTCCAATAATGAAAACTTGCGTAAAATAATTGTAAAATTTAATTGTTAGTGATTGAGTTATGTTTGTTAACACTAGATTGAAAGTCGTTTCGAGAAAGTAATAATTAATAATTAAACTCAGCAAGTAAGGATATGCTGAGTGGTCCCATTTTAAGAGATCATAGCTTGATAATTTGTGTTAAGTCGAACTTAATCTGTAGATATATTTTCAAAAGTATATAATACCCTCAGAAATTGCAAACCAAAAATTGAATGCTTACAAATCTAAATGTGTTCTCACAAATCAAATAATTTTGAATGAACTCTGACGAAATAGGCAAGCTTTAACTTCATCTTTACCATTCCAGAAAATTAATATGTATATGTATAAATCTACCTGGGCATTTTTTGCAAAATTATATTAAACGAGGTGTTACTATCATACTTGTTGCAATATTAGTAGGTACAGGGAGTGGGGAACTCCAATTTATTGGCTGCATAATTAATTCCGTCAAACATCAAAATTTGTTGCAAAATTGTCAAAGATTTGAAAACCTGCATGGCAAGCACCTGTAGAGAAGCAAGTACATATATATGTACATATGTACATATGTACAGCGTTGTTCAGCAAGATATAAGATATTCTACTTTCTGAAAATGTCTGGATTGAAAGACCATGATTTGGTCCGCTTATATTATGGACTTCAAATGACCCGGACTTGCCACAGATTGGAGTTTTCTGGCGAAAATTGAAAAACAAGATGACATAAAATTACTCAAGACCAGAGAAGAAATTTTAATTTAAAGAACATATGAAGGCAGTTCATTCATATCAGAAGATTGTAAGAAACTATAAGATAAGCTTTTCAATACAATAATATGTACCTAATAAATCAAAAAGGAGAAATTACAACCATAATAAGTCCATACAGTAAGCAATTTTTAGAATGAAATTTAATTAGGCAGGTTTAATTATTTTTCAGTAGTGTAATTTTATATGAAAATATCCGGAAATTTATTTTCAGGGTAATTCATTGCATGTGTGCATTTACTGAAACTTCTTAAATAAAGCCGAAATTGTAATGTAATTGTATGTTGCTTTTGTATATACCCATAAACCTATTTTAACGTCATTATGATGTTGCCTATAATAACAGGGTGACACAAACATTTTACCTCATTAGAACTGACAAACTCGACATACTCTCTTTAATAACTATGTCATTGCGGGTCAAATGTCATTGTGGGCTAGTGTTTTTACGAGAAGTAAAATTCTATTCCAGTAATTTAAGTGCTATGAATGTTTTAGGAAGCTTATTGGTCGAATAAATTTATTTATATCTCTCGAAAAAAGAAAAACATTTTGAACGACAATAACATTAAACTCACAATGAAATTTGACCGCAAATGACGTTAAAAGTTTTATATGGGAAGTGGAATTGTAACACAATATGTTTCAGCTTTCTGAAACAGGATCATATAATGAAGTAAATATAAAGTGTCCAACGTATTATTTACTCTTATTACTTAAAATTATGAGAAATTCATTTGAATCTTTGTTATAGATGAAATATTGCGATTGACAATTTTAGTCGGTTTTATACAAGTGAAGCGGTTCTTTAAATAAATTGGATATCATACACAATACTGCTTTAATTTTATTAAAATCTCAGCGCATACTTAAAAATAACTGAAATATCAATTGTTCGATATAATATATATACATATTTCTTGCGAAATTTTTAGCAAAACCAATCAGAGTTTAACACTACTTAAGTTTTCTTGCCCGAATTGAAATGAGATAGAGACTAGTTCAATAAATTTGTTCGCTAAGAACCTTTTGCCGCCAATTCTAATCTTTCGAGCTGTTAGCTCTCAAACTGCCCACTTATGAAATTCCCCTTAATAAAATTTCCTTTTATTATCCTCTTAGCATTTATATGTCTCCTTCGTACTTTGCCTCTCGTCCTCCATCAGCCTGACGAGACTCTTTATTACATTGCCGTTTTTTATTTCAAATAATTTCATCTTAATAACAGCGCAAGGCAGGCTGAGGATTGGAGGACTCCAATAAAGAATTCATACACTTTTAATCTTCTTAGAATATTCCTGAAGTGTTACAAGCAGGCCTATGATGTGTAGTTGTAGTTGTAGATTGTAGACGACGACGGAGCGGCGTCGTGCACTCGAGTGGCTTACTCGTGGCTGAATGGGCTACAAAGGGATAGCGCTGGAAGACGCAAAATTCCATTAAAAGGCGCACTCTCGTTGCGCGAAAGTTTGTGAAATGAAAAAAAATTTCTGTAAGAACTCCTTAAAAGTGGAAAGCTCTTGTGATAATTTATGCAAACGCCGTAATGCCTCGAAAGCTGCCCCGAATGAGGTTCTGTTACTGGGTTGCGATATTATGCCGGGTATCACGTGAATGGCACCAATTTATTTCACCTCGGCCGTTGTATTTCAGTTGGGAAATTACCGGCATGCACCCGCCGTTTTAATATATTACCCCCTAATCACCTGGGTGGGGATGTCTCAACCCCCAATAATATTGCATTTATGTAAACAATGAATTAGGGGTACATTCGCACATGCATTTGATTTTGAGCTGATTTAGGGGTTTTTGAATTTCCATGCAGTCGGCCACCTGCCAGCCGTACCTGGGATCCTCAGGTACGTGCAACTGCGGTTGGAACCGATATGGTAAATATGTCGGAATTGAGATTGATGTGCATAGGAAGTTTAGCCGTGCAGAAATAGTAGACAAAGTCGGAAGTTTTGTGCAGAGATACATTAGACCCGGCCTGCACCAGGAATAATTTAAAATTCATTCGCTCTTTCCGAACCTGCACCATTACCATACTCCATACCGTGGATGAGATGCTCCTGAGTCCTGCCTGAGTCCTGTTTCGACCATCGACTGGAGCACTGCAAAATTTTTGTTTGAACTCAGTTTCACAGACGGCTACTTGGGCAAACAGCAGGCTCCTCGGATATTTCGTCTGCATGGGCATGAATAACTAAACTCCTTTTGAATCTAAAAATTTGTGTCACAGAGGCCTTCATCGGAAGCAATTAATTGATTGAAAATATTGTACTGAAAAAATATCCCATGCCAAAAAGTAAAAGAGCAATTTTCCTATCTGCCTTTTATCTCTATGCAAAGATAAATTTAAAAAAGAAAATTTTCTTCTATCTAAGCCGCGCAAACGAGGAATAGCAAAGAATAAATGTCACAACATAAAACACACCTATCTTCCGTTCGGGGTCATCACAAAGGTCTCATTTGAAATAATCATTCCAAGAAATAAAATTCATTCAAGGACGAGGAACGCTACCGTTCCGACTCAAGACAGAAAGCGACAAGTAATCACGTAAATGCTGTCGGATTCTCCTGGAAAATAGGACTACCTCATTTCTATATCCTGAATAAAGTAGTTCCACCGATAGGCATCCCTCGGCTCATCTCATACATATGGATGGCGAATTAAATGAAAGGGAAGAAACCTATCTGAATTAGAATAGCTCGGCTGAAAATTTACGCTGGAGGGAAAAAGAAAATTGGAACTGACGACGGTGGCACCGCCTGATATCCATAATTAATCAGGTTTCATCAGTGTTACATAAACTCTTAAAAGTTCTCCTTTTTTTCCGCTTTGAGCCATTTCGCCTTTGAGGAAATTCATTTCTTCGAATTGAAGATATTCAACGTTTTTGTTTTTGCTGCAGATCAAAGTAGAAGATATACCTACAAATGCAATACCTATATGCCTAAATTGTACATATGTAAATAGATTTATAAATGGCCAGTCTTAATTGAACTAAGAGACGGATGTTAGCAATACATTAATTAAGCGACAATAACCTTTATTTGCATTTAATTTCCACTAATAAAATTCTCATAAAATGTTCAAAAACCTAGAATTACATTGACAAGAAATGTAGGAGTAGAGGATTGCATAACAAAAGAATCGCTTGGACTCTGAATATGCGATTTCGGATTGATTATATTAGGCTCATTATCAATAAAATACACATAAACTCAGAAAAATAGGAATCCCTTATTGGCGTTTCCAATATTTAAAAACAAATTTTATTAATCGTATAAAACGTTTTTAAAATCAAAGAAAATTGGGCTCAATTTTAAAGTACTTACAGAGCTTTTTGTTTATGATGAAAATTTAGTTACTTCAAAAGTGGTCATATGTTTCAAATAAAGGAAAAGAAAAAGTTTACACAACTAAAGATATGACTTAGCATTTGGGTAAACAATACCAATCCAATAGTATGTATGCTATCTTATATGTTAATACGTGTCAAGGGCAACAACATCTTACAGTACATAAGAAGTTCGTAAAATTTTCACTGAATATAATTCACATGTCCAAGCTGCAAAAGGCCGTTTACAATCAATTATTTTGCTACTTTATTGAAATGCATATGTTTAAATTAAAAACTTATTGCTTTACATCACTGTATTTATCTTTTATTCGTAGGAAAATACATTCTTAATTGTGCCTTATTTATAACAAGAGTCTTAGTTTTACAGGAACAGTTTCTAATTTGAACGTTATATTCGCTTTAAATAATTCATAATCGATGCTATTAAAGACCGTCATAGCATTGCTTTAATGAAGTGTACTAAATGTAACTGAGAATTACATTAATGAAGTAAAGGCGTCATTATTGATATAATGAATTAATTAATTAATTTGCCTGATGGTGTTTCCTAAACGTAGGAAAAGTAACTGTAATGAAATAATTAACACCATATTTAGTTTAATGAAAAATATTTCATTTTTGTAATGACCGTCGTCATGTTTAATGTCAGTTTTCATTAATTTTATTGCTGTTTTTCGTAACTTTTAGAGGACATGATTTATTAAGTATCTACCAACTTTGAAATATTTTAGGGTTTTTAGAAAATCAATTGCAAGGAACAGACGACATAAATTCGTGGAAAATGAAACAACAATAGCTGTATTTTTTTATGTCTGAACCAGATTAGATTTCACAGAAAATTTTGTATCAAACTGAAATTTACGAGTAATTGATTCCTAGCAAAACTTTTCAATCTTGTGAAAAGAGTATAAAATTGAATTGACTTATGCCCATTTTGAATCAAAAACTGAATCAAATAATCTTCTCAGTTCACGGCGTGAAGTTTGGATGGGCAAAAAACATTGCAATTTGATGGATTTTTTGGAAATTTTAAAAACTTTGCTGTTGGTAACCGTTTAAAAAATTCAATTCATTACGAAATTCAACATAATATATATAATATATATATATAATATATACCTAATATTTATTTCAAAATTTGGGAATATCTAAACATTTTTTGTTTTTTCAATAAGTAAAAAAAAAACAACGAAGAAGCACAAAGATATGTAAATATATAAATTCATAATTGATTAACAAATTTCGCTAACAATTTAATGTGACACAAATATTAATATTGAAATAATAATACAAAAGCTTTTTTTAGCATATGATAATATAATAATATGAGAATAACAAAATTGCATTGCTTTCAGGGATACTGGAAATACGAACTTTGGTTACCTACTTTATTTTTGTGGCGGTAACATTTCAAAAGATTGACGTGTGAAGTGGAAAAAGGAGATTTTTGGTAACATCCTTTTCAAAAAATATAATTGTTTTGAATATAATTGAGGTGGCATTATTCAATTATTGTGGGATTTGCAATCATAAAAGAGAATTTTTATAATACATAAATAATCCGTGATATTTGCAACGCAATCATTATTGTGCCTTACATGAACATTTTGAGTATTAATAATTTCTCTGTTAATATATTAAATAAATATAAATGAATTTTCATCGAACGGTAATAAAATTTGGTTTAAAGAATGTTTACCTTCATTTAACAATACACAAGTAAAACATCGATGTAATCATATTCCAGGATAATTTTACTACTACTTTCGTTATTTATTATGTCGTTGTATCAAGGTTTTATAGTAATTTTATTACGTCCCCGTATCCGCGGTTTCACTTATCAGATTCTGAAAAGTGCGTAAATGGTGAATATGTTCAATGTTCATAAACATAACAAATTGTTCTGAAATTTTTGGAAATCACATAATTAGTTATTTTATATCTCTTTAATGTAGGTTAATATGTCATTCAGAGTCTGTCACCCTGATTTATTTTTATAATCATGTATCATAATATATGTACATTTAAATAAGTTGTCCCATGTGTGCAAAATCAGGGGCTCAAAACCTGATATGTATAAGATATTTAATTTTCAATGTCAGGATGTTCAGGTTACGTCCGGTGACGCGAGGAGTTTTGTGATATCTGATTTGGCCGAAAAATTCAGCGGTTTTCAACAGTTAATAATGTAAAGTTATTAAAACACTATAATTCAGCATTGACAAAGATATATTAAACAATATTTTGTGATCGCATTTATTTCAATTATTCTTAAAATTCCTTCAACAAAACATTACTACCAAAGACTGTATGAACAGATTGAAAACCATTTTACAACACCAACTTAATTTACCTCTTAATTACGCGAGAAACGCGGTTAGGATTACTATCATACATAAAGCGTTAGAGAACCACTAAATTTTCATTTGTACTTTGCTTGTAAAGATGGGTGCATTTTTCTTAATTGATTAGTTTCACCATAGCTTTAACAGGCATACAGTGTTGTTATTATAATTTCAACAAAACGACCTCATACTTAATTATAATAAGTATTTTCGTCATTACTTCCTAAGTACTTAAATCACTCTTATGCGCCATTTGTCAAGCCTGTGTGGAGTTTGATTTTAACGGCTATCTTACTGATGACATTTTTCCTCATATCATATAATTAAAATGTATCAATGTTGAATTTTATTTATTGTGGGATATTGATAATGAACTCATTCTATTCCGAAAATCTGGTTCGCTGTTATTCATCCACAAGAGACGATGGAATGAAATCGCCGTGGATTACAATTTTATATCTGGGGGCACGGCAGTGCCCCCGCCAAGTCGGGCAAGCACCGCCGTACCATCCTTTTCTCGAAGCAATTCGAAGCAGTTCAGGCCATTTTCGACCCCCCTATAACTTCTTTGTGGATAAAACTAGAAGCCTAAATTTTCAGTAATCAAGCAGGCATTGTATAAACACGGTATATTTCAAATTTCATTCAATTTGAACCAGTAGTTTAAGAATTATAACTAATCAAAGTTTCTTAATTTTGTCACTCACTGACTGACCGATCATCAAAACTCTAAGGTACTTCTAGCAGACCCACAAGCTCCAAATTTTGAACACAGTTATTGTTTAGCCTACAAAGGAAGTAAAAACTGAAAAATCCCGAAATTTCATTATATTTAATAAAAAATAATGATTTTATTAAAAATTAGGTTCATTCAAAAAATAACGCATGCGCTTGTACTCATGCTTGCCACTGGCCGCGATTGAATTTTGAAAGGATGAATGTAGTAGACTATCGTTCTGTGGGCCCCCGCCAAGTCGATTAGTTTGTTCAAATTTTGAATTTTAGTTAGTGTTAAGCTCATGGAGGAAGAAAAAAAAGAAAAATCCCGAAATTGCATTATAGTAAATGAAAAATACATCAAAGCATCTGAGAAAAATCAATAGAGACAGGGAGTGGGCTTTAAGACAATCAGTAGCTGACGGACAAGATATATTACCCGAAAAAAAAGAAAGGAGGATGACCTAACAAAAAGAAATGATATCCCATAAAAAACATAAAATGTAAAAAAATGCCAAGTCTCGCAACGCAGTTCTTCTGCCGTAAAAAGTTGTGAGATCTTATGTAAATCCAAGTCAGTTATATTAGTTAGTGCCTATGGAAGCACCTATTCAATAACTTTGTTATAAATTGTTATCTAATCAATTACCTATCAACATTTATAGTGACCGTATCAATATTAGACATCTTTATTTCTATAATAATTATAATTACTTGGCAATTGCACGGCCAGTATTTTAATTAGTAGAATATGTTACCGTGCAATTGCCAAGTCATTATAATTATTATAGAAATAAAGATGTCTAATATTGATACGGCCACTATAAATGTTGATAGGTAATTGATTAGATAACAATTTATAACAAAGTTGTTGAATAGGTGCTTCCATAGACACTAACTAATATAACTGACTTGGATTTACATAAGATCTCACAACTTTTTACGGCAGAAGAACTGCGTTGCGAGACTTGGCATTTTTTTACATTTTATGTTTTTTATGGGATTATACCTATTTCATAAAGTAAATATTTAAATTTAAACTTAATTTTTCAGGTCACGTTGGAAAATGTTTGAAAATCCTTTTAAAAATGAAATTCTTGTTATAGTATTATTGTGGAAAATTGTCAAAGATTAATCGACTCAATGCCCAAACGTTGCCCTGCCGTTTTGAAAAATAAAGACTATACTAAGTACTATATATTAGTAGGTATATTGTAGCAAAATTTGTTAGAAAATTGTTAATAATTTTACAGAATATGAATTTTTTATATTGTTTGTTTGTAGAATCTAGTTTTGTTTTAGTAAAACATTGTTAATAAATTGTAAAAAAAAAAGTTTTTGTTTTCATATAGCACATTCAGTTACTTTCATGCATTTAGATGATTACATTTCATTGTTGCTCACCTTCCTGATGGAAGAAGAATTCCGAACACTCAAAATAATAAAATCAATTTATAATTCCAGCAGCTCAGAAATTGGCTTATAAGTGTGAAATGAAAATCCGGAACATGATGTTTTGCAACATTTTAGACATATTCCCCGAAGCAAAATTTACTGAACAAAGTTTCCGCGTTAAAAACTCATCCTCCGGCTGAAATTGATGGCTGTCAAAAAGAGGGGACCGAAATTGAAATGTTTTAAGTAACATGGCCTTTGTGCGGCACTTCTGTGCTCCACGCCTCACATTTTATAGAATGATTTCATGGCAGTTTATGGTTCGCGAAATCCGCCCTTTTGAACACTTCACGAGTGCCTTAGGCACGTCTGCCGCATTTATGTTTTAAACCTATCAGACCTGAATGACCTTATTCGGTTATTCGACACGCAAAAATATTCAATTCCGTTCACGTGAAACGATTTACGAGTGAGCACTGAAGAGATTTTATCAATGCTCTGATGCTGCTGAAACTTAAGCCCCTTGCTGGAGCACGGCCATATTTTAGTTCAATATGTTTTTAAATTTTAATTAATATCTGCTCTTTGGGTTGGTTTTCGGTTAAATGAGGTAAAGAGGGAAAACGTGGTTAACACCAACGGTTTTGTTAAAAATTATGGAACGAATTTTTAGGGTTTTGATTTCCATCAGTGCATATTTTTATAGGTTTTAATTTTAGATCTTTACATTGCTAATTTGTAATTTATCATTGACTGACGCTTTTAGTAATGATGAACTTTAGAGTCAAATACTATTGTGATCTGATATCAATTCCATATTAAGTAATTTTCAGTTTCTTTTTCAATGTCAATTAGTTTATTTAAGTTTTAATGCATTTGTAAATATATGTACATAATAGGATTAACTACATTTAGTGCTGGAAGTCCATTCTTCATTCATCCATGATATTTATAAGTAGTCCAACAAAGGTAAAACTTTTTTTTATATATTCGATTTTGGGAAAAGTGCTTTAATTCTTTCTAAAAACCAATGAAATTTTATAACGTGACCTATCTACTATACGTAACCTAAACCTTATTAACTAACTATTGACAAGTTGTCGGACCAGCAGGTTTACCGCTATTTTGCATTTTCATAAAAATTTAAATTATTTTTTTAATTTAGGTATTAAATCTATGTTGGCCTAAGTTCGAAGCTCTGAGGCGAAGTGCCAGGGCAAAATAAAAATCATTTTTAAGATTTTATTTTAAGCAATTTGAGACTTGTTATCATGAATACGTGTACATTGAAACCAGAGGGGAGCACCATTTAGCACGACTGTTCAAAATTTTACTTTGTAAACGAGGAGTTTATTATCCTTAATTAAGGTCGAACGTCTGTTAACAAATGTGTTTACGATTTTTATCAGCAAGCTTATTTTGACTAAGGTTTCATGTTATATGCCTAGAAAAGGTCAGTGTTTTGTGGAGATAAACTCCTAAGTATTTTACTTCGTCAAACTAAGGAAATATTTAGTAATTTTTAGTTTTTGATATGTGTAGGGTGTTTTGCTAAGGAACAGGGGTATGCCAATCGATTTTACATGGTCTCCTGATCAACGTTTGTTCGAAAACCCCCTCCTTAAAATTGGCCTTTTCCCCTAAAATCGCAATTGAAAATTTGAAGGGGGTTAATCTAGAAAATTCCTTATTTCGGAGACATTCTAGGATAATGGTTGGCAACGTATTAGAAAGCAGAGTCTTCAAGCTTTCTAACGATACCACTCATGGACCAATCCGTTAACAAACAAGCGAGAAGGAAGTTTTTTCTCAGAAAAAATTTCGATCTTTTCATACAAAAAACTGGCAGAATGAAGGGTCAAGGTCGAGCTTTGAAATTGCCATTTTCGAAATTTGACGCGGCCTCACCCGCTTGTTTGTTGGCGGATTGGGTCGAGGGTGGTATCGTTGGAAATATCTTAATCATATGAGTTCATAATAAGTATTTCATTTAAAATTCTTTCTTTAGTCCTTAATTTTTAATCCCAATATTAAAGCTGTTAAAAATATATAAACATGTCATATATATTTATAAGTTAACGGTATGATTTGTGTTAAGTGTTAATAAAACATTAAGATGTTTTGAAATAAATCATTAATCTGTTTAATTTGAGCAACTGCTTTAAAACAAAACTGAGCAAATATTTCAATGTAAAATCTAAAATAATATAAGTACATATATGCTTAATTATGAAAGGTGTAAAAGATTTTATGTATTTTAAATGTTTGTAAACTTGTAACACATACTTAAAATAGTGCAATTTCTATACATCATACACGCTTTAAATCTGACAATATAATGTTTTATTGAACTTATGCTTTACTCCTATTGGGAAAGTGTTCTACTAATATGTATGTACATTTCCAGTTTTTTATTAAACCTTATATATGTACATATTTTAATCATAGTTTAAAAACTTTGTAACAGACATGTACTTTCGGAAACCATTATTGATATGCCCTAAAAATGTATGAACATTACATTAATTTTCATATTGGGGTATACATTACATATGTATATATAACTTCTTAAATAATAGCCAAAAATAACCTCCTTGTTCGGAGGCCCCAAATGTTTGAGATGGTATAGCTGCGGCCATGGCAACAGTTAAACGTTTTAAACCAAAAAGATTCAGTAGCTGCGTTCTTTTGTGGTTTTTGAGCAGAACAGCCGATACATTTGGCTGTTCTGCTTTGCTCTCTACGTCGAACAGAATAATTTCTTATTAATTTCTTATTCTGTTCACTTACTTGTTCCATTGAACACAAGTGGCGCTATGTGTAAATTTTTGGGGAGGTTAATGTCTTTGATGTTGTTCTCTAGAGCGTTTTTGTTGTGGTTAATGCCTCGGTTTGTGTTCTCGGAGTTTTGTGGTTAATGCCTCAGATTGTGTTCTCTAGAGCGTTCTTTTGTGGTGCGCTTGTTCTACTCTGGATAGCGACCACAAAAAATTTTTATTAACCCTCAAGATGCACTTAACACAGCACATGAATTTCCCATTGGGAATCAATCGAATGGCCGAACGATGGATATGTGTATGAAAACTTATTCAAAAACATAGTTTTTAAATATGGGAATAAAGAAGGAGTACCGTTCGGGTATCACATAGGGTTAAAATCGGCTAAGAAGCTCCGAAGCTCATTAGGAATTAACTTCAGCTTCACATATACATACATACATATATATATGCTTAGGTACTAGATTATGTTTAATGCTATACGAAAAAATGGTCGCGTTTGTATGTATATAGGTGATGATTTTAAAAACATTGACAGACCGATGCCTTTAAATCGAAATCGTTTTTAAAATAAAACAAATCGAAATGGACAGTAATAGCCGTACCGGTCAAGGAATTTAGTCACGGACAAAGTGCAATATATTTTTAATTAAAAAAATTTTAGGCCTCCCACGTAGCGGGGCAGCGGTGGAATCTCCAATAAATCACCGATATGATATGCTTCATCAGCTGAATTCATTAAAATACCAAATAGGTCAGAGCGACAGCATCTAAATTTCAATTAAAAATGAAAGCATATCCCTATGGCGTTCCGCACATGCACTTTTAGCGATTTGCAGGGAGGCTCGCCCTGTTTAATTCCACTTGCAGCGGAAGTTTGTGCGCTCGCGGATGCGCTGCTTCGTGCCGCGGATGCATTCGGATGCTGTGCGGGTGGGTGTACATGCCGCCAACAATATGTGCACAAATCCTTTTTCGCCCCCTTTTTTTCGCTCTCCTATATTTCGCCTAAAATATCGCTGCAAGCGTTTCGCTAAACTTTCAGCGCTTTTAATATTTGACAATGTTTTTTTTTCCACCCCCGCTGCTGTGTATTCCTTTTTTGTATCTTTCCCATTTTGTTTTTCTTTTGTTCCTCCAAAAAAGGAGCGAAGCAAAAAAAAAGGAAAAATTTCCAATTGATTACTCCCGGCGAGATTTCGTGCGATGTGGGATACGAGGAAAATTGTTTGCAAAATTGTCTATGCGGAATTGCAATGGAGCTGCGGAAATTGCAGTGGTTGTTCTTTAGACATAAGAAAGCTCCTCGGTTTTGTGGGCTAAACAATAGAAATTACTACGTCCTCGACGAGGGGCTGGTTCCGCTGAACGTCTTGGGAACCTATTGAAATATATCCTTCGGGGCTTATTGGAAAATTTGCATTTATACAAGGCGTTCGCTTAGACCTTCAAGAGCTTTATTTGAAATATGGGAAGTATGGAAGCTTGGCTTTGACGAAAGAAAATCTGATTTCTTATTTTGTAATATATAACATTATTACTTTTATTTATTTGGCTGGTGGATGGTTACATTCCCATCAAATGAAAATATTTATATTTTGAACACCTGTAAGAATTTATTACAGAAAAGCTTTTATAGGTATAGGTATACTTTTGTTTGACTTCATAGGTTTATTTGAGATCACTACCCAACATGGGTTATAAGTTTTATTTTAAAACTCATTGATTAATTACTTAAATTATGAACTCTATTTTTAAATTCCGAATGAGACAATTCAAGGAAACGGGTCACGGGTCCGTACAAAATTAACCCAATATTGGCGCAAAAGACGAGTAGGTGTTTCAGATTATTGGTGGTAATGAATATTAAAATATCTTTTATTCAGTGTTTTGGTAAAAATGGAAAGAGTATACCATAAATTTTTATTTTCCATCCAGAATTGCATACACAATAGTGGTTAAGCCATTACATATTTAAATATATGGAAGTCTGTAGGTGTTTAGTTTTATTTTCAAATGTCAGCTACCAAAAACGTCCACCACAGACTCTCTATAAATGCTATATGCAATTTTCGTCGATGTATCGCAAAAAGTTTTCCGAGTATATTTAATAATTAATTAAAATATCAAATAAATTGTTTCAAATTAAATTGTACCTACATTTGTACATACATATGCATATTTAAAAAAATCATTCATATAAAACATCACACGATAAAACCTCAGGGACTTTGTCCGATTTAACAATTTTTCATATTTGCCACGTTTTAAATCTTTTTAGGAATTCGCAAAGACAAATGGTTTTGTGTTTGACCGAGTCATTTGTCAGGTGAAAAGTTAAAGTTTACTTTATGATAAATAGAGTAAACACTGTCATCAACTCAAAGTATGAAATCACTTGTAATTTGTCAAGTATGTTTTAGTTGACTTTAAAGGCGGTTTATAAATCAAGGGATAACACTACTTTGAAAAATAATTAAAAAAGGAGTATGTACTTTTTTGGTAGTTGGTTTAAGAGAATGACAAACAACAATGTAATTTAACGAATGATCTTTTATAAAAAACTAGCCGCTTTACCCGATTTAGCCCGGTGTAAAAATTTTGGTCGCCATATTGAATATGGAGATATGCTCCGACTTTCTTGAAAGGCTGCTGAACAAAGACACCATTTTTAATTTTTCTGTCACAGGCTTCGATTTTACTAGGCTACAAAAAGCACTCGAAAGCGCGTTTTTCGTCACTCAAATTGCGATTTTTGGAGCATCGTACAAACCTGGTAATAATTTTAAATGTTTCGTATCGAAACGTTGCGTTCTTAAGGAATACGTAGAAATAAGGTGCATATCTTCCAAACTTGCGTCGCTCTTAGTGGTTAGTGAATTAATGGTGGAATCCACTGGCTTCTTATGAAATTCGCGCTGCTTTCTTCCTTTGACCTTGAATCGTCGAGTCGAGTCGCAAATGGCTCCCTTTAAAATACTCAGGAAGAAGAAACTGTCCTCTATGCAGCCGCTATATTTTAGGGCGATATCGATGTAGTCTTTGGCAATTTCTATATGAATAGCTGGTTGCTATCTTCCCTTTTGGATATAAGGATTTATTTTAATATGAGGTAGGGTGCTCACCAAGAAAGTAACCGGCTTCATCGGGAAAATTACCGAATGTTGTACATGGTTTATACAAGCACGAAAACATTGCAAGAAAATGATATTCATACAAATTCTTCCAATGTTTCAGTGCTTGTATAAATAAATTGTAGCACGTCGACTTAATTACTGCTAAAAACTCGGCTGAACTTGTAGTCAAATTTAAATATGATTATTTTGCTGCTATAAGTATGTATTTTCCTAAAAATTGAAAACATGTCTTTTGAAGGTATATTACACCAAAAATGATACCCACATTTTGAACGACATCTGCAAACTCGTCCAACGTGTATATACGCCCATTTCTTAAAATAATACACGCAAAAACCATTAATTTTCCAAAACTCACTATGACGGTAGCAAATAAGCCTATTTATCAAAATAGTTTGACGTTAACTGAATAAAAAATTCTGGCATAGCATACTATTCAAATTAAAACTGCTGCTGTATGGAATTTTTTAAATTGAAATTCCTTAATAAAATTCTTAAAGTTATAACAAATTCATTTCAGTTACCTTTGTTGCAATTAATTGTTCCACAAAAAAATTGGAAATATTTCGATTTTTCTAATCGAATTATTTTAAACTTTGAACGAAAAAATTAAATGAAATCAAAGGTTACTAAAATGATTTTATGAAAGTGTTAGGCATTTTTCATTTTGATTCAAAAAGAATACAGAACATAGGCGTATAATGCTTTTGTTGTGGATGTTTAACTTTCATTTGATACTTATTTAATTGTGATAATCTACCTATATAAAATAGTTGGTCGCCATATTGCATCCGCCATCTTTAGAATTTCCAGATTTTGAACGTAGATTCTCAATAAGGACATCCAAAAACCCCCAAATACCAATTTTCATGGGGATCCCTTGATATTTTCAACTTTTGGCCGCTATCTTGGGTCCGCCATTTTGAAACCCGCGAATAAAAATTAGCCTATATGTTGGGCCGAAATATGTGGTACCTTGACCCACGAACTGAAAATGATCGGATCCAGAGTTTAGACGTGATGGGTTACCCGGTTTCAACCGGTGTACACAAAATTTGGTGGCCATATTGGACCCGCAATCTTGAATTTCCAAATTGTGAATAAAGATTCGCACTAAGGACATCCAAAAAACCCCCAAATACTAATTTTCAAGTCAATCCCTTGATATTTTCAATTTTTGGCCGCCATCTTGGGCCCGCCATTTTGAAAATCGTGAATAAGAAGTAGCCTATATGTTGGCTCGGAATATGTAGAACCTTGACCCAAAAACCGACAAAATGTTGGGGTTATATGTTCTGATTTTCTTTTCTGTCAAAAATTTATAAAAGAAAAACGATGGCCGTCCCACCTATACCGGCCCGATTGTAAATCTAAACCATCCAGGGTGCCACTCAAACACATAACAAAAGTTTCATCAACATCGGTTCAGCCGTTTAGAAGGAGTTCGGTGACTTATTTGTATATATGTATAAAGATATATGTATATAAAGATTACCTACATAAAATTAAGATTAGTTTTTTTAAACAAAATGGGGTAGTCCCGAATCGTTTTTATTGAAAGCTTCATAACTCTTCGAAATATTTGTAGTTTGAAATGGTATAAATTTTCTTGAAACAAATTCTTAAAATCTATTAGTTTTTTAAACAATTTGAAGTAGGTGCGACTCTTTAAATTATGTAAGTAGCATTTTAGGATGCAATGAAACGGTTCGATGAGTGGAAAAGTTATAAACATTTTCAAAGATTTAATTGTTTTTATTCTGGGGATTATAACCAAATTTACTTAGAATAGCAGATTATAGGTTTGAATAATTGACATTGGATGAAGGAATACGTAAAGTTATTCATAAAGTAATTTATTTTTCGATTTTGTTGAGTGATAAAAGACCCCATTCTTAAAACATTAAAGTTGGATGTTACTTGAAGAATTAATAAAGTTGCTCTTTATTATCTGACACTTCCAGTAGTCCGGTCAAATTAGTAAAGTAGCTCTATTCCTGCAAAACAGGAAAGAAGACATTAATTTTCAGCTCCGGATACCTGTATCTTTTGTTGGAGCATCGGAGCGCACATACAAATTATAAATGTTGAACCAGACAACAAACAGGATCAGACCCGGGGAGAGTTTCAGATGTCCGTGTAATCCCCCGGAACTCCGCAGATAAATTTTCGTTGTTGCGGACATAGAGGAATAGCTCCAAATTTTTCACTGGTACCCAAAACTTAAAGTACTAAAGGTGGACACGGTATCTATTTCAGTGTCACCCTGTGCCAGCGGTGCACTCTTATCGAGGATTTTAGCCTGAATCCATCTTTCTTGATTTCTTGCCACGGGAAATGATTTAAGCGCCATCACCCGCTCCGGGCAAAGTTTGCACTAAATGCTGTCGCCCCCGCCCGTTTTTTATTCGACGCGAGAAAAGTCCGGGGATTCTACGAGGCGAATTTTTCATGGTTTGATGGCATTTTTCGCTAAATGTGAAAATTGAGATAGGAAAAAGGAAATTCCGAATTTATCTCGAGCTTTCGCTGCCACTGTATTCTACACAGCTGGTTGCAACGTTGGCACTTTCTTTCTGGTAGTGAAGTGCTCTGATTTCAGGTTGCCACCCTTATCCCACCAGCAAATGTTTGTGCATTGTACGAGTGCAAAGGTAAATCTGAAAAGGGGTTAGTTTTCGGCGATAGTATTTATTGATGGATTCGCAGATTTTCACAGAGCGACATCAATAAATTGAAGAAGTTCGAATTTTTGCAGAAGAAATTCTTCAAAAGACACATAAATCCACATTTACGAGTAATCAGATAAATGTGTTGTAAAACAGTGACTAACACGAAATGCGCTGAGGCAGTTGATTTTGTTGAATAGTTTTAATTTTTGTTGATGCCTGACCCCACTTTGTAATTGATTTCAATAGGTAAGAACTTTTATGAATTGCTCGAAAAATACAATTTTCATTGATAAGGAAAAATGAAAATGGCCATTATTAGTGGTTCATAAGATATTGTTAAGTATAACTTAATTCTAAAGATAGTTCCCACAAATATTATTTTTGTGTTGAATTTCTTAAAGTTATAAAATCTGAATAATATGTCATATAGTATTAGTAATCGTAAAAGGAGATAGTTATTGTCAAAAGGTAAAAATTAACGTCCAAGTGCTGGTTGGAATAAATATAAGACGAAAAACTATCAACAAGTTATAACGAAACAAATAACAATATTTAAGAATCTTGATCTGGTCGAATTTCCATTTTATTTAATATCTCCCCTTGAAGTAATTTAACTGAAACAAATTGAGTTCGTAGTTTTAACCAAGTAGGTACTAGCAGCTAGAATTTTTCTGGAATTTTCTTATCAGAGTTGAAAAAGTAAAGGGACAAGGAGGAACATTCCAAAATTATGTTTTTTATAAAAATTACTTTTTAAAGTATTAGATGAATTTTGTCATAAAATTGTAATACACGTACACATTACACATTTTTACTGTCATGCTTGTCAGTTTTATGAAATAGTGTAAGAATTTCAGTTTCTACTCCTTCTTGAATTTTTAAATAGATAAAAAGCCTGAACAAAAATGCAGGAATTATAAAAGCTGTGCAACTGATCTGTCTCAACACTTCATACACCATTACGTATCACCTCTGCTTTTTCAATTTTCTTTTTAATCAATTGATCTTACTTATTAGTGGATATAGCCATAACGAAGTCAATGAAAAAGATTTTTTCAGTTTTCAGTCTCAGTCTTTCCTAACTGACGAAGTTTGATTTAGAAGACAGAGGTGAGAAATCTTTAAGATGAGAATCGTGGTAATGTAATGAAGTTTTGGGATATGATTATAGATATATCTAAGTCACATCAATAGATTTTAGTAGAACACTCCTAACTGCATAAAGTTTCAAATGTGAGCATTTGTGAAGTCTTTATCTAAATAGTATTATATTTCAAATACACCGACTGAAACCGGGTTACACCGCTAGTTATTAATAATAATGTTATTATAGCTATAACAAATTGTAAAATATAAATTATTGTTCTTTATTATTTTATCATTATAAAAAAATGGAGTTCTTATCAAGAGAACGTTTTTAACGTGTCATTTAACAGTAAATTTCAAAATTCGTCGTTACATACTCGTACTTTTGATAATTAACAAACCTAGAAAGTTAAAGGAAAGGAAAACCCTACCTGTTTTATTTTATCAAATCTGACTGATTTAGAGCAAAAGAATTGTTGTGTCCGTCGCATTTCGTCTGGATCCTATTTTGTCTAATCTGTCTGACGACTGTTATGTCAATTTGTCTGGCCTTTTAGTTTCTTTATTTAGTATATATGTATATGTAAGAGGCGCCAACACAATGCTTTACTTAATAATGAGATTTTTAATTGCTAATTGCTAAAAAATGTTGGGTACTTACTTTTGACGGTTGATAGCACTAGAATCATAGCTATCGCCACCTGAAACCACTTCATCTCATTTCCCTGTGAACTGTAAAATGTCCTCTGGCAAGTTTACAGTTTTGGCGTTTGTATCCTTTCCCAACCACAAAAGTGACGAATTGCTATCTCGACTCGATGAAAATGTTCCCGTCATCCATGTGCAGCACGGTGCCCAAGGGCCACAGGATCTAATGATCAGCAAAAGAATTTCACTGCTAGTCAGGAAGATATCATTTTTCTCTGAAAAGACAAAAATACGAAAAGTTTAATGCTAATGCTTATTTTAATATTACATATTACATTTTAATGTTTATTTTATTAAACATTAACAGGTACAAACATAATATTATCTGATATTTAGTAGTAAGGTTGTTTTTTAATAGTACATCTTTATTAGGATAAAAAGTAAGTTGATCTTTTTATTATTTACAGCTCTAAGGGACCGTAGACTTAAGTAGTTGATATTAATTTGAACTTGATACCTCCCTGCATTCCTGAGAAAAAGGGTCTTGACAGACAGACAGACGGACAACGAAGTGATCCTATAAGGGTTCCATTTTTTCTTTTGATGTATGGACCCCAAAAAACTAAGCGCTTTTAAAAAGTAATTAATGACCGTTTTATGTAGGATTTAAGACTAGATGTGCAATTAGTAAAAAAAGTTGAATAACCAAAAGTGAAAAAATAGCTTCTTTTGAACAGACACTCCTTAAATGCTTTGCTGAAATCAGTGTAAATGCTTCAAATGCTTGTTTACGATTTTCTATGTTTGTAATACAGAATTTTAAATAGGTTAAATGTTTGGAATATGCTCTTATCAAAATTTAACTTCTGAAAAGTTAACCCCCGCCGAATTGAGCCCAGTTTGATCGAATCGCTCTTTTCACAGTGAATGTCTTATTCGCGAAGATTACAGCGATGAAAAGTCCCCCAACCTGTTGGCCAAATGGGAATTCAATTGGAAAGTATAGCGTAAATCGTAGCCATGGGCGGGACCAGGAAAGGGAGGATCCGCAATGCGGCGAAACTAAGCCGTCTCGCACCAAGCGACAGAATCGATAGCTTGTTTTGTTGTGCTCAATGACACGATGCTATCTTTATGTGTTAGCCTTTTTGGCTATAAATTACAATAATCCCCGCTCACGTCGCAGAATAGTTTCGGGAGTTTTCCAGTATTTCCTGATTTTTCATAATGTTCAGCTGATAGGAGACCAAGGGAGCCTTGGAAAGGGAGGTCAAAATAGGGCAGGTGCCTGGCTACAAATGTTTTAATATTTCACATGTCGTTTGGAGTGCCAGAATTCTGTTTGCACCACTTAGGGGTGGTTTCATTTCAGAATTGTTGACATATTCACGCTTAGCAAGGATGCAAGGACCACCGAGACTTGCTGTAAGGATAAACACGTAAGCCCTTCAAACGGAAATTATTACACACTACAGTGCAGGTTTCTTCATTTTGTTATTATACTAGAGGCCAGAAAGCCCATATGCATAATTTATCTGCGGGTGCACTTTCAAATTCTATTCGTTGTACTTGCCGGACCTTACATAAAATTATGTTTAAACTTGACAATATCACGAGTTGTTGGTTGCAGCCCGATCAAAAAGAAATATTTTGCTATGTATTTGCTGATGAATGTCGTTCAGACTCGACTCCAAACAATTTTTAACCGACTTCAAAATGACCTCTTCCATAAATTCGGCAGTACCTAACTATTTCTAAAATTTTTTGTTTGTGTATATGTTACACGATTTCTCCGCCGATTGTGAACCGATTTTAATGATTCTGTTTTTATTGAATAGGCTATATCTTGAGGGTGGTCCCATTCAAATTTGAAGAAAATGCTCCACTTCCTAGGGTGGAAAAGGGGGGCCCATTTATGTTTTTAAACGTTCGTCCCTTTCGCAGTAATTTTCTCCAAATGGCACTATCTCACTTGAGCAGCGCATTTAGAAGCCCTACTCATACTAAATACAAATAAGCTACAGTTACTCATCTGCAAAAATTGAAAAATAAAATGATTTTTACAAAAACATACAAACCGATTTAAAAACTTTTCCTAAATGTACAAACTTACACTAAAAGTTAAAAATAATTTTTTTTTTCATTTTAATGAACAGGACACTATTACAAAATTATTGATACTTTAAATATGTATATGTACAATATCTTATCCATTATTTTAATATAACAAAACAATTAAAAGGCGCTTTAAACATTTGTTCTTGAACATCAGGTACTTCAATAAATTAATGCAACTAAATACCTACTTACAATTATTGTATGTAGTTTTAAAAAGGAAACTAGATTTAAATTTCTCCGTTTGGATTAATAACATTAATAAATTTCAACTTTTAGCTACTACCTATTTGGCTAGCGTTCGCCTATCACCCAAAAAGATAACGATGTTATTGTTATAAAGGTCACCGGAGAGTTAAATGATAAAATTGTACTACACAAACTTAGTTTCTGCCACAACACCGGAAAGTAATAAATAGAGTTTTTCTGTATTTAATATTATTATTATTATTAAGTTTTATTTTTAAATACAATTTTCAGTTTTGATTAGGACAAAAACATTCCAACAAACTGATTGGATTGCCTTAATTATTTAGTATTGGATTAATATAATATAAGTCAGATTTTTACACCGACATAAAATCTAGGAAAGTGGTGTTTAATGTTGAAAGTAGTATAGCTTTCGATATAATTATTTTTATACCTACTATCCAACAAAAAGAGAACCATCAAAATCGATTCACGCGTTCAATATAGTTATGCGCGAACAGACATTCAAAATACATACGGGTTGAATTGATAACCTTTTCTTTTTTTGGAAGTCGGTTAAAAATAGGTCTTCTTAAATGAAGATGGTTTAAATTAAGTACTCTGCAGCTCTATTTTATTTGCATTATTTCTGCAAATACATTACACGGCACACCAGAAAGTATTCGTAGCGCTTCAAAATTAGATGGTCCGTACTATCAACAAAATTTTGACTGCCCTAAATAAGAACATCAACATCTGCAATCTCTGCATGTTAGCTGCTAGCACTTAAAAAAATTGCAGCAGTATTTCATATTCAAGAAATCTCATATAACCCAAAACCGTAATTTTGTAGAACTGCTTGCAGAGCACAGTTTTCTGCTATAAATTTGAACGCATGCAAGGCATATCGGCGCTGGGTACTTTGGCGTACACATGAGGGTTGATGCTCTCATAAATTAAAACCAGCTTCGAAGTACTTTACAACATCTAAATAACGCCCTTTTTCTGAAAATCGAGTGCTGTAAACTAGGTCCCAGGTATGGTAGACAGTAAACACTTCCTTCAGTTTTCATCGCATCATATAAAAAGAGTAATATTTTATAATTTTCTTGTACCTACTCAAGGGTGGAAATATAATAGCGAAATGTAATATGTGTTGTGCGATATTAGGTAGAGCCTATTTTGCAAAAAATAGGACGCGAGTAATAAAAGTTTGAATATCTTTTGTTGAAAAACCCCATTCTATAGTAAAGTAATTAATTTTTCCAACAGAGGGTTTAACATTTCAGCTCCAAATATGAACATTCCTACAGGGAATTGAGGGCTATAATCTCACGTTATCTTTCAGGGATGGGATACATCAAAAATCCAGGAAATTTATTTTCCCAGCAATTATAGAGGTCGTTGTGAAAAAAAAACGCTCATTGGCTACAAGGGGCTAAAAATTCATCGCCATCATCGGATGCATGAGGGTTTAATGCTATCGGGAGCAATTTGTGCAATCAATTAAGATAGCCCCCGTTCAATTGTGAATCAATTGCAAAATCCCCAGCTGTGTGCGCGATGCGGTGTGCATCATTTCGGTAGTAATTTCGATCTGAAATATTGTCGCGTTTAATTATCTTTGCTTTAGCCGTCACCGAAAATGGTCCCGGATTGTTTGCGGGTGGTGGATGTGTACGGCCGCACTTATTGCTCCCACAATTAAAACAATTAGAGGACATTGGGAGAGATCCACTCCAAGTGGGTGGGCCTATTTTACTATGGAGTTTTGGGAGTTTTGATGAAATAAATCACCACAGGCAGCATCC
Source organism: Machimus atricapillus (assembly GCA_933228815.1). Lineage (NCBI taxonomy): Eukaryota > Metazoa > Arthropoda > Insecta > Diptera > Asilidae > Machimus > Machimus atricapillus. The sequence continues at coordinate 26,639,140 of OW121787.1, read as the reverse complement.
CACACTGGACCACTTACTATTAGGCCAGGCGAGTTAATTACATCTTTTCCTGAATGCCTTTTGTTTGCCCCATGCAACGGCCATAAAGATTCTTTTAATGCGGGGGGGATGTGTTTGCTCCCATTTTGGGTACCAGATGGGGACTTTTATGTCCTCAGTAGATAAGCGGCTTTATTACAACTACCAAAACTAATAAGCGTGTCTTGCAAAAGTCGTGATGGAGTAAGTGCCATAAAGTTTAGCTACAAACATTCCACGGGGAGTGATAGGTAGGGTAGGGAAACACCTTCTGAAGAAATTTTCTGGTATTCAGGACGTTGCTTTTTTTTTTCTTTTTTTTATCAAAACCGTGAATTAGCAATTCAACATTAAGACGAGGTGCCTGACCAGGTGCAGTATTATTGAAGCCCCGATGTTAGCGAGGGGCGCCCATTTTATGAATAGTCTTCGGGGTGCCACCATCCCCCCTGCACTACTCAGTCATGCATAGTTTTTCTTGCATAACGCAATCCTGTAAAGAATCTGAAAAACATCTCTACTTTCCTTTTGAATGAATAAATAAATAGTCGCCCAGGTGCAAAGACTGTAAAGGTAGTCATGCGACTAACAGCCTCCCTCCCCCCACCCCCCAACGGGTGTGGAGGCAGAAACGCGAATGCAAAGTGAATGCGGAAAACGGCGCTGGTGAAAAATGTAAAAATAGTAAAAAATATACTTTGAAAACAAGTAAAAGGAGAAAGCTATGTGAAAGGTAAAAGAATTCAATTCCACGTAGCTTTCGTGCACACGCCCTGCCAACCTTTGCCAGATTTACGTGCATTGTCGCTCTATACCTTTACAAATTGCAAATATCTTGCATCGGAGTCACTTAACGAGGTCGACAAGAGGTGCACATTAAGATGAATGACAGATGGCGTGGGCCTCTGTGAGCCTGCCAAGAGGGCGACATTAAAAATGAGACAGGACTAATTTGCAGCGATGAGAACAAATTCACGGTGGCCCTAATTTTCTCGCGATAATATATGACAGATGAAACTTGTATTCAAATCGCTTAATGATTACTAACCCGCCTCGCCATGGCCTCTACTGGGATTTTAATGGGATTACCAAATTGAGGTGTAGTAATCTTGGAACATTTTGAGCCCCACAAAAAGATGTACATAATTAGGGGAGAGTGGGGGAATGGGAGCTAGCGGGTAGTGGGAGCCACTACAGTTTACACAGCCAGGAACGTACAAGTCGCGCAAAAATGACAAGAACGGCTTCGGAACATTCGGTTATATCACGTGATCGCCGCTGGCCGGCTCAGTAGCACGCGTATGGCGGTGACAAGGACATATTAGTTTCGTTAGACATCGTTATAAAAAAGTGCCAAATCTCGCAACCAAAGTAAGTACCTAAACTTTTATTATTCTGTTTTATTTTCTGTCTGTTATATTTTATTATTTCATAAGTTTTACGATAAAAGTGAAAGATAAATTATTTAGCGATGATTTTTTAGGTTAATTTCATTATTTCGAGATGGTTACCATTCGGGTAATGGGAGCTACTCACGCTCAGAGGAGGAAAATGAATGCATTTTATGTAACGATGTTGGAAAAAATGAAGAATTATGATAAGTTATTTTTACTTTTGAAAATGCTTTATTTTTGTTGTATATTTTGTTTTGTTGAATATTATATTTTGTTGATTACTTTATAGTCTTCTTTTGTTTAAGTTCCTGTTGTGTGGACAAAAATAAGTTTAATTTTGTTTTGTATTATGTGATGGCTCTCATTACCCGATGTGCGGGGTAATGGGAGCGAAAGTAAAGTTTATAAAAAAGGTGATTTTAACTAGCAAACGGTATATTTTTTAAATGTTTGTTAGTAATTACTGAAAGACAGATAAGTAAAGGTCTGATTAATGCCAAAAAAAATAAATGATTGTAGCCTAAACTGGTATTTTTTTTCACTTTTCCTTACATGTTCCCCCACTCTCCCCTACACTTATGTAATTCCATGAATTTCAATATACATAATATGTAGAATAAGTCTTTTGAAGTTCTATGGTTGTAGAAAGAAGATGTAGAAGACTCCAAGAAAATGTAGATATCCGTTTCTGAAGACTGCAACTGATTTTAATAAATCTTGGCGTGTTTTTTTTTATTTCCATGTGCCCTGCAGAACAATTAGCCACAATTTGGCCAAAAAGTTAAATGACATGTATTACAAAGCACAAGGTGATAGGCCAACATTCATGCAAAATAAAGATCCGAATGACTTCATGGTGCCAAGGAAATTCAAACTCATCAAATTTTGGTTCTTCTGCTGCGACTAAGGCAAATATGCTGCCATCCTGGTCTGATTGATGCGATGCTGGAAGACGATGAATGTGCAAATCAACAGGATGAAAGTGACGCTAGCGAACCAGAAATTGACCTTCTCGAACAGTTAAATAAACTAAATATTGGAAGGAAGATAAAGTGTCTGAGGTCTGACAACGGAAAGGAAATAAAGAATACAAGAACCAAGAAGATACTGGAGGAGCAAGGAATTCTACACACTTTTTCCAGCGCCTGTACACCAGAGCAGAATGGAAGAATCGAGAGGGAGATGCGGACCATCACCGAGCCAGCGCGATCAGCAGTACACGCCAACAATTTATGTCCGAAATTGTGGGCCGAAGCAGCGAACCATGCAGTATTCACAATCAACCAGACTGGAACGAGCACTGTGAAAGGAAAGAGTCCGGCAAGACTGTGGTTTGGACGTCAGATCGACATCAACAAACTACGAGCATTTGCATGTGAGTGTTTTGTGCTGACACCTAAGCACAAACGAGGCAAGATGGATCCAAGGTCGAAGAAAGGAATTCTCGTAGGCTACGACGTGGATTCACCGTGCTACAGAGTTTATCTGCCAAGCACACGCGAAGTCATCAGTTCTGAGAACGTGATTTTCAACGAGAAAGGTGAAGAAAGAGGAATGGAAGTTGAACTGAGTCTATCAGAAGAGCAAATTGAAGAGATTGAAGAATTCGAAGGCGAAGAACAAGACGACGAGAAGGAGAAAGAAAGAGAAGCTGAAAGGCAGAGAAGAAGAAATACTAGCACCGCCGCCAGAAGAAGGAAGAACACTACGTGATCGCAGCAAACTGAAACCACCGGCCAGATTTGGAGACTTCGTCATGGGCTATTTTCGAGGAGGAAATAGTGCCAACTTCGCAATGATCGGAGAAGTGCAAGACATCCCAGTTTCCAAGGCGTTGAAGGACGAGAATTGGTGACGAGCTATGCAAGATGAATACGATTCACTGATAGAAAGGAAAACATGGATACGATACTAGTCAACTGTCCGAGAGGAGTGAAACCACTAACATGTCGGTGGGTACTTCGTGAGAAAACGAATGGCAAGCTCAAGGCAAGACTGGTAGCGCGAGGATTTGAACAGCAGGAAGGAGTTGACTACTCAGAAATGTTCAGCCCCGTAGCCAGACATGCATCGATAAGGCTCATCCTGAGTCACGCAGCGTCAGAAAAATTAAAGTTGGTGCCATTTGATGTCAAGACAGCCTTTTTGTATGGAGATTTGGAGGAGGAAATCTACATGTTCCAGCCAGAAGGATTCAACGACGGATCTGAGAAAGTCTGCAAGCTGCAAAGAAGTCTCTATGGTCTCAAGCAAGCACCGAAGGAATGGAACGAGAGAATCTCCAAGTATCTCGAGAGCATAGGAATGACGAGCACCGACGATGATCCTTGTATCTACTACAACAAAGACCGAAGCATCTTGCTATCACTCTTCGTGGACGATGGACTGGTCGCAGGAAAGAAGACAGAAGAAATCTACAGAGTGTTGAAGAAGATCAACCAAGAATTCGACATCACATTCAGCAAGACCGTCCAGAAGGAGATCACATATCTAGGTATGGAACTGAAGATTGAACTAGAAGGAATCTTTGTGAATCAACCTCGGTACACGAAGAAGATAATCGAGAAGATGGGTCTCGATCAGTGCAACCCTGTGTCGACACCGATCGAACCTGGAATGGTCACGAGGAAAGAAAGCTATGTGAATGATGAACCTGCACCAGCCAGCATTCCTTATCGTGAAGCCATTGGAAGCCTGCTATATCTAGCCACCATCACCAGACCAGATATCAGTTTCGCAGTGAACTACCTGAGTCGCTACTGTGCGAAACCGATGATGAGCCATTGGAAGATGGTAAAACGAGTCTACCAGTATCTGAAGGGAACGGCCACGGCCGGAATCTATTTTAGAGGAGACAGAACTTTAGTAGCTTACACAGACTCGGACTACGGAGGAGACAGTGAGATAGGCCAGTCTACAAGTGGTGTATTACTCATGAGGGGAGGACCTTTGGTATGGTACTCACAAAAGCAACGCTTGGTAGCCACATCCACAGCTGAAGCTGAGTATCGCGCAGCCGTGTCAGTCATTGACGACATCTGCTGGATGAAGCGGATCGCACGTGAGTTGGGCATACTGAAAGATGATCAACCGATTACCTTGTTTGTGGACAACATGTCAGCGATCCACATGCTCCAGAACTCTCATGAGGGTAAGACAAACAAAGGCAAGAAACATATTGAGATACCGCGCAAGTATATTCAACAACATATTGGTAAAACTGTAAATCTTGAACATGTTGAAAGTAGCAAACAGATTGCAGATATTTTAACGAAACCATTGTGTAAGAAGATTTTCGAAACTCTACGATGTAAATTAATTAAGGAGGAGTGGTGAAGTTAATTAATTTTAACTGTATAAATTAATTAAGGAGGAGTGTTGAAGTTAATTAATTTCAACTGTAAAACAAAAATGAAAATTAGTTGGCCACGCTTTTTCAGGTTGGAAATTGAAATGCAAAATTTAGTCTAGTAATCAGAGAGAAAAATATGAATGCAGGACGGGAAAAATTGTGCTCCGAATTGTGTTCTAGAAAGTAAAATATTTAATAATTTTGTGGATTGCACTTATTAAGAATTTTCTTATTAAGAATTCTGCAATATATTCTTCAATATTACGAAGCAGTACTTTTTGTTTGTCTGCAATAAAATTTCATTAGTTTCAACTTGAAGTTTTTATTTGCACAATTTGTCTGGGATTCAGCGATTAACAACACAATTTTAGAAAGGAAAAAATAGTGAACAAAGTAGGTAGATTTTCAATTTTGTGCTTTCAATCATCCGCCATTTTTTTTATCGATTTGTTATTAACGGTTAGCCATAAATATGCTCTTCGAAGCTACTTAACCACAGAGTTATGCTTAATCATCAGGATGTTTTTGAACGAACCGTAGTTAACTCATTTTTCTCAGTTTTTATTTCACAGTATTTTTTCAATTCAAATGTCACGCAGACAGCTGTCAGATATTTCAAAAACTTTTCCTTCTTTTTTATGTTTGAATGGGTTTGTTAACCATGAGCTTACCATACTCCTGGAGTATGGTTAAAATTAAACCACGGCATAGTTAACTAAAGCTGTGTTTTTTTGATGATCTGATCTAGATCTCGAATTTCGCGTTGAATTGAATATTCAAAATGTAGCAAGAAATTGCTATGATACAAGTCCAAAGACACCGAAGACTGAATATACTTTATGTTTCGGGTACACACACTACGACATTAGTGAAAATTTCTTATCGTGTGAGAGCAAAATAGTGTTACGGCTACAGGAAACCAAAAAAAGCACATAAAACCAATATCTGAATTTATGAGAAAGATTTCATTCATATTCAGGTACAAATTCAAAAGGCTTCTTTCACAGAAATGTCTTGAAGTTGAGCGTCCAAGCTTTAATATAGTTAATGGTCCTGGGAAACCATAATTTTGTAGAAACTCCTTGAAAGATTTTTGTAGAAACTCCTCTAAAGATTTTTTAAGTTTGGATGTTAAAATTCGCGATCCCGAAAACCCTCAAATATATCTGTTTAAATTGTTTCCACCTTTTCCTTAAAAAAAAATTTCCTGAAATATTTTTAAAACAACGAATTAAAGGTAAATTAGTTTCTCAACTTATTGAAGAAGCACGCGATTGTCGTGTGTGATGACAATTTCTTTTTTTTCTTAGAAATTTTTACTTGAAAAGAATGGATATATCTCCAGTGCAAGGATTTTCTTTAACCTTCACTTAAACTTTTCTGGGAACACGTAGAAAATAGCAAAAAAATCGTTCCTTTCAAAATTTAACAAGTTAAACACCTCTCCAATTAAAAGCAACCGACAGAAGTTGTTTCGTCATTTTAATGAGCATTAACATAACGTTCATCATAATCCGTGAAGAGACCTCAAGCTCAATTTATGCCCCTTTTTTAGATAAATTTCAAAAACAAAAATTAAATGTATACCACATACATACCAGCCATTTGAAAAATTATCACGTATGTCCGTCAATTGTTCCGCACGTTTCATGTCTTAATTTTCTTTCAGAAGAGAATTAAAAACACATTTGATTTTCTGAGAAAAACCTTTCATTTGTGATTTGTTTTTGCGACACGTGTGGCATGGCACAGATTCATCAACAGTGAAAAACAATTATATAGAAAAGCTTTGTCAAGAGATTTAAATGCTGCGCAATTGATTGAAATTGTTAACTAAATAAATAATAATTCTAAGTATTATACCCATTCCCATTATATTCACAAAATTACTTTATTCGCTATATTTCAGACGTTCTTTAAGATTTCAGTTCAAAAGATATAGAAAGGAAGGAATTATTCACGGGGCATGTCACTCTGTAAGATTACAAGTCCATACATACATATATGTAGTTCCATACCTAAAAATTGTCACTTTTCGGTATTTTACAGCCATACAGTGAATTTCTATGCATGTCAAGCCACTTTGTTAATGCATAAACTTTATCAAATTAAATTTCGGAAACTTGCGATATTCAAGGATACATTTTCAATACTCTTTTGTTACCTTGCTGAAGTTTAAGAATGCGGCCATATTTCTTCGTGTAAAGTTAGTTAAAAGTTGTGTCTTTTGTGGCGAACTTCTTGAAAAACTTTGAAAACTAACAAGAGAGTATACAATTGTCAGAAACAACAAATAATTGGTATAGTTACGTTTACGTACATATAATCATCATACATTCATTGAAAAATATTCTTATAGAAAAATAAAATGAAAATATAATTTATGTATGTCCAAATTTACCCGATCTTTGTAATTTGTAGTTTAATTTCAATGAAAAGGATTCCGGGAAATATACAATAATATTTTTTTGAATTTCTTTTGAGTAAACGAAGTATAATTTGGAGAAAAGGTCGATTTACTTCTTTGCAACATATGTATGTAGGTACTTAAATAAATTTTATACGGCATTAATTTTAAAAGGCATTTGAAGAGATTTTGAAATGTATAGAGCTCAAATATGACACAGTATACAAATAGGTACAAGCCACTGCTGTCGGACTCTGAATCTGAAATGTGTTTTCTCCTTTCAGACTTAAAACCTCTTTTTATAAGAGTTTCATCAAAATTGTTTATGTTTCTTTTAAAACACTGACTGACTTGTAAGAAAGATTTCTAGCAAAATGAGCCTTGGTTTAGTTTAGAGTGAAAATATTCAGCTCTGATAAAGCGTGTTGTTTTTAATATCGAACAGTTCTTATTTATAGAAAAGTCATACTTTTCAGTTACATTCTGGGATTGTAAGCAAAAGATATTACTACATATATTTTTTAGTTAAAAAGTATAAGTACTTTGTTAAAATGTATGATTTGATTCAAATTTGGTTCCTATGAAGTTAGATCGGAAAATTGTTTTTTGTTTTCGAAATTAAAGTATCCACGGATTTCATATAATTTTAAAGTTCTAATTTTTGTCTGTATAAAAAATGCACACATATTCCTTGTATAAAACAAAACTTTTAAACTTTATGAAGTTGGATTGCGATAAAAAAATAAATATTTGACATGTTGTAATTTGCACGGAGACCGTCTTTTATTTTTTATGAAAAAGGTTTAGATTTCAGACATTTAACCATCTTTTTTTGCTTTCGTGGTTTGTCTTTTTGTCGGAGTCGACTCTGAAAGGAACCACGAATGATCCTTATTATAGAAAATGTTTATAAAACGGACGGTCAGGACTCGAAACTAGAGTCCTACGCTTCGATTTGAGCCCTTACGTGTCCCTTTAGATTGCGTAAATTTTTGGTCAGAGTAGAAATACAAAATTATGACCTGTATGGGATATATGAATTATGATATTAAGAAATTCATTTCACTTAACTTTGACTTCAATTAATTTTTTCGTTCAAAAATCCAATCGAATATTTTGAAAAAATTAATTGAAGTGAATGAATTTATTTTAGCGATTTTTAGGAGTTTTTATCCAAAATAGGTTTTTCTATGCTACATTGGATGCGATTCCAGTGGATTCCGGAAGCGGTCATTTTGACCGCTGCCGTCGTTCTAGGAGGGTTACATATGTCCGTCGTTCTAGTGTTAAAGTAGTTTTGGTGGAATAATTGTTACATTTTTTCTTAAATAGTATAAGTTTCGAAATAGGAATTCTTTAAATTTAAATAATAACTGCTATATGTATACCGCCATTAATCATTTAATAAAATTTATTGTGTAATAAATCGACTTTTTCCCTTTACACAAAAACAGATATTTTACCACTAAAAATATTTCCCCAAAACTGATGGCCCTTGAAAAGTGAGAGTGCCGGAAAAGCCGAGGGATGCGGCGAATAAGTCCGGACGCAATAGAGTGTGCAGATCAGGCACAGCATAAATGCTAATCACGGGGACAGCCCGGAGTCTATAAAAAGGTTCCAATTCATTTCACTGGGTCGTGGTCACATATTCACCGCACGTACCCCCTCTGGCACTGGGCTGGGAAGCTGAAGTAGGGCCCCCGGAGCACCCCCAAAAGCAAAAATGATTTGGCACATTCATGCGGAGGAGCACAAAGCCCCGGAGCCTCACCCGGTGGTGTTTCGAAAGCGAAGCGCGCCCCAAGCGGAGCAGCATCAAAATTTGCTATGCATTAACTTGTTATCATCAGACCTAGTTTTGGATATAAAATTCAAATTGACCGACCCCTGCCTGCACCGTCGCAATAGTCCGGCTCTATTTTGCAATTTATCCGAGTTCCACCCATCCCCCCATCCCCCCGTTCGTCCCTCCTCATCATGCACAAACAATTTTCCGAGGTCCACCGGCGGTATGGTGGTCGTCCTTCGGCTGCTCCAAGGAGGGTCCTTGAAACGGAAATGGAAACTATACGAGAACTGGTCGTGGTTAAAATATCATGTTTACCATTGTCAGCAGAATTGTCCGTTCTATAGGCAGTGCTCCCCCTGCTGGGGCGCCACTGTTCAGGCTCCGGAGTTGGAATGGGGCCCCCCCAGAGTGCGCCCAAGCGCTGCATAATTACCGATGTTTTTCTTTGATTAGAAAACTAGCAAAGTTTGTAATTACTCAATGCGAGCAGAGCCTCTAGTGGTGCTTATATAGGAAATATAAAGCGAACCCATTCCTGAATCCCTGCAGGATCTGGCCTAGCGTTTCCTTGGCACCCATGAGTAGGGCTCCTGGCGCAATGTGGCGGCTTTTCGAATGGGGGGCTCATTGCCAAAATTCATCGCCAGGCTCACAAGTGTTGCGGTTGGCATAAACAGAACCTCGGTTTTCGATACTCCGACGAGTTCTATTCTAACTACGTATATGCCGTAGAGAATTCCCGCGCGGGCTCCACGATAATTCGACTTGATGTAGTATCTCACTTCCGCTGCGCTACTTAGCGAAATCACTTTGCAGCACCCTTTGCATGCATATTCCTCGCCAAAAAGGACGATTTTTTTTTTTTATATTTTTTTTTATCTCCCAACTTTAAAGCGAGCTCAGCACTGTCACTGTGCAGTTTTGGTGCTCTAATTAGCGTTTTTAGACGCTCTAGCATCAGGATTTGAGTGGAAAAAGTAAAACTTCCTGAAGTGCCAGAAAAACGCCCTGGTACCCTCTGAAATGGGGGAATTGACGCCTGCACCTGATGTTCTGCAGCTCCTATATGATGAGCCTGCTACTGGCAATTATCTACCAAAAAACTAAAAAGAATTCCTTTTCAGTTCTATGTTCTCTACGGAGTGGAGCAGTTGCCGAGGGATCTCAAAGAAGTGTGTGATGATGTTCGCGATAATTGCGCGACTATAATGAAGCTATAACCACACCGCAAACGAATCCCCTAACGTTCTAGTCGAGCCCCCAAAGATTTTGTTTTTTTCAAAATTCATTCAGTCTCTCATCTCGACTCAACAGCATTTTTAGAACATTTTTAAAATTCACAATCTCACAAAGTAATACTATTATCGTAGAAAACGATGTAGAAAAAGGTTTCTTTGTTAACCACGTGATACCCCATCTTTAACTACCCGCAGCACAGCTGAAATGCATTTGTGTAGTTTTTCGTAGGTTTTCCTGGCAAAAGTATCTACGGTAGGTGCACTGCGTTTTCAAACCTATTCATTATGCATTTTCTAACTATCAGAAAAGCTCCGTGCTGGGGGTTTTGGGTCTTGACGGCTCAGCCGGGGCTCCGGAGCCCCAGGAGTTTCCGCCTTCCGTACCTAGTACACGTCGGTGGCAATTTTAATAAAACATCTGAAAACTTCCAGCATGAATCTATTCGACCCGGGCGATTCAGAGTTTGAAAGCAAACGAAGGAGCCAAATCCGGAACATACCGAAGTTGTTCAACCATAGTGGAGCAGGGGGCGCCACAGTGTTATGAACGTTCCGGGGGAGCCCAAAATTCTGTTTATGTTAAATGTGTTGTAAAAGTGGAGTAGAAACAGTTTCATGGATGCAAAACTGTTTTGACCGGAAAAGGTGCACCTGAGTTGCATGCATGCATATCCTTGCATTCATTGCAATTGAGTTATATCATGCAGGAGTGCAGCCACCGTCGCGCCATGAGACGTGCACACGACCATGGGAATGGAATCAAAATGAAAATGTTTCCCACCCAGGTATAAATGTGACTTGGCCAGAAAATTTTCAACCATACCTATATAACAACAAGCTTACAGGGCAAATTATTTAAATGTGTCATTTCGATAAATTGGAGATAGGCCAAGTTAATTGCAATGCGTGTCCCCCATTTCAAACGATCGCCCCATGGTTAATTAAAGTCTGGTGTAATTCATTTCCGGCAGGCGCACAACTGGAACTTATATGCAGCAGGTGTGGAGACTTCGGGGGCCTCCTGATTAACCAGATGTAACCTTGTTTAGTAGGTACCTACTTGCTCCTCAACTGAATAAATTAGATCCAGTCCAGGACATGTGCTTAATTCCATTTATTGGTAGGCAATTTAATTTGGTTCCTGGAGTTATCAACAAACAGTGGCTTTAATCAACTTTCATAATAAATAATGTTATCGACTTGACTTGATCTCCATAATCAGTAACACAAAAAGTCATGGTTTATGAATTAAATTTCAGTTGTTTCGTTTAAAGAAACCCGGTGGTTTAGCACCCTTTAATTTAAGGCATTTTTAGGATTTTTTTTGAAGGTGAAAATAATGAACAACAATATTTAAATTTTCTAGGTATGAGGTATATTAGGTATAATACTCAAAAAGCATAGAAAAACATTTGTGTAATAACCAAAAAACAAATGTTAGTTATTTATAAAATGGCGCTGAATCTGAGCCTCTCAAATAAATGAACCTGGGTGGCCGGCGGGTGGGATTTTGGCTCTTTCACTTATAGTCCGGTCATATAATAGACGAAAATATAGTGGTAGGTTTGCAGTAATTCGCATAGAGCTAAAAACTGATACAGACCTTGGGGATATTACTACAAATAAAATACTAAAAGCCCTCACCTATCCCACATGTGCAAAAAAAAGTTATACAAGGTCAAAGGTCACAAAAAATGGTTTTTCAAATTTTTCCGGTAAACGGTAAGTTTTTACATACATAAAAATACATTATATACAAAAGTAGTTGATTATGGAATTATCTACAAAAATTGTTCTTATATACTTTTTCTTCTAAGAATCACCATTCCTGAGATATTGCGACTTTAAAAGTTGAAGAAGTCGTATTCTATCTATAATATGCACACATTTCCGCACCACCTGTGACGTAGTGTAGGTACTCGGCGCATTTTTTTTTTTAGCGTGGTGTCCCCGGTAGGCATAATCCACTATCTATCGTTACTAAGTTTTATTTAAAGATGTTATTCTTACTGATAATCTTCAAATGCTACTTCAACAGTTATATCTTCTTCGCTTTCTTCTTCTTCTTGGTCTTCTAGCTGGAGATGTGAAAAAGATACATCAGTTGCCTCCTAAAAGTATTAAGTTCATTTATGCCTTCCAGAAATAAAGAATTTGTAGGTATATATGTATAAGCTGTATATGTGCATATTTACATATATCTGTGGTAGGTATAAGTTACACAAACCAATAGTTTTACTCATATTCAACATCATATTGTGTATAGGCGGTTCAGCGTACATATTATTGTTTTCGGTGATTTAGAATCGCAATATCTTAGGAATGGTGATTCTTGGAAAAAAAAAGTATAACAATTTTTGTAGATAATTTCATGATCTACAACTTTTGTCTAATCTGTTTTTATGATAAAACTTACCGTTTACCGGAAAAATTTGAAAACGCCTTTTTTTGTGAATTTTTGGCCTTGAATAACTTTTTTTCAGCTCTATGCGAATTATTGCAAATTGAAATGTCTACTTTGACCGGACTATTATCAAAAGAATAAAAAAATAAAAAATTATTAATCTATGTATTATAACGAGAACCAGAATAAAAGAAAAACACAATTTTTTAACAAAATAGCGCATTCTTGAAATTTGAATACCGAAAACCCCATTTTTCATTAATTTTTTTACGTAAAAAATAAAAAGTTATTAACATAAAAATCTTATGGTGGACTCGGCCATAGCCACTGGTGTAGGTACTGAATAAGATATAAAAATTTGAGATGATTCGGATAAAATACCGTCAATTTGTAGCGGCAAAATACCATATTACAAAATTTCAAAGTTGAGTATCTCGGGAAGTGTACAAATAACCAACAAATTTGTATATTTATTATATTTTTGACTTCAAACGGATACTCCTACAAAGACTTATTAAAATCTGGGAGGAGACCTCAAACTCAATCTATTCTTGGTAGATATTCAATTAATTTCCAAAAATTTACGTCTAAAAACAAATCTTTGCCCGGACCTGAAATATGTACAAACATATTTGCGGATCCTCAAACACTATGTTGGATTGATTCAGGATTTAGAGAGTTGTGGCATTTAAACAAATTTTGGTTTGTAGAAGATATTTTTTGTAATCTATGAATATGGACGACAATGAGCGCATCTGTTAATCTGCATTGCACGCTCAAGTTTTAAATTTCCATATCACACAACTTGATCTCAAATTAAAGACCGAAATTCAAAGATCGTGATACCGTGATGACCGCAAACTTTCGGGTAACGAGAAGTGCTATTAAAATCGAATCATGCACAAGACGAATCGAGTTTTATCGTTTTGTCGTCAGCGTTGTGGTTCATACATCATCATGTATACTAAAAAGTCGTCACATGAGAGCGGAGAAAAGGGGGCGCAAAATGTAGATATAGGGTTCTTACCCCGCCCCTTACTTTGGGCGTTCTGATAATAGGGTCGTGCTGATACCGCTTGACTTGTAAAGTTTCATCAGCAGCCGCCCTTTTGCCGGTCGAGGGCTCGGTAAATACCGCGATGCATAATGCCATATTGCTTCCCAATCCATAAAATACCTATCCGGAGTTGTAAAGTCACTCTGGAGATATCGCGTCTAATCGCGAAAACGAAGTCTTTAATTTCACATTAGTTCCCCATCGGGAGCAGTTGAGGGCTGGAAAACGGGGGGGATACCGGGCAGTAATTCGAAGCAGCTTTTCGATAAGCCTGACCCTCCTCCGTCCCGTCAGCGAATGAACCAGCGCTGACTGTAATTAATAATTCCCTGATATTGAGCACGCTTCCGACTCGATCACGGGGAGGGGAGTGGCTGGGAAGGCTCCAGGGCGGAAGCTGGCACCTCTTCCAGTGCCCGTCCGCTCCATTTATGATGAAAACGCAAACTGAACTGCAGCTCGTTTCTGTAACTTCAAATAGAGAATATCTCTACTGGCATTCTCCATTTGACGTCATTTTGTCGTCATATTCCACAGAAACCCATCAACTCAACTGATAAAGCTAGGCATGGTGAATTCGATTCACGTCACCAGAATAGAGAAGTTTCTCAACTGAGTTACAGAAACGAGCTGCTGGTTGCATTTAATTTCCCGTGGATTGGCATTGATTCATTCCTTCGAATTGATATTAGCCGGCGAGTAGAGCTGCTAAGTTGGTAACCCTGTAGGCGGGACGGGAAACCCCCTCCCCTCCCCATCGACCGCCGGTGTAGTGTACACTGCGCCAAAATTGAAGTTGCCAGGAAATTTTTATCGAATATATTTAAAATTGAAATGAAATGTCCAATTTGTAGCCGTTCGCAGGGCATGTTATATACATAGTGTCGATTTGTACCGGCATATGTGGCGCCGACTTTTTATTTTTTATCGCATTCTACTTTAAGTGCGCTAATTAAAATTTACGAGTTCTACTGCATTGACATTTTCAGTCATTAGCGGAATCAGAAAACTTTTTGAAAGGCGCATTTAGATTATTTGGAGTGTGAAAAGGAGCTAATTTTGTAAGTTTTACCCTAATTTTCTAAATTGGGTTTTTTAACGTTAAACTTTCAATGACAGTCTACCGTACAATTGCTATGAATAATAACTTTAATGTTAGGAAAACCAACCATAAACCATTTCGCTGAATTTGTACATGTCTAATGGATAGCTCATTAGCGCATTTAGCAATGTGGTTGCTGAAATAATTAAGAGAAAGACGTGTACTAAATATGATACGGTAAATTCATTTAATTTGATGCAAAATCGTAGGTACCTACATATATGTATGTACGTGTACCTGCATAATCTTGTTTATTCGTACAAGATTAACCATAATTGTGTAAATTTAATACTCCTGACATGGAGTTGTACTTGTAATTTTCAATACTTCCCAAAATAGGTACATATATGTACATATGTAGGTATTTTTTTTAAGTTGTTTTCTTTGTATAGACCCTTATGTTTGTGAGCTTCTTTATTATGCGATGTAAAATCTTATATAACTTCAGCAGTGAAAATAAAAATATAGCATAAATATTATTTCCCAGTGACTATATACATATTTTATTAAAAGGATTGGTAAGTTACCTACCTAATGCCGCTATAGGATTTTATAAAAATCTCTTGGTTTTCTGCATTTACAGAATATGTTTCGAAGTATGAAGTAGCATACATTTTGAATAAATTGCCTGCTGAATAAATTTCTTTTTTTTAGTCTTTGCAGCATTTCCCGTCTCATCATCGATTAGATTGAAATTATTGCTTTTCTTTAGCATTCTCAACAGAAGAATTATTCGAATAGATCGGTCTATTCTATTTTATCGTTATGAATTTTTCGCTGTGACCAATCGCCTCTAAAACATTGGCTTATGGGACCAGAAAGGAATTTTTTTTACCAAAAAATGCAAGATTTTTGATTGTTTAAGTCATTTTTTAGCTATTTTTAAGCCACTTGTACTTAAACAACCTAAAACGTTCTCCTATAGGACCGAAAAAAAACACCCTAATATAACGCAGATTATGCATTTTAAATAATACATACTAGGTATGTAAATTCAATGCAACTAGTGTTAGTGAGTTCTTTAAACTCACAATTCATGTATTATTAACAATTACACAGTAGACACAAATTACCGACTTCGCTCAAAGTGTTTTAATGTATTCAGAAGATGTAGCCCTTATAGTCTAAGAGCTGGCTACAAAAATGTGAACTGATCGAATATAGTGGCGATGTTTTCTCGTAAGATTCCTATGACGTCATCTAAACAAGAGGCCACCTTGCCAGAAGTAATATTTGCTGCAAGCGTTTATTAATTTTTTGGTTTTTAAAATTTGATTATTTTATTATTTATTTTTACATTATAACTTTACCGGCCGAAGTCAATTCCAAAACTGATATTTTCTATTTTAGAAAACAAAACTTCATCTCGTAGCCTGCTACGATTTCCACAAAAATTTCACAGCTTGCTTTCATACACAAAGTTGTAGAACTATTTTTTAGGTTGGCCGATTTCGACCCTTTTGATACCGCTTTATCGCTTCTGGGAGAAGTAAGTTTACCACCTGCATTTCTGGGAACATTTTTTTAAATTATATTAGCAAGAAATAAAACTGTATACCAATTTTCAGAACTATATTCGATCATTTTTTGCGGTAAAAATTGCTCGATTAACAGCAAATATGACTTCTGGCAAGGCGGCCTCTTACTTAGATGACGTCATAGGAATCTTATGAGAAAAAATCGCCTCTATATTCGATCAGTTCACATTTTTGTAGCCAGCTCTTCGTCTATTATTAGAATAAGTTTAAGATCTGTCATAATATTTTTCAATGAAAAACATTAGCTGTGTTTTTTTCATGATCTGATCTGGATCTCGAATTTCGCGTTAAATTCAATATTTTAAACTGTAATCTAGACCAAAATTTTTAAACTTGGCAAAAAATTCATCACATTGCAATAATTTTAGCCCATCCAAACTTCAAGTCATGAAATGAAAAATTTATTGAATCTAGTTTTTGACGCAAATTGGTTATAAGTCAATGCAATTTGATGCTCTTTTCACAAAAGTAAAAAATTTTGTTAGGAGTCCTTATTTGCAAATTCCAATTCAATACAAAATTTGCTGTGAAATCTGATCCGGATCAGATCATGAAAAAAACACAGCTATTATCTACTTATTTTTCAAAACTGTGCCAAAAACTTAATAACTATTTAAATATGTTATCTATTTCTAGTATCCCGTTAAAATAACGCTGAATATTTTAAAACTCTGATGTCCAAAATTCCTGGAATCAGCAGCCAACCACATTTTGTTTCTTCTAAAAGCTGTAATGTCGATATTCGCTATATATTTTGGTTTCACAAAATTCTAAATTATTTTTAAAATGTCCATAAAATTGTAGTAAAAATTCAAAAGGGTATACCTACTTTCATCGTTCTTAAAAAAAAAATCTCAAAATATGTAGGTGTAAAAAAATGCAAGTATATGTGAACTTTCTTTAAAAAAAATGGTTTTTGATCAAATTACGCTGACAACATCACTTCCGTAAGCTGTAACTTAGGTAAACAATTTTTAACATAAGTAATAAAAAATTCTTCGTACTTCATATTTAATGTAAATTGCATTAGATTTTTAAGGTCAAGAACAACAAATTTAGTTTAAAAAAACACATGTACCCACGTCCCACATTGTGAATCTTTTAAAATCTGTAGCTCAAGAAGTTCAATTTATAAAGTTTAATTAAATTAATTATGCATTCTTGTAATTGCTGGAGTTCGCGTCTAATTACAGACGTCTCAATGGGCAATTTGGTGTTATAAAATATTCAGTTAAAGTAGACAGACACGTTTGTCGACTAACAACGCCTTTGACACCCTAATGGGAATGAATGGAGAAAATCTTGAAATTCCAGTGGTTTCTGTACTTAGTTTCTATTGTTATAAGTAACATATTAATGGACGTAATATCTTCATTTCTGTTAAATTCAAACTAAAAGGACGAAATGGTGTAAAATTTTAATTTAAAGATAACTATGTTTTCGTTGAGAGATTATATTTGAATGAGATTTTATTGCTTTCATATCTACATTAAATATCTTGTCTTCCTTGCTTTTGTTTGAATTATAATTTAAATGAAAAAGCATTATTCTCGCAAATCTGAAATGCTCAACGATGCGACAGACTCCTTAGACAATGTCTTCGCGAAGCAAAATTGTGATTGTGAGAAATTCAAATCGAGTCTCTTGAGAATCTCGCACATACATACATACATTTATGCAATTTAATTCAATCGAAAGATATCTTGATTATATTTAATTAAAGTCTCGTACTCCTTCGAGCAAGTCTGGGAATTTTGAATGAAACAGCTGAGGCACAACACGACCAGCAATAATAACAATATTCTCAAAAGATTTCAGACTCAGGAGGGTAAAAAGGGTTTGGGGGTTTGGGGGTTGACTATGGCTTCGCTGCGTTTGGCTAAAGGACATAAGACTTTTGCTGGTTTAATTTAATCCTTGCCCCCGGGCACATCATTACCCGAGACTGCCATCAATATAATCGACGCCGGGGAACACCGACATAATGGAAATTTTATTCGAGATATTTTCAGGAAACGAAACCTATTTAGAGACGAGCCCCGGTTTCGAAATAAACGTTCCGGCTAAATCCTGAGGGATCGAACAACGATTGACACAATTAGGCGAATTGGAGATGGAATATTAATGGAAAAGTTTCCGGGTGGCGAGCAAAACGGCCTCCATTATTCCATGGCTCTTTATGTGTCGAGCGCCTTTATTACACCTTCCCCGAGTTTATGGCCGAAAGTTGTTGAACAGCTATTAATTATCGGGACCAATAAACCTGTTCCCGCTCGTCCCTGTTTACACAGTTATTACCACCGGTATTCGGTGCGGGGGAGAGGGATTAAATGCGTTTTAGAGTGCCCTCCTGATGCCCAACAAAATCCGCGAGTGAAATGAGGGGTAAAATAAGAGGCTTCGCGTATTGCTCTGTTAATTCCTCCATTTATTAGGGAATAAATCACGGGACGCAGGACGTAAATCACTCCCCGATTTTGAGTGGGTGAATTAAGCGATTCATGCCCACTTTTCGGCAGGAAAAGGGGTCGTCGTAGTCTCAGGAAGAACCCGGCCAGGGAATAATCGTTAACATTTATACTCAATCAATTCGCTTACCTTCCAGCTCTCGGCGATGTAATTTTTCCCCAAATTTCTTTAACAAAGGAGCTTTCGATGACAAAGCAGAAGCATTATGGTCTTCGGTGTATTCCTTGGAGGAAGAAGAGCTCTTTATGTGCTTCGATTACATTTCATTGCTACGGCCCTCTTTTCTGTAATTTGATTCCTGGAAAGAAAAAAAATAACATCTCTGTAGAAAAAACGACACCAACATAAAATGACTTTAGTTTATCGGGATCAAAGACTATAATTTAAGTATGTGCATATAAAGAAAAAAACAACAGCTCAAGGGCAGAGCAGTCTCAAAGCATACCAAGTTTGAGGGCTCACTTTGGAAACCAAAAACATCCAAGAAAATATTAAACCATCAAAACAGCTAATGACTTTATTATACTCGTATAGGTTCGATTTATTTTGGTTTTATCGAAAGACGATAACAACAAGAGTTTTCTAAATGTCTTTGCTCTACTGCGACCACTCAAATATATCAGAAAAACATTTTGTGATAAGAATAATATGAATTAATTCAACTTTTACAATGCCTTCTTGATAAATTAAACACATTTCGTGTAATTGATTTCTTATTAATAGTCAAAACCTTTCCTAGTGTTCACTCCTCATAATCTGTATTAATTCAAATATAAAGAACCTACCTTTTATGAAGCTGTGTATGTATATAAAAGTGATTAAAACGACTATGCTAAAATCGCCCTCAAAAATAAAAAATAACCAAGTTTTTGAAAAAAAAAAAAAAATTAAAAGTTTACTGCTTAATTTACATAAAACACTTTAATATTTTGGCTGACTTGTTTAGGTAATTGCACACTTCTTTTAGTATATTCTGTGTCATCCTGATCAAAAATTATACTATGTAAAAATAACATATGGTATGGGATTATACAAACGCACTTTATTATTACATTGTTATTAATCTTACAGAATGGATACAAGAACAATAATTACCAAATAATCGATTTCATAAAAAGGTCTGTTGTTATAACACAGAAATAAGAAAAAAAAATGATTAGTTTTTTAAGGTATTAAGGTAATAATAATATAAGATTATATCAATATTAAGAAATTAATGGGTATATGTTGTTGAATAAAATCTAAATTTTACTTAACAGTGGTAGGTATACAGTAATATGGGCACTACTCATTTCGTTCTTTGAGACATTGGCAAGTTTTCATCTAACATAACCTCTAAATATTTACCATTCGTTCGATAGAATATGACTAAAATATACTCAAAATAATAATCACTATTGATTTGATATTAGCCACGTTTTTTTTCATCCAGATCGAGATCAAGATCAGCGTGCTTACATGGAGTTACAAAAACAACATCCACACTTTTATCTGGATCTGGATCAAGATGTCAAACGTCAATAGCTTTCAAGAGCTTTCAAAAGAAATGCATACCTCGGATGAAAAAAAACGCAGCTATTAATACAATAGATCTACATCCAAATCAAGATGTAAGATACCTTGATATTTTTCCATAGAAACATCGAAAATTACTTCTTGTTATCGACCATACCGCCGGCAGGGTGGGACGGAGGGAATATCCTACCGCCGCGGAAACAAGCCAAATTTTAAAACGCCAGTTTTATGAATGGTGCCTGGTTTTGTCAACTTTCTCCTATCTACTGCTTGAAAACTCTTTAAAAAAGTATATGTATGTATGTGTATAAGACGTTTTAAATTTTAAGTAGACTTTTATCACAATAGCGATTTCCTTGTTTTAACAGTGAAGTATGTATTTATATATGGTCTGATGATAATTTTAACATGCCTACCAGATCATATTAAATCATCTTATTTTCATTCTGATTATTTTGCGCACACAAATTTTTGAGTACACATTTATTTTATATCCTTGAAGTAGAGATTCTCGTTAACATTGAAAGTCTTTCAAGGGATCAAAAGTTCCCCAAGTATCGCATGCTCGATTTCGTTGCAAATTCCATTTCATTCCAGTATAAAAATATTGGATTAACTTGTTATTAAAAATGAATGACCTTAAATCCGTTAAGTTTTAAATGACTCAGCAAGCTTTATTAATTAGTACAATTATATCGCTATTAAAGTGACCTAAATGGAAATTGAAACTCGTAGCATGCGTTTTAAAGTTGAGAATCGATTTTCAATAAATTTTTCGCCAGGTAAACTGAGTTTGGCTGTATGACTTTCCTTGAAAGCGCTAAATTGATTAATATATGTATACAACTTTTTGAGTAAAAGTTTTCTTAAACCGAAAATTTTGCAACTTTATTTAAATTTGAGGCAAAATCCCGCATCAATCTCTCATTATAATCTCGTATTGAAATGAAATTCAATTATTCCATTCGCGCGGCGGGATTATTTTGAATTTTCAAGAATTTTTCTGACATTTTCAGTTTTTTTTTTCTTTGTAAATCCCCACCGTTTCAGATGGATATTAATAAGTAATAAGAATTTCCTTTGCGTAAATTGCATTTTAGAAATCCTACTTTTTTAGAAAGCCTCAGTTGAGTGCTATGGCTGGATCAAGTGGATATTTTTTATCGAGTTAAAATGAAATTTCCAACTCGATAACGACCACTTGGTTTTTATTTCACAGAAAAAAAGTTATTCGAATAGAAAATGCATAAATTTCTTGATGACGATCAATAATGTTGCAGTAATTTCTCGAAGAGGTAAAAGAAGAAGTTCTAATACCGACGATTAAAAATTTTTTTCTCCTTAATAATGGACTATCGAAAAGTGCTTGTCCTGAGCTAAGTCAGGCAGTGGCGGCAAAAGTCTGGGTTGCTATCCAGTGATAATTCTAAAATCAATTTTCCATTAAAGTTTGGAGAGGAAAAATTGTAATACAAAATTAACTGCTGGAGCAACGACGGGGACAGAAAACGTTTTTCACAGGGTGACAAAAAAAAAGAAAAAAAATTAAGAAGACACTGCTGAGACACCCACTTCAGCAGTCCGGGAAGCTGTGCCAAAGGTGTGCGGCGGGGGCGTTAACTAATCCAGCGAAAAGTAGTAGTGCCAGGTCGCCAATGAACAATAGCGCCTCATTGGCAAAAATACCGTCTGGAGGGCGGGGGCGACGGGGGATGCTATTGATCATAGAATTACATTTGGCGCACGTTCAAAATCTTATGAAACTATATGTGACATAGGGCGGGGGAGGGGCGATAAATGGATTACCTCCGCCTTTATTTTTACGAGGGAAAAACACATTTTTTAA
Organism: Machimus atricapillus; assembly: GCA_933228815.1. Taxonomy (NCBI): domain Eukaryota; kingdom Metazoa; phylum Arthropoda; class Insecta; order Diptera; family Asilidae; genus Machimus; species Machimus atricapillus. Next base: position 26,617,008 of record OW121787.1, on the reverse strand, counting down.
AAAAATAAGGGAATCGGTCCAAACCCCACACCTTGGGCTTAAGTGCCAGCAATCATATAGCAGATGTCGAGCTTGAGTTCAGTCGGCCTGGTCATACCACGACCGGGAGACGTTCAAGATTTATGGGAAAGTCTGCGAGGGTGGTGGCCGCGATTTCTGGAATGGGACCTGATTAGCCCCGTTTGCATGTTGCCCTATCTCAGGCTTGGTTTTTTGCTTTATTGCGCCATGTTTGCTCCATTAAAACGAAAGCTTATCCGCCGTTGTGTATTTAATATCTTCCCTCCCACTAAGCCTGTCAGCGTCCCAGACGATAATTAAACCCGAAAGAGAAATGCGCTGCTTGCCCTCTATTCAGGAAATTGAGAAAATTGAATTGGAAATCCGATTAGAACCTTTTTTTTTCTTCCTTTACATTTGTAATTAACCCGAAGTTATGGCTCAGAAGTAAAAGAAAATGGATTAAGCGGCCTTAAGTCGGGGTAATGCAATAAATCAGCTTCTCTCAGAGACAAAAGTTCGGGCATTGGGCCTACCACTTTTTGTCCAATTGTATCGGGCCAGATGCTTATGTTAATCACTAGGAAAATTAAATGACTCTGGGATGTTTATGGAATAACACCTTACCTTGCAAAGAACGGTCGGATCGTCCCAGCCCTACACTGAATAATTCCATTTGTTACCGAGCAGCCTCCAGGACACATAATAGCTGCTTCACTAATCCCATCGCTGGGAGCTACTTTTTCGTTTGATCATTTACCTGAGCCATAACTACAATTATAATCCTTTTGCCTTTGATGCCGGAGCATTTTGTGGAGCCTTTTAACGCAACTGCCAAAGGACCTCATTGTGCAGATTATATCCCTTTGAAGCGCCACTTTTACCTGCCAATGGTTGCCACCCAAAGCGTGCTCGGTTTGCCAATCGCAAGTTTCATTACGAAGCAATAAATGGGACACTATAGGATAAAATTATACAATGAGCGAATATGACATCCTACTTATATTTCTTTCGGTTACAATCACATTTATTCACAAAAGGTTAGGATCATATAATCGCACTTAATGGTGGAACTTTCCAAAAAACTTTATTTTAAATTTTCTCAAAGTATAATTATTCAGGAATACTCTCTCTGTGAAAAATACTGCATTATAATTTAGAAAGTATGAGTTATTGATCATAACATTTTTGAAATTCGTTGCGAAGCATTGTAAGAGAAATTAATAATATATTTATTTAAACAGATTAAATAAGCCAATTAACAAAATTTATTCTAAATTCTAAAGTATTATTATCAATTCAAATACTACTTTTTTTATTAAAGTTGGAAACAATATAGAATTTATTATTTCTCATTTCAAATTAAAAATAAACATTTGGAATATTCTGACTTTGATGTCCTTAACGAAAAAAAAAATACAAAGATCAGAATGAATTAAATTAATTTTTCAATAAAAGTAATTCAAGCTCCTAACGTATAACTGATTTATTATTTATAAAAAAAAAATACGATGACTCCCCATTACCCCAGGTTTCAAAGATAAATATTAATTTTTGAAGAAAAACAGCTTCTTAACAAAGTCGTAAAACGATTAATTCCCGCAATCAAATTTTACTACTGCCCTAATCCTGATGCAATTATGTCGCCTTGATTAATCAAATAATTAATTAATCGATTAATTTCAAATATCAAAGCATTCATTTGGGCTCAAAAGTGACAATTATGTAAAATAAGTTTGTTGAGCACTTGCACTTCTTGAGATATTCAACTTTGAAAATTCGAAAATTTATATTTTCCCGTGCAATATTCAAACAATTTTGTTTGGAAATTTGTCTTCAATCCATAAATAAAAGATATTTTCATCATTTACCGAAAATATTTTCTGGAAAAATTCTCAAAACAAACGTATAAACGTCAAATAAGTTATTCGATTTATCGATGAAATTTTTCTCTCAATTTCTTTATTTTCAGAAATCTTTCATGGTTTTTAGGATTTTTCTCAATTTTCACTAAAACTCAGTGGGACTAAGCAAAATATTTTTACTTTTCAAAACTTTAAAGATAAATTACCTTATTTAGGAAATACAGGCAACTGATACAGGAATATTGGGTATTCTTCGGACGTCAGTTTTGAATTAATATTTCAGTAAAGCACTTTACTTTTAATAAATAATCTTTTACATCTTAAATTATTTACGAATAAAAACGAAGTCGAAATAGTAATTCAACTGTAATAAAAATAAATAAGTAAAATTAACGAAAGCGTACTTTTTCGGAGTTTTGTCCCATAGGGTGGGCAAAATATCAAGGTAAGGAAAATATCGCTCACGAACGAAAAAATATAAAGTTCCCTCCTTTTTTTTCGCTCTCGAACCGAATTTTTTTTTCAACTCGCGAATTTTATTTTTGAGGAGAATTTTATAAATTCCATTCCCTCACCGGGAACGAATGCAATTGGTTTGGTACTCAAAAAGTTCGTTCGTGAGAACGAGTGAAAATGAAGAGAATTTAATTTTTCTCTCGAGAGCGAAAAAAAACCGAAACGAACGGTTCTTTTTCACTCTTTGAGTTGAGTTCATGGCGTATGCGATAATGGTTAAAAAAACAGCAATTATGGGTCACCGGAAAGTGTTTGTTATTTCCAAATTATGTTACTTATTATGAAATTTCTAATTCATCGACGTATTTAGAGTGCAGGATTGATATTGTACAGTGTACAGGGAACATAAAAAGAATTTATGCTACCGTGCATTGGCGCGACATTAACACATTTAACGGAACGTCATGTAAAACCAAAATTAGAAGATCTATCTTATAATGACAGATTTTCCTTTGACACTAATATTTTACATTATTAGAAAGGGATTTATAATAAAAATCCTGATTTGGGTCGCTTAGAAAAAGTAGCTTTAGCTGTTCCAGTAACCCAAATTTCCGTTTAATGGGCATTTAGTGCTCTTTCGACGATTTTAACAAAAATGAGAGCAAAATTGTCCAAAGAAATAATTAAAAATAATTTGATTATAAAACTGAACAGCAATGTACTGAATAAAATATATATTGAAACTTTATAATAAGTCATTAATTTATAATAAATATGAATATAAGAATTGTTGAGTAATTTTTATTTCATGTGGTATAATATTTGATTCGAGAATGATTCTTTTACGAATAATTCGCGAGCGAAAAATATATTTTAATTCCCTAAAAATAAATTTCGCTCGCGAACGGAGAATTTAAAAAATAAAACTAGTTTTATAAAATTCGCGAGCGAATTCAAAATAAAATCAGAGAAATCACAAAAAATTAATTTAATCCGTTTATTATTAAGTTCATATAATAGACTGAGGAACGCGGAACAGAAAATACTTTCTAGATACTAGGTATGCAGCGTTTTTAGGCGATAAATAAATTTTATAAGCAGCGTAACTCAGCTTATCGAACGACCGACATCCTTAAAGGAACGACTCCATCTAAAGACAAAAGCGAGACTCCATCTAAAAATAAAACCGACTGCCATCTTTAAAAAAAGAGGCTACTGCCATCTAAGAAAAGACGACTGCAAGTGTGTAAATATTCAAGTAGATTTGAACTTAGAATAAAGGGCTGAATTTTATTTATCTTTTAGGTGCCCTTGTCCAGTTCCCACATATATGTATGTATGTATATAAATAAATTCGTAGTTTAGTTCAGCATTATTAAACAATATTATAAATAGCTTCGAAAAAATACCAGAAAATTGCAAGACGTTATTGAAAAAGTGATTTCTTAGCTTCCCACTTCTATTATGTCTCTTTTCAGAACTGTGTTAATATGATGTGACTAATGTTGTAAAAAAATCAGCGAAATCCTTTAAACAAATCTGGCATAGAAAATACATCACTCGCTATTCCATTTTGCCACACTCTCTCTATTGATTTTTGTCTGTGTCAGCTTGACGCTTTACCATTTGTCATAATTTGTTTTCTGATTTTATCTGGAAAAAAAGACCACAATTCTGGAGAAACAAATCTTGAATCATCTATCAAAATTTTGCAGTATCTTCTTATGTAGTAAATGCTGAGTTTATGTCAAGGCCCTTATCCTGGGTCAAGACATCTTCTATGGGGTTATAGAAAATCTCTTAAAAACAACTATCATTTGAAAAAAAAACGTAATTTCGAGAAAAACGCGTTTAAATAACTTTAAACGTTTTTTATAACTTTTGAATTTCTGAGCAATATTTAGGGAGGTGATTTCTAAAGGTTTAAATAGTTGAAAAACGTAAAAAAATCTTTTTTTTTGAAAATTGTTATGTGTAGGTACTTGCACCTTCATTGTGAATTGCAGAACTGAAGTGGTTTTATGTCAACCATTTAAAAAGATGAAACTCATTATTAAATTATAATTCTACATTAATTTATTACAAGTCACGCAATTCATTTTATTTAATAATCATCTTGACACAATCGCCTTTAAATTGGAAACAATGCGGAAGAAATAAATTGTTTTAAGCGGGTCTACTTTAATTTCGATCATGTGCTCCAGTGAATGAGCTCGACATGGTTGTCAGTCCCTCGTCAGGACCATCAATTTCATACATATAGCACTCTGTCTGTTGGCATGTCATTATGGGGCTTGGCGAATAATTTTTTCAGTAATTAAATGGAATGACGCAGTAAATTTGTGATTCGCCAATTCATTTGTTTAGCTCGTTACGTTTCTGAGAGATTTATGGGGTCTGTTCGGAAGACGATTACACCACACGTTGGGGGCTGGAGAATCTACCATAGATGTAAAAGATAGGGATGGTCCGTGGCAGTTGTATTGTCAGCAGAATATGAGAAAATTTGTAGCCGGAACACATCCCATTTTGTTCCGTGCAAGGGCACCATCGTGACCCTCGTTCGTGTCGGAATAGCACGTTTCAACAGTGCCCAGCAATAAACCACAAATGAATTAATTTCCCATATTCGTCTGTATTATTTTCGGCCAGAAGACAATTCAAGACCCTCAACGGCCTCGACGAAGAGTGCACGAAGGTTGGCTCACCCCATCTGTGGCTTCCAATTACGGCAGATGTATTTTGAATTTAATTAACTTTTCTAATTAGCGGACATCGCTGGCACAAACGAGCCTCTCGAATGAGCACAGAAATGGACCTTGGGTGCATTTTACGGACAGTTCTCATCACGATGGCATCCCCATTATACGGCTCCTTGTCATATTTTGCGGTTTAATGAATCGGCACAGCCCGCAGTTCCGAGTCTAGAGTCGTATTTTATGCTGTTTTATGCTCGCGATGTGCAACATGAAAACAAATGAAGCCGAGACCGCAATTAATCCGCATCTCATCCACATACTGACATAACTGCCGACGTTGACGAAATCTAATTTCGCTTTAGCATCTCGTCGGGGAAAATCGCTTGATTACATCTCCTCGGTATGGAATGAGTCCGAGGAAGTCATGAAAATCTTAAAATTCGGGAATGGTTTTAGTAAAATCAAGTTGGGACCGTGTAACTTTTCCCATTTCTCCCAAGTGGCGTTCAAATAATGTTCCTGGAACTGGGTTAAGCAACGAGCAAAACTAATCGGGCAAGTCGCTCGTGCAATGCTTGCATAATCAAAAACACAAACAGCAAGAACCACCCTATTAAATTCCAATTATAATCTTCAAGATAACTTTTGGATAAGGCGGTGTGCTTGCAGTGCAAGGGAAAGTTTTGTTAACATAGTCCAACAGATTCTCCTGTATGTTTAAACTCGCGTGTGAAGATTGTCTAAAGTCTCGTCACTAAAAATAATTTATGGCACAGCCACGATGCACTTGATTGAGCAATTAGGTTTTAGATTTTTCACCAATAGGATCAATATTATATGTATTTAAAAGTAATCAAAAATTTTAAAATATCTTACCGGCTATTTGATTTACCTACATGGTACTTTATTTGCACGATTTCGCTTTTACACGGTTTTGAAAATTAACGAATTTTAAATTAAAACTGGGATCTTATACTCATTATTTCGTACAATTCGAATATAAAAGAACTTATAAAAGCCACCTTCTGGCTTTCCTTAGGGTAGCGGATCGTCTACTCCACTAACGGGGCTTTGGCATAAAAGACCGTCTGGTCGCAGTGCCCACCATTTGGGTAGCCCCACGTTAATAAAAAAACGAGTGTGCTTTAGACCACACGACTGAAGTAAAACTTCTTTAGCTCCATCTATATGTATGTATATATATATATATATATATGTTTATATATGTATATATGAATTCTCCCGCGTGCAAAAATTAACTGTTCGTTTGCTGCCGCCGCCGCTGATTGTGGCGAATCGAGTTAAGTTCCCGAACCAGCGTCAGCAGCACCAGCATCAGCATCAGCAGCAGCAGCAGCGGAGCGCCCCACGGGCCTCCACTCCACAGACACAGGCACCGCGCCGCGCCGCAGAGCGCGTCACCGAAATGGGGCCGCCCGCTGCTGTCGCTCGGCCCGATGGATACAGCCAGATACGCCGAGCCTCGCCGCGCGACCGTCGAGCCCTCTATGTCCTCTGTGCGGGAGTGTGCGACGGTATGGTACCAACCAGGCCACAGTGTCACTTTAAATCGTAACACTTTTCCTAGGGCATTCACCAGTTTACTCCCCAAGTCAAGCGTGCGTAAAGAAGTTTTACTTCAATAATAAAAAACTTTTAAAAAAAAATACAACTCCAACAGGACTCCAAAAATTTCCAAACCCTAAAAAGTATAAAATAATTGTACTTACTAAAAGTGCTCTGTTACTACTTTCAACATTAAATACGAAGACTTTCCTACACTTTTGAAGTCCGTGGAAAACCTGACTGATATTAATCCTAATACTAAATAATTAAGGCAATCAGTTTGTCTGGATTAATTAGATATAGGAAATTCTTGGTATTTAATGTTGAAAGTACTAACAGAGAATTTTTAATATAATTATTTAATATCTTATATCTACTTCTTAGGGATCAGAAGTGTTTGGAGTCGGTTTTATTTTTTTTAAAAAAGTTTTTTTTTTATTTCATTCTTTTTAGTGTATAATACCTATACTATTTTAGTCAAATTTTTTTGGTCTGCCATTTTGAATCCTCGCAAACGGGCACCGAATGTACAATCAATGATTTTCAAATCACGCACCTAGTCATTTTGTTTATGAGTCCCAGGACATTTATCATTTTGATTTCTATTTATCTCTTTGTTGTGGCATCTTTTTGCCTCTCAGGGTCTTCATACATATCATTGTATCCCCGGAGAATCTTAGACTATCGTGAAATAATATGTAACATGACACATTTTCAATTCCACCTTAACTCCAGAAGAGTAACAAATTCAGCACCCTCAAAAAAATTGATTTTGTATCTTTTGTACCTACCTTTTGTGATTTTTAAATAAAAATGTTTAGAGTTTTGTCTTCAAAATACTCTCTTTGAAAAATGTCAGAGTTACTTTGCTACACGAGAGACATCGATTACGGAAAAGCTTGAATTACGATAACAGGAGGACAGTTCGAACGTAAAAATGAAACATGATGACACTGTTAAAGATAAGGATTTTTGTATAGCATTCTTTTTCCGAATATATTCCGTATTACCCTAGCGGCATTGGCAAGACGTCAGTTGCATTTGTACTTTGGCTTTCGTTTCTTGCACTGCAATTTCCGCCATCATTATTGAAGATAAAACCCCTCTTCCTTTTCAAAAAGGGCATTAAAATGAGAAAAAGAAAAACAAAATAAGGAACACCTTGTTTAAATTTCGTAAAGTCTTACATATCTATATAGGAAGAGATGCACAGGCACTACATAGATATATGTAGGAAGTTAATTATTTATTAATTGTGATTCCCATGCACTAGATATGCGATAAAATAATAATAATACTAGTATAACGTGGCTGATAGTTAATATATTTATTCAGCGCCTGGAGGAGTGAATGATATGGAAACCATTTAAATTGAAGAATATCTCTTAACAATTTTATTTTTACACTTTAAGAGCAAAATTTTCTGATTGAAGTGGTGCCAACTTCCACTTAATTCTCCGATTTGGCCCAACTTCCAACTCAACCTAGATTTTGTCGTAATTATTATTGTGATAAGTTTCTGAACTGCTAAGAAATGCGCTGTATAGAAAAATTTAGTTTATAACGACCCAACGTGTTAACAAACAAGCAGAAAGGCCGTGTCAAACTTCGAAAATGACAATTTCCAAGCCCAAAATTTGACCTTTGCCTTTCATTCTGTCGATTATTTGTATTGGAAGATCAAAATTTGTTCTGAGAAAAAGCTTCTTTGCCATGTGGCCTTTCTCAAAAAAATAAACCGCCCTCAAATCCGACGTCGCATTCTAAAGAATCGTGTCAGAGTCGTTTAGCCCTATAGATCAAGTGTAGCAAAAATCCCCAATTTAAACGAAATCTACTGAGCATACATCACGCATAAAATTTCACAACAAAGATGAGAATTGGCTTACCCTAGCAAAATACCCATTATATGTATAAATATATGCTACACACATACAGTCACTCTCACAACTTAAATGATGCAGTGGATAAAAAATGTAATTTAATGTGCTTTTACAACTGTCCCCATATTGTTAAAACTCCTACATAGTCACTAGACTTAAAGGTAATAAATAGAACACATTTGGGCGTTACTACTCGTAAAAGAAAAATTAAAAAAATTAAAAACTATACTCTATATATAGAACAAAAATGACTTAAAAAATGCGTTATTGAAAAAGTTGGGGAAAATCACACTTGAATTTACAAAAACATTGATACACTCCATTCCTAATCGACAAAATACTAAACATTTTTTAATTATATTTTATTATAGCTTAAATTAAAATATTTTATACGAAACATCCTTGTATCCCGCCCCGATTGACCGGCTGTAAATTCAGTTTTGTTTAGTAATCTAAGAGAAATTCAATACCTACTTGTAATTAATTATTTCACTATTTTTAGGTAGATGCCATTTTAATTATATTTTTTAATTCAAATATCCTTTGTTATCTTGAGTATAAGTGTCAAATTAATTGTTAAATTAAGTAAGCAGATAAGACAAGCACTTTTAGAATGTTGTACCCTGAGTTACTTTCGACTAGAGAATTTCGTATAAGTGGGTAAAATTAGTGTAAAAATGTTAAATTTTTCAATATTCTTCCAGATTCAGCCAAAATGGAGTATGGTCCAAGTGAAATACGACAAAGCTCACGAATACCGCGGATATTTTGTTAACCGTTCCATTTAAAAACCTTATGAAAAAATCTGAGCCCTAAATGAATCTGCCCAACGTAATTTACCTGTAATCAACCTAATTTAATTGGAATGTCGGACAAGAAGCGAAAGGCCAAAAACTCGGTAAAATCAGTTTTCAGCCGCCGGGTGTAATCAGTGTTATTTGCATAAGTCCCCGTTTAGGGTAACATCAGAAAGGTGCAAAGTAAATTGAGGCCAAAAACGCGTTTGGAGTGTTTCCCGAAAATTTTGAATTTTTACAACTCACTTGCTTTTATCGTTTCTCCTCATAAAGCCCAACGTAAAATAACAGATAAAAAGATTTAAGGTGACTCCGGCGGCAACATCCGCATCCGGGACCACATTGGGCTAATCAAATTGCCGCCGCGTTCTGGGAAAGTCCTCAAAGAAAGATGTTTCCCTAATGAGCAACAACTTCCTGGGTGGGCCAGAGGAGCCCCAATTTTTCTGGAATGGGTTGGATCACGACTTTGCATTAGGACGGAGGCCCCCCTTTAAGTTTGATCCTGTTCAAGACGTCTACTGAAGTAGAATTCATTGAATATATTTCCTTGGAAGCCCTTTGCATGGCTTCCTGGAAAAAGGATGATGCTTCTCATGATGTAAGTGAAGTAATGTAGAGTTTTCCTCGGAAAGACTTTCCACTAAAACCCAGCAGCCCCATTATAGCTTGTTTGCGTGTTTTATAAAACAAACTTTTCTCTCAGCTATGGCGTAAAACGTAGAAGCCTCACATGGCGTGCCCCCAGTAACACGAGAACTCCTCCAGCATCCCTGCGAGAAGTTAGCAGGTCGATAAGCTTCAGAGAATTCAAATTAAATTTTAATTGGTCCACGTGGGGAGATAAAGTCCGGTGATTCTGTATAAATAGATTCTTTATCTGTTATGTCACGTGAAGCACAAAGGTCGTGCCCTTTGCCACTGATCTGCCGGAAGATTTTCAGAGTCCCCCCATCTTCCGAGAGACACGCCACATCGGTCTCAGAAGGGTACACTTTAAATTATCTCAAGTTGTGAATTTAATATAAATTTAAAGACCTTAAGGTCTTCAAGCCGCGGGCGCAGGCTGCAATCATCTGAAAAATTCAGGTGGCAAACATCCAGAGCTTTTGGTGAAATTTGGCGGTTTCACCACCAAGCGCCCACCTCACCAGGTACTTTAATCATTTATTTGGCTTGTAATGAGCAGAGGGGTGAATTATTTATAGTCGTTTTCAGAACTCTCCGGCCCGAGTAATTTGATTAAATGAGTTGATGAATGAAACATTCGCTGTTTAGCCGCGCATTTCCGAGACCATCTGAGATGTAATTGTGAAATTTCGACTTGGTCGGAAGAACAAACACTTTTTTTTTTTTTCTTTAAAGGATTTAAAGCATATCGAAGCACGCGACTTGGGTAGACGAAATCATGTTGGAAAAAGTTTAAGTTTTCAGTTAAGACGTTGTTCGAAGTTTCTCCGTATTATATTCAACGAGTTTGGAATTACATTTCCGCGGTTAATGTTCTTTGGCAGCATCACGTGTGCATTTCAAGAACGCGATTCTGATGTAAGTGGAATTTGTTCAAGCACCTGACCACGACCAATTCGCTTTTAACAAGATCGATAGTCGCATGTAGCATAGAATTGGCGTCCAGTCCATGCACTTTTCTCATATATTTTTTTCAGGTTCACAGTTTGAGGTTGCAAAAGTTACAAGGCCCTTCAAAAGTTGTCACGTACTTTAGAGACCTCTACAAGTTTTCCTGGACAATTGAGGGCGTGTCCTAAGTTTATTTATTCTAGAAATGTGCTCAACTCATTTCGTTCTGTCTGATTTAATTAAATTGAATATTTTCAGGCATGCCGGGATTTCATAATGCCGCAGAGTACTTGGCCTCCACTTGTGGAGGCTCTCTTCGGTCACTCCGTGGCTGCCATTAAAATCCTCGCGTAGTAACTTTTGAGCCAGATGTCACAATGGTCCTTGTTAGGTTCTACGTGAGCTGTACGTGCAATTTTGGAAATGGTCACTGTGTAATCAGATATCGATTTTGTCATAGGTGCTTTTACTTGCATGAAATGGTTTCAGGTATATCGTAGATTTGAAGATCTTTTTTTTAATAGATGTTATTCCACTTACATTTCTAACCTCAAGAAATAAATTAAACGATAATTTGATAAAAGTTAAATTTGGAAGTCACGTAGGTAAGAATTTGCAGTAAATAAAAATAACATATAATTTACATTAGAAAAACATTTGATAGCAAAGCCAACGAAAATAAAAACAGCGTTGAAACCTATTACAAGTAACAAAAGTGAACCAATGCTATTTTCTAAACATATTTTTTTCCATTCGACGCAGAGTCCAAGCTTGAAATATATTTTGATATTCTGAAAATTCTGCCAACTGCACCTCCCGGATCGTGAGCGTGTTGACAAAGTGATAGAAGACTTTAAAAGTTGTTCTGAATTAAAAATGAAGTCCTTGTCGACAAACTAGCGAACATTTTGAAGGAACCTTAACCTTAATAAACCTATTAATTAATCATCGAAATGTCCAACTTGAGAAGGAAAGCCTTTATGGATTGGTACATATTAAGTACGTAAATGAGCCTATATGTATGTAGATAGATAGGGACCTTATATTTTCTGTATTGATGGGGCAATTGACAAACAAAAAAAAGTCAATAATAAGCTATAATTGCATACAATTAGTGTTCCGTGCCATAATTTATTAATTAGTCAATTTTAAGGAGTAGCGCTAAAATTTTCTAATCCTACTAAGCTTTGCTCAATCTGCACCTTATTCTAAGTGTGATTTTTTAAGAATTTTTAAGAGTTCCTTTTGGTAAGAGTGGACAGCAATTTTTAAGCGTTTTTTCCAAAAAATGTTTAAAAAAATACATGCAATATTATATACATACTTTATTTATATTGTTGAATTGGTTTTTCAATAAGTTTTCATTTGGTACCCTGCACGATGCCTTTAAAAAAAAAGGTTTTATCGAATTCCCAATTTATTGCCTGATATTAAGGAGGAAGAGGAAGAGGAGCAGAATTGAATAGCAAGTCTTTGGTATCCTGTAAAAATATATCAGAACTCACTTCGATTTGTTAATTTAAAATTCGATTTTTTCAAGTGATCCGTAATATTTTCAATTTAATTGGAATCAAACCCATGTACCTACTTTAACTAATTTTTAAGGTGTAAGCAACATTTTTATATTATACCTACATAGATTAAGTTAGTGCAAGTTTATTAATAGCTGCGTGTTCTATTTATTTTCCTACTTTAAAATTACCGTGATACATACATATTTACCCATCCAAACTTAAACCGTTGAACCAGATAAATTTTTAGATTAAATTTTTCACGCAAATTGGGTATACAAACTCAAGCAATGTTATTTTATTTTCGCGAAGTAAAAAATGTTGATAGGTATTCAATTAATTCAATTTAAAATTTCCTGCTAAACCTATAGAACCGGATTCGATATAAAAAAGAAACATAATCAATTTTAAAATTAGTCACCAACTGCAGGCACTTTTCTGTTTAATCTACAAATAACCCTAAGTAACTTGTTTTGTGATTAATGAAATAAAATTGTAAAAGCCTAATTGATTCGTTTATTTTCTTGAAAGAATATTGATGAAATAATATATTCAAATCAAATTCGTTGTTATTAAAGGCTCCTACACTAGTAATAACTTTGTGGTAAAAAATCGAACTGACATTTGTGCGAAGAAACCATGTGAACTCTTGCCAAAAATTTTTAAAATTTAAGGATATGGACAATGAAGCATGCATGAATATAAAAAACCCATTCGAAAATTGGATAGGCTGTAATAAATATGCGAAGAGTTGGCTATAGAAACTTTCAGTTCTAAGTTTTGTATAAGTAAATTGTGAACAAGTGGAATATTGTAATATTTTTGAAACCCCTACAATATTCTGAATATTCTGAAAATATTCAGCAAAACAAGTGAATCAATTCGGGGTATTTGAGTACCCACAAAAATTGCTGGGTAATATCAATTACCCATGTATTAGAAAGCAATTCATTTACCAAAGTGAATGCTGCCAAAATTATTTAATGTGTTCACATTTGCAAAATATGCAAAAATCGAAAAAAAGTTTTAGTGTTTGGAACAAAAAGTAGAAATAGAAGTGTAGAGAAACCACATTGAGCAGCTTTGTGGCACTTCACAATTTGACAAGACCGATCGTAAATTTGCACCAAACGTCAAAGACAGTCTGGATTATGTGTGTGTTTGGAGGTTCTAATTAACTATAGGTAACTTAATTACTCTGAAGTTAATATCCAGTAAAGTTTACCCCACGTGTAAGACGATAATTGACGAAGCAATACACTTTCATATCCTATATAGAAGGCTTGATAGAATTACGCCCTATATTTTTCCCCATGTTGGTTAACACGCAAAACCATATTCCTTTTGTTTACTTCACCTAGCATGTTTTTAAATCCTCCATCAATACGAGCATTGAAAATCAATATTATATTGACCGCAGACCATGATACAAAAAAATAATAATAATAATAGCATCTCGTAATTTTTAATGAAAGGCGTACCCCATCTACTTGAGTTTTTGTATCAACTACCCACTACAACAACTTGAGTGCCCCCAACCGACTTGTCGAACTATTTCGAAAAGAAAAACCTCCGGACGACGACGCTTCATTTGGCGAATGAGAGTAGCACTCGAAACCCTCAAGAGGTGAATTGAATGGAACACGAGCATAAACAGATTCCTTTATGTCCCTATAATGGCGCTCCTTATTGCGTTAACATCTTATTGTACAAATCTGTTTTCTATTCATAAGCTCATATGGGGCCGCTCCCTTGCTGCAGGGATGGCCGTCGCTCCCCATTCAGCCTTCGATTATTCCTTCTGATTTGCTAACAAAAACTTGAAAGGCTGTAAAAATAACATGTTGTATCCCCCCAGATTCAATGGGAACACAATCAGCTCGGAAAAGGCTGAATTGCAAAGGGCCAGTTTATTGTAAATTGAGAAACACTGTACGGGATGTCTGGGCCAATTTTGGGGCCTCTTGTATTTCGCCTTTCAAAGAAAAGCACTTCGACAAAGGTACAATTCGAACTCTTGGTTTTGGGCACTGAAAACACAAGACTTGCGCTGCGCACTACTGAATAAATACATTTTCTTTACATTCGTAAGATTTCGTTCATTTTATTCGGTTTCTGTTTACCTCGTAATATCCTGCTTATTTCAGCTCCTTTTGGAACCTGCGAAGGCTGAGGACAGCCTGTTTAATTAAAAATCAACATAGCCGACAAGAAGACATGCACAAAGAATGCTAGTCAGCAGGATTTTCTTCAGAATCTCTTCTTAAAGCTGAAGGATGACTTAAAGTCTTGCATCTCTGTTTGTCTTAAGAGTGGTACAAGGGGCACTTCCATGGGAGTCATATTTTAACGTCTGCAAGATGAAAGTTTACTTTTCGACACCTGCCAGTTATTTTAAGATTGCGGCAAGTGCTGCTGACTTTATTAGGTCATGAGAATGATCCGAGGAATTTCAAAAATGGAATATTGATAAAATTCTATTTTCATGCCTAATAGAGAATGGATTAGTGAGTATTAGTGGTATTAGTTAATACATGAAACGAGCTGAAATTCATTAAGGGCCCATTTTTCAATCGTTGATAACTTTATTCTTCAGATAAAAAATCAACTTGACTATAAACAAAAATTATTCTTCACTCCATTTGTCAAACTTAACTAACTGATAGCTATTTTACATCTGACGATTGAAAATTTGGCCCTAAATATCATAGTCAAGCCAATCCTACATTTAAAGTATAGCTTAAATACAAAATTTACCTTGCATTAAATAATTGAAATGTTTAGATTATAATTAAAAAATTAATAGGTATTTTAATAAGTAGATATACACTCTTTGACTTTTGTAATTCCTCAGTAATACCGCGTTAGAAACAGATTATATTCACTTGAAAATTTGAAAATTAATTGGCAATAAAATTAGTAATTAATATATTAATATTAAACGCCACTTTTTATGTCACACACATTTACATACTTAGAATGCCGATTAGGCATAAAATATATGTATGTTTGTACTACATAGATACATATGTGTTTTCTTTTGCATCAATATTGATATAAATAGCTGGGATACTTTGTGATCACATTGTGAGCAAAGTAGCGATGTTTCCTACAATGAAATGACTTAATGTGTATGTTCCCATACTCAAAGGTTAATTCGCTGTAATTTCTAAATGAAGCGTATACTAAAGGATGCAACAACGTTTTACGATATATGCACTGAAATGGATAACGTGGCACGTATGTTGCATGTTTGAATCACCCTATCAAAAAGCTTTTGAGGTGCTCTTCGCTAGCTATAAGAATTTAATATGCTTGATTAAGAAGGAAGAATCTGAGGTTCTGGACTTGCAAACGACCAGAAAATGAATAAATTATTAATTTCACTTAAATTCTTCTTTTGTTGCTCATCTTTTATTTAAATTACATTAAATTTACGTAAATTCCAATTATATTACTCTTTTTCAATCTTCTTACTTGATGAGGTGAGTTTTTGTTTTAATGTAGTAATGTTTCTTCCCAAGATCTGATTTTGCAAATAACAAATTATAAAGAAAAAACTCCATCAATAGTCCGTTACGGCGAAATTAAGATTAACGTTTAAAGCATACATAAAATTAATATTATTTTAAAACAAATAAAATTGTAAAAACTCTGAACTTTTCGACGAAAATACGTATTTAGTATACTGTTTATCTATCTGCAAAGTTTTCTTGCAGAATTATTATAACTTTTTAACCTTTTTGAGTGAGTGTTTATACTTTCTTGAAGAACTAATATAAAATTTTCGTTATGATTGATATTATAGAATACTTAAACAATTTCCTTTCCATTTAAGCTCAAGGTTAGACGGAGACGCCCTGTTAATAGGGATTAAACATATGATTATGTAATTAGTAATTATACATTTATATAATGTTTAGCTTTCTTACGTATGTATATATTTTAGGCTTTTCATAAGAAAGTTTTTAGTTATTTAGTACAAGATGCTTTGGCGTAAGTACTATTATAAAATTACCCAGGTCAATTCGATTGTTAGTAGAATGGAGTTGTCGAAAGGGGACTGAAAAAGATTTCTGAGGGGCGTATCCAAATCTTTATGTTCCAAAATTTTAATTTGAAGACCTTACGAAAAACAAATGTATCAATCTCATACAATTTAATATATCGATTTCTTTTAAAAATTAAAGATATTCATGTTACTTATAAGGATTGGTTTAAAAAAGTTAGTTATAGTTATTTAAAAGATTGAATAATGTATACCTATATACGAAAAACAATGAATGTTAAATTAATTTTTTACAATTATGAATTATTCTTTTTTATGAATTATGAATTATTCTTTTAAAAAAGTTATAAACATAAGAAAAAAAAAGGAAAAAATAATTCTATATAATGATATCGGTAAAAATTACACTTAGTAAGTGCACATACATGAATAAGATTCGATCAGCATAATTTTTACAGCTAAAATAAAACTAAATTTTGTGTAAATTTTGTGTAAATTTTGTGTTGTGCTCAACGTCTCAAACGTCGCGTCGGTAAGCAAATTGTGCTTGCGAGAGCAAAATTCGTCGCAAAGGAAATAGTGCCGCGTGTAAGCTCAGTTAATTTAAAATTATATAAGAAACAAGAAACTGTAATATTATTTCCAGTAGAATAAGATTACACACGTTTTTACATTTCCCATATATTTTATAACAGCAAACAAAATGCAAAAAAAAATTGCCAATTTGGAGGATTAATATCGACCTCAATTAATAATGAAAATACTACGACCCTCGATATTTATGGATAGTTATATATCATACCGACATTCAACCAGAGTGGGAACGAAAATACCGAATCCATTGACTACTCCCGTATAAGAGATATTAATTCTGAAGAAAATTGAAAGGTATGATTTTAAAAATTTTTCTTCAAAAACTATGGGAGTGTATACGTAGGTACTATCATAGAAAACTAATTTATAACATTTTACTTTATTTTACATACTTCGAATACTTAAGTAATTTAAGATTTCTTATAAGCATTTAATGATTCTATCATCAAACCCTGAAAACTAAACTAAGACCAGAGTACTTAGCTACCTACTCACTCATTAATCAAATATCAGGAATTGGGTCAAAATCAAATTGCAAATTTTCACGACAGACGAACGGGAGATGTTAAATAAAAGCTTGTAGAAGAGATTCGTTATACAGTCAAATTTTAATGTTTGTTTTTTTTATATTGTAATTTTTATAATTATAGTTAATTTCTTTGCAATGATAATCCTAAAAAGAAACCTTTTAATATTTTTTTTGTAAAATGATTTAATTTTCAGCTACTTATACCTCCAACAGAAAAGCAAATAAATTCAAGCTCAATCCATTTGCTTTTATTGCTATCAATGTTTCATAAAACCAGCACCTTCCATTCACGTACCGAAAGCCCTGAAGTGGCTGTTAACAAAAGCGGCCCTCTGCTCAGCACGGCCTGCTATAAGTAGTTAAGACTCTGCCGGGTAATTTTCACGTTCAACGACTTGCTGGCATGAAAACGAAACCCTTTCGCGGATTTCATTTATATTTCATACGCTGGCAGTTATTATTCCCATTAAGCGGCGGGGAGGCAAAATGCAGTAGTCTAATATGCTCCGTCGTGAGCCACTTCTCGGGCTCGTCGCGGTCTAATGGAGACATCCCCTTTAAAACCAGCTCCCCGACAGCGCGCCCAGAGACAAACTATTTTTATATTTTGTATTATATTGTTGCAACGACTGCTCATGCACTAGGCAGTTAGGGGTTTTGAAGAGCACCCCGTGCAACATTCAAGTGCCAAGCAATGCACAAGTAGTGCTCCCCCCCCCCTGCCTGCTCGCAATAACACTTCCCGCATGTTCGCCCGGTGAATTTCATCCGGCCTGATTGCATTATCCCCCACTAAAGTAATTACCCTAATAGCGCCAATTAAGGTGGCCAGGAAAAGGTTAGATGGAGCACAGCAGCGTCCTGAATTATTCCGTCATTGTAATGAATTTGCCTCATAAGCGTGAACCATAAGTGGGGTTGGAGTGGCATGGATTTTATTTTCACTGGACGGGAATCATGGGGGCATTTATTTGAATATTTGATGTATGGAACTGTGCCCTTGATGGGTATCGCAGCTCAGTACTCCTTTAAAGCTTTCACATTTTAATAAAGTCTGTCAGGAGGCTTCTTTTTTGTTGGAGCCATCCTATCTCTTATTTATACAGCAAAAGTGCCCCTTTGGTAGAACATCATTCCTCATGAAAGGACGTTAAATGTCATGCAATGCTCTATATAAAAATGGTGAAATCTAATGCTACTTATCTTCAACTTGAATAAGGCAAATTCTCATGACTATACAGTAAATCTGTGCGGATTTAAAGCAGATCAAGATGCTCATTGTTTCTTTTCTTTCAAGAGAGCTCTATAAAGAAAATACATATAAAGTATAATATTTTGTTCTTCTTTTCGACATGCCCTCATATTTCCCAAGTGTTTTCGTTCAAAGAACACACAAATCTGAGGACTCTTATAATAATATTCATATAATTTTAAATGAATTTATCTCTTTAATGATATGGACTGAATAATATTAAAAAAAGTTAACATTTTATTTGATTTTCAAAGAGACACTTAATGATAGTGAAGCCTTTCAACTCTTTTCGATAAAGTTTTTCGATTAAGTGCAAAGCATCTTCATTATTTATTAATACAACATATTTTTTGAAATGACTTTTCATTATTATACTTAGGACCAGCAAATTATTTTTCAGTCTAACTATAACCTACTAACAAATTTTCATTTGAATATAAACAATAAATTATAAAACTTTCTTAAATCAGAGCCAAAATGATAATGATATTTGATGAATAATTTTATCTGAGCATTTGTAAATACATATTTTCGTTTATCAATTGGCCTATGATTTGAAGAGTGAGTCCTGTAGCTAAATATTATACTTTTAGAAATTTCGAAATTGGACAGATAATAGATATAGGTTTATTACTAGTTTTATTTAAATAGATTCTGTGCTTGATACATTTATTTATTGAGGATTAAAATTAAAAACTATACAAGGTTATTTGTTAAGTTGAAATAATTTTACCTGAATTTAAATTAATGAGATTTGGGATGGATTCCGTAGAGTTCTTTTCGCGTTAAAAGAGTTGTTTTTAAAGCTTATGATAGAATTTTAAAAAAAGTTGTCAGGTATTGCAAACAGTTGCATTTTGATTTAGTTGTACATGGTTTGAATTGGTTTGGCCTTATTTAATTTGTTTGGCGTTGAATTTTATTTGCGTGTTAATAAATGTATGTAGGTAAAGTTCATTTTGCAGAGAATTTAAATAAAGATTCAAAACTATCTGAAAGAAAATAAGAGGAAAAGTGTTTTTAATTTAAGTGTTTTTAATGAAAGACCTGATGAGTCGGAAACTTCATTATTTAAGAAGTACATGATACAAAAAGCAAAATTGTTCTTAATAGATAATAAAATAAATTTTGAGCTAGAAAAAGTTTATTTTATTATAGAGATTCGTTATTCAGAAGCATTAAAACACGGTATTGGGAAAATGTGTGCTTGAAGTTGTTCTTCGATTAGCCGAAAGAAAAAAAAATATACGAGAGAACGAAATCCAATGTTGCTAAGCCGAACCATTTCAGACCTTTCAAGACGTAAATGGAAGATGCTGGTTTTATGAAACATTGGTAGCAATAAAAACCGAGCGATAGTAGTTTTGATTTACTCCATACGAGATGCAACTACGTGCCAAGGACTCAATCTCCTTACGAAAGATCGATGTGTTTGATTAGACCTATAAAAGAAGGTGGCACCCTTCGAAAAATCGCTGGAGGTGCCTCACATTCAGCAAAGTGTTACGACCGGCAACCTGACTCACAGTCGAGGTAAAATAATTAGCCAACCGAGAAATTTTACTCTTCTGCATTTGCAGAGTTGAAAATTTACGATGTTGTTTATGGCGTTGCACGTGCGAACCTCAGTCAAACTGAGGGTGAAGAGGCCCGCGGGGGTAGCGGCGAAGAAATTGATGTGTTTGACACTCGTCGGGCAATAAAAAGCAAAGGACATTTATTATCCAGGGCGTTATTTACGCATAAAGATATCAGAAAATATGGGAGATACTGCACCGGCACGCAAATCACGTAATAAGACCGTAAGGGGTTGTTTATTGCCGTGAGTTATGATGTTGCCGGGAAGTTTATAGTGGCTCAGGCCCAGTTGTAAAAACCGCACAAACCGCACATTAACATGCGGCTTTCTGCACTAAATCTTGTACGATTGGCCGTGCAACCAGCCACATTATGCACATGCTGAAAAGGAGAAAGTTCCCTTCGGGGAAGGCCGTAGAATTGCCGGGAGTCCCTCTAAAAACCCTCCGCTGGCACCAGTCTGGTTGCTTGTATTTATGGAAATTTCATGAATTTTATTTCTTCTTTTACAGGTGAGTGCAGCTTGTTACAGTCACAAGTTAAATCACCACAGACTTTGTAACAGGCCTAGACAAATCTGGCTAGTTTTGTGCCATTGCATTGGTTGCATTCATTAGAACGAAAATTACACGGTGCACCGCAAGAAATTATGAAGATTAATGTTTATCTGGCCGCCAGAAGAACCACCGCAAGTGTGGTGGGCTTGTTTCGTGCTTATATTGTGCTTAAGTCCGGTTTTAAATGAGGAGTGGTAAATGCACTTATCTGGACTTTACGTGAGAGACTAATGCTAAAGATAGGAAAATATAATAGCCGTAGAGATCAAAGGATGATATCTATTCTCAAGTAGAGTCCTGTGCACAATGAACGCACTTAAACACACATAAAAAATACCTAGTCAAGAAATACTCTCTTGATTTATGTAATATAATCGCCTTTAATCTCATCTAATCAAGCTGAACTCCAAAGAAAATTCCTTGAATTAAGTGAAAACTTTTACAAATATGTATGTCAAATATTCTTCTCGGAACAAATTGAGTTTGTCGGTCACTTCTAGTTTCAGAGATATTTAACTTTGTCACCACGATTTTTTGCATATTTCCACAAAGTTTTCTTGCGAATTGTATAAATAACTGAAATTAAGGACATTTCCACCTTTTCATTCAAAAAAATATGTTTGAAGAATCTTTAAAATAAACGAATTAAAGGTTGGTCACGAGCTCACATTTGTGTTAGTCTGAAGTTAAATATCTCAGTAAATATAAGAGATAGAAAAATTCGTTTTACATACATATCCGTCACTTTTAATCCTAAACGAACATTCTTACAAAACTTAATTAAAATCCGTGTTCGTCTCAATAAAAAGAATATTAATCTTATTTCGTATTTTTTAAATTCTTTTGCAACCATAAATTGTCCATCGATTAATTTCTATTAACAATAAAAATTGTAGATATAGAGAAAACTTAAAACTGTAAACTCACATTACGTGCAACAGATTTCAAAGCTAATTATATTAAAACAAAAATGGAAATAAACCCGAATTTAAAGTTTGAAAGGTTCACATTTAAATAAAATTTGCAATAGGTGTATTATGAAACCTTGTAACTTCAAACAATCAAAAGCACAACTTTTCTTTATATTAAAGTATATGTACACAAAATTGTTTCAGCTATAATGCCTACATACATATGTACATACATATGTTTCAATTTCATGTAGCCGCTATGCTGCTTTACAAACTGATTAAACATTTTTAAAAACATTTCAGTGATACTTACGTATTCAAGTTTTGTTGTGTATGCTATTGTTTCATTGTGAAAGGTGTAAAAGAAATCAGTTGCCATAGAGAAAGCTATGAATATATAAAAATATTACACTCGGTGCAATTATACAACACAATACCTACAATAGGAAATGTGACATATCATGAATAGAATAGGTGCCCCTATTGCGTTAGTTTGAAAGCAATGAAAGTAATTTTTGCATTTGATGGTGTTATTCAATACATTCCAAATAACACGACCTTACTCTGCAAAGAATGCCGAGAAATAAGCGCCCAAAGTTGCGAAAAGCAACTGCAATACTATTACACAATACGATCGAATCTCGTTGAAAAGCGGTTTCTTTCATATTATATTTAGTCATTAAAATAGATAATTTTAATCCAATCACTACGTACATTTTGCTTTTAATTTGAAGATTTAATTAAAGAAATGTCGTATCTCTTATTGCATCCCTGAAGCCATGATTTAAGGCTTTTTTAAAATTATCAAATGTGTTTATGAATGCAAAACAAAATTATTTTAATAATCTGAGGTTTAGTTGCTTAGCACGCAAACAAAATTCATTGTAGGCAAAACAAAATTTTTTATAAATTATTGGAGGGAATAATAAAATTCAACAAGTAAGTAGGTACTAATTTAATTGAAAATTGTTTTTGTGTATTTTTAAATTTATACTGAATATTTAAGTACTTAAAGTTTTTATTAACCTAATGGAAAAGTCCAAATATAAAAATATGAAGTCTTACCTAACCGGATGGAATGCTTACTTTCATATTGATAGCTTTTATATAAAAAGAGACAAGTGTCAAGATCGGCTTAAATATAGTTTTTGTATTCACTATTTTTGTATTAATGAGTAACAAAAACAAAGACTACCGGGAGTCGCTACATTGTGTTAAGAGTACTCCTCTCATCCCAAAGAAACACTTCACGATTGATGATAATGATAGTATGGTGGTAGGATGATCACTTTTCTTACTGGGATAGTTTCGGTTACAAATATTATACTTTTTAAATAAATATCTACTTTAAAAAAAAGTAGCATACTCTGCTCTCAGGAAAAAAAAGTATAAATTCAATTTGAAACAGATGATGGGCCAAAATCTTGACGGCTCCAATGAACCAAATCTCACCTAGGTAAAAATCTTCTGATTTCCGACATAATTGCACTTCTTTGAAATCTAGGAAAGGCGTTAACTTCGACCAATTTTTTAGGTATCATGCCCATAAAGTTTGATATATTGTTATTTTGCTTTTTGCAAATAAGTATCGAAGAAGTCTTTTATTAATTGTTAACAAAGATATGGCTATAGTTTTCTCACAACAAAAAAATATTTTTCGTTATAATGTGTATCAACATTTCTTGCTGTAAGTTTAAGTGATCATGGCGTAAAAATAATATATACCTACTGATCTTAACTTACGATTTTTTTTAAGGATTTTATACTTTCTTTTACTTAGAAAAAGAGTATTTAACAAAGAAAATTGTAGACTATAGCACGTGCACAATTGGCCAGTCAAGCTCAGCATATTTTTTTACGGTATGAATAGTCACACTTGAAGGAATTAAGAGTACACCTTTAATTTAACATAAGTATGTAGGTATGTATACAGTAGGTGTTCAAAAAATTAGACGCACTGGGAAAATAAATGGGAAATGAAACAAATTTATAAATTTCGATAAATCTATACAAGTTTTTTTTTTTTTAAACGGTCTATATTACATTAAGGTATATTAGTGACAATTTGTGAACATAGAGACTAAAATTTAGTTACTCCGCCTTTTTGTTTTACAACTTCAGCAATTCTTCTCGGCATACTCGCAATACACGATTTTATCATGTCTTTCAGACCTTCGTCATTTCTCCAAATATCTTCAATGTTTTCTTTAAGAATAGATACCGTTGGGTTTGCGCGACTATATACTTTAGATTTTAAATAGGCCCAGCAATTTTCTATTGGGTTTAGATCAGCAGAATTGCCAGGCCGAGGAAGAACTTCAATTTCCTCTTCATTTAGGGAACTTTGCTTGATTTCGAGGTATGGCAAGGTGCTCCATCTTGCATAAATATGTAAATCGATCGTGTATGCATGAATGAATAATATGGGGTAAAAGAACGTTTGTTAATATGTTCTTGTACTAATCAGAACGCAAGGTTACATTCACAAAATAAATGGGACCCGGACCTTCTCCACCTATGCAGCTCCATATCATAATAGCTGGAGGGTGTTTGACTGTTCTTTGAACGCAGTCCTCATTGTAACGTTCCCCTGGACGCCTCCGTACGAAATCGAACGATTCCGTCACCGCTTCTAGACGACATTCGTCGCTGAATATAACCTAAGAAATTTGAAATTTAGGGTAATTTTGAATGCTCCATAAACCTCAATAAAATAATAATTTGCGAAATTATTTTGACATGTTTAACTTTTCCCAGTAATCAAGGGTAAAGCTCTGATGGTATCTAGCCCATTGTAACCTTCTGGATCTCATTTTTTCTGTCAACTTTGGCTTTTTTGTTGGTCGTCTACATTTAAGATTTGCCTCATATAATCGTCGGCGAAGTGTCATCTTTAATATTTCCACCCCATGGTCTCTAATTTGTCTGTGTAAGGTCCTGGCGGGTGCTCGTCTTTGTTGTATTGCCATATGCACAATTTTCCTTTCGGTCCTGTTAGATGTTTTCCTTTTTCTTCCGCAATTTTTCCTCTTACTTCCCGATTGAGAAGTTGAAGGATTCAGAGTGCGGGCAATTCGATCCACCGTAGAACCCGAAATTTTTTTTTGGCCCGCGATTTCCCGATGGGTAAACTCTCTGGAGTTCAACAAACTTGCTATTACACTTCTTTTATCACTGGCGATATCTTTAACTCGTCCCATTTTGAAGTCACTTTTTACTTTTAACTACTTCAGAAAACTCCTTTCTTGTATGTCACGTTCACTGAATTTTCACTTCAAAAAACACAATAAATTGAAGGGGGCCTACTGGGTATCAATATCAATCAATATCAATATCAATGCACTCTTTAAAATCCGCTTGCATACAAAATTGTCAACTGTTTCTCCAAAAATATTTTTTCCAAATGAAGCCAAAACGAAATCGCTTTCATTTATATACCTCCCAGCCCTAACCCGGTAGATCTGGGATTTCCCTAATTACCCAAATATCCTGCACTCATTACCTGCATGACCGTAATCATTGAAAAATTTACTTGAAAAGGATTTTATTGCAGGAAATATCAAATTTGCACCAAATTTCATAGAATTGCTGGCTGCGTCTAATTTTTTGAACACCTACTGTATATGTATGTATGTAGGTAGATACCTAAAAAGATTCTAAAATTAAAAGTATTTAATTTAATTCTTTTTTTTGTTAAATAAAGTAATATGATGATGATTCAGCCATCCTCAATACAAATGATTAGTTATAATCATAACCATAAATTAATGAAACATTTACAAGAGAATAATCTCGAAAAACAAAATTTTAAAAGATCATTTTATGCCCAATCACTTAAGTGAGTTCTTACGTATACCTATCGTTCGTTCTCATTTCAATTACGTTCAAAACCAACCATTCTAAAGGACCACATCAAAATTATGTTCTACTCTCGAATTATTTCAAATGAAAAAGTTCCGCCCATTCTGGAGCATCTTTTACGGCTCCATAACTATTAGTCGGAGAGCTTGCAGCCACTTGGACTAACTTGTCAGATACATACAAAGCTGATACTTTGTGTATAGATACTTAATTTAATATGAGCTATGAAAGTAAGAAAAGAATGACTATAGGTTTGTGTGGGTGCAGGAGTAGCTCCCAAATTTTATAAAATGTAAAATAAATTAAAAAAAATAATATGCTTCCACAAAGCTGGCGTTTCAATATGTCTTGATTGATACATTTTTATTTGTAAAAATAAGTTGCTGTTATTAGATTGTATCGACGTTTTCCTTCTATAGAAAAATTCAGAGTAGTTAAATTGACTCACCTCGCCTTCGTCATCGGGGTGTCCTGTGCCCACCCTGTGCCTGCACCCTGTATTACGTTTGGCATCAATTCAATAGCACATATGCACTTGTATGTGTGCGCTTTCGGAACGAGCCCACCACCCCGAACTCTTTATCACGAGCCACAGACGAGACGACCATCCGTCCTGGGTATATTTTGCGATACAGGACACTTCTGCATAAATCACATGATCTAAGAACATAATCGCGCAAAAACGGCGGCGCATAAAGGGAAAAGCGACGGCTAAGCTCCCGAAGCTCCGGGGGGATTTCAAGGAGGCGGGTGGCGGGGCTGCAGAGCATATCTTTTTCTTCCGCTTCGCAGGAGCAGAGCCTTCGATCTGATTTTCATGGCAAGGACGTCTTCGTTTTGCCATTTGCCACGGGCCGGGTTTGGGGCCGACGGCAGCTAGACCCCGTCACGGTCTGGACCATTTTCCCGAGAAGTGGTCTCGATTTGACAGCCCGAAGCCCCGACAAGCCTAGTGAAATTAAATTCGACATGCAACGAATTCGTGCGTATATGTGCGGAGAAATGACGAGAATCACTTTGAGTCGATTTTAATTCATGCATCATCGCCCTCGGCTGAGATGGCTTCGGTGTAGGCTTTGGACGCTAGCCGCCTTCTTGGCGACGAGATGTGAAATCACTTCGGTGTCTCCTCTAGCAAAGGACTCTTCAACCGGGAATTTCTCTTGGGGTAGTACAAAATGAATAATTCGGAAAGGCATCTCTTCCCATAGTTTTAACGAATTACATGGATACCTACAGTCACTCATAGCTTAAATGATGCAACCATTTACAAGATCTCATAATGAAACGAATGGGCTTAGAGCAAAATAGGATAGAAATAAAAATAAAATATTAAACTTCAATCAGCATATCATGATTTAAAAGCATACAGCAATATTTAGCTCATTAACAAAACAAAAACAAAAAAAGTAAGTATTCCTCTTCTACTAACAAAAGGGACATCACACCTTATTTGATGTAATGTTAAAACTTGAAGCTACAATAAAATAAAATTAAACAAATTTTTAGTATATTGTTAGACCTCGGTTTTGTTTTGAGACTTTTTTAGTCGGTTAGGAATGGATTGTAAAAATGTTTTTGTAAATTCATGTGTGATTTCCCGATGCCTGTCCAGGAGTTTTAACAACATGGAGACAATTGTTCCCGAAATCACATTCAAACATTAATGCTAAAAAATTATCTTTCAAACAAAGCCAATTTAATGGATATTGAAAGCATTTTTCTGTGTTTTATTTCAATTTAAAGTTCTCCGTCTCTAAAAAAACACCCTTAATGTATGCCTCAAGAAAATTGATTCAGTAGTTCTTCTCTTGAGATATCAAATGTAACCATGATTAAGTACTCCAAAAACTTAATTTTGGACAGAATTTAATGAAACAATGATACTGACAGAATACATAGAATGTAAATAAAAACAGTTTCAGCAAAAACAATAATATCGTTTCCAATTTCAATAACAACCTTTCGCTTGTTATTACTTAAACTATGTATCTAAACTTAAGTATATATATATATGAAATATTTGGAAATGGACTCCAGAATATGTCACTGTTATTTTTTAAAAATGCGGCTTGAAAACTACATAGTATGTATTATACACGCACGCATACATTTTTTCCTTTCAGAAAATTGTTAGAGGAATTTTTATTAAAGAGGGTTTAAGTAATTTCTTTAAAATTCTAAGAAAATTATATAATTTTTAGAAAGAAAAAGGAAAATATGTGCCAGAGGAATTACAAAATGTTAGGGAATGCTTACAAAGTTGGCAAGTTCTACAATAAATTCACAATTTGACAATGCTTGATTCCAGTAGAATTAATCATTATTTAAAACTGAAATATTTTCCTTTTGCGCCCTGTTGTTTTTGAAGTTGAAATAGTTGTTATTTACTTTAAAGCAGTTATATTTGGGATGGATGTACATAGTTGTTTTTCACGTTGAAATTGAATTTTATATATAATTTCATTTGTATTTGAAAAAGTAGTTAGTTATTTTAAAAAGTTGGCAACGGTTTGATAGTTGTATTTGAAGTATAAATGTTATTTACATAACTATGATTTATTTTAGACTAAAATTTTACTATTTTTAACATTTGAATCGATTGATTATAAAACGTTAGATGCATATCCTTTTTAAAATTAGATTTTCTAAAAACAATTATTCGTTTTACAATGTTGCTTTATTTAAAGCATGTTAAAACGATATATTATTTTTTTGACAAATTAAGATATACTTAAATATTGTTCATAAAAACGATGTTTGCTCATACGTAGCCATGTGAATACTGTATTTATTTTCATATGTGCGGTACCAGCAATTTTCCATGAAAATTTCAAGATAATCTCATGCTTGTTTCCGGCCGGAAATGTGCGCGTGAATGGCTACAGTGCGGTTAATTGTCGTCAGTTTACATTCGCACCTGAGTGACCTTCCGTTAATTGAAGTGAAAAGCGTTCCACCCCCGTAAAAGCGAGATTCCATCTGTAGAAGCTATCAATTACGTTCGCAGGGGCTGTCATAAAATGATTTTTGATTTATTTTGCCGCCCTAAGGCCTGCCGTCCCTTCGTGACCTTACTCACAGGCTGTGTACATTGCCCTTCCGCCCGCCTGCCCCTCGGTTTCGTTTATCTTTTGGCTTACGATACGCGTACAAAGGCCCAAGAATTTTTGCTGAATAAAAATTTTCACGTGATGGATTATCACCTCCACTCCCTCAGAAGGGTGGATTTTCGTCGGGTTGAAGAAGAATATTCTTTTTATTTTTATTTCATACACAGAAGGGTCAGATCGCTTGGGCGGCTCCTGCATGACGAATCGCGAGCAATAAAACAATTTCCATATTCATGCGTTGCACAACTCTCTGGTGACACATGAATTGTAGGACATTTACGGGGAATCCACTCCGAGCTCTGAAAAATGTTCAACATTTTACTGGCTTTACTGTCAGTTGTATTATTACACCATGGTAGTTGGAGAGATGTTGATTTATTTGCGCACAATTATTATTTCGGTTGTTTTTGGAGTGGCTTGTAAGACATTCTCGTCTGACAAGTGTAGGTACTTTTTTATGGTTTAAAGCTCCTTTAGACTGAGTGCAAATTTATCACCCTTTAATTCATTTAATAAATTTAGCGAAATAATCCCTAATAGGTTTTGAAATAATAATGCAAATCTACAAAAATTATTTGCTTTAATTTTGACAATCATTTTTGAGTTAAATTGCACTTCTTCGAAGAAGTAAAAACATCAGAAATAAATTATGCGCATTTTTGGAACAGTTACAGCAAACGCACCTATCCAGATTTATAAATGGTATTATTTATGATCTGTTTTTTTCGTGATTTTTGAGCTAAATTTTATTCATTGTAGTTCAAAGAATTGAAAATACCACATTGGTTGCTAATTATTTGAGAAATATTGTATGTATTAAGTACAATTTATTGTAAAATTAGAATAATATATTATACTTGGTTTGATAAACTTAATACCTCGGTGACTTTAACATCTCATAACGGTTATTAATTTTAAGTTCTCACAATTTTAAAATGTCAAACTAAATTTGGTCTTATCTTTTATTCCAATCTATTTCAGAAATGCATAGAACTAACTACTTATATGTATGTACCAAAAAGATTACTTTTCCTTCCTTATATACTTTTTTTCTTTATTATATTTTCGAAGGTAATAATTATTTTTTAAATTTCAGGTTGTGTTGCAGAAACCATAACCGCAACAAGAGAAAAGGAGGAGCTTGCCAAAATGGTAAATGGTCCGAAAATAGTCTTCCTACACCCATTGAAAAAGTAAAAACGAAAAAATAAAACAAGTGTTAAAGCAACTAAATCATACAAGATTGCATCCTGCATTAATAATAACAATTTCAGCCTTAGTACATTGCAGTTGGAAATACTGATCAGTGTTATTGACTACGCCTGACTATTTTATTTTTAAATTAAGATTCATTTTGTAACCAAGTATAGGGCAGCTATCCTTATCATGCGGAACAAAAATGTATATATGTATGTATGTAATTATATCGAAAACTAGGTCTTAATGTTTTATTCAATGCCATTCATAATTTGTAGAACATTATTCATAAATAAATATTTGCATTTTAACAATGGTGGGGTAGCTATCAGCAAAGAAAGTATAAACATAAAGAACTTGCATCCAGTACAAAACTGCGCTTGACGAAATTTTCGCTTCAAAGGGCGTTGTGCGGTCGGGCGCAAGGGGATTTGTAAAGGAGAAATCTTGTGTTAAGCTGAATACTGCGATTCTGCGGACGGCGATAGTGAGATTGCTGAGAAACATATTCTCTCTTGTGCTATTTGTAGGAGCGGGTGCGTGGGGGGTAAAATTCACAACAGCCCACCAGCTGAGTAGTTCACTGAGCTGAGCTACTTGTAATTCCTAGAACCTGAGTTTGTGTTTAAAAAATATTAGATCCCTGAATTGATGAAATTTTTAAATCTGGGTCGAAATTTGTAGGCAGTTATCAGCATCACCAATTTTCTTTATTCGTTAAAGAAGTTTGTGAGTTTTATTTTTCGACACTATGATTTTTAACCAACTTCCAAAAAAGGAGGAGGTTCTATGTTCGTCTCTACGTACATGTTTTTTTGTTTTGTATGTTCACCGATATTTTCGCCAATTATGGACCAGTTTAAAAAAATCTTTTTTTTGTTTGAAAGGGTATACTCCCATTAAAATGTGAAGAAAATATTCGAACCCTCAGGATGGTATAATAAGGGATTAGTGATTTAGTGATTTTTCACCCACTGATTTCTTGTGATAATCTCCGAAAATTCATCAAGGAACGCCCCAACCGCAGGACGCAAGCCAAAGCGACGATGAGAGAGCGCCTGCGTAGCGACGTTCGAGGTTGCAACCAGAGATAACGAATATTTGTTATCTCTGTTGCAACCATGCAATCATGTTTTGCTGTGAACCCCTTGCCGCACCCCATAGCGTTCCTGTTCGGGGAATTCAGTCAGCTACATACGTGTGGGGACAACTCAAAGAGAGCTAAAACTTGAATGGCTGAAAAGCAGCTCGCAACACGGCTGGGGTTCTCTGGGGTTGGCTCACGATATGCTGAATGCTGAGTTGTCTCTCTGGGGTTCTAATATAGCGACCCCAGTCGAAAATTTCCGTACAAAATTTCTTGTGGGCCTTGCAAGTTCTTTATGTTATACTTTCTTTGCTATCAGTTTATCCATACTTTTGCCTACACATTTTTTACATTTTTTATATTTCTTTGTTCACTCCTAGAATAGAAGATTTCAAAGAACAAGATATAGATAATTGGAATTTTGTTTCATAAATATGTATAACATATACCTCGTTTATGACCTTTTGCATCCGGATTGAAATTTGATTCCAATTGAAAACTGTCTTAACTCTTAAATGTAAATCAAACCTATTTTCAAAGGTGTTTATGACCTTTTTCAATTTGGTCTATTTTTAAACCCTATGACCTTTTTGTACAAAAGTTCAATAGTAAAGCTGCGTACCTAAATTTTCTAAATTGATTTCAGTAACCTTTGACTTCAATTACTTTCCATGTTCAATCGAATTATGTATTTTTTGAAGTCAAAGGTTAGGCACTGAAACAAAATCATGAGAATTTTAGCAACTTTTAAGGAATTTTAGTCCTAAAAGGGCTTTTGTAAGATCTTTTCCTTTCAATCCGAATAGGGCAGGTGTTTATGGCGCTTTTCGAAGTGGATCGAAATTCGATCCGATTTGAAAGTCTCGATCCATTTCGAACAATTTTTTATGGAAGTGGTTTGAATGGATCTACATACATCGACTGGAATCGGCTTGAATGAAGTCGTAAATTAGACATTAGATAATAAATTCTTCTCAATTTTGAGTATACAAGTGTTGAATTTCTTAGAATAGTTTTGCACTAAGTATAATTCAGTGGTTGTTACGTTACACTTTTACTTACTTCTATCATCTGCTGAGACAAGCCAAGGAGTAGCATGACTAAATAATGAACATTGGTGGTGATTACATCCTAAATAACAAGAGTCTACCGGGGGGGCCCCCCGGCCCATCATAGTAGCACCTGTGCATAATCAACAGGCTGAGTGTGTACACCTAATGCTCGGGCACAAATCCACAATCCCCAAATTCGTATCACGTAACAAGGTGAATCCAAGTCGACACAAACCGAATCCATTCGAGAGTTGTAAATTTAATTTTGAGCTTTAACATTTCTAATGGAGCAATCGACACACCTTGTCAGGCAATTGAGCCGCAGCGTTTGCAGTTAATCGATTTTAGCATGCATGCTCCCAGGACCCAGACCCAGGTGAAACTGGAGCACCCCCGGGGGTCCCAGAGGGCTACCAATACGCGGGGGAGGTATGCGGGGGTACTCCGCCAATTGCGACTTTTAGAACGAGCATGCAAAGGGCGGAACTCCTTAGTTAATTTGTAAATTTTAAGCTGCGGAATGTAATTACGTGCCGCACATTCGAAGCACTTAGCCACTTTTCATATTCTTCCTCAGGGGAGGGAGGGGACTGTGTGTCTAGGGTCCACAGGGAGTTCGGGCATGAAAGGTTCACTGGCTTCTTCAGGTGAACGCGTGTGCATGTGTGTGTGTGTGTAAAATGAGTATAAATATTACCCCCAGCGGTGGTTCCCGGGTAAAACTGGGTTTGGGGCCGATCTCTGCTACTTGTGTGCTAATTTAGAACATTGCACATGCACCAGAAACTCTGAGACTCCCAAAGTCGTTGCATTGCACCGGGAGAATGGCATGCACGATTTATCTGCAGGAACCACCGTGAGTACACCCCGGTGGCTATACACCGTTGCATCTACATATCAATATAATATAATCACCTGAAAGGACCTTAATGCATGTATGTGCCCTGCCACTGCTGCAACTTGACACCATCAAACAATGTGGTTTACATGAAATGTCGGTCGACTCATTCGGCGGGATAACATGCATTTTCTGCGTTGTCCCGACAGCGCCGGGTATCTTAAATTTATACGACCCCTAGGTCGTTTCGCAGGTTGCATACACATGCATGCATGCATGCATGCCATGCTATGCAATGAATCCGTGCCGCGTGTTTGTCCTGCTTTTCAAAAGGGGCTTTTTTCATTATTGTTTCGCCCCTATTTAAGGTGAAACATTTTTTTTTTTTAAAAGAGTGCTTAGCTGGATGAAACTCTGAATGCATAGCTCCTGAGCGCAAATAAATACTGGCTTGAGGTTGTTAACCATTTAAAGTTATTGCCCCTCTTTCTTCACGTTTCAATTCAGGCATGAACGAGTGCTGCAGTTGGGGCACATTGTCATACTGTGAATTTAAATTGATAATGCTTTTTTATAAAATTTATTCTAAGCTGAATCCTACAATGCAGGAATTCTTATATAATGTATCATATGTATATTAGTTCTGAAACAAATAAGGTCTCAAATTTAATTGTTAATATACATACATATGTACATACATATGTAGGTACATGAAACATAAACATCACATCATCCTTTCGCCTAAGAGTGCAAAAGTTGTAGAAAAGGATGTACATATACTAATTTATACCTACATACAATACTTATACTTTATGTATACGATAATGTACATTGTACACTGTAACAATTTTTTCTACTAGTATAAAAGGTAAATAGAAATGAGTTCCTAGCTTTTGCTGTTAAGCTGGTATACCTATTCGATTAGTAAATTAAAATAATTTTTCATTTCAAACATAACTAGAAATCAGCTTTATAAAAATTAGAAATCATTGAAAATTCCATTAAATTAAATTAGATTTTTTTTGTTATATTAAATAGAAATGTCTAAAAAAATCAGTTAAAACGATTTTTCATCCTAAGAAATGGGAATTCTGTGAATATCACA
The DNA here is from genome assembly GCA_933228815.1 of Machimus atricapillus. Classification (NCBI taxonomy): domain Eukaryota; kingdom Metazoa; phylum Arthropoda; class Insecta; order Diptera; family Asilidae; genus Machimus; species Machimus atricapillus. Next base: position 26,582,964 of record OW121787.1, on the reverse strand, counting down.
ACAAACTTCCAGGGAGATAACAAGAATTCTAGTGACATTTCTTGCCAATTTTCTACCAACCCTTAAATTAATATTTTTTCTGAAAAACCCCACTTACCTTAATGGATTATTTTGACAAAAGTAATAGAGAAAATTGAGCAAAGGTCAAATTATACGAGGTCATAGTCAAATTGAAAGCAGAACCCTTATTCTGACTGAAGTCATGAGTTTATATTTTGATTAATGTTTATAATGCAAAGAGAAAGATAATCCACGTGTATTTAAGCCTTAAGCCATTTGAAAAGTTTCTTCTTTTGAGTGAGGTGCGGTCACAAGAAGAAATTAGACTTCTTGTTTGTTCTAAAATTTACTGACTCTGAAAGAAAGTAATAAATCAACTTAAAAACCAAAACCGATAAAATAGTATATATTTTGTTTAATTAAAATGATTTTATTTCATTACTACCAAACCAAGTTTGTACCTTGTTCCCTGTTTGTCAGTGAAATGCTATATGATATTTTATAATCAGTAAAATTTGCTGGATATTAAGCCCTTTTGTTTTGATTAATAAAACCTTCTATACCTACTAAATATATTCAGTGAGAATACAAATAAAAATTCAAATTGTTAAAAATAAAATAAAAATGTTTTATGTAAATGTACACTAATATACAGTTTTTCTCATAGAAAAGCTATAATTGAATTATGTATGTATGTATTAATGCTCTATTCTTTGTATTGACAGTAAAGGAATCAAAAATCATGCCTTCAAAAATTTCAAATTTGAATTTTATGATATTGAAGGACTGCCATCGGACTAATAAGTCGCCAGTCTTAATTCAGAATAAAAACTTCGTCCATATCTGGAATATACAACTCATCGTATTATTCTGCCTCCTAATACAAATTTTATTAGTTTCATGGAAGATGCAAATGTATAATTTGATTGTAGTTTATAAAACTCATTCCAAGTTGGCTTGGCGCTCAACTTTTTCAACTTTCGCAGCAACAATTAAACAAGCAAAAAAGGTGCGTCAATTTCTACGACCATTCGTACTTCCTTGGGAGCATGATTATGTGTTATAAAATTCGGTTAAACGTAAAATAAAAGGTCAGGGATAGAGTCTGCCAAAAATCTGAAAATTTCGAGAGAAAGTTATAAGCAACTTTAATATTATTCATAGCACGATTCATGAACTCGAAAACAAGAATTGTCCTGTGCCCCGGACCCATCCTGATTATGTCGTTGCACTTGTGCATCGCTCTCGCAATTACGGCAGCGAAAATGAACGCTTATGAACAAGTTCAAAATGCCCGGATCGAAAATTTTTCGTTGACCACAGCCCACAGGCAATGCAGCCTCACACTCTGGCCTTTTATGAATATTCAATTTACATAGAAAAGGTCATGTTCGTGTGCACCGCAAAATTTTGTTATGCGGTTGAAAGTGCAGTTCAGAGGAATTCGGGTGGTATATGCTAAAGCGCAGTACTTAACGTCATTACGTGGAGATCAGCTCAGCTCTGCAGCTATCATAAAATAAGCCGCATATCTAAAAAAAAATTGTAATAATGTGGCGCGACTCGGTTAACTAGAACTATTCAAGGTGATAATGGAAATTGTTATGCTGTATTTAAGGGGGGAAATACGTGTAAAATTTATTTTCATTTTAGTTTTGTTTCTCAAAAATATACTCTGAAAGCTTTAAATCCCAATTTAAAGTGCAAATGCTTCTATGAGGTATTTTAAAAATATAATCTTAACTTTACCAATGTATGAAGAATCGACAATTTTAAACGACATTTATTGGAAACGTTAAATTTCGCACCCTGTGCAGCCTAGCTTCGTCAATTCTGAACCGATTTAAATAATTCAAGTCTTAAGCACGGTACACACGCTCGTGTTTCGCCGTGATGTACGATGTACGATGTTGGTGGTACCACGAACATTGACAGTGTGTACGACAAACCGGGCGGAGAATAACCTCGTGTGCAAAATCAACATCAGTTTGATTTTTCCTCGTTCCTCGTGGGCTCACTAACTAACATCGTTTGTGTGGATTCGATTGTCAGTTGTCAGACAGTACGAGCTCCCACATTGACGTGCGGTTTTGTGGGTTTTGTGGGCAACAGTGAGTTCCTATTTAGAATGACTGAAATAAAAAACTGAATGTGCCAATATGCAGGAACTTTTGATTTCAATCTCGACTCGCCAAATTCAGCAGCCGATAAACGCTTCCACACAAATGAAGTTTAGTGGTGTAAACATCGTGTAGTGTGGATGACGTTCCAGGTACGGTGACGTTTTAAACCATCGAACAGGGAACATCGGTACCCGGTACCACGAGTGGTGTACCGTGCTTTATACCATGTTTCCATCTCCCGAAAATCTCAAGATGTGGAATCAATTTAAAAGTGTTTCGATCTGATAGGGCGATTTCAAGTTTCATATTTTAATTATTTTTAAAAAGTTGTTGTGCCTAAACAGCCACTAGCACTTGTTCCTCACTCGAGCTCCACTCTTTTTTTCTTTTATTTTCTTTTTTTTCCACTACTTTTTCCATTTTGAATCAATAAATGAAATGACAGTCATAAAATTTGTCAATTTTAACGCCTGCTGAATAGAACTGAATAAACTTTTTGGGGATGCCACAATGATTTTAGTAGATTTTGATTGAAGATTGCAAACTCGAGTGCGTGTGCCAATTCAGCTTTTCGAATTCTGTTTCTTTTCGAACATTTTTCGGTATATTTAAAATTTAAAACACAGAGCAGCCTTTTATTGCTTGCTCATTGTTTACTATATTTGAAATTCAAATGAAAAGTAAGTAATTGTCAACGAAAAGCGAATTTCAGAGCTGATTTTTCCTAAGACCCAAACCTTGAAAATCAATTAGTAAGCTGAAAAGTAATCTCCCATACAAATTTACTTTTGAATAGCTGAGTTGGCACACTCCCTAAAAACTACAAAAAAAACATCGATTTACACGAGTCTTCCCCTTTAAACCAGACGTTATTTGAAAAATAATTTCAATTTCTATAATGTTGTGCAAGCAGTAGGTACTACTTATGTGTGGAATTATGTTACAAATTAAAAGGAAGTAATATAATGAAAAGCGCTAGGGTGCATGTAAAAGACTGAAACAAAATCCACTCTAGGGCAATAAGAGTTGCATGATTCGATGCAACTAATTCAGCGAAAATTCACAAGTTTGCCACAATGGCGATTCCCTTCGAGTAAATTAAAAATTAATTAAAACTCGGAAAACACAAAATAACCATAGAAAAAACTCTCTACAATTTCGCCTTTTTTTTCTACCCAACCAATTTCACTTTCAACCGAGCGCTATCTGGCCCTAATTCTGCATCTTCTGATTAAAAGAATAGAAAAGCTGCAAATTGGACCAGTCCCACTCCGGCCTCGCTCTTGGGGCCCTGCAGCAAGGAAGGAATAAAATTCAGCGAAAGTTTAAATGCATCCCTCGCAGGGGCTCTTTTTCCTGTGGGATGGATGGCATTAAGGGTGGGATTTTTTTTTTGGTTTTTCCAAACAATGCAGTCAAGTAAAGGCACGTGATAAGTAAAAAAGCCAAAATAAAATAGCGCATCGCATAGTGCTGTATTAAGGAAGAGGGGCTAGGGAGCACGTCTGCTTCGGGGTTAAGCTATTCAGGGACTCCTCCGTCGTTTCCCAGTGCAACAAGCTTTTTGGCACGTAATGAGGAACCCACGGAGGAATGCAAAAATTCATCGTTCTGCATTCCAGTCGAAGGATCAAAAAAACGCCAGAAATTTTGCACCCCGCCTTTTATTTTCAACTCTTTAGATTGTCCTTTTTTAAAGGCCTTCATGTCCGGCTGGGACTCCGGCTAGGGCTCCGGCATTTTCGCCGCCACCATTGCAATTGCTTTGGATCTTTTACCCAATGCAAGTTTGTGATATTTAATGCACTAAGCTCCTCTGGGCCTTGCTTATAATTTGTAGCCTTCTTAACAAAAAGCGACATTTTGGACAGGACAAAAAAACTTTTCGCTTTCCAGTTTCTGAGCTAAATATTCGAGGCACTTCGGTTTTGGCCCGCCACCGAGCACTAAATCACTTGAAATTTTGTAGTGGCCATAGGGAGCAAGGAAAATATGTCGCTAATGCACATCCTGCACAATTTTATATGTAAATATGTTAGGAGAACGCAAAAGATTTTAAATCTTTTCCATATCCCATGGTGTGCTGTAGAATAAGAGTTTACTCGTTAATTTAATGAAATTAAGGGTTTCCTCTATACTATAGGGCCGTTGGACATTAAAAAATGGGCTACTTTTGAAAAATAAGCGACATAAAATGTGCTCCATGCAGACGCATTACTTTTTAATATATACGCATTTAACACACAGTTTCATATAAATGTATGTAAATGACCGGATTAAAATAAAAGTAAAGTTTCTTTCTACAGGAATAATAGAAAATAGAATGTAATTTCATCCGGAGAAACTTTGTTTGAAGCGTAACATCTTTAGTTTGTTTTCAGGGGCGGATTAACCATTTTGCCGCCCGTAGGCCAACTTAAATTACCGCTCTAATTTTGCCTATTAAAATTTTATTATTTATTATTTATCTAATTAAACAAAATTACTCATTATTGGGGGGGGGGGGGGGGGGGTGCAGTTTGTGTAGGATTTTTTCCTACGCTGAGGGCTCCGAATTTTTCTCCGTGTATGGTTTTAAAATTTTTTATTTTAATTTTTGGTAACCAGTTTTATTTTAATCATCAGTTTCATTTTCAAATTCACTAAATATACAACAATTATAATTTTTTTTAATTAGATAAAAACTAACCCATTTTCATCAGCGACATTTGCAAATTGATTACTATTAGGGACCGACGATTCATTGGTTAGCAAGGCTGAAGATTAATATATGCCACTGATGCAGGAAAAGGAAAAGAAATGCGCACGAAGATTATTCACGCATGCGTATCTAGCTACAAACTTCGCTCACCCTCACGTGGATCTTCAGGTTATGTTCCATGCGCGCCCTTTGATCCTTGTATTAAATTGGGGCGGCAATATTTAGAATGTTTGTATTTTAAAAATTAATATGAAATTTTAATAATAATTCATTAAAGTAATTTGGAATTTTATTTGAAATTTTAGAAAAATTTTTATTTTATTTATTTCTTTTTTTATGGAATCGAAAAACAAAAATTTTTTTTTTGATTTTTGCCGCCCCTTAAAATTTGCCGCCCCAGGCCTGGGCCTGTTGGGCCTGTGCGTTAATCCGCCCCTGTTTGTTTTTAATCTCAATAAAGGAGAAAAAATAGCATTTTCTATAACAAAGCTTTGTTAACACCGGCATGGACTGAAAAGTAAGCACTTTTAGCTCATTGTTAAGCAAAATGAAAACATGAGAACATAAGAAAAAACATCCTATAACATGTAAATAGATATAGTCAAGCTCTTTAATATTGCAATCAATCCTAAAAAAGTTTGTGTGTGTGGGTGTTTTTTTTTGTGTGACTATTTAAATCTAAGCAACTATCCTAAATATCTTGAAATGCGTAAGGTAATTTATATAGTCCTATTTTTGTTTGGCAACGAGTTCTTTCTAAAATATTTGAAATTTTTGTATTCGACCTTGAGCTATTTCTTATCGAGTCGAGTTTTTTTATAAACCTACTCACAAAATTGTTGGACAAATTTTGAAAATATTTAAGTTGTAATAAATTTATAACTCCATCTTCTGTAAAATAAACTGGTAAAGTATAAAAACAAAGAAATTAAAAGAAAACTTGCTATTTCTTCAATTTTTCATTCTAGAAAACATGCATGCCTTCGATACATAAATACATAAATAAATTTTTGTATATAAATAATCCGGATTTCAAACCATGGCATAATTATCACCTGTATAAATAATTAAAGGCAAAATTAATCTTTAAATTTTATTTTCATTTACGAAAATATTCAAAGAGGGTAAAATGACACCAACATTTTTTATAAATTTTGTTCAATTTTATACAGATTTTGTTAGTTTAGACGATAAGAGCCAGTAACATACGAAATATATAAGTTCAAGTTTTAGACTTAATAAACCCTCTTTTATCTGATCCATCTGTTGTAAAAATATCATTTCGAAAAAAAACACATTAAGGCTTTAGAAACTTACATTTGAAGAAAAAGAATAGAAAGAATTTCAAGAATCCTTATTAGTTCAAAAAACTACATTCATGTATTTTATGATCGTTGATTCAATGAATCAAGTAAATTATTTTAGCGAAGTTCATTGATTCTATAAACTAACGCTTTTCATTGGCTCTATATGCACTTTTAAGTTCCTATTTTAAAGTAAGTAGGTATCACAATTCATTGAAAAAATGAACAAAATCTACGGCAGAATAATGATGAAAAATTCATAATACCAAAATGTATTTTTTCATTGAAACTATGTACCTTTTTTTGGAAGTGAAGGACTACATCAATTTGCTTTCCACTAAACACATATTTCATCCTTCGTTGCAGTCTGTAAACAGCAAAATCAATTTTTGGTAATGCCCTATGCACGCTCCTGCCACGTTAGGCCCTATTTGCTAATAGGAGATTCTCTGGCTAAACGATTCGCGCTGGCTTCAGCACTTAGCCCGCTCCTCCAGAAGGACCTTTCCAAACACCCACTCGCCTGCACTTCACATCCTGCCGTTTTGAGCGGCGCTTGCTTGCGAGTTGCCTCAGGGTAGCCCTAATTGCCCTAGATATCGGTGCTCCATCAGAGTCGCGCCGACTATCAGGATTACAAAGATTAGGGCCGAAAGTGGCTCCGTCGCCGCCGCCGTTCAGAATCAATATGGAGGTCCTTTGCCTGCAGGGCGATGGGCCATTAGTGTACTTATGACGTGCCTGAGCGGCGCTTTACCTTCGACGTTAATAATTTATCGCCGGTGTGCACAAAGAGACCCGCTGTCGTTAGCCGTGAATATTTGAGGAAATTTTTGTCAAATTTCCCGGGCGTTATGGAAATAGCCTGGTTTAAAAGCATCTGTTTACGGCTATTAGGAACACATTAAAGACGCTCGACGCGAGCTGTGTCTTTTTAGAAGCAACAAATGCGACTTCCAGCGGTCCCAGAAATTAAAGAGGGCGACATCTGCGAAATGGAAAAGTTTCAAAGTAAATTTACAGGGAAAACAGGCCACAACCCACAAGTACGGCGGCGGCGGGCGGCGATGAGACGCAAAGGCGGCGATTATATTAAGAGAAAAATCAAGTTAAATTCTATTTTCTGCTCCTGTAAGACTGAGGCATCATTCCGGCAAATGTAATTTGGTCCGGACGACATTAGTGGATAAGAAAGTTCTAATAAGTTGATGGCGTCTGCTCCAGAACCGAAAAAAGAAAATTCACCTCCTTTCCCAAGGCTTGAAGGGTTGGTGGAGAGAAATTACTGGAGTGACAGTGGCGCGGTAATGTAATATCCCTTTTACTTATTTTTCCACAGTAAAACCATTAGGTATGCCCATGAGTTTTAAACTTCGTCCTGAAGTTACTATTTCGTACACCGGAAGGAGAAGGGCTGCCCAGATAATTTAATTTGCATATGCATCCGGGCCGAACTTGCCCATGGGCAAAAGTGTAAATGAGCTGATTTCGAATAGAATTGTAATTAAAGTTTCATAACAACACACAACCCGACACGCGCCACCATGTAATATGTGGCTATGTCAGCTAGACGAAGAAAAAATAGGCTCTCTCCTGTTCCTGAATTAATTACAGGAAATTAATGAGTTGGCTTAGACGGTTAATCTCCTTACAGGATTTATTGCCGTTATAAGTTCGTTAATTTAACGTTCTTATCGTCGCTAATCCCATGTCGTATATATTTTTAAATTTCAGTTTTCATCATGCCTCGCGCAATTGGAAGCCCCCATGAGAATTGTTACAAAGGAGTGAGTTCGGAAAAATTTCATTCCCCAGTGGCAAAAAAGCTACCGACTTAAATTTTCCAGCAGCGAAGCGGATGTCTCCGCTTCATATACATATTTATATATGGTACATATTTATAAAAGGTTTTCCGCTTCCCGTATTCGTTTCGAGATTCCCGCCCTACAAATTTAAAGACAATTTCCCAGCCATACTTGCTCCTTGTATCAATATTTTTCCAATTTCCTTTGTTCACTCCTGCCATCCGCTCGCCGTCAAAGAAATTCCATTTCGATAAGCAAACGAGGAGCTCTCTCCAGGATTGCCGCTTTTGTGAAACTCTTGTCGCCGCGACGCCGGCGCCCTCCTCACCCCTTGATCTTGCCCTCGCAGTCCTAGTTCGAAAAGGGACATATTTTACGTATATGTTGGCAGGTAGTTAACTCGACCCATACATCGCTTTTATTGGTTTCCTTATGCAAAAACATAAAGGATTGTTCCATGTTATTTCTGGATGATGGGGCATCTGCTCTCGGCGGCTGCACTTTCTTAACCAGCTTCGATCCGGAATGAATGAGGAGAAATTATGAAAACATATAAATGGAACGTTGGATTAATTGAAAGACAATTTATTGGAAATTGGATTTAGCTGGAAGGCAAATATTATCTATTTAAGATTGGTGATTTGATAGGATATACGAATGGGTAATTGAGAACCTTAAAGCTCTTGCCTACATATGGTTAAGGGAAATTACAGTTATTGTTGTTAAATTATTTAATTTATCTTTTTATTTTTGAACGATTATATGAATAAACAATGTCTTGAATGAAGTGTCACATTAGATTCAAACTCATTTAATAATGACATCGCTTATAACAACTTATTTGGTGTAATGGCGAAATGTCTCGTTTTAATTCTAATATAACAAAAAAATTTCTTATCAAAACACCGGTCAATATAAAAATTTTAATCACAGTTTCGCGTTAACCAGTTAGCTTAGTTTAACGAGTGTACTCATCATGACAAAATAGTAGCATTTTGTGTTATGACAACATCCTAGTTGCACTCTGCGCCTACTGAAAAAATGAGTTTGTAAAGAAATATAATATGTATGTATGTACCTACACAGTTTATATATTCCCAGCAAGAAGCCAAAAGTTGTTATTGAGATTGAAAATGATATTATGTTTTTAATTGATACTGTTTGTATTTAAATTTATGAAGAAACCTCTTATTAATAAATTTTAAGTTTTTGTTTGTAAAAGATACATATTTAAGAAGAAAAAAATTGTAGGTACTTATAAGGAAATTTTAATGTTCATTTCGACTATCAAAATATTTATAGACTTTTGTTCGGTTTAATGATAATTGTCATAATAAAAGGCATACGTTATGGATATACATACATATATGTATGTATGTAGATGCATCAGTAGATAGATGAAGATAAGCGTAGTTTTATTTACTTAGTATTTGTTGACTCTTGTTAAGTGTCAAAAAATTCAAAAATACTGTCACTGAAATGATTATGCTTTCAAATGCTTGCAATGCTTAGAGGATGAGAAATACTTACTCTAAATAAATTAAAAAAAACAACAACGCATAGGGACCATAGACGAAGGCAAGTTGGCCCGTTTGGCAGTCAGCCACTCGGCTAGCAAATTTGGCAACAATATAGTTGTAAAATTTCGAAATTCAATTTTCTTTTGGGAAATTATATTGACGAAAACAAAATGCAATCATACTTTTTATGGCCAATTATTAGTGTAGACTAAAATAGTACAAGAGTACCAAGTGACTTCACTTAGAAAGTATAAAAACAACGACTTTGCTCGCACTGCACAAAGTTTTTCTTTATAATAATATTATGATACCTTACCACAGGGTGTTCGGATACTTCGTTAGAAACGCTTTAATCCATTCCTTTAGGTTAAGGTAATAAGTATTATACTTGCATATGTATTTGGAAAAAAATAAAGGTCCATTGACCATTTTTTTATTTCACATGTATATGTATCTAATGTATAACGTGTCTTCCTGGAGTTGTAAATCCATGTCATCTGAATGTTTTGGAGGATCGGACAATTTTTTAGTAAAAACTACATATAATCCTTAAAATAAGGAATTGTAAAACACACACGCAAAAAGATTCGCAAAATAATATAAAATTCAATATGAATAAATTTCGACTTCGACTCTTCGACAAATCGATATTTTGAAAGTTTCAATTCAAATATGCCAACCTCTCATAGCTGCGATACTGGGGTCGCCTGGCACCCCATCTATAAATGCTTACTATGAATAAACTGTTCATTAAGTTAATTTGAAAAAATGTAGGTCTGGTACCCCGATTTGTGAGCTAATTAATAACCACTCTTTGAATATGATGACCCACAAATATAAAATTAATAAATTGTTGACAAAATGTTCAAACCTTACAATCACGTAAACCCTAAACTACTGGCTAAATTCGAATTACATTTGGATGCATACTTGTAAATTTCATTTTTATATTATGAGTTTCATAGGGTTGCAACAAGTAATGTAAATTTTTAATTAGATTTGTTAAATAGTTTTAAATTTATAATCATTTTTTAATTGTAAATGTGTCTCTTTAAAAAGAGCTCCTCAAACAATCAGCATTGAACATACAAACAAAAGTGAAGAATATTGAAATTCAATTAAACTTTGTAAAGAGTGATAAATTTATAGAGGGAATTTCATTGCTTTTTGTGTCATCTACGGAAACGCAACTTCATTTATAACGAATTGTATCCCATTTATTGCTACGTTTTTAATTATTCCTCCATTGCAAATGTTACCGTCGAAAACAAACATAAATACATACATAAATATATGCAAATATAAATGAAAAAGGAGCAGCAAGATCTACAGTAGAATGTAAATAAAAGTAAGAGTTCGAAAAGCAAAAGGCAAAGGAAATGTAATAAACGAACAAATAAGCCAATTTTCATTGGTGAGGGGACATGAAAGGAAGTTTATACTTAAAAGGCTGCAGAGAGTCCGCACCCCGAATTTACTTCCCATGACACATTGCCTGAATTTTCGATTTTCTAAGAGATTGAGTAGAAATTCCCTCTTATTTCGAATGCGGATCCAATTCAAAGGGTCTGCAAAACCACTTTAGTTATTGTTGTTGCCGTCGATTCTGCTTTTTTCCTGTTCCCGTCCCCGTCCCCGGTTCGACAACGCGGTGCCGGATCGAATAGGGGGGGTCTACCTGTACAATTTCTCATTCAAATTCAATTACAAAACCATTAAGAACTGAAATATTCAAATTCCCACAGTGAGCGATGCTTCTTAAGCGGATTCTGTAAGCGACTAAGAGAAAGTAAGCCCCAGTCGGGTAATGTTAATAAAATTTTTACACAAGGAGTTGCAAAAGCCCCTTGAAATCATTGCAGAAGTTACGGAATGAATTATGCACGATAATGAGCATTGTAATTTTTGCCTCTGCTACTAAGCCGGTTTGAAGATGTGGTATCCTGCGGAAGAACACTTATCAGCGTAAATATTTTATTGGACATCTTCAAATTTTGGTGTTTCAATGAGAATACGAGAGAGGCCTGTTAATGCACTTCACCATCGAGTTGTGGTTCGTACGGCAGCGTGCTGATGACAAGTACTTTTGGGTTACTTGAGGGCACTTAGGGTACTTTATGGTTCTTTTAATTAAGAAATCATGTGAATTACAAGAAAGTTAGCTAAGATATTGCTTTAATAAACATTACAGAAAACGAGCTCGTGTGAAGCATAATTCGATTATGATTTAGGGGAATTATAAACGTAACTAACTATAACTTAGAGTTTAAATTGAATTAATAAATCATAAGCTAACGTCTACATACACGAAACAAAATTTATGAGTTCTCAAATTATTTTGTAAAATACAGCTTCGAATTTGAAAAACATATGTACATATGATAGAATTCATGTACAATATATTGCACAAAAATGATTGCATATGGAGCATTTCTAATTATGTACGCGTTGAGATAATATAGCTAAACTTATGTTTTTTTGTTCATTAGTATAAAAATAGTAAAAAGGAACCCTTATGCGCCACTTTGTCTGTTTCTCCATCTGAGCTGCTTAATTGAACAATAAAAACTACTCATGCTATTGACTTGAATTCGAATAATTTTAAATAATGCTTGCCCACCATTTTTTGCAAATGATAGATTTTCAAAAATATTTTTATTTTCTCTGTAAAACGGACCGAAATTACATATAAGTGGAAATTTTAACGTGTTTATCTCCGGAGTTTACAAAGCGAAAAATCTTAAATAATTAGAGTTACCTGCATCAATGTAACTATTACCTACAGGAAAAAAAAGACAATTAGAGACTATCGTAGTTTTTTTTAGAAACCAGCAAAGCCAGCTTATAATTATAAATATTCATCGAGCATAATGTAAAGAACCACTAAAACTATGACAGAAGCTATCAAGAAACATACTAAAAATGTATAGCAAAACTATAGTGTTAATCTCAGGTCTTATTATTTTTGAAGCGTTTCCTTCCAAGATACGAGTCCGACTCACACTTGCAAGTTTTTGTTTTTTTTTTGCGAATAGTATACCTATTACAGTTCTTATCAGTCCCTATCAGTTCAGATGAGAACGAGAGAGGTCCTAAATCGAATAATCGTTATATATTTAGAGTCTTCAAAACTTTGTTTCCTTGACTATCTGATGGAGCAAATAACTCAAAACTGATAATTATTCGAGTTATCTACCCAACCCACAAGAAGGACTTGACCTTTACAATGATGGAAATTTGCACATTTTCCTTAATGAGATACAAATTTCTCAAGCAGAATCATCTTCTTAGACTTAAAACGCAATTCAAGATTGAACTGAATGAAAGCTGAATAAATACGACAAAGACACGAGAGATTTATGTATACTTATATATACATATATTTATGTACTCCAAGTTGTATCTCTATTGTAAACTTCAATTAAACCTACTATAATATTCGATTCTTGTTGTTGCCCTAAACAGAAATTATTCAGAGAAGTCAAAATTCAAAATATTCCTACGATGAAATTACTGATGGATGCTAGAGAACTAGCTGCTAATTGTAAAAGAAGATTATTTCAAAGAACAAAGAACCAATATAAAAGCCATACACCTAAGTCTTAAATATAACCCATGAATTAAAATGCCTTAACACCGAAGTAGTCATCTGAATATTATTAGAAATAAAGGACTACTTATTTCATTGTCTTCCTGTCATCTTTATGATAACAATGTTCAAAATCTAAAAGATCTTGGACGATAATAAGAAATCCATAGGGGTTATGGACAGCTTTAAGAAGATCTAATGACAAAAATATGACTTCTTGGCGTTAATATGTCCATATATCCTAAACTAATTTAATGTATAGGTAAAGAATTTCAAGGATATTTACCATAAATATGTTGAACGAATAATCAATTTCGGATTGATTCTTTTATTTTGTTTGTATTTTTTTTTGTTGACAATTTCACATTAACGTCGATACTATAGATTTAAAAATTAAATGATAGGTAGTGATTCAAATTTTTGCCTTCAATATAATTCTGTTATACTGTTCTGTTTTTCGTTAACAATCTTATAAAAAGTAATAAGTTTTAATTTAAAATATAGGTATCTGAAATCGCATTAGGTTCCAAATAACCCTTTTAGGTTTTCTATAATCTACATACATAGGTACATATATGATGCTTGAAATAGAATATCAAAATGTCAGCATCCGCTATTTTCCTTTTTATTCGGAAATTAAAAGGCAAAATTGGATAGACAGATAAGACTGAAATATTTGTTGTTTTTCCTTGATTTCTTTTATCCTTATACAATTTCAAATTTTCTATGATTCTGATTAGTGAATAGTAAAAGTTTCCGTCCTTAATTGTCATGAATTGCAAACGGCACAAGTTTTAACATAAAACTTACTGTATAAACGAAGTTTTCCAAATATTTTGTAAGCCCTGAAATCCAGGTTTACAATAACTTTCAATTTTCAATCAAAATGAAAACAATAGGTGTTTTGCTTCTTTACTAGTGAATGGCTCAGCTCAAATAAAAAACGTTTTAAATAAGACAAGAGAATAATATATTCGTTGTAAATCGAGGCTTTATAGGCTGTAGTATAACAATAAGTGTGTAATGCGTCTCTACTGAATGTCTTTTGAATTAAATAAAACACTCTTTTAAAAAAGCTCGTATTTCTCCACATTGTTGTATTGAAATTCGTTTTTCGTTCCCTTCAATTGCACTTTTTTTAAAGACCTGGAATTGAACTGATATCAAATCATCCTGTCCCATCGCCGTCGTTGCTCCTCTTGGCACCCGACATGCAAGCGTCGAATCTTACTGAAAATAACGTTCCGTGTCAAAGGGTTTGTTCATTGGTAAAAAGGGCGTTTTAATTAAAGTTCCTGAAATTAATTTCGATTCGCTTCGCAATTAAAACAGTTTTTGATCGCACGAAGTGATTTTGCAAATAGTGTAGTAGAGCATGCACTAGAATGTCTTCTGTTTTCCTGGGAAAATTCGTGACTGTTCTTCCGGAGTCATGGATTAGTTATATCGAAAATGTTTGCCAAATATTTCTTCTTTTTTAGTGAGGGCAAGGGGTTATGCGCAGTAGCGGAACAAGATGGTGACTCGTTAAATTTCTTGACGCCCACCTCATTGTTCTCATTTGTACTTTGCGGAGGGAGTTTTCTTGGAATTCTTGTTTTTGGCTATGCTTTTTCCCTCTAGTGACAGCCAAAAAGGATGCTCAATTGTGTTCCAAATTCCATAGCTATTCGAGTAATTGAAGTGATAGCATTTAGCACACTAATGGCTTTATGTAATTCGCACGCTGTGAATTTCTGATCTTTAAAGATTTGTTTTGCTCATCGGCCTTTATAAAGTTCCGAGAAAAGAGGTGTTTATAAAGGATATTTAGGGTAAACCCAGGCAGACTTATTTAATTTAAAGAACTTTTAAAAGAAATTTGTTATGCCATGTTTCCATCTCCCCAAAATCTCGAGATTTTGAATGAGAGATTTAAAAGTGTTTCTAGTATCTAGTAACGTGATTTCATTTGACATTTGATATGTCAAGTGTCATGTTTTCATTATTTCCAAAAAGTTTTTGTGCTAAAGAAGTGAATGTTAAAGTGATTAAATATCAACAAACTCGTGTTAGCCAACATTTGGACATAGTGAATAAATTTTAATTTGTGTGTAATAAAAGTAGAAGAAATCGACAGTCATAAATTTGTCAATTTTGACGCCTGTTGCATAGTGGTGAATAACTTTTTGGGGATGCCACAACGAATTTAGTAGATTTTGATTGAGATTCTCTCGAAATCTCAAGATTTCAAAATCGGCTACTTGTATGGGAAATCCAATAGATTTTCATATGGATTTCGCGAAATCTCGCAAAATCCCGAGATTTTAGGGAGATGGAAACATGGTATTAGATAAAATTTTCAATATTTAAATCTACAAGAATTGAAATTATTACAGGTTTTATTAATAGAGGCACGCCTTTTATACGAAATGGTTATTTTACTCCATTATTTTTTTTTAACAATGACCTGGTTAATTGAATCTAGACAAAAGTAGTATAATATTCACCATTTAAGGTAGTTAAAGTATTTTTTATGTTGAAAAATTTCAAAATCGCGGCATGAAGTTGGGCTCTTTAAATTTGCATCGGGTAACACCGAAGTCACAAAATTAATAGAAATAACAATTTCAAATAATTTCAGCAATAAATACCTAAATGATTAAGTATCAAAAACGGTGACACAAACAACCAAAATAAGTTCTTTTAAACTTTATAGTAGGTAATTATAGTTCAATTCAAAACTTTAATGATTGAATTGGTGTTAACTGTGAATTTTCGATATTACATAACTCTTCCATACCAACAACTCGAAATAATGAAGTACTATCAATTTTTTTCATGCAGATAATAAAGTAAAATAAAAAAAAATATCTGACCTTAATGCTCCATGGTTTTGAAGAATACCTTTCTTCTCCATAGCTTATGCACTACACGAAACGGATATTATTTTTATTAATCTTGTTATCATTTTTATTGGGCCCTGATTTATTTTAATGTGTAGGTATAAATTTTATTAATATTTGTTTCCACCAGCTGCACTTCGCGCTCTAACAATGTTAAACAACAAACACGTGTCGAACAATTCACTATTCATTCCCGTTTCTTCTCCTTATTCCCGGCGATCCTACTTGTGACCTGTAATTAATGTGGGTATTCTGGGAAAAATCGAGATAATTGAAAAAAAGTTTCATTGTATTGAATTCACGAGGTAACTTTTCGTATCACTGTAACTAGAGTTGTTTTCATAATTCTTTTACAGCGTTGGTATTATTGGTTTTGGTTTTTTTCAGAAACACGTCGCGATTTACAGAGCTCAGCGTACCGATAACTCAGGTGACTAATTATTCAGCGTGATTGGTAATCAATCACTAATCAGCTCAGAACTTTAACGAGCAACTTTTTTCCAGCGTAACTGGCGTTGTAAACAGCGTGACCGGCGGATTTTTCAATGCAACTCTAACTAAACTCGGAACTTCTGCGCTCTAATTAGGGACAGCGACGACGATGCAGATCCACCGCTTAATGATAAGAGTTTGAGATTTTCGTATTGAGTTTGGAGAAACTAATAATTAGAATTTTTGTTTATTGTTTTTTTCTCTTTTCAGGGTTTCTCTGAGTCAAGTTCTCACATGTGTATGTACAATGTATACTTATATTAGGGACAGACAGTGCAAGACTGAACATGTATAGAATTTGAAGAGATGATCAGTCAAGAAGGTTTTGGATTACATTGCGCGACGCACTAAATTTAGGGTTGCAACGAAAATGATGATTAAAATTTTATACCTGGCCACTGAGGCCGATTCATCTTTCGATGAAATTAATATAAAAATAATCTTACAACTTTCTAATGTTATAATAGTTTCCCATTTATATTTTTCTATCATCTGAAACTATCAATTTAACCAAAAAATAAAAACAAGTAAAAACAATCAATTTTATGAGAATCCAAAGAGTAAATCATAATTTCGTTTTGTCCTAAGTCACAGACCTATTTTACATAATTCATAATTAGTACTAATACCTACATACATTTAAGGGTGGGAGTAGTAAATAAAGGACCTGGACAAAAAGGCCTTATTAATGTTAATGTAAAACATAATTAGAACCTTGTAAGATGAAAGTAAACAATACTTATCTAGGTCTAGAATAGGTATTGGAAGGTCGAAGACTTGTCAGGTTCTGAATTGAACTGGGGTAAAAACATAACAAATTTTAAAAATTTTGTTTTTTAAGTGAAAAAAAGCAAAGAAAAAAGAAAAGTCATTTGTCAAATGATGAGGTTCATTTTTAAAGTCAAAATATAAAACTCATTTTCAAGATCTTTTGCTGCAAAAAGACAATTGATAACTTTTATTTCAGTAAAATATTAATATTCCAATATGTTTTAGACTAAGACCGAAACTAAATGGAATATTTCAATTTTGAAATTATGAAAGTTGAAAAAAATTTTCATAGCGGTATACCTACATACAAATGTTGTGCGTGATACCCTTTCGCTTTTTTCAAAAAGCAGTGTAAATGAGCTGTTATTTTAAACCGATTTTAATTTGAAACAAAGAAAAACAAGCTTGGAAGCTTAATATGCCATTTTGAGAAAAAAAAAACAGCATTGCTCTTTATATTTTCGAAACACAAATAAAATGAACTTGTCCGCTTTATTTTTTTCCAGTAAAAGTGAAATGCCACATTCGCTTTTTATTTTTTGAAGCCGAAGTTGTAAAGTTACAACTACATATTTAAATACAATTGTTCATTCTGATGTGCGTGATACAATAATTTCATTAAGCTAAAGAAGCAGTTTATTTTTGGATCCTGGAGATGGAATTAAGAAAATTTTGATTCTTATATAAAAATCGAATCCAACCTCTTATTGTAAAACAAATTTTGCACCTGTTTAAATTTTAACTATTATAAAATACACGTGTACCTCTATTATCTTGCAAAAAAAGAACGTCCTTGACCAAAGTCCGACTTTTTAATAATTAAAGATCAATTATATCTTTTCATTTCTCTCAACTTATAAGGATTTCAATTTTTTTCGTCAAATATGTAGATAGATGTTATAAAATAAAAAGTACTACGTTTTTACGCAGAAAAGGCTTGGTTGTAAGTGGAAAACTTGATTAATTTCCCGGTACGATACGAGCTTCAAAACTTGTTATTTTTAGTAAATAACTGTTATTTTCGGCAAGAAATTTAAAATTATTATTTTGAGAGTATGTAGGTACATATGTGTGTATTGAAATCACAGTGAAAAGTATGACTGGTAAGTTAGATTATAAAATGTAACTAGAAAATCCAAAAAGGACAGGAAACATACATATGTATTTCGTCCTTTCGAAGGCATGAAAGCATCAAATCAAACAAATTTTGTCTGGGGTGTACATACGTGCGGAAGTGACGTAAGACTGATGAAAATACACCCCAATTCACTTTTTGAGTTAAAAATAAAAAGGATTGTGCTCAGCATTTCAATAAATTGGATTGTATCACTACAGTTTTTCAGATATTTTATTGCATCTATAAAAAGTCTCCTAAAGTTGACAGTAAACAAACATCAACTAGGGTAAGACTATATATCCGTTTTTCAATACAGTCGGCGGATAAATATACAACATCTTTGAAAGGAAAACATCACAGATATCACATCAGGGGCGACATAAATCCCTCTTACAATTCGGGAGCACTCAAAATATCGCCCATAGGGGACCAAACATCCTCTTACCTGAAATTTATTTGAAACGTTTCGGGATGCATGAATTTATTGAAAACTCCCCAAAAACCCGCTGACCTGTAATTGAAGAAAGAACCCACACCCACCCACACTAGAGCCAAATCATGCGTAAGAAGCACTGAAAGGCATGAAAATTTAAAGAAACGCGAAATGTTACGCAGGTCGTTGGGGCAACAATTCGAGTTCGTTAAGGAAAATACGAACCGATTCCACCGACGACGGGTGGCTGTGTTCAATTCGATCCCAACCCTTATTTATGCACGACTTCACATCACATGGGCTTACAGCTTTTGAATACATCTGGTAGACTGTGCGGCGGTGGTAGTGGTGGGGGATGATTGGTGAAGGTGGTGGGTTAAGGATTTTCCGCTTTGAAATTCCTAAATTACGCATATTATCCGCAAACGTAAGCATTTTTTCCCGCATCCCGCAAATTTGCGAGCGACTCGGCATTTTTCATTCCCACGAAAGGAATTAAGTCCAAAACGAAGCTTGCTGATGAATTATTAACGGACTTTCTCATAAGAAGAGAGGGAAGTAGGCTGCGGTTACCGTAGGATTTATCAAGCCATCCAGAAAATTGAGGGCTTCCCGTCTTTGTATAAAAATTTATTGCCACTTACCGGGTGTATTAGCTTGTCAAAGCACTAAAAGGGACATTCTAAAATCCCCAAGGAGCCTCAAAGTCAATAGCATGGCGTTAAGAGCTGCTCCGGGCAATAAAACGTCATCAATAATTTAAGTGATGACACAAGCGCCGATGGCTCAACGGTTCAGGTTCGAAGGTGAAAGGCAACAGGGAAATCGAGGACGTCCTATATTCCATGTCTTCCCCCGTGAGCCCCTGCCCCCGCCCCCGCCGACAATGAGGCCACCTCAACCAGGGCAAGGAAGCTCCTAACCTATACCTTCCCGAATCCACCGAACTACTCCCAAGTCGTAGCGCCCCCTATACCGCCCCGGAGCGGTGAAAGTATAGTACATTCCCTGGCAGTCAACAAATAAAAATTTTACAAGGCTTTTCGCATTGAGCCTAGGCAGAGGCCGCACCACACCGGTCCGACATCCCCTCGGACGGGGCCGTCTTACCTTGCTGAGAAATTGAACGCATTTCTTAGACAACTATGTTTTTCGCAATTGATGTTGTGCATATTAAAAGCCGGCAAGCATGGAAAAATTCCAAGTGCTTGTGACATTCATTAAGAAGCGTCCGTTCTATGCGAATTGAAAAGGAGCACAGCCTGGACCATGGAAAAGATTTTAATAAAATGACAGAGGACTCCAAGCAATTCGAAAATGAATTCTTTTGTGCACTGCAGAGACGCTCCTGGGGACTACTTGAAGAAAATTGAAGTTGTGCCTTTGCGGGCAAAAAACTTCTCCTGCCGCGCTGCGCTACCGTCCGTCGTTTCGTACGGATCGGATCCTCCATCCAAGAGATTTCAAATTTGGTTTGGGCTCAGATTGGGGCTTTTAATTAATGAGAACAGATATTTAATCCTTGAGTGGGACTCCCGATATATTAATTATGGTAATTCCTGACCTCTAGGGATGTCGTTCATGTTCGACCCCGAGAACCTTTTACCCTTGTAGGGCACATCCTCACTGTGTCTTGTACGGATCATGTTGTATTTAAGCATACACTTTGGCATTTCAGTAATCGGTTTTCGGTAGATCCTTTCGAAATTATTTTCTTTAAGATACCTTTAACATTCACACTTATATGCCTTGGTATTGAATTTAGTAAGTAAAAAGGACTTAAGATTCATGAATTGAATACCTAATATATAATTTTTATGAAAACCAATTAAAAACTGATTTTTTTAGATAGACTTTATTAAAACCTAATAATATTTTTCTACATACACTTGTCTTTTCGATTGAACACTAAGCATATGCAGTAATTAAATAACCAAAAATAAATCCCGAATATATGTACATAGATTAACCTTATGTTGTTCTGTGCCGTGAAAACAAAACTGGATATTACTTAATTTCAAATTTATGATTCTGATGTAGACGGAAATTTTCTAAATTATGACAATAACTGGCTTAAATTATTACTTCTGAATATAAGTAGAAATCTTTTATGAGCACATAAATTTTATTGATCGTTATTCTGAGAAGATTCAAAGTTTTTCGATTATCACCACTTGAAGGGACGTAGTTCTAGTAAGGCCCTAACTCTATCCATAATTTCAAGTCGAATAATAATTGCTAACAAATGTATAAACAATTTATTTTTAAAATATATTTGAATATAATTTTAGGAAAAAGTATGTAGATAACACTCTCTTAATAGTTAATACAAATTTTGTGGTATGCTTTAAATTGATTAAAAGATGCACTAGAAACAAACGACCCCCGCCTTTAAATAAGTAGACAAAACTTTTTGAGCAATAATTTTAAATAAAGCCACATTTTAAATTTGGAAGAGGACTATAAAATAATCAAGTCACAATTTATGAGTTTTGTAGAATACTTAAAAATTTCTATGCAGTACCTACTTCGTCATATTTGATTTTTATAACAAACACTTCCTATATTTTTTTATAATTCAACTATTTTATGTATAAATCCGTTCTTATAGTAATCTTGATTTGAACCATACTCTTCATCTCTAAATGTATTATGTGTCTCTGTATATAAAAAATAAGTGCAAAATAATAATTCTTATTCATTTAAAATTAACAAGATGGAAACTAAAGTTTGAAAAAACCAGCAAAATCGTGTAAGTAACTTTATTTTCTTAAGTTAACACCCTATATAAAGCCGAAAACCCCTTCACCAGTTTTAATACATCCTAAATACCTTTTTTATCCCTCTCTGATAATATAATGAATTTTAAATTGCTAAAAACCAAAACTTTTCACAATTCTCAGTAATTTAAAATTTTAATTTCCTGTTTTAAAAATGATTAAAACTTTTACTAATTTCTGTACTTTGAAAGTTTGAAACCCTTTAAAAGAAAGAGGTGATTGAAGACTCATTGGTTTAAATTCGACAGTAATCTTCTAAAGATTTTCTTAGTGAGATACTTATGTTGAGAATTAAATTTTGTGTTATGCGATTTATTCTGTATTACTGTATTACGGCTGATTTGGGACATTCGGAAATGTCGTGGACAAACGCGACCGCGTCTTCTACTGCTGTGCAGAAGGAAGCAGCCGAGAGGAATAAAAATTAATCCGAATCGTCGCTAATTACGTTGAAATTATATTTCAGCTGTTGTCTGCGATGGAATCACCCATAAGAATCGGCCCAACTTTTCGAGCGTACACTTTGCCCCAGATGTCTGGGATAATGGGAGTCCATTTGTCTCGCAAATTTCCCTAAAGCCCAACTTGGCCCTGGAGTCGGAGCCATTTGGGGCGGGCAAAACTTGTCCTGCCCATGGAATCCGACTGTTCTGCGCCCCATTCTACCACCGAAGTCTCGCATATATCTAAGCATATTTTGAGCTTCCAGAGGGACTGACTAAGGCGATTATGCCTGCGGTGGGGCCCTTTTCGCTTGACATCTCGCTGCACCCTTCCAGGGCAGCTCCATGGTCA
Source organism: Machimus atricapillus (assembly GCA_933228815.1). Taxonomy (NCBI): domain Eukaryota; kingdom Metazoa; phylum Arthropoda; class Insecta; order Diptera; family Asilidae; genus Machimus; species Machimus atricapillus. Next base: position 26,560,649 of record OW121787.1, on the reverse strand, counting down.
AAGGACCTCCATTTATCTCCGCCGGCTGTACGAAGCGTTTACTTTCGATTAGTTCAATTTTTATCAATTTCAATTTATCTCTAGTTCATCTGGTTGCTACGAGGAAAGTTTTGCAGTAAAGCCGTCCTTGCGAGAGAGGTCCAGGCGCACCCAAAAGTCCAATAAGCGCTGCACCGTGGTAGAAGAGCTCCTTAAATATCCTCGGATGCCCGGATGAAGTAATTAGGTACTAAGAGGCGAAGTTCTGCCGAATTAAGAATTGAATATTCAGAACTTTTGGCTTTTGAGCCATTCACAGAGCCCCTTTCCGCCCGGAAGTGTTTGACGACTCCAACGACAAACTCGCTCTTGTAGGCCACAGAAACTTGGGGGTCTTGTTTATGTTTGGGCTTTGAGTTACCATCAACAATGGAACTCCTCCTCCTCTTGAAAAAGGTTTAAATTCAGGCCCGAGGAAGTACCACTTTTAATCCGGCCAGAAGGAACGTGCAGGAATGAACTTTATTGCAGTCCTTGCTCCTGGAGTGGTGCAGGCGCTCAAGTGTCCTTCGCTTTCTTAAACATTTTACCCGGAAAATGTTGGCCTAGTAGGCTTCCTCACAGTTAAACTCTAGAAGATTTCATTATCGTAAAGCGTTTAACGAAAATTTAGATACCGAAAATTTATAAGAGCAACTTTCATGTCGCACAAGTTGGTGTAGATATAAACAAAACTTGCCGACATTAAGGGTACACTCCGGTTGCATTCCTGCTGCACTTTCCGATAAACTTCGTCCAACTTTTGAATTAAATTACATTCTAAATGAAGTTCTGCTGTCAACAGAACTTCTTGGAATGACCAAACTTCAATATCTCCGAAAATTTTAATGGCTTTCAATTTTTATTATCAGCGTCAAGTCATCTACCACTTGAATTTTGGAATTTGTTTTCGTTTTACTTCTCTTGACTTTGTCCAGCTCGATTTTTGCTGACCTCAATAAAGGAGTCCAACTATGGCTTAACTCCTGACAGTTTTAAGTACGATTTAATTAGATTTGGACTTTCTACAAAAATTAACGTGCAAAATAGCGAACATTCCTAACCTCAATTTTATCTCCACACTTTCTTTTCTAGAGTTTATTTCAAAGTATAAAATCTAATAATAAGTTATTTTGCTGCCTATGAGCACCCCGAAATTAAACTAAACCAAAAATGCACAATTCGACGGTTTTCAAGACTATTTTTTAAGCTTTTCCTCGGTCTGTTTGGCTTGCTCACGTTTTCTCTCCTTCTTCAGGCCACTACAAAAAATTGTAAGTTACAGTAGGTATACATTAAGTGCACATTCAGTCTATAGTAAAAAAAAAAGATTATTATAAATTTGTTTTCCATAAGTAGTAATTACCTGATAATGAACGTAATGAAGAAAAAGTGTTAAATAATAAAGGTTAATTAACAGACTATTAATTATTTTTACATGTGATTTAAATTATTCATTCAGATATAAAACCTTAAAACCTTGTAGAGTAAAATTATTTGCATTAATTCTTTGGGAAATTATTCTACATAGTTTCACTTTCATAAATCTTTTTGAGAATGGTATATTCCAAATATACTTTGAAATAAAAAGATACAACTGAATAAGATCAAGTAATTGGGAAAGACACGGAAGTGGTCTCCCGAGGCCTATCGCAAATGTTTGCAATAAATAAAAGTTCTCAGACTCAGAAGACACAGTGCGGTTCACCAACATACAATACCACAGAACAGACAAACAATTAGTAGGTGAAGTCATTTATTTTCGTTGTAACGAAGAATACCCAATATCTTAATATTTATAGGTAATAAATTTATACTACTTCGTTTTTTTCTTGTTACACAATTGTATCAGGATTAAGAAAACGAAAAATTTATCTTAGTAAAACTAAAAACATTGTCTTCACAGTAGTAAATTATACTTCAGTCTTATCCATCTGACCATTAAACAAGAGAGTAAATATGGCAGCAAAATGCTCCTACAAAATGACCTTAAAGGAACATTAAGAAAAGAAAAATGGAAAGTTCTCCATTCCATGGCATGAGTAGATATGTAAAATTGTTTTCTCATTCTCGATCCGCATCGAATACACGAACTTTTTAAATCAAAAGTTTATGCTATGAGCTAACAGACTGACGGATATTATTATGTTGTAACAAAAATAAAATATTTCTTGTTACCGAACTATTTTTATTTGAACATCAAGAAGTTGTAGATATGAAACGTCTAAGGATATCTCAATAAATGTTAGAAAGACTGCATTTGAAATGTGTTGATAGCTGGGAGATGCATATATTGTATTATCCAAAGTTGAATAGTTATAATATATAATAAAGTCGACGCATGCATATAAAAATTGCAGGTACCCCTTATTCAACTACAAAACAAGGTTATATTTTTCTAAAAGTAAAAACACATTTATAAAATAGTTTGTGTGACTACAATCGAAAGGGATTTATTTTCAATTCGATTTGTAATTGATTGTACTCTCGAAATAATTAAATTCGCCAAAACAGATGTCTTTTACTTTTTGTCGTTTCTGCAGAGACGATTACTCATTTTAATTTTTTAATTAATAGTGGAGCTTTAATTACCACTAACTATTGCAATTGAAATTTAAAAATATATATAAAATTGAAGTTTCAATTACTTCATTACAATTTCAATACAGATGTATATTGTATAATGGCAATGAAATAATCATTATTAATTACTTATATGGAAATAATTAACTGCCATTATATCTAAAATTACAATTGCGATAATGCTTCAGAAGTCAAAAGGTTATGATAATAATGAAATTTACAAAAGTCTCTTTATACATACATGCATATGTATTTGCATAAAATGGAAGGAGTAAGATAGTTTTTGTATACACATTTTAATTTTCGTTTTTCTTCATAGCCTGGGAAATACCTGATATAATTTTTGAAGAAATAAATTAATTCTGAAGGATAAAAAATCAAAACAAAATAATTATAAATTTATTAGAAGAAAATCTCCTAACTTAGAATTTTACTTTGCGTTTGAAACTTTTTCATTTCCACAAGCCCACCTTGCTTTTCGTGTTGTTCGTTGAACAACGCGCAGGTTGCAATATGTTACCACTTCAATTATTTCCGTGTTAGCGGCAGTGAGTGTGATTTGTTTTGCAACCCCGTATCCCTTTTGCTTTATAGAGACAACGAAAACGTGTTTGCATGAGCGAAAGCGCCACCAATTCACGTTTTGAGAGCGAAATGAAGGGATGGTATATTACACCCAACATCCCTAAGGATTACAGCATATACAAATTCATAATCTACTCAAAATTTCTGACAGCTGACATGCCAGGAATTGCTTTCGTTCAAGCCAACAGGAATTTAGGGACGATTCGCGCGGGGATCCGAAGTTTTTCAAATGCCGAGCGTTTCTTATTTTCGCGCAATGAATTTACAAATTTAAAGTGATGTTGCACGTTATGAATTGTCTCAGCCTCAGGTTGTAATCTTTAGCTGTTCTCTGCATGATTTATTTTTTCAAATCCTTTCACTCATTCTTGGAGTTAGATCTATCCTGGGGATGCTTTTATAATAAAATAGGTGTCTGTCATCCAAAATTATATAAATGAAAAATGAACACGCTTTTCGATCTGTTATTTTATTTATTTAAGAAAGTTGCGGAATGAATAGGTATAGTTAGACCTAGATATACCATTCGTAAACTTCAGGCAACATAAAGAATTTAAATGTTGTAGGATTCATAAATTCGCTGAGGAAAAAGAAGAACTTTGAACTGTTTTAAACATCACAATCAAATAATACATATTGCGTAACGGTTACCCGTTCAACCTTAAATCTAAGAAGGCTAACCCTAAATCTAAGAAGACTATAAAACATTATTAATGGGATCGATTAAGACCTTAAGTTAAGCGAAATTAAGTTAGCAAAATCTTGCGTATACCTTATTACGCATTAAATATAGATATTCTGAATATGAAATGAAACACATCAATGCACTGAACGTGAGAGTCGAGAACAATAAACATAGATATTTCGATATCATCAAACACTTAGCTATTAAAAGCTCAATTTCCACCTATTTAAATAAAAAGCAAAAACAAAAGTTATACTTATTTAGAATCTGTAGTCAAAAGTAGCTTTAAGATTCCTATTCGTAAAGCCGAGAACTTGAGATCATTTCCATTTCTGAGGTCGATCTCACTTTTGCATTCATAAAGTTAGATGCAAAACTTAAAAAAATGAGACTTACATAACTCGAGATTGAGACTAATCTCATTAAAAAAAAAAAACACAATCTCTTGATCTGCAACTTAATTTAACATTCATTATATAAAAATTAATCTTAACTAACTGAGGTTGATCTTACAAGTTTATTTTATGCAAAATAAATATATAGAAATTGAAAAATGGTGCAATTTTACGTTTTCGCGAAAAGAAAATACATATATAATCTATCTCCAAACCTGAGTAAGCTCGATCTCATTATTATAAATACGACCCCTTATTTTTATGCTCTAGAGATTGCAAATTATTTTTCAAAGATGTCAAAAAAAAAAAATGAATCCACTTATTTTTAACTATTTTAACAACTTAAAACAAACGAAAAGGGTTCTAGAAAATTACTTTTTAATATTCCAAAAAGAAAGCTAAAATTCGATGAATCGAATTTTTATAAATCTTCAAGTTTGATTTAATTTTTATTCAAAATGTATACAATATTGGAAATGAAGTTTTCTACTATAGAGTTATAAATGCTCCACAATACTGGAAAAACTTACTTGCGTGTCTTATTCAGAAGAGGTGTTTTAACTAGTCATATTATGGTTGTTCACAACTATTACCTTTCATATTATTTAATATTTATGTATATCTCCCAACCATCCCAATGTATAACGCGTCTAACTCTTGACCGTAAAAATAATTATGGATTTTCTGAAATCATTTTTGCATCCATTCTAGATTTTAATAAATTTTGAATAATATTTAAATTTGGTTTGCCTGGAAAAGTATTTAGAAGTCTTATACCTTATTATAATTATAAAAGCTTAGATTAAGAAAATTGCAGATATTTATAATTATGTATAGATAGTAATATGTATATAAAATCGATTTTAAGTAATTTTATATCATAGTTTTTCTTAAAATAGGAGAACTCATTAAACTCCATAAAATCTAAAAGGTATAATAGTTAATAATCATAAGAGGAAATTGTGTTCGCTAAAGCAAGAATTAACAGCAATTATCAACAATTAGGAAACCAAAATCGCAGTCACGGCATTCCAGTCAATTAGCATGTTCGCCATAAACAATTACATTAAATACACCTTGAGCTGCGGTGAACATGACATGTCAAACAGCGGTCGCACCATTTGCGCCTATACTAACTGAAGTCACCATTTCTCCAGCAAATTTATTTGTCCTACTCCGCAAACATTGCGCATCGGTTCTATTAATTACTGTCTATATGATTACTTTCACATCCGGAAATTCAATCAGGTGCAATTGTTGATCGAATTCGGTCAGGTGTTTGGCGCTCCCGTCAAGTACCTACACAATTAAAACTTTGAAAATTCACAGTCCAAACACGATTGACAAATTATCAGCCATTGTTGTAAGCACACAATGTCCCATTATTATCGAATTACAATATCTAAAATCAATGCCCAGATGCATTCATTAGTATTTCGGTTTTTAAAATTTGTCAGTTGCTATTAATTTAACGCCACAAAAAGTATCGGCAACAAGCTCCATTTTATGGTAATGAGTTTACAAAACCTGACAATTAGGTGCCTTATCGTAAAATTGGTTTTACATATGTGGTCTACGTTTAATTATGATGTTAAACAATCAATATCCAATTTGAATACTGGTAAAGGAGCAAAGCAAGGACCCTTTCGGAGAAGCGCTGACTGGAAATTTGTTTGAATAAATGAATATGGTCGAGCTAAATATAGGTCCACTTTTTGTAATTTAGGTAGGTCCCTAAATACAGGGGATAAATATTATCTGGGACTGATGCCTGCATGTATGTAGTAAATTGTGAAAGCGAATAAAATAGTCGAGTTCGGTAGTAATTAAATCCAACATAATATGAGATGTGTGCCTCGATTCGTCGTGAATGCATGCAAAATTTATTTGATGTTTGCTTACTATGGCAATATATGGTTTCAAATTTTATGGGTGCAGCAATTTGTTTGTTTTTAGACCATTAAATTATACAGAGCATACCGTGTTTTATTTCAAACAAAATGCGTATAAATTATAAACTGAAAGATTAATCCATTTCGATACTCCATACAGAATTAAGCCCCGCTGCTTCGCATATTGTTTTACTAGAGATTAACGTAAATAATGCAGAAGGACCCCGATTTACTTTACAAAAGCAGTTGAGCTGTAAATGTTGTGAACAATATTTGTAAAAGAAACGACAAACGTTCCAACTGAATTATTTATTCAACATAAAAACAAAAAGTAGCAGACATAAATCGGAGCTGCATAGAAATTTTATTAGGCAAATAAAATTTCCTTGTTTGTCATTCACAGCAAACAACACTTAATCTAACATAAAAAAGAAAGAGTTTTAACATGCTGAACGTATATGGGGTTATTTTTACCCAAAAATATAGTTTTCCACCACAACTTTAGGAGACGTAGGAATTCCCTCCATTTCAGTTGTTTATATATGTGAAAACATTTTTCGACATACTCCTTCACTTCAGTTTATAAACAAACCTTCCAACGCAGAAGTTTGAAATTTTGAAACCTCTGGCTACGATTTAAAATAAAAATAAAATTACCCTGCATTGCATGCTTCATGTGCATATTCATATACATATGTACACATATGTACATGCAAATAAGTGCAATAATTACAATGTAACTTATTATTTATAAGTGTTTTTACCTGAATAAATAATATTTGGCGTTGATTAATTTTCACTTTATGACCACTTTTAATCAACTTGGCACTTTTCACTTTTGTGAAAATCTTTATTCAACCTGTCTTTTTTTGTATTATGAGATCTTTTTTATTTTCTTTCTATCTAGTCAGTCTGGTACAAAAGTTTTTATAACTAAGCCGTAGATTTTTTCATTTCTTGTGGAAATTAGTAGAATATATGTAAATCGAATCAAACTATTTCGTTGTTTCCTCTTTTGTACAATGTACATACATACATATGTAGTTTAATTAATTCCTAAATTCATCTGAAGTTTAAAATATCATTTAAATAGATGAGGAGAATATGACCTCTATGCTCTATAGCTCTGAACTAGAAAACAAAGCAAAAAACTCATAATATAAAAAGTTAAAAAAAGCCACAATTATAAGTCTACATACATAAGAAACACGCGAAAGGTTGTTATTTAATATGAAAATGATAGTGTTGTATTAGTTGATATGTTTTTATTTTTATAATATTCTTCATATATCCATTTAGATTACGAACTAGAATAACTATAACGGTTGTTTTTCGAGTTGAAATGATTGTTATTTAAATTTGAATTAGTTGTATTTGGAATGCGATATACCTAGCTGTTTTTTACGTTGAAGTTTAAATGCTTGCACATTTGAATTTGAAAAAGTTTCAAAATATTTTAAAAAGTTGGCCTTAGTTTTGGTTTCGCTGAAATTGTTGTAAGTATGTAAGTATGTAAGTATGTAAGAATGTATATGCTTATTTTCATTAAAATAGACGTACCTCACTAAAATATACACATAATATTGATTTGATACACAGTGATGGAGAAAATAATATAGGTACAAAAGCTAAACATACAAAATTTGATGTGAGAGTCCCTTCAATGGAAGTACCTACATACATATAGAACGTTGAGTATATACATATATATATACATAAATATGTTGTTATTTACATTTTATTGTGAACTTATAAAGGTAAGTTTGTTATTTTTTATTTTAATTTGTACTTAGTATTTCTTCCGCCAGTGTATGTATGGTATGTAATATGCATGCCTACATGTATACATATGTACCTACATTATTTTAAAAAACATGTTGAGAAGAGTTGCCGTTCCAAATTGATAATATAATTGTTTCATTACGTAATGTATGTATATGACTACGTCGCCAGCAATACAAAAATACTTCATTTGTGAAAGTAGGTGTACCTACTCAGTTCAACTATACATATAAAATGGTTCTAATGAACAATCATCCAATTATACAAATACATTTTTGCATAGGTAAGTAAAAATAAAATAAACGTGGATGAAATATATAGAAATACATATATAAAAGACCTCAATTTTCACGTACATACATTATGATCAAAAAATCATAATACTATACTAAGCCCTAGGAGTAAAGTTGGTAGTTGTATATGTATATATGTATGTAGTTATAAAGTCCTTCGTCCCATAAAAGGACCGAAAAGAACGAAAGAAATAATAGAGATAATGAGGAAATCTTCATAAAACCCCACTACGAGGCGCCCAAAGCCATGCAATGAAGCAACTTCAGAACTTAAAGTTTCTAAACTATTCTCGAAGATAAATATCGACCCCTGCCCGAGATCTATAGATAAAATGTTTAAGCAAATTTGCTCAGAGCACGTTTCCCGATCATTAAGGCGATTCGCATCCAAGCCAAGAATAAGAGGCTGCAAGAAATCAAAAGTACCCTTAATGGCCGAAAAGTTTTTAATTTATTACCACCCCCGACACAGACGTCTCTCGTAGAAAATGCAAAATTCCATGAAAAAGAAGACTTTAATCAGCGGCAGGTCGCCAATCGATAATAAATTCAAATTGAACGCCACACGGGGACGAGGCCTAGTTTCATAATCAACGATATGCTCGGTGTTGGCGTTGGTGGAGGAAATTAAAAATTTTTCCCAGGTGCTATCGGACAGCTCGTAATCGAACTGGCTGATTTGCCCCCGCAGGAAGCAACTACACCACCCACATAATACATAAAAATATTTGTACATGACACTTTTTATCGGTAGCGGACAAAAATTAGAAAGAAAATTAACATAGTTATCCCTGTCGCCGTGTCGACCCCTGGTGCGCAGTAAGGCAACTTTTGATTTGTTTTCCAAGCAATAATTCACCGGCATTTTTCCAGTCCGCTCACGTGAAAAATTTAATTACCCAAAAAAGAGAAGGAAGAAAAGAAATTGCACAGATGATTTGGGCAATGTCATTTAGCCAGCCAGTCAAGCGTTATAACGATTCCGAGGCGTTTTGCGTATTTAATAGGCGTTTGTTGCGCCCTGCCTGAGGGGGGGAGTTCTGGTCCCAACGCGGCTCGGATGGTTGTTTTTAAAAGATGGATACGATTCCCGAGGGTGATTTTTTTTCTTGTTTATGATAATTTTTGCTGTAGTCAAAATTGGACGGAATTAGCTAGCCCTTAAGACAGATGCCTGTAAAATATTGCCGACCTAAATTGCTTAGCTGATAGCGATGGAAGGTCTTAAAGCCACATTCTATGAGAAGTTTTTCAGTCCTTTGGGTACAATTTCCTAATTATTTACGATTTCAGTCAGGTCGAGCGTAATTAGATGAAATCCATTTACCTATCTATAATTCAACGAAAATTAGCAGGAGATTGGCGAGTGAGTTGTTCCACGTTCGGGTTAAAAATAAACCCTCCGGCCTCTCTCCAAACATTGACGAAAAAAACAAGCTGCCAAAGGTTAGAAACAGGAAAACACCGAATAATCTTACAAAAAATGCTGAAAAGCAGGAACCGAAATTTTGAATATTGGGATATTACAATACCTTTTGTCTTTTGACTATATACAGTATACATATATACAGAACATTGTAGATTTGGCAGGTAGCGAAAAAAATATTCTAATTTCAAGTATTTTACGGAATATTTAGCATAAATTTATACTTGTTCTGCGAACACAACAACATTAAAATATTGACTTTTGACGTTATTTTTATTTTACACTTTAAGACTGCTTCCTATTTTCCAAAGAAGCAAACAAGATTATGTATATTGATATTGGACACAAATTTCCAAATAGGAAATGAAAATATGAGATATGTGTTATTTCAGTAACCTGACCTTTGCTTAATTTGCTTCCCGTATTACAAGATTAATTTAAAAAATTGAAAAAATGCATATACATATATTTGCGAACTAATAGTCATCACTTTAAAGAAGAATCAAAGAGTTTTTGCATTTTATTTTCCCAATACCTTTAGGTACTTTATGTACCACCCCAATAATGTGTATAAAACTGCTTACCTTTAAGCTAAGTTTTCAATTCCTTATGCATGTTAAAACAACTGGGTGAATATTTAGTTAATCCGTGGAACGTTCATACTGAAAATAAAGGAAATAAATTTTCATTATCAATTAATTGTATTAGCTTTAAGGATTAAGAATTACAAATATGAGTTTAGTTAATTTGAAAAATATTTACAACTTGTTGTACAACCTATAAGCGTACATATATACTTTATAGTTGTGATTACATATATAGGTACATACTTATATTTATTAAATTATTGTTCCGTAACCAATATATTGAATTACTGTATTTAGCAACTATATTTTACATCCAGTTTTATTCAGTTCTTTCAGAAGCTTTCTTGACGTATACTATCACTGGAATATCATTGCATAATAAATACATTACATCGACCACCCTGTAGAATAATTAAAATTAGCAAGACAAATGTAGGGTGCATTCATGTTCGATGATATCTCCGTTTTGCAATTCAAATTGAATGCAAGCTTACTTATCATAAATGCTCTCAACATATAGATTGCGCCAGTATCTATCTACTGTGAAAGCATCTTTCCAACACATGCACATATATACAAAGGAATAATTAACTAAGAGGTATTATAGCAGTGCTGAATGCTATTGTATGCAAAACGGAAGTGTCTGGGATTTTGCTCTGGGATCTTTATGCTTTCCCCTGTGATGTCATTTTTATTTAATGTGAGCTGCACTGTACCCCCTAATGCGCTTAATTGAGTGATAGCCTACATAGAATATGATGTAAAGTTCTATTTATTTAGCATCTCTGAGATAAGATTTGTTGGAACAAATATATGTACGTTTCATAAAAAGGAGCACATATTGAGACATGTATACATGTATACATAAACAGTATAAAATGTTTAGTTCATTTAAAGCAGGAAAAATATACCTAACGTTAATATGAACTTAGCAAAGAATGTACAATAAAGCATAATATAGTAGTTAAGAAATTAGATTCAACAACATTTGATTATTTTTAGATTGACAAACTTGAAAAATGTTCAGTTCTATACAAAGGTTTTTTACAACTGTAGATATAAATTGGGTAGACTTTGACCAAAATTGTTTAATTTCTTATTATCTACATATTATGATCTAAAAGTCTAAGAGATAAGGATTATTTAAATATTAACGATTATTTAAATATTTAGTTAATTTATAACAATCAACCAGTCCAATTTTATATATTTTTTTAAAGAATAAGTTCCCACACATCTGAATTTATAACAACAGTCCTTAAAAACCCGATAAATACCTACTTTATGCATTTCTACTGATGATAAAAAAATTAAAGGAATAGTTTTAGTTAGCTGGTCGTTAACATTTAATTTTTGAAATTATACCTGTATAAATAAACGTATCAAATATTAATTCAATTACCTTGGAAATCTTCAAATAGTTATTATCATGTAAACTCAACTTACTTCTCCGGAAAATTAATTCGCTTTACCCATTATTTTAGTTTGCTTAACCTAATTTAATTCTCTCAAATCTAATCTGGGCCTTATATAAATATGAAATTCGTATTTTCGTCTGATATGAATTTCCTACTCTATGAGAAAATTTAATCGTTTAATTATAGGTAGAAAACGTAACTTGGTGATTGGATTTAGAAAAATTTCATAAAGTATAAATTTTGAAAAAATCGATTCAATTGTTTTGATTATATTATACAAAAATTCAATGAAATCAGATTGACCTACTATTTAGTAAATATGTAAGGGTCGGGGCATGTTTTAAAGTTGGACCTTGATCTGTCGCGTATATTATGGATAATAAAATTGTTTTTAAATCCTTCTTTAAAATTATTGAGACAAATGAGTTCAGGTATGAATTTATTCTTTCGTGTTTTAAAAATATAAAATTGTTACGGTTTTATTTACATACATACATATATTGATATTTTGAATCCCATCCGTACTGGACCGATTTTTGTCAATTGTGGAATTTATTATTTCTGGATTCTATCGATTTATCCTGAATGGGGTTGGTCAATGTGGACTTTTTTTCTAACTTCGACCATTGCTGAAATCTGTTTTATCTAGACTTTTCCCTTTTGCCTGTATAGGATTGCGTAAACTTTGAAGGATAAAAGGATGACTTGATAGTATATGTACAATGTACATATATCGATATGCGAAATCTTTCATCACTGTTATAAATTCTGCTCTGATTTCAGCCGCTGTAGTCTTAATTTGGTCTATAGTTCTAATAATGTTACGCATAAGATAGAGAATTTCCATCGTTTGTCTTAATAGTCTTCATATACTACGAACGTTTTCGTTTAAGAAATGGTTAAGAGAATCGAAATATGTGTCTTTTCGAGGGTACTAACTCGCCAACAGTGCGACAAGGGCTATGAATGTCGCGAAAGAATCGGCGCTTCATTGTTTGCTTTTACTTCCACGTCATTGGCAAGAAATGATATCATCAATGGTGGGAATTGTGGGCGATTACGTTCACTGTGAGCCACCCAAAATAGTTCCGATAAAACGTATTTTGTACATCTGATCCCCCGATACCACGTAAGAAGCAAGCTGCATTCAGCAATAATCCATAACGATATAAGACGAAAGAAATCGATTTATAGCGACAATCTTTATTAGTTTTCCACCCTGGCAAAGCGCCGTAGAGCAGCCTCGACACGGACCTAGATTTTCGGTGGTTGGGGATGTCCCAAAGAAGTTCAGTTACTGGATGATGTCCACATAAATAGGTATATCCGTCCGCATCCGACACATGTGATGACCCGGGTGAGGGCGGACCGCGTACAGCCAAAATGATTCTTTCTGTCCGGGGATGATGGCACCGATAAAAAGGACCCGAAACTTCAGCATAAACATGCCCGGAGAAGCAGCGGCACATCATCAATCAAAAACTCGATAATTTCGGATGGGGCCCCAAATCGATCGAACACATGTTACAGTGGATGTTGAAATTTATTAGACACCAAGTCAAGAGCGAATCGAGTCTCAAGTGGAATAAGCAGGTCTGCGTCGTCTCGGGTTCCACATTGTATCTATACATAACTAGATTCGTCTTCGTCTAATGGTCTGTAAATTTGTCCTTGATTGATTTTTTGATAAGATATAAATTCTCAATGCATTGAAAAGTGAAGCTACGAGGGAATAGTAGGCGTTTCAATTCATAAAATTGGCCCATTTTAATTTTGAATCGGCCCGTGCGATTCACCGTCTAGGAGCAATTTTTGATTTTTTCAAGTTTTAATTAAAACCAAACTCCCTACATCGCGAAGTAAATGTTTTAATACTTTACCATCATCAATAAAATGATTGTTATTTAGAATTCATAAATGAGATTCAATAAACGTAATTTTCACTCAAAACATCTACTTATTCCAAAATACATAAGTTATAATTATATTTCAATGCCTTTATTCATTTTCTAGGCGGAATTTCCTAGTTCAAATTAACCAAAATAATCAAACCCATGCCTCAAGTTTCACTTCATCGATTTTAGTTTCGGAATCATATTATAATATATATTTTTAAGGGATCGGTAGCCCGGTAAAAAAACAAATAAGACTGAAAATTGAATTTTGGACGGAATCCAATGTGAATTAAAGCGGAAACTAAATTTGAGCTCAAAATTTAAGCTTGTTTTCCACTCGAATTCTGCCCACATTTTTCAGCCTTACATTACTCTACCCATATCGAAAGGATCGAATCTATTTACTTGTTTGTCTATTCCATCTTATGACACCAGATTACGAAGATAAGAACAAAGACGCTTCTGTGGGCGTGTTCGTTTTACTAAGGACACCCTAAAATTTATTTAAATATCTTAAACTCTTAGGTCTTATCATGTTTCATTTTTAAATATGCCTAAACAAAATTTACACTATTTTTTTAACAATGGTTATAATAACTTTTTGGTTGGTCATTCCATTTACTTTTTTAATCAACATTGTGATTTTTTTAATCTACATGACAATAGGATTTAGAAACATTATAATTGCGTCAGTCATGAATAAAGTAGGTACATATAATTAGTTTGTATTATTATATTTGCTACATTTATGTATATATACCTATGCTCATAATAGGTCTGTATGGTAACTTTTGGGTAAAATTTTCTTGGATAAAAATCTAGTAAAAACTTTCGTATGGTAGTAAGTGGGGATAAACATGAAAAGTTACCAGACGACTTCTGGTAAACTCTAAAAGGCTTGCATAAGCTGTCAAAAATGAAGATGACTCAGGAACAACTTGCGTTATTTAATTATTTAGAGAATTATTTCAATTCATTAACTTACCTATTACCACAACTAAAATCCAAAAACACAACCGAAAACACACGCAATTTTGATTTTGTCCAAATTTACCCGAGTTCTGTGGCATGGGTAAAATTTGGTTAAATCTAGTAAAAAGGGAAATGCTGTCACGAGCTCAATTTTTTCCCTCCTTGGAGTTAGCAGTGAATCAATAAATAAACAAATAAAATCGTGGTGAAATAATACTTCGAATAGTTTCGAACACGAGATTAAACTTTTCTATTATGTACACATACATACATATAACTACTCATCTCTAATATTGAAACATAGCAATCAAACTCAATTCAAATCTACGTATGAATGATACATGTTCAATGAATTATGCCGGATGATTTTGAGAGTGAAGTTCACCTAATTAAATCAGTATCACACTGCACTCTGCGATTCAGTGTCTATTGATTATGCTTAGTCGCCTCCTAGTCATAAATTATTATAATTTGCCGCAAATGAAATTTCTTTGCACGCCCGAATCAGTAATATCATTTCCAGGACTAACCCGGACAGAATCGTTAATCAGTCCACCCATCCTCCACCTCATTTCAATTAAAATCAATTCACAAACAATACCGCCGCAGGGTACAGAGCCGGCACTCACAATAAAACACTAATGATCCAGACTGTGGCTAAATCGCCTGAATATCGAATGAGCCTTTTATAAATTCCTGAAGGACTTAAAGGTTGATTGCGGGAAAACGCCGAGCCCAGATCTATATGCAAATCCGTATTCGGCGTTCAATGAGAATTTCTGCGAAATCGTTAATTCGGTCGCATACCGGCTCATTGCCTAAACCGTCATTTTCGAGGAAACCGGCATACTTAATGATAATTTAAATTTTATTGACGGGCTACGCCTTAAATAATACACTCAAATCTAATCCTTGAAGGAGTCAAGTGTGCTCCTTGGTATATAAAGAGTTTGCCAGCGAGGATCAGCACTTCGGGTGACTACCTGAGCAGCAGCCTGATCGTGGGTGGCTTGTAATTATGACGAGCTAGGGATTTAGGAGTTATGCTGGCAAGGCTCCTGGGGATTTAGTTCGTTATTTATCAGGAGGTCCTGAAGCGTCCTCAAAGTTATGCATAAGACGAAGTTTCCACGCGCATTTTTCTTCCATGAGAAAGTTCTTCGTTTTAACGAGGCTTAGCCGTGAAATTGAAAATTCGCGCATTCCTATTGGTGAAAACAATTCCAGGGAAACGTTCTAACAATGCACCCGACCAAAGGGGAACTGGATATTTATGCCTTCTTATTTAAACTTTTCCGGGCTTGGTTACCTCGTTGCCGCCACCACCACCGCCGCCGCAACCAAGAAACGAGTACGGGTTGCGAAAAATGTATGCTATTTTGTATCGGTGCCAAAAAAAAAGAAGGAAGGCAGGCGGAACAGAACTTTCCGAATCCCTGGGATTCAATAAATTCCCCTTTTTGGTAAGTAGCCGGGAATAACAAACCCATAACTTACAGCTGTTTACCACAAGGTAATAGGATTTCCAGTAACTGAATAACTTTTCGGCCATACCCAAGACTTTGGGTAGAAAAAGAGAGTGTGAAAAACTTTAAAGGCGTAACTTTTCCTCGGCTAGGATTTTGGTCAGTCTCCGGAAGGTCTATTCATTATGCCAAAAGAACCTAAGTTCCCTTCAAAGGGAAACATCGTCTATATTTTTGGAAAGTCCTCGAAACTTTCCGGTATCTGTGCGAGAGGTCCTGCACTAGACAGACCGGGATAATCGCCCTGTCAAAGTGGCCAGCATAAAACGGCTCAGCCAATCTGAATGCCGGCAAATCTTCAATTACTGCCGGTCATCTGGGGGCACAGGAGCAAACTTAATTAGCCCTTTCTGCTCCTATTAACTCTGGCGTACCCTGCTGGGCCGGGATGCGACATCTCCGTCGCATAGACGTCCCGATGACTTGAAATTATCAGAATTAGAGTAAAGCTGATGTGTCCAGCGGCAAGGATAGGGCACACACGCTGCCCAGAACAGAATGACTATTCGGATGCTGCTGAATGGACCGCCCACATTCCCTCCTTTATTGTGCGAATATTCCCAACCATGGGGAGGACATGGGATTCTTGACGTTTTTGCCTATCTCTGGGTATCTTTCTTTCTCAGTTTGATCAAATTTGTCATGAGCTGAAGGATTGACATGAAACGGTCAACAAAAGCTGCTAAAGTTACATGTCGGAAGACCTCGGGCCAATATCCTGTCCTTTTATCGCCCATCTAGCGTCGGATGGGAGCACAAGGAAAATTAGTCAACCAGCACGAGTTTTGAGCGCAATCAATCAACTTGGAAATCTCTTTTCGTTTTCGGTATTCTTCAAAAATTTTGCTAACAACGGCTAGAGCAGAGAGTGCAAAAATCGGTAATCAATGGTACCAAAATCTAGATGGATGGGGGATTAAAAGGCCCCTCAAGCGGATGGCAACAGTATTTTCCCATGGCATGGCAATCACTGAATGTGGTTAGCTTCTTTGGTTACTGGAAGATGCTTTGTTAAGTCCGAGGTTTTGTGCTTTATTATGTACTCTTCTGCTCTGCTCACATATTGATCCCTTCAATGAAATGAGGTACTCTTTTCGGATTTGCTGTTATTAATGGTTTTAAATAACTTTAGAGGGGTACCTAACTTTCTATCGGGCTAAGCCACAACGGATTAAGAAAGAATTTTTAAAGACAACAACAAAAGATTAATTGAATCAGTAATTTCTAAAACCCCATCATCTTACAATATAAGAATATTAATCAAATAAAAAAATCTTCTACCTGAAAATTTAATGCTTAAATAATTCTAAGATATACCAAAACTTTAAAATTTAAGATTTTCCTAACTAAAATATCTATTCCAACATAACCCAATCAATTCTTTTTATTATTGCAACCACTGCTTGTAAGAGCCCCATTACAAACTCAAATTCTCAAATCGCAGTTGCAATAACCATTTTATCACGGATATCGCAGATAAACAATAACGAAATCAAAATCCATTCCTTTGACAAATTGTTCCCCCAATGATTCTTATTGACAAAAAAAATAAGCCCCACATTGCTTTAATAAAATGCATACAAAGTCTTATCCAAGCAGTATACACAAAAATATAAATGAAAACAAAACTTAAGCCTTGAAAAGGATTTAATTATTATTCAAAAAGCTATAGTTTTAGTAGCTTTTTCTCAAAGTGTTGAAGCACTTAGGTAGTTACGAAACACCGTAATTCGACGAGTTCACTTTTTAATATACATATGTATGTATGTAATCAGTGGTTATCTAAGCTAAAATTTGAAAATTTATCTTCTGACAAATGATTTAGATAATTTTTACATAATTATTTCCAGTTTATATTAGTAGTATCAGTATGCAATCATTATTCAAAAACAACTTCACAAAGCTGAGGATTTAAAAAATACTGATCCAATTCAAAACGTTATTATATTTATTATTATTTTAATAAGAGAATGTACTAAAAAATAACATAAGTATGATATGTATGTATGTCTAGAACTAGAACTAGAACTAGAGGAGGCACCTTAGTTTTTTTAGAAAACACAAAACATCTGGAACTTGAATTTATTCCTGATTTTGCTATAATAAGCTTTACTCAAGGAAATTATTAATTAAGTTTTATTGATTGATTAATGAACTGTGACAAAATTCCTCTTGGACATGTAATTTTCCTACTCATTATATCTATCTGCTTATTTTTCAATTTTCTATAATGTAACACTGTGATCCAAAAACAATATTATTTCATATTATTGACAAATGCTTGATTGCTTTTACAAAATTTAAATATTGATTTTAAACATAAAATATTATAATGTTTCAGTTAAATATAATAATAATAACTATAGTTATGCTAAAAGCAGCTAGTTTTTAAAATCTTTAACGTAAATTTAATTACAATTTGAAAAAGGTTTCCCTTTTATTTGACAACAGACCCAAAATTAAGAATTATCCATGACGATAACGATCAACAAAATGAATTCTATATTAGCTAATAAAGTGCGAATTAACAGAAAAACTCGTTTATAATTTTCGTCTGAAAAGGCCAATTCCTCCTCTTGCTTCCCTAACATTAATGGGTACATTTTGGATTAATTTATGAATAATTATGTATGAATATTAATCCTAAAGCGCTTTTCAAATCACACCATCTCACAGAGTTAAGTAAAAGAGGAAAATAAACACCATTTGCCTTTAAAAATATGAGTGATTACCATTACCCGACCTAATCAATTCTGAAGAGATACCTTTTAAGGGATTAAAATCCCTCCAGTGGGGTATACATATCTCGTTAAAAGTCTTTTGGCAATTGACCCTTCTTAAAATCAGAAAAACGTCATTTTGGAGCCTTTTCGGCCAAAGAGAATATTTCCATTTGTATTCATTTGACTTGACAAATTCCTTAGCATAATTTAATTTTAATCCGTCCTGTTGAGGTGACAGGCCGCCAATGTAAAATAAATGCATTCCTTGTTTCCTGAGAAGGATACTAGGTTCATTGCGATCTGATTATGTGTATTTTTGAAAACGGTCAGCTGTGATAAATTATGCTTATGAAAGAATCGGCTTAAAGGATTACACGTTTAACCCTTTTCATGTTTCTTCCCAACTCAAAGGAGCAAGAGTGGGGGATGCGAAGTTAAGGTATTGTTTCAACCAAAAACCCTTATTATGCCCTACTTATTATAAAACTTTTAGATTGAATAACATTTAGTTCCCTGCGAGTTTGTAAGAAGCCATCAGCACTTTTTAAACTTGTTATGAAAGTTGACTAAAACTCCACGCGGATTCATAGCAGGGTCGCATGATTAGCTAGCAAGTTGGAAAAACGATACACGTATCGCCTCCAGAAATGAATTATGAAAAGCGAAGATAAATGCAAATTTTCCTGAAGCCGTCACTTCGGAATTTTCACAAAAAAGCGATTTAATACAATCCATTTTCTGGGCATCCTTTCTGTATTAAGGACCGCTCGAGTGCTTCATCGGAAGCAGTTCCAGCAGCTGTAGGGTGCAAGAACTAGGGGCAAAAAATGCGAAATTTATTCATCACCAAGATAACCCCGCATAGTTATAGCTGCAGTTCGTTCATCTGTGGTCGAGGATCGGGAAAAAAGAAAACTGGACGGATTCAAACCGGAAATAATGAAAAATTGATTCGAACAGCAACTCTTAGTTCTCACCTAGATAAATTTCTAATGCAATTTTGATCTAGACATACTGCACGTCTTGGGAGCTGACTTGCATCCCCAATTCCTTAAGGCATCCTTTTACCAAGACTCAGGACTCGTCTCGTTTCCAACTTCGGCCAGAATCTTCCTTGGCGCCCCACCCGCACTCGAAGTAGTTCCTTCCAGGAGCTCCTCCTCCGGAACAAATTGATTAGGGGCTTCGAAGATGGATAGCGCTAAGAAATGATTTCAGATTGGTGGCGCTTTCATTTGTTTCCGACCATTCATTATTCTTCCTCACAGTGTTGTCACCGTTGGTAACTAACTATTTGTCATTATTATTTACATTAGGCCACTTAGCAATCTACGTCCGCATAGGACCCTTGATTTCTAGGCGGTTTCTTCCACTTTCTTAAGACACAGCGTCACACAATCTTAAATGGATTCTTTGTGCGGACCCTACTAAAATTTCATCGTTTCTCAACGTCACAAAAAAATAAAACATTAAACACAAATATTTTCCCAGAGATCCTGTGAGAGCTAATTTTGAAGAAGATTTAAGAACTGCAGCCTTAATGATGATTACCGAGGTTCATAAAAAGTTTAAAGCATTTTTACCACCGTCGTCTCGTCGCGTTGAGGCGCCCTAAAGGTGGACAGGAGTCATGGCTTAACGTAATTACCGACGGATTTTTATTTTTTTTTATTTTACGACAATTGCTACCAAGTGAGCTATCGTTGGCCACCTCCAAGTCGTGTCAGGGCAATTTCACATTTTGTTGATCCATGACGCGCGATAATTAGGTGGAAAGGTAATTGCTGCTTTATTCAAGTCAATTAAAAAGCATCCATCGTTAATTGTCTGGAAACATATTTTGGCCGCGTGGCACTTTATATTCGAGTTTTTAGTGCCGAGGACGGATTTTGTTTGATTTTAATTAATTTTTACTTTAAGAGAGACAAGATGGATAAAAACTGATTATAAACCCATGCTAAGTATGTATATGACCTACTCAGTTATAAAAATCAGTTCGTGGAAATATTTTAAGAAATTCAAATGAAAAATGTTATCTAGGTACACACAATTAAATGATGGATGCGGAAAAAAAACGTTTTGTTGGTTTACCTTCAAAAAATTAACATACATTGTAAGGATGACACACTCTATTGATTTTGCCATCCACCTTTGCGTTGCAGAAATAATGGAATAAAAAGCAATTTTTGCAAAGTCAGTCTTGTCTTTCACATCGACCAATAGTCGAAAAGGAAGGAAATAAGAAGATTACTTCAAAACTACAAGTTCAGTTAAAAAAGTTAATTATTTTCCTCTATATTTTTTTTCTTGTTTACTTAGTGTCTAATTAAACGGTATAAGTAGCTTTAATCGTTTTACTTACCTACAAGATACTTGCCAAATACGAATAAATAAATTATACAAAATATTTGGGTATGAACGTCGGAACGTCTACTATACCAACTGGGATGTGGCATAAAAGCCCTTTAGTCGTAGTGCCCACCACCACCCAAAAATAATAACAATAATAGTAAACCAAAAGCTAACTAATTTGATCATTTGGCAAATGAGTTTTAACCAAACAAAAATCCCTATATTGACCTATTCGTAAATAAGTTTGATCTAAACGCAAATGCATTTAACCCATTTACGAATAATTTAGCTACGAAAGAGAATAAATTTAATATTTTAACAATTTGAAGGTACCTATATTAAGATTACGCACATGTGTTTCTTTCAAATATATTTGTGTTTGGTTTAAACTCATTTGCTAAAGGATCAAATTGATTTTGCTTTTGGATTAGATATTATTATTATTTTTGGGTAATCAATGACCGAATGCTATATTAAAAACAAAAACTTAAAACTGAAAAATCACATAGCTGATGAGTTTATGAAATGTTTAGCACTCACAAATGTGACAGAAAATAATAACAGAAATAACTGTCTTCAAAAATATGCATTTTACTTCTGTTGTTTCTGAAATAATCGGTTCAATTGTAGTCTTTTACTGATTTACATATTAATTTACTTATTAATATGCAGGATTTAGTAAGCACTACGCACATAAGAATGTATGTAAGCATATAAAGGGAAAACTAGGTAAGTATACCTTCTTTTTATTTCAAATTATAGTAATAAGTTAGATACTATTTAAAAATAGATCCTAACTACGAAAGAAACTAATAACGACTTATAACACAACTTAAATCTCTCTCGTATGTATGCATGCATGCAAAAAAGCAAATTTATTTTCACTTCTGCTCTACCTCACTTCAATAAAAGAGTTTATATTATTCAGCAATTTTTTTCCCAAATTCCAGGAAAAACCGACCGAATATTAATATGAATCCTGAAAAATCCCCCACTGATTGTGAAATATGTGCACCACAATCGAAAATTAAAATAACTTAACTGAAAGCAATTTAAATACAGAATTTATGCCTCACCTGCCAGG
Organism: Machimus atricapillus; assembly: GCA_933228815.1. Classification (NCBI taxonomy): domain Eukaryota; kingdom Metazoa; phylum Arthropoda; class Insecta; order Diptera; family Asilidae; genus Machimus; species Machimus atricapillus. The sequence continues at coordinate 26,538,433 of OW121787.1, read as the reverse complement.
AAATCCAATTAAAAGAGTTAATTTAAATATTCAATAAACGCGCATTACTGCCACAAAAGGACACACCACAGCCCAATCAGCTTCGTACAGAAAATAATTCGATTTTGTCAAATTCAATCAATCAGCCAGGAACACTCGACGTATTTTCCTAAAATTTTGTTATAATTAAACTGAAAAGAGCCCACCCGCCACTGCCAGAGTAACAAGTCCATTTAAACTTCAGATTCATTTGGAGTTTTTGATGATGATGTTGAAGACGACGACGGTAAGGCGGCGAGAAGAAAATTGTCTGGAGCCTTTTAAGTTGATCGATTTATAAGGCGGCGAAAAGTCAAATTCGTAATTAATTTTCAAAGAGTTGGTGGAAAATTAAAGTAATCATCATCCGCAGCTCAGAGACCGCATAGCGTCGTCTAGCCGACGAAGTGGTCTCTGGTAATTTTCGTGTTTTAACATTGTTCGTAGTGATTATTTATTACAAAATTAATCATTTACCCTGAAATATGTATATATTCAGAAGATTGATGGCCGCCAGCTTTTCCAAAACCCTGAAAAACAGCGGTTTTTGAAATGTGGTTGGATAGGGAAAATTTTCAGGGTTTTTTAAAGAGTACTTGAATTAACGGCCTCAGACGACTTTTGAAGAACCCTCAAAAGTGAAAATTTAAGTAGAACTTATGACTTAAGAGTTTTCGGCAGCATGATGCCCTTCACAGTTTGAGGCCTCGACTATAAATTCATAATGTTCTGATTCGATTCACTGAACTGAATCGATCCATACAGGACCAGCCACTCACACATATTTTAATAACACGATTAGGGGGTCGATTAAAGCAATTGCTATGCCATAATATGCTCATTAATGTCCCTCGGCTTCTAAGCCATAGAGGCAAAATGTAATGGGCTATTAAGGTAAGCATGTCATATTTCCCAACTTATTTGCGCCCACCCACTTACCGCAAATTGCTTTAATTGAGAAATATTTCAAAATTACCTTTCGTATAGAAATTTACTACAAAGCGCACATAAAATGTAAATTCGGGCGATAACCCACTTTCTGCCCGTTGTTAGTCACAGCGCAGATACAACGACCCGATCAAGTAAAATTTTTCACTTTTTTCTTTTTTATTGTAAAAGTGTCAAGAAATGAGAGTATGTATAAATTAAGATGCTTATCGCAAGCCAAGAATTTCAAAGGAAAGCAATTACAGTCATTAAAAGGGAAATTTCTTGCAATTACTCCTGCATAAGATATTAGCAGAAAATATCCGTGTAACCCTGGAAACTGGGTTAACCTGAAAGGTGACCCAGTTTCGGAAGCTGTTCGCAGCATGGAAGCATAACAATAATACGGCAGAGGATAAAATATCGATTGGCGGAATTGTTTGTAACGATGAGAATTCGCAGCCAATTCTGGTACACGAGGGGGATGCTGTTCAGGCGCAGGGGGCATATTTGAGCCGGAAATTAACGTTTTGGCGGGTGGAGGGAAATCTTTTTTCCCTCTATTTCCTATATTTTCTCCACCATGAGAGCGTATATGAATCGCCCCCGGGTGGGCTTATCTGGGGATACAAATGAAACAACCCCGCGTGCCCGATGAGTGTGGCAAATATGTAGCCAGACACGTTTGATGAATTTATTGAAATGTTTGAAGAGCTGATGGAGCATCCAGTTCGTGCTAATCAAGAAGGGATCTCCTGCCTTGCGGTGCCCTTTGTTTATTAACTGATAGTAAACCCTCCGACGAATGAAATATGAGGTGTTTCCCATTAACTTCAAGGCATCTGGATTGTATCTTTCAGCTCTTAAGAACCATTAAGCGGACTGCTTGACTTTATTCAAGAAGATTTGTTTTAGGTATTATTTCAGGCTTATAAGATACATGTTTATTGTGCTTTTCTGTCTACGTGTTCCTTTTTGAATAATATTGTTTCGCAGAAGTTGTGTAAGGAATGATTTCTGGATGAATATGTCAGATTCTTATAAATGACTATGTTTTTTTTTAAGCTTTTAATTGCACGATTGACAAAAGCTCCTTAGATTTGATAAAGGCAATAATTAAAATCATCACGTACATATACAATATTCCGAAATCAGAAAACGAATCAAAAATACTGAATTAACATTAGAAATTTCCTAACTCAATACAATGAACGTTGTGTTTGGGATCAATATTTTGGTAACCATTAGAAATATGTATCTGAACAGCTATGTTTTTTTGTTTTTCAAGACTAGATGTTCATAAAACTTCGGTATTTATACACTCATAGGTAGATACTTATATAACACAACAACACAATAAGGAGTACCTACTTATATTTTCAAGCGAATAACTAAATTTGGCAGATACCCACTTTTTATGATTCTTTGATTCCTTCCCCCAGACAGAAAGCAAAACAGTAAAATAAATCACACATTTACGAATACATTAATCAACTTCGTTTATGGGGCATATTCGCTTTAAAAGATGCTAAAATGTGCTTTTTTACACCCTATAAAATTTTATTGTGGTTTACCTATATAAGGGAAGAATTGGATAATGGCGCACCCTTAACGAAAAAGGGAAATTAAATAAAGTTCACGTAATGTTAACGATATAAATAAGCATTTTTCGAAAGGTTGTTTAAGGTGACAAATTACTGAAAATATGAACATATGTATAAGCAATCAAATGCTTTAATTAAAATAAAGGTTTTTGTACCAAAAGTTTAATTAACCAAACTATCTAAATTAAAAATGTCTTTCGTGAGTAGTGCTAGGTACTTTTATATAAGTATACTTACATATAAATATTTAAAAATTAACATGAAAGTACAACTTTCAGCTTCTTTTCTTTTTTATGTAGGTACTGTCAGCCGCCTACGAAATAAACAATTTACATACTATACCATGGATAATTAAGTACAGTATATTTTACTACAAATATCAGTCCTTCAAGTTTTTTTTTTTTTTTTGTCAAAATATAAATGATAATCAACCTCAAACCAAAAATTCTTCAAAGGTAAGCTATAATGTAAATAACTAAATACACATACTATTCTGTAGATCTTAGCAATTCTACGTAATTTTACTTTGATCGAACTTTCGTAACATGTTTAAATCCACTCACATTATTTCAGAGGCATTATATAACATCAATAGTTGTATAAAGATTTATATTTTAAATATTATACTAAGTAGTTGCACTATATCTAAAGTAAGCTTCATGATAATATCAAAACAAAATACTAATTCTGGACCAAATCATCTGCTGGACTTTTAAACACTCTTTTACAAACAGGTTTTACGGTGACCATAAGAATTTCTTATTCGTTTATAAAAATTCAATGAAACAACAAAAATTGTTAATTTAAAACTTTACCTTTTTCAGCAGTTTTATTTTTCCAACACTAATTTTTATGTCTAGTAGGTTATATATGTTGAGTAAATATTCTTTAGATTGCACGAATATTTTTTTTTTAAATGTAGTGGTAATTGCATTTGAAAATGTAGAGAGAATGCAACTAATGTTTAACTGTCACATTCTACGTAAGATGTTTCCAAAACTTTTCAGCTATTCAAAAGAATATTTTCAAAATATTCTAATTTAAGTAAATGTAAACAAATATCGCTGTACTATGCCAATAACTGAATGAGCTCTATTTATTTTGAAAGTGGAACAGGACCATTCTTCAAAATATGCTTTTAATGATAAATATAATAAAAATTTAATGTATAATAATTCCTTTATTTGTACGGCTTCATAAAAATGTGTTATCCTTACCTCATGAACTACCTACTTAATGTATATATATGCATCTATTGCATGCATAAAAATTTGTTTTTATTTTATCGATATCAGTGACCAATAACTAGTATGTAGGTACTAATTTTCCATCAATTATCATAAAGATTATTCTGCAGTTGGACCAATTCGAATATTACTCCCGCATATCTGTGAAATTCAAACATTACTTTCCCTAAGAAACGTTTATCCGCCAAAAATACAAAATATATACATTACATATTTGAAGACTTCAATGAAAAAAATTCACATATTTATTAAAAAAAGAGAAAAATCCGAGAAAAAACACTTTGGACGGTTCACTTATGAGATTAAAACATTGCATTATGGCATCATGCAAACGTTTCAGGATGACTTTTAATGAAACTTTGCATATTTCTAATTAAGAAACCCCAACAACATCTGCAACTTGAATCATTTAGCTCGCTTTATCTCAATACTAAAAATTTCGTACATATTAAAATCATCTGTAAAAATTTCATTTCTCTCTTATTCTTTTGACCAACGGAGACAAAGTTGCGGCCAACAGCTAATAGAAAATATGTAAGCGAAAATTTCTCTAAGTAAAAATATATAACTCTGAAACACCGCGGAATATCTGAAGGAATCTAATTTCGTGAATTGGACTGAAAATTAGCTTCTCATTTCGAAAGCAAAGTTTGCAGCACGGGTATACTCCTTAGAAGTTATTTTGCTAAATTGAAACGTCTGCTACAAAGTAAGTATTTAATATTCTGATGAGGATTTGCACAAATTATAAAATCTTTAAACGATAACTCGCGAGTAAATGAGCAGGAATAATTCAATAGTCCTCGAAGCTCTCCAGACACGCATGGACGTGAAACCTCTTGTGACTCCTACAAACGAGTTGCACAAGTTGGAGCCGAATGGAACCAGGCTAAGGGCCTCTCCACTCAATCAATCATTCAAAACTGTCCAAATGGCTTAATTTACGTTCCATACGCGTGAATCTGAAGGATAGCGTGTCCGCATCTCAGCCGCCACCGCCACTAACGACATTACAAATTTAAATTTTGCGCGACTTCTGCGCTCATTAAGACACTTCTAGATTCTAGCAATAATGGGGCGGGGTGGCGGGGGTGCTCCGGTGGCGGTATTCAACTCATTTACCAAAATGAGAAATGCATGTGCCACCCCTCAATCCGGGCATGAGTGGGGCAATTCCTAGAGCGTGAAATGAGCACAAAATTTTATGATCTAGAAAGGCGGAATTATTTGCATAAGGATAAACCTGCGAAACGGTGGAGCTCTGAACATTCAAACAAAAATGCAAGCAATTTTGAAGATTGCATCCTCATTTCGCATTGTCTGCTGAACGCTGTTGCGGAAAAAGTCGATTTGTGAAAGCGCACCGATGCAACGTCTGTCTGACTGCCTTTCAAGGTAATTTGTAACAATTAAAACCTCCGGGCATGATGAAAAATGTTTCGGCCCGTGGGCTACGATTGCATCTCTGTTCGTCGATTTAACTACATAATTAAACGTTTTGCAATTCTAATCTTGTCGAGGGAAATTCGGGCACAAATAATGAAAACCACCCTTCCGGTGATAGATTCTTAGCCTAAGTTATTTAATGCAAGGATATTGCATTTATATTTTTAATTCTATAGCAAATTTATGACAAGCTGACTGAAATCCTGATTTCAGAGCATATTAAGATAAAACTACATATATTTATAATTTCATATTGCCAGATATACATATATGTAAGTACTTTAAGCCAATAGCGTAGTTTTTCTCAGGTCCACCAAAAATTTTGCAATTTCAGTAAACAAATCTAAAGTTCTGGGAAAAATCAATATTACCAACATATTTTGTTAGTATCTGCCTAATGTTCAATGAGAAGAATTGTCAACAACAATTTCGGCGTTCCTGCAAAATTAACTATATTTTTGATAAAATTAGTCAATGTATGTACATATGTTCCTCATAAATATACATATGGTCCATTAAAGTTTCACTACTATATTAAATTTTGTTATTTGGTATGTCAAAGATTAATTTCTGAGCTTATAACCCGATAACGGCAATCTGATCTTGAAAACAGCTTGAAAAATTGCGTTTTTGAATCAATTGCTACAAAGGATTTCGGAATAAAAATTACTTCTTTCTCATTCTTGCTATGGTATATGGACTTATAACTATGGTGAGCTGAATCTTTACTATTTTTATTTTTCCAAAAATCATTTAAAAATACAATATTGACATTAATATTGCATTTTACTATATATTGATCCTGTTTTATAATAAAAATAGTTATTTTCTTATCACTACGGATTTCCAACTGTGTCGTGTGTCGCAAGGATTTGTGAATGTATTGAATCAATTACGTATGTACGTACATAAGTGTACTCACTGATCATTACTGCTTACTGCGTGTGCTGTATGTCTAGAGTATTAGAAATTAGTAATGTTCGGATTTTTTCTATTCTTATACTATGAGACCTTGTTTCAAGATTGTAGGTCAACGGGAAATACCCTATAAGTTTTAATGTGTCAGTTTGTGATTTAGTCGGCCAGTATCGGAATACACTTTAAAATGTTGTATCTTTTTGTTGCATGGAGTTAAAAAGCTGGACTTTTTACAGGACTCCAGACTTTAGTATTTGGTATTAATTTCAACTCAATACCTCTAGCCGCTCCTGGTAAAAGGAAGAAATGGTGTAAAATTATCCAAAAAACTTGACCAACCTACAGCTACACAAGTCAAAATTTAACACGTAGTGCAATGTTTCAAGGATTTTACACTCGTTATAGTTTATTAATGTTTTACATTTAGGTACACTCTTTTTTAGAATGTAGTCTATAAAAAATATAATATATTCGAGTAAATTGGAGTATAAAATTTATATGTTGGAACTTTTCAAAATATTTGAAGATGATCGATTTTCGAAACTAAAAGATTCATCATTTTAAACCACAGAGTAGAAAAGCTGCAAACACTTTTAAAAATTTACCTCCTTCCCACATTTTAAAGCAGATGTAACATTTTATGAACCAATCAGCGCAAAGTTTCAACTTTGTTATATATTTATTAGTCTACTATCATCGCTATCATGGTATTTTGCGAATATTATGTGTCGCAGCGGCAAATAATTTTAAAGTAATCTACGTATATAGGAAAGAACAGCATCTTATACTTATGAAGTCTGAAAAATGTTGGCAAGTATGCTCACAAATGAAAATTGTTTTGAGTTCTCAACAAAACGTAAGTCAAGAAAGCGGATCCTGAAAATACATATACCTACATATGTACATATATTAATAGACATAATAGCATACTTTTGAGAAGAATACACCAAAAATTCAAATTGGTTTCATACAAGAGCTCAAAGCACAGTTTCCATTTAACATCTCCAAATCGCGAACTTTTCAAGTTAACAAGCATTTCTTTGAGTAACCCTTATATTTTCTTTGATATTTCCAGTTCCATCCTCAAAATTCCATTCTAACAGCGAAATTAAAGCTTTGAAAAGTGATTTGCTTAAAATAAATTTGTTTGTATTCCGCCTTCTCTCCACCCGGGTATTTATCAAGCGCTCATCTATTATATCCAATGAATACAAAATATTCCAGACAATAAGAGTAAACAAACAGAAGGACATTTGGGGAAATATTTACTCGGAAGGAGCCTTTTATTCTAAAAGGGCCTGGATAAAAAGAAATCATGTCACTGAATAAATTTAACTTGCCCATGGACGGGCAACTTTTGTTGTTATTTTGAGCTTGAGTTTATTTTACGGGCGCTTTTATAGCCAATTTACGACTTAACTTAATTGACAGTGTCATGGAAAATTAAAGAACGAAGACGTGTATAAAGCACTGCTAGTCTATTTCTCAACTTTTTCACATCAATAACGGTTTCCTTTCATAGTGACCTGAAATATTTTATAACATAGTTACTGTCTTTATGTATATTTTTGCAGTAAAATAAAAAAAAAATGGCGGACATTTTTCGAAAAATCCTATTTTTGAGGTTAGAAAATCGATTGAAAATCGGAAAGTTCGACACCGTTCTTTTTAAACCTAGTCCGAGCTAGCCATAAATGTGTGCAGCAATCGATCGAGTAGTATTTTTTGAAATCATGACGATAAATCAAAAAACATGATTTTGAGGAAAAAACCTTTATTCATTTTGAAAAAACCAAAAATGTTTGTGTACACTTTGATCCATAATAGATATCCCACAAAATTTCGGAAAAATATATACTTTTTCTTTCCATAACAAAAAGAAATGAAAAAAAAATTATTTTGAATATTTTAAGATAAGAAGATCCCCTTAAATCTCCTCCTCATCCTTACGAGAGTCGCACTTTCAGTTTTAAGATAATAAAGCGGCGGTGATAGTGCTCGATAACAACTTCCTTTGTTGGCAGAATTATTTAATTCACACGACCTCTTGAAGATGGTTGTCTTGTGGCAAACGAGTGACACAAAAAAGAGGGTGCTGGATCGAGTGGAATACGGGCAGAAAGTGGAAGAAGGAAAATTAACGAGATGCTAAGTGGTGACTGTATTCAGGATGCTATTGATTGTTTCCTCCGAAACTCCATTATTGTTGGGAAAAGCAACTCCTTCGTGCAATTTCACAATTAGGAACCGCAAAGAATATCCGATGTGGGGCTATTCCGGAGGCAGGGCCAACCATCCATTTGGCAAACCCTTCCATGCTTAATTTAATGTGATGGAGTTGCAATTTAAAGCGATTTTCAATGGGGCGAACATAACGAGGCACGTCTAGACGATAAGACAACCCCGACCCGAGCTGCACCGATCGAACCCATTTCGAAAGGGATGGTTATTGTATAACAACGAATAAAACCACAATTCTCAAGAAGGATTGTTTCCATTTCGAAATATGTAATTCAATTCAAATAAACGATGGCAATGATTTTAGTTGTTTGTCTTTTATAAAAATATCTATCATAGACACAAAAGTCATCATTTATAGTATTATGATGAAATAAATATAATCTGGAGGCAGGTCATAAAGTATACTCGGCGAGATTGAAAAGGGGCAGTAGTGCCTACATACTTATTAATACTACTATAAACCGATAGGATATTTTATTGAAATTTAAATCATTGAATTCTTAACCAGTCTTTAAATACTCTAGGACAATTTTCTTTATAGTTATTACGCTTTCTGAATCACATAATTATGTCAATTATATTTGTAAGAAATTCAACCATTGATACCTACCTACCTAACTGAAGTCAAAGACAAACCATTTCATCGGTATAAAAATAAATTGGCCTATGACTACCAAACTCTAAAAAATAAGTTTAATATTCAACAATTCTTTTACATCATGTAGGTACCTGTGTGTTTTCATTATTAAATCGTTCGAAAAGTGAATATTGAAATAATTGGAAATTAAATGGAAAAGAACTAATCGCATTGGGGGAAAATTTTCCTTTCCGTAAAGTTGTAACCTTACAGAAAATATATATCACTGAATATATAGTCGAATATTTGTTCAGAAGCGTCCACATATGAAATAGGAAGGCTTTTCGGCTTTAGGAAGTAGTAAGTTTGCTCTATGTAATTATAATGTCAAAATACGCGATTAGGCCCTTAAATCTGTGTTCTAATACAAATATGTATTCAAGTAGTCTTTATCTCTTCCTTCGTAATTTGACTCCATTAAACAATACAAGTTCATTATGGCTTACAGCTTGTGCTATATTGGATTTGTTGTGACCTCATAAATTCAATGACATTACTGAAATTAAAATGATTTTATAATAAATATTTCAAGAAAGAGCCCTTGGATATGTAAAATAAGCCTACAAAGTTTGAAGTCGATCAATGCATTACCTATCTAATTTAAAAATTGCGGAAAACGATGTTTATCCGATTTGTTGTATACACACATAAAGTTTTATTAAAAATTGCAAAATCAACTTAAATATGTTTTCATTCCTTTTCAGTAAATAATTGAGAAAAAACCAGAAAATAAACATATTAAAAGAAATTATTTTATCACTGGGATATATAATTTCATGGGTTTAATGCTTATAGTTTCTAAGTCGTATAAAATGTTGAATTTTTCTTTAAAGTCTTTATTATGAGAACTCTTACAGAAGTGTTTAGGTTTACTATAAACTCGTGGAAACATCGCTCTAATTAACAAAAACCATCGTGGGAAAATATTGCTTTTGCTAAACCGATAAAGTACATTTCTTCTTCCTACATACCAAGTACATATTTATGAATATAATTATAATTAACTAACTTAACTACTAACATCTACCAATTCAAACAGAAATTTTTAATATTTACCTAAGAGATATTCTGTAATTAACATTGCGCAAGCGTTTAACATTTCCTTTCCATTTGCATATTTATATTAAAGCAAAGGGGTTCTAATGGTTAAGATGGTGTAATAAGTTTGCTTAAGAAAAACTCAAAGCCTTAAGTAAACAAGAAGAGAAAGAATTAATATTATATGTAAAAAAAATGTTTAATAAAACTCTGTTAACAACTTTTGATGTCAGGTCATCGCGACCTGTTTAGTGTTCCTTTTCCTTTTGATTTCTTTCTTTCTTTAAAAACTATTACTTTATTATTACTTTTAATTTACGAAGGTACACAAACACTTTAATAAATTAATTAAATGAGACTTCATAAATCATTTACTTTCATACTCCATGTAAAATCATTTTGTTTTTCTTTTAATTTGCGACTAACAATAAGCGAATTTCGTTTCTAACTTTTCATTGATGTAGGGGCCAAATTAGCGTTACTTGTTTTGAGTTCCATCCCATTTAGTTGTTTGGCTAATACGAAAAAATGTTGACTATGTACATGAAGACCTCTGCATAATAAACGCAATGAATTTTAAAGTTTTTAATAATTTTGTTTGGAAAAGAAACCTTCCATAGGCCTTTTTGTGAAAAAGTTTGTCCTCAATTTGGGTGGGTGTATGCATGGAGATGTGGGGCTTATTTGTTCAATCTTGTGTACATGTGCAGCAGAGGAAGAAGAAAAATAAAGAAATTTTATTTAAATATTTAGGTCCATAGATAGATCTTATTTGGCCTTTTTACAAAATTATTCCCCTTCATTATCTAATCGGGAAGAAATCAAAATCTGCCGAGTTTGCTTTTATTCCATTTAAGTGCTTTTCTCAACAAAAATTGCTAAAGTCATGAAAAGTTAGAGGTTTAAGTGTTTACAGTCCACTTACCCTTTGGGTTGAATTTAAAACACAGTCGCAGTCGGGGCACAGTGGGAACCTCCACTTGTCTTAATTAACAGCCTCAACTCGAAAAACAATCTTGTTGCCAACAAGGAACAGTCTTTAAGTCAATAAAAGCTTTTACCGGTAGAACTGAGGATAAGCCAAAGAAGTGTTTTTCATCTCACGCACACAGGGCAACCCTGTTCTTTTCGAGGACTGTGAAACCAGGAGAGTCATCTTGAATAGTTAACTTATCACAGTCCCGCCGGAATTTACAAAAGTGTTGGCAAAACTTTATCAATTAAAGTGGAATTTGCTGTCTTCGCAAACAAAACCCTGTCACCCTTGAATAAACCCCGAGCTAACAGTCTGCACCGAACAGTGAAAACATCTCAATGACAAGGGCTGCCCAGACATAAATGTTTTTGGAGGATTTGATCCAACCCAGACTTTTTGCAGGACCACCACCAAGCACCACCCAGTTCTACTTCTGGTTGGCGGAGTCTCAATTACAGAAATCAGAATTTAGAAGAACCAGGAACGATGGCGCTTCGCCTCATAACTAGGCGCAGGTTTTTCTCAGCTCAGGAACTTATAATCCCTATTCCGAAGACCAAAGTCTCGGGGGGAAAAACAGGATCGGTTTATGGGATATTAGATGGATCCATGAATATGGAATAAACGCACGTATTTACCGAACCCCGCTGACCTTGTTTGGTTAGGAAGGTGCTTTTAGGATGAGCAAACAGCAGGAAACTGGGGTCCAGAAGGTAACCAGTTTTTGGAACTGGACGGAATTTAATGCAAATGTCCTCAAGAGCTTATGAAACTCAGGGATAACATAAATAAATAAAGTATAATAAATGTGTATCATTATCATATGTGTTTCTAACGAAAAATAAACTCACCCCATCCATACCCTTGTAAATTTTTCGATTTTTTCATTAAGGTTGCTTCATTTCTAAAATATTTATGTACATATATACATTCAAAGCAGGACTCGGATTTAGGTTGATATGATTCATTAACGTTGTCAGATTCAAGTAATTAAATATGAAAATTTTATTAACCCCTTAAAAAATTAGTATTTTCATGTTGTAAATCTAGGTTGTAATTTCAACTCAATAGTTCAACTTCTAAAAATCAATTCACGAAACTAAAAACACAAATCAAAATTAGATATTAATTATCGAGTACCTAGGCTTTTATGGTTTTTTTTCCTCCTATGAAATTAAATTTAAAGATAAATTAAATAAATATCCATTCTCCAAAAAAACTTTTCGTACTCACTAAAGTAACTTCATTACTGTACCTACCTAATTTTCTTAGTTTCGAAAATAGGTATTCTACTTTTAATTTTAACAAAATAACAAAATTAAAGGTGGCATTTTCCATTGCAAAAATTCTTTATTTTTCGCAATTTCCCTAAATAACACTGCGCTATGTACATTTACTAAAACATGCAAATTTTTTTTACAGCAAATTTCTTCTCGCGCTCAGGCAAGGCAAGCAAACATTTGTGGAGTATATCGGTTGTTTTTTAAAATAACAAATTGCTTTTAACGTGGAATCTGGGAAATGATCCCTTTTAGTTTTCTGAAACTACGTACAGCCGACCGCCAAGAAATTCCTACAGATTCTTCAGTTTTAGGTCACACGGAAAGTTCCTGCAATATTTTGTTGAAATCCGTAGGTTCCACTATTTCTAACCTAAAACAGAGCTGATTCTACGAATAAAATATCCAGGATATTTTTATAAGAAAGAAATTTCTGTACTAATATACAACCTCTATTTTCACATATCAAATACCTAAAACCAAAACTGAATTTTATCCCCATTTAATAACCCTGCAAATTTTTCGGTGGAGCCGCTATCGATGAGGACTTTTCAAATTTTATTCAAATCATATAAATTGAGACCAGCATATAAATCTAGTTTTTCAATTAAAATCTATTTTTGCTTAATATAATTAAATTTCATCAGTATGTAAACCCATATCCAGTACTTTTATTTGGGTTTTTTTTAGTTTTAACTTACCAAACCTGTACATATAGCACTAGGTAACCTAGCGAAACTCGCGTCATTTAACAAATGTTAGAAAAAGTTTTGTGAAACAATTGAACTTGGAAAACTTAAAAATCATTATGCATCTAAAAATTCGGAACAATGAAGAAGCTCCACCCGATCTTTTTTCGAGCTGAAGTCCAAATTAAAATCATAATTTTAAGTGCAATCGACTAATTTTATGTATGGATAAGCTGTGTGCGTTTCATTAAACATTTAAAGTAGAAAATAAGTACATGTTCCTAAATTTTAACAATCATATTTTATCTGCTTTTGCAGAAAAGTTGTTGAAAGAAGTTGCTAGATGAAAATCAAATTGAAAGTTCACCCATTATATAAATAACTTACCCTTTACGGATTAAATTCGTGGTAAACTTTTTAAGTTTTTGTTTGGAGACCAAATCAACCAAGAAATCACGCTTACCACTTTGAATTTTAAAATAAATGTACAAAATTAAACAAAGAACGTTCACAAGAAATGGCTCTGCACCTGTCACTTGCTTCGCTTGGCACCAAAATAGCTAATGACTAGTTGAACACACGGTGGCGCCTGGAGCGCATAGGAGTCGGAAGGCGCCGAATTTTAAAATTTAATTGCTCCAAAAATTCGTGAATTGTTAGGCTAAAGTAGCTAAACTAGGTACGTTAGTATAATCACGAAAGGCGAGACATGAAATATATGTATGTATATACATCTCAATCGTCGATAAATATTGTTTTTCTTTTAATAAAAAAATTATGTAAACACAGTTCAAAGTCACTATAAATATACCCATGCCATTATCCTTGAGTAGGTATATATAATTAATTTAAGTTCTAGGAAAATATGCGTCGAGCGAAATTTCAGATCAATAACAATAATGATAATGGAATTTCAGCACGATAAATTGAAGTTTTCCTCCAAAAAAAAAATCCAGAAAGCCTTTTGCTCTAACATCTTGTAAAGATAAAATTTTACATTATTGCGTAATGTAAAGATAATTTACAGTCAAAAACGCCAATAAGCATTATTTCATTAAATTGAGCCCATTTCCGTGGCCTCAATTCCTACTGGTTTTTTTTTTTTTTGGCGTAGGTAAATACCGAGACTTTCATCATAATTTTCACGCAAGCTTAAATATGTATGCACATCTGTGGAAAAAATATTCACATCTTTTCAACAGCTTGCCTATCTCTCCTCGGCCGAGTACTTCATGTAACTTTATTTCCATTCCCCTGAGTGGCATTGGCCAAAATAAATTTGAGGAACGAGCCCACCACACCCACCCCACCTGGAGGGTTCATAACTCGCCGACAGTAGCATAAGGAGCATAACGAAATAAACTTGGAAAGTAAGCGAAATTACCCGAAGCATATCAATCAGATTACTCCCAAAACGAGCGTGTCTTATTAAAAATTGAAGGTGCTATTAATTGCCGCATTGGGGGAGGAGGGCGACACAGGCGTGAGGGCAATTTTCAGAAAAAAAAAGCGAAGGCGTGAACGTGTTAAATGGGGGCAAAGGGCGGCCTTGTCGGAAGCATGCGGGCTCCTGTCGGGTAAATTAACATGAAATTATTCATCAAAGCAAGGCAAGGAATTTACATCCGTTTTTCATCGTATTGCGGATCCGTTTTCATAATTCATCCCTTGCATCTGTGGCCGATGTGGCAGGACCTTCCTGGAGGCGATGTGTGTACGCGCCTCTATGACTCCGGGTACCTAAGGGGCGAAGCCCCAGATCAAAGCTCCCATTCGCTGGGACTGGTGCGGCGGGCGGCAGGGGCCACCAGAAAGGTATCCGTCCCGGGGCCCTATAGGTGGGAGATGCTCCCGAGACCAATATCTAAAGAAGCCAACAAGATAAAATTTAACATTTCAACCTCGTTTCGGCCGCAGCAGCCTCGTAGTCATTTTCGTCGTCGTAGTCGTCGTCCTCGTCGATGTCGACATTGTAGACGTCGACGTCGACGTCGTCGTCGTCGGCGGCGCTGTCGTTTTCTTTATGTGCATCTTTCCGTGCCGAAGGACAGAAAAAGTCCCACATATTGGAGCATCGCACAAGAAAAAGGCTGCCAAGGGTTTTTAGGCAAAAGGGCATACACATACAACACCTATATAAATGCTATATATTATACGATATAGTATACTCCATCCTCTAGCTCCGACTATCTGAGAAACGTGTGCAATGGAAGACGTTCGAGGTAAACACACTATACATCACCCGGGGTAGATTTTCGCTTTTTAGAGTCAAGACGGCCTTGCTCCCCTTTCTGTGCTCGATTTGCTTCTGCCGCCCCGATTTGGGCTATTCATCCTCCCTATCTTCCATTCCATGGCCAAGTTTGCGGGTTGAAAATTTCTGCGGGGATGGAAATGCGCACGACACGGACCCATTCCTGGACCTGGAATGAGTTGGCGGTCCAAAAACACAAGAAAACTTTGTCGTTCACACTTAAGACCTCTGGGTCACACGGGAAAGTCGCATGAAAATTATTGCGAAAATTTTTTGTTGTCTTTTAAACCGCCTTTTACACTGTATGGAACATCATCTCTTGCTGTTTGGTAATCAAATATTTTTCACTATGTCCATTTTTCCCTACCGTCCCTTCGAATTTATACCCATACCCTCTACACCCTTACAAGGGTTAGCAAAACTCCACATATCGGAGCAGCGCCGGACGACCTCTGAAGTTTCAATCCTCAAGGCTCCCCCGACTTCTTTTACTTCTTTCTGTAGACGCGCTCCGGTGTGTGTGTTTTGAACGAACGTGCTCCAATTTTTCACTTGACTTATTCATGGCCAGTTATTGTTTGCGTAGTGTGCTTGGCGGAGATTTATAAAAGTCAATTTGGGTTAAGTCGAAATTACTCGGCAAAGTTACTTCAAGATGATAATTCTGCTTTCCCCGAATCGGCCGTCATATGTGGATTTATTACAAACTATCTTCTCGATTCTTTACTCATACAGGAAAACATCTTGGTAAAATTGTCTTACACTGTCTTGTAATGTTCAGACATTTACGACTACAACAGTCTCTTTCATAAAAGTTCTTGTATACAAGATACTTAATAAGATTTTTGGTAAATAGTCGGAGTACTCGTGACAAAAAGACTAATATTTTAATACCAGGCATTTTCCGATCTTACGCATACTACTTATGAGAAATATTAGATTTATTTTAGCAAATAAACTTAAAGAGATTTACAAAAAAATAAATAAAGCGAAAAGTATAATAGGTATACCCTACATACATAGGTATATTTTGCTTTCTCATATTTAAACACAAATTTAGAATAAAACTTTTAAAAATTTATGTTTACCATACACATATTAATATTTAAGAAAATATGTTCAAAACTATTACTTATATATTACTATTAATTAAATGTTTATGGTCATACTATTACCGGAACGGAAGTATACAAGAAAGAGAGTCCAGAATACAAAAATATTCCTTTTGAAAAAATGAAAATATGACATTCCTCCTTTTAATAACAAAATATTTAAACAAGACACAACAAAAAAACACAATTCACAAAACGTTAAAAAAGTGCGTAACATTTTTGAACCTTAAATTTGAAAAGCTGCTTAAAAATCGTGTTGTTGTTAGACATACGTAAATGTTTATATTAAAAAAATTGCTTACTTTCAGTTAATTTTTATTTTTAAATAAAGGACTTTCATTTAAGCTATAGTTTGTAGATATGTATACATGTTTACAATAACCCTTTTAAACAATACCGAATATACCTCCATAACTCTTTTTACCCTTGAACCAATGCAATTGTCTTCAATAACTTAATATTCTGCTTTCTTTTCTTAAACATAAATTTTTTTTACATTATTTATTAATTTATTTATCATTTATCTGCAATTAAAAAACTAAAAGAGGAATAATAGAACCTTGAAGATTTATTGCGCTTTATGTTTGAGTTAAATTGATAGATGTTTAAATATTTTGAACATAAAATATCAGCTTTAATTAGAAAGTATGTTTATTCAAACTAAACAAGTTAGCCTAATGACTTCATATTAATAATAATAATAAAATAAACAGATTAAGGTGGGCCACGTTTTTACATAAGTAGGTATCGTCCTGCAAATTTATTATCGGTATCACCGATAGATTTGAAATAACTTGCTCTAACGAGACTAAAAATAATCGGTCCAGACTTAATATACCTAGATATACATATGTATTTAACAATTTATATGAAATATGTAAGCAAATTTTGCAATTTCCGAAAACCAAAACCATTTTGCAAGTTTCCTTATTTATTTATTTTTCTTTATAACTATGCATGTATTAAAAAAATGGTAGCAGTCATCATTTATTATTTTTCTCGCAGAAAAATACTTCAAGAAGCATTAAACATACTTGTTTATACCTAACCGAATAGAAATTGTTCGTTAAAACATATACGCTTCCAAAAAGGCACCGAATCGGAAGCATAAACGCGTCTAAACCTAGCCCGTATAGGAAATAAATACGCCCTCATTAGACATGAAAATACCGAAACAGGCACAAACATTTGAAAATACATACATCCATTTTGCACGCACACAAATTAAAAAACAAAAACGCATTCAAAAGAAAATTCAATTTGTGAATAAGTAATGTAAATAAATATCTTATAGGTACTTCAAATAATGAGCCTCTAAAATGTCTGTGTTATGTAAAAGTCGCCGTCAGTGATTCTGCAAAATTATGAAGTCTGGCACTTATTAACAAACTAAACAGTTGTTATTGCGTTTTTATGCACAAATAAAATCGTTGCAAAATTTGACTTAGTGCTTATTTTACAGCACATAAAAGTATATTCGTTGTTTAGATCGGTGGTCCGGTAACTGAAGTCACAAACATGATTATAAAAGAGTTTCATATTCGCTTAAATGTTCATCATGAGTGCATTTATAGGCAATATTTTTAAGGGCTGAATATATAATCCCGTCATAACGCAAGCTGGACTAAGGCGTCCTTTCGGATCGGACCCAGCGTCGCGACGTCTGAACTGAAAGGACCCATTCTGCGAAGGCAGTTTATGACCAATAAAATGCAGAACGAGTTGCGTACCTTTCGGAGCCGTGACCACTGCGCGGACTTATTTTTATTGCCCATAGGTCATCCCGGTGCCTGACACTAATTATTTCATTGGTGGACATTTCTAGCCTGGACTTCCTGCATTCAACAAATGATTTATGGAGTTCCCTGAAAAATGTTCCCGGCAGGAGAAGTCCTGCGGCCGCCCCCGCAGCCGGGTGGGGTCCTTCGTGGGGGTGCATTTATCTGCGATCTACAACTGAAACAACGCATCCGAGGAACCGGATTAACCCAATTCGCCCGCCGCTTGTGGATGTGGAAGTTTTGCTGTTGATGTTTGACTCCATGAAAATCGGGATAGTCGGCCACCACCCGCGCGCCCTCTGGTGTTGGTGTTTTTCCAGTTGCCGTTGGTGCCGCACTGTTTGCGTGCTATTCCTGCTGCCATTGTGTTGTTGCCCGAAAAGTCGGGAGCGGAGTTTAATGAAAAGTTTTGGAATTGTGTTGTGCTTGTGTTGCCCTGAGTGGCGACTCACAAAATTCCCCGGCAAAATCTCTTTAAGGCGAAATTTCGTATTCAAATTGAAGTTACAAACTTTGAATGTAAATGAATGCAGCCCGAAAAACGGGTGGGAGAGTGTCCCGGGCACGGCAAGTATTTTCCATCTTTTTTTTTCTTTTTAGCCGCGAATGAAATTTCCAAAAGCAGATTATTCGACAAAGTTAACAACTTTTTTTTTTTGTCATTCGGTTTTGGCATGCCGCGGGATCTGCGAAAATAAAAGTGATGAAAGTGTAATGTCACCCCAACGGCCGCCCATTTGTCACTCATTAGTGACACATTGAACCCGAGAAAACTTATGAATTTATAATTCATCTTTGGACTTTGATGAAACAAGGGATTGAGGTGAAGTTAGCTCCTTTGGAGTTTAACAGTGTTTAAACGAGTTTTTTGGAGCGTGACACAAGGCAAAATATCGTGAAGTTGCACTCTTATTCATTTCAATTTCAAACAAAATACACTGCAACAATTTTGTAAGCAAAGAACTGAAAAGAAAACTTTTAAGATTACCCTTCAATCTATTTTTACTTTAAAATTTCGAAAAGTGGAATTTTTCTACCACAATTTTTTTGAATATTCTTATAGGTTTTTGGTTAAAATTGAGGAAAATCCTTATATATTAAAGACACTCTTATTCATTTCAATTTCAAGCAAAACCCACTCAAACAATTTTGTAAACAAAGAACTGAAAAGAAAACTCAAGATTTTAACATTTGTGAAAAAAGCATTAAATTGCCATATAATCCAAACTTCAAACCTAGAATTAAGTATAAATCCAGGCAATTTGAATTTATTTCGACGAAATAAAAAATGTTTGATATGAGTAATATTCCATAAATCTCAATTCAGTGCAGAATTTCCTGCTAAACTCAGAACCAGCTATAAGTATTTGTTTTTGTAATATTTTTTTTCTATTCGAGTCGAACGAATTCAAGAATAGGGCCCAATACAATAAGAAAGCTTATTTCTAGAGCTAGAATTAAAAATTAATTTATCTTTATTATTAGTAAATAGGTCTAACCGGAGTATGTAGTCATTAGGGAATCTAATACACATATTTATTTTAGTAAGCATTTTTCATGAATTTTTTTACGTAATATTGCTACATACCTCTATATTATGAATAAATATAAGCAAAGCAAATTTAATATTCGGTCAAACTTAACCAATCAAAGCAATGATTTGGTTTCATGGTAAAAAGCAATTTTCAATCACCCATTTCGCTTATTAGTACACCCCCTACCTTTAGATATAAAATGTCATCGAAAATTGATTTATTGCCCCACAAGCATCTAAAATAATGTGCAACATGTTCGCGTTCAATGATTTTCAATTAACGTCCTCCTTCAGTTATACCCTTCAACATGGCAAATAACGCCAGAAATGAATTTTCCGTTTCAAAAACATGTGAAATGGTGCGGCCCGCATGCCTGTGTTTAATAAATTTTGATTAATCCTTTCATAACAAATAATACCAAAAATAGATTTACGGTTCTGAAAAGTGCCCAAAACAGCATGACACTTTCTAAAAGCAATACAAAAACAAGGGGAAAATTTCATAACATGGCAATTTCTAATGGTATAAGTGCATGTTTTTGTGTTACATTTAAAAGGAAATTAAATGAAGTTATTGCACATTATTATTTAATTGAAAGCTAGAAGGCGTTCTTTTTCTGTGCAAATCGTCAAATATTTTCTCGGTTTTAAAAAGTTGCCTTTTTTAAGAAGGCTTATACCTATCTTTCACAAATTTCAAAGTACTTTGTTTAATATACATAATCATGCATAATCGTAATTATCAATTTATTAGATTTATTTAGAACACAAGTTTAATAAGATTCCCCACGCCCCTATATCAATTAATAATCATAAAACTATCAACTCATCGAGTAAACTATTTTAAAAAAACATTTGCGTACAAATATATAGAATCATTTCCGGGAGTTCGAGAAACCTCAGCTATCTACTAAAAAAAAATCATTAATATCTGTTTACGCATTCCAAAATAATGTTGGAACACAGCTGGAAAAATATATAAAGGAATAACATAATATCCCTTTTTTTTAAGTCAATTTAAACCTAGTTCGATATTGTGGATATTTAAATAATTTTGCTATTTAGTTTATTCAAAGTAGCCTAGTCATAATAAAGAAGTTGACTAATACGAAGTTCTTTGCTAATACATACATTGAAGTATGATCCGATCAATAGGGATTATTTTTAAAATGAGCCTATAGAGGGTATCCCTTTGCATTTAAGACACGATTAGTCGTTATAACAAAACTACTAAAAATGATATTACCTACAGTTCAATTTCAAATAAACGCTTCGCAAATAAATTGTTTTCGGTGAAATAAGTAAAGATTAATAAATGTTATTGTTTCACGTAAAAGAAAATCCGACAGTAAGATAGTTATTATTAAAAAGCTCGTCAATTATTCTATAATGAATGAATTAATTAAGTGGACAGTATAGTCCCTAAGGTTTTCACATAGAAACAAATAATTGTTTAGTTTGGTTGGTATAAAATTTATCAAGCGTGTATTAACCTTATTTTCTTTCTGTTTACCACTGTTTTCTATTAATTAAACTGCAATAATTTATACGGATTCCGCTTAGGAAAATATGAATTATATAAATTCGCATTGCAATATATTTAAGTATATACATTGAGTGTTTTATGAGTACTGGTATATTATTATAAAATCGAACGGACACGTACAGGAATATTATAATTATTATTTTTTAATAAATTTAATCTACGAGTCTTCCTTATGTCGATACATTGTGAGCAATATCAACCCAGTCAATCTATCTTCAACAAAGAAGTTCCGTAGATATGTACGCTTTTTAATTCTTCATTATTTTATCGGAATCAGTTACTGTGCGAGTAGTCTTTGAGTTTTCTTAAGTCTTCCGTTAGTTTTTCCCTTCATGTTTCAACAGGTATGCCAATTAGTAATTACAATAATAAGAGCAAAAACAAAAATGGAAAGGAGCAATACAACGAATATGAGTAAAGAATTTTTTATTTATAGAATATTTTACTTCTATGAACTCTCTATACAATTATCTTTAACTTCTTTAAAATTTAATTTTCGAAAACGCCATCACAAATTAAATTAATCTAAATTGGTATTTATTAAGAGGAAAAATTTAAATTTTCTGACGGAGTATAGGCTTCAGAATAATCAACGTCATTCGAATAAGAGTAAGTCCACAAAAGTATTAAACCAGATAACGTGCTCACTTTCATTCCAATAAAAATGTTGGAACAGGGCGGATTACATCCCCTGACTAGGGCCTTGGGCATAAAATATATTTGAAAATTTTTACCTTCATGTTTCTTGAATAAGTAAGTATACCTACTTCACGATATTACCATTTTAAATTATTTTTTGATCCCAAAAAAAAACCAAATGCCCAAATACTTAGGAACCATTTGTCCCACATGTCCAGAGACCAGATTTTAAATTTAATGTGGAAAGAAAAAGGTCTTTCTTATGCTCCTCAATAAAAGCAAAAATGCATTAATTTCAACGACATCAAAGTACTGAAATGTGATTGAATTTAACCCTGAAACTGTTGAATCTGCACAAACGTACATAATTGAGAATCTTGCTTTTAACCTAAGCAAGATATTTGCTTTCCATTAGAGCGTCTTCAGATGGGATGACACGCTCACGCTTCAGGCACGTTTTCGCTTTTCAGTCCGGGCTCTCGGACGGGACTCAGGACTGTATGTAATAAGAACTCGACATTACTGACAATTAATGATCAGAACCTGCAGCCCAACGTGATGTAGAGATAAATGCTAGATAAGGTGACAATGATATACTGCTTGTGTGTGGTGAGGGCTTTCGGGACTAGGACTTGGGAGATTCCCAACGTCTCCGGCTCCGAAAGCCTTTCCCGGCTCAAGACGTCAACTTCTATTAATTTCAATTAATGTATGGTCCTGCATGCATGAGTTTGCAAGGCTATTAATTTGCGGCTACTGTATGATAAACAGCAGCTTAATGTGTCCTCTCTTTACAACTTGTAGAGTTTTAATATTAAATATAGTCGTTAAAAGGATACACGGTGGTGTGCAAAACATTTCCAACTGAAATTGGAACTTTCCATTCCTTATGACATGAAGTCGCTAACTACTAACACTACTACCTAAGCGCGTTGAACAGAACTTTATGCACACATTTTCCTTTAATAATAATAATAATACACATTTTCCTTTAATAATAATAATACTCACATATTTTAAATGTTAAATCTTTAATAATTTAAAGGAGTAAAAACAATGTAAAGAGTGACTTTTTTGTTTTGTGGTCATTAACAAACTAAATAATATGATTATAAGTAAAAGGATAATAGTGTTACAAATATCTAACAGCATGAATTGATTTCCTGCCTTAAGACTTAAATTGGTTTTCTTAGACATGTCTGAAAAAAGACGTGATATTTCCAGATTTGTCATGATTTTGAACATCCTGCAAGAAATATCAACTCCCCTGAGCTAAGGTTTTATTACCTCAATACTTCGCTTCGGGAAAAAGGAGTTATGATTTCTAATGTGAAAAATCGACTTCAAATTCATCTCAATTAAGTTTACGTACATATGTAATCGATTTATTCATTAAGTATTTAGTCGACTCGACTGTAAAGAAGCTTGATTTTTATTAGTGAGTGGTTATAATTTTACGACTGATGATACTGTATTTATTTAGGTCAATCTGTAACACAGTTTGGTCCAAGCTTTTACGTTTTATAGTATGTGTACATTATATACATATGTATATGTGTAACACCATCCTAGATTTATTATTAACCAGGGAATATTCGGCGTGCGCTGCTAGGACTCAATAAATAAAAATCGATTAAGATTTAGAAGTCCATTTGTACCAAACACAGCAACAAACTTTCGCTGTAGATAAATGCAATATTTTGTAAAAGGAAAATCTCTAGTTCATGAAATCAGCGACTCCGAAAACCCCTAATTACCAAATTTTGTAGAAATCGCATAAACTTCAAAATTTGACAATTCGTCATCTTGAATCCATAAATTGTCACATTTCAAAAAAACTTTAAAACTCTTCTTCATTTCTATATATAATAATTACGTGGTGGACATTTCAGGATGATCAGTGAAACATTCGTACCAAACACATAAACTTATATATAAACATATATACGTACATATAAGATTTGTATTTGAAGCACAATGCACATACATACATATGTATGTACATATAGAGATGGAAATTCTCAATTAGAACGAGAGACTAGGGCAAAGTCTCAAACCTGAGACTTTCGAATTAGTTGAAGCTAACCAAGAAAATTCCTTAATTACATTTACTAAAAATACAAATTATATTAAATTTATCAAAACATAAATATAACCTTTACTTTGGTTTTAAGTATTTGACTACAAAAAAGGTGGTGGGTAGCCCATGACATTTTGATTACTTCTTTCCCGAGGCAAAACAAAAGTAACAGAAAAAAAAACAAAGGTCGATAATACGTTAACAAACATTTTAAAAATGTTACTGAAAAGAACTTAAAAAGCCTACATAATCATGTTTTCTTCGTTAATTGGTTTAATTCAACATCACGCATTTATGTCGTATTCAGGTGGTTTAGTATAATACCAGGCTTATAATAAAATGCTTTTAGCAGGATATTCAGAATAATAAGCACGTCCATCATAAAATGTTTTTCGCAGGATATTCAGGATAATTGCAGACTGTAAAAAATATTTCCTGAATAAATTATTGCCATATCAATTTAAAAAGTAAATTGAAACCAAATACAGAATTTTATTTCAAATCAACATTCAGTTGTTTGAAGATTTGATTATGAGTCAAAAAAGATTAATTTTTTTCAGCTTTACTTAATTTCTCATTTAAACTGTATAATATTTTATACAGAATGCTTGTAGATAACGAACATCTCGGATTGTAAAAAATACGTACTTAGCAGTGTAATCTTGGTGATAGAAATTTGGAAACAGTAGATATGGTCAGAATTAAAATTAAAGAAATTTGTTTCTTATGATATGTTTTTTATAAAAGAATTGATTTTCTCGCTTCCACTACATACATACATACATAATGTAGGTATGTACCTAGTAAGAAAATTCTAAAACTACTTCCTTACTTGCTACAGCATGTTGCCATTTAAGAAAGGTAATTCTCTAAAAATTGTCAAATAAAAAAACCTGTGTGGAATTACCCGTATATGCATAAGTATAATATAAGCCCTCAAAATAAGCCATTTAAGAAACATCTTCAAAAATGATAAAGTCGGAAGGTGCACATCTGCGTGGCAATTTTTATGCAAATATCAAATAACATGAAATCTTCCAGAAATCGTGTGTGCCATTTGAAAACTTTTCGAAACCCCATATCGAATAAGTGCGTCCCGGGGGGATTGAAAATATTACATCAGGAAGCAGACAACTGGCAATAAAGAAAAGAAAATATGAATGAAACGACAGCGAAAATGTTTTCCTCATTGGCACTGCCACATGTCGTGTATCTGCTCCGCCCAGAAGGAATTTGTCCGCTCCACTCCCCGCAAAGTAAGTTGACGGGTGCTGCCCGGGTACCCGAAGTGGCAGCAGGACCGCGGGGGACTCCCCGAATGTCCTTAACTTGGGTAATCCAGCTGCTGCACACTAAATAAACAGGGTAACCGCAAAAATCCCGGGTTAACATGTCTTGTCTTGTCGCTCGCATGCGAGGAGCAGCAGTCAACGACTCCTTGAAGATGCAGCGTAATGCAGCATAAATCCGGGTATACTCCCTAAAAATGGGACAAATATGGGCCCCCACTTGAAGTTTGCTCATTCCCTGAAAACACTGCAGGGCCATTATGTGCGCGAACTTCCCAAAAGATGTTGTAAAAAATGATTGATACTGTCTTGTTATGAGAGAATGTGCCGGAGATCTACGGAAGAAAACATTTTGCCTTCTTGCTGCATAAAATAGGCAAGTTATGGCTGGTGAGCAGCTCCTTTCCTTGAGGATTCTTGGCAGCGTTCTTCCTGTCCTGGCTGGCAGTTGGCGGTTGCCTTAAATTCCCCCCTGACACCCCCCGGAACGTATATTCATCACGGGCGTATTCCCCAGGAAGAGGAGCATAATGGATAGACAAAAATCACGGGAAATCCCTTTCAGAGGTTGTGCTTTCCTTGAGTGCTTTTTTATGTAATTTGCTGATAAAAATAGAGAAAACTTAAATTGATTGCCTTAAAGACGCTCCTCGCAACATGCCGCTGAATCAACTCCCGTTGCCGGTTTAGAGCTGCGTACTCCTCAGCTTAAAGACGTCCTTCCCGACTTAAAGCATCGCGGACAGGGACAAGCATCCTCACTTAATTCAGACTGTAGTCCCAAAGGATTCGGGGTACAAATTGAAGGCGAAGGGGAGACATGATACTTAACAGGGAAAAGATGAATAACACCACCCTTTTCAGCAATTTTGTCTACTTCCCGTCTCGGAAAGGAATTCCAGCACACAGGCACATTTTCCTTTTCTAAAGATTCTTCCCCTCCACCACCGCTGCAGTCATCAATTGCTTCCTTGCTTAACACGTCTTAAGCAAGACCACAAGGCATTCATCATACCCTGGGACAGGTACACTCAAAGGGATTCAGGTTTGATCCTGTTGAACTCTTAACTCTTTTTAGTCTGGGAAATATCATAATATTAGTTTGAGCGTTTGAGGCAATTAAAAAATTGGATATATGAAATTATTTTCCTTAAACTAAATATTTTGCACTATTTAATATTAGAACTGACTATTTTCAACATAAATAGCCCTCAAGACGAAAAAATCAAACCTTCTATAAAAGTGCTGCTCATGTTTCTTAAACACATATTTCGGAAAATCATTCCAAGAAGCAAAATAAACGAAATCTGTTTTCCAACAAAACTAACGCCTAAATATTAAATCATACTCTCAACTTTCAAACATTTTCGTTCTGTGTTGAATATTACATTTTAAAAAAAAATTAATTAACAATTATTCGCCCGTTCTGTACCTACTCCGACCGAAATTAAATCGAAAAGAGCTTGTAAAGCTCCTTTTCAGTTGAAATTCCTTAATAAATATTTTGAAATTATAACAAATTCATTTCTATTTGTTTTTCCGCAAACAACTTCAATATATTTCGAGTGGATTCTTCCAATTGAATTATTTTAACACTTTAAAACTGGTTTCAATTTACTTTTAATTAATATATGTATATAGAAAATATTTTATTATAGTGTATTATTATCCTGAATGTTCTGCTAAAAACATTTTATAACGGACGAGCTATGATTCTGAATATCCTGGTAAAAGTATTTTATTATGAGCCTGTTATTATACTAAACAACTCGAATACGACATAATTGCGTGATGCTGAATCAAACCTATTAAAGAAAAAAACCTGATTATAGTCTTTTAAGTTCGATTCAGTATTATTTTTAAAATGGATGTTAACGTAAGTTCGAACCCTGCTTTATAGAAGGTTTGATATTTCTGCCTCGGGAAATGTGCCGTGTCCGAAGAACTGTAATCAAAATACGATTTGAATAATTCAATAATTAAAAATAATCGCTTTTCTATATTTTTTATATTATTCCAATATTTGTATATGTATGTAGGAGTAGTAGGCATCCTATAGGAAGAGTAGGCTTTGAAATATAAAAATAAAATAAAAGATTGATATTGCGTTAGAAAAATTATCGTTGTTGTTAGGTACGTCGTTGTGCCGTCGAGCTGTTCGAGCTGTTTTCTCTGTGCTGATAATAAAAACATATTTAATTTAGTATCACTTCTTCATTCTTCTTGTATCTTCCGCCCCCACAATAAATGGTGTCAGAAGTTTAAAAAAAAAAAAAAAAAAAATGTGTGGACTAGGAAATGAACAATTAAAAAAAAAAAAAAAAAAAAAAAAGTCTGTGCTGAATTACAGAGCTAAAAAGTTAAAAGAAACTGTGCTGTGAAAGAAAAGAAACTGTGCTGTCCTTTTTATTTAAAAAAAAAAAAAAAAAAAAAACATAACCAAGTCTTCGTGCTGTAAAAAAAACTGTTTCACGCCGCAGGAAGGCTCACTAAGTTGGAGAGAAGACGGTTTAAGTAATTTGAAACATTTTCATATTTAATGGTATTGTATGGATAATTTACGTAATTTAACTGTAACAGAATTACAACATTTGCTTCGTGAAAAAATTAATTTAACTGAGCAGCAAATAACACAAGAGGCCGACGAAGAAAATACATTTGAGAAGAGCAGTGATAATTCTCCATCTGAGGATTCTTATTTTCTGGGTTTTGAAGAAAGTACCGTTGATCAGGAGATTTCAGAAATGGCCAAAGAAGAAGTTTTTACAAACAATTTTGTTTTCCGAGATGTCGAGGAATATTTGAGCAAATTTTGCGGCGAATCTGGTAAAACATTTCCAGTGTGGATCAAAGAATTTGAAGAAATCGCTACAGTCTGCAGCTGGAATGATGTTCAGAAATATCTCTATGCGAGGAGACTGCTAACTGGTGCTGCAAGGTTGGCAATAGATTCCTCAACCGATATTACCAGCTGGAACAAACTCAAAAAAATGTTGAAGACAGAATTTGGGGAAAAACCAACTTCGCTGGATATCCATAAAGCCTTACAAAGTCGAAGGAAAAGGCCCAGCGAAACGTTTTTGGAATATATCTTTACTATGAAGCAAATAGCAAACAGAGGAACTTTTGATGAGCAATCACTCGTAGCCTATATTATTGCAGGGATTCAAGATGATGTGCTGAATAAAACCGTGCTGTATGAGGCTAAAAATCTGGAAGAAGTTAAGCAGAAAATTAAAATTTACCAAATTATAAAAAGTCAACAAACAGCTGAAAAGAAGTCGTCCAAACCAAGTGAGAAAAGCTCTTCCGATAAAGCCTGTCAAGATTTACAGAGAAGGTGTTACAATTGTGGTTCGAAATTTCATTTAACCGGAGAGTGTCCGAATAAGTCGAAAGGAGCTCGATGTTTCAACTGCAAAGATTTTGGCCACATATCTCCGAATTACCCGAAATCTAAAACCGAAACCACCGGTATAGACCCTAAAAGAGTAAATTTGATATCTTCTTTTGCTACAACAATATCGAAATCTAAAACCGAAGCCGCCGGTATGGACCCTAAAAGACTAAATTTAATATCTTCTTTTCCTATGACAATATTAGTAAATGTCGCCGGAAGAGATCTCACCGCTCTTTTAGACACTGGGAGTGATGTTTCGTTAATACGAAAATCAGCTTATGATTCTATTGGAAGGAATTGCGATAGTTGTGGACCAAGCATTCCATTAGCTGGTTTCGGTACTAGTTTGAGAAATACACTAGGCTCGTTTTCTACCACTCTAGCTATAAATAATTTTTATTATTCATCGCAATTACATATTGTTCCTAATACATGGTTACCTGAGGACATTCTTGTTGGAAAAGATATCTTAAGCTATGTAAAAGTTATCATAGAGCGCGGTAAAGCTACTTTGTTTGGAGAGAAAGAAGAAAATAAAGAACATGAGGCTCCAGATGAGACAAAGACTGATAGAGACGAAGACATGGCGGACTTGAGTGCAGAAATGACAGACATAGATGAAGAAAAGGCAGAAGAAGATATTTCTGAAAAAATTGAAAATATTAAAGAAGTTAAGATAACCGTTCAAAATAGCAAAAATGAACAACCTGTATGTTATTTATGATTTATCGCGCGAAATTACCCTTAATTATCAGAACGAACGATTCATGTCTGCAAAACAATAAAAACGTTTTCAAATTTTATATGACATTTTAAAACTCAAGGATGTAGTATAGTTATTTGGATAAAAAAACACTAGAAAAAGAGTGTATACCAGTCTCCAATCAATACATATCCTCCAATACATATTTAAAAGTAAATGATCGTCAAGACGAATTATATGGTGTATCCCAAATGGTACCATATTCTATGAAATTTTTGGATGACTTTAATTATTTGTACCAAATTAACTTAATTATTTTGAATCCAAATAGTGTTTTAACTCGGGGAATTTTATTGCCACTCTATCTAGAGGGGAAAGAAATTTGTTCAAATTAAAATTAATGAAACACTTCTTAAGAAAGTTCAAAGACAAACTAAACTTAAAAATCTGTCATTAATTTCTATGGAATCTAAATGGTGATCTTTGAAATAGGTATGTACATATATGTTCTATTCTATTCTACAATCTTAACTAAAGGAATTTGTATGTCGAATTCAGAATGTTACTAGGACACAGTTTTTTCAAGTGTCCCAATATAGTAGCACCGGTGGTAATAAGTTAGATAATTTAACCAAATGCTTTATATAAGTACCATCAAGCTTTACAGCTTTACGTTAATAACTTGTTTATTTTTAAAGTAACGTGAAAAGCAATTCATATAAAAATTGTAGAAAATTCAATTCTTTCAATTATCCCTTCAATAAAATTTTCAAGGGTATCATGGTTCGAATGAAAGGAGTTAGGTAGCTCAAAACCTTGAAAAATTCATTTAGCATGGTTTTCCATATTCTTAATAAAATAGAAGTCCGTGGATTCTGAGAAAAATCCACGAGAAAACAATGGACGAAGAAGTACTTCTAACAGATATTGAAAAATTAATTTAATGAAGAAGTTTTTAAGAATCCATTTAAATGTAGAAGAATTAAATGGAAAAAATATTGAAGCTTTTGCAGTACCTACCAATTTTCGTGGATTAAAACAAAGACGGAGCGAGGCGGCTTATTGTAAATTATGTAAACCGAATTTGAAAAACTTTTTACGGAATGGATACTTTTTTTTGTAGCTGGAATTATTTTTAGTCTTTTGCGAGTAATATCAACTGATTTAGAGCGAAACTTTGTAGAACGACAGAGTCCAACCACCTTTAAGTTTGATGTTACCAAAAACAAAAAGAAATTACCGAAAAAAATAAAGCTTTAGACTTAAATTTTTAATTGAAGTCCTCTAAGTTTATAATTTAACAGTTTAATTAAAAAAAACTTATTTCCGTGAAAAGTTCTACATAAAATTTGAAAGCATCGAAACATTCGAAACTTCTGCATTATTGTCTAATTCACATTCCTTTTACGACATTGTGAACGATTTTCAGTAGTTGAACGAAAAGCGAAAACAATATCGCCCTTTAAATTACATTCCACTGTTTTGCTGTTTTTTCCACTGTCCTTAAAAATTTCATTCGGCAAAGTAATTTAGATTAAAAGATTTCCTATGCACGATGATATTCAATTACCAACCGAATATTTCGCAAATGAAATGTTTTTGTACAAGGATAAAATTATTATTAATTTTAGTAATAATATTATCTTTGTACAAAAATATTTCTTTTGCGAAATATTCGGTATGGCAATTGAATATCATCGTGCATAGGAAATCTTTTAATCTAAATTACTTTGGCGAATGAAAGTCTTTAATAAATGAGGTACCTATTTCAGGGTAACTACAGCGAAAGTAAATAACAAAATAAAACTTTTTGCATGTAGGAAATGAAATATTTTTTACAGGCCTTAAAGTAAATAAAACCTTTCGACGACGAAAGAGTGAAGAATTATGTACAGAAAACTTTTTAATAGCTGAGAAATTTTTTACAAGGGGAAGTAACTTGATTAAATGAAATTTTTAAGAATAAAGAAAAAAATGTCAGCAAAACTTCTGTAAAACATTTTGCCACCAAAAAATTTGTTATTCAGTGTAGAAGGCAATTAAATAGCCTTTTTTATATATTTACTGATTCGTGTGGAAAACAGGACTAAAAACTTACGAAAAATTAATTTACATAAATTAATTTTACAAAATGGCAACATGTCATGATAGTCCAATATTTTTGGTCTAGAACAAAGAACTAATGTTTCATTTTCTTTACTACAATAGATGGCCGGAGTTTTTAAAAAAAATTGAATTGATTGGGGCAGATTTAAATGACGAACTTGAAATAAATTAGTTACAAATAGACTAGCTTAGGTACTGGGT
Organism: Machimus atricapillus; assembly: GCA_933228815.1. Lineage (NCBI taxonomy): Eukaryota > Metazoa > Arthropoda > Insecta > Diptera > Asilidae > Machimus > Machimus atricapillus. The sequence continues at coordinate 26,506,767 of OW121787.1, read as the reverse complement.
TAGCTATGAAAATGCTAACATGAAAGTTTTGAAATTTAAGATGTTTATGTATTAGATTTAGTGATATCGCTATAAAAGGACTTAGGTATACTCTTCATTTTAAAAACTCTAATGTCTATGTAAGTAAACAATTTTTGAAATATTCACATAACTACTTCTAAATTTGCACATCGTTTGGCTGTGAAATCAAAAAAATTACGGAATGAGGAAGTTGGAAGTAAATAAAAAAATAACAAGACCGACGGTTTATATTTAAGGACTTTCGCGATTTCACTAAAATTAAACTCATGCATTTACTTAGAGTAGTTCATTTGTACTTACTTTAATTCCCAATCTTCTCCCGGGGTCCCAAAAACCCCAAAATAATTTTTTTTAACACCCATACACGGAGTACTTTTATAGTATGTATTTTACATGCATACATAGATCGAGAGCATACTGTGAAATATGTATATGCAAATTTGGCTTAGATATGAGTTCTTAAGTGAAAATATACTATAAGTGGTCGTATTTTGAAAAATCTCTCAACAATTATTTTTCAATTCTTCAGCATTAAAATTCATCATTTAGACATTGCATTGAAAGTCGCAGGTGCTTGAAGTATGCAACACCCTGTGTGCAGGTTAAGGGTTTATATGAATCAAATGCGTGGTGTTTTTGTATATAAAGTCAAACCTTACCGAAACAACTTAGAAAGTGCGTTGACCAGTACCAGACCTTAGACTAAAAGCCTGCCTTTAAAATCAGATAATATTTGGCTTTTGAATACTGAATTAAAATTATATGAAATAGGTACTAAACTACCATCGAAGTTAATAACCACAATTTAAATTGCGGATTATAACCTCACAATAATGGCAGTAGAATATAAATGTTAATTAAAAGAAATTACAAAACGTCTGTTGTTCTGTCTACAAACAGCAAATATCTTCCTGGAAAATAGTCATAAAAATAACATTAAAATGAAACGAATCACAGTTTCTTGATGAAACCATAAAAGAAAATGTTCCGCTTCCTTTCAAAGATTAACCCACAAAATTTAAAGTGCTGTTTGCACAAAGTGTTTAAACAAAATTTGCATCGTAGTTAGCAGTTCTTGCGGAAAGAAATAAAGGGGTTTGATGCAATTATTAATCAATTCAACAGACCGAAGCACTTTCCAGAATTTCAAGAGTGCAGCCAGTACAGCCGCAAAGAAATTCATTTGCACTTTTGATTTTCGCCTTCCCAGCCCTGGTTACCACTAAAACAAAAAAAAAAAAAGTATAATATTTCCAACTAGTTTAATCGTGGAATTTTTTATAGTCTGAAAGAAAAAAAAAATAAAACTTATGAAGCAGAAATGCATTCGGAATGTGCTGGCGTATAATTAAATTTCAAGCATCAAAAATAACTTCTCCCCAATTTTGGTCAATATAAGGGAAAAATTTAATTTAACTGAGTTCCCGAAGTGACCTACTAAAAAACTTTTTGAGGATCGAAAATGCCTCAGAGAGAGAAAGAGAGCTCCTAGGGCAATTGTTTTTGTTGTGCCCCCAAAAAAAAAAACGTGAAATTCACCCGGAAAAAGGGAAAACTTTAGTAGGAATGTGCAACTTAATTGGGAAATCATTCAATTATAATTAGCACTATTCGCTCTATTCCGATGAGTCTAAATCCCTTAAAAAAACGAACTAGTACTGCGACAAGCCAGTTGCAAATTTGCAAATATCAGGGACAAATTCCAGCCTGCAGATTGCAGAATGCGGGATAATACCTTGCTAGTAGTACTCACCTTAATTGTTAAACCATGAAAACCATTTAAGTGTGCGTGTTTAATTCAGCATGAAGTATGTTCACCGTATTGCAAGAAGTGTCCAAGGAAAGCAGCACAATGTTTCTCCAGATTAATCGTCGTGGTCACAGAAAATACACAAAACAATATAAGCACTACCACAACACGGAGCAGGTCCGGCGCCCCCTATATCAAAACACAAATCTTCGTCAGCCTTCTACGGCAAAAGTGACTTTAAAACTTTGTTTAAATTTTTAGAGATTATACCACAAACAGAACTGGGTCGAAAGGGGGGTGGTGGCACAGCCTACACCCCCGCACAAATATTTGCAAATATGTGCTAATGGCACGCCATTGGCTAGTGTCTGCCCAAAATTTTGGGGCCGATTATTATGTCCCCCGCACTCGATTTTGAGCCCTAATTATGCAAACATATATGAACGAGCTCGTTATATGGACTGAAAGGGTTTGGGGCCACCTTATCCGCAGAGCGGGATACCAAGGGTTCGCTGATGACCCTGCTCTGTTTACAGTGCTGCTTATCACTTAATATGCTAAAGAAGATCCGGGGCTCCCGACAGGAACAATATAAGTGCCCCAAAAGACACTATCTGAAGGGACGTGTCGCAGACACCACTCGAACGACAGAGCGGAACCCTTTACCAAAAAAGACACTTTCTTTAAAGTGTGTAAGACCCTTTATCCTTAACTACTTTCGATTGGACAACTATATTTTCTCGATTTAGTGTCTTACATAATTCACACAGTTCACTCAAGACCGAATGGCCTCACGGCAGTACCGAATGAAGGATGGATGCTCCTTTTTCGCGTGCTCCGTTCTCGTCTGCAGTGTTTCCTTCCAGCAACACCGAAAAGACACTTCACTCCCGTCCGATAATTTATTAAAAACTATTAATGTCCGGCACAGAATTTCTTCCGATATATAAGTTCGACACAGTTTGTCTTTTTATTTTATATCGATATTAATTTTTCAAAAATTCTTAGACAAACCAAATTTTCGATTTTTATTTTATTTTATTATTTTTTTTTAATATTTAATCGCACTAGTCTTCCCCGCAGGATAAGTTCTTACGCCTGGAATCAGAGCTTGGGATGCTTTCTTCTATCAGTGAAACATTCCAAAACACTTTTCCCTTTCAAAAAAATTCGCACAACTCACACGACCGATAGAGGAGACTCAATGCGCCCAAAAATGTGCCTCGATTCATACTACTGGCATAAAACCCACCATTGCAGCAAGGTCCTGCATGAGCTCTGATTTGTCCTTATTCTCCTCTCTCTTTGCTGCTGTTATATCTCAAATATCCTTGCTGGGACTTTTCTAGGGTAATTCCTTGAGTAAAAGCTCCACACACCACTTTTGGTGTTTAAGTGATGGCAGAAAAACAACTCTAGGTCACTGGAGCTCTTGAAATTCTGCTGACATCTCTAGCGAAAGACTGGGCCAGCATCTCCCATCAACGAGTTTTGGCTAGAACACATATAGCATAAAAGGACCCTCGTGCTGTCGGAGGAAAGAGTTTGTTTGGCGCCAACGCCCGTTCAAGGCGCAAGACATTGCCAATGGGCGAGCTTTTTCCAACATCAATGGGATGTCGGAAAATGTTGTGAATAGAACTTTCACAGGAGAGCCCGAGAGGCTGGCTCCTGCCGCGAATGTTATCAGTCGCCACATAATATTGCCAGGCCATCAAAATTCATACCATGATGAACTCATTTTCAAATCTGAACATAAAACTGCATCACAATGCAAACTGACATAACTAAATGCTAAGAAAATATCTAAAAGAACCAATTTAATTCAATTTAATAATATGACTTCGTTAAAAAATTTCCATCCACATTATTACATGTGCCATAATTTTTTGAATACGATTACATATAGAGGATCGGTCTACCATCTACATATGTATGTACCATCAAAATTCCGAATTATTCGAAAACATTATCAACAAAGAAACTCCGAGTGCAAACTGATAGAAATCTCACATACAATAACATGTCAAACATAATTATGTATATTTTGAAAAATTTGATCGCTTTTTCAAAACTAATCATCACTAATCTGAGTTTTCGTTCTACATAATTGCAAAATAATTATAATATGTTCATAAGAAAATAATAAAACCAAAAACTTTGTAGTATGACGGATGAAATCTTAATCTAACGTAGTTGAAGATCATCGTTTCAAAAATATTTTAAAATTGCTCCTGATTTTCGCAATTGTTTCTTCATATTTAGTTTATTGCAAACATTTCTTAAATGTCTGATAAATTATTAAGTGTGTAAAATGTTATCATTTTGAATGATTATTTTATTTTAAAAATATATTAATTTGTAGTCACGTTTTTATATTATCACTGAAAGCTCGTAATTACTGCTAAAATGAGTTTAATGTTTTTTTTATACTTATTGATTTTTTTCAATTTTTTCGTACTTATTGAATCGATGTTGATAAAAAATAAGCAAATTAGGAGATCGAGCAGAACTTCAAATCACTTTTTTTCATTTTTAAAAAATGTTTCGACGAAAAGATGGATTAAGCAAAGGTTTTTCGCAATTTTCGTTTTGCAGTGGTCGGTTTTTCGTTAAATCTGCATTAGTTACGGCCCGAATTGAGCATTAGCTCGATAATCCATAAGTCGTTACTTGAGGGGCTTATAGAATCAAAGAATTATTTTCCAACATTCATCAAAAATGAGTTTATTTGCTTTTAAATATTAAAGCTTTATTAATTTTCTGTAAAATATAGAAGTATAAAATACGGCAATATTTGTTCACTTTGCTAACATTTCTAGAAAAAAAATAAGCGATTGCTTTACAAACTCTCATTAAAATCGTTCAACTTTGGGGTTTAAAAGTGAAAAGCACGTATTTTATTTGGACAATCAAAACTAATACACTGCTATTTAATCTAAATGCAATAGCTGTAACATAACTCTGTCGGTTAAATAAATATTCCCCACAGAATGTTCCAAATACCAAGCAAAAGACTAACTATGAAATTTCAAAAAAGATTGATGAAATACTAGGAGGCAATAATAAAATACATCATGTAAGTACCTACATACATATAAAACTCATAATAATAGCGATGTATCTGCAACAAAAAACTGTAAAGTTAATGTCAATTTAATTTAAATGTACGGGCTTCCTCCTGAGAATGCTTATTTAAGAAAGTAAGCAATTCGTTGTTATGTCTTATACTTAGTAAATAAAAAATAAAAATAAGCCTCGATTGAATTTCTTAGGGTACGTTCATGGTCGAGTGGATTCGCTCCGCGCGTAGCGAATGAAAATAAAAAATTCTGTTTAATTGAGCGGATTCGCTCAAATAAACAAAATTCTTTGTTTCCATTCGCTACGCGCGGAGCAAATTCGCTCGACCATGAACGTACCCTTAATAGGTGTGAGAGAATTTGACTATACAATGCATAATACCAGCGACACACTCCCGAGTCAAATGATCACTTCCAAATTATACTTACGCGTCAAATACTACCTACTTAAGAAATCCGGGTGACACACGGCAAGTCGGCAAGTAGCCTTTGTGAACTGTGAAATCACATGTGACTTTTTACGTCAAGGAATAAATTTATTAATTAAAAAACAGTTTAAAATGCAGAAAGTAATGAAATAACCGACTTAATAAAATTATAGGAGAGATAAGGTGATTTTTGGGAACGAGAAATTAAAAATGACAGCTCTAACAGGTGGAAACCTTGGAAAATTCCAGTGCTCTCATCTTCATTTGCCGAAAATGAAGTTCCTACAAGCTACTTAAGAAATGAGCTTCGAAATGAAACTCAAGGCTCTTAAGTAGCATTTGGAGGGTGACACAAGGTCATAGAAATGATCATTTGCGGCAAATGATCATTTGACTCGGCCGTGTGTCGCCGGTATAAACAAAAGGAAATAAAAATTTAAATTGCTTATTATTAGGACTTCTCGATTTTGTTTCGACATATCCCATTATCTCATTCCCAAGCTAACATATAATATACAAGATAAAGGTACGAATCCACCAAAAAAATTGCATCCTGGAACAGCTTTAACAGCTTAAAATGGGTCTTAAAGTATTAACACAAATATTCATGCCCAACAATGTTCAACCCCGACTTCTTTAAATTAAAAGAATGCAATTCTCATTGCGGGCATTTTTCATTTTTAAATTACACGGATGATGGTGGTTGGGATACTTAAAATAACATTCCAAATACTTAAAGAAAGCTTAGAGTTCTTCATTTTCCCTTAATAAGAATCTACTTACAAAATATATAATAAAATAACACAAAGAAATCTTGTTTCAAGCTTCTAATTTATAAATCAGGGTAGGCATGCTAAATAATAAGTACTTATTCTTAGCAAGATGAAGTGCTTCGCTCAAAATCGTGTTTATGCCCGCACCGCTTGTGTAACGCATTTAATTTTTTAACTATATAACTCACATTTATTTCGATTCATTGTATGACAAATATAACAAAGTGTGTAAAACTTGTGCAACAAATAGCAATCAATCAAATCATTATCCTTTTTTATATCTAACGAAAGTTATTCATAGGACAAACGATCAGAGTCAAACAGACAAGTAATTATGGTGGGTCTAAAAAATCTGCAACTCTATTTATTTTGTGCAGCTGGCTTTCATTGAAAATTGATTCGACATTTTCAGAAACTAATTCATCCCCCAGTAGGGCAGTGCAGCCGGCAAGCTAAAAGGCAATGGCAGTGGTGGCGTGGGGCCTATCTACTAGAAAATTTTCGGGCTCCCAGAAAAAAACCCTTCGGGTACCATAAAAACGGATAAAAAAAACATAGGGAAAACAGCAGCGTGAAAATAACGAAATTTTATCTGGTGCAGCGAAGTGCAAAAAACTAAAAAAAAACAAAATAGCGAACAAAACTTTATATTCTGCTTTGTTGCTAAAACGTTCGTCGTCCTTTTAAAGAACTTCAATTTAAACGTTGCCCCGGGGAGCCTTGCGGGAAATGCTGCTGCCGCGCGGCTGCTTCAACTAAAAAACGCCCAAAAATTCCCTAAGAGCGCATAATGAAGACGGAAGTAACTCCAACCGGAAGGACAGCCTCAGTGGACGACTTAAAATATTCGCGAAATTTGCAATTTGCTGCAACTTGATAATTTATTTAGTGATAAGGGCGATAGAGGTGTCGTCGGATGAGCCCATAACCGGAGGCTGGAAACAAATGTAATGGAGGACCTTTGCATTCGCTGAAATTTATTTACATGATTATGTTGAGTGCGCCCGTATGAAAGCTGACTTCTTAGGCAAAGGTGTCTCAACAGCTCGACAGGACTGCAGAAAGTGCAGATCGAAGGTAAGTGCATTTCTATGTAGTCCCGTCAGAGTATGTATTTGGCAGATATGAAAGACATGTACATGCTTCATATCCTACAAAGTTATGCATGTATGTACAAATGTCAAAGAATTTGAAGATGTTTGTTCGAACATCACGCCTAAGGGCTTAGTTCCGACTTAGTAACATTATAGACTACTTACTTTTTATTCACAGGATTCAGAATGTGGTATTTGGGAATTTTGGAGATCCTGATTGCAAATCCACAATCGAAATTTAAAAATTTAAGATGGCGGATCGAGTGTGGCGAGCAAAAATGTATGTTCGAAATTCAACAAATTCAAGTGAACATTTTGCACTAAGGGTATGTTGACTCCACTAATTTTGAATCAACTATCAAAATTTGGATATTCAAAATGACGGACCCAGCGAGGTGTCTGAGCTTTTACAAATTGGAAGGGTTTTAATACATAAATTAATATATATTTAAATTTATATAACAGTAATTTCCAACCTACTACCAAAATTGGGAAATTCAAAATGGCTGATCCAATATGGCGATCACAATTTTTAGAATTCAATAAATTGACATGAAATTAAATAATAAGAACATTTTGAACCCACTTATTTTCAATCTACTATCATAATTTCGAAATTCCAATAGGCGGACCCAATTTGGTGACCGTAGTTATTTTACGAATTTGGCCGATTTAAAGGGTAACTCCACTCCACTTAAAGCTTACGTTTATGTTTGCACTATTTATAGCCTAAGGAATCTTAAACCTTGCCGAAGAGCCAAACTATTCAATAGTGAAAACTCCATTCGAATCTATTTAGGGGTATAACTATAGGCGAAAAGCATCTCTTGTTTTTTAAATAGTAATGATAGTGATTAAGTTTACTTACCGTCCTGGAATCTATTTTAAACGCAACACATCCTCCCGCGCATTCCCTGTAACGATTTTAAAAAAATGTATCAGATAAAAGTTTGGTATTTTTTTCCATAGAATCAGAATACACAATTAAAAATAGGAGTTTCCATTTGAAATTTAAAATTTACCCCCGGCCCAACCACAGGGGTGGGTAAATGGTAAATCCACAAATTTTTCGCCATTAAAAGTAATTTCATCAATTTATCAATTTTGAGAAACTATTTTTTATGTTTATAACAAAATGATAAAGTAAGATCATAATTTCTATCGTAAATAGGCAATTACATAAGGTTTTCACTATGGACTATGTTCGTATTTATATCATATCCACGAATTTTAGAAACACTAAATTCGGTGAAATATCAAACGTGAGTGAGAAGCGTTTAAAATATGTACTTCAAATACAACAGGTAAAACCGTGTTAGTCAGCTAGTAGGTACTTACATAACATACATATATGTAAGAAATGATTCCTTTCCCGAAAAAGTTGTTTCAAATGAAACAAAGGACTGCCGGATAATTTTATTGGAAACACAGCACCGGCCGAGTGGTGAAAAACCCCTAATTAGATCGAATGTTATAAACATGAGTTTTCCATTTGTGCAGGCTTTCGGTTAGATAAGTTCACAGCCGAGTGGTGGCGCTGCTCATGAATACTGATCCTGTGAGCGAGGAGTGCCACCTCTTCGACGGAGTGTATAAGTTCCCTAAGACAAAATACTTTCTCGTCCATTCCATCAACTTCGCCATGCATACACGAATCGTCCAATTTCGTATTCAGAGCATACCTTGGCAAATAACGTATTTTTCTCGTATATAAATGCACTTAGGGCATCACATCATATAGGCTTATGTCGAAGTCACCATAAATCACCATAAGGCAGCGGCCACACTGTAGTTTAAATGCAAGAAGGCAAAAGGTTGTCCTTCCCCCCAGGCGGGCCGGCGGGCGGGCGGCGGACGTCAGGCTTCCAATCCCGCAACGACATCATCGAAAGCACCCCAGAACATTTGCGCCTCCAGTTTTCTTCAGAATTATTAGTGGCTTTGTGTCCAGATGCTTGCAATAAGTCAATCTTTGATTTATTAACGTGATATGAATGAAGATTAAAACAGAGCCATCGGAAGGACTGCTTTAGTATTTTGGGAATTATTTGGACGATAGGCGGAGAAAGCCCGGGGGTTAAATCGGTTCGTGATGTTCCCTTAAACAAATAAAAAAGGTCAGTCTTTTTTCATAAGATATTTTTCTGGAGAGGACTACTTCTCTCTGTGTACCATGTGATAGTAAAATTTTGATAGTAAATTTTGATAATTAAAATCATCTCGTCAAATTTTATTCTTTATATCGTACAGCCTACATAGTACATATATGCCCTTCTGACCTTACGGGTACTAAAAACCATATAAATACACCTTAGCGTTAGGTTCTGGTTCAGCTAGAAATTTGAAGAAATCTGTGATATTGTTAAATTCAAATATATAATTTGGAAATGAACTCGACACTTAGCTATAAGGATTTCTTCCTTAATCTAAATTGAAATGAATTACTGTTTATTATAGATATAACTTTACTAATTTACATAAAACCTTTGATATTGTACTGCTTTGTTCAAACTTGAAATTCGATTTAATATTGTTAGAATTAAGTTGGTCTAAATTAAGGAAATTTTGATTGTCTTTAGGAACAGATGAATTCACAAAAACCTATCGTAACTTATTGAATTAATTTTGAAATTTGAAATAATATTGTTAGATTTAAGTTTGCCTAAATTAAGGAAATTTTGATTGTGATGCTTTTTCATTTTTGCGCAATATGGGCTTAGCTCCCGAGAGCGCTAGTTTAAAGTATAGGGTAGAAATTAAGTTTGTTACCCTATGAGATTTAAATAAATAAATAAATAAATAAGGATTTACATTTATATTGTATTTGTTCACCAAATATTAATTGGCCTAATATAGACTAATTGGCATAAAATCAAAAGATGATATATATAAAAATCATATAAATATTAGTAAGCATTCTTTAAAGAAATGTCATTTGTTGAAGCCTCATGTCTATGTATATTTAACCATGGATCAAATGATGAAGAAATCATAGTCATATGTCTGCCACAGACTATGTTTGATGCATTTTAAATACAAAAACATATTTGAACTATTTTTAGAATTATAATGTATTTCAATATTAGAATTTTTCAATATTGTCTAAAACATCTAAACACATTATGAAATTTGAAATAACTAAAAAAGGCGAATGTGATTCTTTTTAATTATTTAGTTAACATTGTACATTTAATTATTTATTACATAACATGTATAAAAAAGTATAACCTAATTATTGTATATAAGTAGTACAATAATAATATAAATAAATTAGTTTTAACATGTTTGAATACAACCGAACTCTTTTGCTGCGAAAAAACTTATTCCTACGTACGTCCCCTGACAAGCAAAAGTGGGAAATGACAAAGTGAGGAAAGCTATAGCTGAAAATGAATGATTATTTTTAATGAAAATTAGTGGTCAGAAATTGAAACTTAACAAGTATATCAAAATATTCTTTCACTATCGAAAGAAAACTATTTTGTTTCGTTCTACCTTGGGTTGCTTAAGGAAATGGAAATTCATCATTTTATATTTCATGTTTCATTCACAACTTTTATAAAACCACTGTAAGATTACTAGCTAACTCTTTAGTTACTCTTTAGATAAAAAATGAAATTTACGCACTTCTACACTGTCAAATTCAAAAAAATAATATATGCATGATATAATTTATTGATAGTGTAGATAGAAGGTTTAAATATATATGTACATAAACATAAAATACACTTATATTGTCCAAACTTCATATCTTTGATGTGTGATTTTCTTCCACTATGTGTGATATTTTTACGCATTAGAAATGAATATTTTATGGCATATTTCTTAAGTGTAATTTTGCTACCATTATTACGATATTCAATTTCCTTTCGAAAAGGGTAAAATTACACCAAAGAAAGTGTATTTAATTAATTATTTTAAATCTGGGGCAAAGATATATCAAAAAATCTCAGTGGTGGTTCGTTTATGGAATAAGAAAACCTTGTTATTTTCTTAATCCGTATAGTGATAGGTAAGCGTATAATTTTTAATTGTTTTTCTGATTGAAAATGTGTGTTTAGTTAAAGTTGAGCTCGCTAGTAATTTTCAAATATTATGCAGCGACTAAAGAAAATTGAAGATCAGACTGTTATTGTTTGCATTGCCCCAGTTTTACAAAAAATCTTTTTCGACTATGGTAAACTTTGCATACACGATTCAGTTTAATGCGCCCCACTTATGTATGTGTAAGATCACAATTCGCCATTCTTACGGATTAGAACTTTAAAATTTATTCATATGCTTTTAAAAGTATGAACTTTCAGAAAATGCAAAGAAAACCGTGGTGTTCCCATTTTATTACAGCTCTTGAAAAATTATTTGTCCTAAAGGGAAGAAGAAGGGATTTTTTTATTGTGGAATAGTCACTAAAAGGCTCTTTTTAACGAAGTAAACCAGTTGAAGCCTTTTAATATTATAAGACTTGAGAAATGCAGAAAAACATAAAACACTATATCTTACAATAAATCCGGTTTACAGTACACGTGTAGTATGCAAAATAAACGCCTTTCTATAAAATAAATCTGAATACCTTAGAAGTTAAGTTCAATAGTTGGTTGAGTGGAAGCCTTGTTTTTCTTATGCAATAAACAGTAATTGATTATGTACCTAATCCAGCCCAACATGGGGTAAATAAATTTATTTTCCGATGCAATGGTACACGAAAGCAATACCCTCCATTTATTGCCACTTTTGGTTGCCCTTAATACGTAGTATCAGTTTCAACAGCAACAACAACCAACTTATAGTGCGGAGGAGCAGTTTTTAAATCGCTTTCGATTTAAGCCAAAATCGAAGGGCCACATATGCACTCTCAATGAAACTTGCTCAGACTGAATACGTAGCAATCTTCCATTAAAAGTTTTGCAGCTATAAGCGCTTTAGCCAGTGCGCTGCAAGATAAAAGCGAAACCTTCTGACTCCGCTCGGTTCGCGGACTAAAAAAAAAAAAGGATACAATAAATATTAGTGGAATCCCTTCATGGTCCTGCTGGACTAGAGGTATGGATATTGCACGCTATGTACAAATGCATCATCGCGAGTAGTCGAAAAAATCTTGCTGGAAAAGAAAAGTTTTCGTGAGAAGTTTCGGTTTCGCTTCCCAGATAACCCCAAACCCGTGGCCCAACCCAGGAAGGTCCTTCCTGGCACAATGCATCTGTGCTACGCTACTCCTTCTCCGGTGATTGTTTGGCTTGCACTTGTGCACTTCAAAAAGGGCATACACGACGAGAAAAAATAAAATGCTGCACCGAGAAATGCAATCCAAATGATTCCATGAAACTTTCATATTTTCCCAGTCGCATGGAGTCTCGTTACACGTCACACACTAATTTCCTTCTTTCTAGACAGGAAACTCCTCCTGGCTCTGGTTGTCGTATAGTTGTGCAACGGAAGGGGGCGCTTTAAAGTAATCCATCGTAAGCAGCTCCGAATCAAGTTCAAAAAGGATTTTTGCGTGCTTGTCGAGGACGAACGACATGAGCAAATAATAATCGAGCACAAAAGCACAGGTGTAATTAGTATTGCTCCAGAGGAAGAGAGCTCCGCCCGCTTTTGTGGAGTGGCTTTTCTGTGCTGTTTGCTTAATACGGACTGACACGTGACACACTTCTTCGTGGCTTACGCTTTCCGAGACATCCTTCCTTCGGGAGCAATTTTCACCAAACTATTAGCGCAGAAATAATACTCATGCAATGCGTAAGATTGTTGTAAGGTTGCATTATACTATATAATAGAAAAATGTGCCCTACTTGTCAAATATTCCAAGGGTCTACCATATAAGAAAAACCATTAATTGATTAAGGAAAGTGATATCTCGCACTCAACACCACCATAACTTAAAGTGCTTAAAGTAATCTCATACACCACAAAAACAAATGCTTCCCACTCAATTTGTATTGTAATTGAACTAGCTGACCAACGCACGTTGCGTTATCCAGACGCAGTCATTCTTCTCAAGAAAGCGAAACTCTAATCCAAATTTATTTTATAAAAAGCATTATAAGTGTTATAAGTACGTAAATAAATGTAGAAGTAACTGAATGTCAGAAAACTCAAATGAAAAAGATCTTCCCATGAAAAATGCTTCAAACCAACGATTCATTTTTCGAAAAGCAGTAACTGGAATACTATAACTATAATTATAAAATATATATCTTAGGGCCTGTCCGAATCAAACTCTATGTCTTCGTCTTCGTCTCATTATAACAGTTCGTGACGACACACCGAGCTAAGCTCTGTTCAAAATCATGTCTATGATGTGAGTTTAGCTACATAGTATAACAGTTTAGATTGCTAAGCTAAGCAATCTAAACTGTTATAACACGTAGCTAAACTCACATGATAGGCATGAATTTTAACAGAGCTTAGCTCGGTGTGTCGTCACAAACTGTTATAACGAGACGAAGATGAAGAGATAGACGTGGATTCGGACACGCCCTTAATAATTCTACGAATAAGTAGTATGCTAATTCTCTACAAGCTTCTTGCAAATTTTGCAGATTATCATTGAATGTAAATGTTCATCAATGAACTTTTTTACGTTTTTATTAAACGCTTGTTGCATATTCATTGACACATTTATACCCAGAGGTAGTTAGAGCAATTGTTAAATTTAATTATTAAATGTTTCGAAAAGTAAGTGGTAAAAAACATCATAAAGTGTATCAGCAAGAGTTAAAACAAACCGTATAAGAATTTTGTAACAAAAATATGTATATAGAGACAATTTAATAATTGAAGTACGTACTTTTTATAGAAACTGCATTAATCCTAGAAAATAACTAATGCATATCATCTCCAACTACTTCGAAGAATGCGACGCCAGAAATTTCCTAGCCAGAAGAGAATTACAGAAATAATTTATTTGAATCGGAGTAGTTGGTTGGTTGCTCCCCAACATAATTTCAGCATACACCTCCTGGCCCGATCCCATTAGCAGTGACTGCTGTCGGGAAAAGATGTTTCGAAAGCCAAAAAGCTTCGCCATAAAAATGTGTCGAATATATTAAACAGTATACGCCGTAATGCCAGGACCATTTCGGTTTCATCTCGTGCTTTTACCATCTTTTATTTCCAGGCCTTCCAACTAAGTAGCAGCAAACCAGGCACCGGAAGCAACACATGTTTTCTTAAGTAATTATTTACCTGTGCCCAGGTACCTCGACATGTGCTTGCATCCCTTCCGCCCGGAGAGAGCATGAACACTTGTTCATTTTGTGATTATGATTGAATGAACATTACCCTAAGAGCCATTCTAGCAAAATTACCAGAAATAATTGGAACAAATAAGTTCATGATTGATTACCAGCCAGCAGGGTCAGGGAACAGCACCTATTGCTTCAGTGGGACTGTGCTTGAGCAAAATATCTTCTTTGTGGCTCCTCAGTCCGTAGTTTGAACGTCCTGTCCGATTTAATTGATTGTATTAGAAATTGGAGCACCCAGTCATTGTTTGGACTCAGCATTCATTGCATTAATTCGGGATCTATGTTTGCCAGAGTGGGGCAGAGGAGGACCCAAAATAAAAGACATGATTGATTCATTTGACCTTCTTGGGGCCGGATTCCCACCTGAAGGGATTTTGGGCGACATGAACATACATATCTGGGTGAAAGGTTTGTACATATAAGTTAGAACTTTTCATTAAAAAAATTATATAAATACATCAATCTGTCAAATAATATACAGGATGTATCAGGTCATGTATCTAGTCAATCCTTCCAAAATCGTATATTAAAATAAAATTGTACCTTTCCTAGACTACTTATAAATGTCATATATAGACGAATGAACAATGTACTCGTAGATACTTCAGCATTAAATTTAGTAAATCCTATTATAGAGTACCTATATACAAATCAATTCAAACTTAAATAAATGAATTCAAATTGAAATCTAATCAATCCTGGAGGATGTGATTGGGAAGTGTAGTTAGTCAGAAAAAACGAGAGTTATAATTACACTAGCTCTGCCCGCGACTTAGTACACACAGATCATTAAAATACGTACTCAATTCAAATTACATATATGTAGTTGTAACAGTAAAGTAAGTAGAAACTAAACATGAAAGTAGGTACTTCTTAAAATACCATGGGTCACGCCAACCGATTTAAAATAAACAGAAAACTTATTTTACGAAAAACAATCTTTAAATTTGGTATGAAACCATACCTACCTAACGACACTTCTTTAAACCAACATTACTTACAATCATTCAGTTAATGTTTGGCTGAGTTATTAAAACCCTTACAGAAATAATTTTACGAACATAAAATGTAAATACCCAAAAATCGATGTATGTACGTTTTTTACCCAACTGACTTAAAATAATTTTTCCAATGGATTGAAAACTCATTAAAATAATAACTTTATTCTACTGGGCCAATATTGGTATACCTAAGTACGTATTGTTCTATAGTTTTAAATTCACTTTCAAAAAAACCTGCCCAACGAAGTTATAATCCCCCCAACTATCCGCTTAATTAATTATATTCTGATTTGGAACTTTTTATTTTAATTAGTTTTCTAGTTTATTTCAATTAACGTAGTTTTAATTTATTTAACAAACAGTTATTGTAAACTTATTTGAATTATTTTTAATCCTAAAGACTTTTGAATATCATGTTTTAATGAAATTAATTTCATTTAACTAAATCTACATAAATACATAGTTTATATTCAATACTGAAATACGTGCTTTCCGCAATTAAATTTTTTAGTAAATTAAATGAGTGCTTGCGGTTTAGATAAATTCAATTAATTTCAAATTAGATGTGATCGAAATAATCTGAAAATATTTCTTGCTTTAGGTAGAACATGTTGGAAAATGTGTAAATAAAATAAAATAATTTTAGGTTAACAGACATCGAAAGTCTACATAATAAAAAGGGGGTTGTATGTATATATTGTGGCTTAAGCCAAAAACGTGAGTATTTCTAAAATTGACTACTTTCATTAATTGTCACTTATCAGGGATAGTGGTGTGAAGGTTTAGAAGCATACAGGGAGGCGTTGGAGATTTTAATTGCTGGTAAACCAAAATCAAATTGAAATCATTGATACGTTTAAATAATTAATCTGCAACAAATATGTATTTATATTATTATTATTTGGGAGGGACGACTCATAAAGTGGGACCAAAGCAGTATGTATAGGGGAGGTACGTACAAAATGACATATAGTTTAGGTTTTGGGTCATAACTCTTTAATGGTAAATCACAGCGCATTCACATTGCACACCAGTAATCTTAGGTTTCATATCTTTGAATTATAATAGATACTTAAAAGATAAACAAACTAGAAAAAATAATAATTTTAAATTTAACTGAGATCAACGAAATCCATTTTGTCCATATGCTATGGACAAAATGGCATACCACATACGGACTAAATGACATACACGGCAAAAGTTATAAAATTAAAGGCAAAGCTCGCAAATGAACCGCTTGGTTCGTTTAGAAACATTCGCGCAAGAAGCGTGGGCCCAATGTGAACATTTTAAACACCGCAACCAGTCTTCTCCAGGTTTTGATCGCGAATAAAGATCGTTGCAATAAATGCATGCGCAATCCTCTTCGTCATCTTGACGACATACCTATGTCATTTTGTCCGTTACATATGTATGTCATTTTGTCCATAAAACGTTATAAAAAATAAAAATTCAACAATAAATGCAAAATGATTATTATTTACGGAAAAAACTATTTGAAGGCAACAATAATTACTTAAGGGATGTAATAAATGTAAACACAAGATAATATTATGAAAAACATAACATTAATACACAAAAATCCCTGCATTAAATAAAAACTCGTAACTTACCAATGTTTATCGTCGGCCATAACACCCAAACGAAAGACTGGCGCGAGTTCACGTTTTGACAGGTTCGTATTTCCGGCTAAAGTCACGTGATGGAGTTATCTATGGCGGACTAGAAACGGCAGAATTTGAAATATGATGCCTGTGTCATTTTGTCCGTATATGTCATTTTGTACGTATCTCCCCTATAACAAATTCGTAATCAGTCATATAATTTGATAACAATCATTTAAATCACCTTAAGGGATCAAGAAATGCATGAATTTGTAGTAGGGAATAAGATTAGCTTACCTCAAAACTTTGCAAAAGTCCGGGACACTCCAAAACTTTTCTTTTCATCGCGGCAAACTTAAATAAAGACTACTGAATGAAATTTTGGGTCCGCACCCAATGAAGCAGATCTTAAAGTTCAAGGATATACATTTCCTTTAGGGTGTCATGGTTATAAGGTTAATTTAATGCTATACAATGGTCCCAGAAAAAGCGGATTTAAAATATATTTACATTATAAGACGGAACTATTTTCCGTTTTTTTTCCATACATAAAGCGATACAAAAGAAATTTTATGTACTCCAAAAGATCCTTTGTGCATTTCTCAAATATATGTTGAATTAAAGAATGTTTTAGTTTTTTCTATAATTTTTTGCCTCGGATTTTTTAAACTGTCGTAGGGCAAAGGTAGGTACTAGTAATTGACCGTACTCTAGTAATTGCCTCTTTTACCACTAAACGCCAAAAATAAGGATTTAGTTGGCCAATTTTAATAAAAAACAAATGTGCCAGTTGACTCGGCTCCCCACCTCCCCAATCCAGAAGTTTCCTAAATGCAGTGCGTCGTGTTTTAATAATACCAAAGTGTTTTGTGGAGAGTTTCTGTGGCGTAATATTTACATGTGTTTTTGCTGTATTTTTACTTAAGAAGTGGTATCTGATTCAAAGGTGAATAAATAACTTTCCTAAACGTTTTTAGTAGGTTCACGTATTCATTAAATTAGTGTACCTACCTATGCTTGACATAAAACAGCGGTTTTGAAGTCAAAAAATTATTTATTGACGCTTTAAGGAGGGTGGTCAACTACCGAATGCAATTATTACCATTTATCTAGAGATTGACCGGGGTGGTCAATTTCTGAATAAACTAGTGTAATTTAAATTACCTAAATCGGATTCCGAATTATATTGATTGCCAATGAAATAAAAAAACATTGCGTTTACTTGTAAGCGGTTAGTACGCTTTATTCCAGTAATTGACCATTAGGTCAATTATACTGATTCATCTTATGGTCAACTTTTGGAACACACTTGACCGATATTTTGAACTGACTCTCAACGCTTCTAATATTTTGAATTTGTTTCATAAAGTTTTGAGTGAAGCGAATTTTAGAATATTTATATTTCAATCCCGAGAACAACAATGAAATACAAAATTGAAGGTAAATCACCGATTGAAAGGAAAATGGGACCTAATTCTATTCTCACCAAAGAAGAGGAGGCTGAAATATGTAGATGGATTATTAAAATGGGTCAGACTGGTTTTCCCGTGACGGATAGATCAGCTAACTGTTAGTGTGGCAAAGTTCCTGAAGGACGTGAACCGATCGAACCCTTTAAAAGATGCCAGACCAGGTAGAACCTATGGGTGAAAAGATTTATACGTAGAAATTGATTTTAACAATTTTAATGACATTCGATAGTAAACAAAATGTACTACCTTGTGGCAATAATTTTTTTAGATATTTACCTCCCCTCTTTGTGTTTGGAATAGCTAAAGTCAGAGAAAAATTTGAACAGCTCATTTTTTAAAAAAATGTTCGAGTTTTCTATGATTTCAAAGTTATATTGTGAAAATATTTGTATGGAGAGGTTGAATTGTTATTATCTAATGAAATCACTTACTAAATAGGAGGAGCTATTATTAGGCCAATAACTCATGATAAAAGTGATATAGTTTTTTAATAATAGCATTTTAATTAACAAGAAAAGTTAATTTAAAAAACCAAAATCCCGACTGACTGTAAATAAGTTCTTAATTTAAAAACAAACTTTTAAAAGCAAGCTTTTATCGGATTCTCCTCTTCGAATCCTTTTAATTGATAACCATGTCAAGGGGGTTGTAAAGGAAAAGGTTAACTGCCATCTTGGTCCGTCCGCCATATTGGATTTAGAATGACGTCACTTAGCTAACCATGCATTGTCATCCAAATTAACGTGTATGCAAAATTTCATCTCAATCGGTTGAGGATAACTGCTTTAAAATTCAGTTGCAAGATTGACGTGAACATACATTACATATGTATGTACATATGTACATATGTACATACAAACAAACATTGCAAGTTAATTAAAAGCTTGCAAAAAGCAGAACTCCTAGACTTAGACTCAAGCGGCATACCACTGGTAAACGTACTTCTAGTCGCAAAACAGTTCCAAAAGTTTCTAATGTTTAATGTTCACCTTAATAAAAAATATTTTGAATTCTTTGCGAAAATATCGCTCACGAACGAAAAAATATAAAGTTCCCTCCTTTTTTTCGCTCTCGAACCGAATTTTATTTTTCAACTCGCGAATTTTATTTTTGGGGAGAATTTTATAAATTCCATTTGCTCACCGGGAACGAATGCAATTGGTTTGGTACTCAAAAAGTTCGTTCGTGAGAACGAGTGAAAATGAAGAGAATTTAATTTTTCTCTTGAGAGCGAAAAAAAACCGAAACGAACGGTTCTTTTTCACTCTTTGAGTTGAGTTCATGACGTATGCGGTAATGGTTATAAAAACAGCAATTATGGGCCACCGGAAAGTGTTTGATATTTCCAAATATGTTACTTATTATGAAATTTCTAATTCATCGACGAGTTTAGAGTGCAGGATTGATATTGTACGGTGTACAGGGAATATAAAAAGAATTTATGCTACCGTGCATTGGCGCAACATCAATACATTTAACGGAACGTCATGTAAAACAAAAATTAGAAAATCTTTCTTATAATGACAGATATTTCTTTGACACTAATATTTTACATTATTGGAAAGGGATTTATAATAAAAATCCTGATTTGGGTCGCTTAGCAAAAGTAGCTTTAGATGTGCCAGTAACCCAAATTTCCATTTAACGGGCATTTAGTGCTCTTTCGACGATTTTAACAAAAATGAGAACAAAATTGTCGAAAGAAATAATTAAAAATATTTTGATTATAAAACTGAGCAGCAATGTATAGGTACTGAATAAAATATATATTGAAACTTTATAATAAGTCATTAGTTTATAATAAATATGAATATAAAAATTGTTGAGTAATTTTTATTTCATGTGGTATAATATTTGATTCGAGAATGATTCTTTTCCGAATAATTCGCGAGCGAAAAATATATTTCAATTCCCTAAAAATAAATTTCGCTCGCGAACGGAGAATTTAAAAAATAAAACTCGTTTTATAAAATTCGCGAGCGAATTCAAAATAAAATTTTTTGCTTATGATTCGCTTGCGAGCGAATTTAATTTTGTCGGTTCTCTTTTCTCTATATATTTACATATGTATCTCTTTACAATGGTATATTTATGCATTTACACATAAAGCTCATACTACCCTGGTATCTCTACGACTCATCTGTTTCAAGCTTAATCAAGATGTCAACATAATAATTCGTAAGTTTATGATAGGCTTGCCCAGTTTGTTCTCATTTAAAGTGAGAAGACTTAATTTATCGTTTCGGTTTAATTCAGATATAAGGTAAACGTAAACCCGAATTTATTTAAGGAGGCTGTCTTAACAGAACAGCTAGTACGAACATAAATCCATTCAGAATGACTGAATGTTCCACGAAATTGAAAGACAACAAAGCAGAGCCAGATTGCGATAAAAGAAAGACACAAAAACGGATGAAAACTATCTCTGGTTAGCTCGAATAAAAACTATCCCATCTTATTCCCTTTTAACTCGCCCATGTCACAGTGCCCATGGTACAAAGGATTTTTCCATTAAACCGAAATTTACAACTTCCTTAATTCGGAGTTGTACGCATATTGCCAGAGTCGAGATTCTGCAGAGGGGTCTTGCAGCCTGACGGAATGACTGCAGATCCCTTTTCAAGCCAGGGAATCAGGAAGCACTACGAAAAAGGAGTGCGAAAAAGTGTCAACCTAATTTTTGTAGTAGGCATAGGTACCATGGAATCGCGGCTGAGCGCAAAAACGTTGCAACATGGGGTAAAAAAGTTTCTCCAAAATCCTTAAAGCAGAGGTTTATTGTTATCCACTGGTGCACGACAGAGGCTCCTCCGGGCATAGCAGGGACAGAGCAGCTCCAGTGGAGCCCCACGAGCAAGGAGACCACCAGCCGCCCTATCAGAGATCACATGTCGTGCAAATTACTGTCTGGGCGGGTAATGGCTGCCGCTTAAATTGAAAGTGCTATATATCGTGCAGGGAGGAACAGATTTCTTGGTGTTTTCAGCGATAGTCATCAAACTATCGCTCTAATGGCCATTATATCTCCAGATGGGGGTTCGCTTTCCCATAAACATTCGTGTACCAGGCGGGGGCACCCTTCGACTCCTATGTGCCCCATTTTAGCGGGGATTGCATAGCACAAATATTTGATATGCCCTCTTTGCCCAGCTACAAGTGAGCAGTGGGCAGATTTTGCGTTCCCAGATACTCGTAGCAGATTCGATCCTGTTTTTCCCTTTTATTGCAAAGTAAGAGCTCCTGCACCAGGACTCGCCTGATACGGGAGACAAAAATGGAGTACCATGGAGCTGCGGGTTAAGAAAAACATTTTCCACTCTCCACACATCGCCCTCGAACGTTTAATGGCAATTTAATGGTTCACCCTGCTGGCTGGAGCACTTATCGAGTTACTTGCGATGCTCCTTGGTAGCTTCGAAGGCTGTCCTCTTGGACCTAAGGAGTTCCTTGAATCCCTGCAAGCTGAGGACTTGGGAAGGTCAAATTTACTTATCAATTGTGCACCCTTTAACAAACTTTAACAAATATAGGTCATTTTTCTACAATGAAACGACATATTTTTAGCTAAGGGGGTGTTCAAGTATTACGTAACGCAATTTGGGGGGAGGGGGGTCTTGTAAAACATTACGATGCGTTACAGGTGCGGGGGGTCGAACAACGCGTTACGTAACAATTATTCCAACAACGGAAGTTCTTCTTGTAAAAAGAACCAGTTCTAGCGTAGATTCGCAATGTAAAATTCTACAATTGTTGTATAAAATAAAATCGGTCGTTCGTTCGTCAAGCTACATATATTTTAAAAAAAAAATTAAAAAAAAACGGTCGAAGTTTCCAAAATTTTTTTTTAAATTTTCACTTCCGGTTTTGTACATGAAAGAAATTTTTTTTTTCAAAATTGATTTTTTTTTTTAAAAGAGCAGGAAGTTGTTTTTTATGCAAATCACTATTTTTAATAATTAATTGTAGTTTTATTCAATTCGAAATACTAGTTCCAAAAAATCAGAATTTCAAGTAGACTATTTTTTAGAAGCCCATAACATATACTCTGTCTGAGGCTACATATTTTGCTATTTTATAAAAGAATCCACGCTTAATCACATTCTTAGAAAAATAAGTTTAATAACAATTTTAGTTTTGATTTTAACATACCTAATAATGATATAATATTTATTATATCATAATATCGGTTAATAATAGGAAACTATGTAGAAAGGCGTTCATTACATTTAAATTACTAATTATATTTAGAACCGTAGATTCGCTTTGATGCTTTTTTAAGTCTGCATTATATAAAAGTTTTCCATTCATTTTTAAATGAGTTACGCAAAACATGGGAACCACCAGCTCGAAACAAAAAGTCAACAATGCTGGTGAAATAGTAAACACCATAATAATCAATCCGGAAGACATCAAATCCGAGAATAATGAGCTAATACTGATAATCCTAGCGATCGAGGTGGGACTATCATTAATGTACCAACTATACAAGGGCTACCAGAGAGGCCTCAAAAAAAAAAAAAATATGCCAACAACAACAGTCAACCTTAGGAATCACCCATACCGGCTTCAACCCCGCAGCAAAAACAGCTGTGGAGTGATGCAATGGGATAACATAGCTGACTGAACCTCAACAGCATAAAAAAAAACAACCAAATAAAAATACATGTTATTGTCAGGTTTCTATTAAAAATTAAAATATATAAAACTAAAATAAAAATACCCTATACGACAAACAACTTAATCGTAGCTCTTCATTGACGTTACTAAATCATTTTTTTCATTTGTTCATAAAGCAGCAATTTTAAGCCTACTACAAAAATCTACTGGCATGCTTGGTTATTGTATAAAACAAGTGTTTTGTTTCTAAAACAAAAACAAGTAGTTTTGTGCTGCCATTCCTACAGCGATCTAATCTAAAAAGACACTAAATGTTTTTATTCATACAAGCTTACAAATAAATTTCAATAAAAAAAACAATAGTGAATCGTCGCCACAAGAGGTTCTACGATTAGTCTTTATTCTGTGCCCATAACTTGACAAATAAACATCATACAAAAAAAATATTGTGTGTTCACTTTCATATCTACTAGAAGTACAATTGGCCCAAATATGAGCAAATTGCAAGACCTCACTTTTTTCTTGTCCGCTTCACGTGAAATGCCCCTTAAAGAAATGTTTATTAAATAATAATATGAATAAATAAAACAACATACGCATGTATTGCGAGTTAGAAATCTCTTGTTTTATTTATTATTACCGCAAACGCGATTAAAACAATAACAAAGGTATTTTAGCGACTTTCCGGTACTTTGCGCAACATAATTGTGACTTTTAGATAAAAATGGTCACTTGGGTGTTACGTAACGTTTAGGGAGGGGAAGGGGGGGGGGGGGGGGGGTACAGAAAAACGTTACGGCGCGTTACATGGGGGGGGGGGAGTAAAAAATCTTCAAAAATTGCGTTACGTATAATACTTGAACGCCCCCTAAACTACTCGGAAGACTCACTGACGGCTAAATGTAAGGTGAACGCGCGCACCAGTGGTTGACCAGATAAGGTGTCTTTGTTCTTTTAAAGTGAGATAAAACCTAAAATATTGATAATTTCGAATTGCGAATATATAATGTAAATTCAGAATTAAATAATTTATAAAGCCATTATTTAAGAAGATTTAAAAAAAATTTAGTTTATATTTAGTCTTTTCTAAAAATTCCATTTCCACCAGTTGTTGACCAGGTTGTTATTTGAAATCTCAGAACTCCTAATTCAGCACTTCTTGGATTCAAAAAGCTAAAAATCACAAGCTACGTAAAACAAACTAACAGTAACTTCAAAAGTTTACCGAAATTAATCTGTGTTTACGTTGAAGGACCCTGAAAAAATTCTATTTTAAGCCGAATAGACACCCGACGCTTTGATAACTTCTGCTGCTTTTGCCGTTTTTAACAGATAAAATTGAATGCACGCTTTACAAGGCAGCAAGAGCCAGTGACAACGCGTCTGACGCGCCTCAAGCAGAAAGTTGCCCAACTTTCAACTTTTAGATGCGTCTGCCGCTTTGACAGTTTACTTTGGGAACCGTATGCGCCAATGTCCACAAGTGTGAGGGTATAATTGGCGTCACAAACAGCTAGGAGCACTATACTAAAAGTGCCTTTGTAATTAAAATACAAAGATCCTGAATTTGGCTGGTGTGGTCAAATACTTCGGAAAGTATGCAAAGCGTACAAAGCGTTCCACCGGACAGAACGTGATAATAGTGGAAAAAGCGACAGAAGTTGTCAAAGCGTCGCAAGCGTGCATTGGGTTTCGACCTTAAATTTATCAGAGACTGACAGTGTTTCTGTAGAAGAATCCATTGGATTTCGGTACCAATACCCATTGCACTATTCTTTAATAAAGCCCTAACCTCATTAACCTTAGCCTCATTAACAGAAAGTGCGTACAGTACCTGGCCAAACAATTAGAACCACCATAGAAATTTCATAAATTCTCAGGAAATGGACAGATATTGGAAACATACATAGTTGTTATTTTGAAGATCTCTTTATTGGTGATAGGATATTGCACAAAAAGAATATTTAATTGCTAATACTTACTGTTACCACCTTTCGTATTTAAAACTGGCTAAATTCGTCTAGGCATGCACTCTATGCAATTTTTAATTTCAGGAGCTCCTTGCCACACTTCCTTAATATGTATTTTGAATTAATACTTCGCCTTTGATTAAATAATTTTTTATTAACACATTCCATACATTTCCAATAGGGTTCAAATCAGGTGAATTAGGTACTTGGCCAAGGCAAAAGAAAAACATTTTTGCTTGAAAGTAAAGTTATTAATGCTTTTGCAGTGTGACATGGAGCCTACATTTGTAGGAACATTTTTAAGAAAGGGTTGAGCGTGAAAGAAAAAAATTCTGCGAAAATTCTATAACTGAGACAACTGCCACTCGTAAGTGGAACTGATGATTTTGTGGGGGTTTACCGGCTTTCGGAAGACCTCATAAAATCGGTAGAAGAAGATATTAGTCATCTTCTATCGAGAGTCCAACGACGTGGCCGACCCTTGCCAAAAAGGACCAAAGTAAGTCAAATAGAAGATTTGGTGATAGACTTTAAAATTTGTTTGTATTACAATCCAAAAACCTTATATTATTTGTATATTCTACAATAATATTCATGCCATTATTTTCAGATACTTTGTACGCTATGGAAGCTACCAATAATTGGTGGGTAGAAATGTACAGACATTTGTATCCCAACCATCTGCTTCACGCTGCATCCATGAAGTGATAGAAGCTTTAAACCACCCGGATGTTGTGAAGAAATACATAAGGTTTCCTCAAAATGCAGCTGAGAGGCAACAATTAAAGGAGAGGCCTGTTGCGTCTTGTATGCTTTGTTTTTAAAATATTTTTCTGATTAAAAGAACCAAAGTAAACAAAATGAAATATTGCCTTACAGGTTTTTTCTAAAATACAACACCCCAGGGGTAATTAGATGTATTGATGGGACATTTGTTTCCATGGTGCGGCGCGCGGAAAAGGAGGAAAGATATTACTACCGCAAAGGTTACTGTTAGAGATTTCAACAATAATAAATCAGGGAATCGATCAAAAATCATCTGACCACAGGACTAAAACATGGTTTTATAATAAAAACCGGAACGATGTACAGCCTCAGGGCGAATGCTGTGGAGAAGGCAGAGGATGGACAACAATTAGAGGATAAATGTTGGTTATTTTCAGCCAAATGAAAACGAAAAAGGGCTTTCCGTACAGCAATAAAAAAACGTCAGAGGGTATGCAAAAATAAATCTCAGTAAGGCAATCTTCGAAATCATTTCAGTATGAAGCTTTTGAAGGCATCGCTGGAGGTGTTGCCCTCGACGAAGCGTTTCACTTCATTTGTTCTAGATGAAACTTCTTGTCTTTATTTTTCTATGATATTATTTTTAAATTACCGATGCCGACCTAAATATTTTGCATGTTGACCCAACTTTTGGTGGTGCCACTCATGATAGTTTTATCTTTAATCATAGTGAGATAAAAGATGATCTTGATGTTTTAACAAAGTTTGGTGAAGTTGTATATCTTCTAGATTAGTATTCTGGTGTTAAAGTGTAATTCTTGAAGTGACGGAATACAAGAGAGAAATATTTCATGTATTGTATCCTTTTTTTAGGTGATTCATGGTATTCTCAGTGAGCTTTCAAATTAAATTATCAATTTCTTCATTCCTAATTTTTCATAAACAAAAACTGCCACTGCCACTGCGACGAGAAAAAAAGTTGAATTTTGTTATTTGTGTTATTTTAAAGTAGACTGTAATAATTCTGATAACAAAAATTTAAATTGTATTTATTTTTCGATTATAGCCACAAATTGATATTTTATGGAATAATAAAACACTAAACAAACTTTTAAGTTATATCTATATTTTTTTCAAAAAACATTAATCAAAACTATTTGTCTCTTTCGGATGATGCTTATCCTTATACGGATTTAAACTTACGATACTTGAATAATTACGTTTCGTATTAACTGAGATCTATCTTTTTTTTGAAACAGTCAACATGAATTCTTCAAAATATTTTTTTTTAACCCCCGACGCAACTCAGACCTCCTTTCCAACAGGAATTGTAATTTTAGTTTCTGCCACCTCCTAGTTTTCGCTGTTGAGAGGTGTTTGTCCCCAGGTAAACAAAGGTGTAAAGGTGTCAAGGCGTTTTTTTCGGTAGAATTGAATGGCTGGCTTTGATGATGGGTGCGGCGATCGAAGTTTTTATATTGAGACTCGTCTGATTTTTGTTCTCTTGTTGAAGTAAACGTCAGCGACTTGAGCTTGTGTCCAGTGGTAGTTTCATTAGTTTGCTTTATAGGTTTAGTCGGGTTAAAGTTCGAATACGAAGAAACGGATTTGGTTTGAGGGTAGTAACGACGCGATGTTGAAGAGGACCAACTTCGAGAGTTGGATATCCAAGGTTTGGAACACGTGCTGGAGGGAGGGTTGTAGTTGAATAATCCAAAGCCTGGTATGTAGTTGCCGTCGTGTTAAGGTTAGTTTAGGTTGCCCAGGAATTTGGCGCATTGTGATACCACTTTTTTTTTTGTGAGCAGGGCTATCTGGTGGGAATTGAACCCACGATCTCGAGACTACCGTGCTGCCTTGCAACTGACGCGTTGCGTTACCACCTGGGCTATCGAGGCCCGTGTTTAGATTGCTCATTCTTCCGAACTGAAGGTGCCTTGAGATTAGTTCTCAATTTATGATCCTGTCGCGAATCCATCTGCTTTAATAAAACGTTTCCGTAAAACTCTGAGCTACTTTTGTACAACTCCCGGAAAATTCGGTCTCAAGTTCAATTTTTCTGGTTCCTTGCGCTTGCTTGAATGCTTGCTATTAAAACGCAAAAAATGTTAAATAATTCAACTATTTAAAATTGCACAACCGATGCACTTCAACTACTTAAAAGGTAAAGGTCCGCGTCTTCATCTTCAAGTTGGTAGACCACCTCCTCCTCCTCCTCCTCGTTCTCCTCGGCAGCGGATTGATAAGGGAAAGGTACAGCATTCGGTAGCAGAAGATTGCGGCGTGGATTCGAGGGCATGTACTTACTGTGGTCGAAGTGCTTCGAACACAGGTATTTCCTGGTCTTTGACCGGTCCTCGCAGCGGCTTATCGTCATCCAAACCTCGTACCTGCTCTGATCCTTCGGTAACTGGAAGAAGGTTCCCGGCTTGGGTTTTCCGGTGTGTGGACGGAGCCGCATCCTTTATATGCGCACCTCTTTAGAGCCATTTGTAAATAGTAAAATTACTTTTATAAAACTCACTTTCTCCAAATCCACGCGGAAATATACTTTAAAACTCTATCGAAATTTCCGCTGCCCTGACCGTTTTCAATTCTTTTTCAAAACAAATGGTGCGAGTGCTGCCAACGTAAAGCCACAAAAATAGCGTCAGTAAAATAAATAATATAAAAAAAAATATTTGGACAGTAAAAAAAATAAGGATTTAAATTAAAAATTTAAATGACCCCCGACACAGAAAAACCCTCTAAAAAGTAAAAAATTAAATGTGTTGGTTGGCCCTTTAACTTTAATATATGTATAAGTATCTAGTTATTAATATTTTGATCCAAGCGTCGTCACGTCGGGGGACCGCTAAGAAAGACCGCAACGACGTATCGATGAACGTAAACGATTTGAGCTATCAAACGTACGTAGAACGATAAGTAAAACGAAAATCTTAACGCACGTATGTTTTATACGTCTACGGGCCAACTCTAATACAGGAGATATTCGACGTAACGACGCTGGGATCAAAATATTAATACATAAGTAGATACTTATATTAAAGATAAAGGGCCAACCAACACATTTTATTTTTTTATTTTTTAGAGGTTTTTTTGTGTCGGGGGTCATATGAATTCTTAATTTAATATGTATTTTATTATTTATTTTACTGTCCAAATATTTTTTTTTTATATATTTTACTGACACGATCTTTTTTTTACGTTGGCAGCACTCGCACCATTTGTTTTGAAAAAAAATTGAAAACGGTCAGGGCAGCTAAAATTTCGATAGAGTTTTAAGTATATTTCCGCGTGGATTTGGAGAAAGTAAGTTTTATAAAAGTAATTTTACTATATTTACAAATGGCCCTAAAGAGGTGCGCATATAAAGGATGCGGCTCCGTCCCCAGACCCGAAAACCCAAGCCGGGACCCTTTTTCCAGTTACCGAAGGATCAAAACAGGTACGAGGTTTGGATGGCAATAAGCCGCTGCGAGGACAGGTAAAAGACCAGGGAAATACCTGTGCTCGAAGGACTTCGACCACAGTAAGTACATGTCCTCGAATCCACGCCGCAATCTTCTGCTACCGAATGCTGTACCTTTCCCTTATTAATCCGCTGCCGAGGATAACGAGGAGGAGGAGGAGGTGGCCTACCAACTCGAAGACATAGACGCGGACCTTTACCTTTTAAGTAGTTGAAGTCCATCGGTTGTGCAATTTTAAAGAGTTGAAAAATTTAACATTTTTTGCGTTTTCATTGCAAGCATTCAAGCAAGCGCAAGGAACCAGAAAAATTGAACTTGAGACCGAATTTTCCGGGAGTTGTACAAAATTAGCTCAGAATTTTACGGAAACGTTTTATTAAAGCAGATGGATTCGCGACAGGATCACAAATTGAGAACTAATCTCAAGGCACCTTCAGTTCGGAAGAATGAGCAATCTAAACACGGGCCTCGATAGCCCAGTTGGTAACGCAACGCGTCAGTTACAAGCCAGCAGGGCAGTCTCGAGGTCGTGGGTTCAATTCCCACCAGATAGCCCTGCTCACAAAAAAAAAAGTGGTATCACAATGGGCCGAATTCCTAATTCCTGGGAAACATAACCTACCCTAACACTACGGCAACTACATAGGCTTTGGATTATTCAACTACAACCCTCCCTCCAGCACATGTTCCAAACCTTGGATATCCAACTCGCGAAGTTGGTCCTCTTCAACATCGCGTCGTTACTACCCTCAAACCAAATCCGTTTCTTCATATTCGAACTTTAACCCGACTAAACCTATAAAGCAAACTAATGAAACTACCACTGGACACAAGCTCAAGTCGCTGACGTTTACTTCAACAAGAGAGCAAAAATCAGACGAGTCTCAATATAAAAACTTCGATCGCCGCACCCATCATCAAAGCCAGCCATTCAATTCTACCGAAAAAAACGCCTTGACACCTTTACACCTTTGTTTACCTGGGGACGAACACCTCTCAACAGCGAAAATTAGGAGGTGGTAGAAACGAAAATTACAATTCCTGTTGGAAACGAGGTCTGAGTTAAATTATCCAAAACCAATTACTAACGATTTGTTTGAATTAAGGAGTTTCATAAATATTTGATCCATATGTTTTTTAATTTCATAATTTCAATAGTTAACAAATTTAAAACAACCGAATGCGAGAACGACTCGGCAGCGACTGCCACGGGTGGGCCGATACCAGACTAAATTTTAAACTGCAATTAACAAAGGTCGAACTAAATATGCGAGTTGAGCTACGCATCAAGCATTGACAAATTTTGTTTTGACACGTCACTTTAGAAGTCTTTTTTTTCCTTAAAACAAAATCGCCATCAAGGTACATAAATAATGTACATAAGAATATCAATATTTTACGACAATCGTATATAATAAACTTTTTGCGGAATTTTCAAAAGAGCAAAAATATTGCATAATATTTATTATACATATTCAAAACCAATTACTAACGATTTGTGTGAATTTGTAGGAGTCTCATAAATATTGGATCCTTATTTTTTTGAATTTCATAATTTCAATAGTTAACAAATTTAAAACAACCGAATGCGAGAACGACTCGGCAGCGACTGCCACGAGTGGGCCGATACCAGACTAAATTTTAAACTGCAATTAACAAAGGTCGAAATAAATATGCGAGTTGAGCTACGCATCAAGCATTGACAAATTTTGTTTTGACACGTCACTTTAGAAGTCTTTTTTTTCCTTAAAACAAAATCGCCATCAAGGTACATAAATAATGTACCTACATAAGAATATCAATATTTTACGACAATCGTATATAATAAACTTTTTGCGGAATTTTCAAAAGAGCAAAAATATTGCATAAGAAATATTTATTATACATATTCAAAACCAATTACTAACGATTTGTGTGAATTTGTAGGAGTCTCATAAATATTAGATCCTTATTTTTTTTAATTTCATAATTTCAATAGTTAACAAATTTAAAACAACCGAATGCGAGAACGACCCGGCAGCGACTGCCACGGGTCGATACACGACTAGATTTTAGAGTGCAATTAACAAAGGTCAAAATAAATATGCGAGTTGAGCTACGCTTTTTTTTTTCTTAAAACAAAATCGCCATCAAGATACATATGTACATAATGTACTATACATAATGAAAAGACCTTTAAGTTTCTGTTCCACCTTCTTTTATTATTTATTTTTTCTCTCTCAATATAATCCGTGATGGCCGACCAGTTGAACTCGAATGAATGGAACCGATCTTTGCCCATGAAGTTGGACGCATTTTCTCGTCAAGTCCTGAGGGGACAGTCCCATCCGGGAATTTTATTGGAAGCATGTGAATCACAGTTCAGTGGTCGTACATCGTTACATTAAACATCTTATATTCTAGGTTTACATATCTTATGTTTTAGGTTTATATATTCTACTAGGTTTACAATAAGAGCACCAATATTTTACGACAATTGTATGTAATAAACTTTTTGCGGAATTTTCAAAAAAGCAAAATTTTTGCATAATTGCATAATTATACATATTCAAAACCATACTAACGATTTTCGTGAATTTGTAGGAGTCTCATTAATATTGCATAACCAATATTTATGAGACTCCTACAAATCCACGAAAATCTCTAGTAATTGGTTTTGAATATTTTTTTTAAATTTTGTTTTGTTTATACTTCTTTATTTAGTTTATGAATTAGACCATGGGTCTCTAGCATAAGATACATAAATTCTTAAGTCTAGATTGTATTAACCCCCTTGCCCGTGCTACGGTGTTTTGTTTTGTTCGCTGCATCGCTGCTGATTACTAGACCTTGCTGGTGTTGATGAGATTTGAGGTTTTGACTGTGTCCCAGAGCTAGATCCCTTATGTTCAGATGGGCTTGAGAATGGCTTTATATACAATTATTTTGGTGTTTAAGCTTAATTTGGATTTTTTGTTGAGGAGCCAGAATAAGTTTATTGTAGGCTATCTGCTCGCATTTTTTGTCAATGTGTGTTTTCCAGGTTAACCTCCTGTCTAGATGTATCCCGAGGTATCTAACCTCCTTTTTTATTGTAACGGGTTTATTATCAATGATGACGGGTTTGCAGGTAGATTTCTTTAAAGTGAACGTGATCTGCTCGTATTTATTTGCATTTAAGGTGATGTCCCATTTTTTAGCCCATTTTCATATTAGATCTGTTTGTGCTTGTAGGTCCCTTTGGGCTGTTTGGAGATTAGGGTTAATAATTAGGATTATTATAGCCGTATCGTCAGCGAATGTTGTAGTTTTGATGTGTTTATCTGTACTGTAGGGAGGTCAACTGTGTATAACAGATACAAAGTTGGACCTAGGACGCTGCCTTGGGGGACACCTGTTTTGATGGGGTGGATGTTACCAGAGAGAAGTAAAATAACAAGAGATTCCAATGCGAACAAATAAGAAATGTATGAAGAAAATCAACCTAAGCGCGATACCTCCAGGCTGGCCTGGAGACACAGACAAGTTCCACACGAGATGCCCTATTCAATTACTTGAGCTCTCTCGTGTGGATTACTTTTCAATAGGCGTTGTGTGTTTTTGCCTCCTGGCATCTATATATGCTCTCCGATTCTGCGTACATACATACCGTGAGAACCAAAAGTGATGGCACACTTAGACATTTTATTTTTTACTTCCCACATTTTTATAACTGTAAGAGCTCAAGTAATCCAACAGTAATCCAACAGGGCATGCCGTGTGGAACTTGTGAGTGTCTCCAGGCCAGCCTGGAGGTATCGCACTTAGGTTGATTTTCTTCATACATTTCTTATTTGTTCGCATTGGAACCTCTTATTATTTTACTTCTCTCTGATGTTACTTAGATGTCCTTTGTATCTGACCCGGAAAGATCGCTGTAGAAGGTAACTTGTTAGTATACCGTGAAATTTATTAGGTAGAAGATTTCTCAGCTTGAATAACAGGCCTTCGTGCCAAACCTTATCAAAGCTTGCGCCACATCACATCTAGGAAGAGACCTACGCAGTGATTTTTGTTCTCAAATGTAGTTTGTATTTCGTTTACGATTTTGTGCACTTGCTCGATGGTACTGTGCTCGTTGCGGAAGCCAAATTGGTGGTTTGGGATTATGTTGTTCTGGTTGTTATGGTGCAATAAGTGCAAGTGGAAGCGCGCTTGCAGCCGTGGTTTTACCACGGCTGCAAGCCCGCTTCAATTTGCACCCATTGCACCATTCTTCCTTGCGCTCCTTGCCGTAGACTATTGGACACTTTCTAGTTCCGCCCCGGCCGCGGCGATTAGCTGATTTGGGGGGCGTGCACGTTGGTGTCTGAGTACTTTTAGCACCAAGCACACAGTATATAGAGAACTAATCTCTAACAAAAATTTGTCGGACGTGCTTTTTAACTTTTTGCCTTCGACTGTGTTTCATCGTGTTCATTTTACGAGAAATGAATCCAAGAATTCATCCAACTTCAGAGCTCGACACCGAGATTACGCTGGCCCGTGATCTGCGGCTTGGAAGCTGTTGCGACCCATCTGTGTGCGTTGGAATATTTACATCAGAGGATTCCTAGAAAAATTCCACTCCCTCACGCCTCACGTTAGGGCAGTCCTACAAGCCCCTTGCGCAGAACAACAGCTGACGGACGGAGGGCACAAACACCTGCTTGCTCAGATCTATTCCAACGCACACAGATGTGTCGCAACAGCTCCCAAGCCGCAGATCACGGGCCAGCGTAATCTCGGTGCCGAGCTCTGAAGTCGGATGAGTTCTTGGATTCATTTCTGGTAAAATGAACACGATGAAACCCAATCGAAGGCAAAAAGTTAAAAAGCACGTCCGACAAATTTTTGTTAGAGATGAGTTCTCTACATACTAGGTTTGTTCGTTGACATGCCACGAAGTTCCACGGGGCGCCGCGCCGTGCGGCGCCAGTTTTTGCCCCGAAGCGTTCGTTGACAATTTTGACAACCAACTTGTGGCGCCGCGAGGCGCCGTTTTTTGCCCCGAGTTTTATGCTGGGGCTGGCTCGGGCAAACTTAACGGCTGGCGCGGCTTTTGAAATTCAAATTTGAACAGTTACAGTTCGCTGTACATCTGCAGTGGCTAACGAAGCCCGAAGAGGTAAGTAACGATTGTTTATTACATAGTTGTTGTTTAAGAAAGAACATGATCTATTTATTTGTTTCGCCATTTTCCGTTAATGTAGATCCGAAAGTCCTGGCTGAACTCTTTAGCGAAGGAGAGGCAAACTCTACAGATGCTGTGCAGAATAACAACGGTTTGTATATAATTTGCTGTAATTTTTCGTTGCATATTTTACATAATTTTTAATTAGAATGCGCAGAATGGCACGAGGCACCTGTAAAGTTCTTAATAAGCCTCGTAAAAGAATACAGGCCAAAGTTGGGAAAGACTCTCCAACTGAAAACAAAAAAAAAGATGATGGAAGTGATTTCCAATTCAATGAAAGAGAAGGGTTACTGTTTTACCCCAATCCAGGTGGCCAATAAATATAGAGGGCTAGAGAAGGCTTTCAAAGCCAAGCTCGCCCATAATAACAAAACTGGGAACAACAGGATGATCATTCCCTTTGAAACGTGAGTAAAAATCTTCATATATTAACATTGCTTATTTTAATATTTATTTATTTGTCAGGGAACTTCAAGATTTGTTTCAGGAAAGGGCAAATATTTTCCCGAAGTGCCTGCTGGGGTCTACATCCAAGGGGATGCATTTAAAAGGACAAGAAGAGAACCAAGGTAGGACTTTTCTAATATTCATATTTTAATTATTTTACAATTTATAAATTTTAACATTTAACAGATTAATATATGTACTTATATAAAAATCAAATGGCAACGGCGACAGTGGGGTGGCAAATTCTGCAGGCTGAGAGATTTAATTAATTTTAAATTTTTCCATAATGTTTTCATTTAGCCAATGAAAGATCTCTCAGTCCTGTGGAGCCTGCAGAATTTGCCACCCCACTGTCGCCGTTGCCATTTGATTTTTATATAAGAAGAAGATCCTCCCAAGCCACTGAGCTATGAGGTCATTTCTCCTCTCCAGGGCATGCCGAATTACCTCCGTCCTTTCTTCGTAGAGCCGGTTTCTTTCCTCTTTCAGGCGCATCGCTCTCTAGAGAGATCGCTCTAGAGAGCGATGCGCCTAAAAGAAGAAAGAAACAGGCTCTACGAAGAAAGGACGGAGGTAATTCGGCATGCCCTGAAGAGGAGAAATGACCTCATAGCTCAGTGGCTTGGGAGGTCTGAGTAGAAAGGTATGGTTTTTTTAATTTTGAAATGAATTAATTTTTTTTAACTGGATCGGAAAGGTAACCGACAATAGGCACAGAAATGTTTTGAGTTTCTAACCAGTATTTTTTTAGGTATTATATAATGGTTTATAGGCCTCCTGGGGAAGCTGGCCATTTAAAAAAAACAGCTAACGCGCCTTTGTGCATACCTCCATGGTGGTGTGGAAGATTGCACTTTATAGTACTGATTTTCATACCGTAAACCCGTAGAAGTCCTTTTGTTATTTTTTAGCGCAAAAGAATCGACTCCAGAATCCATTTTGTTACTCGCTGAAAAGAAAAGAACGCTGAAGAGAAAAGAACGCTGCAACGAAAAGTAAGAACCCCTTCCGCCAAATACAGCCTTGGATGAATACAGTTCTTGGATGAATCCGCACCGCTTTCAGCTATACACCCAATTCTGTTCTGTTTTTACACGGTATAACCAGAGGAGCGCGATAGCACTCAAAGCACTCCACTCGTCTTCAACAATCACGGAATGTATTTATTTAGTTTATCCACTTTTATTTTGCTTAAACAGTTTACTTGGCGCAAAATTGCAACACTTTACTTGGCGCAAAATTGCAACTGACAATTCTACTCTTCTTCTTCTTTTTCGCCCCGTAATAACGAATTTGCGTTCGTTGAGACACCAAAACCCGTGGCGCCAGGTTTTGCCACACGGCACCACACGGAACCCCGAGTTTTTTTTTGACAGTTCTCGGGGTGCCGTGTGGGCCCGTGTGGCGCCGTGTGGCAAAACCTGGCGCCACGGGTTTTTCTTAACGGTTTTGTCAACGAACAGACCTACTGTGTACTTGGTGCTTTTAGTCATCAATCAGCTGTTCGGCTGTCAAGTCGTCCGGACGCATGCCAAATATGAAGATGAGAAGAGTCACTTAATTAAAAGACTGAATAAACAAACTGAAAGTGTTCGCCTCTCGGGACCAATAGCACAATAATTTTTCTAGCGAACAGTGGTATGACGCTACGCTAGGTCGTATACGTGCTGGACTGCAGTGATAGTAATGGGGCTGCTGTATTGTATGTGCAATAAACCATATACATACATAATAGGAAATGAAAGATCTCTCAGTCCTGTGGAGCCTGCAGAATTTGCCACCCCACTGTCGCCGTTGCCATTTGATTTTTATATAAGAAGAAGATCTTCGCACAACAGAGGACGGTCGTGGTGTTGGGGATGGGGATCTCTGCTGCTGCACGGATGTTGTGATGCATGCTGGAGCTGGAGATAGACACTGCTGAGTTGGAATTAAAAATGCCGAAGGCCCTGGAACCGGACTTCTTCTTCCGGTTCCAGGGCCTTCGGAATTTTCAATTCCAACGCAGCAGTGTCTATCTCCAGCTCCGTATGTATGTGCAATAAACCATAATAGGAAATTTTACCTACCCGACAAATATTATAAAATTCATTCATTTTAAGAAGACGCGAATTTCTTGCATGGTCCCTAATTAGTGGAGCTATTCTAGTACTGGAGAGTCAGAGGCGCGACCATCAAAGCGCTGAGAGTTGTGGTGTGAGGAACCTACCTACATATATTACTACAGACATGTCAGCTGGTAGCATTCCTCCGGAAGATGACACTTTCACAAAATATAAGGAAAATATCGCTCACGAACGAAAAAATATAAAGTTCCCTCCTTTTTTCTCGCTCTCGAACCGAATTTTATTCTTCAACTCGCGAATTTTATTTTTGAGGAGAATTTTATAAATTCCATTCGCTCACCGGGAACGAATGCAATTGGTTTGGTACTCAAAAAGTTCGTTCGTGAGAACGAGTGAAAATGAAGAGAATTTAATTTTTCTCTCGAGAGCGAAAAAACACCGAAACGAACGGTTCTTTTTCACTCTTTGAGTTGAGTTCACGACGTATGCGGTAAATGGTTAAAAAATCAGCAATTATGGGTCACCGGAAAGTGTTTGATATTTCCAAATATGTTACTTATCATGAAATTTCTAATTCATCGCCGTGTTTAGAGTGCAGAATTGATCTTGTACAGTGTACAGGGAATATAAAAAGTATTTATGCTACCGTGCATTGTTGCAACATCAACACATTTAACGGTACGTCATGTAAAACAAAAATTAGAAAATCTTTCTTATAATGACAGATTTTCCTTTGACACTAATATTTTACATTATTTGAAAGGGATTTATAATAAAAATCCTGATTTGGTTCGCTTAGCAAAAGTAGTTTTAGCTGTTCCAGTAACCCAAATTTCCGTTTAACGGGCATTTAGTGCTCTTTCGACGATTTTAACAAAAATGAGAGCAAAATTGTCGAAAGAAATAATTAAAAATATTTTGATTATAAAATTGAACAGCAATGTACTGAATAAAATATAAATTGAAACTTTATAATAAATCATTAGTTTATAATAAATATGAATATAAAAATTGTTGAGTAATTTTTATTTCATGTGGTATAATATTTGATTCGAGAATGATTGTTTTACGAATAATTTGCGAGCGAAAAATATTATTCAATTCCTGAAAAATAAATTTCGCTCGCGAACGGAGAATTTAAAAAATAAAACTCGTTTTATAAAATTCGCGAGCGAATTTAATTTTTTCGGTTAAAAATTGTTACTGGTTAGGCCCACAGACTATAACGGATATTTGAAACG
Source organism: Machimus atricapillus (assembly GCA_933228815.1). NCBI lineage: Eukaryota > Metazoa > Arthropoda > Insecta > Diptera > Asilidae > Machimus > Machimus atricapillus. Next base: position 26,468,557 of record OW121787.1, on the reverse strand, counting down.
TAATATTAAATAAAAATATAGAAGCAAGACATTTCACAATTAAATACATCTGTGAATTTGAGAAGAGGTGCTACTGATTATTCAACGCGGCAGGAAGGTATGTACATATATGCGACATTCGCGGGACTTAAGACTGCACATTAAGAAGTCCCACAAAGAGCATTACAATTGGGAGCTGCAAGAGGAAGCCAGTCCTGGGATTCCCTGACGATTTAGAGTTAGAGTTTAGAGTCCAATAATAACAATAGCAATAATGTTGCATTTATTTCTAGAACAAGATATAATATTTCAAAATGTTATAGAGTAACATTTATTCCAGACCTAAAACTTAAAAATCATCCAATAACTTCTATTCCTAATCTAAATAAATAAAAATCATTTGATAACTTTTATTCTTGATCTTAAAAAATGAAAATCACCAGAAGTGAAGTTATATTGATGAAAAACAAACTTAGGCCAGACAGTTGTCGAAGCCTGCCATCTTCGAAACTTCTCCGACATTGAATCAATATCACGGAAACGATTTAAACTTCCCATGTGACTTGATGAAAGCGGATCAGGCAACAAGATCTCTGGTAGAATACTTACATCTGCTTGGATTCGTCTAGAAAATTAAAATAATATACACATTTTGTAGACTCCTAAAAATGTAAAACCGATAATTTACCCATGCCACCGTAGTTTGAGAAGATGGTTAAAACTGCAAGAGAATTGAACACCTGCATGCAAAAAACACCAGCATCAAGAAAATTTGGAACAAACACCCTCAACTTCCAAAGTCGCCTACAAAGTAGTTCAACTAAAAGTCTTGAAGATGCCATTTTACTCGAAACAGCAGGAATTATGCAGACGGTACCGTCCGCCATGAAGACCAGCCCAGACAACAATGTTTCCGCAGACATTCGAGCCTTTGGAGAATATGTTATGAACTAATTAGAGGAAATTAATGATAAAGTCTTACTAAATGAAGCCAAGCACTTAATTCATAATGTTATTTACGAAACTAAAAAAAAAATGCTAGAAAAATATGACAAATAAATATTGTTTTTTTTTTTTTAAATGGATAGATATTTTAATTTAATGCATATATTTCCATATTCTGCTTTAAAAATAAAATTTTTTTACAGCTTCCCGTTGCCAGTAAACAAAGCCAACCGTATTAAAATAATTCAAATATTATTTGCGCACATCAATTGCACTGTCCGCTCACTTGATTTACTCACAATATGTAAACACAGCAACGTATTGCTCAGATGAAAATGAAGGCTTGTGACAAAATATCTGAGCTGCTCATATTGTGGATCATATGAGTGGCTCACATAGTGTAAAGGGGCCTTTATACATATTCAAAACCAAATACTAACGATTTGTGTGAATTTGTCTCATAAATATTGGATCCTTATGTTTTTTAATGTCATAATTTCAATACTAACAAATTTAAAATGACCGAATGCGAGAACGGCCCGGCAGCGACTGACCGATACACGACTAGATTTTAAAGTGCAATTAACAAAGGTCAAAATAAATATGCGAGTTGAGCTACGCATCAAGTAAGCATTGACAAATTTTGTTTTGACACGTCACTTTAGAAGATTTTTTTTTTCCTTAAAACAAAATTGCCATCAAGGTACATACATAATGTACATAAGAATATCAACATTTTACGACAATCCTATATAATAAACTTATTGCGGAATTTTCAAAAAAGCAAAAATATTACATAAGAAATATTTATTATACATATTCAAAACCAATTACTAACGATTTGTGTGAATTTGTAAGAGTTCAATAAATATTGGATCCTTATTTTTTTTAATTTCATAATTTCAGTAGGTAACAAATTTAAAATGACCGAATGCGAGAACGGCCCGGCAGCGACTGGCCGGTACACGACTAGATTTTAAACTGCAACAAAGGTCAAAATAAATATGAGAGTTGAGCTACGCATCAAGTAAGCATTGACAAATTTTGTTTTGACACGTCACTTTAAATGTGTTTTTTTTTTCTTAAAACAAAATCGCCATCAAGGTATATATGTACATACATAATGTACATAAGAATATCAATATTTTACGACACTCGTATATATAATAAACTTTTTGCGGAATTTTAAAAAAAGCAAAAATATTGCATAAGAAATATTAATTATACATATTCAAAACCAATTACTAAGGATTTGTGTGAATTTGTAGGAGTCTCATAAATATTGGATCCTTATGTTTTTTAATTTCATAAATTCAATACTAACAAATTTAAAATGACCGAATGCGAGAACGGCCCGGCAGCGACTGGCCGGTACACGACTAGATTTTAAACTGCAACAAAGGTCAAAATAAATATGCGAGTTGAGCTACGCATCAAGTAAGCATTGACAAATTTTGTTTTGACACGTCACTTTAAAAGTGTTTTTTTTTCTTAAAACAAAATCGCCATCAAGGTATATATGTACATACATAATGTACATAAGAATATCAATATTTTACGACACTCGTATATATAATAAACTTTTTGCGGAATTTTAAAAAAAGCAAAAATATTGCATAAGAAATATTAATCATACATATTCAAAACCAATTACTAAGGATTTGTGTGAATTTGTAGGAGTCTCATAAATATTGGATCCTTATGTTTTTTAATTTCATAAATTCAATACTAACAAATTTAAAATGACCGAATGCGAGAACGGCCCGGCAGCGACTGGCCGGTACACGACTAGATTTTAAACTGCAACAAAGGTCAAAATAAATATGCGAGTTGAGCTACGCATCAAGTAAGCATTGACAAATTTTGTTTTGACACGTCACTTTAAAAGTGTTTTTTTTTTTTCTTAAAACAAAATCGCCATCAAGGTATATATGTACATACATAATGTACATAAGAATATCAATATTTTACGACACTCGTATATATAATAAACTTTTTGCGGAATTTTAAAAAAAGCAAAAATATTGCATAAGAAATATTAATTATACATATTCAAAACCAATTACTAAGGATTTGTGTGAATTTGTAGGAGTCTCATAAATATTGGATCCTTATGTTTTTTAATTTCATAAATTCAATACTAACAAATTTAAAATGACCGAATGCGAGAACGGCCCGGCAGCGACTGGCCGGTACACGACTAGATTTTAAACTGCAACAAAGGTCAAAATAAATATGCGAGTTGAGCTACGCATCAAGTAAGCATTGACAAATTTTGTTTTGACACGTCACTTTAAAAGTGTTTTTTTTTTTTCTTAAAACAAAATCGCCATCAAGGTATATATGTACATACATAATGTACATAAGAATATCAATATTTTACGACACTCGTATATATAATAAACTTTTTGCGGAATTTTAAAAAAAGCAAAAATATTGCATAAGAAATATTAATCATACATATTCAAAACCAATTACTAAGGATTTGTGTGAATTTGTAGGAGTCTCATAAATATTGGATCCTTATGTTTTTTAATTTCATAAATTCAATACTAACAAATTTAAAATGACCGAATGCGAGAACGGCCCGGCAGCGACTGGCCGGTACACGACTAGATTTTAAACTGCAACAAAGGTCAAAATAAATATGCGAGTTGAGCTACGCATCAAGTAAGCATTGACAAATTTTGTTTTGACACGTCACTTTAAAAGTGTTTTTTTTTTTTCTTAAAACAAAATCGCCATCAAGGTATATATGTACATACATAATGTACATAAGAATATCAATATTTTACGACACTCGTATATATAATAAACTTTTTGCGGAATTTTAAAAAAAGCAAAAATATTGCATAAGAAATATTAATTATACATATTCAAAACCAATTACTAAGGATTTGTGTGAATTTGTAGGAGTCTCATAAATATTGGATCCTTATGTTTTTTAATTTCATAAATTCAATACTAACAAATTTAAAATGACCGAATGCGAGAACGGCCCGGCAGCGACTGGCCGGTACACGACTAGATTTTAAACTGCAACAAAGGTCAAAATAAATATGCGAGTTGAGCTACGCATCAAGTAAGCATTGACAAATTTTGTTTTGACACGTCACTTTAAAAGTGTTTTTTTTTTTCTTAAAACAAAATCGCCATCAAGGTATATATGTACATACATAATGTACATAAGAATATCAATATTTTACGACACTCGTATATATAGTAAACTTTTTGCGGAATTTTAAAAAAAGCAAAAATATTGCATAAGAAATATTAATTATACATATTCAAAACCAATTAATAAGGATTTGTGTGAATTTGTACGAGTCTCATAAATATTGGATCCTTATGTTTTTTAATTTCATAAATTCAATACTAACAAATTTAAAATGACCGAATGCGAGAACGGCCCGGCAGCGACTGGCCGGTACACGACTAGATTTTAAACTGCAACAAAGGTCAAAATAAATATGCGAGTTGAGCTACGCATCAAGTAAGCATTGACAATTTTTGTTTTGACACGTCACTTTAAAAGTGTTTTTTTTTTTCTTAAAACAAAATCGCCATCAAGGTATATATGTACATACATAATGTACATAAGAATATCAATATTTTACGACACTCGTATATATAGTAAACTTTTTGCGGAATTTTAAAAAAAGCAAAAATATTGCATAAGAAATATTAATTATACATATTCAAAACCAATTAATAAGGATTTGTGTGAATTTGTAGGAGTCTCATAAATATTGGATCCTTATGTTTTTTAATTTCATAAATTCAATACTAACAAATTTAAAATGACCGAATGCGAGAACGGCCCGGCAGCGGCTGGCCGGTACACGACTAGATTTTAAACTGCAACAAAGGTCAAAATAAATATGCGAGTTGAGCTACGCATCAAGTAAGCATTGACAAATTTTGTTTTGACACGTCACTTTAAAAGTGTTTTTTTTTTTCTTAAAACAAAATCGCCATCAAGGTATATATGTACATACATAATGTACATAAGAATATCAATATTTTACGACACTCGTATATATAATAAACTTTTTGCGGAATTTTAAAAAAAGCAAAAATATTGCATAAGAAATATTAATTATACATATTCAAAACCAATTAATAAGGATTTGTGTGAATTTGTACGAGTCTCATAAATATTGGATCCTTATGTTTTTTAATTTCATAAATTCAATACTAACAAATTTAAAATGACCGAATGCGAGAACGGCCCGGCAGCGACTGGCCGATACACGACTAGATTTTAAACTGCAATTAACAAAGGTAAAAATAAATATGCGAGTTGAGCTACGCATCAAGTATGCATTGACAAATTTTGTTTTGACACGTCACTTTAGAAGATTTTTTTTTACGTAAAACATAATCGCCATCAAGGCACACCCAATTCTGTTTTTACACCGCTTTTTTTACACGGTTTTGATTTAACACGGTCTAGAAAAAAAAATTTGATTCCGTTTTTATACGATTTTATTCGATTTAGCCGATTTAGCACGATTTAAATTTTAAAGAAAAATATGTATGTATATACATAAAAATTTTATTTGGCTTTTATAAAGACTCTCTCAATAGTTTTTTGTATGAATCATTTTATTTTACCTATTTTTTACAATGTTGAAGGATATGGAACTAATCCCCTTTTTTTCTATGTACATAAATACATACATACAACTTCACGTCTTTTTTACACGGTTTTTTCTGGAACGTATCTACCGTGTAAAAACAGAATTAGGTGTACATACATACATAATGTACATAAGAATATCAACATTTTACGACAATCCTATATAATAAACTTTTTGCAGAATATTCAAAAAAGCTAAAATATTGCATAAGAAATATTTATATACATATTCAAAACCAATTACTAACGATTTGTGTGAATTTGTAAGAGTTCAATAAATATTGGATCCTTATGTTTTTTAATTGCATAATTTCTGTAGGTAATAAATTTAAAATGACCGAATGCGAGAACGGCCCAGCTGCGACTGCCACGGGTGGGCCGATACACGACTAGATTTTAAAGTGCAATTAACAAAGGTCAAAATAAATATTTGAGTTGAGCTACGCATCAAGCAACCATTGACAAATTCTGTTTTGACACGTCACTTTAAAAGTATTTTTTCTCAAAACAAAATCGTCATCAAGCAAAATCATCAAGCTTTCCTGATGACACCTGTGGCTGTTGCTGAAGGAAATACTCCTGAAGCTTATTACAATAAGGTGCATGCAAAGGCCCGCAATACGGTGGAGAGAACTATTGGGATACTAAAAGGAAGATTCCGGTGCCTATTATCTCACCGAGTTCTCCATTATCACCCTGACATAGTGGCAAAAATTTTGATTGCATGTTGTGTGTTACACAATATTTGCAACCGTGCAGGAGTTTCTGATCCTATTCTGAGCGCAGACGAAGAGCAACGGGAAAGAGAATTTATTTCCCAAACGCAGTTGTTGATGTTAAGTGCTGCTCTGTTTCAAAGTGAGCTGATCAACAGCTTATGGCAATCTCGTGGAAGATTCTATAAACGAAATATTGCAGTTTTTTGGATGTAATTCACAAATTAAGAAAAGACAAAGAAAAATATATAAAAAATAAAATATATGTATATGCATGTCATATATATTTTTTAAGTAAGTACATCTGCTTTCAGTCCATCGGCGACAGATTTTAATGCTTCAGCCACCATTCGGTTCCTCTCAGCATTCTGCTCCAATATCTTTTGAAGGCAGTTAGTCTTGATCGAGCTTCAGATAAAGAAGCATTTACAAATAAAATATTAATAACTAAAAAAAGGAGTTTTATTAAATATATAATTAATTTATTAAAAATAAAAAGATTAAAAAATAATAAAAATAAATAGGATTATTTTATCCTCTTTTTTTTTTAATAAAAAAAATAAAAAATATAAGACGGATTATTACATCCGCTATTGTTAACCATTGTTCCAACTCCAATATCCGGGACGCTTGGCATAAGGTTAGAAGGATCGGGGAATCGACAGGGGATTTCCATCCCGGCCCTTCAGTCCAATGGACAGAATTTCACTGACCCTTGCCAAATAGCGGAAGAACTGGGAAGGGAATGGTCTACATATTCGGGGGACAACTCCTTTAAGAGTGAACTAATCACCAACATAGACCGGGAGCTGGATGGAGTTGAGTGTGCAAAATATGAGGACCGCATTCTGTACATAGTTTTGAACTCAGAAAAGCTTGTAGATTATGATTCTGGATGTTGCCGGGAGGTTTTTTGGTCCATTTTTTTTCATACCCCATCCCCTTAGATATCAAATAAATGGACTGAACAAATGCTTTGGAACCATTTTAATGATTGTTTTAGTGACAATATCCAATTGTTTCTAATGATTAAAGATACTTATAGCTAATCAATTGAAAAAAAACAAAAAAGTTAAAAATAAAAACAAGAGTTGTTGATAAAACAAATAATTATTACGAAAAAGCAAATTTTAATATGTCATCAAAAAAAAAATACAGTCATTATTAATACATTTGCACAACGAAATACAATTTAGTTGTAATTTTTTGCAAGAACAAGCCTTTGTTTGACAATTTGATGAACATTTACAGGGCTGAATCAACAATTCTGGCAATGGTCGTTTCGTCAGTTGCTGTGGGCACAATATACCATTTCATATCCTAATAAGGTGTAATCAATAGGCTGTAGTAGTGTTTGGTCAGCATTTATCCATACATATGTTTATGAAGCTCTTAACAAATGTAAATGTAGAGCATCTGATGTGCAAATTCTTTTAATAAGTTTAAGCCGAAGCCGATATTTTGAGAAATTAATTTATACCGAAGTTCATCAGCAGTTAATTTTTTTTTTGAGAAAAGATAGGTGCAAATGGTTTCTAATTCTGTAACCTGTTCGACACTTAGGTATGGATTTCCTAAATGCCTTAGAGCTTTTTGTACAACATCCAAACACAGACAAATAATAGGTAGATATCCAATCTCATACAAAAAATTGTTCCTATGAAAATAATTAAAAATTTATTTATTGCGAAATTGCCCAAAATATGATTACTTTTGTCGTTAAAAACTGAGGCTGGCGCGTTAGTCGATAATAGAGCATACACCCGCGGGGTGTGCAATAAATACAGCAATGACACTTTCTCTTTCACGGCTTTTTGTTAATTCTTTGTGTTATCTTGCTATAGCAACATCACCTGATATGGCATTTGTTTTACGCATACTACACTCCACTTTTCATTTAGATGTGCTTAGAAAAGCACTTGGCGAAACTCGTAGTCGAGTTTGTATTTTACGGAATAGCACGGCAGTTTCAGCAGAATTCAGAAAATACAGTAGGTACATTTGTTTAGGATATTACGCTGCTAAGAAAGATACACTAAGAATATTTGTGGTTCACCAAAAGCTATTTGTTGCCTATAGGGTTATAATTATCAATATAAATTTATAAAATTCATGTTCGTTTTTATATGGAATAATAATGATATTCTATTAAATATATTAATAATGTTTTAAGTAAATTACTGTTAATTGTTTATTAACTTGCTAATATAAAAATATAACGTGTAGACGTATTTTATTTGTATTTACGACCTACGTATCAGCGTTTATTCTGCCTGCTTTCGGTCGTATGCCGATCTCATGCCGGCTTTGTTTCAGTTTGTCGTTCTTTAAATGTTAGCGTGTATTCGTAATGAATATAATGATAAAACGCACTAAAATTACATATGTATTTTATGATTTCCGCCTTTTATTTTCAACCCAGAAATTTTATTAAGACCCGATCTTAAATGATAATCATCCACGTACATATGTCTCATAACTTCTCCATCTGTTGGTTCTTCAATGGCCAAGCGATTTAATGCTTTTGCTCTTCTTCAATTTAATTGTGCAATTTAATTGCAGACAGTTCCTGCCCGGCCATAATTTATGTAGGGTCTTCATTAAAGCCCAGCCCCAGCGGGAACTCACTGCACCAAAACTATAAGGTTTCCATAAAACTGCCCGAGAAATGTGGCTCCGGTGCAAAGTAAATTTTCACCTTATTGGTACATTGAAACACGGGCTATATATCCTTCCGCCATTAGGGCAGTAATTCGAAGGAGAGCTCCATGGGCAGTGAACAGGCCCGCTCCGGATCCCGCAGGAATGGGAGCGTTCATCGAATGACTGCAGCATTAATCGTTGCCTCCGAAATGAGTTCTGGCTGGGTTTTGCTCCTTTGCCATAATAACACCTGTGCGGTGGGACACATTCAGGTGGAACAACTATTGAAATATCCCATACGGCCATTCAGCACACCGCAAATCAATAGAAATTTACATCCACAGGAGGAGTCCTTGACATCAACTCGCTCCTTCGTTATCCCTCAGCCGGTCAGGACATTTTATATCCAGGAGCGGTGTCGAGAGTCAACCCAAGGAATTTTATGAGCTCCAGGTAAATTAATTGAATGTGGTCAAATTCATCTTGGTATAAAATGGGTGTAATTCGTTTTTCCTATACTTCATTTAGCCCATATACCATACATCTGAAATGAGGTTGGTCAGACATCTTCTGGCTGAACCTTGAACCGTACCTCTTCCTCCGTCGCACATTTCAAGTCTCAGGTCTCAGATCTCAAGAAAATGCGCCTGAATTCCAAGGCTGAAGGTGAGGACTAAGTAGTCTCTGCCATAAGCTGATTAGTAGTTTAAACTGCCGCAAAATGAATAGTGCTCTTGTGCTTCATTAAAGATAAGATTTTGCTTCAATTAGAGCATACCCTCAGGACTGTTTCGATGCAATCCCCGTATTTTCGAGAGTGGAAAGTTGAGAAATTTCTTAGTCTATGGAACCACTCTCAGCAGGATGAAGAAGCTTAGCTGGGATTTTCGTAAAACTCCACGTAAACAATAATTAATTGGAGCTAGAAATTGTGTCAAATAGTACTCTGTTTTTCGTTGAACACAACAACTTCAGGATCTGAGATAGACTTGAATTGCAAAACGATTATCTTCACCGTAGCAAATTGTGGTCACCAACAAAAAGGCAGCAAAAGATGAGCCAGCTTCACCTCATCGGGAAAACGTTGTAATAATTAGTTTCGGCTCCTTAAAGTTTACTTCTACCAGGTTTCCTTTATTAATTTTTCAGCGAATTTGCCGTTTGTTGAGGCAACGACTGAAATTCTGGGAAACATTTCAAACAGAAGCCACTCGAGGGCGAGCGTCCCCGAAAGTTTCTCTCTTTCCCCGGTCCCCGGTTAATAAATAATGAGAAAGTACAAAGTTCGCCGAAACGAAAGTTTAAAAATGATTTACTCGAAGGAACTTAAATTAAGGCAGACGTGGCTCCCCTGAATCATTGAATTTGTTCTTGCTGCAAGCCCTCTAAGTATTTTGCTTATTTGTATTGTAGAGCTGAAATATGTAAGCTCGAAGAAGGCAAATTCCCTGTCAACTGCGGCCCTAGCTATTTTAATAAAGAGTTATTCCAAGATGCAGAGGAGTTGTTCTAAGAAACGTCTACACTTTCTCCTGGGGGATATTGCAATTCTTAGATGACACAGGAGAAGTTGAAAAATTCAAAAATGAGGAACAATAGCGAACTCGAATGTATATTACCTCGTTTTACTTCCCTCAGATTGTTTGTTCCATAAGCAAAAGGTTTTAAATTATTTGGAGTAATTGAAAAGTGGTTTAATTGTTTGTAGTTATAAGGATGTTTATATTTTAATGACTGACTTACTTACTGGCTGGCATCTTTTAACTCTAATTTTCGATTTCTTTAATTCAATTAATTCGTTCGGTTTTTTAGCAAATAAATTCAATTTTTGCAATAATTAACGCTAATAGCAAATATTTAAACAACTACTTCTCAAAATTGTTTTTGCATGTAAAGATGATGCACGAATTTCTTTTGAATCTTTTCGGGTTATGAAAAAATTTAATTTCTTATTGATTTATTTAGATTGGATATTTTAGGCAAGGAAATACAACAAAATATTCTGAAGTGCTGATTGAACACAATTGATTGAAATTCGATTCACTCACTTAGTAAAAGACTGGTCAAGTTTTTCACATAACTTGATTATGAAACTTTAAACTTATGATTGTGGTATGAAAACATAGTTTAAACGGAACTTATGTAGGTATCTCAATAAATTTAAAATATATCCACAACTCTCCTATATAATATTATTATAATATAGAATTTTAAAAAAGTTCGACTAATTTTGTTTCCACGATTAAAGTTATGAAGAGTTATGCATGTCATTGGTACATATGTACCTACATATATTTACCGTTTTGAATTTTAAAATTTTGAAAGTGTAAATTTTCAATTCGTAATAAGCATTAAAATTTCTAAAGCCGATTCGCAATTAGTACTCCTATAAATACCCCTCCCACCTACCAATTTACATGGCAATCCTTAAAAGTTTTAAAATTATGAAGTTTACCATTCTGAAATCCTACATTTTATGACAATAAAAAAAAGCCTACTTACATACATGTGAAGTTAGAAAATGTTGCACACAACTAAAAAATTATATAAATATCGAAACAAAAGCATGATTGAGCATCAACCAAACAAACGAAGTTTCGTTCTAATATATGTATGTATGTGTGCATATATTTCTACCCAATTTATAAGTAATATTATTCATTTTCATCATTACAGAACATTAAAAAGAGTTGAAAATGAAAAAGTTTCAGAATAAAAATGTTATATATTTTTGTGAGCTTTGTTACAACTTTCTATCTTTAAATGGTGTTTTAAATCTAAATTTACCAAACTAAAACGTAGTTATTATTGTCCAAAAAACCACAATTGGGAGAACGAAAGGGACTTTATAAAATTATTGAAAAACAAACAAATGAAAAGCGGAACTTTTATTTTGGTCTGATTTTTATTTCACGACCTTCTCGTTACTATTCAAACGGCAAGTAAGTTATGAATAAAAAAAAAATAGGTAAAAAAACTTTTTAAGTTAAACGGTTTTATGTTAAACATACATTGCAATGTTTAAGAAAAATGTACTAAAAACCAAAAAATAAAATAGATACAGTCGTGGGAATTATAAACATATGCATAGACTAGACTAAAATATAAAACCGTGGGGCACGTCAATTGTCTACAAATTCCTCACCGTCTGCGGGCCAACTGCCTAACGACGAATTAAACGATTCTTCTATCGCACATTAAGTCGATAATTTGTAGACAATTGACGTGCCCCACGGTTTTATATTTTAGTCTAGTCTATGCATATGTTTATAATTCCCACGACTGTATCTATTTTATTTTTTGGTTTTTAGTACATTTTTCTTAAACATTGCAATGTATGTTTAACATAAAACCGTTTAACTTAAAAAGTTTTTTTACCTATTTTTTTATTTTCTAGTTTTTAGTTTTTATTTCATCTAATATTTTTCATTCTATTTAGTGCCTCATTTTTACTAGTTTTCTTTCCTGTCAATTTGTTGGAGTTTTTATTTCATCTAATATTTTTCATTCTATTTAGTGCCTCATTTTTACTAGTTTTCTTTCCTGTCAATTTGTTGGAGTCTAACTCCTCAATACATACCTAATCCTTCCAAAGACTAAAACATAATTACATACCTAGATTTCAGTTTTAATGTATAGACTGTCTAAAAATTATATATTTAAACGGTAGCGGCGGCCATCTTAGATTTTTTTTACCATTTTGTTCCCACGAGTAATCGACATTTAAACGGTAGCGGCGGCCATCTTAGATTTCAATTTTGCATAGTAAATTGTATTCTACTTGTATAAAACCTAAGTTATCCGCCATTTTGTAGAGGCCGCCATCTTGGATTTTATTTTATTTATATAGTACATTGTATTCTACTGGTTGAGCACTTGAGCACTTTCATTTGATACCCATATTGATGGGATTAATAAAATAATGAATAAACATAATTGTATTGTCACCAAAATCCAAAGTGTATACAAAATTTCAGATTAATCGGTCGACAGGAAGAGGGTGAAATTTGAATTACTAAATTTGACCCAAGAATAAAACAAACGGGGTGAGCTAAATAAAACCGTTTAAAAAGGCGTCGCCTCTCTATAGCGAACGACTGCTAGGATCTTTCAACAATTATGATTCCAATATAATGTTTATTTTTCCTGGACCTGAGTTTGTTCCTTGCTGTACGCAAATTGGATTTGCCTGTACGCGAATTGGTGATATCCGAATTACTAGTTGTATTTATTGTGGATATAAAATAAACACTTATTAATTACGACAACAAAAAAGTGTAGCCCATACTTGTATGAATATATAATTATGAACGCCCGAATGTTTCAAAAGCAACTTAAATAAATTAATTTCCATTAAAAATAAAATATGTATCCTAATAACTCTAATTCCAATTCGAATCAATTGAATATCGCAAAGCGGGGATTCCCCAAATTCCGAATTCCTATTTTAGTTTTCTTTTGGCGCCATCTATGAGTAAACAGATGGTTACATAAGCAAGAACTCAAAGATTAATTTATTGATTGGCGCATTCAACTTTAATCAAACCAAGTTATCAGTAGGTCAATAAATTGTAATCGATGAGTAATCACCGATAAAATTAAAAGTATTGGCAATAAAATTCCGTGCCCACTTTTCGGAGAGGGAATTTCGCGCATCGACAGTTTCGGAGAGCCCACCGTCAGATGATAATTGCACGAACTGTCAAAGGTTGACAACACAACAAAGTAGGGACTGCTGGGATCGGCAGCCAGCTCGTTTTATCAGTGCTATAAAGTTAATTCGGCCACTATAAAATTATAAGTGTCTTCGGTGCGGACGTAGGCATGTCGGAATCGAGCGAGAAGCACCCTGAAGAGGTCCCGGGCGGGGAAAAGGATACAAAAGTCGCCGAAATCGCCGCCTCCAGTGTGAGTGTTGCACCCTCCAGAAAATTGAAATTATTTGTAACAATTGCGTTTTTCACAGATCCGGTCCGGCCTGGCCGAGCTTGAGATGCGAACGTCTCAAACTCTCCAGCGGCTGGAGAATGTGCGAGTTGGACAGACCACAAATTTAATGAATGGAGAAAATCCCCCGGGCGCACCCCAAATCCCAAGTTTACTTCAACCGGACAGGAAGTCGCCGTCAGAGATTCTAAAAAATTTGGAATCTCTGGTAGCGTACTCCGATTCGGATGATGATCCAGAGTTTCCGCTGCCAGCGCTGGACGACGTCTCGCACCTGGCGCTCATCTCCCACAGTATAGTGGCATACTTGAGTCACCTGGACCGACAGCACCTAGCCCGGGTGACTGGCCACATATCCGGGGACACTTCCAGGTGGCTAGGGAATTTATTTCGTTACATCGACGCCGCCGCCAGCTATCACACGGATAACGCGGAGGCTACCTTGAGGGCGGTACGACTGGCGATTATTTCACGGTGTCCCGGATACTTGGAGGGCGGAATCCCAGCTTTAGCCAATCCGTGTCTGTACATTTCCGAGAATACAACTCCTATTCGACTTCAATTCGCCTGTCGACAACTGGGAATTCCTCTAGAGTCGATAAGGTTCGTGCCCACGTCACAAACCCTAGGGACCATGGACCTCTCGGTGCTCCAAAAGCAAATTCAAACCGATTTGGGTGCTAATAGAACGCCACTTCTTGTACTCGCTGACGTCGCCTCGTCCCTTTGCGGTTTCGTAGATAATCTAGTTCGATTAAGGGAGATCTGCAAGGTCAACAACATTTGGCTGCATGCCACCGGACACAATTTAGCAGCCTTAGCTGTGACACAAGGACCTGGAACGGTTGGGACTTTTTAGAGGTTTTAGTGCACCTTACTAAAGTCGCCTTTATCCTTTCAGATAAGCTCTACTGTAGATTCGATAACAATTAATTTGGGAAGTTGGCTCGGCGTTCCAAGCTTACCGATTGTGGTAAGTAGGATAAATAGTTTATAAATATGCGGAGGAGTCGTCAATCCTAAAAGCCCCGTGATCGCGATTTGAAAATTTTTAATGAAAAACAATATTTTACACTTAAACAAATAAGATGAGCTGAGCTTGGTCGGCGAGGATTTAATTGGCCGAAAATATGTTTAAATAAATTATGTATTATGAAATTTCAATGTTTTCATCGCGGATTTTGATCAATCTTAGCTAATTTAATTCGAAATTTCATACATAATAAGAAATAACCCGGCCGACCAATTTGAAGAGTGTGATAACAATTTCTCTGTTATTACGGAAACCTTTATTTATTTTTTTTCATTTTACGCATTTTAATGCCACATTCAAAAATATCTTGGAATGCGGGCTTAGAAACGGCCGGAAGTGTAGCGCATACCAGTTTTTATTGCATGGTCTCGATTTTTAGTATCACACATTGTACTTTGTTAAAGACATTTATTTCGGAGTAATAGTAGGCTTTGTAGCTATATTTAAACTTTTTTGCAAGTACAAGCGACAAAGAAGAATTCTGCAAAGGTATGATAAATTTCAATTCCAGTAATAATTCCTCCATGCTGGAAAACGTTATCTCAAAAAATTTTACGCACCATATTTGCAAATACAAAGTGGCATAATGCTGTATTTTATACGAACCAACTGAATGTGGATGGCAATTAAATGAATCCAGTAAACTTAAACCATTGTGGTATGTTGGCCCATCAGCAGCATTAAAAGTTGAAGAATTTCTGAGTAACCAACAAAATGAGGAGGAAAGCGAAGAATCAGAAGAGGAAAGAAATTATAATTTTGATGAGAATGATTAGGATGATTATTAATAAATAAACTTGAATTAAACATAAACTTCCGTATTAACTTTAATTAATTGTATGATTAATTCAAATTAAAATTTCCCTATAATTCCTTTTTCTATACTCATCTCCAACAACTAAAAATCTAAGGGAGAAATCAGAGTAAGAAAAAATACATTTAGGTACTCCGAAATAAATGTCTTCAACAAAGGGCTTAAAAAGCCCTTTTTGGATAAAAAATCCCTCACATTCAAATTCACACATATTCATTTTATTTCCCTTTGATTTCTACTAGTTTTTCCGTATTTAATAACGTCAAAGTCATTCGATTTGGATTTTTCTACAGAATTACTTTAACCACTTTGAATAAAATAAAACTGTAATTCATTTGTTACAAGTTTAAGAATCCTATTTATTGCAAACTAAATTGGGCGGTTATATACCGACACGTGTCCGCAAAGGGTTAAAATGGTATAATAATACCAATACTATAAAATAAAGTAATTAAAAAATGCAGACGTTTTTTCGATGTTTAACTTTATTTCAAAATGAAATCAATCAAAACTTGTGAACACATTGAAAGAATCTCAGTATTTTAAGAAAAAGAAACGCTTATGATAATTTTCTCAAACAAATTGTGTTTAAATATTACATTTTACATCTATTTTTGTTATATTTGAAAATGGGGGACAATTGTCAATTATTGCTGTTTTAAGTTGTATGAAATATGTAGATTGAATTTTACATTTGAATGTAATTTTTTTTTCAGTTATTACACAGACAGTTACAAAACGTTGCGCTTACGGCTTTCGATTCCGATCCAATTCTGTCTCGACGCCTTACAGCCCTGTCCCTGTGGACGAGCATTCAAGCTTTAGGACGCGAAACAATCGCCGAAAGAATTCTTTTAGCATTCCAAACTTGCAGTATTTTACACGAAATAGTCTCTAAATGCAGTGGACTGAGGGTTCTGGTAAAATAATTATTTTTAAATCAAATTCCTGGAAATTATACTAATTCAATAATTCACAGAGTCGTAGGCCAGGCGGTCAATCAGGAATTTCATTGGCCGATGTTGTTCACAAACCTCTAGATGTAAATGTATGCTCAATTTTTCTATCCTCAAAGCAATGACTGAAAGTTTTCTTCATTTTTCAGGTACTTTTCGAAACAGCAGTGCCTGTAGTCGTCTATCAATTCGACGGCAGCTCCTTTACAGACCAAGAAAGTTCTCCCGCTCCATCGACTGGTGATCAAAATCAAGACCTTACACAGGCAATCATAAATAAATCAATTGAAAAAGTAGCTAATGCTGCGTATTTTGATCGTCTTAATTCATGGTTGGGACAAATCATGCAACGAGACTGCCCGACGGTAAGTTTTAAGTTTAAAAATTAATCGCTGTTAGATTTAAACGTATTAATCCATTAGGTACCATTAATTAGCAAATTAATTTAATTAGTTAGTAAAGACAATCCTGGATTTTCTCGACGAGTAATTAAATACTTAAATATTAAATCCTAAAAACCTATTCGCTTTTATTGCAGCTGGACTTCGAAATAGTTGAGCACCAAATTCATGGGACATGTATACGATTTTGTCCATTCGAACTTGGATTAGGTGAGCAGCCACCGACAGCTGATGGCCTAGAAAATTTTGCCCATTGTCTCGAATCCCACGTGGACATTCTCCGAGCAACAATAAAACATAAGGCAACATTTTTAAAATTAGTCGAAAAAAGCGATGTCCTTAGATTAGTGCAATTGCCGGACTGGGCAGGGATGGGCGGTGTCCGATTCGTTCCAGAGGGATGGGAAACTCTTTTAACTGATCAAGCTAAAACCGAACTGAATAAACTTAATGTGGATTTAGTTGAAGCCCTAAAATCAACGGATAACGCATTCTCGCTTGGAGAAGGTCCTGATGGATTGATTTGCGTTCGATTTGGGATGGTTACGCATGACACAGACGTTGAGGAGCTACTTGACTTAGTGATATCAGTGGGAAAAAATGTTCAAGAAAATTCAAGGGTATTGGATTCCATGTCAGAAATTGTTAAAAAAGTGAGTCAACGACATATTTAAGAGGTAGAAATAAGTTATTTAATTTTATCATATGCCACTTTTAGGGTATTGAAGCGGCAACAGCAGACTTACAGAGAGAAACTGAAGAGAAACTCTGGCAGGAAGGTATACTGAGACATGTACCTGTAGTCGGAAGAATGGTTAACTGGTGGTCACCGCCTATAAAAGAATCCGGGATTAAAGGCAGAAGTCTAAACCTGACCCAGGGTGTTGTGGAAAGTACAGAAAATATATACAAGTAAGGACACCTAAATTTGTTGTAAGCAATCGTGAATTCAATTACTACTAATTTTATTTCTGTAAGGTATCATATGCAAATGACCGGTGCTCCAAACCAATTGCCAGGCAATAAATCACCTCCGACACCAATGGTTCAAACCCCAGTGGGTACAACTTCGGCTGGGCATTCGCGAAACGTGAGCCAAAGTAGTGTAACTTCGTCACAAGATGTAACACCAGCAGTACAGATTCAAAATTAAATTCCATCGAGGGCAACGGAAAATATAAAAATAAAAAAATTTGCAAGGACAAATAAATTTCACCATTACCAGCGCTTTCAGAGGTAGTCATAGGCAGTGCAATGACAAAATTTAGTTCGCCCTCTGTTCGATATCGGATTTTTCTATAACCCACACACCTAACTACTTTCCTTTTTTATTTAATCATAAGAAATATGTAACTATTTACATATAAATGTGAACCTCGAACAACGTCTAACGTCTATTCTACTTTTTTTTTCCGCTAGTACTGCTCCATTCCATGGCATCAATCAGAAGGTGGCGAATTATTGTCTTCTATTTCCATTTATAGTTCTTACAGTGATATCTCATTACCAAAAGATCATGGACCTACTTTTTTTCTCGTTATATATTTTATTTTTTGGTTAATTTAGCAGTATACTTAGGATTTTGCTGAGGAAGTAAAATTGCACAATAAAAAATTTGAGAAAAACTTTTCCTATTCTTTGCTTTTAGACAATATCAAATTTTTTTTAGAAAAACGTTTAACACTAAAATAACGACATTTATTATTATATTCAACATGCAGCGATTCACAGATAAAATCTTGAATGTTTGTACCTATTATGTGCTCCAGTACTGTATGTACCTATCTTTATACCTATAAACTGTCGAAAGGCAGATTTTAGAGTAAAATATGTATATAATTTTTTTTCAATTATTTAAACAAAGTTTGTATATTTAGTATTGAAAGAAATATAGGTATACATCAATGAGTTAGGGATAAACATTTTTTTCAGTTCATTTTAATTTTTGACAATATCAGACATTCTTAATGTTAAAGAAATAAGGTATTTTTAAGACACCACTCGCTTTTTCTGCGATTTTATACCTATTTTTACCCATTTAGCTAAATTTAATAAGGTAATGTCGTAAATTTCTTTATGGCGGTTAAATACATCACATCATTCCGCTTAAATGAAATATAATAATCAGAGGGGATGATTGATTGCACAATATCAATGAAATTATTAATTCAGGTAACTCAGTTATGTATATTTCAGTTTTTAAATTTGTGTGAATTGAGAGTTTCATTTAAATTCAAGGCTCAAAATTCTTTTATTGAGGCTTAAAAATTACGAATTTCTTCCTAGTTGGCCCAACTATTTAAAAAACAGAATATTTATATGAACTGAAAATTTTTAAATTCGTGAAATTGCGGAAAAATTGATTAAATATAAAAAACAAAATTAAAAATTTTGAAGAAAACCCACGACGGATGTAAACGTTGCAATAGAAAAAGGATTAAATAAAATTTTAAAACCTCCCGACTAAAAGGAGGTAAGTAACCAAAGAAAATTCATCGGGGGATGCCATTCCCTGCCCTGAATTAGGAATAGGAGATAATCAATTAAATACTACATGCAATATTTTAGTTCATTTCAGGGCAGGGAATGGTTATAGTTATAAAGTCTTTGATATCACTCTTTCTATTATAAGTGAAGTGATGGAAATTGCAATGTTTAACCGGTCGGACAAATCCGGGTATGCTACATCAAAATTATCAAAAATTATTATTATATATAAAAGACTCCATCAGTGCACAGGAAACAACAAGAGAGTTGCGATTTCTGCAGAGGATAAATTAGCCGTTACTTTAAGCTTTTTAGCAACAGGTGAAAGTTTAAAAAGCCTATGATTATTCTTTCAGACTGTCTTCAGATTTCCTCTGTCGGTGGATTCCAAAAATTCGAGATGAAATTTATAGAAAATTGAAAAGCGATTATTTAAAAGTAAGTAGTGTTTTATTGTTATTCTTCTTGAAATATATTATTGGCAGCTGCATAATCTGCAAAATTCAAAATCTCATTATTGTGATATATTATTCTATTGCCCTATTGGGAGTTGAAGTTTTAGGTATTGTAGAAAACGAGAAGTTGATGGACTGAGCGAGCAGGAATGCTATCCCGACAGAAATGAAGAGTGTTGTTTCTTTCTGTTTTCCTTCATTTTTATCTTTGCTAATCTCACACAATTTTGTATCTGCCACTTCACATCGTCCAGTATGTCGTTGTCGTCTATGGTATTTAGCTCTTCCTCCATAAATTTGCAAAAAGAATGGTTCTGTCCATTTTTTTCAGACATTTTAGCAACAAACGTTTTTGCTAAATTGATGTGTTTCACTTTCAAAGATTTTCGCAGTGTTCGGCGGATTGTTTTATTTTCCAAGTTCTTCGCAGTTTTCATTTTTTTCTAAAAAGAAAATGTTTACTGTCATTATAACTAAATAATTGTTTAAAACATCATTTTACAGTTCCCTACAACTACAGAGAAATGGATTGAGATATCAAATCGATTCGCTATAAGATGGCAATTTCCACATTGTATTGGAGCATTAGACGGAAAGCATATAGCATTTCAAGCCAGTCGAAAAGATGGAGTATTTTAAAGAAACTATGAAAGTTATTGGGGATGATGCTTTTGTACTTCATAAGCCCTATGCATGTAATACATCGAAAATCGCAGAGACATTTTTAACATTCATTTAAGCACGGCCCGTCAAACAGTGGAACATGCCTTTGGATTACTAACAAATAGATTTCGCATTTTACAAACAAAAATAAATATGAAGACGCATCAAACCGTATGGCATCTTCAAACTATAGTACTGTAATCACTCTTGGTAACGACATAAGGAAGGAATTTGCAAATTATTTCACTCAAGAAGGCATGGTTCACTGGTAGAATTCTAAACTTTATATTAAAATTTAAAATACTCACCCGAGGAAACTGATCCTCCAAGCTTGTGTTGGTTGAGTTCTCATTGAGGCCTTCCTTAAGAGATTCACTCTAAAAACGAAGGAAAATGTGTAATAAAACAGCTAACGAAATATAGTATACAACACAATTACCGTTTGTATATTATTGCTATAGCCAAAGCCTTCTAAATTATATCTATTTCTTTTTTCTTCCTTTGGCTGCACGTAGTTTTCTAAAAAATTTAGCTGGTCAAAACACCACAGAGTTGGCACACATTCTTCATCGGGCTTCATTCCGCTTTTTCTCATCTTGTGTTTTTCTGCCATATATTGGGTCCTCAAGGTTCGAATTTTCGTAAGGATGTCTTTTTCGGTAGTACCGGGCCGAACTTCCTTAAATTTCGCGACCATTTCTTTTAAGACCACTCGTTTTTTTATCCGGTCTGTATAAAATTCATGTTTTGGGTCATACAAAATAGGATTTTCTCGGTACAAATTAATCATAGTTTCACTTTGGGTTTTATTCCACTTTGACATTTTGCTGGCTAGTAATCCTGCTCCACTGGATGCACTTAGTAAGCCAACTAAATTTTCCACATCACTTGAATCCACTTTATAAAAATTTTGACAACTCATAATGTCATTTTCATGACAGAGAGCGCTCAGAAATTGACTCATGCTCATGACAGTGTAAATGCAACATTGATTTTCATGACAGAAAACGCTCATGAAATTGGCTCATGCCCATGATAGTGTAAATGGGGTCTTTGAGGATGAAACTACATTGCATTAATTAATATTCAGAAGCAAATAATCTTTTGCGAACCAATTTCTTTAAGTTCTGCCTAGATTCAATTGACTCCTACTTGGCAATGCTCTTCCTCAGTTGCTTTTTGCCCACCTGACATTCTTCCCGAACAGCTGATGGATCAAAACAAAGAGGGGAACAAGATGGAAGCGAACCGGCAGCGCACACAGCCGCACCGCCGGTCAAGGCGCTTCCATGGAGAACGCACACACCGACTGTCCGCTCGCATATGAACACACATTGGCCGAGTGTGAGTGCGTTCATGTATGCGGAATCCCGTAGTGGTGTGCGGTGCGATTTGAATGCGCGCTTTCACGCCGCCAGCGCGGACCGGAGCTTCGGGACCGCGGCGAGTGTGTGCCGTCGTGAGGTGGGAGAGTGTTCCGCGTCGTGTCGAACAAATTGCAAGCACAAAGTTTCTGTTGGCGTATTTTTCGCAAAAATTTTCTGGAATTGCATTCGCTGATTGATTTCTTTGCCCGAGGGAAGTGCCGAGACAAACCCGGAAACATCGATCCGCTTGAAGTCAAAGTGTCTCTGGACCTTAAGGTGCAGTGCCCTGCCCGTTGCGTAAATTTCGTGTGGTATTCTTTAAAAATCACAGGTGGTGTGCGAGGGGCGGTGTTGAAATGACTTCTTCCACTTCTAATAAGGAGGACTACATGTCGCGAACTTCGAACTTTGCCTTCGACGTCGACATGGAGATGGACTTCACTGACCTAAACTCAAAAACTGGTAAGTTCAGGGGGGGCACCTGGAGGGGCTCCAAGAATATACTCGAAATGAGGTCACCTCTGATTTTCTGCCTACCCGGGTACTTCGGGATGGGAGTGGGCCTCCGGGGGATGTCGACACATTTTCTAACTGCGGACGCATTTTCCTGCTCCCATTTCATGCCAAATTCCGCACCAAAAAACCAGCCAAGTTGTTTTTTTTCGCAGTCTGATTACCATCAAATTTCAGCTGCTGCCCCCCACCTTGACATGTTTACCTGCGAAACCGCCAAAGGGGCCGCACCACAGCTGGCCGGTTTTTATGACTTTACCTCAAACTGCAACGCACCCACTCGTAAAGTGAACGGTATTGTCGCGGTCAAATAACTGTGACTTTCACGACATTTGCATATCAAAACATCATGCGTTTTCGCGCCCCAGACCCCACTAAAATCATTTCTGCCATATCCAGGTCCGTAAATCCCTTTAACCAGAAAAATCTCCAAAGTCACCTGGTTCCGCCACATCTCCCGGAGCAGCTGGAATTAAATCAGCCACCGACGAAAGAGTGGACGAAAAAGTGACTGAGGCTGGGGACGTCGCAGCATTTTATTGAGCGCCAAATAAATGCCTCAGCGCTAATTATAGATAAAATAAAAGCACTTTCGGTTTTCACAAAAAGTCGATTTTCTCCTTATCGCAACTACGCCGCACTGTGGGAACTGGGATTGGGAACCCACGGGGTCTTCCACTCGGGGGGACTTGGGAGCATGGGCTCTGTATCCAGGACAAGTTGACAGACACTGCAGCAATTTGATTAAAGCTGATGACGACGTGGCGAACTCTGAAGCTATCAGTCAAAAACGAAGATAAGGAACATCCAACGTCTGGCAGCAAAGTCTTAGAAAACTGAAGATTTCTCTTATTGCTCGAGTTCGCTTAGTTGATTAAAGTGAAACCGCTTGATATTTAGAAATTAAGATTTTACCTAATAATAATTGACGCACAATAGAAGCACTTACATATAAAAAAAATGTTTCTTAAATTTTATCATTTTGTTCTATTAATAAGCCCAATCAATTAATGCAATTTGCCGCTTTTGCGCCTCAAACTTATACGATTGTATGATTGCATTTTTATTATTATCCCATTATAGCTTCTAATCCAGTTTCACCCGGTGTATCATAAATGGTATTTAATTATAGACTTTTGGACTGCTCAAGGTTGGTACTTTCATTCAGTTTTCGAGTGTTACTACAGTATTGTGTAAAATGATAGGATCACCTAAATATTGTTTGTTTATTTGTTTAGTTAGTTTTACTTATTTTTACCTTAAACTTTTGAACTCACCTCACCTCCATTTTTATTTCAAAGCTCACACCAAGAACTCTTATACGGCATTTATGAAATATTTTAATTTTATCACCTTTACAACTCGTAATAACTAATGGACTTTATTTGGGAAGCAATATCCTGAAAAGGACACGATCTAACTTATAACTAGAGATTTTGTAGATCAGCACAGTAGGTGATGATGGATGGAATATGCTGACAAAGATCTTCCTCTTATACGTACATATAATCTTATCATTTTACACAAAACCAAATGAGTAAAAACGTGTCCTATTCTTTTTAATAGTACTAATTTGCAAAGTTTTTTAAAAATAAAAGGAATAATTTCCATTACAAAATGCTTTTTGAAATACATTTCAAACCGTGTCACTAACAGATCATAGAAGTTGGAATAAATCGAAATTTTGACCATGGTTCTGTCAACTTATTTTGCTATCACATTCTGCATCTGAAGGGATTCTCATATCTTTTTTTTTTTAAGCGGCCTTTGAAAAGTTTTAATTAAATATATCATATGGTCATGGGTCAACTTACGATAAATCCAAAATTGATATTTTTTTATTAACATGATTTTGCATCACTTCTTTTTGGTACACTCGTAATAAAGTTAGTAACAATTCCACCATACATATATAAAACAAAATTATCAAAGTGTTGCTATTAACGTTGCTTGAACTTTTGAACTGAAATACAAAAAACCTTTAATTTTGAAGTTATAATTAATTGACTAATGGATGCTAACGCTATCTAGTAGTTTTAATTAATGTTGGCTCAATTTGATTGCAAATGATAGAATTTGAAAAATATTTTTATTTTCACTGCAAAAGGGACCGAAATGGGGAGTTGAAATTTTACAGTGGGGTTACTATGTAGATCAAAGTCTCTTGGTTTTTAGCATAAAAGACTCTCTGATCTCAGTATCCACCATATGGGTCACCCTTGCCATATAAATAAATAAAATTATGAGGCTGAATACTGGTCTACTACCCACACTGTCAACTTCCCATTTGATGCGCTTGAAAATTACTGACCGACTTAAGACGCCTTCTTTTATTTCGCACCTCTTAAATTGAAAACATTTTACAACAATTTTTAAGTAGTGCAAACCTTATTAATTGTTTATTATGTAATTGTCCGTCGAATGGAATTGGTCCGGAGTTGATATCATTATTTGTTCTCGCGCTATTCGAAACGAAAAAAAGTTCACGCATATCTGCGTATCTTACGAACGAAAGACGTACACACGTAGCATAGACGTCCTTCTAAAAACGATGTATTTTCCGACCTCAAAACGTAGATTTGTCAAAATTTTTAATTCGAAAATTAGGACCCCTTATGATAACTTCCAAGGGCTTCATTTGTATGTTCAAAAGATGATCTTCTTTCCATATAAAAAATCGACAGGACCTATAGGGCCAAAGTAACAAGCGTTGATCATGAGCCCATGTAGAATGGATTGGCATACCTCTGTTCAGACCTTAACGAAAAATCCGGTATTTTCTTAGATATTTAATTTTAAAATTCTGAAAAGTGATAGTTTTCCGCCGCAATTTCTCCATGCTCTGATAACTTTGATTTTTTATTATATAAGACTAATTTGTGCTCGTCACTCTCGATAAGTCGAAATTTCAATTTTAAAGTTAAATATGTTGAGAACTACAAATGAGCGACAAACTTTTTACATATGTATTTGTCAATTTTACTCCAAATTAATAGTCCTACAAAGTGTGATCGAATTTTATTTAATGACATGACAAACATATCCACAAAATTTCACCTAAATTAAAAATGGTCAAGTCCAACAGTGCGTCGATTTGAAATGGAATTAACAATGGTTAATTTTGTAATTAGTTTTTAAAATACCAGTGGGAAGTGAATGCACAAATAATTTGTTTTACTTTACATTTCATTAAGAATAATTCGAAAGCCTATCTAACTAAGCGGATGTTTTGAAATGAAAAAAGGAAAAAAATTAAGGAGCACGCTTCTATTTATAAATTTACTAGCTTGAAAGTGTTTAGTCCTGCACAAAATATAAAATCCCTATTGAAAGAATGGGGTAGAATCAATTCTCAAAATTATTAACGCTTCTAATTATAATTGCTAGACTGATAAAATATTCAGAAACGGTGACCCTTAAAACCCATATGTATGTCGATTTTCCTGGAAGTTGAAAATTTGAAGCAGGCATTTTGAAATCCAACCGCTTGTCTATATTTCAGGTGTAGGTAAATATGTATGCATGTTTTGAATGCAATATAAATAGTTAACAAACGAAAGGATAGTTCCTCTTCCCGAGAATTGTACAAAAGGTAAATTCAGAAATTAAAAACTGCGTTATAATAACTGAAAAACAGTTCTTTAAGCTTTCGTAATATGTACATTTAAGTTTTCAAATTTACTTAAGCGTTGTAAATCAAGGATTACAATATGAAGGATAAAAAAGTCCCAGCCCAGGGCTTTCGCCTTTCGGGCGTCAGAAGCGTACATGGATATCTTTGTGCGACTAGGCGCCATAGTGTCTCTAAATTAGAGACATTAAATGATTAAATCACATTATGTGTGTATTAATGTACTTTTAGAATTTGCCTATTATGTGTTTGATCGCATTCATATTATATTCAATCAATAGAGTTTTCATACTCAAACTTGTATTAAATAAGAGCAGACAAGAAACTTTAATTTGTTCAGCCTACGCGTTGCCCTTAATTTCAACCCCGGGGGAGAGTTCCACTTTTGCACATAAATCTCCTGCGATGTGCGTGATATTGGGAGCCGAAAACCATTATTAACTAACGCGTAAAATGAGCCTTTCCAAAAAATGAGTTAATTAACAGAAGGAAACCTTCTCCCATCTGATTTTGGAGGAGAGAACCTCATCCGTGTAACTCCTTTGCATGACTACGCTTTTCTTTTTGGGTCACGCAGGTGTAATGATTTTCTTACTCATCAAAATCAATAAACAAACCACAAACGACGACGACCACAGTCATAGCCGGAAAAATTCGGTCAAATTCCCATGTGATCGAATACAGGCTTTTTGGCTACGCTATTTTTAGCCGCGTATACTCCACGAACTGAAAATAAAATACGACAATGATATTTTTCTTTGTGAGGAAACTGTCTGTTGTCTTCCCGAGTCGAGACAGTTTTTATTGTACAAACAAGTAGAGAACACGTTTTATCCGTACACCGCCGGAGTAGTTTTCACCTGTCGCTTTTTTGTAGTTATATTTATTTTCGTAGTAACTCCTCTTTTGAGTTTAAAACTTATTTCAAAACGCAAGTGCCGGATTCGCGCTTTCCTTTAAGCCCAATCTAAGTGCACTGTGAGGTTATGTAACTGCAGAGAAAATAATTCAGATGAAGACATCTGATAGTGTCTAAAGTGATTAATTTTATAGTTCTCGAGAGGATTAAGTCTGCTTCTGGCGATCGGTGTTAATTAGACCCAGGTTGTGCACAGCTCGCGAGATTATTCGATGTTAAGCGACTTTGTTTGCTTCACTGCGTATCCTTGCCAGCCAATTATTATTGATTGTTTCGTCAGCAGTGCAATGCTTCTTGAAATACCTACGACTGTTCTGAGGACGAGGACGGTAATTGCTGCCCACATTAATTTAGACGGTTTTCATCATTATGAAATTAAATTAGTTTTCTATTTTTAACTCTTGAGTTGATGTATTTGCACCTACCGACATTTTGGACTGGTTCAGTTGTTTATTTTACGATTTGAAGTGTTGCATATGGTTGGATTTTTGAGTCTTCTTTATAGGCTTCAGAAAAAGCATCCTACTTTTACAAATTTCAATGCCTTTGAAGTACATGCAATATGTATTCGTATAAATCTTAAATTTAAAATATTCGTGTCGTTGTACGTATATAGCAAAATCGAAAATTATAAATAATTTTTCACAAAAAACATTTGAAGGAAAACTTTCACAAAAATGATATGATACATTTATCAAATGTTTATGTAAAAAGTATGGATCATCCATTTGAAATCATCAAAAATTTATAAAATTAGTATTTTTGATTTCGATTAAAGTGGTAGGTATCTTACTGAAAAAAATGTGTATGAATTTGTATGGTCCAGTGGGCAATAAAATGGTCTTGATATCAATAATTTTTGCAGTACATATAGTAGAAGACTATTCATATTCACTCTTTGATGTATTTTGATTCAAATAGAAAATTTGTATTGATTTCTTGATAAGATTTTGTGTTCCAACGATAAACGCGTATGAGTAAATTGCAATCGATTCTGTGAACCGTCTTGATCATCGTTCGTTGAGAATCAAGTCGTTTCAAAGCGGGATATTTGCCCTCCCACTCCTTCCGCTGAGAGAAAGGGTGCTGCAAATTTGCAGATTATTCATTAAAAGGTTCTATAATCACTGTAGAATATAATGATGATAGTATTATTATTTAAAAGTAAAGAACAGTCCTCCAGTCCCCATGAATAATGTGCAAAAAGAATTCAGATGAAAACTAAAAATATTTTACATATGATAAAAAATAACAAAAGGGTATATTATTAAATCTCATGTAGACCCAAACTCTAAGTAAGTCTACATCCTGATCCGAATGTTATAAGGCATCACCGTTTGGTGGAACTGATGCAAATTAGCATAAATTAACAGCTTCTTATGCTCACTCTCTATAAACAATTGATGTTTCTGAGAAGTTAGATATTTGTAATAAATATAGCACTAACTGCAAATTTGAAACGTAAAATTTTAGATGAAATCTTCAAAGAGTTTTATTTTGTACAATTACTATTTGTTAAATGCTTATTTTCCGCAGTTCCGCGGAACAGCCAAGCCTTAAAGCATTCTTTTACCATGATGTAAACTTTGCGGGCTTGGCTGTACTTGAGATCTCATAACATTTTAAGAGTAAAAGGATTGTGAGTCCCAGCTACATTTTAACACGGGGTATGCATTTGATTTTTTGTATGCACTTGTAATTATTAAAAAAAATGAAGAACACTTAAGATATGTGTTGATCTGATTTGTATGAGTAAAGATACCTCAAAAATTGACCCTAATCGGAATGCCACTTCGAAGAAATTACTATTCTATACTTATTAACGTTACTAATACAAACTTCCGCTGAAAGTAAATATAACCAAATTGTAAAATAAACAAATATTTAAATATAGAAATATGTCCACCGGCACAAAATGTGTTTATATTTTTCCTATGACTCAAATTTAATAATGATCAAAAATCTTGTTGCTGATCTTAAACTCTCCATTCTCTTTTCTTGAAAAGATGCAATGATAGTAATGAATATCTTGTGATAATGTTTTAACCAAAGAATTTATTAACGATCTTTCTAAAGATTTAATAAGTTTGCTTACATTCGACTGAAACGAGTAGAGAAAAACGTCCGTTATCTCATGTAAATTCAATTTTTCAGTGGCTCAATATTGGCACCCAATTTCTCTTCGACTATAAGATTTGTTGAAATCTGTCTATCGTTCGTGAAGAGGTTTATAAATAAACCACTGTAAATCATTCACCTCAAGCAGATGAATGTATTCTTAATTTCGAAATCCATGAGCCGCGAAAAATTTGATAAAAAAGATTGACATGAGTTTGGCACGAGCCTGAAAGTAATAGCGTCCAACGATATCCGCAGGAGACTGATTTTTCTGAATCATCCCCTAGAGGTGTTAAGAAGACGTAAATTACCAAAATCATGACACATAATAATATCTATAAAAAGCAAATCGCTGCGACGACCAGGCCGAGTTGAAATGCTTTTGTTAATTTACATACATAGCTTTGTTGATCACTGTATCCAAACACGAGTCTCGAGCTATTTTGTCGTGTGAAATGATTTCTTTAGTGGGTGTATCGCCAGCTAAATCGAGCTAAACCAAACAGAGCTCTTTCTGGCTCAGTCCGACATTAAATACGATAAGTTTTTGTGTAAACAATTATCTGTTGGTCGCGATATCAAGCGAATTTTCGCGAATTTTTACCTGTCCGGCTATCAGAGGTCTCGCCAGTGACTGGCTAGCTGCACTGCGATAATCACACATTGAAGTGATATAAGAAATTCAGTCGTTTTACGTAATCATCTTCATCAGAGCTCGGAAGGATTTTTTCAAAGAAACATTGCACTCAGTTTGACGAACTCAAAGTTGGCGTGAAACTACGACTGCAGTTTATCTAAAAATTGTTTTGTGTACAGAAATCATTCAACAATTTGTGCGACATTGATATTTTTAGTGCCGTCTTAAATAGTATTAATAGACGTATATTAGTCGGATTAAAATTGCGGAGTGTTCCAAATAAAACAATTTGAATATTTGTCAAAATGAGTGTGCGTGGTGTGCTGATCAGCATAGATTCGACAGAATCATGCGCCTCTGAGCCAAAAGTGCATACACCGGCGCCGCCGCCAAAAAGTCCCCGGGTGAAGCATTCAGAATTTAACTTTGATCAAAATGGTAAGATTATTTCTTTTAATTGCGAGTTATTGTGCTAATTGCTATAGCGAATAAGCAGTATCTTAAAGTTTATATTTTAACATATTTGTGCCAACTTTGTATAATCATTATTACGTCCAATGTCCAACTAATTGCATGCAGTTCGTCCACCTTTAGCATTAAACTTCAAGTAAGGCTTGTTAAGTGGGGTAAAAATAGACCTCCTCCTCATCATGATAATTCCCGAGATTTGCCTCTGGCTTTGAGCCATCATCAACTGTGTCAGGAGGAAAATATTCATTTGCCTCTGAGTAATTACTGCCGTCATAACTTATGCAGTTGAAAGGCATTGAGGATGAGTTGGCTCCGACGGTGATTTTTTGATTAATATGCATTCCTTTTCCTTGGGTGAAGCAATTTTACAAAGGATAGCGATATCCAGTAATCTCAAGTTGCTCTTAAGTTGACTCAAGCTTGTTCTAAATAAATATGTACATTCTTTATCGTTAGATTAGAGATAATTCTGTTATTCAACGAATTAGTCAGTATAGTTAATTTCTACATATACCCCCAAACAATTGCGCGATTCGTATATAGTAGGTATAATATGTATGAGGATTTGATTATTAGACCATTTTAAATAATAACCATCACTTTAGCCCTAAAACTTTCAAGTCAAGATACTGCATTTTAGATGTTATGCTTTACAAGAGTGTTGAATAACAAGTATTTTATATTTCAATGCCAAACCCAAATAATAGAAAAATCTTGACCTCTTTTTACAGATATGTTTTTGTGGCATTAGACTTTTTGAGTGTTCCGTAGATTCGAAAAACTACAATTATGGAATTACCACGGTATTAGTCTGGTCTGTCTATAACTAGCAGCCTATTTTCCCAAAAACCACTTAACATAAACTCTAAATTAAATTCTATTTTAAAAATTTTATATACAAAAAAGGCATTTAGTAGGCATTTCGGCTGAGGAGAAAATGCAGTTCATAATTTCTCAAAATTATAGGCTAAAAATTTTTAAAAACGATCAACAAAACGCCGTACAATTGACTTTTTAGTGTTTTCAAACGAAACTAAATTTGTTAATTTGTTGCAAAACATCAATATTAAAATGGAAAGGGCAAAATATGAATGTAAGTATGTACTTTAATTTCTTATGTGCAGTAAGCATAATTATTATTTCGGATCCATTCCATGTTATATTAAAATTTATTTAACAAATGATTAAATTGAGATTGCCAAATTTATTTCGGGGAAATAATCCAATTCGTTGAAAGGTCGAGAAACAGGATTAGAACGAGTTAGATAGTCTGAATTTTAGTTTAAATTCGCACAGGCACTATCTACATACAGTGCTGTCTGAAATTATAGGACCAAGCTTTAATTTTGCATATATGGTCTATTCCCAAGCCCATAACTTGTTGGTAAGGAGAAGAGGGATGGTGACAACTTGTATATATGAAATCGTTGTGTGTCCTTAATTATTTCATAAATTTTTTTTAAAATTCATGTACTAATTTTAACAAAAATCGTAAAAAACTCAATACAATAGTGTTTAAAATTATAGGACCAATTCTCTCAGCACTTAATATGATGTCTTTGGCCTTTATATACAGGGTGTTTTGCTAAGGTCTGAACAGGGGTATGCCAATCGATTCTAAATGGTCTCCTGATCAACGTTTCTTCGGACACCCCACCCCCTTAAAATGGATGCTTCCCCCCCAAAATCGCGATTGAAAATTTGGAGGGGGTCAACTTAGAAAATGCTTCATAAGTTCTTTCAGAGATATCCTAGAATACTGGTTGATAATGCATTAGAAAGCTGAGCCTTCAAGCTTTCCAACGATACCACCCGCGACCCAATCAGTCAACAAACAAGCGGGGGAGACACCGTCAAATTTCGAAAATGGCAATTTCAAAGCCCAAAATTTGACCTTGACCCTTCATTCTGTCGATTTTTTGTATGGGAAGATCGAAACTTTTCTTGAGAAAAAGCTTCCCTGTCATATGGCCTTTCTCAAGAAAAAAACCGCACTCGAATCCGACGGCGCGTTCCCAAGTTATTCGTGTTACAATAATTGATACAACAACAAAACCCACTATCCGCAATGAAGTCCAATTGGAAAGTGTCACATCGAGCATCTGTTCCGTAGGGCTGAACCATCGAAGACGAATAACTTCGGAACGCGCCGTCGGATTCCAGTACGGTTTTTTTCTTGAGAAAGGCCATATGACAGGGAAGCTTTTTCTCAAGAAAAGTTTCGGTCTTCCCATACAAAAAATCGACAGAATGAAGGGTCAAGGTCAAATTTTGAGCTTTGAAATTGCCATTTTCGATATTTGACGGTGTCTCCCCCGCTTGTTTGTTGACTGATTGGGTCGCGGGTGGTATCGTTGGAAAGCTTGAAGGCTCAGCTTTCTAATGCATTATCAACCAGTATTCTAGGATATCTCTGAAAGAACTTATGAAGCATTTTCTAAGTTGACCCCCTCCAAATTTTCAATCGCGATTTTGGGGGGGAAGCATCCATTTTAAGGGGGTGGGGTGTCCGAAGAAACGTTGATCAGGAGACCATTTAGAATCGATTGGCATACCCCTGTTCAGACCTTAGCAAAACACCCTGTATATAAAGGCCAAAGACATCATATTAAGTGCTGAGAGAATTGGTCCTATAATTTTAAACACTATTGTATTGAGTTTTTTACGATTTTTGTTAAAATTAGTACATGAATTTTAAAAAAAATTTATGAAATAATTAAGGACACACAACGATTTCATATATACCAGTTGTCACCATCCCTCTTCTCCTTACCAACAAGTTATGGGCTTGGGAATAGACCATATATGCAAAATTAAAGCTTGGTCCTATAATTTCAGACAGCACTGTATATCAAAAAGTTATGTGAAGTAGCCTATCGCAGAGAGAGAACCAAGAAGGCTCTCATATGAATTTTCAATACTTATCTTTTTTAACTTTAAAAATCCTACTTAAATTTATTTCTTTTTTAGTCTTCGAAATGTATAAAGAAATGATCAAGAAGATAATGACAACAGTTTATAATTATACAAACTTTTTGCTGAAAGAGATCAAGTCTATGTATATTATGAAACAAAATTACTTTTCTTAACAAAGAAATGAATATAATCTTCTGAATAAAAGTAAATAAATAAATAAGTAAAAATGAAATGAAATTTATGACACTGTAAAATGATGCCTTTGTTGTGTGGCCATGTACATACATACAAAGGTTCTAATTAGGAGACACGAGCTTTCTTATCTTGTCCACATGAACAAACATAAATTCATTATGGAAGTTCAATGTCAATGATGAAAAAAAACATATTTAATGTTATTTCAATGAAGAAACGAATACTGTTTAGATTTTGTTGTACGATTTAAAGCCAGAACCTGCCACTTATATTTCAAAATACACTTCATAGCTGTAAAACTGTTAGTCGCAAAAAAGGTCTCTGCTGCTGTTAAATAAAATATTTAGAAGCTAAATGAAACACAATACCAGACTTAAAAGAAGTTTAGAATTTCAAGTATTCTCAATTTCAGGAATATCTTGTCATTTTTGAATTGAAAAAGAAAATCTATCGTAGATTTTGTTGACAAGAGTTTGACAATATATGTACATACTAGCAGTATTCACGATGTGTCGAAAACGTGGAAGTCGTCGCGAATCGAGAAAACATTAGACGTCAAAGAAAATTTTTTATGAATTTGGCATTTTATTTTTCTGCGATTACTTCCCACGCCTGAGGGCATGTTTTTCGTCGAGAAATCGAGATTCTTCGACTGCCAAATCAACGTCAGATGGCATTTCTCTTCTGTTCAGTTGACAATTTGACATGACGTCTAACCATGTTTTCTCGATTCGATACGATTTCCTCGTTTTCGACACATCGTGAATACTACTACTCATTTTGAAGTTGAACACTATTGAAGTGGTGTCACCATTGGTAGATGCCAATTCTAAATTTCGTTCTCAGGCTGTGTGCCAAACCAGACTTTTCTTTTGAAAAGTCGACTTTTCAACGAAAAGTAATCTAGCGAATAGACTTTTCAATGACAATTCAATTCTCTTCAGTTATCGAAAGCAGAGCCATCTCTCCCGAAAATTTTAACGAATAAATGATTAATTTCAATAATCTTTTCAAATGAACTTCTTGAAATCCGCAGATTTTCACGAAAAACCTGGTCATTGTTATTTAGTATTTCCTTATAGAGCAGCGACTTTTGATTAGAACAATATAAATGTGGCTAAAATATTCAAAACACATTATTATATGCAGTGTATTAAAAGCTGAAATATTGGTTACCCTGTTTTTCATGCTACGATTTAGTTTCCACCTCTTTTCCTTTATGTATTATAAATAGTTTGCCATTTGAAGAAATAAATTTATAACTTCGATATCTTCTTCGTCCAACGTCACTGGAAAAGACTCCTCTTGTTTGCACAGGCAACTTAATCTAATACATTTTTACCGGACTTTTCAAACGAAAAGTCTGGTTTGGCACACAGCCTCAATTTCAAAATATGTAATCATATTGCCTTAAAATCAAATTGCAATTCATGTCATAATCTTTATTTGACGGAATGTTAGTATACATATTATAGATTTTCGAGTACGCGTGAAATTCCACATGGTGGTCATAGTCCACCCGGAATATTATGTAAGTTGTGAAATCTTTTAAAATAATTTCATCATACAGTATATTATGTAATACCCTTTAGTTCTAAGAATTTTTTTTCTCGTCATTGACGCTGATACAAAAGAATGAAAGCGTGCTGATTAGTGCACGATGCTACTTTACTATACCTCCTCATGTTACCAAATAGCATAAACATTTCAACCAGAGTCAGAGGGGTTATCATTGGGAGTAAGTTGGATGTTGAACTAAAAAAATAGCACCTATGTACGTACATACATACATAATAGCCCTCTAGCAGAGCGGTCGAACCGATAAACAATCGGACGAGATAAAATATGCAAACATATGTCCGTCAATAGCTTCGGCGACATTGAGTCAACATAAGCCGCTTTGGGATTTATAATAATCCGCGTACGGGGGCCAACTAATTATGCATTGAAATCGCCAATTTAGTTATAAATAAGTTGGCGATTTTCGCAGACCGATAGATTATCTCGGGGACATGATGGGGGCAATTAAGTTGTTGAGTATGGGAGTAATATGGGTCATTTTGTCCCATTCACTTAATCTGTTGTAGTCGGCTCAGAACGTCTAAGAGAGATAATTTCGTGGATATCTTTAAGAAAAGCCACGATATTTTTGTATACATGAAGCTGCAAACTGAATATCTCCGCGATAACGTACCAATCCCCCCTGTGGTTGGTATAGTTCTGCTTCCCCCGCTCATTTCACAATTTCCATAAATATAATTTGATTATTTTTGAATCGTCATCGAACTAGGTGCGAATATTTATTCGCTTTGTGTTACTTAATCTGGCAAGCGGCTGACGAGCCAAGGGGACAGTTTCAGTCGCCGCGTAGACGGTAACTAGTTACAATCGGAAGACAATTGAGGTGCTCATTTCCCGCGTTATCGCCGAGTTCGTACTGTGAATTAATTTCTTTTGAACGACAAATTTTTAATTAATTAGTCTGTCTTCAACGGCTGATGCATTTTTGATGCGTTGATACCTAACCGATGGATTTCAACGCTGTTGACTTGGAACAACGACTGCTTGCTGACGAAAGATTGTATCGCAAAAGAAATAGCAGTTGTGAGTCGATAAGCGTGATTATAAACGTAGATACTAGATTTTGTTTATGGTTTAAGCTTTTATTACCTTCAAATTAATTAATGTTTTACTATTGATTGGTTGTGTCTGGAGATAATGTTTACGCAGATATTCCAAAGCTCTATATTACCTCCTGGTTTGTTTTATAGACCACATGTTTTTCAATTTTAGTAGGTAAACAACAACGCGGTTGCGTAAAAACAAAAATTTAACAAATTTTAACGAATAATTTATTCACAGTACTTATAGAGTACATAGATCGCAATTCAGTTCTAACATTTCTTTCGTGGTGAATAGTTGAAAATATTTAAACAGGTATTTGATTCTACATATACATAGCTGAAAAGATAAATATTATATAAAAGAAAGAATCAATTTGCAGACTTTAAAGATGCGATACCATAGAAAATCACATCTGGCTTCGTATTACAAATTCATTTGTCGCCGTAACAAGATGTTTTACGTTGTTGAAATATTTCGCAGTGAATCACGTTTGCTTTTGAATAACAGACAACTTTGTTGATTCTAAACAAAGTGCAATAATTTATCCGACGTTTTCTATGCAATGCCACAACGGAAATTTATATCATTTCATGATGTCTCACTTAAAATTCGTGCAAACAATGATGAATATGAAGAAATTTTAAATTAGTGAAGCGTTTTGAGGTGATTTTTCATGTTTAATTACCCTTACCATGCGGCTTGTGTGATTTCTAAATTTAGTATGTATGTATACTGTTGCAGATAAAGGTCGACTTTTTTTTATTTATATACGATAATTAAGAGTCACGAAGGTGTTTAAACAGTAGCTTTTGAAGTGTCCCAAATCATTTTTCTTTTATCACAAAGCTACAAAGAAATTTATTCCAGTCTTTTTTATACATTTGATGCTTTTGATCTTATGGCATAAAGCTGGCTCATTCAAAATAGAAAAATGTGGTATGATTGTATTAATCGCCAGAATACAAGGCAAAAAAAAATTGCTTTGAATGTTTTAAACGAATATTTGTACAATTTAATGGTCCATTCTTGGATTTAGTTGGGGTTCAAGCACGTAATATTGAGGGAGTAGTTTTCCTTCAATTATTGAAAATATCGAGTCGAATATTAGGAAGAAGTTTTTAATGAATTATCGTAAAGATGTGTATTGCTTCATACTTTTTAAAGAGCGAAAACTTAGTTTTTAAAAGGGCATGCCCACTATTTGTAGTAATTTCTATACGCTAATCAAATGAAAGCTCACACCTTTAAAAATCGCATACTTATCCGAGGCCCATTCGGAACGAAAGATGTTGAAAAAAAGGGATCTTAGAAATGTCCGCGCAGTTCGAAACTTTTCAAGTTTATACTTACTGAATTTTGTAACTGAATTATGTTAATATTTTTACGTAAAAGTAGTACACCTTTAACAAAGTTTATTTGAATTACTCTTTTAAAACGAGGTTTTAAATCAAACATATTTAATGTTATCAGTTGTCTCAACTTTTTACTTGTTTATACAATGAACAGATTTTCGTTTAAGAAGTTTTGTCTCATTGAATCATTTGTAAATCATTATAAATCAAAACGTGCAGTAGGGTAAGGGTGCCTAATATGAGATACCATTTTTATTTTTGGCCATAAAACATAAATTATTGCACTAATCACTATGAAAATTGCAATATTCGATAGGGTATTTAATGAAGTTTATATATGAGAGACCGTTTAGTTCTAAGTATAATACATTTTTTATTATATCAAAAAATATTAAACAGTTCAGAAATTACGTCTCAGGCAAATGGTCTCCTATTATGAGATACTGAGGGTTGCTAATATGAGATTTAGAGAAAAAGAAAGTAATCAATTTAAATTAAACTTTTTATTGGCTATATTCTCTAATTAACAATATTACACACCTAAATAAATAGGTTTAAGTACGACTTAATATATTTATGTAACGTACATAGGTATAATTTATATTAGACTCATCATAATCAAACTTTTATTCGAAATCTTAGATATTTAAACACAAATAATACAAAAATCGATCTGTCGTTACTTCTCCACAATCCTCATGACTCCCACTTGAAACAGCCTTGACATTTAGCCCATTTTTCTCCTCTCATTTTAGGAGCCCCC
Organism: Machimus atricapillus; assembly: GCA_933228815.1. Lineage (NCBI taxonomy): Eukaryota > Metazoa > Arthropoda > Insecta > Diptera > Asilidae > Machimus > Machimus atricapillus. The sequence goes on along the minus strand of OW121787.1, from coordinate 26,430,369 downwards.
GTGTGTCTCATATTAGGGAAACGTCTATATTCAACAAAATGGCTGCCTATTATTTCTTAGTAAAGAAAATGCAACAAAACTGCAAATGTATCGTAAAATTCATGTTTTAATTGACACAATGACTGTAAATTAAAATCATTTAGTGTAATTAATACGGTTGTAAAATACCTTGCAAAATTTGATGACAAAAATTTGGTTTTGGGGTTTCGTGAAAATCAGCGCGTACATAACCTAACTTCGCCTCGGACTGGGAAGCACTAACACACGTTTCGATCTTTTGCCACGTGGCTTCTAGCGACAGTAGCGCCAAATGGCTGCGGCGATTAGTTTCGCCAAAACCTAACTATCTCATATTTGGCGACTATCTCATATTAGGCACCCTTACCCTACTATTTTGCTTGGTGAGAAGTATAAAAAATAATGTGCCTTTAAAAAAAACGTTTTCCGAATTGAAATATTAGTTTTTGATTTTATGCAAACCAACCAAACTTCATTCTAATCTCGCCCTGCTATACCTTTTACATGTGAGTTTCGTTCAGGTCTCATACTTTTTTAAAAATATAGGAGTCAAATGAAAGGTCATTGAATCACGAATTCAAAAATGTATAATACGTTGCTTATTGTGTTACCTTTCTCAGTCATTCAGAAAAGTCAGAAAAAAATCATGAACACTGAGAATCAGTATGAATGAATCTAGGGTTTGAGTGAAAATTGATAAATTTTTCCTAAAGTATTACTACCTATCTAAAAAAAATTAAAGTTGGAGTTACTTTGATTATTAATCATATTTGATAACTATTATATATATTTGTTCATTTCAATTTCGTTTTGAGTTAAATCCCTGCTCCAAGGATTTTTAAATAAATTTTCAAATACTGGTTTTTTTTGATTTCAGATTGTTAATCTACAAAAAATTCATAAACATTTTACGTACATATATCATTGGTCCGAGAAAAATCTGTAGTTGTCCTGTATAACTATTTATTATAGGATAACCTTCTATTAGGCATATTAGTAAATATTAGAACACACCCGATGACGGTAATGCATCCCAAAATTTCTGTCAACGTGTCTGCGAGAATAAATCTTCAAAATAAGTCTTCAGTTTTTGCCTATCATATCTTTAATTTTCTAATAATTTTTCTATATTTATTTATACTTTTGTGCAAAACATTAGCACCGTTCGACGATTTTTCAATATTAACTACGTGTTAAACGTAAACTCTACATAGGTTACAATTGTAAGCCTTATTGATGTGTCTTTACTCTCTAATTGACAATTGGCATATAATCTACATATGTATTTAATACTAAAAATAAGTATAATAGTGTTAAGATTTTGATGCCTCCAAACCAAAATTGTTTGGACTGTGGAACTGCTTAAATTCTGCTTAATTATGTCCACACATTCGCTGTTGGGTTTAAATCGGGCGACGGCGTGGGCCAGTCCATTAATTGTATGAAAACCTTTTTCTTGAATCCAACCTTTCGCGAACCTTGAAATGGTTTTGGGTTGCTATTTTGTTGAAACACCCGAAGAAATGACATGATGTCCTCTGCGTAAAGATTTTTTGCGCTAATCTTATTAGAGAATAAAGGCAAATTAATAAATTCGCGTATTACTTTTTATTGTAGCATATGTAGTTGTCAATTAACACGTAGCTACTTTGAAAAGTTGTCGAGAGGTGCTAAAATATTGGCCACAATGTGCTGTAATTTATTGACTTTATGCGATTAATTTCTCATTTGATCAGTGTCATCTACATACAGTCTGTTTGGTAAGAGCGTATCGATGGTAATTCAGAAAGAGAGAGAAAGAGATAAAAAAAATCTATAGTGGGAGGGATGGATGTTATGCGCAGTTATGCGCGTCATGATTAGTTTAATTCAGTATTGGACTTTTAGCGAGTAAAAGCGATTTTCAACATGAGTGCCTTGTACTTATAAACGTTTTGAAGCCGTGTTTCTTTGTCATCATCCGAAAGGATCTAAATGGACTTACGCCCAGGCAGCTAGATACATGAAAAAGGATGTATCCTTTGTAAAGAAGGGGTGTAAGAAGTTTTCGGAGCAAAAAAATGTTGACGACTTGCCAGGGAGGGGCAGGACAAGGAATACTTCAAAAAGAGAGGATATGGCCATTTTGAAGCTTTTCGAGAAGAATCTACAGTTGATCTTGAGGAAAAAGGTATCAACGTGTCTGTCTACACAATATGCCGAAGGATGAAGGAAAATTCCATCCAAAACTGCAGTACTACAACCAAACCACTCCCATCGGAAAGACAAATTGAAAATCGTTTAAAATGGTTAAATTAATGGAAATTGAAGAAAGACATCAATGTAACGGAGTGGCCCTCACAAAGTCCTGACGCCAATCCAATTGAGAACGTCTAGGCTCTTATGAAGGCAAGGCTTCAGGGAAAAAACGCATGTACTTTACGACAACTTAAATCATCAGTTAAAAAAGCCTCGAAACATTTAGCGGCGAATTATGCCGAAAAATTAGTTCAAAATATGGAAAATAGATGTAAAGCTATTATAGAAAATAATGGTGATTCACCATGTATTAAATATATTGCGTGAGAGAGGATAAATAAAATAACTAGAAAAAGGTTCAGTTTTATTAATTTGGTATTACGCCATTGAATTCTGATCGATACGCTCTTACCAAACAGACTGTATATACAGATTAAAACAAATTTTTGTATCTGCTAGTTGAACAACTCCAAAATATGATTTATAATAATTTTAATCAGATCATATTACCGAATTTCTATTGTATTTACTTATTTACATACTTTCAAAAAACATAATTCTCCTTTTGTAGTTGAGTTTTTAAAATGTACTAAATGCAAAATTTAATTGTTCTATTACAGGTAGCGATTCGCCATCAACACATTCACTCACAGGAGGAACAAGCAAAGGAGTTGCATCCAATGATGACGGTGATGCTGCGGTTCTCGTACTTCCAAATGAGATTTCGGCTCCATATGAGGTTCCACAGTTTCCCATTGAACAAATCGAAAAGAAGCTACAAATCCAAAGGCAACTTAATGTTAAGTAAGTAAAATCCTTGCCACCTCTTTCCGGCGGTTATATGGCATAACGAAAACACGTAAACACGTCAATAATTTGCACAAAATCCAATAAGGTTTCTACGTTTTTTGCGTACAGTTTAAAAATAACACTTAAGCCCTTCCTAACAAATATGATAGAATTCTTTTAGGTTGCTAGATTCCAGTAGACGGTTTCGGTTAGTCGGTTCGAGAAGTGTCACCCGTTTAGGTGATCGGTTTTTAAGTTTTTATGACCTGCTATCTATCGCCCTCGGTTGGCAGTTGTTGCTAATGGGCAATTAAATTCATAATTTTGTTTCGTTCCCAATTATCGTCATTAAATTGGTCATCATGCAACCAAACTGAGTTTAATTCAATTAATACGGGGAAAACATTTTTCGAAGTAGCGCGTATTGCGGTGGTCTCTTTTGTATTGATTTTATTTGATACTTTTGCATCGCAGTGAACATTTTTTATCTAATTTTTCCCAGCAACGATTATATAAATACACCTCTGGTCGTGGATACTCATTAACTTAGGTGTATTTTTTAATTTTGTTAAGTTTAAGTTTTTTTTTTTGGATTACCAGTGAATTTTTCTAAACGTTAAAATGAGTTTGAATTTTTATCTAGTGCCAAAAGATCGACTAAGCGTCGATTTGATCTTGTGAGTTCGTATTTTATTGTTCATAGTACTCCTAAAAAAAATTGCTTTACAATTAAGTGTACGTGCTTGTAATTAGTTTCATCATCATTTAATAATACGTATTTTAAGCTTCCACCACTTGAAAATTTCATTAACTCTTTTTAATTTTAATGGCTTCTTTTTGAAAAAAAAAATCTGAAATTAGTGTCTGAGCAGCAATATTCTGATTTAACATTGAAAATTAAAATCTTAATATCTTAATAATATATGCCTATTTTCTCTCTATATCTACTTTTCTTTTATGACTATTTCAATTATATCCATGTTTAAAAATATTTGGTTAGGTTAATGTTTGAACTTGGGTCTTTTCGTATTCAGTTATAACATCAATATGCTCTTCTCTCGACGACGGAGATCCACAACTTTTCTAAATTGTCCTTATTTCAGCTTCATGTTATTTAAAAAAATTAAGTTCGTTTGTTTGCGTTATGCTCATTTCATTGTGATGCGGTACATTATGTATATCTTAATAAAATCTTAGTAGGTTAGGTATAAGGTTAAAGTGGCTGTCTAAAGAAATTGTGTACCACGTAAGACCATGATTATACGTAAGTTATACATAATTTTTGATCCATAATTCAATTCCATACAGCAATAAAGTACAATCACATTCATGATTCAATTCAAATTATGCAATTCCCTTCAGCCCAACCTTCCATGCATCGAGCAATTGAATAACTGATAGAATCCTATTCAAAAGCAATCCATTCAATTGACCATAATTTATGGTAACGTACATAGTATGCCCTAAATTTAGGCGAAAACTAAACTAAATTTGTTTTGCCACCTCCACCTAAATCCAGCATGTACAATGTACATATCTACTTAAACTGTTGAACATAAAGGTTAATCCTGCTGGAAATACCATAAAATGACTGTACTGTCCCACTTCTATTCAAAATGCCCCCAGATTTATTTTTATGTAATTGAACTTACTCATGACATAGAAAGCAATGTGACTTTCCCCACTTGTGCTAATTCACCTGTAGAATGACATTGCTCGGTTGTACACATCTACATAGGAAGCATATATTTGCAAAGTTTCTTTGCAAAGCAGCATTTCACTTCAATAAACTGGATTTTAAAAAAAATCAATAAGTATCTGGCAGAAAAGCTCTAATATAGTGCTATTTCTAAAAATATAACTTATGGTTAGATTGTGTTTGTACATACTTTTATTTACATAGAACTTATAACTATAAAAGTTTTCACTAATGGGTTTTTTTCCTTTGTTATTTTTAGAACCTTTATATGTAGATATTAATGCATTGTCCTAATCTAATCAAAATTTGGTAATAGATTGCGAAAAATAATATCCGGATATTTCCTTTTACCATAGCTTTTAACTTATTTATGCAATTAGTTTACTTGTTTTTATTTTCAACGATATAATATCCATTTATTTTATTTCTTGTTACGATTACGAAATAAATTACATTGAGGTGTCTCAGAATTTTTAATGCTAAAGGATGTAAAGGATGTTTGAAAACGTCTATTTACATATTTAAATGATTCGTACAATATACATATGTATATCAAAGACCATTGAATAAATATTGATACTGGTGGTATTTTTTTTGAAAAAGATTTTCAAATGACGGTCTATGATTTCGTAGCTTGGGATTTATATGAATAGAGCTTTACAATTATAATAATTAAAATGCTTTCGCGTTATGTCTGTTCACCATCTGTTTATCCACGCTAGTCTCGAAAACCGATTTTGATGGGACTTCACCTCTACCTACTACTAAAGGATTTATACTATCTTGTCTCTCTGTCTGTTTCTTCTGTATATTGTATACAAAGCTGCTCCGATTGCTGATTAAGTAATAAATCTTTGCAATACTTGTCATGTATTATATATAAATTAATTACACTTCGCATTTATAATATTTTGTTTGGGATAAAAAATTATTGATAGTGTATTGTTACAATTTTGTCCGTAGAGCAGCTCGCCGAGGTATATGAGCTCAAAAATGGTTCCCCCTGCCACAGATTGTGTGAAACTGCAAATTTTGTAACAATATGTAACTATGAAGATTTACTCACATATTATCATTTTCTAATAAATTTATATTTTTTATACAGAACATTTTACAAGTGTTTTTCCACTAATAAAAACGTCACAACATTACGTATGTCATGCAGTACGCACTTTAGTATTAAATGAACCTTTAAACTATCACCAGCCTGTAAAACATAGAACATGGGTATCATAATTTAGTGGGATCATTTAAAACTGCTACGTAAAACCTTTAAGAAATGACACACATAAAATAATTGGAGCGAAAATACTATAATCGTCTTAAGAGCCTCATAAAGAAGGTGGAAGGACAATTTCGCCAAAGAATTTCCCGCAAGGAGTTTCTTTTCACCTTTAACATGAAATTGTCTTTCATAGGGTGGTTTTCGTGTTGCACGGCATTTAACTTTCTTTCTTGAAGTCTTTTAAGCTTCACCTCTTTAAGTGGCGGGCCATTACTGAAAGGAACGCCTTTTATAGCATAAATTGCTCTCCCTACTCAACTCTTCCCATGATCGATGTTTTGCGAACGTGCAATAACAAGGCGAAATGATGAGACCCATTAAAACGAACAATTATGAAGGTATTTCGAATTTAAGCTCGTTTGTGATTACCTTTGACATTTTTGTCTAAGAGGGAGCTTCAGTGACACTCTTTAATGGCCCGCAGAAGACAGTGCTCTTGTTTTATTTGAAGACGATGTTGAGTTTTGTATTATATATACTGGGTTTTAGAAATACATGTCTATTCTACTAGAAGAGTGTTTGTTAGATACAGACTGGAAATTCCTAAGGTGGTGAAGTGTATTAAACCTTTTTGAGGGTCATGATTTCGAGATTCTATTATTTTTATTCATTAATATAAGAAAATATAGAAAATTAAAATAACATGCAACAGTTGTGTTTGCCAATCTTGAACTTGTAACGTCGGATGAAAGATCTTATCTTTTTGGAGTTCGTAACCCAAGTTATACAGATGTCTATCTCCACACCCCCGTACAAAACCATAAATTACATATTAAATTTTACAATTTCGACATAATAATAATAGACTAGACTTATTTATAATTTACGTTTTTTTTTTTTTATTATTTACAGGGCGATGGGTGATAAACATTCAATAGCAGATGTTTGTCCCGATGACGCAGTATCGATTGATGATCATGACTTCGTGCCAAACTTTCAACGAGTTTCAATATCAGGAGAGGATACCAGTGGAGTACCATTGGAAGATCTTGAGCGCGCTTCTAGACTCTTGATACAGGCTTTAGAACTCCGTGAACGCTACATGGACATGTCGAATCAGACATTTCCTCCAACGACAACACGCTTTTTAAAATCGGTTCACGAGAAGGCAAGATTTCATCTAGTTACACATGAGGATAGGAAAACAATTGCAGGTAATGTGGAAAGCATCTCGAAAAGTAAATATACAAACTTTTTTAATTCTGTAGTTGTATAGGAAATGAATGGCACTTCAAATTGATTTATACTTCTTCGTTAATTTAGTTTTACATTTTGATTTACTTTTTTTACTTAATTTCTCTACCCATTTTTATAGCATTAATCCGCAAGATCAGTCTTCCCAGACTTCAAGGTAATTCGTTCGTTGTGCATACTCAGCGGGCGAATGATTTCATTGATATTTAATTTTTAATAATTATTTGTTCTTTTTTTTTTCTTTGCTTAAAGACGGCTGCTCACGGCACTTTAAATGTAATACATATAAGTAAAATACATAATTTTTAACGGAAGCGTAAAACAGCATATAAAAATGAGAACAAAATTTTACCTTTATACTTATACATACCTCTACCTTTAAAGTAGTAGGTCCCAGCTTAAACTGGCTTAAAATAAGTTAATCTTGAATTCTTTCTAATACATAGTATGGATATAAATATTGCGTGAACTATGTTTGCTTTAAAAAATTTGATTATAAATAAATTTTTAATTGAATGGATATTGTTGTCGGCGAGAGATACGCAAAATACATGCATATATACATATATTATTTGTTCTCGAGTTATACGTACACACGCACACACAGACATCTTTTAAAAAGGATGAATTCCGATTCTAGGGACCTTAAAACGGGGAGATATGTCAACATTTTCAATTCAAAAATCGGTCCTATTACAATAACTTCCAAATAGGAAGTTAATAAAATAAAAATTGTTCAGAGACCCTTGAAATATCGTTCCTAAAAATTGTGAGTTTTACTGAAACAGTCCAGTTACCGATTTAAAAAGATATATAGCCTTTTGCAGCCATCTTTTTTTTTTAAAGTTCTGTTCTTAATTCCAAAGAAAGTTGTTCCTTTCCAAGTTACTAACATTCATCCCTTCCAAAAATACTCCTATCATCCCTCATTCGACTACTGAGAATTCAAAACAGTGCAATGACCTGTCCAAGCAATTCAGTTACTTCATTTTACTAACTTCGTTGAAGTAAATAATATGAGGAAAAATATTTATATTTTGAGCCACTCATTTTTCGTTTGTAATCATGAGCAGAAAACCCAGAAAAATTGAGCTAGTGTAATCGGAGTGGTCAATAAATTCGTCTGAAAGTTTTAGAACTTTACAATTAATTAATTTTGGTAATTATTATCATTTGACTAGCAAAGCTCTAGCAAAAAATATATTTTTGAAAACAACGTTTTTTTAAAGTCGTTCCTAAATATAATATATATATATATATATCTGGGTTTTTGTTTTTTAAATGTTAATTTTGTACAGAATTTGTCTTATGTTTATAAAAGTTTGAATTCTTTTTTCTTTGTTTTTGAATTAAAACCGTTGTACGATTTATGGCTTATGTATAAGTTTTTGTTAATGTTCCAGATCATCCAATTGATCCTCCAAGAGAGACAGCCGATCCGTGGGATATTGATTTCTACAAACCCTTAGGTTACACTATCAAAGCTGTAAATGGAGTTTTCAATGTGTTTAAGGATAAGGTAATAATTTAAGACTTAATAAAAAACAATTAGTAAGAAACTTGCATTTTTGGCAATCGTATAGGAATGCACCCAGCCGATGAACTACATATACCCAAATTTGGATGATTTTGTAAGCGATATGCATATAATGTGCAGCATGATTGCAGATGGACCGCTGTAAGTGTAGCTCTATTATCTTACATATTCAAATTTCATTAGTAAACTATTATTTATTTATATTAATTACATTAGTTTACGAGCATTTTGTACCTAAAAAAATCATATATCATTTCTATAGATTACGAATTCATAAACGAAAATGTCCCATCACGTTTTTGAAAATAATAGGTTTGAAGAGTACAAAGTATCGTAACGAATGAAATAAAAGTTTGAACCTTTAGCTATTATATTAAATTAAAATACTAAAGTCTTAAGACTTTTCGAAATATTTTATGAATTTCAGTTTTCTCTGTTAGCAATTTACCTTCGTACAATTGATAGTGAATGAAAATCACAAGTAGCGCACGTTCATGAAAAACTACTTCCCCAAAACGTTTATTAAGAGCTATGGAATTTTGTATATAATAAATCTAAAAAAGGATTTAGGCTTTTATTTGAGCCATGTTTTGAGCATTTATCACTTTGCGTTAGTTTTTATTTAAATTTTCAAATATACTTGGAATACGGTTTGTTTTAGTTTTCGTCCTAGTTTTCAAATCAAAATATGTACATATATACTTATACAACGTACAAAAAAAAGGTTCAATTTTATAAATCACTATTATTATTATGCAAGCCTTGATCATTCATGCAACGTAAACTTGGTTGTTTATGCTCCATAATTTAAAATAAAGAAAAATATTTTCGGAATAATAATTAAATCGATTATATCCGTAAAGACCTACTTAGCAAATTGTGATTAAAATTTATTAATTAATTAATGTTTTTTTTAACTCTGCAAAGTGATCTTTGTGACTACCGCACTTTAAACAAGGATTTTACTCCTTTTCTTCACTATCGCTGTATAATATCAAATGAGTACAAATTAGTCTGATCGGAAAAACATCAAAATTTAGAAAATTTATGAATTTTATATGAGTAAATTTGATGAGTTGGAAATTGACTACACTTCCGATATTTTCCAACAACTTAGGGTTGCTTATTTATTTATTAATTTAGAGATTCTACGAATTTTGCCTAAAATTTAAATTAACTTTACCGGCTCTAGTCTTAATTGTTCGAAATTATGCGCAACTCACAGTTGCATAAAATTTGAAAATTTAAACTAGTCGCACAACAAAAGATTTAATTAGAATTCGGTTGAAGTAATTAAATGTCATTTTGTTTTTCTCTGTTTGCTATTTCCAGAAAATCGTTTTGCTACAGAAGACTTAGTTATTTGTACTCAAAATTCCAATTGCATGTTCTGTTGAACGAATTGCGAGAACTGGCCTCACAAAAGGCAGTACCACATAGAGATTTTTACAATATCAGGTAAATTTTTTAATAACTACTATCTTGGGTAGTGAGCTTGTCAATAAAAAATCAACTCCATAGAAAAGTGGATACTCACATCCATGCAGCCTCCTGTATGAATCAAAAACACCTATTACGATTCATTAAGAAGACTCTGAAGAACAACTCTAGTGAAGTAGTAACAGTGACCAAAGGACAAGAGATGACACTTGCACAGGTTTTCCAATCGATGAACCTTACCACGTACGATTTAACCGTCGATATGCTCGATGTCCATGCGGACAGGAATACGTTCCATCGGTTCGACAAGTTTAACGCCAAATATAATCCTATTGGGGAATCACGACTTAGAGAGGTCTTTTTGAAGACGGATAACTATCTTAATGGCAAATATTTTGCCCAAATTATTAGGGTGAGTAGTAGTAATTTAATTCGTTCTATAAATCTTTATCCTTGAATTTTATGTAATTGTTTTAATAAGCAGCTCAACATGTGCATTATGTTGAAATTATTTTTTTTAATAAATTAATTCATTTTCGTAGGAAGTAGCCTTCGATTTGGAGGAATCCAAGTATCAAAACGCAGAGTTGCGTTTATCAATTTACGGAAAATCCAGGGATGAATGGACCAAACTAGCTAAATGGGCGATCACTTATGGAGTACATTCTACGAATATCCGCTGGCTTATACAAATTCCCCGTTTATTGTAAGTTTATTGAATGTTCGAAATTCTTTTATTTAACCGAAGTTATTTTATTTCAGTGATATTTTCAAATCAAATAAAATGATGAACTCATTCCAAGACATTCTCGACAATATATTCCTTCCACTTTTTGAATCAACAAATAACCCAGACCAACATCCCGAGCTGCACAGATTCCTTCAGTATGTCATTGGATTTGACTCTGTGGACGATGAGTCCAAGCCAGAAAATCCACTTTTCGATGGAGATATCGCGCATCCAGAAGAATGGACAGAAGTAGATAATCCTCCTTATGCCTACTATATTTACTATATGTATGCAAATATGACGGTTCTGAATCATTTCAGAAAGTAAGTGATCTTGAAATTAAAAATGGGGATATACAAATCTTTAAAACATTTTCAATCTAAACAACTATTAATGTTTTGTTTTGTTTAGGGAACGCGGGTTGAACACGTTTGTTCTTCGACCTCATTGCGGTGAAGCCGGCCCCGTTCAACACTTGGTTTGTGGCTTCCTGATGGCCGAAAATATCTCCCATGGACTTCTTCTTCGCAAGGTTCCAGTACTTCAGTATCTTTACTACTTGGCTCAGATTGGAATTGCAATGTCTCCACTTTCAAACAACTCGCTCTTCTTGAACTACCATCGAAATCCTCTGCCAGAGTATTTAGCCAGAGGATTAATAGTGTCCCTCAGTACTGATGATCCTCTCCAATTCCACTTTACTAAAGTAAGTAATTGAAACTTTTGGTTGTGATTTAAAATAACTAAATTATTTTAACAATATGAGAGTGGAGTTTTGTGTCATATTTGTCAGCTTCTTGCTTTGTGCTATTCAAGAGCAAGAGGTTGAGCTTTGTAGAATGTGTGGATCGTTATTTCATTAATTGTTATTCATATGCATATGTAGTTTCAAATATTCTATCTTCAAAACTCGAATGTGTGCTTACAAATCATCTTAGGATCATACAGTTTCAGATATTTTATCTACTATTTAAAACACGAATGCGTGCTTGTCTGTTGTACATTATCTTAGAATTAGATCAGATATTTTAGGTGTTAATTTAAAACATAAATGCGTGCTTGTTTACGTGAAAATTAACTCAGGATTATGCAGTTTCAGATATTGGTTGACAATAGCATTTTCGAATTTTTAAATTAAAACATTTCGGAAACTAATTGTGTGTGATCGAGAAAAATTGTTTGCATATTCGCCGGTTCTAATTTGTAGGAAACGTTATCACAAAATGTTATCGAAATCCGTGTAAATACTTCAAAACTCCATCTTATACTTTTTTGCAACATTTAAAATAGTTATTACAAAAAATCGTTCATTCTAGATCTAAGTCAAAACTCTTACCTTATTCTTATTTACTAATTTAAAATTTATTAATGTAAAACTTTGCTAGCCGCAATGGGAGTAATTTCGTTCGACAGGACCCATTATGAATTTACTCAAATCAAATAGCAAAATCTCATTATAAAAACTGAGATGGTTATAAAAATTTTCGTCGATTAAAATTGAAAAATAAAACTTTAAACTTACCAAACATGCGTGAAACTAAGGCTAATAGGCTGACTTCAAATCTGAAAAAGCAAAAAAACAAAAAGAAAATCAAAATTCTTAATAATAATTCAATAATAAAACAATTGGATTTTCATAGATTTTGCTACAAGCGGTCTTTGGTTTAAAATCTGTTTTTAAAAATGAAAACTTCGAAATGGTGGATCAGAAAAGATAAATTTCGCTAGAATTTTATCTGATGTGCTTAAGAAATAATATATCTGTCCCTAAACATTCCTTTCTATCTTTTTCTGTTCTCTCGTTCGAACTAAAAAACTGTAAATTTTAAAATTGTTCCATTTAAATTCAAAGTGATTATTCGTAAAAATATAACACAGAGACACACATAAATTTTGATATAAGAAAAACCTCCGTGTCCAATTTCATGAGTTGGAGTTGGAGTTTGTGTTCTTTTATGTTGGATCTCAATATATTTGTATTAACGAAAGCACAGCAACCACAAACTACCTATTTATACAATAATGTACAGATACTGTAGCACAATACAAAAGAATTGCACTTACAATGGAAATAAATATGTTAAAAACAGGGTCCGATTATTAGAGTTATTATTCAAACTTTATACTAATAAAAAATCATTTAGGAGTGATCAGATTTCTAAAATAATAAACCCATATGATCCGTTCCATTCACATACCTTTTGAGATTTGTGATTTTAATTATGAGAAATTAAATGCTAATCGTTAGGTATAAGTATTTTTTTAATAATCGGAACTTAATAACAGTAATTGAGTAGTTTAGTTTCTAATTGCCAATCAGGAATAAAAGTCATCAGATGATTTTTATTTTTTTTTAGATCAACATTACAAGTTATAGAAGATTTTTATTTATTTTTTGATCAAGAAAATAGTAATAACAATAATTTTTTTTTAGATCAGGAATAAAAGTCATGATGTGATTTTTATTTTTGAAAATTAAGAATAAAAATAATCAAATGATTTTTATTTATTTAGATTAGGAATAAAAGTTTTGACATGATTTATGTATATTTTTCTAGATCAGAAATTAAAGTTATTAGATGTTTTTATGTTTTAGGTCATGACTAAAAGTTATAATGCCTAGTATTAACTATTTGAGTTATTTTCTCGTTATTGTAGGATATTTTCTGGATAACGTTTCATCAACGTCTCTGAATTTTTGTTGTTGATATTGTTGTACATATTTCCAGGATTTCAATTAAAAAATGCTATTAGCACGAAAATTTACATAGGAAAAGAAAAAAAGGAAAGGGCTTTAACTTGCGACTCCTTTAACATGGGTCAATGCACTATCCACTGGAAGTATTCTTATAAATAAGTGAAAAGTTGTATTTAAGACCAATTTTAATGCTGAGAGAGTCCTTTTTACACTGACATGTGTTGTAGGAACAGTATCTCTACATGCTGAAATAGTTAATACTAGCATGATAACTTTTATACCTGATCCAAAATATAACATAATAATCCAAAATATAACATAATAATTAATTCCCTAACAAATTTTCCGATTTTAATTATTTTTAGGAACCTTTGATGGAGGAGTACAGCATTGCAGCGCAAGTTTGGAAATTGAGCTCTTGTGATATGTGTGAATTGGCACGCAATAGTGTCCTGATGAGTGGATTCCCACATAAGGTATGTTGAATGAAGGCATTAAATGGTTTAAAACACATCGGTTCTATTCAGATGAAGCAGCACTGGCTTGGACCAAACTATACCAGGGAAGGGGTAGCTGGCAACGATTTAACCAGAACGAATGTGCCAGATATTCGCGTGGCGTTCCGGTACGAGACACTCCTGGACGAGCTGTCGAACATCTTCAAAGTGCACGAGAAGCCCGTTGCTGTTTAAGAAAACAACAGATCTAAACCCACAAATGTAACCAATCCCAGAACCATATAACCAGCGACCGTAGCGTCAGAGTTTAGAGTAAAATTTTTCTAACGAATTTGCTGAATTTTTTGAACCAAGTTCAACTTTTGTGTAACCGAAGTTATCAAAATAGGACCACAGGTGTAGTCATACAAACGTGTTGCTGTTACCCTTTTCTATTTTTCATTGTTGATGAAACCAGAATAGTCGTGGTCTAGACGTAGGAAAAAGCTCTAAAGTGTAATCGGAGCGAAGTTACATTGTTATAATATATTTATTCTGAAATGGTTCATATCCGAGAAAAGAGAGGTAAAACTGTTCAGTTCTTATATATCTCAAGTCTTCTGAAATATTTAAGTTCACCTTGTTTTGCAGTAAATCGATAATAATTCGAGTTCTTGCTATGCTAAGTTGTTGAATTTTAATTTTAGGTAATTTTTTGAAATGTTACTTTAAGCGCTCTTTTGTATATATATAATTTGTTTTTATTTTGTAAATCAATTTGTTTTAAGCTTTTTTACATGAAGATATAAGAAAGATTGTAACAATGTGTGAAATACATATATACCATGTAAAATCAATTTTTGTTTTTATTTTAAATTCTCCCTCAAAAACATCCGTTTATGATAAAACTTCACAATTCGAGATTAATTGAAATAAAAACACAGGCTTAAAAGAAAAAAACATTTATTTAAAAATTAAAAAACGGACAAACAAGTTTCTAAGTACGTATCGCATACGTTAAGTAAATGATTTCTTTTTAAGTAGATTTGTAACAGTACAAAACGTTTCACAAAAAAATGTCGATTAAAATGGTGAATTCATGCCCAGTTTTGTCCCGAAATCCAGTCTAGCGCGCCTCTGGTAACGTAGATTAACCCTGAAATTTATAAATAATAATAAAATATTTTCACAATCAATGTAATTTGCATGCCAAACTTACTTTATTTCCTCCCACTTGCAGAATTCCGTAACCGCAAAACTGAAAAGCACTGTCCCTGTGATAAAAACCATGACTGGCCAGACCTTTGGCATTTGATAGTAGACTTCATCGCTAAGGCAGATTTGCAGTCCACACACAATCAGATGAAGGAAGACCAACGTCAGACTAGAAAACGCCCAAACGTTGTTGCTGAACGGACTTTTGCGCCACATCGAGTGGTCGCGATGAACGAAAGACGCCGATATTATCACTGTGGAGTTAAAACCGATTTGTGAAAATATTCTACTCTTTTTTAAATGAACTTAGAGGAATAGCCATTAAAAGGGGGTTCAATACTTAAGCAATAAATATTTTAATTTAATTTTTGCTTAACCCTATTCAGTCACTCTCATTAAATTAGAAAAAATTGGACTTGCCTTTTTTATGGACTTTGGGAATGAACAAGTACGTGATACAAGAAAAATCTTGTCTGTATGTATATAAAATCGAAAGTTTGTTTGTTTGTTTATTTGTCGCTCAATCACGTTTTAACGCTTGATCCGATTATTTTCATTTTTTGGACGAAGGTACTACATATTCCGACCCAACATATAGGTTACTTTTTATTCACGATTTTCAAAATGGCGGACCCAAGATGGCGACTAAAAATTGAAAATATCAAAGGATTCGCTTGAAAATTGGTATTTGGGGGTTTTCGGATGTCCTTATTGCGAATCTACGTTCGCAATCTGGAAATTCAATATGGCAACCAAAATTTTATACACCGGGTGAAACCAGTGAAGCCAGTAAGAGCTAAAGATTCAGATCTTTAATTCGAGTGTACATGATTTATTTTTTATACATAGAAAAAGAACTTGTATTATTGTAGAAACTATAAACTACATACTACCTACTTCCTGGATAATATGTACATATATGTTACCCTCTTTTTATGAGATTTTTTGCAATATCTAAATTTTGCTTCATTCTACCATCGCCTCGAATTGTGGACGATTTGTTGTTCGTTTTCTAGACAAACAACATTTAATGTTGAAAGTAGATCACAACAGCTTTAATTTACTTTTTACTTATGTATATCTATGGCAAACGCAATAATTTTGAAGCGGATTCAAAAAGTCATAATTCGTATCAAGTGCAGTTGGTTCGCGTTTTCAATAATAGCTACGTTTTTTTCACAATCAGATCCGAATCAAATTACTTAGGACATTTTTCCTATATACAAATTTTCAAATGTGCGATAAGTACATCAAATTGTCACGATTTTTCACCCACCCAAACTTGAACCGAACAAATTTTTAGATTAATTTTTTGACGCAAAGTGAAAATAAGAATTTTTTGATATAAGTAACTGCGCATAAATTTCAATTCAATACAAACTTTCCTGCTAAATTTAATCCGGATCCAATTTTGAAAAAAAAACAGCTAATCATGCCGATTATAGGATCTGACGGCTCCTTTCTTTCCAAAATTTGTTCCTTGCTTTACGGACACGTTTTCAATAATGAGAAAATGTAAAATCCAAGTGCTTTTTTCACCGAAATGTATCCCTTGGAGAATTATCTGTCGCCATGTTAAATCTAACGTCTTTAATATCATCGATTCTGAAAACCTATCATCGAATTCTCTTAAAATTTCAAAATTCTTATCACAGCATTGCCCTCTCTATTAGTAGTTTACAAATTTCTTTTGCTGACAGAAAATTATTGCGAATAGGAGGAACTTAAACCGACTAATTAATGACTACTTATTTTTTCGTTCAGTATTAACGGTAAATGGACTAGATAAGTTAAATTTTTCTAATTTAGTATTTTATACCCCATAGCGAACTTAAACGTCGTTTAAACTGTTTGATGCACACAAAAAAAAATTAAGCACCCAATTTCAATATTTTGTTTTCTTTCTGTATGCATTAAAGAGATGTGGAATATAAAATATTCAATCCATCCTTGAATATAATACGCAATTGCATACGTCATAAGTTGGTTTTGTTTTTTTAATGACATGGTATATACTATATTTTATTGACCTAACTTTTAAAGTTTTTTTCCTAAACATCTTTCTATCCCAACAAAGTAGGAGCCCTCCTTAACTGCTTACAGTAAGAACGTAAGAACAGGCATTACGATTTTTTTATTCAATTTCACTTTCACTTGAGTAAATATTAAAACACAATCAAAGGATGAAACACAAAATGTCTTGATGACTTACCAAAGTGGAGAACGACTCCTAAAAGGCAAAATATCCTTGCAATGTGTATGTGATTTTCCAAGTCCTCTTTGTCAACGTCGATTATTTCAAATGGCTGCGCCATAACGACACAATAAGACAGAATCTGTGATAGGAATATAAAAAATTACATTTTGTTAAATTATAATATTTAAATTAAATTTTCGTTACTTACGATTATAAAAATAGTTGGTAAAAATTTGCACCCGTAACACCACAATACGAATCCGAACACTCTTGAATCGAACTTGGTCTGCTTCTTACCAGTGGCACGGTTCATTATTTTTGAATCGGACTCAATATGTGCCAATGAAAGGGAAATTAATGGGACCGCACAGCACATCAGGTAAATTAATGTTATCGGTGTAAATGCTGGCGGGAGAGAAAGGCAGGTACTTGAAATGTTTATAAAAGCGAGGGTACAGCCGCAGCATGCCCAGAACTGAATACAGTTCCATAGTCCGAGCGAAAATCGTCTCGAGAGCTCAATTATGGCAACTATCGACAGCGGATCATCCCTTCGCACTGATATCGAACACGGCAGAGAGTTAAGTAATCGACTTAAATAAATCGGCGATACTGTGTTGTATCCACCGTCACGGAAGTTCGTTGCGCCATTTTCTAGGAATACATCTGATGATTTGCAGTCTTTTGTTCTAGTGAGGCGGAGTTTGTTATTTAGAATGTTTGACTCGGTGTACGCCGGAATGTCCTGGCAGACCTGCAAAGTAAAATTATAATATAAAGTAACGTTTTGAAACTACGTGTTTTAGAAAGTTGGATAAAACCTTATTTGGAATTAAATTCTTCCTATATCGATTTAGATAGCCTTTATCATCTTTGAGAATAGTATTTTTTCTTAGCGAATGGTGAGTCCAACAGAATGGCTCGCGAACAAAACTCTTGCTCATGAGCTGATTTTAGTGAAGTCAAATGACACTCACCTGGGCAGAAAAATCTGCACTAATAGGTTTGGAGCTCAATAACCTCCCGATTGTCATGCGCATTGCGGTTGCCTCGTTTCCTGCTCTCCTAGGAGCGGTTTTTGAGGTCGTTATTTTAAAGTATCGTACCGAAATTTGGAAACACAATATTATAGATCCAATATTTGAAAATTATAAGGATCACTTACACCTCAGAAGGTTTTCACGTTCACTTGGACCTTCATTTTCCATGTGAATTGATGCTGTGATGTAAGCCAATGTGGCTTTTTACTTTTGCTAGACTTGTTATTTTTGGCTCGATACTATAAAAAGACATGCTAGCTTTTTATCTTGGCTAGAAAAATATAGCACAGAAGCTTGTTTGTCTTTGATTCAAATTAAAATCGGTTAAAAATAACAGGTTAGATACCCATTTTGTTTTTAGAAAAAAGGCTAAATTTTGAAGAGCTTCACAGACCCGAAAAAAGGCATCATCATATGCGCAACATTTTGGTGAACTTTATTTTACTTTACTATGACAACTTTCCTCAGCGTTTTAAATTTAGAGATTGAAAAATACCAATTATTTTCGACCCTTGATATTGATGCAGTGTATTTTTTCGAACATTATAAATTGCGCATTAACATAGAGAATGGCCTTTGTGGGTATTGCTGATCTTAGTGTACAATGAGGACACAATGCAATGATAGAAAATTTGCCTTCGGTGTAATTAACGCTCAGAGTTTTAATCGAGCGGATATGAGGACTGCGGACAAAATTGTAACAATATCAAATGAGCCGTTCATTGCACAAAATCGATTAACTCCATAAAGCAAAAAGTTGAGAAATGCGACGAAATAATGTACATTGTTTTTCAAACTTCCCTTTATAATATAAATTCAAATATATGTATATTGTAGAATGGATAAATACAGATATAGCTTTCATAAACAGTATATAAAATTAATAAGAAAAAATAGTCAACAAGTAATCGTCAGTAATGTTACAATTTTTATGTGACTGGTGGTAATAAAGTTAAAACCACCACCAGTTTAAAACCACAGACAAATTGAAATAATTGCTTATAATAATTCAAACCCAAATACGATCTGGGAGAAAAAATATGTAGTCCGTTTAATATTGGTAAAGAATACAGTAGAAGTTAAAATATAACCAATTAAACTTTATTTTTAATAATAACTAATTTGACTTCACAAGTACTTGATCCTGGGGCAATTCGGCTGTAACTGACCAATTTATTTTACTTTAATTCTGATAAGAGGGCACTAAAAAATTTACCCTTATCATTTAGCGCATTTGAGTTGCATTATAGCAACGATTTAAGATAGGGTACGGCCTCTGAAACAAATTATTTATTATTCAGAAACCAAAAAAATTTTGTCGTTTAGTGGTGTTAATCATTATTATTCAGGAAAGTTATTATAAATATAAAAAGTTACGCCTATAACAAGTGCTTTAACACTTAAATTTAAGATTTTTCAAAAAGTGAAGTTAATCGGTTTGTGCACTGAACGGCTCAAATATCAACGTTGGGGTCGAAACATGTACTGAATAAATGCTAGTTCTAGCACAATAATTATTAAATACTTAACATAAAAATAATTAGCGTAGCCATTTCAAGTCTTACCTGTGGATACAGTGGCTCCACAGCTATGCTGCAATCGGCTTGAAGAAATATTTCTGCGTTAGAATTGCTCGCGCTGGATCCAATGCAGACGACAATTTCCCCGTATGACTGCATAATGCTCAGCATCTCGCTAGTCGCCTCAGCTGAGCAGTCTGTAAAGAGAGACACCTGCAAAGGAACATTATCGACCTTCTCGAGGTGTGGCCTTATATTTTCGATTCCTCGTGGCAATTTAGCCCGATTCGACATATCGAAATGCACCGGTGCACTTTGTTCTGTACTATCAGTTAGTATGCTCAAAGAGCGACAGTGGCCACCCAATGCAGAATCTTCTGAGGGTCGTTGTGCAATTGCATCGACCTCAATCGATTCCATTGATCCTTGAGCAGAATTTGCACTTAGCATATTATAATCTTGATTTGATATCGCTCCTGGCGCTGAAGAGCTTAAAGTTTTCGTTGATTCTAGTCCAATCGGTGGAATTAGGCAATTCATTTCTGAATTACCATGGTCATCATCCTTACCCAAAGAAACATTATGGGGAATTTCAAAGTGCCCAGAATGTTTTGGGGATTGTGGATTTGAATGGGGCTCCTCGCTTAGGAGGGATATATGGCAGTTCCACCCAGATTCCAGTCCCATCTTTTCAGAAAATACTCTAGACCTGAGCTCATTTTCTTTACTAAAATGCACAAATCGTATGCATGCACGTTCTAGTCTTTCTACTAATTGCACAATATCCGTTTGGGCCTGGTATTGCATTGTTATCATCCCAATAAAGACCTGATGGCACTGCATTTCAAAGCAGCCCTCAACATCAGCAATATTCTCATCTTTAGCCTCGGAGAATAATAGCGAATCTGTGCTTATTGAATGACTTAATTTAGTATGTCCTTCAAAATCACAGTGAATTTTGTCCACATGTTGCATTTTACATTTTGTTTCTGGTGGTAGTTCAAGATACGCAATATTTCCGTTCTGGGAACCACTCAAAGCACCGCATATTCCATGTCTTAAAGGACGATAGGCAAATGCCGTGCAATATGCCGTGAGTGCACTTCTTTGATAGAAATCCTGTGCACGTTTCCTTTCCTGAGGGCCTAGTGGCCTTAAATCTCTTCCATCCCAAAAATCATCACAACAATCCAGAACAATGTCGGCTGTGCCCTGCGTAAATAGGGAAAGGTATCCACCAGGTGTTTCTCGAAGAACCACAGACAGTGAATGTGGAAATGGTACTTTCACTTTTGAGGAGAGCTGTAAATGGCGAGCAAAACGAATATCTCTTTGAACAACATCCGGTTGCTGAAAGTCAGTTATAAATTAAATTAGTAAGACGTAGAACATAAAGTTGGAATTTCTTTACCAAGTGCCGATACGTTGCAAGTTGACCTTCTAGATTAAACCTGTCCGTGGCATGTGAGGTGAAACCGATTTGTTTCGCTAGTTCGCATAAGCACCGTCTGAAATTTTCGATAGTTTTATGTAAAAGATGCGGGACCTGAGACGAATTTCAGGCAAAAAGCTTAGTTATACATGAATATGATATATATTATGCAAGTTCTGTGTAAATTTGAATAAAAACTATAAAGCCTAATTAGCGCTTTTAATGGAGTAATGTGAAAATTGTGCTTCCTTCCTTTGGGGAACCAATACTACGCTAAGAGAGCTCTACTCCAAGATCTAAAACTACCAGGCATCATGCCATTCTTTGCTATTTTTCAAAGATTGCATTGCGTAGTATCTTCAAAGGCACGACCTTTTGCAAATTGTTAGGAAATTTTCGTTACTTTTGAAAAACTCAGTTGTAGTGGAAAAGAAAAATTCATGGTAGTATCACCGCACTTGTAATTAGTAGAAAATCATCACCTCATAAAAAATTATAGTTACAAAAGACAAAATGAAATAAGTTAAGATGGAGAAAAATAAAAACATAAGTGAAACCAGAAGGCATGCAAGGTTTATAAACCTCGAAAAGAAAGAAATTTCGTGATAATCAAAACTTAATTGATATCGTAAAAGATTGTGATATTTAAAATACCATACTTCAATCGAACTTAACACCACTATGTAATTAATGTATTTTTGGTAAAATACGAAAATGTAATTTGGGTATAAAAAAAAATGATCCCTCCTTCAAGAAAATTTCCTTGATTGCAAAGCAGGCAGATCCATTGCATAATTTTTATATTTTCTAGCTACGCAAAGATTTGCTTACCTGTCTACTGGCTTCAACTGAAAATATTATGTACAGAATGGAAACGTCGAATTTCTTATATTACAGAAAACGTAACAAAGGCATTCCATTCAAAAGGTTGCGAGAGAAAATTATTATCCAAAACACATTAGATGGTTTATTAACCATATCAAAATTAAGTTTCGACGACGCACGCTGATTTCAGGCCAGAAAAAACTGATTGAACACTGAACTTGATTTTGAGTAGGTCAGCTCATATAATTCTTCCTATTAATCTAGAAATTTTTGTCTTAGTAGACTAGCTTAACATTTCGAATAAGACTAACCTTAGCCAATGAAACCTGGTTAGATAATGACTTGCCTAGATTTATATTTATTGATCAAATAACTATATTAGGCGCAATTTCGAAGAATCATGATCTCAAAAAAAAAGGAGAAATAGAGTCGAATTGCTCTGTACATAATTTTTAAAATTAGTCCTGGGAGATTTTGACTTTTAGGTATTTTGGAACGTTTAAATTAAAAATTTCACTTTAGACGCATCGAAGTGCAACTTGCTATTTTTGCAAACCCTAAGTAAAACGACAATCCCAAATTCTTTTATACAAAAATTACTTAAAAAATATTATAAATCTGCTGTTTAAAATAACTTATGAGATAAAAACGGATTCAGCAAGTTCACAAATGTTAAATTCTTACTAATGGTCTGTATAGATCACAAAGGATTTATTAATTTTGTCTGCTTGATTGTCCTTTTCAATCCCTCGAACAGCTAAAGCTATTCTAAAATTATATAACTTAAAGCTAGAATTTTTCCAATAATACGAAAGGAAGTTATACCATTTTCCGAATTTCGCGAACGTCGAATTATGAAGGAAAGAAATTTCTTTATAATAATCGGAATGTAAAATGGTTTTGGTTAATCAGGACCCGTATTATTTCAAATGTTTGTCAAACCGTATTATTATCAACTTATGAGAATGGGAAAACCCAAAAATTACTTTTTGATTAATTTTTACTCAGTTAATACCATTGTGCGACGATACTAGCTAGAAACTAAAAATTTTATTGGCAAATCTCTCAATCGGTTTTCCATAAACGTGTGAAGGGGTGACCGCAAATTTCTAGTAGAAGAGCTGATTCTAAAGTCAAAAGAATAATTTTTCAAAACCAAATTGACGCTGTGTTTCACTTGAAATTCAAAAACCAACAATGTATTGGATTTCAGATTGAATTACCGTATTTGTAGTGCTCTTAAACACTCTTGGAAAGTGTTGGAGTTTCGCATTTTACGTCTGAAGAAGGGATTTGACTACCTGATATGCAAAGTTTAACAAGTTTTTTCAAAATTAAGTTTCCTAGAAATAATTTTCAATTTATTTGGATATATGTATTTTCGCAATTCATTGCACTTATTACTGTTATCTCTTTTTTTCTGGTTGCTGCCCTTTTGAATGAAAATGCCCTGCATAATAATCTCCTTAAGTCTTTTGAGACCACAACTCATTCTTTAGATCTACATGTAAAAACGAATTTGTTGTGTCAGGGAGTGCTGGTTCTTTTAACCGAGCCTTATATTCAAAAATTTGTTAAAAACTTTCAATTCGGCTGTTTAGGTACTTCAATTTTTATATTATTAAATGAAATACAATACATGTAATACAGCTACTGTACTTCATTTTTCTGTGGCGTAACATGGCAGTATTTCGTCAATTATAAAAAGGATATTATCATGAGTGAGCAGCGATATGCACAATGCGCTACATATGAGTTTTAATTCCTAAATAATGTACAAACCTGCGCTACCTAGTAATGGCATAATCTCAGAAAAGATAAATATGTAATTAAAATGGAAAATGAACTTAAACAAAACGTGAACCAAAGAGACTGCCATGAGATCAATTACATAGACAACGGCTTACAGACATCCACTCAAAATGGTAAATGAAATATTGAACTCAAAATAATGCCGTTTGATAATAAAACAAAATCATAATTAGCACGCGATAAAACAAGCAAATCACGCAAAATTAAATTTACTGGGGTCTTCGGCAATGAAACAAAGGCAAAAAAAGCTAAAACAGAAACGACACGAATGTAGCCAGTAAAGTAGACAAAGACAGTGAGTTAAAATTAAAACAAAAACCCAAACTCGCAAGGTACTTCCTTTCCGAAATGAGGCTGAAATCAAAAGGAGCACTGTGAGTTCCCATGGTATTCAGGTCGATTAAAATCTTTATATTTAATGTAAATATGTATAAAGCTAAATAAAACGGCGGTTAAGTACATACCCATGCATAAAGCAATTTAAACTGGATTCAACGATCGCATACCGATTGGTGACTGGCACCAAATCTTTATCGAGCATTGCGACGGCCGTCACGTGTCCGCAAAACTGGGCATAGTGAGCATGCGTAAGTGGACTGCATGTGTTCAGTAGAATGGCCAAACCTGGGTTAAAGTGAGTTATGGGTTAATGAGAAAGAAATAAGGTTCAAAAACACCCAGGAACCCACCTAGAGGTTTCAGCGACGATATGTGATTCTTCCATTCGTGGTCATCAAACTCGAGTTTGAAAGGGCAGTGTTGATCATGGGTTAAGTCCAGAACTTCGGCAATAACTCCAGATTTATTCACGTTATTATTCTTTGGTGTGCCCGGCTCTAAGCTGGTCGTACTCTCCCCAGATGATTTGTCCCCAGAGTCACGTAGGAAGAAAACCTTTTCAGCCGTTGGATTCGGCCACGAGAGAATTCCCTTTTTGTCGACACAGCAGAGGGCTGTGATGGAGCCAAGCACCTGAACTGCGTTCGCACTTCGTCCCAGGAGTTCGCTTTCCCCGTTCCAAATTAAAATCCAACGACGAAAGACCAACGATCGGTGCAATGATATGTTTTCAAAATCATAAGTAGGCGTGTCCAAATCCTCTTGGAAGGATTTTTCTTCTTCGGTGGCAATTTGCGGCTGCGGATATCGCAGGAAAGTATCAAGTCTTGCAATTCCCCATAAATTGACCGAGATCCACATCAGTGGAAAAACCAGGGGAAGAATTGGTATTATTGCTGTAGTAACGGGCTCTATAAAGATCTCTTTCCATGATCCTGAAGTTTTTTCTGAAAAGGAAAATTTAGGTTTTACCTACTATATCCAAAAACTATTTTTTTTACGGTAGGACTTTTGCAGATTTGAAGAAATTCGGTTTCATTTACGCCTATCAACAAAATATTTAAAGTTAGCCTCCCCGAAAACCCTACCTAATATTAATCCACACATGGATCTGAGAGACCACAGCCGTTGCTAGGGGAGGGATCAGATGGTTTGAACCTATTCCCCAATTTTTATTAAATCAATCAACACATGACTGTCCAAATAAGTCAAATTTGACTTAGGAGTGGAAATATCCAGAAATTTGCTGGCTTTCGAAATAGCTATTTTGAAATTCGGAAAAATCGTTCCTGCAAAATAAATCTTTTTTTACTTTTAGCTATATCAAATTATATCTTTCAAGTTTGATTTTTTATGCTTATAAAAGCAAAATATGCTGAGCTGACGTAAAAAATTGTCTCAGAAGTTAGCGCAGTCTACATTTTAAAATTGTGTAACACTTAATTTTTTTTTCAATTTAAAAAAATTAAAAATACTTCTGTTTTAGTAGAAAAAGAGGTCGGATGATATTAATTTTGTACTATAGATCATCAATTAAATACGTTACGTTATTTACCACTTTTAAGGGCCTCTGATTTCTTAAAGGTGGCTCTATTTTCTTAATTCTAATTTTATCTATACGCAAAAATATCTACGTAATTTATAGATTCTTAGACAAATGAACTACATACTTGGAGCGGAAACAGATCCAGTCAAAACGCAATCTCATCCTGCAATAGTTGCTACAAGGGGGTTTTAGGAAAACTAAACCTTGATTTTTACTCTTTACAATCACAGACACTGAGCTTCAAATTCTCTATAAATTTAGTAGCATACACTTTTTTTCGTAGTTATTATTTTAGAATTTAGAGGATACACAGCCAAATATCTAAAAGTTAAAAATTCTAGTCCAAAAAATTTGCTACTGTTTTCAAAGCAGAATGCTTTTGTAGGATAAACTTCAGAGTACCGCCAAGTTGCAAAATTGGCGCAAAAAGTCATTTAATGACGCCAAATGTAACAATAATTTTATATTTTCCACCAGGACCATGTACTAATATGTACAAATATTATAATTGTGACGTAATGAGCTCCCTATTCTCTATTTTATTCAAAATGTTAAACATGTTTGATCAACATATTGATAATAAATGCAAAATCAGTGGCTTTAAAAATTGATATCGATTTTCATGGAAATATATTAATGTATAAAATTTAAAGCCATCTTTCAGGTATTACCATATTGATTGTAATTGGAGCAGCGGTGTAAATTTGTGGGTACAATGGGCAAAGAGAGAAAATAAAATTATCCGTATATCGAAAAATTTAGCACGGACAGACAGAAAAAATTTCATGGGTTTTTATATAATATAAGTAACAATAGGAAGCGAGTTATTTTAAATCACAAACAGAAACTTCAATTGTTAGAACATAGACATAAAGAAGTGCTGAAACGTACACACACTGTATGTGAGGTGCGTCGAGCCCCACCCCGCCTTTTATGAATTCGATTCGAAACCACATGAGAATTATGTGCTATTTATGTGCTAGCGATTGGGCAAAAGAAGGATTTTTGTGCTCCACTCAGACCCGATTTTGGGGCATTTTTAATATTTTTAGGGCGGGGTGTGACTCGAAAAAGCTTTTTTTATAAACAAATAATTATGTGCCCGGAATTAAAGAGCAGGGGAATTATGTGCTATTTATGTGCTAGCGATTGGGCAAAAGAAGGATTTTTGTGCTCCACTCAGACCCGATTTTGGAGCATTTTTAATATTTTTAGGGCGGGGTGTGACTCGAAATCGCTTTTTTTATAAACAAATAATTATGTGCCCGGAATTAAAGAGCAGGGGAATTATGTGCTATTTATGTGCTAGCGATTGGGCAAAAGAAGGATTTTTGTGCTCCACTCAGACCCGATTTTGGGGCATTTTTAGTGTTTTTAGGGCGGGGTGTGACTCGAAAAAGCTTTTTTTATAAAAAAATAATTATGTGCCCGAAAATAAAGAGCAGGGGAATTATGTGCTCGTTATGTGCTAACGATTGGGATAAAGAAAGATTTTCGTGCTCCAATCGATCCCTGGGCCGAGTGAAGCAATGTGCCTATACTAGCTTTTCATTAATTGTTATAGCTTCGTTAAAAATCAATTCCGAGAAATGTTTAACTGATATTTGTTAAGCACATAAAAAGCACATAAATCTGGACTATAAAAAAAAAATTTACTACAAACTCCAGGCCGGGCGGGGTGTAGCTCGGCGTCAAGCTACACCCCGCCTTTTGAATTTTTTAAAAAAGCACTTTAATTTGCAGCACAAAATTTTTTAATTCGGTACATAATTAGCACATAATTAGCACATAATTCTCATGTGGTTTCGAATCGAATTCATAAAAGGCGGGGTGGGGCTCGACGCACCTCTGTATGTGATCGTACCTTTTTTTGGGGGTGCTCTGAAGAGATAAAAATTTAGCAAGCGAAGCAGAATGAAAAAAAACTATATTATTAAATACTTTGATTAATTTCGAGGTGCTCTTGCTCATTGACAGCGTTAAATAACAACTTTAGTGGGGTACATGTACGAAACATTTTTAATGTTATTCAAATATTAAATAAATTACTATTGCAATCCCGAACGAATTACAAGAAGTCTGATAAGAATAGTGTAAGAATAACAATGTAATTTTGAAATACATACATATATGCACATTGCAGAGAAGCACTCTTAAAATTACCTTCTTTTTACGCCTGTACTGATGTTTCTAATACTAAAATGTGAAAACTCACACATAAGTGATTTGGGTACGCTTGATAACTCTTATCGCACTTCCTTACGTTCATGTTCTAAGCTTCAATTATATTAATATACATATATAGATTATTTTATTTGATAATACTTTTTTCCATACAAAGTTGGAGGGTTGGTTAGTGTCTAAATTTGAAACATAATATTTTGAATTTTTATAAAAATTCCCATTTTTCCATACTCTCTGTCTCGAAGCATCAAAATTCGAATGGTATCTTAGAAAATATAGAAAAATACTCACCAGGAAGTGCGAACCCAGTAGTTCTTATGGTGCCAACAACTAAAGCAATGATCACTGCAGTAAAAGTGCCCCATTGCTGGATATATTTAGTAACAAGCTAGAAATAAAAGCCTAATTTAAGATCGAATCAAAAAATACACTTTTTTTTCAAAACTTACCAAATACCTCTGCTGATTATAAATTGTAGGTGGTCTCTTAAGGAAATTCTCGAGGACAAATTTAAGGTTTTCTAAGTACGGTGTGTTCTCGAGGATGCAAATCAGGTCTGGGAGAGGTGACCTCGCAATTGGTTTCGAAGGGGGCTCGATGGGTTGGGCAATGCCGTAAGTTTCGTTCGCTTTAAATTTTCTTTTTCCGTTCACCTCGGAGCAGGGACCTGGGGCAATTTGTCCCGGTCTTACCACGATATGGTCCCCGCGTACGAGGAGAGCCCAAGGAAGGTTCACGATCATTCCGTCCCGATAGGTCCATTGCAAGGACACGCACGGCGACAGGGGGCAGCAGAGATGGGGATAATTTTTAAGCTCCCACTCCCCGCAGAGCTCCTCTTCGGCGAGCTTAATTTCATCCAACGCCTGGTGGGTCTTGCGGAAGATCTCCGTCCTGCGAAGGTTGTTTTCCCGCACCACGAAAAAAAGGTTTATAATTAAAGTTAGAAAGATTATGATCGCCGGGAAGAAATGGTCACCCACGACCAGGGCGATGATGACGAGGACCGTCATCAGGATGGAGAACCAGCCCAGGGGGCTGTCGTACCGCTTGACGAACGCCGAGCGGACGTTGATCAGGACACTGAAATGGAATCCCCGATTTAGCGAGGGCTGCATCAAGGGGTGGGACTCACTTTTCCGATCGGAATCGCGCCTCGTACGTTGTGAGGACGGTGCTAATCTCCTCATGCAGCCGGGCGAGCGCCACTCTGGTCGACAGCCCGTAACTTCTTCGCGAGCCTTCTGTGCGCATTATTTTCACTTAATTTCATCAATTCCATAGACGCGGCACCTTGGGCCAGGTCTCTACATCTTAAGGTCACCGATAAGTAGAAGTAAATCGAGCCCGGACCCCGGATTTAGAGGGAAACCCGACTGATTGTTCGATGTTTCATAACTTGTAGATGTTGTTTGGGTTTGCAGGTTATGACTTATGCTGCTTCCAGCTGTCAGACGAAGAGCTAAAGGCTGACAACTGGAAGGGCAGCTGGAGCACCAGCAAATGGATTGGAAGGGGCCGCGGTTTGGACCTGAGGTGGTCATGGAACCCGTACCAATTGGTCTAAAACAACAAACACGAAACCGAAAAAATAATTCGGTTACAATTTAAATTCAACTACCGATTGAAATATCTCTGGCTTTTGAATTATTTCTGATATTCTGTTCGAAGATTGCACCATTCCATGATTATCAGAAGCGATCTGAAAAATAATGACGAGTATTTTGTTTCTTGCATTTACCTGTTGATTTAATTCTTATTTATTCAAGAATGCAGATACTAATTACTATTTTTGTTTTAATAACTATTATTATTTAGTTATTAAATGATTTAAAGGTAATTTCTTTGTTTTTTAGGTCATAAAACTCTTCTTATTATATGTAGCTTTTTAAGTAATTAATGAACTACATACATGTTTTCAACTTTTGTTTTCTGGATTTAACATTAACTTCTAAGCGATTCATATAAAACTTCAATCACTAAATAATTAAACAAAATTCTTGTGGCTTTTGACTGAAAAGGATTCATTGAAAATTTCAATAGTCGTAATAAAGCCCGAGTAAAAATTAAATGGGACTAACTAAGAAGATGCAACTGGTGCACTTAACATTAATCCCTTAGTGGTTAACAAATTAAAGAATCTATAATATTTATTAATATGTATCTTATAGTAAAAGAGTCAAAGCACAAAATATAACTGAAGTTATATTAACATACATACATATATTCTTTCAAAATAAATAGGATATTTTATTTTATTTAAACATGGCGATTGAAATAAGTTTTATTTTCAAAAATTTTAAGCTTTGGTCGCGATTAAAAATAAACATACCAATAGTAGCCAGAAGAGATATTAAAGTTTTTTAAAACTTGATCAAAATATATTATGTATAGAAATTATTGTGCTCACAAAAACGGAACAAAAGAAAGTGCAACGCTTATTCCTTTGACGTCCTTCAACTTAGCACTACCACTTTATAAAATCACAATTCTAGTTGGTGGATTAATTGTCGTAAATTTGTCGTGCAAAAAAAAATTTTGTCGCGCTTCAATTTTTAAAAATAACCCCTGGTAGTGCTAACTTGACATTCAAGTTAGCACTACCACCAACTATTATTTATACAATCACAATTCTAGTTGGTGGATTAATTGTCGTAAATATGTCGTAAATTTGTCGTGCAAGAAAAAATTTTGTCGCTCTTCAATTTTTAAAAATAACCCCTGGTAGTGCTAACTTGATATTCAAGTTAGCACTACCACCAACTTTTATTTTACAAAATCACAATTCTAGTTGGTGGATTAATTGTCGTAAATATGTCGTAAATTTGTCGTGAAGGAAAAAATTTTGTCGCTCTTCATTTTTCAAAAATAACCCCTGGTATTGCTAACTTGATATTCAAGTTAGCGCTATCACCAACTATTCTTTATAAAATCACAATTCTAGTTGGTGGATTAATTGTCGTAAATATGTTGTTTTGTCGTGCAAAAAAAACTTTTGTCGCGCTTCATTTTTTAAAAATAACCCCTGGTAGTGCTAACTTGATATTCAAGTTATTCAACTATTATTTATAAAATCACAATTCTAGTTGGTGGATTAATTGTCGTAAATATGTTGTGAATTTGTCGTGCAAGAAAAAAATTTGTCGCGGTTCATTTTTTAAAAATAACCCCTGGTAGTGCTAACTTGATATTCAAGTTATTCAACTATTATTTACAAAATCACAATTCTAGTTGGTGGATTAATTGTCGTAAATATGTCGTAAATTTGTCGTGCAAGAAAAAAATTTGTCGCGGTTCATTTTGCACGAGCACGGAGCGTATAAAAAAACAAAGTAAATATAAAAAATCAAAAAACCCGACTGTGTAAAAAATGAACTTTAAATAAAAACTGAAAAGAAAAAAAACAAGTCCAGTAGCCTAGAATTCTGTTAATTGAATAACTACACCATTGAGTAGTTTCATGATCGATATACACATAAAACAAATAATAAATTCTAATGCGGAACATAGCGACTTTAACAGTCGGGACCCATTATTGGGAAATTTTGATCCGGTCTAGAATATTAAATGGGTCCCGACTGTTAAAGTCGCTATGTTCCGCATTAGAATTTATTATTTGTTTTATGTGTATATCGATCATGAAACTACTCAATGGTGTAGTTATTCAATTAACAGAATTCTAGGCTACTGGACTTGTTTTTTTTCTTTTCAGTTTTTATTTAAAGTTCATTTTTTACACAGTCGGGTTTTTTGATTTTTTATATTTACTTTGTTTTTTTATACGCTCCGTGCTCGTGCAAAATGAACCGCGACAAATTTTTTTCTTGCACGACAAATTTACGACATATTTACGACAATTAATCCACCAACTAGAATTGTGATTTTGTAAATAATAGTTGAATAACTTGAATATCAAGTTAGCACTACCAGGGGTTATTTTTAAAAAATGAACCGCGACAAATTTTTTTCTTGCACGACAAATTTACAACATATTTACGACAATTAATCCACCAACTAGAATTGTGATTTTATAAATAATAGTTGAATAACTTGAATATCAAGTTAGCACTACCAGGGGTTATTTTTAAAAAATGAACCGCGACAAATTTTTTTCTTGCACGACAAATTTACAACATATTTACGACAATTAATCCACCAACTAGAATTGTGATTTTATAAATAATAGTTGAATAACTTGAATATCAAGTTAGCACTACCAGGGGTTATTTTTAAAAAATGAAGCGCGACAAAATTTTTTTTTGCACGACAAATTTACAACATATTTACGACAATTAATCCACCAACTAGAATTGTGATTTTATAAAGAATAGTTGGTGATAGCGCTAACTTGAATATCAAGTTAGCAATACCAGGGGTTATTTTTGAAAAATGAACCGCGACAAAATTTTTTCTTTCACGACAAATTTACGACATATTTACGACAATTAATCCACCAACTAGAATTGTGATTTTATAAATAATAGTTGAGTAACTTGAATATCAAGTTAGCACTACCAGGGGTTATTTTTAAAAAATGAAGCGCGACAAAATTTTTTCTTGCACGACAAATTTACGACCTATTTACGACAATTAATCCACCAACTAGAATTGTGATTTTGTAAATAATAGTTGAATAACTTGAATATCAAGTTAGCACTACCAGGGGTTATTTTTAAAAAATGAACCGCGACAAATTTTTTTCTTGCACGACAAATTTACAACATATTTACGACAATTAATCCACCAACTAGAATTGTGATTTTATAAATAATAGTTGAGTAACTTGAATATCAAGTTAGCACTACCAGGGGTTATTTTTAAAAAATGAAGCGCGACAAAATTTTTTTTTGCACGACAAATTTACAACATATTTACGACAATTAATCCACCAACTAGAATTGTGATTTTATAAAGAATAGTTGGTGATAGCGCTAACTTGAATATCAAGTTAGCAATACCAGGGGTTATTTTTGAAAAATGAACCGCGACAAAATTTTTTCTTTCACGACAAATTTACGACATATTTACGACAATTAATCCACCAACTAGAATTGTGATTTTGTAAAATAAAAGTTGGTGGTAGTGCTAACTTGAATATCAAGTTAGCACTACCAGGGGTTATTTTTAAAAATTGAAGAGCGACAAAATTTTTTCTTGCACGACAAATTTACGACATATTTACGACAATTAATCCACCAACTAGAATTGTGATTGTATAAATAATAGTTGGTGGTAGTGCTAACTTGAATATCAAGTTAGCACTACCAGGGGTTATTTTTAAAAATTGAAGCGCGACAAAATTTTTTTTTGCACGACAAATTTACGACAAATTTACGACAATTAATCCACCAACTAGAATTGTGATTTTATAAAGTGGTAGTGCTAAGTTGAAGGACGTATTCCTTTGACCAATTGTATTTTCAAACTCGATCGAGGAATTGATTAATCTCATTAATGAACAAATAAAGGTTTGGCCAAATTCTCCTCGCCTTTCTGTGGGGATAATTCTATTTCATATTTTAGGGACTTTTATTTCAGGGATATTTTATTAAAATATGTATTTAATATTGATTAATTTTTCTCGTTTATATGGGTTCTCCTTTCAAATCTAGTCCTACATTAGGAAAATGCTTGGATGTGTGTTTTAGCCGTCTTATTGTCAGCAGTTTATATGTAAATATCTCGCGAACCCGTAGTGATACAAAAATTATTATAAGGGTCTTTCGTAACGTTTTATATCAGCGAATTTTTGTATTTCGTGGAAAGAAAATGCGACTGTGAAAGAAGTTGTACAAAATATTATTTAATTTTTGGATAAACATGCTCTTAGAAGTCAAAATAAAAAAAAAATACGGTTAGCCTAGCTAGGTGAAAATGTCAATAAGTGATTTGTGCGTATTTTATTAACGTAAACATCTCGATATTTTCTGATAAAATATGCCAAATCCCGGATAATTAGATCTCAGATTACTTCAGTTCAACTTAATCCCAGGCTAAAATACAACATACATATGTATGTGTCATCCTGAACGCAATTTCGGAAAAAACTGAACAAATTAAGAATATTAGCACATACATACATATAATGAAATTATTTTTAAAAGTATAACACGACAAGACTAACTTGAGTGAAATAGTTTACGAGATATAGCCGACCAAGTTATGCTTATTTGGCATCAAACAACTCTTCGGGAAAAATGCCCGGAGTTACATTATCTTGTCTCAACAAAATTACTGGCCAAAACAACTTGTCCTGTTGCTATGGACCAGATTAAACAATTAATAAATACAGGAGCTGTACGAACCTGATCCATCCAGAAGGTCCCACATTCTTAAGGTATCAAGTAGCATTCACTCACCTGAAAAAGAATCAAAATAATTGTTGTTAGCTGAGCAAATTCTTTGACAACAACAAATAAATTGTTTTAATTAAAATTAGAAGATAGGAAAATTAAATCATATAATTCGCGCAAATACATATGTATATGTGTATGCATGTATGTGAGAATGCATGTATATATGTATGTATGTATTATTATTATTTAATTTAGCATTTTATTATTCGGATGTTATCGTTTGTATACCTATAGTCGCTACGAAACCCTACACAAGCTCGTTTCTAGTTGATGAAGGGATGTGAGCAACCTCCACAGGTGTGATCGATTAGAAATTTGATATCCTGTTACTTCAATGATATTGCAAGAATATAGTAACCTTGACCTGATGCTGCAGCATCACCTGGAATCTGCAGGATACCCTACTCCTCACCAACTTACGGCAGAGGTATCATGTTTGGGTTCATTAAAATAGTCTCAATGCATAAATTATATGTACATATGTATATATGTGGGTGGTGATCAGGGTCTGGTGATGAAGCAGGAAAGAGAAATGAGGATAAATTGGTGAGGGACTCTAAATTCAAGGATAGTTTCACTTGTTCAATTAATATGAAATTATGGTATACGATGTAGTACCATTTAATTAGTGTATGAATGTGTAAATTGAATGAAAGAATGGGAATTAATTTACTTTTTAGAGGTTTTTAAATTTTTAATTTAAGATTTATAAGCTTGTTGACGAGTTGATATCATAAGAGCTACCGGTAAGTGAACTTGTGATTTTGAACCCGCTACTAAAGGGAAAATACAATGGTGACTATAATATGGTGAACATATTTTCCAAATTTTTTAATTACATACATACGTTGAGATTGTCAGATTCATTTTTTACAGTTTATGTTGAAATAATAATTCAATTATTTTATCAATAAATTTTTTCAATTCTGGTGGCGTTACACCTAGTTTTGAAGAAGAGAAACAAAAATATGTGTTAATTCCTATATGAGTAATTACAAACAAAAAAACATTAATAATATGTATACCTAATAGAAAATTTCAAAACGAAATTTTGGACGAACAATTTTCCGTACTCGAAGCTTTTATATGAAGCTTAATCGAGGGAAACGGTGCCTCCGTGGACATGAACCCCGTGAATCTCTCGATTCAAGTTGTTCCCTTGTCCAAATCAAAATCAATATCCTTTGACTAATCTGGCTGAGGGCAGCAGGACTCGCGAGAGAGGCCCGATGGGAGGGATTTCGAATCCTGGCGACTACAAACGCGTCCCGCGTACACGGGGACACGAATCGGGATAGTAACGTAACTTCCCCGCCTCATTACGAAGCCGAATTATTCGGGAAAAAAGGAAATTCCCCAGGAGCTTCCCTTTTATGCATTCGAATCCTGGAGGCAGCAGCGGCGACGTCTCGTTTGGTCGTGTGCCCGGCGCGCATACAAAAACCCAACAGAGCGAAGTAGGACCGATTCCCACGGGGACGAGGGCTGCTCCCTTCGTCGACGGCAGGACTCAGGAGCAAGGATAATTTCGAAAAAGGCACCGAACTTAAAGGGTGTGACCGAGTTAAAAAAAATTTTTCCTCGCTGCGAGTGCGATGAATGTCGGTTGCGGTCGTCGTCGGTCTGTGCATTTTCCGGGAGTGCAATCTTTTGGCTGCAGGCGGTGATTGCTCATTTAATCAGCGTTTTCCTCAAAGTAGCTTCAAACGAAAGGCGACATGTTGGCCCGGGCCGAATTGCAATTGTTTCGTGATAAAAGTGCAAATTCTGGACAGGAGTGGTGCTGTTGAGCCGCTCCAGGAGTGTTGCACCCGACAAAAGAAAGGTTTTTCTCCTCATTGAATCCAACCCTTTGAAAAAGTGTCGGCTCAGACCCGCCCCCGTTGTGAACAATTTCGGAAGGTGGCTTCCAAAGTGTTTTTTGTGTGGCGGATAATTAAAGAAACAACGAAGGACCTACGAGGGTACCTTTGAGGGTCCATTTTTATGAATAGTAAACCGTGAGACATATCCTGAGAGTAGTTTGTTTTTTTTTGCTTTCTTCCCCGTGTTATTTTTTTTTATTTTTTTGTGCACTAGTGTGTGCGTCTATCTTTTGCCGCACTCCACAACTCCCCCGCACTAGGGTTGTGTTGAACCCCTGTGCCTTTTTGCTCACATAGTGCGAGAATCGTGGCAGAGGGTGTGGGTGGGTTTTTGGTCACGCAAAACACAACGATCTGCGCCTTTCCCATTTAATTGAGTAAATGAAGTGGTAGTGGTGAGGTTGTTGTACTTTTGAATATTAAAGAAATAAAAATCCAGGCGGCTGCGACTGAATTTTTCTCAAGTATGACTTAAGTCCGGAGGATTTAATTAGAAAAAGGAGTTAAGGAAAGTAGGTAGTATACCGGCGCGGATTGTATGCAAATGAGAAGTGGCCACTTGCAGAGCGTTTGTCGTTAAGCCCTTTCCATGTGCCATTTCTCTTAATCATCCCCTCAAGGGTTATTAAGAGAGTCCCGGATATACACGAAAAATTCCCGGTATACTACAAATTAAACTATAGCCTCCTTCGGCTAATTTGCCGACTTGAGACGTCCGGGGGACGTCGAAAGGTGACATCGCTCCATCGAGGCATCTTGACATCTATTATCCTGGACCGGGACTCCTTTAGGAGGAAATTTAGCTGAAAAAAATGGGTGAACAGGAACAGGATGACCAATACAAAGTGCCTGTGATTGCGAAGCTCTTGCACGCCCTGCCCCACTACAACATCACCTTCCACAAGATAAATAGCACTTTTAGGCCAACCGACGAGGTCTACCGTGAGGTGAGACCGCCACTCCTGTCCTGGGCCCCACTCGAGCCTCTCTTACGTGCCAACATTTTTGCATTACAGAGCCTGGGAATATTGGGGTCAGTACCTGCGGCCCTCCTCATAGTGTCGCTCCTGGGACTCCTGCTCTACCTGATGACGAGGTGCTGCGATAGAAAGCCCCGGCCGGCTCATTCAATTACTAGCCTCAAAGTGGCTCTTTCCATTGTGACGGTGATGTGCTGTGCAGCCATTGGCTTGGGTAAGTGCCCTCTTTTCATTCTTTTTTGTCACACTTTCATGTCGTTAAAGCAGGTCTAGAAATCTTAAAGTTTACTTATAATCTCCGAATCTTCCACACATGTATCTACATTGTGAAGAAAACAATAGCAACAGCTTTAGTAAAATCGAAATACATATGGCTAAAGTTTGCTTACATATTAATTTAGTCAATAACACTACCCTGGCTTCACACAAAATAATTATTTAATTAAGTAGGTACTTCCTGATTTCTGATGTTCAAGTTTGATACTTCACCTAGTTTAGGAGTCTAACTAAAATCTAAGTACCTATGTATGTGATATAAAACAAATATTGTCCAAAAGTCATTTTACTATACCACGGTCCACATCGGAAGGACTTTTGCCTCTTCTTTACTTATATGTACGTTGTTATTATTCGATGTTAAATAAGCAGGTTTTTGTATTTTCTATTGTATCATTACATTATATGGGAGGACATTAAAGGCGAAAACTTTATATTAACAAGCTTTTCGTGATTATTATCATCGAGAATTATTGTCTACATAAAAATATCGTAAAATATTTAAGTACATAAGTGCTCAATTCATACATAGTTATTGGGTATTAAATCAACAAAACCCTATTCGCTATTCCATTTTTCATCTAAGCACATAATATCGGATTTGCCAAAAACAAATTAGGTTTGCACATTCATCAAAATTTCAAAAACATCCGTTGGATATTATAAAAGTGAAAGTACATTTCTGACGATATTTATTTGTTTTTGAATCAGTCATTTTGAATTTGCAAACTTTGGTAGTAGATTCAAACTTAATGGTCTCAAGTGATCGTTATTTATATTTAGAACTTATTTTTAGCACTATATTGAATCCCCAAATAGCAATTTTCAAGGCAATCCTTCGAAATGTACAATTGTTGGTCGCCATAAATTCAAAAATTCAGTAATAATCATTTATAATTATTCTATTTTAGTAATTCACTTCCATATTTTTCATTTAAAAAGTGGTTCTTCAAAGTTAAAGATTACTAAAAAGTATTTTATGTATATGAGGTAAGAAAGTTGCCCTATTTTATTAAAGTATGCCGAAAACAATGTAAGGTGGATTTTTTTCATTCTTTTTTCGTGTTTCTTTCCTAAAAAATCCTTTAGAAACTGAAAAGCCTCAAAAATGATAGACGTGCCAAAAGTGGGAAAGGTGAAGTGTTTTAGTCCCATTTACAAGATAGCCTAACAGACTTTCAATTGAACAATGTTATAAGCTTCTATGGTAAACCCTTATTTTATAATACATAGCTATTATCAAAATTCTTTAGAATATGGTCTTTTATGTTTTTAAATTTGTTGGCCTTATATTAATTAGAAATTTTTGATTTACATAATTGTACACAGCCGTCGTTTCCTTATATTTACATTAAAATCGAAAGTTTATTTGGTGCTCAACCATGGCTATGTAAACGCTTGGACGATAACTTTAATACTGAAAGATCTATATACGTATGTACATATTTCAACTTAAGATATAGCATATAGGCTTCTTTTTGTATTTGATATATACAAATTTGTAAAAGTTTGCAAATCCAATATGACAAACCAAATTTTCCACGATTTAAAGTAATTTATTGGGCCTTAGCTTTAATGCCCTTACATAATTCAACGATATTAAAGCAAAATAAACCCCTGAATTGAATACCATTATGCATATATTTACCATTTAACAATAAAAACGCCTAAGTAAAGAAGAGGTAAAAAAGCCTTCAGATGGGGACCGTGGTAACAAAATGAGTTTTTGATTATATGTTTCTGTATCCCATCTACAGATTTTACTAACACTCATAAATTTGGTGAAGTATCAATTTTAAATATTTGAGAAGTCTTTAACTAAATACTTTACTTAAGATGCAATGAGCGAAACCGGGTTACTTTGCTGGTATTGGATAACATAAATGCTTGTAGTTACAATTTATGTAATTACATATAAATGATTGTAAATTTGTCAATTTGCTCATATTTATGAACATATGAGTCACTGCGAATTAAACTACCCTCTCCGCCACACTTCGGCTAGAAATTTACGGATATGTATTTAAAGGTGTTTAAGGTATGATTGATTTGGGATTTTGAAAAAGATTTGATTTGATTAATATTTGTGAGTTACTGTAAGTTCTAGCACTAAATATGAAACTGGTAAAATAGACGTGTTTCGTAAAGCTAGTGTTAATATAAATTTTTAAATGCATTTTGTCGAATAGTTTAAGTTTATTTTTCGGATACCGCATGCTCATGTGACTCATTTCTAAACAAGAAAAATTCTATCGATTAGTTTGCGAAAAGCAAGAATTTTATTTACTATCACACTGTGTGATAACTTTTTGTATAGTCACGAAATGTTCGGTCGTTTTATTCTATTTTTAATTTTCAATAGATTGTTTATGATATGAATCTACCAAATTGTGAGTTTTTAAATAAAATGCAAAATATATTCGTAATCTCATTAAACATACATAAATTGAGATATGAAATATCCATAGTATTTTAATGGTTGCTATTGTTTTGAACAATACTGCGTACTAACACCCCTCCTTGGGGGCGACTCTTGTCGAAAGTTTTTCCGGGAAACTGTGCGCATTACTCATATCACACTCGAGTGGCGCCCTCTTCTGGTGCGGATGCAATCGGCCGCATGCATGCAAATTCTATGCGCACATGCACATTAAAACCGATTGATTTACTCGGGAATGGCAAATCGATTCTTTTATATTTTACCCGCAAACAAAGGCCGGTTTTACATTTGCGACCTGGGAGCTGCTCACGTTTTCTTCTGTGAGGAAAAAGATGGCATGCAGGTTCCTTTTGCTGGCTCTTCTGACTTTGTTGCCATCCAATTTTCTTCTTTGATAGAAAAGAACCTTGCCAATATTTTCTTCGAGAAGCAGTGCAATTGGAAAAGCACTTAGATTACACAACAGATATGAGTTGCATTGCAAAGATACAGTCGTAAAAATTGGTGGGTGCAGACTAAACGAAGTTATGGCTTTTGGTGTTCTCGATGCTTGGCACGATTTCGAAGGATAGACCAATTTCGAAATGAAGGTAATGAAATTAGGTACCTGGGAGCTTCTGTATTTCCACAATTTCTTATATTGACGGTATAGTATACATTACATAGAGCGGTGTGCCTTAAGCCTCGGAAATTGCCCATTTATTCTTAATGGGCTATAGTGATTCGATGCTCCGTCGGAATACCTTGATAAATTCGATATGGTTAATGAAGAGAATTGATTGATGTAAACCACTTAAATTGGGAATACCTACCGATTATTCTTTATTATAAACACTCTCACTAATTGTTGTCAAAAATATTCTCTAGAATTTATTGAAACGATAATTTTTATTGTTTATATTTAATAACATTATGTTTAGGCTGGGTGCTAAAATTTTTTTATTGTTTTAGTTTAGATTGTTTTTATAAAAGGTTTCTTCGTTGATTTTTGTCAACAATAAACAAATCATAAGGAAAAAGTGGTATAATAGTTATTTTAATTGTTAGGTGGGAAAACCTTTTTCACAGGAACGGCTATCCATCAAGTTGAAAGTAATGTAAAATATGTACATAGTTACATAAATATCATCCGTCTCAGAGTCAAATTTTTAACACAATTGATAAAAAGTACGACCTTTCAGCGTATTTTGATATCGACAGTCAAGCTGATCATCAAAACATATAGAATACTTCCCTTTGACTACGAGTCTTGAAATTCGGCACGAAGAATTAACTTATAGCACAAATAAAAGAAAACATTAGTTTATAATTGAAATTAATTTTGCCATTAATTTTCATAAACAAATTACTCCTGGACAAATTGACTAATTTTCAATTTTCGAACATCAAAAAAATGTTTCTGTTGTCTAATAGGAACATTAAAAAATTAATACGCTGGCGTTTACTGTCTCTTCTTAAACTTTTATAAGAAAAGATTGATTTTTGGCCCCTTTATTTTCCTCCGAGCAAAAATATTTAACTTTTAAAGTAAGGTTGTACAAACAAAGGTCATACAAGGGCTAAACTTTAAACGTTTTGCTGGGGCTGTACGTGATCGTCTTGCAAGACAGATGGGCCTTACAAAATTTTGCCACGTGCTGGATATGGGTGTACATGGGCTGTTTTACGATAAGAAAAGGGTCTTACAAGGATCGTACAGCGGCTGTTTTGAAATGAGAATGAGCGTGTAGAGACTCTTTCGAGGCTTCTAAATTAAATCTGTTCACTAAAATAAATGTAATTCGCAAAATATTTTATTTTAGGATATGAAATTCCCTACAGCCGTTGTTTGTACGCCCATGTGTATGGCCGTTTTATCTCCACTTTAATTTTGTCTTTCCACAGCCGAGTATGAGACCTAGCCTTCAACTCCTGTGAAACCGCTGATTATTTTTGGAGAAACTAATAAGTTTTTTAAAAAGAAACGGCTATGATAGACATTTTAGAGTTATCTCTTACTATGTAATTTTGGAAATAAGATGTGTTTGTTGTACAGGCTTAAGAATAATTTTTGAATGTACATATAGAAATTTATTTTTATTGATTTAAGGATTTTTCCGCAAGAGTTAATAAGTAGTCGTTTTAGTGATACTTTTGAAGAATAAAATATTAGTCGAAAACTAGGAGTTTAACGCGATACTTTTCGAGATGTCTTAACTAGATAATGGTTCCACGATAAATTGAGTTTACCAAATTATAAATCAAGGAAATTATTGTTACTTCATTTTTCTACAATTTATAAAAAAAATTAACAATTTTCTTTCATTGATCACTCAGTTTGAACAGTGATTTTGTTTAGTAAGTTTGAAAAAAGCAATCACAACAAATATTGAAATCGTCACCCCCCTGGCAAGAAGTTTCTTTCAAAAATTTATATCACATTATATTTATATTTGCTTTTATTC
Source organism: Machimus atricapillus (assembly GCA_933228815.1). Taxonomy (NCBI): domain Eukaryota; kingdom Metazoa; phylum Arthropoda; class Insecta; order Diptera; family Asilidae; genus Machimus; species Machimus atricapillus. The sequence continues at coordinate 26,387,833 of OW121787.1, read as the reverse complement.
CTTATTTCATAATTTTAGATAAAATAATATTCACTTCACTTTTCACTTCACAATTTTTTAAATTCGGTAAAATTCTTCTTTGAGAGTTTCATTAGGAGAAAACTTGAGTTCATTTAGCTCTTTAGTCATTTTGATTTTTGGGGACAACAGACGTTTTAATAAGAAATATAATAATAAATTTTTGAATAGCATACCAACGTATTTCGCAAAAATGTTGAAATATAAAATATTTAGTTTGGTGAATATTTTGATTTCACTTCTTTTATGGATTCAATTTCCATAGCTTTAAACAAGTTTCTGTAGTGCTTCATCAAAATGTTTATTTATTCCCTAATTAGTAAAGGAAAATGTAATAGTTACCTGTAAAAAAAAACGTCAGTATTTTTTCAAATTCAAATCGGGTGTACCTACAGCTGAAACTAAAACCGTGAATAGACTGCCAGAATCTTTAGTTCTGGCTAACTGAAATGAAAAGCATAGTTGAGATACTAGACACCACAGCAACTAAAATCCATAGAATTAACTTTCCTGGAAAATTGATGAAAAATCATTCAACTAAGAATATAAAACAGAAGCAACTAGAAGTCCGCCCATGCCCTACACCACTTTTCTATAAACACGGCCAGGCCAAGAGCACCTCATTACCATGCAGCAAAAAGTTCGCGTAGAAGTGGCACAACGCACAAACATTTTTGCTTTACCTTGTACCCTAAACTAATTAAGCCGGGAAAGTTTTTGACCCGAGCAAGTTACCCCGAATGGTATAAAATACAAAGAAGGAACTCATAATTTGCAAGATTTAATGATGAATAGCACCAATTAAAAGAAAATACTTGTTACAAGTTTATGCCATGTAAAAACAACAAAATTTCCATAGTACAAAAAAATCCTGGAAAACTGCAAGCTGAAATCGACCTCATTCCATTTTCTAGTAAAGAAAAGCCGACCAGCAGGTTGGAAAATATTCGACGATGAAAAAACAAAAAAATAGTTTTTCGAATTGCATAAATATCGTACGAGAAAACCGGAAAACTGAATCCAGTCTCCTCCATCCCAGACAGAGAGAGGCTTGTGGAAGGTATTTTGGTATAAATAAGGGTTTTCAAAATCGTTCTAGGGCTCGCTTTCATTTGCGACGGCAGCAGCCGTCTATAGATTGATTGGGATTCAAGAGAGCGACAAAATCGATCGCGTATATCAACCGCTAATGTAACTCGACCTCAATAAAATTTATTTGGCGGGGTGCTCCGCCACTAGTCCTTATAGGGCTCCGGGGGGGCAAAGAAAACTGCATACAATTTGTTTGGCAGGAATAATAAGGATCTCCTCGAAGGTACGAGAAGGGACGGGTAGGGCATGAATTATTCTGCAGATTTGGTTGCCCCATTCGTTGCGCTTATCCCACATTTTTCAGATGGAGTTATCCTGAGAAGGAGTTCAGTGTCAGGAAGGACTTGGGCACCGGCGTATTTGTGGAGTGATATGATGCATTTTTAACATAGGGCCTTTGTTCGCAACGAGAGATTTTTTTTTCTTTTCTCCAAGTAAATGAGGACATGCAGCTGAAAGCTTAGCAAATGGTTTTTTTTTTTTATTTTTGCTCCTTTTGCTGCCAAAGAAATTCTGTTGTATGTAAGTTCATTTTCATATGCTCTGCAGAAACTTAATTAAGAGCAACATAAATGCCCAGGCTTCAACATTCTATTTGTATGGTGGCGCAGAAGCTATTCGAAAATGTGGAATTGCATTGTTGCGGTATTCAAAAAAAATAATTTCAACTCGTGGCAACTCTTGGGCGGATGAATTTGTGCAGCCAGGATGTTTGCCTGTCTTCGTCTTAAATAAGAGCTCTAGAATCTCTCAATTGACACTAATTACTCAGAACTAATTAACTCTGGAAATTTATTACACTCGCTATGTGGTGTTGCGAAACAGTCTTCACATCGCACTATCCCGCCCAGTTGAGGTTTTCATTATATAAGTCGGAGTGGCATGCATACGTTATGATGAGCGCTAGCCAAGACCATCCCATTTGTATACCTGAGAATTTCCTCAGGGAAATTTCTATTGCTCACGACAATCAACGTAAGTAATGAAGGAAACATCTGCATTTATATTCTTGTGCAACAAAAATCAATAAGGAAATACCCTCCCGGGCGAAGCTTGAACTCTTTTAGCAGTTTGTCCCTTTGTATTCCATATAAAGGGGTGAAATCAATTACGGATATTGCAGTGAGCATTTATTTTTAAAGTGCAAAACCAAAGCGCTGCTGAGTATCATACTAGGGGAAGTGTCATTTCTTCAAATATACCTTAGGCAAAAATTTTAGGCCATTTCTTATATTCCCTTTCACAATGGGGTAGCATTATACAATTGCGCTGTGCATTTGTTTGCTTCAATATAACATAAGTGGTATATACTCTTACTAGTTTAGGTGAATACAATTTTGTATTTTCAAGAAGATTAGGTACATGTTTTTCTTAAACTTCTATCTAACCTTTAGATATAATCGACACTCAAATAGAATCCTAACTTCTTTTGATTTAAGGTACAAACTATTGCACACACTATTGCTTGCTAAAATACGAATACGAAATTTGAAATGTTCTATCACACCATAAATGACCTAACACATAACACAATACGTTATTACGAAACCTTAATAGACATCATTTGTCCAGAGAAAGCATTACCTGGGGACCTGTTACATTTATTATGGAGACCCAATATAAAGTTAACAAAAATGTAAGAATGATTTAATTTTAAAAGACTGATTGTCTTGCAATGTCAGTCAAATTTTTATCTCGTTATAAAAACAAGTAATATACTAAAATCTTAGAATGTTTAGTGGCAACGAAAATTTCCAAAGTAAAAATTGTTTTAAGTTTTATAAGGCTTGGATTTTTTACAATAGGTTATAGTGTTTCGATACCTAAACTTGAAATGAAGATTAGTAAACATTAAGTATGTATTTTGAGGACACTACATAATTGGGAATTATAAGCCGAGCTAATGTTACCGAGGTCGTGCGTTCTACTCCCAACTGACCCTTTATTACTTTAGAGATTCCTAGGTCAGTAGCTCGGTGAACCTTTCAGATCAAAGTGCACATCCTGCAGACAAGCATAACAATTTTTCCCCGGCAACAGCAAAACCAAAGAAGGATTACGATTTTAGCAGTCTATTGCATTAGCATAAGGTGTTATTTACTAATGCGTTTGGATAGACTATAACAATGTAATGCTTGTTTTAAGTTCTTTTGGGGTTTTAGTTTTTAATCATTTATCAGCTTTAATTTTCTCTCATAATGGACGATAAACATTATAGCAAATTCGAAAACATAACATAACATAAATATCCCTAAATTTAATTAACACATTGTTCAAGATTCTACATCACATTTGAGAAGTCTTTAACCGAGGCCGTTTTTGAATTCGCATGCACTTGCACTTTTCACTAACCCTTTGAACTGCACTTGCTTTTGGCGCTTTTTTCGGCCCGTTTAGGGTTCGAATTGAACCCCTCTACATTTTTTCGATCAGAATATACTTGAGGTAAGCGTATACCAACTCGATATGTACGAAATTTTTAGTGTACTTTTAAAGAACACTTCAAGTTTGAAAGATGAAAAACTGCTTGTGCAAAGCACTGCGTATATAGGTATCTACATTATATGTATGTATTTTCAAACGCCCTACGAACTATTCGGAGCTTTTCGAAGGACATTTAGTGGGAAAAGGAGAGATCACGCTAGATTTTTGGAACTCGTCAATTTTTCGATTTCATGCTTAAAAATTCTGAACATGGCATTTACATTTTGATGTTTAATATTATAATGCAACAAATTTCAGCTCGTTTTTTTCAAGAACACCTTATTTTAATAAAATATTTCTAGATGTTGTATGTATACCTACCTAGTCTTACGAAAATCCGTCAATTTCACGGGTTAATTTATACATACATACATAGATCAATTATTGTGAAATAACGACGAATCAGAAAAACCATTATACCCGTCAAAAAGACGGATTTCAGTAGAAAAGGGTGTATAGTCAATAACCGTAAATCTAGTGTTAAGTGCAACACTACGTGAATTTGAAAACGATCTAAGCGTTACCCTCCGGGTGAAACCGCGAGTTACTTAACTATGTATATTAACTCAATAAAAGTGTATGGGTATGCGAATATTTAGCTACATTAGAATTTCGCGGATGATTAATTATTAATTGATTATAAAGCTATAAATGCTTTTTGTATTGTCTGAAGAATATCCTCCGATAAAAAAGACGTGTTTTGTTTTCTTGTGCATAAAGTTTCCTTGCTGGTTTCTGTCTTTTCAAAAAATTGACTCTGCTTAATTTTTCAAAATCGACCCAAATGATGTAAATCATCTATACATTCTCTGCCCCATTCTGTTAAAAAAAACAAAAAGGCAAGGAAAAAAAAACATTTATATTAAACTGTTGAACAATTTCAGGACTATACGGAAATGATGACCTTCATAATGGACTGCTAGAAGTTCTGACTGCCGGGCGAAAAGTTGATAATCTTGTGACCACAGTTCGGAATCAGACGAACATCCTGGAAAACACCCTAACGAACAGGATACGTCCCCAACTAGTTGAACTCGCTGACATTTTTGACCAGCCCGTGACTAACCAGACCGCACTCTCCATTTTGATAGTATCCCTGAATATTGTCCAGGGCAACGTGACCCTTGCGACGAATGCAGCCGGGGACATAAGGCGCCCGCTGATGGGAATATCTATGTCAGCTTTTTTATCGGTGGGATTGGCATAGACTATCACGTGGCGGATGCATTTTTAATGAGCTAAATTTTGCAGAAAGGTGACCAGTGGGAATTGATTCGATGGCCTGGAACAGTTGCCGTTTTAGCACTTCTCCTGGTTTTATGTGCTGTCCTTTTGGTAGGTGTGGCACGTCATTCACGTTGCGCTCTGATTTTATTCAGTGTCTGTGGTCTTCTGGCTGTAACTGGCTCCTGGCTTATGTCTGGACTTTATCTTTCAACTTCAGTAGCTGTCGGGGATTTGTGCATTAATCCGGCAGATTTTCTTGTATCTGTAGCCCCCAATGAGCTTCCGACAAATGTTCTTCTGCATTATACGCAGTGTGAACCGGGTCACACCAATCCTTTTACCCAGCGCCTCCGAGAGTCTCAGAATGCTATCAATAATGCAAGAAGTGCAATGGCAACGGTTACAAAGATTTCGCTGGTTTTATTTAAATCATCTGGACTCCAGCCAAAGCTGGGAGCGGTCTCGGCTGATTTGAATAGTAGCGAACGTTTATTGACTCAACTTACTGCTCTTGTGGATTGTAAGGCGGTCCACAACAGTTACCGAAATGCTGCTCGAGGACTTTGCGAAGGAGGTTTACTGGGATTAGTTTTGATGCTCATTGCTAGTTTTATAGCAGCTATTTTGCTCACGATTATGGTTTGGGTTGATTCGCACACTTGGATTTATATAAGAAAACGTAACGATTACGCACAAGTTGAAGAACCGTCTTACATTTCGCACCAAGCCCCTCAGAATCACCAACAGATGAATGCCCGAACCTTGCCACGAAATCATAATGGGTATGGTAGTTGATTGTGGGTTACTAAACCAAGTTTTAATGAGATTCTTATCTAGTCACTTTAGCCCACCTGCTATCAGTGGGTCACACACTCTGCAGCATCCCCCAAGAAAACACGAAATGATGGCTCACCAGCACCAGCAGCAGAATATGCGAGCGATGGGAACCCATACCCTAGGAAGACTACCATCGCACAATCATAGCCCCACTCATCTTTCAGGTATGTAATTGGATCAGATTATAAAAATTGGCATAAATTGAGTTGGATGAAACCTTTTGGAATTGTTCATTTAAGCTCAAAAGTGACGGATATGCAAACACATTTTCCGGTCTCTTATATTTCCTGAGATATTTAACTTTAAAATATCCCTTCGCAATTTCTCTATGCTCCTACAATTTTTTGTTGAAAAACTTTAAATTAAAAATGCTTTCACCGGACTTCTGTACAAAATTATACACGTGTGATAAAAATAAGTAAAATTTTACTCCATTTCAATTTGTTTTGTTAAATAAGATAAATGCGTGCTTGCCACTGTCGATAAGTCCAAAAGATATTTAACTTTAATTCGTTAATTTTAAAAATTCTTCAATAAATTTGTAGAATGACAAGGTGGAAATGTCTTTTTAGTTTATTTTAAAGTATTTGTATAAATCGTGGCAGTGAATTTCAATTAGCGAGATTTCAATTTGTTTTTCTTTTTTGCATATTTGCCACTTTTGACTCGAAATGAATATTCGCACAAAGTGTTATCAAAATCCGTGAGAAAACCTCATCCAGAGCTGTGAAGTACTTAAGTATATTAGGATTACTAGTACAAGTATCAGTACGTGGAAATACCAATTACAAATTTTAGGTACTAGTATAGGTACCCTGAACTTAAGGTACTTGAGGTGTAGGTACCTGAAGTAGTTGAGCTGGACTTAAAATTGTCATATGGGACTTTTACTTTAATTACAAGTACAATTACTTGGTACTTGTGCACTGGTATTTGAAATTTTCCTAGTCCACGTACTGATACTTTATACTGGTACTGATACTTGAAATTTGACAGGTCTCTGCCTCAAACTCAATTTAAAAGATTATATAAAATATTACTTACTAAATAAAAATTATAATACTTTATAGGACCAAATAACGGTAAATACGCAACCTTAAGCAAACAATGTAAGACTTTGGAAGCGAATGATTTTTACTGAAAATCACCAGCCTGTAGCGAAGCTAGTCGCCCGCATCAGATTTATTGTCATCATCCGCACTCTCATACTCATCATGCGCATGCCTATCATCATCACCAGCATCAGTATCAGCAAGGACAACAAATATACCAGCAGATACCGGCGGGAACGCCGGTACCAATGACGACATCAGGGAACTCCCACATTTATCAGGCAGCACCGATGATGTCGTCATCGAACATCTCAAGCACTGCCACAATGCGAAGACAAAATCCTCCGAGCGTTCAACAAAAGCATCAAGATTCCGTCGAGGCAATTCCTAGCTCGAATAGCATCGATAGTGCAATGTACGAGCGAGATAAGCAAATTTACAAGTGCTCCACCATGAGACAGGGGGGAAAGTTCGATCCAAAGTATAAACCGTCAATTCTGAACTGTCCACTGCCAGAGATACCGAAGGACGCCGAATCACCGAAGAAGGAGCCGCCGAAGGACCAGAGTTATTCTAAGTATTATAATTCCTTAAGGGGATATACCGAGTCATGGAATTTTTTTAAATAGTTCGCCCAGCCGCTTCTCGAATGACTACCTACTCGTAAAAAAACAAAACCAGATTGTCTTTTTGGAGATAATGAATAACAAAACTTTAGGTAGATAGTTTTAAGCTTATTATACAGGGTGGCCCAAAAGTTTCTCCCCCCAAACTTTTCATCATAAAAACTAAACCAAGAAGAATTTTTGAAGTATTTAAATTTATTTACTACGCCAACAGGATAAACATTATGATTCTAAGAGCTAATAGTGCGTATGTCTACCATTGTTTTCTAAACACTCCAAAACGCGGCGACAAAAACTATCACACAATCCCTTGGTCAAAAATTGCCGTAAAAATTGGGGTGGCCCAAAAGTTTCTCCCCATGTACTGGAGACAATGCCTCATCCTTTTCTCATATACACGCCCATCCCTACTTCTTCAGAAAAAATTCCCAAGCTGAGGTGAAGTATCAAACCTACTGATATCATACAAATCATTTTGTGTTCAACCGCAGAAGAAACTAGAAAGTTGTAACCAAGGGGTTGTGTGATAGTTTTGGTCGCCGCGTTTTGGAGTGTTTAGAAAACAATGGTAGACATACGCACTATTAGCTCTTAGAATCATAATGTTTATCCTGTTGGCGTAGTAAATAAATTTAAATACTTCAAAAATTCTTCTTGGTTTAGTGTTTATAATGAAAAGTTTGGGGGGAGAAACTTTTGGGCCACCCTGTATTTACTTTTTAATAGTTAAGAAAATATCACAATAACTCATACCAAAGGAACAAACAAATTTAAATAGTTTGCCCATCTCAAAACAATGCAAAACAGTTCGTTTATGTTGGAAATTGACTTTGTAGAGTCACATTTATTTTTCCTTATTACCTTAATTTGATCTGGAACAGTGCTTGCTATCGGCTAAAAATTACCCGGTTAAGAAAATCCAAAGAATTTTGTTTTTGAGTGCGAAATTTTTGCCTATTCCTGGCAGGTTATATATGTATGTAGGTACGCATCTTCTTGTCATTTTATCTCCATAAGGATTTAATGGATGGTAGGTCTGGCCCAGCTATTTGAAAACCATTCCATAAGAGCAATATTTTTTGCACTAATCATGCATTGTTGTTTTAGCAGAACGGCAAGATGGGAAAATATATTCACTTTCAAGATTATAATGAAGAAAACGAAAAAGTTCTTTCTGCAGGATATTTTGATACTTTACAGAGTGAAGACGTTCAACTTTCTGAGACGTCACACATTCTCAAACCATAAGTGCACCTAGGGACTTGATAGTTGTTAACACTATGTGGTAGTTCTTCTCAAACAAAGTTTTGTTCTTCATTATCTCGAAAAAGATTTTGTTTTTTTACAAGTAATCATTAAAGAAGCTGGTAGAGGTAGGCAAACTAATGGCGTCGATTTAACCAAGAAAGTGGATAAATGACATCAACGTTTTTTAGGGTTTTGCTTATTAAAAAAAAATTACTGAAAAATCAAGATCCGGCCCGTTTATAGACAAGATACATATATGTACCAAATGTCTTCAAAATCGCTTCAGTCGTTCTTGAGATATTAGAAACACCACAAAAAGGTTTTAAGGAAAATTAATTTTAAAAAAAACGGACTTTAAGTTTTAGTTCTTATATGATAGATGTAACACTATTTACTTAAATCGACACAACTCCGTCAATTTTGGTCCGATTGTTATTTTACTAAAAGAAAATGAAAAAAGCTAAAAGTCGACTTTTTATATTTTCATGATTAGGTATATCTCCTTAAATATCCTCGCATTATGACATGAAAAAATTGCTGATTCTTTTTCAGAACTCTTACGAGGCCACCAATGAAATTGCCTCCTACGGGCAAAGCAATTCCACCACCGAAAATAGAAACGCCCACTTCACCTCCTCAGCCGAGTGGTGAACAAATTCAAACATCAAATCAAGGAGGGACCAATTCGATGCAAACAAAATCTCCTTCCCCACCGGTGCAGTCCCCGAAGACTTCTGATAGCAACAAAAGTGTGGATGGCCACGAGCAGTCCACAATTAATCCTAATGATGAGTCTAATTACGCTGTAACCGAGCTGTAAGTAAGTCAGCAATGGTTACTGCGCAGTTAGTTGCGGATAAGTAAATTTGGTCTTTCTTACAAGACTACTGCGTGTGAAAATAAAAAAGAAAACTAGTAAGGACTTTGTGACAATTTTCGCTACAGGCTGCGAAACCTTTTTATCTTTGTAGTCGAATAGACGAAAGGCTGTTGATATTTTCTTTTAAATAGGTTAGAAGCTACGATTCGCGTTGTAAATTTTTCTCGGAATTTATTATTAAGTTAGTCTACTGCTGAAGGTTTTGGGTGATTTTTTAAGCGCCGGCCGATTAGTTTTAATTTTTTATTTTATTTTTTTGATATTGTGGAAATATAATGCGGCAATTTATTAATTTATTTTAATTTTTTTAAGAAACACAAATCATAATTTGGCTGATACTCTATCATTAGAGAGTGAAAAACACATCGAACAATTCGTTAGATGGATTAAAGACGGTGATATTCTTCCGGTTTAAAAAGGTGCTCGCTAATTTACATATTGTCAAGTGTTTGTAACGAGTTTCCATCAATAGGGTAATCAAACGAAATAATGCGATTTGTCAACATTTAAGGGAAGTTGATTAGACAAATACTATTTGTGAAGAGCATCAAATTCAAAATTTAATAAATTACAGTCATGCTCAGTATTTGTAGCGCCAAAGATTTTAGTGTCATCTGCATAACAAAGAATTCTTGAGTTAAGCAGGAATATAAATAGAGTATTTAAATAAATTATGAACAGAAGAGGACCCAAATGATTACCCTGCGATACACCAGAAGAATTAAAGATTTCCTTCGATAAAAAGTTGCGAAATGGGACCCGCTGAGAACGGTTTAACAAATAATAGTTCGACAATCAAAGATGTCTATTCTAATGTTTGATATAGTTTTTTTTACCAACAAGAGAATGAGGATTGAGGACAAAGGACAAAGAGCCTGGGATAAGCAGCACAAAAACTGCTACACACATTCAATTTTGTCGATTTTACATCGACAGTAAGTGGACAATATCAGCGATCACTGTTCCAGAAGAATTCGTGCAATACTTTGTAATAAAAATAAAAAGTAGTAAGCAAGATAGATCCTCCTAGTTTCAAGGTCTTTTATACAAATTTCATTAACTATCGCATTAAAAAGCAATTTGTAATAAAAAGTTATTCCGCTAATTTGAAAAATTTTACGAAATTAAGATGATATCACCACAACTGGACCAATTCTTTAGAATCTAAAGAGACTTATTCATTTTTTAGAATATCAGTCATTATAGATTGTTACAGCTTGGAATATTTTGAGATCATCAGCATAAAAAAAGGCAATTACCTAGAAGCAATATTTGCAGTCGAATCGTTAATAAATAACAAAACTAATAGCGAATCAAGAATAGATTCTTGTGGGACATCAGACACGGCCATAAATTGGAAGGACGCACAATCGGGAAAAAAACGACGTGATTAGATCAATAAGACAAGAGTTATTACAAAAAATGCTCCAGTTAACTATACACTTCCAGTTTGCTTAGAAAAACAGCATGGCTTACATTATCAAAAGCCTTCGAAAAGTCTGTATAAATTGTGTCCACTTCACGACGCTGTTTAAGAGCAAGGAAATGATGGAATTTAAGATATTGAGTGAAAAATTTGCTGCGCACCTTTTATCATACATTTTAAATATTAGCTGCGTTTTTTTTACATCCGGTTCAGGGTCTAGTTCATTGCATTGCCAGCAAATAGACCAACAACATGAAACCCAAATATTTATCGGGATCCGGGTTATAGAGCCGGATAATTATTTTGAAAATATTCCAACAGAGGTGCTATGGGACTACTTTGAATTTTCAATTGGTAAGATTGACTTTTGAAGAACCTTTCGTTTGCTGTTCAAGGGAGGAAAATGGAGAAGAATAAATAAATGAGAAACTAAAATCATAATCACCTGGATCGTCTTTTTCATTCCGCACTGAACCAGACCCAGACATGTACGAAAACTTCGCAGCGGGCAAGCCCCTTCATCATTTAGTGAAGAATTAAAAGATAATATGTAAACACAACGAGCGATCTTGGTAAAAGAAAGAGACCATTGCGATTTTAAAGTAATCGACCAAACTTTGTTGCTCAAAATTATCGAATGAAAACCGACAATCTCCTAAGAGAAAGTTTCATTGAAATCTCACAATAATAAGCACATGGAAATGTGTAAAGTGCTACTAAATTTTAAAAATTCCAAATGGTAGTATTTTTATTAAAAAAATAGAACCGATTTCAGAAGAGTTCAAAAGCCACAAAAGTTTTCGATGATAATTTTAAAATTATATAAATACTATAATATAGTACTATTAAAAAATGTATGTCTGATATTAAAATGTCTTTAATGACCTTACCCAAAGAATTAGTATATAGTCATTATTAAGCTTCAACTTTACAAACCAAAAACGCAGCTTTAATAGTTTTCAGTTGAATTTGTGCATAAATTAAATTAATATTATTTATTATCATCAGCGCTTGAGAAACTACCTATAACCTTTACCACTAAGTAAGTTCAAATTGACTTAAGTTTATTCGGAATGTGTTAAAAGGCTCAAAAAACTATGAAAAGAAGAAGAAACTTTTTTGGAAAATTTTAAAAAAGAATTCTGTAAATGTAATTTTGTAAAATACCACAATTATAGTAATAAAAAGTGTAAAATTATAATAAATTTTTAACTAATACAGAGGCGAAAGCAAAATACTTTACTTAGTAACCGCAATGTGATTGACAAAGTTTTAGTTACAAAAACAAAATTAAATAAATGATCAAATTAAATATTTAAATAAAGCCTCTTATAGAAATTATTCTTAAATTGAGTGAAACTGAAAGAATGAATGATGAAAATAAGAAAATGAAAATTTTTTGGAATACATTTACTGAGTGCAGCTAGTGAGTTTGTAATAAAATGCAACAATTTAATATAGAATTTAATTTAGGATGTGGCAATATATTTCAAAGAACCGATTTTGTCTCTTCCGTTGTAAATTAAAAAGTTTTGATATAAAATAATTAAAGCATTGCAATCAAAATCGAAACGAAAGTCAAAAAATTTGTATGAAAATCAAAATTATAACCTTACAGAAGAACCAGTTTCAAAATAATTAATAGGAAAATATTAAAGAATGCACTACTGGCACAAAATGATAACTTTGATAGCTATTATTGCATTTAGGAAGGCTGTAAGATCTCTTTTTACAAAACTTGAAAGATCTTTCAGAAATTTGATATTTTTCTTAAAAATCCTTGCTATTAGAAAGTGAGCCTCAGAGAACAGATGGAAATTAATTTAGAACTCTGACAACAATCTCTAGACTAAATTTTATTTTGCCGTCGATTTGAATTTAGCTACTCATGATGCAGTTACAGTGATGTAAAATTCGCTTTATAATTAATAAGCTCAATTATTCTAACAGGTTTCTTTTATCAATTTGCCTTTTTTGTATTGGTTTTAATAACAACACATTTTCTTAACCTTTTTGTTTAATGTTAAACTACAGTTTTTTTAAAATTTGACTAAATTAATGTGTCGTGCGGATGTATTAAATATAAACTTGTTTATCAATGGGAGTAAATCAAGGCTTATGAAAGTAGAAAATTGTTTTTGTTTCATTGCAAAAATCGCCTAACAGGAGTCTATAACCCAATTAAAGCTGATTTACGGAGTTTATTTGTATGTGTATTTTAATTTTGGGTCCCTAAAAATGGAATGGGAAGTTTATTTTATATATGTATGTATGTATATTATATGTATGTATATATTACTGGTAGGATGGTCGGTCCTTCCATACAAGCTTTGCAAAAGCATATGGGACATATTTAACTCAAAATGCTACTATATTACTATAAAAAAGTCATCCAATTTTCTTTTTATTCGCGAAAACTAAAATTATCATCTGAATTAATTTTTATTTTAACAAACATGCTAAAAATGTTAAAGATTGACGAAAAAAGTCAAAAAAGCAGAAATTCGTTTGATAATATGTTTTCGTAATGTTTTTTAGTAGAAGCCCATAAAAATGTTGAAAAGTATTTAAACTATTGTCTATTGATTGAAGTCAAATTTACATTATTTTTGCTGGTGAATAAAATAAATTAAGTTACTAATAATAGCAAAATTTACTCTTTGATGGCTTTTGAGGATATGTACATAAGTGACACAATATAAAATTAAAATTATACATTTTCTTTAAATCTTGGAGATTTTAGTATCTTGGCTTCCAAGTCGACTGAAAAGTGACACTACTCATTGGTGAATACTGCAAATAATACATTTTGGTAGTGGCTCATATGCTAAAGAAGTGGGCCAAAACTTTGTCACATAAAAATGGAGCTTGATCTCGATTTGAAACTTGGTGTTTCTATACAAAAACAAGTCTAATCTTTTGCTCGGTTTTTTCGAATATGTATGAGCCCATATCACTGTTACTAGAAATCAATTATATTAAGTGAGCCCTCAAAAAGGCGGCAACTTTTTAACATCAAACCGTGAAAGAATAATGAAAATTACTATCCTGAGGTCCACATCTAAAAATTTCTATTGACTTTTAGAAAAAGAACCAAAGCAACAAAAAACCCCATGAAACGAAAGCACAAAGCAATCACTTCCATCTTCTCATCAGTGTCACAGCTCTATCATCATCACCCTTTATGAATAATAAACAACAAACATCACTTTGCTCTAACAAACAAGCCAACGACTCAAATAAGTAGTAAATTAGTTTTTACCGAAACTTATCGACTGTTTAATACTAAGGTGATTCCCTTACGGCTATTATTTAAATTTGTATACCCTAAGGCGATGAATGTTTATAAATGTTGTACGTAGATTAATAACATTTTGTAAAATGTTGCAAATTTTAGAATTATTCTTGTAATGTTTCCAACGTCCTCTGTTCACATGTATTTTGATTTACTGTATTTCATCCTTTGTTAAATTTTCTACTAGGAACAAAATTCTGTTCATGTTCCTTAATTCTGTTTTAAGGTCATATCTTTAAGACACGAATATTAAGAGAAAAGGAAAGTAATTCATACTTTTAGAGGCGAATACGAAACGTATTGTATATGTATTCAAGAAAATTATAGCTATTCAAATTAAAAGGTATTGTATAATGTTCTTTTATAAAAGCAAAATTATTTTACTCTACGAGTATTGGACCTACAGTGACTATATTTTATTGAAAAATAGCGTACTTCCTAAGCAAGGCGTTTACTATAAAACAAAAGCAGACAAAAAAAACAAGACAAAAACATTTCAGTAAAGTGTTTATTAATAAAATATATTAATATGTTATATAATAGATGAAGGTGAACTTTTATTTCCATCCAATTCTTTAACTTTGCTTTAAACTGATCTTATATTTTAATCCTTTTTGAATTTTTTTACCTAGCGCAAAGGAGTATAATTGAATTGAATTGTGACCTGAGTTAATCGGACAAATAGAATAAACAGGACGTCTACACCAACTTCAAAAAAAAAAACGCGTTTAATATTTGTTAAAAAGTATGAGAATTAAATTTCTAGCCTCATAACCCCTACATTTGGAAAAGGATCCTAAAAAGTGAAGTATCGTGGGAAAGGTACTTTTATTCCCTTTTGAATCAGCTGTGTGTGTCCTGCGATGTATTACCGAGGATCTCTAAGGACTTAGGTGAGCGGACTTCCTACAAAATTTTGATGTCAATTTTGAGGCGAAGTGAAGGAGTGATTCTAAGTGTGGGGTCAAAAACAAAAGATTGCTTACGACACCATAAACAATCGATTGGCATAGCGTTTCTTAAGTATAATCTGAACACCCTGCATATGTCCACTTTTGCAAATAATTACTTGCTAAGATTTTGGAAATAAATTTTTAAAGGATTAGAACCGATTGAGCGAAAAAAAAAATTGAAGTTTTTGATAGTCTAATCGATGAACTGCTTAATGTAACCAATTTCAAAGGTTTAAATAAAAATAATAAAAATCGTTTTTCAATTTGTGAAAGTAATTCCCTAGTAAAGGGAAAATATATAAAATGAATTAAATAAACATTTTGGGTTCTGTATTTTAGATAAGTAAGTATTCCAATGTTAGGCTTTTAAATAAATCATTTTCTGGCTGGTTTTCAAGCGCTTGTTTTTGGTTGCTTGTAAGGATTACATGAAAATGATTAATTTCATGAAATTAGGTTGCCGCATAAAATTATCTTAAAATATACTTCGAACATTTGGACTTGATAAGAAATTAACACAGAAAATTCATATTGAAAAAAAGAAAGTACTAAAGCTAGGTTTCCTATATGACATACGGCCTAAAGATCTGGGGCGCAACTAAAGCATCAAATATCGCATTAATACAAAGAATGGAAATAAAAATAATTAGGTCAATTTTAGGGGCCCGCGCTACATCAACAATAATATCAAGTTTAACTGCAGTGCAAGACGTAAGTGCAAATCTCTACAAATACTACTAAGGACGATTGCAAAAACACGAAGAGACCTGCTGCTTCAAGGCCTGTAAACGATCTAATCCCTTTGTAATTTTGTAAAACAAAAAAAAGCTGTAATAGAAAAAAAAATACTTGCAATATTCAACAAGGATTTCAACTGCAAATTAAATCAATGAAATCAATATACATATGACCTAAATTTAAAGCAAAGGAGACTGGAGAAGGGTTTCAACTTGGAACAGATTAAAAGTAACAATTTTAAAAATTCAATAAAAGTATATTCAATAAATATCGATTAGCTATAAAGTCTTTCGAAAAATACTGTGTGAATGTAAAGTAAGGAAGAATCTCAACTTTAGTCTTCTGCATTCATCACATACGTCTGCAACGCAAAGTTTCATCTTGAGCATTTCCACTGTGATATTTCCAAGTCGAACTTGGTTCAGCGAAGTTATCTCTGCCAAAATTTCCTTCCCTCAGTTCAACATCATCGAATAGCCATTCGCGATTTTGAGTTATTCGCGTGATAGTTGAAAGAAGGAATTCCTTGTCTTTTGCTTCCAGGTGAAGCATCTCTTTGAGTAGTTTGACCATTGCCTGCCTGGCCCGAGACTTGGAGCGCAGATAGTAAACCATGACAGCCATGGTCAAAAGTACTCCTCCAATTACAGCTGGACGTGCAACTGCAATTATTGCTCGCCAAATCCAGTGATTCGATTTAAGCTCCAGTACTCCTTCGATGAAAATTTGGAACATAAAATCATGACCTCGAAAAGGTCCACACTTTTGACTTACAGGAACCCTTTAAGATAATTTACCTTGAAAGGATTGAAAATTTTATTAAAATTCTTTGGTCTTACTGAGTAATTATATATCCAAGAGCCACGATAACGCCCAGTAGGGACAGGAATGTCATTACGAGATATAGAGTTTGTGTTTGGGCAGATCTCCATATTTGGCTTGGTGGCTTACATAAATAAATTAAAGTCAGCTTCTTAATATAGAAAGTTAAAATCATTTTAGCAACAATAACGATGGCCAAAAACGGGGAAAACATCAGTCCAACCCAAAGAAGGGTTTGGTTAAACACTAGCCCCAAACTTTTCCGAGATATATCGAATTCTGGCTTTCCAACAGAGGGGAAAATTTTTCTGTAAAATTGAGCATAATAACCAAATACATTTTATTCCTAAGGACTTACGAAACAATGTTAACTCGAATGAAATGTAATAAAGAAGAGGCCACAACAGCTATAAAAAAGTCAACAACTATAAGGCGGTATATTTCTTGTCCGATTGAATCTTCCCAGCACTGAAAAATAAAACGTTTTATGTGTAATCCCAAATTACTCTTACATGAGTTTGTTTAGATTGAAACCTCTACATGTTCCTTGGTAAGCCAAAAAATTATTAGGACCCCTACTATCACGGCTTCTAACATAAAATTCCGCAACAGAGTGATGTGAAGCATTCTTCGAGCGGATTTGTAATCTTCCACTCTGTAAGACAAAAAATATACTTTGATTTTTTGAGATATATCCTTTTGAGGAGTCATCCTATAGCTTGCTGTTTTAACAGGAAAGTTATTTTCGCTTTTTTTTAATATTTACTTAAAAGTATTGTTGATTTTTAGTTTTACCTTGCAATCCAAGAGAAGAATATTTGGAAACCCAAAATTGTGATTGTGACCGCAGCAGGTAAATATAGAGTTTCCCACGATGAAGTACCTTCATTCTGCCCAAATTGCTTAAAATATTTGATAATACGTAAAGTAATATTTTATAATTTCCTTTTTATTTACTTGGAGAAGTATCCAAATCGCTGTGCCCAAACCAGCGAGCATAGCACCAATTAACAAATGAGCAGTCACTTGGGAGCAAAATGTCCACATCCTCCAAAGTTTCGTGAGTTTCGCCTTGGATCCATGAATTTCAATAATAACCTGCTTTAATTCGTGAAAAATGCTGGTATGCTTTAGATTAGCAGCTTTTATGTTAGAAATTCCAAAGTCCCAGGAGCAAAATATTTTGTGTGCGCACATATTTCGCACTCCGCCCGATGTTTCAATGAAACTCGTGCGATATGAACGGGCCATGCTGGAAGGAGTTAAATCAAATTTTAAAATATCAGGTGCAACTTAATAAAACTAGATGCCACTGACCTAGACGACACCATAACGAAGGTGATTATGTAAAGGCACATCATTGTCATAAAGTAGGCCTGTGGAAGACTGTAGGGTCTCCCGGTAATTACAGAGAAAGTATTGTTTGTGTAAACCCCATAGAAAAGTATAGATTGCTTCAGATAGCCCTGTAAAACATTTTCTTAAATAGTAAATTAAGTAAGCTTTTACCTTAGTCTTAGTATTCACAAATTGGAAATAATACATTAACGCTTTTCCTACTTTATTACGCCCTTGGAACGTAGAGTACCATAAAAGGTTCTAAAAGCTCCACAAATCTTTAATAAACTGTCTTAACAAGATCTTTTTCGAAAAAACTTTACATATAAATAATGAAAAGTCAAAGTTTCTCATTTTCATTTCATCGTCTACATTTTTTTTATTATTATTATTAAAAAAGGCTTCTAAATATTTCAGTAATTCTCTATAAATTATCTTTAGTTAAATACCCCCAATAAATTATTTTTATAATTATTATTTGAAAAAACAAATAACGAGTATCACACATGAATTTTTTGAATAATATAAATTTTTAGAATTATTTCAAATAAATATTTATATTAATGCCCAATATTCAAAAACCTTTTAAAGGCTAAAAATTATGGAAGGAATTATTGAATTCTTAATTTTTTTAACGTGAAGTTTTTTCAAATTGCTCAATATTTTCTTAAATTAAGACGGTAATTTTTTATTGTACGTATTTTAAGTTAGTAATTTTGCAAACAATTCGTATGTCGATATTTTCCAATGGATGTTTATATGTGGACAATTTTTTCAAATAAGGATATATTTAATCATGATAGACCAGCAGATGAAATGAATGAGAATTAAGGACTAACTAAATCACAGGTCACCGGAATTTATTTCAGTAGTATTTTTTTGATGAAAATCTCCACCAAAAACGAATATTCTAGCCGGAAGTCTATTAATAACAGTAGAGAAAGTTTGATATGGTTTCAACTAAACTTTTTAATATGTTGTGCTAACCATCGCCAATTCAACACAGTTGAAGTGCTGAGACACTGAATTGTCTTTAAATAAAGTAAATTCAATAGCAATAAATAAAAAAGAATATCTTAAGTGTGGATGAAATATAATTTGTGCTAGTTTAAAACTAAATGAAGTCAAGCAAAAGGAAATTAGGTGACTTTACCTTTCTTTCATAAGTACATAGATTTAAAATGTTGCAATCGTAGCGGTTTCAAAATGCAGTAGTAATTTAACATAATATGTAGTTATATAAATTTGCAACAGAATGTACTTTTCGTTTCATCTACATATAAAACATAAAATCAGCCAAGGGCTAGTTTAGTTGGCCTCAACGTTTTATATTATTTACGTATAAAAGGTAATTTCATGTTCACTAAGGAAATGGGAAACCTATCGATTCCAATAAATTCCCATTGGGATTTTCACATACAAATTCATATAAGAATCCATGGGATTGATTATTCTATCAATTTTTTTATTCTGAGAACTAAGAATATTATTGGCGAATGTGAAACGTTTTCAAAACTTAACATCCAGAACGAAATGTGTCTAAGAAAAAAAAAACAACTCAGAAGCACCATCAACAACTTTTAGTTTTTTCAAAATTAAATCCTATAAATTCTAATAACAACTTCCACCGAGATATATCCTTAAGGAAAAATCATCTGAATTTTATGTGGGAAATCATATGAGAATTTAGTTAAAATTCTAATATTAAAAGCTATATGTTGAAGTTTGTTTTCAGATTTTTTGTATGGATAGTTTAGAAAATAACAGGGGACGTTCTAATAACAATTTCGGAAGTAAATATCTCGTGACTGAGCGATTAAAATCACAAGTTTCTAAAACATTTTTGTTGGGTGTTTTTGGACGTACACAGATGTCGTATGCCAAATGTTAACTTAATAGTTAATAAGTATTTAAATGCACCCTTTCTGTGATTTACAGACGAAATCACTATGGAGCCCCAGAAAGTCTCTGGAATGAATGCATCCGTAAAAATTTCATTAAACTTACTTCTCCAGTAACGAAATCCAGGTAGGTAGCAGATCTGTTGTTAGGAGGAGTCCCGGCTAAGTTATCGTACATAATTTGGGGTAAAATTATAAATAAAAGTGTGAAAACGAAGAGGATTAAATTCAGGACAAAAAGCCACCGAAGAAATTTAAAATAGGCCCCAACGCTGCTGCCGAAATGTCCTTCAATCTCCTTCAAGGAGCCGTACCAGAGCTCGACGCTGTTGGTGACGTTGTGCACGAAGTTCCTCATGTAGGAGATGATCGCAGACAATTTGCATTTGATGCGCTTGATCACACCTTTTGCATCACCGGACGAGTGGTGAATGACCGAGGCCGAAAGACGCGCTTTTATCTTTTTCTTAGTGGTCAAGGAGTGAGGAAGTGCTCGAATAGTGTCCCTGAAATTTGATTTTGATCCTGGGAGTGGCTAAGGTAATTTGGACATATGTAAATTACATTCGCAGATGCTCCCCGCAAGCATGGCTCTGCATGAGGAAGTCGTATTGACCAATTTCAAGAGCAAGCCGCTCGATCTCGGTGGAAGCAGCATTGTCCCCGCCAGCACCGACAACTGAAGAGAAAGAAAAATTCCTCAAAGTGCGTGCAATTTAATGCGTAAGACTGTCCACTCAACCTGTTTGTGACGAAAGTGCGAGAGTTCGTTTGTCGCGAATTGACTTCTTCCTGTTTCCGAGCCGTGACACATTCTGTGACCACCTCCGCATCTGCGGGAGAGGCGTAATTAAAGCCACCAATTAGCGACATCTTTTCCATTTTACAAACCATGTTACTGGGGCTCCCCATCCGACTTCTGTCAGGTGACGGGGATTTTGTGAACTTGAAATTTGTCTGGACATCGGTGAGGACACTCTGGCTACCGGTGGAGGTGAGGTCGCTGTGCGAGGAAGTCGATGGTGCCACCTCAATCTTGTCCAGGTCCATGTTAAAAACGCTGTTGATGTGACCATGATCCGGCATACTTTTGTTAGTGATTCATTTAAAGGGTTCGAACTGAATTGAATTAAAATTTAACCGTGCGCTAAAACAGAGGAAATTAAAATAAACAAAAACTTCCTAAGGAAAACAATTAACTGATACGAATCAGCTGAGCGTAACTGTCAGATTTCGAAGTTGTCAACTCGCAGCTGATTCCGAATTTGGTCTAATGAAAGGGATGGGATGTTTTTGTAAGTGTGATGTGAGATGCCAAATTTTCTTTTTCAGTTTTAGATAAGTACGTTGCTTTGAAAGTAGAAATTGAATCCAAAAAGCGGATAAAAAATAAAAACACACCTAAACTAAATCACACTTAAATTTCAAAGATGCAAATAAATAAACAATTTCATAACAAAATAGACATTTTCATTTAAAAAAATTATGAAACAATAAAAATTAATACATTCTGTTTCTTCAATTTCAACCAGCAAACTTTTGTTACAGTTTGTTGCTACTTTTCTGTTTAATATAAATTTTACAAAGTTAACTGTGGGTGTAAGCATAAATGGTTTGAATCTTTTATAAGCTAGTGAAATGTTAGCTTTTAGCATTAAGTAATTCAATATTCGTTTTCGTTCTATCTTTACGCTAAACATTTCGCATAAACTGAAAACGTAATTATCTATTTTTTCCACTTGATCACAGGATTTACAAATGAATCGATATTTTAGTAAGAGCAACGCAATCAAATACCAAGCTCTAGGAAAAAATTCCTGAAGTTGAAGTTCTCTTAGCAGTTTTTAATTACTTTAAACTAACGACATATTGTAATGAGGTACCTATAAATTTACATAAATTATAAAATACAAATACTCTTATATTACTCATATACATATTGAATAACAGAAAGAATGTAAAAATCTGGATCTTGGAATCAGGTTTAAAACAAAGAAAGTTTATATGTTTATATTTTCTTTGATTAAAGTTAAATATAACGGTCAGATAAAGAATTCGCATTCCTCCTCGAATGTGAATTCCTAAAAATTGAGGAAACTTTTGTTAAGTAGTCCTAAAAGTGGGCACCCCAATAGTTTAGGGGGTATGACGTCAAAAAGGTGAAAAGTGGATAAAGTACCCCTAAAAGGGCTACGTCTGGCTATCTGACCGATAAGCGAATAGAAATATGGGCAATAAAGACCCATTAAAATAGGTGCTTTTATTTTAATGAACTGGGGCGGGATTCTCTTTGGTTGTGAGAAAATCTTTTTTATGTTCGTCGATTTTTTAAAGTGTTTGCACCTTTTCGGGAGTATTTTTTGGTCTGAATAATTTTCTATATGGCAAATCTAGAAACAATATTATAAAAAAAGAGTTAATTTAAAAAACCAAAAAACCCGACTGACTGCAAAAAAAAACTAAAACAAGTCCAGTAGTCTAGAATTATGTTAAGTAATATTTCAGCTATTCATAGCTACACCATTGAAATAGTTTCATGATCGATACACACATACATAAAACAAATAATAAATTCTAATGCGGAGCATAGAAACTTTAACAGTCGGGACCCATTAAAAATCGAGACCGGCTCAAATCTTCCCAATAGTCGTTGCCCTCTCCAAATTTCAATAAATTTATTTGTGATCGTTTTGTGAATTTGTGGAAAACTATTGGAAATGCGTAAACAAAATAAAACTGATAAAGAAACGTATTTTTGAGTAATCATTGTATCTATTAAGGATTGTATCAAAGATTCTCAGACACAGGAACAGGCGACATACAATTGAGCTTGCGAGAAACTTGGACTTCAAGGTTAATGCCGCAAACATTTAATGACTTATAAATAACAGAATCACAATTCCAAAAATGAAAATAAATTGAAATAGAAATAAAATACCAACATGCGAAACGCCTTTTCTTAAAAGCTAGATGTGCTGGCGCATTTTCGTTTGAAAAATTGCAATATATGGTCTAGATATTACAAAAATGGTATAGGTATCATTTGTTTATTATTATATTAAAGTTGATTAGCTAAGAGTATTTCGCTAATGATAAATATTAAGGGCAAACACCCCATTAAGAAATTGATTTACTTTAGTGACGATAAATCCATATCTTTCCTAATAAGTGAAAAACATTTTATCAGTTTTTTATTAGCATTAAGCTTTCCGGAGACATAATTAACTAGAGCCGCCAAAGTTGAATGTGGTTGATGTGAGAAAACAAGAGAGATGAAACCATTTATTTATAGCGCGCTTGCTAGTCTGGGTTATGTAGATCTAATTTATTAATCTTTGTAATAACAAAAGAAATTTTAAGTTGAATTGAAATGAAAATTTGGAGGGGGTTTTCCTAGAAAGTGCACTATAAGTTCTTTCAAAAACATCGTAGGATATCAGTTGATGCTCTATGTTGAATCCATTAGCATACCCCTGTTTAGACCCTAGCTAAACACCCTGTATATTTCTTAATTAATAATTTTTTAGGTAACAATATATTTGTAATATAAAAAGAGCTTTATGTGAACACAATACGGCAATTTCATTTCACAAATCCAACTTTAGCTTATCTTGCAACGTTTTTTGAATGACAGCACAGAGTAGCTTTGTCTCACTTGAAGCACTTGAGGAACACCTGCTTATCAAAAGTGCACACCTGTCGGAACTTAAGTAAGTAGGAGTGTGAAAACGAAACTCAGGTGTTCTGTGTCAGCATCAGCTGCTAAGAAAGTATTAGTCGGATTTGAACCGATCCAAAACTGGGACACCATTTAATTATGGCCGTTACGTTTTCCGACCAGGAGGACAAGCTCCCGACTTCGAGGCGCAGCGCCAGGGGAATGACCCCAGAGCAGAGGCGCATATAAAACGAGAAATTATGAGGGATATTGCAGGGATGCGGATATGAAAATTCCTCGTAAAGTGTCGTTGTTATATTAAATTTCCACAGCGCGTTACTGCGGGCGGAGGCTGCAAGGAACCCAAGGACGAGCCTGGTGGGATTTCGCCTCCGACATTATGTTGCATGGGCCAATGCAAGGAATCGCCGAGGACCGTGCAGCCAACCCTCCAACCCTACGTTGCGCCGCGTAGAGCATAATTAAATATTGTTGGGACGAGATTTATAAGTGCCAGTGGTGGATCGCTGGTGAAAAATTGTATGCTCGTTTTGAAATTCTCATTTTCTCATAACATGCATTAATTAAACGGAATGAAAACCTATATGTATGTACACATGTGTATTATATGCAACGACATAGTTATTGCCCAAGGGGTTTAACGCAAGAAATTGGGCTCTTTATCCAATATTCCCTTTATAAAAATATGCATAAATGTAGCTTTTTTGGAAACTTATGCTATAAACTAAATCAACAACACTATAACAAAAATTTTCACCTATATATGTATACATACATGTGTATGTTCATATAAATTAAGCGAAATTGGAAGGCTTGATTCAAAAGTTCTTAAATTTTAAAATAGAAGTTCCTATCGAATATTTCTGTTAAAAACTTTTACTCTTAAATTTAAAATGAAACAACTGTCGTAAATCTCCAAATAAAAGTCTGTTTTAAATGCATAAATTTAGTTTTTACCACATATTCACGGAAAGTTCGTATTTATTTCCTCTTTAGCGGAAAGGAAATGACACTTTTTATCTTGTAGAGAAGGCATACATTTTTTTGTTAGCAAAACTTCTTTTCACGCAAACTAACAATGATTCGGTGCCAACGTTGACGACATTTAACGTGGTCAGTTAATCCCGATTGTACTAAAATATAATTTACTAATAAGTAATGATTTTCTTTGGAAATAAACTGTAAAAATGAGTTCAAGAAAAGAAGGAAGAAAGTCAATAATTAATACGATTTGTCTCTAACCCAAAAAGCAATTAAAAGTATTCATTATATCTATATGATATGTATGTATGTAGGTACAATTTACATAAGTAGTACCATACATCCACGTGAAATTGATAAACCCAAAACGTTCATCATGTTTATTAAATTATAATTGTACTACCTCAACAACATCCTCTTGATATTTTCTAAGTTCTAAGGGTTTTTCAATTATGAATTTATTAATAATATTCTTAATAAAATAAAAACATTAAAATCGAAAAATACCACAGCAAATGCAAATTTGGTTTTTCAGGGAAAGATTAAAGGTTAATAGATTACAGTCGATAGGTTTCATTCCGAAAATATTTAATATATATAAATTATATATATGTATATTTTACATTGTATGTATATACCTTATATTAAAATAAGATAACAACCAAAAGTCGAAACGTTCTAAGTATAATTTAGAGAATATTCAGGAGTTAAAGTATAAGTTACATGAAATTTTAAAACTAAATTCAAATTAGCTGCCCGCTCTTGCTAACCATCGGATAATACTATTTTCTGGTTGGTCGCACATATTGCAAATTAAGAAAAAGAAAGCACTCAAGAGATGTTGGGGACATAGAGCTTTCCGATTTGATATGGAATGTCTCATACATATAAAGTAAATAAATTTAATTTATTACTTCTTCAAAAGTTTATCACAACCGAGATTTGGGGCCCTGGGGTGCTGACTTAATTTATCCTTAAGTTACGCCACTTTACGTGCTAAAGATAACCTAATCTGTGTGTTTCAGACTTCACAAATGCATATCCCAACCTTTGTTTTCATCATTTTATAATAATCAAATTTCAGAATTTACAAACATCAGGCTTAAAAAAATATGTTTTTATTAGCCACCGATTTAATACAAAAGCTGATTAACTCAATACTTTGGAACTTGACCGGCGTGGCTGTTATTTTTAAAACAGTTGCACACTCCCGCAGAGCTAATTTATGGCATTTATCTGAGATGCATATCGATGATAAACGCCTATGTATTTTAGAAATCATTCGAATCACTTTATTGCGGAACGATATAAAACATTTAAAAAAACCAGCAAATCACTTCCAAAATATTATACAAATCTATAAGAAGCACGATGGCATAATTTTCACGTTTAAATTTATAGTTTTCTTTTTTGTAAATACAGGTGAGTGGCTCTTATCTGTGTACTTGACCCTTCAAAAGAAAATCGTGCAAAATGTCAATAAAATCTATTGCAAAGAATTTTACAATTGCTTTAGGGTGATTAGATTAATAACTGTCTGCTATCGGAAAAAATTATTTAACATTTATAGTATTCAGGTGTTTGTAGTGATAGCTTCCAAACGATAAGAAAATTATAGATTGGGCTGATTTGGGCAATATGTATCGAACTTTGATGCGATCAAGACAGTACAGTACGTGAATCGGTTCGGGAAAGTTCTTAAAAACCAAAAGGATATAACCAAAATAGTTGAAGTGTATCAAATTAAGAGCATTTGGTGAAAAATGTTCAAAAGTATGTAGGTTTGATATTTTAATCAAACCATAATGTGAATTAAATTAATTAAAAAAATTGTAAAATACTTGAAACGATCCAAGAAATAACCACATCTAAGAATTCAAAAGTGAACACGTGGGTGCCAAATTTCTTTTCTGTGCACATAGATTCCAAATTCCATGGCTTCTAAGTAATTATTTAATCTATCGTGAAACTCTTCAGTGTGGCGTAGTAATTGATACTTTTGTGATAACAAATCTTGAGCTTTCTAAAATGTTCTACTTTAATCTTTAGTCAATTACAAGTGCAAAAGGAATTCCAGGAAATCCCATTATGGTTTATCTTCTCAAATTTTCAGCCTCGTTGGGACAACGTTTATAAACGTCTTTCATTTTCTTATTCTTTATTGTATGTTATTCTAAATTAGGCGCGAAAATTAATCAGAGATACTTTAACACTAGATTTAATGATATTCTTTTCAAATGAAATTTTACATTGAAAGTGAGTGGCTTTGATCTTTGGCTCATTTCGTAGTTCTAGTGTTACTATATTACTTCATCAATATAATAAAACTCTGCGAAGTGAATAGAAATCATTATTGCTGTGTTCTTTTCATTTTCCTATAGTGACAAATTGTCTACTAAATATGTATTTGGATCCGGATACCGGTATTAAGAATTCCAGATCTCGGCAAACAGTTTTGTCGCAAAGGAATATGTATTTAAAAAGTTAAAAGCGATATCAGATTAAAACAACCAAATGTGTTTTTTCTTATTTTCAATCCATATTAGCATTACATATATGCTTGCACATATGTATGTATAAAAATTAGAAATACAAAAGTAAGAAATATGATTTATAAAAAAATAATTTAATAGATTGAAAATAATAATAACTCTAAAATTCAAGGTTTTTCGTGTAGGCGTTTAAATGTTGTTGCAGCGAGAACAGCTTGATAATTAGTTTTATGTACATATATGTTGGAATTGTTACTAATCTTGTTACCAGTGGCCAAGAAGAAATGATGCAGTCATGTTAATTTTGGATAATCATTAGTTGGCCATAGAATTGTTTTGAATATTGTCTGATAAATTTTGATATGGTTTCTTTGCAAAAAGTACGTGTGGAATTTATCTGAACTTATTTATTTTAATTCGGTTTTTGGCCAATATGCATAATCAGATTCACGAAGTTTGTTTTAGTGACTTATGCGCATTCGCACTATTTTTTGTTTTATAAGTTTGTATAAGTCGGTTTATCTTTTTTAATTTATTTAAGTAACATTCTATAAAATTTAATACATATCATTTTGTTTTCAAACCTTTTTTGATAAATATTGTGTTTTGATATTACCGTGCCGGTTTAAAACAAACTCTAAATTAAATACACAAAGTTTAAATAATAAAATAACCTTCATGCAATAATACCATAATATATTTTGGTAAATATACGTAATCAAATGGCTATAATGCTCAAATAGAGAAATTTAAAAAAAAAAAAACTGTTTTTATGAATTGACTAATTTCAAGTGTAGATACTCATGCACCTACTTGATAGTGAAGTGGATTTTTGAGATAACACGTTACATGCTCTTAATTGAATTTTAGAAAACTTATTTCATCTTATAAATATAAAAGAGAGTAAAGTGCGAAATGATTCATATAAGGAAAACGGGTATTATAAATTGTTTGCGTTGGGAAAGAAATCTTTGATGGAAGATTTATTTACAAATTAAAGTATGAAAGGTGAAGAATTCTCGAGAAGTCCGATTAAATTTTAGGAAGTTGTGTGACTGCGAGCAACTGCTTAAGGGGTCATATCTACCTGAACACATAGAAAATAAACATGTTTTTAGGGTATACACGATTAACAATAAAATAAAATATTGATAGCATGATATACATATGACCATTGATGTTTAAAAAACAATTAATCAGACCTTTAATTTGTTCCTATAATTCTTAAATTTTTGTTTTAAACCTGAAAGTACTTCTTGTTATCAGTGTTTAAGTTCGATTTCAGTGCTTGAACTCCAAGGAATATTTGGAAAATTTTTATCAAATTAATCTTATACTTTAGATTAGACCGTAAGGCTTTCTTTTCTAAAAAATGTCAACGCAACTCCTTGAATTGTAGATTTTTTGTCATATCAGAGTTCACTTGTAGACTTTTAAGTTCCTTGCGTCATCCGTGACATTCGCTTCTTGTATTTGAATCCGATGCTGCGGTTTACACAATTTTATTTTATTTTAATATTCAGCTTATGAGATAATTTACATTACTTTTATAATTCATGATAATACCTTCATTTAGCTTTTATATAGGAAAGTTATAGCGTGTTCATTAAACGATATTATCTTCAATTTAAAACGTCAAGTGAAGTTTTTCCAGTTTGTATGAAAAATGAGAGTAATTAATACTCTTTCTATGAATTAAATGAGTTGTTATATCTGTATGTATAAAGTAGTTCAAACCACAATTATGTTAGGGGATATTAAACATGTTACTAGGTTAACAATGGATTCTTAATGCGGTGAATTCGGCAATAAGTGAAAATATCAGGCGTAAAATAGAAAGAAGCTCAATCTTAATGTTATTATATAGGAGGGTTTTCCATTAAGAGCGCTCGAACTTTGAAAAATATGTAAAACAACAATTGTATACAATTTTAATGAGTTTCTTTATTCAATGTAAAGTTATCAAGCATACTTTAAGTGTTTATGGTTTGTTGGCATAATATATTGACTTTACATAACCCGATAAGAAAAACTCCAGTTGTGTCAAGTCGCATGATCTTGGGGGCCAATTGATTTTTCAGGACTTTTCCTCCAGCAAATTTTGATAAATTTTGACAAATTTTGATAATTTGCACGCGTTCCGCAATGGTATAATGAACTGACAAAAAATGTTTGATGATATATCCTTAGTATTGACACAGCAGAATGTTAAAGATCGAGCGCACGTATTGGAAAATCCTTTATAATATCTGACGTGCTTTTTTAGTCCTTTAAAATCTTACGAAATGCTTGGTGAATTAAAAAAGATCAATAACTCCGATTCAAGGATTTATTAATAAAAATTTGATTAAAAATACCATTTTTTGACATAATGGATTAAACAAGTAGACGTACATTTGATCCTTTTAATGAATTATAACGATCTTTTTCTTTCAGAAATTAAAATCCTCCTCTTATTAAGTTTAATTCCTGGATCACTGTCTAAGGATCTTCAATGCTATTGGTATGGAATATGTCCAGTAGATACTGAGAATGGAACGAAGAATTACAATTGTGCCACCAATGGTCCACCAAAGTTGCTTGCAACTGATGAAGCTCGAGATACTTTGAAGATGCGATGTCCGCAGCTCTACCCAAATTGTGAGTATCAGTTACAATCCCAGTAGATGTCATTACCAAGTATTTTCATATAATAGCTACCATTGCAACTTGTTGCGATGATGATCAGGTGATGTTCATGCACAAGGAGTTTTTGAAGGCCGAAGCGATCTTCGGGAGGTGCAAAACCTGCACGCAGAATTTGCTGTTAATCATGTGCGCGTTGAATTGTGCTCCAGATCAGAGACGCTTTGGAAGCACAAACGAGGAAGGACCGCCAGAACGGCGCTATGTCAAAGCAGTGGAAGTGAGGGTTGATCCCAATTTGCCTCAAGGGATTTATGAGAGCTGCAAGGGCGTTATAAATCCATCAACAGGACGACCATCCATGGAGTTCTCATGTGGCGATTACGATTCAACAACTTGCAACGCCGAGAGATGGTTCGATTTTATGGGAAATGTACAGAAAAATCCTATGACTCCATTTGATATTAAATATACTTTCTGGGAAAATGAAAATGAACGATTTACTGCAACACCTCTACCTTGCAATCAGTCGTACGAAGGATCGAATTCCTGCTCCTGCGTCGACTGTGCAGCTTCATGTCCCATAAGTGAGGCACCAACTGCCGAAAGTCCTGGTTTTACAATAATTGGACTAAATGGCATTGCGGTTGTAGTGGCTATCGTTTTTGGATTTTTGGCAATTTTAATTACATCGATGCTTCTAACCTTCACCCTTTTGGGAAAGCTCAGGCTGGAAGAAAATTATCTTCCCTCATGTTTTAGTGGATCTGAAGCTGTGCATAATGTGCTAACAAACATTTTCCGGGCATGGGGTACGTTTTGTGCGAGGCATCCAACTCTAGTTCTGGCAATATGCTCATGGGTTATTGCTATACTGGCATTTGGAATTCAATATGTGATAATAATAACAAGCCCCGTGGAACTTTGGGCTGCAGAAAATAGTGAAGCTCGAATGGATAAGGAGTACTTTGACACACATTTTGGTCCTTTTTACAGAACAAATCAACTTTTTATCAAGCCTACTAACTACGAAGAGGTAAGTTGTAACAGAAAACTTTAAACCTGAGTATATGCAGTTAAATGTCTGTTTAAATTGAAATGAACTACAAGTTACAAAATATGTTGTAGGTAAAATAAAAATAGCGACTATACTAATTTAATAGAAAAGCGATGAATATAAGTAAACCTCTTATAACGCGGTAGATGCATTCCTTGAAAATATCACGTTGTGAGAAATCACGTTATAGAACAAACTTAGTACAAAAACTGGGTTCTTAAAAGAGAAAAACTGCATTTTAAATATTTTTAGGGTGCCGCACCCAAAATTGTAAATCCTTATGGTGCGATTTCCTCCGTCTGTCTGTCTGTGCGTCTACTACAGCTGTATATTTCGGGAACAATACATATGTATGTAAATATATGTAAGCTATCGACTTGAATTTTGACACAGTTAATGCCAAGTGTGCAAAGTGAATAATCTCTAAAGTAATTTGTGATAGAGATCAGTAATATTATAGAAGAAAATAAAATGATGTCCCCAAATAGACATAAAATTGATAGAGGAGGAAGCACGGAACGCACGGTGCGCGCAAGTCAGACTCGAACTTGTCCAGTTTTAGTTTTTATTATGTAAATATAGGTACATCCAAATTTTCATAAGAAATAAAATTCAACATAATATAAAAACTATGTAAAGAATGCGGCAGAATCATTTCCGTATTTTTGAAATCGTGTTGTAAAAGTACCGCGGTTGGTCTAATTCAATGTACCTAATTTTTGTAAATAATAATATAACGCATTTCGTCGAGAAGATTCCAAGACTTACCATATGTATTTACATGCTATGCAATATACAACCATCACGAGTTTCTGAATTAAAATTCTTTACAAATTAACTGAATTCGATTGCGTTTTTATGTCATTCATAGTGAAGGTCCATAGTTTGTGCCTACCGTTTTACTCAACATTTTTAAAATGCCTCAAATTCCTTTTGCATATTAGAAAGACTTTGCAGATTTTTTTTAGAGAATCGTGATTTTAAGTATCTAAAATGACTACATATCTATCTAGAAATATTTTTAATGGAATACTCTAGGTATATGATATGTACAAATCCAGGAAAATTCAACCACAGAGCTATAAAGCAAACTATATTTTTGAAAAAACTAAAACAGAGACGCATGTTCTGTAATTAGGTAACTCTGTTTTTCATATTGACGATGTAAATAATATCATGTTTAAAAACTTGGAGAAAAAATTATTTAGCATTTTGACGTGCTTGACCTTTTTCAGGTACCTAATATAAGTCGTTCAACACATCTTAGATTTTTAAGATAAGTAATTCTTTAAGAAACTTTGACGAGCTAGTTTTTTTTTATTTTTAAAACTTTTAAAAGGTTTACAGTTATAATTTTTTTTTATAGGTATGGATGAATACCCCTGCTGGAAGTGTCAAATTTGGCCCTGCATTCCAAAAGGATTTTCTACGAGAGGTTTTCAAACTACAGGAAATCATTCAACAACATGATGCAAAGCATGGGAAAGGTCTTGATAAGATATGTTTCGCCCCTATGACATCAGCTGGTAGTACTATAGCTAAAGTTGATCAATGTGCTGTACAATCCCTGTATGGATATTTCGGAAATAGTCTGGAAAAGTTTGAGATGGAATCGGAGTCTGACGGTTTCAAGATAAACTACTTAAATACTATAGATAAGTGTTTCAAGTAATAAAATTTATTCTAACTTAGATGTTCAATAAACTAAAACAAAAAAAAATTCTAGAAATCCAATGAATATGGATTGCCTTGCTCCATATGGTGGACCTATAGAACCCGCTATAATAGTTGGCGGAATGCCAAAGGACAACGAAACAGGTGACGTAGACTACCGTCTTGCCACTGGTGTAGTTTTGACATTCCTCGTTAAAAACCATCTTGATGAAAGACTTCTAAAGCCAGCTCTCGAGTGGGAGCTAAGGTTTGTAGAACTCTTGGAAAACTACCAAAGGAATGAGCTTGATATTGCATTTTCTGCGGAGCGATCGGTACAGGATGCTATTATACAGCTATCTAATCAGGAAACCTTTACCGTCGCAATAAGTTATTTGGTAATGTTTGTATACGTTGCCATTGCACTTGGAAAAATCTCAGGAATAAGAACATTTCTACAAGAATCTCGTATTACATTAGCTGTTAGTGGTATCTTCATTGTTGCAGTCTCGGTCATTTGTAGTTTAGGATTTTTCGGACACTTGGGAGTATCCACCACAATGTTGGCTATGGAAGTTATACCATTTCTTGTATTAGCCGTTGGTGTGGACAATATCTTCATTTTAGTTCATGCGTATAACAGATTAAATCGTTCCGATTATAACAGTATACCTGATGCTATTGGTGAAGCTGTGGGGCAAATGGGTCCTTCAATTCTTCAAACATCTGCGTCGGAGTTTGCTTGCTTTGCAATAGGTAAATTTTATATTTTTATAAAATGTTTACAGTTAATTTATAAAAATAAATAATCCTTTTTAGGAGCGTTGTCAAATATGCCAGCTGTGAAGACTTTTGCCATGTACGCTGCTGGCGCCATTTTGTTAGATTTTCTATTTCAAATAACAGCATTTGTTGCTCTCATGAGTTTAGATCAGACGAGATATGAAACTGGACGGCTCGACGTACTTTGCTGTGTAAAAATTGAAAGTAAAGATAAAACAAATGTGGTAAAGGGACTTTTGCATAAATTATTTGAAAATTATTATGCTCCATTTCTGCTTTGGAGGTATGTTTGCAGAATTAAATTAATAAGTTTTGAACAATTTTTTATTTTATAGGCCTGTGAAAGTAATTGTTGCCTTTCTGTTTATTGCGTGGACTTGTTTTTCAATTGTGGTGACTCCATCGATTGAACTTGGACTTGATCAACAGCTTTCTATGCCTCTAGACTCACACGTTTATAAATATTTTCAGGTAGGAGAAATTTTGCTTTCAGATTATCGTTTCAGCAAAAGGGGCAAAAGTTGTACATTTTTGAAAATTTTTTCTATATAGTGTAAAACATTTACAAGTTTATGTCGAATTTTGTAAGAAACAGTCTCGGATCGAGTATCTAGCGAAATACACTCAGAAAAGAGAGTCATTATATGCATATATAGTAGTAGTTAGCAAAAACGGTGATGATAGAATAACTGATATGTGTTTTTTGTTAACATATGTATGTATGTACAATGTACATAGACCGATGAATTTACAATATAATTACAAGCATTGTTAAATTAACTTTTGTTTAAAAAAATGTTCTTTATATATTATGTATTCAGTATATGGCAGAACTTTTATCAATGGGCGCTCCCATTTATTGGGTTCTGGGTCCAGGTGTGAAATTTGACGATCCTGAGCATCAAAACGTAATTTGTGGTGGAGAGATGTGCAAACAAGACTCAATTTCAACAAAGCTTTTCATGGCTTCAAAATATCCTAATATGTAAGCGGTTTGGTGTGAAATTTAACGATAAAATATTAACTCTTCTTTAACGTGCGCAGAACATACCTAGCTCGTCCTGCTTCATCTTGGCTTGACGATTACATCGACTGGCTTAGCGTGAGTTCGTGTTGTAATGTAAAGAAATCAGATGGAAGCCATTGCCCAAGCGAGAGTAAGTATTTTTCAAAATTTCTAGTATATTTAGTACTTATTTAAGATTTGTAGTAATTTCTACATTGTTTTTAAATATTACATCTAAATTCATGCGTTAGCTGTAATACAAATGTAAAATCGTCTTATTTGATTCAGAAATTATACTAATTAATTAGGAAAACCCAAATCAACCCTCCACCTACGGAATCGCAATAAAAATATGTCTTTAAGGCGTGTTAATTTAAAAACATTTTACAAATCGCTGTAATTCAGATATGATCGAAAAAAATCGGTAGAGACATATTTTGTACTTGAAACAACACATGTTTTATGTTACTTTATGATACCAGAGAGAAGTAAAATAACAAGAGATTCCAATGCGAACAAATAAGAAATGTATGAAGAAAATCAACCTAAGCGCGATACCTCCAGGCTGGCCTGGAGACAGGCAAGTTCCACACGACATGCCCTGTCGGATTACTTGAGCTCTCTCGTGTGGATTACTTTTCAATAGGCGTTGTGTGTTTTTGCCTCCTGGCATCTATATATGCTCTCCGATTCTGCGTACATACATACCGTGAGAACCAAGAGTGATGGCACACTTAGACATTTTATTTTTTACTGCCCACATTTTTATAACTGTAAGAGCTCAAGTAATCCAACAGTAATCCAACAGGGCATGCCGTGTGGAACTTGTGAGTGTCTCCAGGCCAGCCTGGAGGTATCGCACTTAGGTTGATTTTCTTCATACATTTCTTATTTGTTCGCATTGGAATCTCTTATTATTTAACTTCTCTCTGATGATACTTACAAATTCTAAAAGATTCTTATGTTTGGAATAATTATGTTAACGAACGAATCAGATTAGTCAAAACTTTGAAAAGCTTCACACTTAATTTTTTTATGTAATTGGCCGTATTTATAGCATTTTCGAAATGAATTAAATAATTTGCAAATTAAATGAAGCCATTTTCAAATTTAATGAAACCAATTTCAAACGTAATGAAACCATTTTCCATTGAGAAAGCTTTTAAAATAAAATTGTCCATTCCATATTAAGCGATGATAACATGCAACACAACATCATCAGTGTAGTCGGGCAACGTGTCCAACAATTAAACCGAAATGACTACTCCAGTTATGTATGGTTTTGCAAATGCAGAAGATCGTCTACCTCTTCATTATACTACTGATACGGGTTAAGTTTAACGATACATATGAATATTTTGTTGTATATGAAAATCCTATATCATGTGTTCGGTTAGGAGATTACACGAAATTAAATGTCTCTATAGTTTTTAGTATCTAACATTTTTCAATTGTTCTTTTTGGACCAAGTTCTTAAGTAAAATACTAAATAGGGCTATTCTTAAAAAGGATAATATGTATAGAAACTGTTAAAATATATTAATCTTATACTCGATTTTCTTTTCCAAATTTTTTTCGCATTCAGCTGGAGGAAATAACCCTGATTGTGAACCGTGCAAAATCCATTGGGATGGAAAAAGGCCAACAAGTGAAAGTTTCAACAAATTCCTTCCGAACTTCTTGTCCGATTTACCAAATTTTAATTGTCCGAAGGGAGGTCGTGCAGCTTATTCAGATGTAATATTTTATCGAAATATTAAATTTTGAATGTTATAATGTGTAAATTTTAGGGTGTCAACTATGTCTTCAACGCGACGGGAGCGGTTCACGTAAGAGAAAGTCATTTCATGCAATACTCAGCCACAGCGGTGACATCGAAGCAGTTCTATTCGGCGTTACGTGAGGCAAGAAAAGTTTCACAAGACATTCAGGAGATGCTCCAGAATAATGGACTTAACGTAAAGTTCTTCCCGTATTGCGTATATTTCGTATTCTATGAGCAGTACTTAACTATCTGGAAGGACTCCGCGATCTCGCTGGGTATTTCGTTGGCTGCTATATTCCTGGTAACATTTCTCATTACTGGCTTTGATATAATGTCCTCCGTGCTCGTCCTGTTCATGGTCCTCCTGATTCTGGTTAATATGGCTGGACTCATGTGGCTTTGGAACATATCACTGAATGCAGTGTCCCTTGTTAACTTGGTCGTTAGTGTCGGGATTGGTGTAGAGTTTGTGTCACATATTATCCGTTCGTACAAGGGAGCATCGGGTAACATGCCCGAAAGGGCAAACGAGGCACTCTCGTTGACTGGCAGCAGCGTCCTTTCCGGGATTACTTTGACTAAATTTGCCGGCATCATTGTTCTTGCATTCTCAAAGTCGCAAATCTTCCAAGTTTTCTACTTCAGGATGTACTTGCTGATTGTCCTGGTTGGAGCAGCTCACGGACTGATTTTGCTGCCCGTTCTTCTAAGTGTTGTTGGCCCTCCAAGTAAGTCTAAGGGTCCAAGTGTTGTTGAATCTTCAACACAGGCACCGTCGCATTCTAATGGTTATGCTAATGGGTTAAGTTAATAGACTTTATTATAGGCTAAAATTAGGTTAAAGCTACATACACCTTTGTTTTCACTAGGCAATAAAACATATTTTTTATGATTTGTATAAATTTTTAAATTCTTCAAACAGTTAACTTCCGGAAAAGAATTCAAAACGTCGATGAAGGAATAAAATATATCATTAATTCTTCCCTATCTGAGGGTATACTAATTTGTACTATGATATATATTTATCGCTAAATATTTCAACACAGCCACATTCGACCTGACTCTAATTATGGTAAGTAATGAACTTCTTAATTATAATACGAAACCCTTAGTTGCCACAACTCTCCATGAATCATATAGTTTCCGCACTGGGGCTTCTTATTCCCCAGCTACTAAATTACGATGAATAAAACATTGATTATTTTAATTTCGAAAAATATCAGGTATTATTCAAACAGTGGTCTATAAAATAGACACGAACTTTTTTAAAAAAATACTATAGTTATTAAGAGTATAAAACTGAAAATTCTTAGAACATTGTTTATAAAGAGATATTTGTTCTGATATTTGAAATTATGTGTGTACACATATTTTTTCGATGGAATCAGTTTTACATATTTAAATTAATTAATACATAAGCAAATGTTTAAATATCATGAAATAAAAATTAAAATTTCGGAGCGAATAGTCAGATATCAGGGGAAATGCTGTTTATCACCATTGCGAGTATCACCTAATAAAATTTTAATAATATTAGTTTTTCTTGAAAAAAAAGTAACACTGCAAAGTATGATATTTTTACTGACTTACTATTCTTATTAACGATGGAGGTCTCTGTAAATACAATTTGCAAAACTTAAATTGGCTTAAACTGAAGTTAAAAAAGTGGGGCATCTGGAACCCCGGTGTAGCAGCTAAGGGTTCATTAACTTAAATACGTTAACCAATCCTATTTGTAAAGTACGAATTTATAGTTTTTATATTGGATTGTAACGAAAAATCGAGGAAACTAATAAGTCTGGGTAAATAATATATGTATATAAATAATAATAAGGGTATTCATGAAACTAGATAAGTTTATACATCGCGTATTTGCTTATATTTACGCGCAGCATTTCATGAACGCACCACATTTTCAATTGTGTATAGGAGCCGGATTCGTTTTATTTTTCTTTCGGTCTGCTGTATTTCATATTTAGTAACAATTTTGTTAATTAAATTGTTGAATTTTAATTAAAACTTCGACTTACCTTGGACATTTTTCACAAAAAACTAGCAAAAATTATCACAAATCAATCAATCAAATCAATTTTTTCTTTAATCTGACGTTTGTATAAGTTTACACAGATCGTTTACACACTGAAATTGCCGCGTAAAGTTATAAGGTTTGTGTATTCGATTTTCCATACAAATTTTGAAATTTCATTTAGGAGGCTGGTAAACTTACGCGGTTTACGCGAATACGAGGTCAATACGCGTTTGCATGAATACCCTTATTATATATTAAATATCGATGTGTTTCTTTATCAATACTATAGTTATTTTAAATATTTAAAGTTAAAGGTTTGAAATTCTTTATTGTACATACATTATACATATATCGATTTTGTCTAAGTATTTTTATAATATCCCAAAAGTTAGTATAGGTAGAAAGAAAAATTATATTTTCCTT
This sequence comes from Machimus atricapillus, assembly GCA_933228815.1. Lineage (NCBI taxonomy): Eukaryota > Metazoa > Arthropoda > Insecta > Diptera > Asilidae > Machimus > Machimus atricapillus. Next base: position 26,349,403 of record OW121787.1, on the reverse strand, counting down.
ATTTTCATTTATACTTATTTGTTGCTCACTTTACTCAAAATTGCTACAATATAAGTACCTACATACATATGTAGTTATGTAATTTGATATTAGCCAACTAAAGCAAAGTGGCACAGTTATGTAGTTGTACTGCCATCAGAAAAAGCGAGTACGCCTACTTGGAAAGGACCAAGTTAAACCACCACTTGTCACAGGCCATAGAATAATAACCAAATAAATAATTTTTCAATATTGATTGCATTGCAAGTATTTCATCACGACAAATAAAATAAAATATATAAGTACCTACTGTTAAATTATAATACAACAATTTTGTACGCCGATGACTAATGAAAGCATGAAGTTTTCTCGCGATTTCAATAAAACAAAGTTATTAAAAATGTGTTTTTGAAATTACTTTATTTTTTAATTTAAACGAACATCTTGCATATGTATGTTCAATGTACGTGGAAGCATTAAGTGAAAGTTAAATTATATGCATAAATGTTGTCACGCGGATTCATATTATCGTATTCCATTTCCTTTTGTATTCAATTAATTTGATCTAAAGTGACTGACACCAATTAATTTTGGGATTATTGCGACTAAGTCTACTATTTTCCGAACTGATTATAATCCCCTCATTACACGTAAAAATATGGAAATCGGAATATGTATGTCTAATTTTGTGATGTAGCAATATAATTATAATAAATAAATCCAATTTGCCATTTAGTAGCTTCCAGCACTTTCATGTCTATACACGTTTTGTTGTTTTATTCTACAGCCATTTCATGTCCTGAATATTTATATGATCGATCAAAATAAATTGAACAAATGCGACCACAATTTTCTGCCAAAAAATTGTTTTAAAACACAACTTCAATATCGAATTTAGTGGAGGTATAATAATGCACTTTTCCACCAGAAATAGTTTCTGTGTCAACGAATCCAATTCAAATATTTGCGTTATTGTCTTTCAGAAATTTCTTACCCACGGAAGGGTTTGCGTGGTGAACATTCAGCCTTTGCTGCCTTCTATCACGATTCTAGACCACAATAAAGGTTATAGGATTTTTTAACTCTCTCTATCATCAGCCAACCATAAGTAATGAAGGAGCTATTAAGAAACCAAGTACCTTGCTACTGGCTAAAAATAAATCCAACTTTCATAAGTAAAAGCCATGCAAATTCGAGGAAATGGCTTTGCTAATTTTTGCGCATTTATCATAAACTTCTTTGATGGAAGGAGCAGTAATACCAGTAAAGCGAAAATGTCTTTCGGGGATATTGCGGTTTTCCTTAAAACTTAGTCGACTCGAAGGCGTCGTAAGCAACAGACGGTAACGAAACCGCACGGTAGGAAAAATGAGCCATAGCGAATCGTCTGACGATGACGAAGGTGAAACTCGGCTACGTGAACTGCCCTACTTATTTGAAAAGGAGCTTATAGAGAAACAAAATAAGAGGCGAATTACAGTCCTGGATAAATATATCCCAACGGTTAGAGGTACCCCACATTTCCAATAAAATATTTTCATTAGTTCTTATAGGAATAATTCACACAGTGCCACCAATGGCTTCGAAGTTTTACGCGAGACATGACCAAGACCCAATTATCGACGAGGTCTCCTTCCAGAAGTACTTCCAGGCAGCGGAAGGGTTCCTCCGACGAGCTCAAGATGACTATAAATTTCCTCCGCTTGAAAGTCAAAGATTGGGTTGGATACCACGACGTCTTGATAATAAAACCGTTTATGGCTTAAACACTCAAAGGATGTCCAAGTATAAGTGTGATTTGACGGTTTTTGATGAAAAAGTTGTTTGTGAGAAAGTTACACAAAGACCTACTTTTAATGGGGTACCGTTTTTATTGAGGTAGTTCGTGAAAAAAGTTTAAAATTTGGTGCTTGTATTACGCAACTTGTTACAATAATTGATAAATAAAAGTCGTTCACTTAAAATTCTTTTTCGTTTTGTATAAAACAAACTAATATATAATTTCATAAAACTAACGCATACCAATTGATCCGAAGTGTTGTGAATCACGCTAAAAAATGAATTTTACTTTCTTTTTGAAAAGAAATTGAACACCTTTCATAAAAGTAGTAAAAATCCAGAAAATTTTACATAAAAGAAGTTTACACAATAGCTGTGTTTTTGTTTTAACTTCTTTAAAGAAGTTAAATATACATATAGATGTGAATTTTATTCATTCATTTTTCATTTTATATTTAATACTTATATGCTTTAAACCTGTCCAGTAATATTTGGAAAAAATGCACGTGACCGTATTTGAATTAAGGCGCTTTGCTATACTATGATTTGTTTTCATAAAATAATTTTGGTTGTTTTTGGTACTAGAGAGCGGACATAAGTTATCTCCCTAGAAAATGGCAGCAAAATGTCCACTGTCGGTACGCTAAAGGCTTCAAATGCCGGTTTCGATGGAAAGATAAAAGCGATGGTGAAAGGATGGAAAAAAATAATTAGTGAAAACAGAAACCCTTTTTCAATTTTTTCTGGTTTCAAATATTTCAATTGTAAAATATGTAGACTATACCTAATAAATTACTTGATGTAAAATGTCGTTCAAATTGCTAACATTTTATATTATGTGTGTGAAAAAATTTAAAGCCTTCAAGTTTTTATTTAAGTATTACTATTAGGTATAACCAGAGAGAAGTAAAATAATAAGAGATTCCAATGCGAACAAATAAGAAATGTATGAAGAAAATCAACCTAAGTGTGATACCTCCAGGCTGGCCTGGAGACACTCACAAGTTCCACACGGCATGCCCTGTTGGATTACTGTTGGATTACTTGAGCTCTTACAGTTATAAAAATGTGGGAAGTAAAAAATAAAATGTCTAAGTGTGCCATCACTTTTGGTTCTCACGGTATGTATGTACGCAGAATCGGAGAGCATATATAGATGCCAGGAGGCAAAAACACACAACGCCTATTGAAAAGTAATCCACACGAGAGAGCTCAAGTAATTGAACAGGGCATCTCGTGTGGAACTTGTCTGTGTCTCCAGGCCAGCCTGGAGGTATCGTGCTTATGTTGATTTTCTTCATACATTTCTTATTTGTTCGCATTGGAATCTCTTGTTATTTTACTTCTCTCTGGTATAACTATACTTATTACAGAATGAAACCGAAATCTCAGGTAGGTAATGTCTAATATGGCAAATTGTAAAAGTGAACTGAATAGTCAACAAATTGATTGTATTTTTTATTTTCGGCGTATGTGTTACTTTATTTTATCGCAGATATAGGGCCTGATTTTTTGGGGTTGCATTATTACATGAATCAAAATTATATTTCAAGTTGTTAGGCAAAGCGGGGGTAATGGGGATTGAAATTTTAAAATCGGGTTATTAGATCAAGTATCATATGAAAGGGCATCATTTTTACATTTTTAAATATATATACATATAAATATAAAACATTTCCTTTGCCGCATAGTTTTCGTCTTATGATGAAAAAATGTCAAAAAAATACCACAACAGGTTTTTAAATCGAAAAGTTTTCTAGAAATCATAAAAAATCTTTTACGAACCGACTTAGTTCTGCGGTTCCAAAAATTAACTTTATAGCACGAAATACCTACCTATTTTATGAATCACGTATTTATTCGTTTCCTTCCAAAGTACCTAGAGCAGACTGGGTACACGAGTCCGACTCATATTTAGCCGTTTTTATTTAAACTCGTTTGCCAAATCCCTTTTTTTTATTATATTATAATTGCCGTGATAGTTTGCGAATTAAATTAATTTTTTAGTCTTTATCACGGGAAATTACGTGGATTTATGTTTTTCTAAAAGTGGATAGTTTTTAGCTATACGCGAAAATAATGCAAAAGAACTTGTAGTAACATAAACATAATATTACAAGTTTATGTACATTAGTTTAATATTCCATTAATCTTGAATCCCACTGAAGTTGACTTAGGTATCAGAACTAAGAATGTGCTTTTTATATACATATATGTACATGGACATATATAATAAATCGGTGTGAAAAACACCTAATCGCCTAATCGTCTCAACCAGCAACCATCTGAAACCCATGTTATCATTCACTGTTTACTTGGTCGTTTGATATTGTTTACAAACAAGTTAATACCCTAAAAGCTCGAGACCTTACAAATTTCTGTAGGAACAAAATAAGGTCATCATCGCAGAGAAGCCCCTGGAAAGGACAGGTGATTAATTCTCTATGAGTGGCGTAAACAGCTAGAAGAAACGATGCCATTAGTGATAAATTGAAACAGTCAACATTAGGTCAGTAATGTCGTTTTTATTAAATCAATCCGCCCCATCCCCTTTATAGCGTGCATCTTCTGGCTCCGAAGGATTAAGAGTTGTTTTTCAAAAAAATGGCAGTTATGAGACTCGTTTCGAGCACGAGCACACATTCATCACTTTATTTTATCTCTGCCACCGCCGAGCCACTTCGGTGGAAAAGTAAAAGCCAGGAAAACACATTTTCTCGTTTTATAGGTTTTACGAATGCGCATTTATTACCCATTTAACGTGATTGGTATGGAAAACTCCGCGTGGGCCCCATCGATCGCAGCAGCCCCATTTCCCGTCTCCAGTTTGTATCCTGTTTAGATGGAAGTAATGTATCTGATTATTTCATTGTGTCGAGAGGACTTTTCTAACTTAATAGCTGATAAAGTTTTGAAAAGCTTAAAATAACGAAACCCCCAGGAATCCTTTTCTGTTTTTGTTCAATATTTACCCGGGGCACTAGCGCTTCGTCGGAACCAATGGAGGAAAGTATCTTGAGCAGCTGTAACTTGAAAAGTTTTGCAACTTCTCTATCGACTCATTCATTTTTGGTTCTTTGGACAGGCGGTTGCATTAAATTGGATCTGCTACATGTTTTCTTTTCACGATTAGAGAAAGTTCCGCTCTGAAACTTTTTGTTGCTTTCCTAGGAGCAAACAATGGGAGATTTTGTTGTAGCTATAAATTTACAATAAGTAATTCTTGTAGCACATTTTTATGTTAAGAATTACACACCAAAATACTAATTTTTTACTACATAGTTACATTAAAATTTGAAGTCTCTTTAGAGTTATTGATGAAATGTCTTAGGATTGTTCATTCAAGGTAAAAAGTGACGAATATGCAAACAAATTTTGTCATCAGATATTTTATTTTAAAATTTCGAAATATATCACTTTTATAGTGCAATTTTCTGTGTATTGCCACAATGTTTTGAAAATTGTGAGAAATGTTTACACTAAAAACTACTTTACTTTAAGTAAAAAACGAAAAATAATGAAACAATGAAAACTATGCATTTCTTCGATTTATGTTACACGACAAATATTCATGCTTGGTAATTCGAAAAGGATCGAAAACGAAAAGGATACCGCTAACGCGGTAGGATATTTAACTTTAATTCATTAATTTGAAGGACTCCTTCGAAAATAGCTGTGTTTTTTTCACATTTGTTCCGGTTCTAAGTTTAACAGGAAATTTTGCTTTGAATTGAAATTTATGAGTAGTTATACACATCAAACAATTTTTACTTGGCAAAAATAAAATCAAAAGTTGCCTGGATTTTATACCCATTTTACGTCAAATAACAATCCAAATATTTATCTGGTTAAGGGTTTGGTTGCATGCGTAATTATCATGGCAATTTGATGCGCTTTCCCAAATTTTCAAATCTTTATATACGTGACAGTCTTTAAAATGTCAATTCAATGCAAAATTTCCTGTTAAACCTACAACCGGAACAAATGTGAAAAAAACACAGCTAATATTAACCGTTTATTACAAACTCTTTTGTGCATTACATACCTACATATTAGCTATGGTTTTTTTTTCACAGTCGGATCCGCATCAGATTTAGATTTTGAATTAAAATTTGAATCGTGAAAATAAAATTGAATTTTTTTGATGTGTATTTTATACCTACTATTGCGTTACAAAATACACCCAGTCGCAATTCGTAATAAGGGTGTAATTCAAAAATTTGTTCGGCTTATGATTTGAAGTTTTGGTAAAATTCATGGCAACTTGATCGGTTTTTCAATCATTTTAAAATGTGTATAGGAGAGGGCTTATAAAATTCAGTTCAATAAAAATTTTCCTAACTTATCTAAAACTTGGATCTGATTGTGAAAAAAAACGTACCTATTGATTTCGAAAGAAACGAATTTTGCTGTTGCATGGAATAACGTATAAATATGTATGTATCAAAATCGAAATAAAACAGATTAGTTTGATCAAACTGTGTAATTCAAGGATCGCGTAAATTAATATGGGTATTCACGCTTTGATGCAACTTTGTGCTACGTATACTTTTCCTACGATTCTTTGCAATGGAGAGTGAACGCACCCAATGTTGATTGCATTGCAAAATAGAAAACTTATGTCAAAAAATCAGCTGTTGCTGTTTATATGTATAGAGCAACTAAAAATGAACTAATTCAAATTTATTTGACACAGCTGATTTAATTTTTATAGTATAAAGTTAGAGAAATAAATCATCATTTTATAAATTTTTTTTGTCTTGTGAATGTCTAAATTAAATCCTAATTATGTTCTCTAATTCCTCATCAAATAAAGCTTAACTATCTAATCCTGAAAGTGAAAGTTAAATTCACACCTCCAACTCGGTCATTTGACCCGAGCACCCCAAAAACGTAAAACGACTAGAAAGCATGGAAACTACAATTTTCAGTCTAGCCAGTGTTTTTCAACCTTTTTCATGACACGACCCCTATAGTATGAAAAAATATTTCGCGACCCCCCCCCCCCCTTCGCTTTTTTTCATGTATGTTATGTTAGAAAATATTCAATCCATACAACATTTTTATGCGTTTGCATAATTAGGATTCGGATATAAACACGTATAATTAAGTACGTAAAACACATCGAATACGTCGCCAATTGATAACTAACGCAATTTACGCGCATAGGTACTTTACTTACGACCTTAACTATAATGGTCTTAAGACGCCTTAAGATTCTTCGTTGAATTTCCCTAAGATTGATTAAGTTTCTGTCAAATCTTAATGAATCTTAAAATCAACTATAATTGTCTTAAGACACTTTTGACAAGTGTCAAAAAATCAAAACGGACAGCTTGTTGTGAAATTTAAATCTTGCACTATTTTTACCAACTGAGGCTAAATCACTGAGAAGTTCCAATTTTTTAAGCAAATAAAATGAAATCACGACCACCTAAATTCTGCCAAACGACACTTTTGTTAAGATCCTTAAGATTTGTACGCTAGGGACCGTACGACTAAGATTTGGCGAAAGTTTCAGAAAATTAACGAAAGATTGGTTAAGACCATTATAGTTGTCAGTATGGCACTTCATGCTGTCGTAAGAAATCTTAAGCTACCTTAAGGCGTCTTAAGATCATTATAGTTAAGGCCATTATAGTTCGGGCTATAGGATTTTTTTTTTGTTAATTTGTTTGTATTAACATACAAATGTTTACGAGTCCTTTTGTTAACGTTTTCTTAATAAATCTATCTTTTTAAATTTTATTGATTTTTTTTACTGATGTAGTTCTCTCGACCTCTTGCGACCCCCCTACAGAGGCTTCGCGACCCCCCAGGGGGTCGCGACCCACACGTTGAAAAACAGTGGTCTAGACCAATTAGGGTCATAAATCCACGCCATAAATCCACAGATATAACACATCTTTGTTAAAGTTGAAGATTTTCTGGGAAACGATGGCTGTAAAACTGAGCACATGGGGGAATCCCCGCCGCAAATACTGGCTGATTATTGTTGGACCACGCGGCGGATGGGTAGTAATTAAAATCCATTTGTGATTGAAATCCATTCGTTGGGCGACTATAACTCTGCCACAATGACGATCTGGTCCTTTAATGGCAGAGAAATTTATAGAAGCCAAAGAATTATGTGAAAGCCTGGGTGCCTGCAAGTGATTTATTGCCAATGGATTATTGGAAAAATAATTTTCTCGCTGATGGACATGTTTAGCACGCGCCATAAGATGTCCTTTCGTGGGTGAATTATTGCGGCTGCAAGAATCAATAAATGGCCTGGATCTGCGGGATGATTTTATTTGTCCTGAATTGATTAAGCGCCGCGACGGATTAACTTTAATAAACGAGTGGATCTCGGCTGTAAGCGGTTCTAAAATTGTTCTACGAATTCTATCTTAAGACAAAATACAAAGAATAAAGCGGCTGAGTGGAGCCATTAGATCTGCTCGATTTCACTGAATCGCCATTAATCTTTATCGCTGGCTAAAACAAACTCTCTGTTAGCTCAGAGTAGGGGCACTTTTTAATTAGGGGAGTTCAAAAGTTTAATTGAATTAAGTTAAGCTTATGCAAGCCAACGGAAAGTCAGATGTGAGTTCAGAACCATGTCACGGATGGCCAAAAATTTCCATTACGTCGTAGTTAAACAGTTTAGACCACTGAAGGATTTAAGGGATAGTGGTGATCTACGGCAGTAATCTGAGCGGCCAATGTCGAGTATCCCCAGGCTGCACTCATTCTTTTGCCTGCATTTCCTCTTGTTTTTAACTAGAAAACTTTTAATGGGGAGTAATTGCTCGAACATTCTTTAATAGATGCAAAGTTTTTGATGGCACAGAGAATGACACAGTGTGCAATCCCTGCCAAAATCCAAGCTGGACAGGGTGCAACCGATGCCTTTTCTGTGCCAAACATCTCTAGCAATCGTTCCCCTCAACTTTGAATGAGTCTGACATAGTTTTTGGAAATTGCATTGCCTTTGGGGATTACTGTTGCAAATATAATTTCGTCAAGAGCCGTACGACGTGCACTTATCATGTATCCTTGGCCCCGTCCAATTTGCTAGATTTCAACAGAAAATAACATACCGGAAATAACAATAGAAAATAAACTCAGCTCTACGATTCCTCAATTTTGCGACGTCGCCACCATGAACTCTTTTATATTTTGTCCATGTCGAGCAGAATTTTCACTTATATTTCGCAGAACCACGCAAAAACACTTATGGCATAAAAATGATCCCAATGATAGTAGCGGTCTGCAGTCTCTAGTCATGTTCAGCATCTATTTAATGCTCCTGGTAATTTTAAAATATACACCTCAAATTGGATTTAACGCGCACAATTCCCAATCAGTGCCCAGTACGTGAGCCTCCCACCCTCCAGTCACAGGACTCAAATGGGGCCACATAAAGACGAAAATGTTGGCTGCTTCCAGGATTCCCAAGTTTGTGACGCGATTCCAGGAATTTATGCTGGCCTTAGCAGCACCCATCTCCATTTAACAGTGATTTTCACTGAGGAGGCGCCCTGTATGATTTTTAAATTACTTTGCTGTGTATAAAAATTGAAATTCTCATGAATTCTACTTTAGAGTCGTCTTCTGTGTGTGTCCGATGACCAGAGTTGAGACTTTTATGAGTTGACATTTGGATGCAAATTTCTGATAAGGTTAAAACCAATGAAATTCATGCACTGCAGATATTTGCTTTGGTTGCGGCTTCGATTTTTTTAAGAGTCACCTATTGTATGAGCTGGTTAAGAGATACATATACATAAATGTTGCTCTGAGTCACAAGGCAATTTGTTGCGAGGGATGGATTCTGGGGTCTATTCTAATATCAAAACTAATAACTATGTTTGAGAGGAGATATTTCTAAAAAAGCCTTGTTACGTTAGGAAAAACTTTAAAATTTGAAAATGTATTAACCTACTTTATAAAAAATAAAATATCTAAACTTCGCAATATTTAACTAACTATTAAATGAGCGTGGATGGAATTTCATTTATTACCTGTCTTAAAGGACATACGTATATTTAGTTTAAAAAGACATAGATATTCATAGTAGAAGTCTATGTCAATCTTAGAATAGATCAATTTGAATCTACCTGAGCATAACCACTCCGTATGCGTACAAATTTACTGTAGCTTAGATTCCTTTGCACGGGAGGTCGAATTTCGATCACATACCATACTACTATGTAGGTACGTATGTATATATGTATGTATCTAAATACAAATTGAAAATGAAATTATTTTTTTAATAAGTGCCAGAAAGGGGCTAAACGTTTAATCATACATATGTATGTACATATATTAGTCTATGATCAGACCAAATATAAATTTCGCGGTTTAAAAAAAACCAATTTGTCAACACTAGGATTGACAAGACCTGGGAGTTGAAGGAAACCAAGGGAAGTTTCAATAGTTATTACAAAATATTTTACAAGGAATTTTTTTTCATTTCGTTTTGTAATAAAATATTAACATAATTGAAATAACTCTTTAATATGTGAAATTTTAATTTAAATTCAAACGTATAGGATACATTTAATGTATCCTATTTAATAATGTGCCCCATTCTTTTCATAATAAAAAGTAAATAAAATAATTAAAAGTACTTTTAGCGAAACAACCTCACTCTTATACGAAACGAAACGCTTGGTTCTACTTCAGAAAAAAGCCCTTAAAAAATAAAAACATATTTTTGAAAAGGCTTATCATAAGTATTTAAATCACCTAAAAAACTGCATGACATAGAGCGTCTTTTCAGGCAAATCAATACTTATCCTGTAAAGTCCTAGACTTACGCACACATGCATGCATTCAACAATCAGGCTGGCGGGACTGATAGTGAAAAGATGCTCTATTGATCGAATTTCTACTTGCCTGCCATCAGTCGTTTATAGAAAAACAATCACGAAGCTCCAGGCGGCAATAAATTCCTGCAACCAATACCTGGACGGCATAATACAGTTCGAGTTAAGCTTGGCGCTAAACGAATCCTTGCAGGACTACCTGAACATCCAGCCATTGCTGAATCCCCGAGAATGACACCGAAAGCTCCGACTTTTATCGCGTTTTCCACGGAAAGCTTCAGTTGACCATTTTCCGTAGAAGGAAAACAAATTTGGATTGGCCTTGAATACCACGTCCAGGAAGTGTTTAGTCAACTTTTCCTGGAGCAGTGAGGAGGAGCTTCTTAAGGTGGAAGGATAGCATAGTGTTTTTGAAATTTGTTTATTTTCGTAAATATGTATGACAGTCCTCTTTCAGAACCACTCTCATAATTTACTCAGATGGAGTAGGGGACATTTTTGAGCATTTATATTCACTGATTGTTTAGGGACAATACAGATTCAATATGTAAGATATGTTTATCAAAAACAAAAAAAAACTGGTATTCACTCGGTTTAGTTTAAGAGATATCATATAATAACCGTACTATTGAAGACATACATACATACATACATATACACATAAATACATTTATTAAGCGTAAAACTTTAGATGTGTTCTTCTCAAAACTCATTTTCGAAACGATGAGCACAAGTAGGTATATAATGGTTGGTTCTACTCAGGAGGGTTGAAGATGAAGTCATTTTCGGTAAGACATTTTTTTTGGAATCTAAGGCCAGAGAAATAGTTTGAAGTCTAGCTGTACGTCATTCTTATATGATATAAAACTGGAAGTTAAAAAAATAAAGTAGTACAAGAATTTTATAGCCATATTAAAAAATAATGAATCCAGGAGACAGGCTATAAACAGGATTACTGATTGTGAGTATCAAATAAAAAATCTGCATAAACTGCTGTTTATTAAAATCAAATAGACGTATTTACGTGTTCAGTTTAATGAAATAAAAAGAGCATAAGCAAATCTTTAAAAAGATTTTGCTTAGTGTCTGTCAAGGCACATTTTAACTTTCATTGACTATTTAAACATGTCTTTTAAAACTTTGGCCCACAAATTTTTATCATCGATCACGAAAATTGGAAAAAAAATTACGTTTTCGGGAGACTGAGACCAGGATAATAACGCCTATTCCTTTATATAACACCCATTTCAAATTCTCTATCAAAACTGAATATTGATATTGCGAATACAATTCTTTATATATCTTACGTTCAATTAACAAGAAAATACATTGAAAAGTGAAAATATACATATAAGATTCAAACGTTCATTATTTTTTCTGTTAAGCAAAATATTCGTTTGAAATGTTCAAAATCGAAATCATCAAAGTCAAAATCGTAATATAGATTCACATTGACATTAATCTTAACATTGACAACAAGATTGAAAAGTATCCTATGTCTGCGGAGCTGAGTGGCAACAAACATATACACAAACATTCGCATTTGTAATATTAATATTCTTATAAATTCGAAATTCGAAAGAAACTATGCCATAGATGTACACAAAACAAAAAATCATGTGTGTATGTTGACGTTAAGGCAGGTAAAATAAAGAGCACATACAAACATGCGTTCCTCATACAACAGATATTAACCAATTATAAATGAAACAAAAAAAAATTATGCAAACAAAAAATACGTACACAGTGGTCGAATTTTGAATTTTTACAAAAGGAAATTCGTCAAAGTCATCAATCAGTTCACAAGTCAGCACCTTAAAATAAACCTTCTCCTGGATTAGTCCACTTCCAAATCATCCGATTACGATGAGCTGGGAGTAGGACTTCGCAATCGGAGCAAGTGTAAACACAGTTTACCTCTAATGAAATAATCCATTTAGTGGTGCCAGGTTGAAACTGAGACCGGATAAACAAGGTGTACGCAGAAAGTGGAAAGGATGAGGAGAGCTCGTGTCGACTGAACCTAAGCAACCCGCAGGAGACTGCATGAATGCAGCAAGTTTCCGTGTTTGGACAAGGATTTCCAATTAGCTTAATGGATTTTGTTCTCCAGACGCGGGACTTTGCATGGAATATACGATTTGAACGCCCGGGGATTGGGCATATGATCAGCGTTAATCAGCAGTCCCATTTTGAAATAAAACAGCCTATTTTTCTATTATACCGAGAATCTGTCGTCGTTTTACTCACATTCAGCATCCGAAGAAGTTTTTCACATAAGCGAAAAATGCCTGAAAGAGGTTCTCATCACAGATAGACCGGAGATGGAGTTATATGCTGAGGATGATTTTCAGGTTTCCAACAAGATAAATTGCACCTCGACAACAAGTAAATCCATGGGGATTTTTAGGGACTACTGAAGAGTATACGCAATTTTTCTATTCGCTTTAAAAGCGTGATGTGCTGACGTACGATGTGAATGGGATGGATTTGGTGTTGGTGAAAAACACCCAAAGATAGGTACTATGTATATTAAGCTGCCCTAATGTTTCAAATGCATTTCTCGCCGGGCATCGCAATTACAAGGGAAACTATTCTTCTTACCGCCTAATGACCGCTGGAGCAGTCTTGCAATTTAAGGAGCTTCCAACAAGATGAGTTGTGTTCGCCGGTAATTACTGACATTAAGTTCAGTACTGTTCGCCGCAGTCTGGGGAGCTAAGTGAAAAATTCCTGCTCTGAGGGCATCCAATTTCCTCGATTGCAATTTTCCCTACTAGGAGCCGCATTAAAATTTCATTTTGAAAATGAACCCTAAGGAGTTGCCGACTGCTCCGCTGAGCGGGATCCTGGCTGTTGCTGTGGCAGGTACCTCCTCGATGAAAGTAGATGCAGCTTAATGAAAGATGCGGCCAACTTTTAATTGGATTTAATGCGAAAAGCTGCAGTAACAGCGTGCTCCTGTTCGGAACAATGCGCGGCTGTTCGTGAATTTCTTAATGAAGGAGCTGCAAAATTTCTTCGAAAGCTTTCCAGCTGATGCAAAGGATCAAAAACGCTTGATTACCCTTTAATCTGGTGGGAATATCCGTCAAAAATAAAAACTAACTCCAATTTCTTTAAATTGCGCTTGCACCTCCAAAACTGCTGTCAATCAAATCCTTAATTGCTTAAGATTAGAATTAAAAACGACTATGATTAGTATGTCTTATAGATAATTTTATATGCATACGTATGCAATTTAAAGAAATTGAATGAAGCAAATTACTTTTTTGTAATTATGTCTCTCTTGACTACTTGATGATACTAAATTTATTCTGGAGTATGTAAGCTGATTACAGTGATGGTAATATTCTTAATCGAGAGCTAGTGAAGCTGCATTAAATTATGTGTAAATTATATTTAATTTAAGCGACAAGATATTAAAATAAATTATTAATTCTTGCTTGATGAACATGCTTAGGCATGTATGTATGTATATAGTGTCTTGCATTAATCATCAGCACCTATACATACTCCTTATACATACCCATACACATATACATATGTATTTAGTTTTATATTTTATGTAGTGCTTAACCGAAGTTTTTAGAATTTAACAAAAACAAAAACTAGAAATCCTATTAATTTCATTTAGTTTTGTCGACTTTTAATAGTTAGACAAAAACAAAAAAATTCAACCAAAAAAGTGGGTACCCCAACGCGGTAAATTTGCTTAAAATTAGAAAGAAAATGCAAAGAATTTGGATCAGATTCCGCTTTGAGGTCCACAAAATCTTCAAATAAAACCCGATTTCAGAATTATTTTTTAATAGTTGTAATAGAAAAATAGACTTACCATTTTCCGCAAACGTCAGTTCTCTTCTCTTCCTTGGTGTATCCTGTTAGAAATAACAGACAAAGCACTTTGAACACATGGCACTTTCACTCCTTTTAATTTTTAACAGGCCTTTTTGTCGTCAAATAAAATTGCGACACTGATTAACTCACAGCACTTAACGGCTTCTATTTTTACATTTTTAATTTTCACTTTCACTAGCCGACACTAACTTACTCACAAAATCACATTCACTTTTATAGCGGTAAACCTGCAAGACAGAAATAAAATAAAAATTAGGTGTCATATACATAAAAACAATAAAATTAAAAAATATTCCAGACAAGGTAAAATCAATTTAAAAAGATTTAAAATCTTACTAAAATTATTCAAATCGCACCGCACAAAAGTAATTTTTCATTCAAATGATGTCTTCGAATACAAGGAAAAGAATAAAACAAATTAACATTAGTAAAACAAAGAAAAAAACGAAATTTCTAAATTTTGCTTCTAGGGCTAAGTTTTTGGTGTTAAATAAAATGCTTTAAATAGAGTAAATAAAAAAAATAAAAAAACCTCGACCAAATAGCCTTTTTTAATAGTTTGTTCAATTTTACGTTTTAGCAGCTATTTTAAATCAATAGGGAAGAAAAACGAAATTATTAGATTGCTTCTCTAGGGCTAGGTTTTTGGTGTTAAATAACGTGTTTTAATTAAAGTAAATAGACAAATCCCAACCGAAATTGTTTTTAAAATATTACATTTTAACAGCTACTAAAAATCAACAGGGTAAAAAACGAAACTTTTAATTTTTGCTTCTAGGACTAGTGGATAATAACGTGTTTTAATAAGAGTATATAGGTAAAAGCAAAAATCCCACGCAAAAGAGCTTTTTATATCTATAAAATTTTTATCAGGATTAAGATATTCCAGATGATGTGAAGTCACAGCAACGTAACCCCCATCTTTCGTGTTACCGTTTATATCATAATTGTTGAAACCCCTACCCTTCCTTATGTGTGACGTAATATGTACATATTACAAAAATTTGAGCACCCCTATCATCATAGCGGTTTTCAGAAGACCTAGGCGCGTCAGGCGGTGTTTTGGATTTTGGGTTTTTTTACCTTGTGCTTTAATACTCGTATTTCAAGAATAAGGTATCAACATAATTTTAGTTGTCCAAGAAATGCTATTATCTATATATGTACATATATTCTTTTTTTCAGTTTACAGAATTACTGCACGAAACACAGTAAAACATATGAATATAAACATTTTTTTTTTTTTTGTAAAAGTACACCACAGTATAATAATAATATGTAGTATAATCTGCGGGATAAACGAAACAAACAGCACATTTTACAAATATGACTGGTTGGACAAATTTCAAAAATGCCTTAAAAATTCAATAATAATGTAAATAGTTAAAAATACATTTAAAAAGTGCTTCGTGGGTTTATAGTTATTAATAAAGCACATTTTTATGTTAGGATACAACTTTTATATGACTTGTGAGACATGCGATATTCGTCGCTTCAAAAAAGAGATAAAAGAATAACTTACTAAGTTTTGAAATCTATTTTTAATAGATCAAATTGTTTTAAATATTCCTTTGCTAAAAACATGTGGCAGCATTCCCTTATCGTCTAAATAACTGAAAATGGTGTTGCCAATTGAGAGGTTTGTTATCGATTGCTGACAAATCTAGGAATTCAATATTAAAAAATTTCACTCTCTAAGGTTATCAAAAATTGAAGTTGATATGCTTTAGTGTACACAAGTTTTTTCGGGTATTTTGTTAACCAATAAAAATTATTTACATGAATCCTTTTTCTATGTTTCAAATAAAGTAAAATGTCTACTGCTGCTGAGAGGGCTTTACGATCGTAATAATGATTCTATTGAAGTAAGATACATTGTTGAAACAATAGCTAACTAAATCTTGATATACATATGTACATACATACATGGCATATTCACTTCTGGCTTTTAGGAGTAAAACATTATCCTTTTTATTTTTGAATTTTTAAGTGCATACATCTTTTGACTGATCAAATGAGGTTTTCTCACATTTTGTTTGCAAATTATAAAATTATAACGTGAAGGATTTTGGGGATGAGTTCAATCCTTAAACTTCGCGCGCTTGAATAAATATGTACTCGTATGGAAAGGTACGAACGACTCACTGATAAAATATCGATTTTATCGACATACAGCACTCTAGAACTCCATTGCGAACATTTCTTTCGGTGCAAAATATGAATGAATTCTCCTTTCAAACATAGTTTCTTTGAACTTTGGGATGTCATTAGATATAGAAGCATAAATACAAACGAAAAAGAAACATCCTTTTCTACTTGGAAAGTTCTCTGACTGAAACATTTCTACATAGATATTTTCTCTTTGATGTTACAGATGTAATTCTTCTTCTACGTATTTCCGAGAAGCACCTTTTAAATTTGTCGTTGGAAACATTTTATATTTAAATGATTATTATCATCATAATTGGAATATTAATATTCAAAATTATGGATATTTGATTTTTCTCGAGTTTAGTCTATAATTACCTTATTCAATAAGCAAATTATTTAAAAAAAAATCAAAAAACCCGATATTTAAAAATTAATTAACACGTCTTAAAAGAAGCAAAATAGGGAAACAAGTTTTATTTCAAACAATCAAAAAATAAAAATTACATGATAATTTAACGATTAAAAAAAGTATAATACCATAATTTTTTTCACAATTGTTTTAGTCATGTGATAAGAGTTATCAACTTAATTGATAATCAATAAAAAAACGCTTTTTATTGTGTGGGAAGGGGACAGCAAAATAATTTAAAAATCGAAATGGAATTCTTTCGATATTGGATCCGCCACCCTGGATTTCAAAACTCCGGTACTAAATTTATAATTAGCGAGCTCTGCATAACAATTTTCATGAGAGTTCGATGACTAGAAAAAGACGTGCTCCTGAGATTGAAGGGCCTAACACCTAAATGAAATAAAAAATTTATCATTTTCCAACAGTTGTACCTAATACCAGAAAAAAGTCGGGTCTAATCGTCTAATTGACGCTAATTTTAGAAAAATAAATCAAGGAAGCGAACGCCTCATACACACATAAGTATATGTATTTTAACCCCTTGCGTTTCGACTTAATTTGGAAAGATTTTACAAGAAAGCACCATTTAAATTGAGTCAACCATTGAATAATATAAACTGATAGAAAGAAGCAAATTGATATGTACATATTTAAATTAAAGGTTCAGTTTTTAAATTAAAAGTTTACTAAGTAGTAGTAATTTATTAGGGACAATCCAAATGAAAAAGACAACTCAGACAGTTCGAATAAAAATGAAAAACAAGTAGCTTTTAATGTTAAGAAGTGTGATATTTTTTATAACATGGGGGCAGATTTAAACGATTTTTTTTGTCAAGTAGTTTCACTTCTAATGCTGTTTTTATAGCTTTGCATGATATTTCTTGGTACCTAGGAGACAAATTTCAAGCTACACCGCCGCAGGGAACATACATATCTTATGTTAACAAATTTTGTGCATGCTTAAAAATGTTGTAACACGTCATGCATTTAATATATTACGCATATTTTTAATTTCATGACGAATACAGCTCGTTATTGCTGGGTAAGATTAATTAAAAATTCTGAGGAATCTAGCTCGTCATTGAATAGTATTCCAAGAAGTTAAATTTCTTAAAGTGGCGCAATGTTTTGCCGGAATATAAAGTGCAAATTATAATAATAAATAAAATTTTTTTTTGCAATATTGTGGCATCGCAGAGTGAAAAAACCTAATTGAAATCTTTCAATATTCGATTTTCTGTAAGTTCTATTATTTACATCCTCCTTAGATTTTCCTAGGTTTGCCATTGCATTATTTTTCCTGGCCCTTTTAATATAATTCAATTTATACTCCAGGTACATTTTTAAGTGCTTTCGGTATTTTCTTTAGAATTAGCACAGAACTAGCTATGAAACGATCGCGCCACCTACATCTCATTTCGCCAATTATGCCCCAAGAAAATGCAAAAAAAACTTTGTACTTACCACAATAAAATGGTGTACTAAAAAGATTCTAAAAATTTTCACTGGAGAAAAAAGTCACCGATACGATACACGAATTGCCTCAACTCAGAAAATCGCGATAATTTCATCGGCGATTAAACGAAAATAAAGGAAATAAAAATTAAAAACGAAAGAAATCTTTTCATCGAAATCAAACCAGAACAAAGGAATTTACTTTCAATCCCGGTACCAGAACACAAAACTATCAACCTGCGCACTCCCGACGTTTTCGCGAATTCCGAAAAGGTTCAACTATTTGCAAGATTGGTGAAAGTAATAATTTACATTAAATATAATATTTTTAATTAAATTTACCCGGGGAGGAACTTGACTGAGGAGGCATTTAGAGGCGGACGGCGGAAAAGCAACTGACACAGAATTTTCCGGGGCCTGGCAGGAGACTGCCGAACCGATCGTACGATCGTACCGACACCGGCAGAGAAGTGCACTGTTATTCTGCATTTGACCTAATTCCACCATTTGACAGATCTTCGAGAATTTTGCCGCGGTGCCTCCTCAGAAAATCGGTTCTCGCGCGGAAATTCGGTGAAAAATCGCGAAAATGTTAAGTTTGTAATTTTCTTTGTGTAGTTTGTGTGCTTAAATATTTCTTTTGTTTTCGTATAACTCGAATTTCGTTCATTTCCACTTTATATTCCGTGAAAAAGTCGCACTCTGAGTTGAGGCCTTTTGTGAATCAGTGAGTTTTTTTCCCCAAAAGGAACTTCAAGATCGTTTCGACGACTTAACCGTGGACCGTGGTAAGTACTTTTGAGTTTTACCAGTTTCTTCCTCGACACCTTAAGAAATTTAACCACTTGCACCACAATGAAGATCTAGATTCTTAATTAATTTTTAATGTGTGTCTTCCCCAGCAGTACTGAGGTGTATTCGTCATGAAAATAAAAATGTGGTGTAATATATCAAATGCATGACGTGTTTAAACATTTTTAAACATGCACAAAATTTGTTAACCTACTAAAATATGTCCCTTGCGACAACGTTATAGCTTGAAATTTGCCTATTAAAAAAAAAAATATCGTGTAATGCTATAAAAACAGCATTAGAAGTGAAACTACTTGGCAATGCCAAATAAATCCTTTAAATTTGCCCCCTTGTTATAAAAAATATCACACTTTTTAACATTAAAAGCTATACTTGTTGTTTCTCATTTTTATTCGAATCGTCTGATATCAGTTTTTTTGCCCCTAATAAATTACTACTAGTAAACTATTAATTTATAAAATGAACCTGTAATTTAAATACATCAATTTGTGGATGTTTTTAGCGAAGTATGCAACATATCGAAATTTGGTAAAAAGATTTTTATTATATTCCTCTTGAACAATGTTTGTGAATGTTTGTTAGAGCTATTAAAAATATAACGGCGACTTCCCAGCATTTTCCCAGTGCTCTGAGGTCGGGGAATTTTGAAGATAGAATTATGAGCAAAAAATATTTCGATTTATAGTATGATAAGCTAGAAAAGAACGTTGGATTTTTTTCTTTTAAACATAGATGTACGTTATGTTCAAGACCCTAAGAAATAATTGTAGGTAAAATAAATTTTTCCAATTTTTTAAAATTTTATAGTGGCCAAACCCTCAATTTTCAAGATTTTTTTTTGGCGTATGTGAAGAAGTTTACGCGTTTTTATGCATTTTTGATGGCGTAAAATTAGATGAAATTGACCTTAAAGGTTGAAAACAAAACTTAAAAAAAAAAAACGTGCTGCTAGTCTGCTGCCAGTTTTAAAATGTGCATTTTACCAACGAATTTTTAAATTTTAATGCTCTGAAAATGAATGAAAGAATGAATTTTTCTCTTTGTTTGTGAAAATATTGGGCAAGTAAACCATAGTTGTTTGTTTTTGTAAAAATGGCAAAGTTGGAATATTATACTCCAGAATCTCTTTTGAAAGCTATACTTAATCTACTAGAACCAACGTCTTTCGACAGTGTGAAAGGCCTTGGAACTGAATCATTTCTCTTTTGAAGACAAGAAATTGGATTTCGAGGATAGTCGGCAAGTGTGCAGACATATCACACATTTAACGTTGCGAAAAAAGGCGATGTCACCGAAAAACACTTTCAACAGTAAATCGCATGAGAGCATCGCCAGCAATCAGCAAGATGGCCCAGGAATTACATTACCCACAGGACCCTTTTGATTTTGAGCTGGTTCCAGCTGACCTAAATGCTGGTGCCCAATCTTTTTCCTATTAACCCATTTCAGGCAAGGAGCATTCCTTGAACAATTGTTTTACGTTTATTGCCTCCGACCGAGCTGATGTTTTTTGCAATTACTTAGACTGAATTTACTCGGTTTGTTTTCTGCAAAATGATTTCTATTTTTAGTCCAAAATTACTTCCTCCCCGGGAAGGGAACTCATCAATCTTCGGTGCCTGAGAAAATCGGTGCTGTCTTGTGGCGTGCAAATGGGGGTAATGGCGGTCCGCTTTACCGGATGACTACTAATTTCCTATTTGCACTTCATTTGTGGGATTGTGGGCCATATATCTATTTTTTGGTAATCCCGCCCGGGTAATTTGTGCCCTAATTTGAATAATTAATAAAATGCCTTCTGGGGGCTCCATGGGATGCTGCTAAGCGAAGGCAATTACCTTTCGGGATGCCATGGCTCGAACGTGACGCTCAAATGGAACGACTTACTGAGCCTTCGGGACAGAAGTTCTTAGTGCAAACACTATTTGCAGAAAACTACCCCCACTAAAATGCTAATTGTCTACGGCCACCCACGTCTCGAGCACGGGCAATCTCATCATTATTCCATTGAAATTCGGCGACAATAACCATCGGAGTTAATTACACATCCAATCAGAAGGACCCATCTCCGAGCAAAGTGGCATTTTCTCGGGAATTAGGCGCTTTTTTTATTAACACGATCAGAAAAATTAATGGCCCCTGTTAGAGTTTTTTGCGAACATATTTATGAATTACTCTCTGATGGGCGCCCGAAATGGACCCGGGTACGTTCCGAAAAAACGCCCGCAAGTAAGAAGAATGGCGAACATTAATCCGCTCCCAGATTAGCTTTCATAAAATTTTTATACCACTTTGAGTTTTTTGCTTCACATAGCCGCAAAATCCCGTGAAAGTCCAAAGATTAGAACATGACGACAAATACAAAGACACAATTAGAAAGTTTGGCCCGGTTCTTCATCCACGAAAGGCGGTCACAGCAAGATTGATTGGATTTGGTTTCACCCTTGCCTGATTGATAGCAGAAATCGAAACTCGGGCCGCGCCCGGATGACGAAGGTATACTCCTGGTGGCTCAAGTAAAAAAGTTAATTGAATTTGTTGCCACGGAGATTCAGATTTTCCCCAAAAGGGTGAATTAATTTTAAAATTATTTTTTACTATTTTACGATCAAACGAGAGTTCAATATTCTTAACTTATCTTGGCAGAAACAAAAAATTTCAATTTTTTAAGGATTATTTAATTATAACTAGGTATGTATAGAATTTAGAGAAAGGACAAGAGAGAAGAAATGCCAAGAAATTTTGAACTGTAGAAAAAATTAGAAAAAGCCATTATACTTAAGATTTAAACCTTTTATTTCTTTTGAAATTCTCAGACACACTCAGGAAACTATTACTAGAAAAGCATTAAACGAATCGTACAGAAAATTCAAACTTTACGAACACTGTACAAAAAATTCAAACTTTATTTAGGTCTTTTCAACCTGATTTCATCCTTATTCTATTAAATATTGATATTTTCATCTCACTTGAATCTGTTATTCGAAAAACTTTAAATCGCAGTTTTATTACAAATCGGACAGACTATGTAGGTAAAATTATCACTGATAGTATTTCGAAAATTATCATATATAATAAATTTTGGAATTATTTCGTAACATAGAGTTTGCAGAAATTAAGATTCTTATTAAACAAAAGGTAATATCTACTTAAAATAATAATAAGTTTGTCATTTGTAATGATAATTTAGAAGTAAAATAATTGGAATTTTATTATATTTATTTACTGGTCAAGGAATGTGTATTATTATTCCGATATTGTGGCGTGCTCCAGGCTCCGTAGTGTTTCGAATGAGAAGTATTTAAAAAAAAATCGATTTTACCCAGAAGAAAGAAATTTAATATTCATTCTAAGTTTTATTTTTGTGAATTTTATTTAATTTTATTTTAAATTAAATATATGACGGAGAGACCGGGGAAGATAAATGCTGCCGGTCTCCGTTTGTTGTATCATTCTCCGCCATTTTCTTAATTTCTCCTTTTCTTCAGAATGAAACTGCTCAGTCTTTAAAAGAATTTTATTACATCCACATTCACCGCCAATTAATAATTAATTATTCATTTCTTAAAGTACATAAATCCGCTAAATTTAAGCTGATTTATCGCAATTCGTAATTATGTATATATTTTAAAGTAGTACCTATATACATACATACATACAAATTTAGAAGTATGTAAACAAATTTTTAAATTAAAGACAATAAATTGACCAAGTTACAGCTGATTTAGTGAGGTGCAGAGATAAGTTTCTTGGCTAGTTAAGGCATTCCAGAAATAAATTGCCTTTTAGTTTTCTCATTTTATAAGAATATTTCGTAAGTGGCTTTTTGAAGTACCACAGAAGGACGTTTCCGCTCCTTGCTTAGCTACGACCATCAGCTATCTCATTGCCTGCAAATAGCCTTCGTGCCCCGGAATCCACATGAGGATATGACTTTGTGGCTTCCCGCCAGGATTTTGATCGATTGGAGACATTCTCTTTCAAGAAAGTAAAGCTTTATTTAAAAATTAATAACATTAATTCCCAGGCTTCAAATTAAAAAAAGAACATCGAGTTGATTCTAGTGATCTTAAAAACATACCCTTGTTTGAAAAACGGTAATTTTTAATTCAAAAATGAGTTTAGTTCAGAGAACACAAAATTTATAGTCAGTAACAGTATTTTATAAATAGTTGGTATGTACATTAAAAACAACTTTAACAAAGTAATTAATTCACCACATTAAGGAATCCTTTAAAAATACTATTTTTTAATTGAAAAGAACAATCCTCAATGCAGTGAGTGGTTATTTTCATTTTGATGATATAAAAGTCGCTCAATAATTCTTTTAAATTGAGCTTTAACTACGAGTTTTACTTAAAATAAGAAAAGCAGCGCTCAACATTTCGAAGGTCCAGACGCATAGTATTCTTATTTCATGTCCCCATCTAAAATCTCCTCTAGCTTTCAGAAGTATTCCTGCAAAATGTTTGTTGTCTTATCAGAGAAAGATCAGAAGAAGACGAGTGAGCAAAGTGTCTTGCGAGAATTTTTGTGAAGAAATCAGATCCACCAAGTCAGTTTGAAGTCACGTATTGGGATGAAGGCAATAAATTGAATTTAATCGCGGCAAATTATTCATTGCCATTTGACTTTGGCACCCTATAAACATTCGCTTAGACCATGCTCCATGAAAAAGATGTTTAAGTTGGACCATCACCCGGATGAAAATGTCCTTTATCTAAGAGACTATCAAAAAGTAGAATTTATTAGTTAGTAGTTATGTTAACTACAAAAGTACATTTTCGAAATGATTTGTATATTCCATATTACATTACACATTAAGGTAGATACACTTACTCTATTAAATAAAAATTAAAGAACATTGTCGAGAGCTTTTAACATTTTAAAGTTAAAATAATATTTGAAAATGAAAAAAAAAATTATTTAAAATTTAAATTTTAGGAAATAATAAATAGAAGGAAATATCACTGCTGAACAAATAAAATAATAAAATTGAAAAACTCTTTTATGCTTAAAAATATGTGTTTATACATAGGTCGTTTTTATTAAATTGCACGTGTGGGACTCATTTTTTTTTAAACATTCTTTTGTGATATAAAAGCCAATTTGTGAAATCATATTTTTCGTCGCAGGAGCAAAACCATAGGTTAAGGGCAATTTATTTATGAAAAACAACTTGTTCAGCAGAAATATTAAAAAGAAAAAATGGTCGTGTGAATTAGGAGTGCTGTAAGCTACTATATAAAATCATTAACATAATAATGTTATGATCCACCCCTATAACATTTGCCACATTGCCACAGGTAGCCAACCGATTCCACCCTTAACTATTTTGAATAATTTGCAATGCACTTAAATTAAATGGAAGAGGGATAAGTTTTTGTCGCATTCACCCATAAAATATATGTGGAACATCGTGTCGGGTGCCATCTACATATCTTGTATTATGGGAAACTTTCACACAATGCCTACTACACTTCTCTTGAGGAAAATGCATTTCCTAGAAGATAGCAAACTTGCTCTACACTTGGCCAAGCAACCGTGGCGGCAGTAAGGACGTCAGGGGGATGCAGATTCAGCTATATGCATTAAATTTCAATCTAGGTCAAATGGGTTCCCTGATACCGCCTAGTAGGAAGCCTGCAGTTCGTGCAGCTTTGTCGCTTCTAAGATCATAAAAGTTTTACTAGATATCAGATGGAAAGGCACTGATTGAGGCTATGTTAGGGTTAATTTTGTTGAGATAACTTTCATAAGGATGTGAACAGAATTTTAAATTTTAAAGGGCTTAACTTTTGGCATCGGGTGTTTCTGAAGAGTTATAAATTTTTGAATTATTTAGACATTATAATGTCAATTCGACATACTATACTCTCTTTTGTATAGGTATATTATATTTATCTAAAGCTACTTTGTGATGGCTTAATCGAGGCCTTTGAATAAGAGATTTAGATAATTAAGTGCACAAATAGGAACTTTAATCTTTTAAAATCCCGCAAGTAATTTATATTTTATTGTAAAAATAACATATTTATATCGTAGAACTATGTAACAATGCAGAATATTCTGAATAAGAATTGAAAATGAAGAAGTAAATTGTTCGAATTCTCGTCTTTCTTTTTCATATAGTCGACATGCATCAGTATATCACTGAGAAAAAACAAATAAAAAGATATTGACTGAAAGTTCAAATCAGCAGCAAGCCCCAAATCATTGCAATCACAATTAGAAAACAAATAGAGATTTCCACAAAAGTGAGGGCATGTGCGCTTTTCACTGTAAGCGCCTCACAGTGCACACATTAATTGCAATTGCAAGTTTAAATAACGCCAGCAACGGGATAACAATCTCGTTCCAAATGAAGAAAACTCTGAACCTTTCAGAACTTCTGGGATAAAAAACAGCCACGAAATGAATTTGATTAAGCGCACAATAAGACACAAATCAATCAATTGCACCAATGTAATCAGAAAAAAAAATATGTGCAGAATCCTACTTACAAGAATAATACCGACGAAATCCGGCTCAAAGGACCAATGTTTTGTAATGTCCGGGGGTGGGTTGAGTTGTGAAATAATAAAATCGTTGGGGATAAGTATATTCCTTGCAGTTTATTTCTCTCCTTGTGATTACATTGATTTGGGGCTTGCTGCTGATTTTAAATTTCAGTCAATATCTTTTATTGGTTTTTTCTCTGTGATATACTGATGCATGCTTACTATATTAAAAAGAAGGACGAGAATTTCACAAAAATATAATTTGAGCCTTCATAGTAATTCTTCTCTAGTTATATTTATTTGCCTAAAGAAAGGTAGATAAAAAGAGTCTAAATCTATTGTTTTGATAACATACAACCTTTAAATTTTTATTTCAAACAGGTGCGTTCAAAGCTACGACCTTATTTCTTTTCAAAAATGCTACGGGCCCAATGTGGTCGTATGAATATAAAGCGCTTCTTCAATTCTGGGCGTGTTGCGGGCTCGTTTTGGGCCTATATATTTTTACTTGGGGTGTGAAATATTTGAGTAATTGTAATTTTGAAAACAAAAAACAATTTTTTTGTTTCGGTTTCTTTATGATAAGGTTATTTAGAGAAATATGTAATGTACGAAGGGTATTTGGAAAATTGTAGTTTTTTTTTTTACCTAAAACTACGTACGCAATTGTTTATAAAAAAAACAAATTAAATAATTATTCAAAAAACCACTAGGCACATGTTTTGAGAATGTTATTATTCAGCTTTGATCAAATTTTCAAGTAAATCAGTTGAAAATTGCGTGAGAAAAGTTCACGGCCGATTTGAAAAAAGGTATGACAAAAAGGCGTTCAAAGTTTTAAATCGCAATGCTACATATGTATATATATTTTAAAAAAACCAACTTGTACGTTATTTTTTAGACCTCAATGAAAAAGTTTAATAAAAAATAAAACATTTTTTTTTCGAAGTTCCTTAAAAGTTACTTTAAGAAATAATTTCTTTGAATCGATTTATAATTTTGTATTCGATTGTAAATAAATATTATGCGAATATACTTATTCATTGAGTCGTCAATGTGTTGCAGAAATTAACTCGTATTTAATTATGGTATCATATGGCGTGGACCGGTATCTTGACTTTAAGCTATTATTGCAATATTAAGTATAATTACAAAATAAAGGATAAACATACCTACGACATCTAGTATAGTATCACAAAAATTAATGGCTATGTGGGACTAATAAGTAATAATCACCGCCCATTTGATTGAGGATTCTTTTAAAAGCCTTTGATTCGCCTAGTGACTGTTCGCAATGTTAAATCCAAATGGGGCAATTTGTCAGAGCGAGTCGTTTACGACTATTAGCTTCTACGCTACATATCTGAATAATCGCTTAAGCGAATCACCGTGCAATTTATGAGCCTTATCACTGCGAGGCGTGGAAATCCACGGTGGAGCTATAAAGCGCCACATACATCCCATATGTATCGTCGTCGGAAGGTGCTGCCACCTCACATTTGATTGCCGCGAAATTGGGTCAACTAATTCAAAATTTTCGTTACTACGTGACTTCCTGGAACTCGAGCAGGAGCCTGTTTGTTCCCAGATCTGTGTGTGTATGTGTGTTAGGGATTTGGCCCGGGTAATCCTGAAAAATGTCTAATTGGAATTCTGTCATCGGAACACGATTCACCCTGCCTGTCGCTCATAGGCTTTGTTTTGGGGTTTAATACATCTGTTGATAAGAAGCTCCTCCGACTCACGCGGCGGGCGGCGGGCGGCCTGGAGACGAAGTACTTCTGATGACCTACTTTCAGGGCTCGAGGGGGATCCTGGATACTGGATGCTGTTTTACGCACGTACACAATAGCTTCCAGGTGGCAGCGACTATTCTGTCGGGGAGTCAAAATCGGAAAAGGCACTTTGCGCCTAGCTTAATCAAACGTAGCGTGAATACATAAAACTCGGGAGTTACAGGGATGAATTCCAGGGGTCCGGTGATTACGTGGCATCCACGAGTAGACGAGATGAAACTATAAAAGGTGTGAGCAGCAATATCCGGCCATTTCAAATCCAAATGTGCCTGACTTATTTCTGCCCTCGGACCTTAATGAACGGCCCATCGAGCAGGATTAGATTTACTGACCTATTTTTCTTAAGGGATGAATGTCGCCGCCATCGTGAACTTGGGTTAAATTGAAGGTCGTTCCACTTAATGAAGGCTATGAAAGGCGTCTATGTTGACTGTATGCGGCATTCTTCAGATGGAAAATTTAATATCCCTTCCTTTTAATCAAACTTCTATTAAATTGAATCATTTTTACATTGCTGGGCATTGTCTCTGGAGATTTGGGACGAATCATTTTAACCTTGGTCCATTGAGAGTATTCGCTTTTTATAATCGACCTTAAATGATTATGATGAGGAAAATAAAAAAATAAAAGCACTGAACATTTAAACTTTTACGAAAAATATCATCTTAGTCCAGTGATATATTTTTTTGCTATCAACCGAAGATGTGCATAATATGCATACATAGGTACTTATGTACTTTCTTTGATATGATTGAGCTGATCAGTTAAAAATTTTCCACTTACCATCTATTGAACTGATTTATCATGAAATTGCCTGTATAATTTATGAAAGCTAAATTTTCTCGTGTTTTACTACACTGTTAATTTATTTTTTTGTTGCATTCGACGCCATCATCTGAATGAAAAATTATTTTTATGCGGTCTAATTTGAATAACTTTAATAAGATTTTAATTCTCTTTAAATTGCTTTTATTCGGAACATTTCTTACTTTTATTGTTTTTAATTTACATCTAATTTTAATTTTATTTCTGTCTTGCAGGATTACCGCCATAAAAGTGGAAGTGATTTTGTGTCTAGCTGTATGATGGCTAGTGAAAATAAGAATTGAATATGTAAAAATAAAAGCCGTTATAGCAGTGAATTAAAGTTCTGAGAGAAAATGTCGCAATTTTATTTGACGACAAAAGGGCCTGTTAGAAATTAAAAGGAGAATTATCCTTCAAGTGAAAGTGCGATGATTTCAAAGTTTTTTGTTTGTGAAAGTTTTAACAGGATACACCGAGGAAGAGGCCGACGTTTACGGAAGAACGTAAGTCTATTTTTCTTTTTATCAACTACATAATAAAAAATTAATTTTAAAAGTGTCTACGTTTGTGCTTATATAAAGCACCAAAACCATGTGCTTTTTCTATACAACTTCTCCAAAAACTCGCATCGAAAATGAACGTTTCTTATAGCAATTTGTTTATCATATAATGTACCTACATAAGTCAAGAATTAAATAAAATAAAAATGCAATGTTATTTATTAGTCTTTGATGTTTAAAGATAATTAACAATGTTTCCACCGGACTTCTTTAAGGTATTGATGTGATTCATAACGAAATGTTGTGGAAATAAGTATATAAAAATTTTTGAAGGCAAGAGAAAAATCAATTTTAGAAATTTTAAAGTTAAATAGGGACATATGTATCTCGGGAAGTAAGTGACCAACAAATTTTGTTTACATATTTGTCATTTTTGATTTCAAAGGAACACTCGTACAAAGATTCATCAAAATGAGGAAATTTCAAACTTAATATGTTCTGACTGAATCCATTATTCAATGCAATTAGTTGAGATTTTGTTTTACTTCACAGTAATTGATAACAATATTCTCTTAAATTGTTTATTATATTTTCTTGAAAAATGCTTTTAATAAAGTAAAGTAAAAAAAAAAAATCTTTAACAGCTTATCGTTTTATAGTTTGTTTTATGAACTTGAAAATTCTTTATCAAAACATTGTTAAATTTTATTTGTAAGTGGAAATTTTCGTTGGAACAAAATGTCTCAAAATTCTATGTGGGAATAATACCTAGGAAGACGACAACTCGTTCCGGAATTTTTTTCGTTTCAATCAAAAAATTCTTTTTATTTTACACAAAATTCATCAGTCTCTTTGCTTTTATTTTAAAATGTTTCAAAATTACTAAACTGCTAAGTATATTATACATATAAGGCTGTTTGTGTTATTAGAAGGGATTTATTTTGATTTTCAGCGCACTGAAATACAAAATCGAACATTTGCAAAAGCAGGTTAAGTATATTAATTAAGCTTAATTTTGAATAAAAGAAAAACACAAAATCGAAGCTGTCTTCCCGAAGAACAATGTTGTTTTCCAATAAATTATGGTTAGATACTTATTTAGTTAACCAAAGTATATTGATAGAATTGTTCTCTTTTGAAAGGAATTACATGCAAATAAATAACCACATGGGTAAATAAATCCAAGATTAATTGTAGAAACACTTAATTGCATAATCAATTTTAATTTGATCGGCTATTGTATTTCAAATAGTGCTGGAATAACCATAAGAAAAAGAGAATCTTCATATATTATTTGTTCTCATGTAATACAATTTGTTAATACATTATCTTAAAAATTCCCTTTCACCGTAAGTTATTCTGTAAAACCAATTTGTGTATTGATACCTCACCACGAATTTATCCTTTTTTTTATAAATAAGATATTTTGGTTATTTTGTAGGCACCTTAAGAATCTCATAATGTTTGCTTACACCAAAAGGACAACACTACCCTTTATCAAGGCCGGAAATAGTTTTTTAACATCCCTAGTGGCAATCCCAGGAAGGGTTACAAATCGGTTGAAGTTTGAGCCGTCGGACGGCAACGGAGGTATTTTCATCTGGCACAAATTCAGGTAGTCCTCGAGCACACGCCAAGCATATATTGTATAAGAAATCGATAGTGATTGGAATCCGCAATCCGAAAATGTCCCCCAGAAGGAAAATGTTTTCTCTCAAATTACGAACCAACTACTTGCATCTACCCAAGCGAATAAGATTTTTTTGGCAGTTGACAGGGCTCTGAATTCTATCGCAATGGAATTTGATGTTTATCTGACCTTCGAAATGAGATGCCGAAATTGCCACAATCTCAGTTATCTACTAAAGTATCTACCCTTTTATGGCGGAATGGCGCTATAAAGACTGACTTTTGTATTTCGAAGATTGAAAAATGTGTTTTAATAATGAAAAAAGTAATGCATGTCCTAATTACTGGTGCTCATCAAGGAATTCGTTCAGTTTAATGAAAGAGATGATGATTTTCTTTTTTATGACTTCTCCATTTCAATTTTTTGTAATTAGATATCCGAAGATTTGACCTGTTTTGACTTCCATGAGTAGGTAGTACATTATGTTCAGACGAAACTATAATAAAAACGAGGAAAATATTTCGTTGATTACATGGAATAGACAAGTCGGTCTCTGAAATAGGTCAATGGAAGAAAGGTATGTTCGTACTTCTGCTTTCATAAGGAAATCAAGTCACGATGAAATTTTTCTTGTCTCTCTGCGAATTAATAAAGTTTTTTCCGTCCGGCGCCTTTGCACAAAAACGCCGGAACATATCTAGTTGTAATTATTGGTTTTCTTCCTAGAACTAGAACAAGAATTTCTCGGAAAGGAGCTTAGACAAATGTGAACGACGAAGTTGCGTTGGGCATCTGATCGAAAACAAGTAAGAAAAGTAGTAGAAATGTAGGCAATAGCCATGTTTCCCTTTACGCCCTTCTGGGTACATTTATACTAACACAGATCCCTTGATAATTTGGAATGCGAATGTGAATGTTCTCTAAGGCTAACGAATATACATCTTAATAGTATAAGAAGTTCTATTCTTCGTCCTCGAGATAAATGTTACTTCCGGTGTGCCAAAAGTCTTAGGAAAATTTGATATTTAGTTCCAGCTCTAAAAGCCACCAACTGAATAAGCTATCAGAATGGAAGTAATCACAGTCACAATCTAAAATTCAAATTTATTTATCTCGACGTCACATTTACACAGATTTAATTAATTCGTCTGTTGAGGATTCCATGAATAGGTCCCCTACTTCTACCCCACCCGGAGCGAAAGCACACATGTGCTGTAATCTGCAGTTTGCACAGTTCAATTTGTGCAAACTCAATTTATTTGACATGGAAGGTTTCGACAAATGAATAAATCTCAGCTACCACAAAGCCGATCCGACAGTAATGTCTGTAATTAAAGTATTGTCCCATAGGGGCATATATCTACAAAATCTATGGGAATAATTTTTAGTTGTGGCTCATCCAAAATGTATGCAGTGAATGTACAAACGCACACGCATGTCAAGAGGTCAATGTCCTCTAGAATGAGCACGAAATCCTTGAATCCCTTTACAGGATATTCTCAATTCGGTTCTTTGGTTAAATCACTTAAAGCCCTTGCGGACGTAAATGACGGCCTTGCAATCAAACAAATTAGGTTGGACTCATAAAAAATGTAACATTTGGTCTTTTCGTATCTAATGCGAGCTAATAAAAGTAAACAAACGAGAAAACTAGTAAATATTGTGTCCCCGCGTTTATCCCTGCAAATCTTCAAAATTACTTCAGTAAATCTTGTCGTAGGACAGAAAAACCTTCCAGTTCTCCTCCATAGAGCAGACAGAGCTGGTGATGGATGTACTGCTTGATATGCAAACGATGTTGACGAGGCAGTCCGTAAAATTCGTTAAACTCGGCCAGATGCAGCCTCATCATTCCAATTTGCATTTTGATCTGACACAGGATTCCATCCATCTACCCATCCATTCTAGGGATTTTCACAGCATGCTCCAAGCCGAAGTTGCTGGCACTTTTTTCCTTAAAGTGTCCCGAAAGTGCTTTTCGCTTGAAGATTGTCTATGGTTTAAAAGAAAATATGCAGTAAAATTTATAAATCGTACCTAGGTATGAAGGTGTTGAGTGGGGTCCACAGACGATGCTTGAAAGTCAGGAGAAGTGTTAATCTGTGAAATTTCCTTGTTTTTTCAGATAGTTAAGGGTTTTCTTTTGGGGCAGATAACAGGAATTATCTGTCTGCTCTTTTGAATAATAAAAATTTGAAAAGCTTCTTGTCCCAAGAAAAATACTGTAATCTGCGTAATCTTTCACGGACTTCTAAAAAAATTGTCCTTAGGAACTTACGTAAAAAAAACAAAGAACCAAACGGATAATCAGTACTCAGTAGTTTAATAAAAAAGCTACCAGATAACACACTTTCTATTTATTTACTTACACTAAGAAAACGAATTGGATAATATTAATATTTACATTTACATTTAGGGATTTAATTTTAACTTATTATAATTTAAGTGTAGTTAGATTTTTAAATAATCTCTTTTATTATTCTAATACCTTTAGCAAGGACAAAACTTTGCCTGTTTGTCCGTTTGTCTTCCACATCCTTTTGCTATATCATATCATCATGGATGGATACACAATTGAAGAACGCGTGCGAATTATCAAAGTTTGTCAAAATTTATCACAATTACTGGAGGAAAAGTCCTGAAAAATTAATTGGCCCCCAAAATCATGCGACTTAACACCCCTGGACTTTTTCTTATGAGACTATGTAAAGTTAATGTGTTATACCAACAAACCACAAACACTTAATGCATTGCAAGACAAAATTGAACATGTTAACGCTGAAATACCGCCTTAATTATGTGAGAAAGTCATCAAAAATTGGGTCCGAAGAATCCATGCTAAGAAACGGAGCCGTGGCGGTTATCTTCCGTACTTAATGGTATCAAGCATACTTTACA
This sequence comes from Machimus atricapillus, assembly GCA_933228815.1. Taxonomy (NCBI): domain Eukaryota; kingdom Metazoa; phylum Arthropoda; class Insecta; order Diptera; family Asilidae; genus Machimus; species Machimus atricapillus. Next base: position 26,316,006 of record OW121787.1, on the reverse strand, counting down.
TTGAATAAAGAAACTTACTAAAACTGTTATTTTCTTTAAGTTCAAAGTTCGAGCGCCCTTAATGAAAAACATATTATTATGGAGATTGTTCAGTTCTGAGGAAATAATTGCGAGTAACATGGCGATGTACTATTCAGTAATTTTAATAACCGAACACTAATTTTTTTTCTTCACAAAATAACAGATTGAACCAGAAGCACAAATGACTGAAATTTTTTCTTTTAATAAAAATACAAAAAGCTTTAAATTTTTCGAAGAATTCAGTGAGATAAGTTGTGATTGATAATCCTAGTCAAGTTAAGAAATTTAATTTTAGGGTATATTAATTTTCGTTGTTTTAAATTGTCTGAAATAAATAAATACTTAACTTGAATTACAATTTGCCAGTTTTGGAATCCTGTTTTGGAAGTTTGCCTTACCAATCCTATTTGCAGACCGTGCAACATCTTTTATTAAAATTATTATCATGATATTTGTTGGTCTTACCACCATGGTACGAATTATCCAAGTTAGGCATAACTTGTAAACAATATCTTTTTCCTTATATTTTTCTCTTTTATTTAAGTACTTGCCATTGGCCATCCCTAAAATAGGCTATTGATTATGTCCTAAAAAGAAGGGTCAAAAGGAACTAAGACGTTCAAGGGTTTTTATTGCACGAATCGTTCAATTGGTTATTAAGGATGAAAAAGCCGCGGAGTGCTATTAAATTAGAGGGTGCAAATTAGAGATAGGGGTGGAAATGCAACCCTTACGGTTTTTTGAGTATAGCTCGAAAACGAAGCAAAATTTTGGATTTTTCTATATGGCAAATATTATAGAGAATAAGATTTTATATCGAAATAGCTTATTTAAAAAATGTATAAGAAGTATTTAAAAAATTCAATATTCTAGTATAATTAATTACCATTGTTTAAATACTTATTTATTATTAAAAAATTAACTTAAAATATCTGCTTATTAAGTAAAATAATAATTTTGTTGAAAAAATGAGAAGTAAAACATAATATCAACATAAAAGCGATAAAAAGCGAAAGGAATGGCTGTGTTCAACCAACAATATATCGGTCAATTTTAAACCAAAACACTTTTACAACCTACCATTTTAAAGGAAATTTTGTCTACTTTCTTTTATATGAAGCAATTCCTATACCTATCTCTGCTCAGAAAAAAGTTATTTGCATAAAAGTAAAAAAAAAGAAGAAATTGAATTTTTTGAATTTTTTTGTTAAAGTCTTTTTAATATATTTTGAGCTAAAATTTTTTTTTTAATTTTTTAAATAAGCTATTTCGATATAAAATCTTATTCTCTATAATATTTGCCATATAGAAAAATCCAAAATTTTGCTTCGTTTTCGAGCTATACTCAAAAAACCGTAAGGGTTGCATTTCCACCCCTATCTCTAATTTGCACCCTCTAATTTAATAGCACTCCGCGGCTTTTTCATCCTTAATAACCAATTGAACGATTCGTGCAATAAAAACCCTTGAACGTCTTAGTTCCTTTTGAAATGACATAATCAATAGCCTAAAATGGTTTTCAAGAAGCGCATATTCGCTTAAGTCGATAACTTGACACTGTCTTTGGCTTCAGTATACTCACTACAGAAAAGATAGGGAACCAGTACCATTCATGAATTTAAAATCAGCAGTCGTATCATAAACATTCGTAATGGCGACTGCACCCGGGTTTACTGTGTTCTCGATGAACGTTAAATTTTAATATCGAATCTTGTGCCGTCCAGGAAAATTCGTAAAATATGCAAACGCGCGAAAACTTCCCGTTTCGAATGCATGTCGGTGAGCGTTAAATATTCATGATACTGTTGCAGAAGCGAAAATTCGAGCGTTTATTTTATTGGATATATTCTGCCAAAATGCGTTCACAGTGTTGACCTATTTTGACTTGTTTACCCCCAAACTTTATACTTGATTAGTGTTTTAGGGTATTAATTCTGATAGTCAATCCCCCTTGAGTTAATCACTTATGTGAAAATAATATCTGACTGAGGCGATAGTCTCTTTTCTGCCTATAAATTACGTTCGACTGATTCTCAAGGAGCCACTTCCGACTTCCGGAGTCAAGGGGCTCAAACTTTGGGTGCCAATATGGGTGCGCCGAACTAGAGCCCTTCTATTAGAATTCACCGCCTATGAGTGCGCTAAGTTGCCACGAAAGAGCTCCGGATTTTCTTCCCTGTGCTCATAATTTCCCACTTCGATATCCCCCCAGTAAGGAGGAACTGAATCCCAATTTCTTGATTACAAGCACGCCCCCGCGCATAGTTGATTTTACAGATCCTTCACGCGTTAATGATACCACACATTCTGTTGTCTTGTATTTTCGGCATCCGTAGCACGCCTTTCTTGTTCGTCTCAAGTTATTTAGGTCACTACGGTGAGGAATTCCTTTGGCAGAACAAAATTTTGTAGGAGGACGAACGAGTGTCACGTTCCACGACCTTGTCTAGGTGGTGCTTATATCCCCCTTAATCCGGATATCATTCGATCAGCAAAGTCGTACGTCAAGTGGCTCCCCCTTTAGTGATGTTACCGACAGCAATTTCGGTGCAGAGGGCATTAAGAAAGCTTCGGCGGGCGGGAAGAAATATAATTCCCCCATAAAACTGATGGTTCAAATTGATTAGGATTGTAAGTTTTCGACAGCAGGTGGGCCCATGCCCTGTTTGGGGGAATTTTAAGGAAGAATAGTATCAGCACCCTGGGTATATCCGGTGAAGGTATCAAATTTTCCACTTCCATGGGAGCAAATTGATTTTGATCTACCCATCCGTCTTGAAAGCTCGAAAGGGATTACACTTAAGTGTTTACCACTCCTTGGACGGGCTTCTTTCACCAGAAGGACCGCAGGTTTACCAAAAGTAAACAAAATTTGAAGAAGCGATGCTGGGTACGTATTCGATGAAATTAATTTTTGAGGGTAATTCATTTTATTCAGAGATTTGTCGAACATAATTTATGAAAGGATCGAGTAATAGATAAATTTACTCTTGCCAGTTTCTTGTTGAAGAGAAAAGTGTAAACAATCTGAATTCTAAGGTAATAAGTGGCTGTTTTTTTTGTTTTTAATAGTAGGTTCGTATGATTTTAATTTGTTACGTTAATGCGTATAAATTGATTTTTGGGTCCATATTCGAGGTAAATTTGTAGTTAAACACAGGGATCGAAAATAACTGGTATTTTTGAATTTTTGGACAAAAACGGCCCAAAGTAAATGTAGTCGGAAAATTGAAGGAAGCATACCATGTGGATTCTTATGAAGTTCCTAACTTTGCATTTCTATCTTACCGAAACTATTATTTTTAGATTACTTATAAATCGTGCTAGAAAATAATATTTACTCGTATTGAGAATCTTTAGTTTTGCGGCACATTCCAAACGATTATTTTTTGTATAAATTTTAAATTGTTTAAAAGACTTTTATTTTTTTCTGGCAACAATAAAATCGATTTTTGGAATTTTTATTTTTTCACTATAGTGAAAACTGGTAAAAAGACCTTTTATTTATTTTTGGCAACTCTGTGATACTACATTATTATTAGATTCGTTTTTTTTTACAATCAGATCCAGATCAACTTACTTGGGAAATTTTTCATTGAATTTAAGCTTATAGGCCTTTTCGAAATTTTAAAATGTATAATAAGTGCATCAAATTGCCACTTTGAAGATGAAACTAACTGGAACGGAACTGACCTATCCGATTCGATTCATTCTTTAAAGCTCTCCGAACAAATGTTGATGAGGAAGCGATGTGGAATCCATTGGCATACCCCTGTCAGACTTAACAAAACACCCTGTATATATGTATATGTATGTATCTATGTATGTACCTACTAATATATATATGTGCCTGTTAAATAAAAGCTTTTAAAATAGTACTCTTTTTTAATACTTCATCGCCTGTGCCCTCAAAAAACTAATATGACCATTTTGCAATGTCGGTTTTTAAATAAAAACAAAATATAATAATAAATAGTTTTTTTCAGTAAACAATTTACTAAATTCGTACTTGTTATTTATTCGCGAATTCCGCTTCTTTTTTTTTTTTTTTAATAATTTTCACACCTTATAAAATATTTCACAGGCGGTTGACCATATGTATTACTTTCTCGAGATGACGATAAACAACTGTAACACTTAACAATTTCTTTTCATTCACATATCAGATTTCTCGATTTCTTCAGGTATTTCATAAATATCGTAAGCTTTTTTTTTTAAGTGTAAACAATTGGTCCCAAACAATATGGATGTCACGTAATATATGAAATCAAACAGAAAAAGTTGAGTTGAGTTGTAAAAATTTGCTCAAAATGGAACAAATGCACAAATGATAATTGTAAACAATCCTTCTGTGTATAATAGTAGAGATACATAAATATTTATACCAATGTTTGAAGCTTCACATGTTATTACAAAATAAAGGAAATAAAATTGATGCCACGCGTACGAAATGAATGAAAGATGATTCAAAAGTTTATATAATCTGATTGATAAATACCATGTACAGGTGTAAGATTTTTCTTTGTTGTCATACAATTAAATTATGCGTTTAAGATTGCCGAGTTTATGTGCTATACTGCACAAATGCAATACGTAGATATCAAGCTAAGCGGAAATTTATCTCACCAATAAATAAATGTTCATTTCCACTGAAGATGATCAGAGATCGTAAGGTGCTTGTAAGAGTATGACACTGCTGGTTCGTCTTCACCGGCTAGGTAAATCTGTCAACTGGTATTTAAAAAAATACTAATTATTGTTTTAAAGTTTTAGTTCTAGTGATAATTGTATTTGTATTAAACGGATACACTATGGGAGAGGACACTCCTGCACCTGCAGCAACTGGTGAAAAGAAAAGATTTATGGCAGACTTAAGAAATGAAAAAGAACCAGACAAAGTGTTTGAAGTGATGGCTTATATTAGTGATATTAATTACACTCCGACGCAGACCCAAGAAATATACATGGGTACTCTAAATTTACTAAGATACCGTTGGCCATCATCAACAATTCCCATTGAAGTGTCAGATCAGTTTAGTAGGTTAAATGTTTATTATTTGTCTTCATTTTATTTAATTATTTGCTTTTTTAGAGCCTCAGGAGAAAATTATCATTTGGCGAACCTTGGCTATTATCGAGCGCGATACTTGCATTAGGTTCATTGCAAAACGAGCGATGGACAAAAATTATGTACAGGTCACTGTAAGTTGTATTATATTGTTTAGCAGTATAAAATAAGATCCAAAGAAAGTAACCTATCAATTTAAAATTATTTATATTAACTAGAAAAGGCATTATTTGCCAATACAATCTCACCTTGGTATAATTGGTGGTGCGCAAAATGTAAATCTGCATAGTGCAAAAGATACAGACAAATATACTATATTGCACCTCTTTTTGCACACTCTTGGATTTCCCCATCAGCACGTTGTGCCTAATAGGGATGACCATGTGGTTATTTTATGGGATAACATTTCGAAGATGCACAAGAGTGACTTTATTAAACTTTCAAAAATGGATGACACTGTTTTTAGCGATTATGATGTAACCAGTATTATGCATTATGATACTTATGCTGGAACTAGAAACGGAAAGCCTACTATACAAACTAAGGTAACTCAATTTATTGTTGTAACCTATCAAAGATTTTAAACATTTTATATTTTTTGTAGGATAATAAAAATATTTTTCCTAGTGCGACTTTATCACAAAAGGATATTGAAAAACTTCAAAAATTTTATGCCTGTTGATAAGTACTAGATTGTGTATAGTAATTACTATTAAATAGTTACGATCAAAACGACATAACGAACGATATTTTAATTCAAAATATTAATATTCACGCCTTGGTAAACACTGAAAGTTATCCCGGTTTTATGAGGATATATTTATGAACAATTTAATTTAGCAGCCTTAACAAATTATTTTAAATTTCATTGTGGGACCTTTTCGTTTCAAGGTCGTCATTTATGGATTATGGATATTTGTGTTGATGGTGATATATTTGCATAGTGAAAGGAATATTTAATAGATATGATTGATTCAGGCAATTTACCTGTCTGAGGTAAAATATTGTTAAATAGATTCAAAGAAGTAATGGATAGACAAAACATTCTTGAACCATTAGATAATTTTTTAGATATGATGTTTTTAACTAAATGAAGATCAGCGAATATAATTTTTATGATTACTTAAAAGAGGAATTGGTAAACTACACGAAACTTTAGATTGAGTAGAGAAATGTGTAAAAAAATAATAAAACGTAAAAAGGTCTGAAAATGAAAACCTGAATTCTTGTCTTCATACATACAATATAAATAATACCTTTTCTTTAGCGCTTACTAAACATCTTCCGAAATAAGTTTGTCCTGAATCAATTGTGGACATTATTCCCTAGACTTATGTTAACTTCGGAAGGTTAAGTTCAGAACTTAGATCATCAGACCTCCTATTTAATTAAACTATTTGATTTGTTGTGTTAACCATTTGGTTTTTGTAAAAAGACGTCATTTTGTGTAGCGTACATTTTTTCCTGTTTTAGCCCGGGAAAGTGTCGCTTCTGCCGGATATGTGCCAGATCATACATATTTATATCATTAAGTAGAGATTCGGGTTGGTTTATACATTAGTTCTCTTTATCCACTAGGCACATATTACGTGAATTAATTTTTACAAAAACTAATTATTAAGATATATTTAAAAAAGTGTTAAAGCTTACAATACGGTTCTTCTAAATAAGAATTATGACGCTTGGAAGTATCGTAGAAAGTATTTTTCATTTGTAGTTCTTGAAAGTCTACTTATTAAATTATTATATTATATTATGTTTCATCGGGAATAAAAAGTCTTGAATACACAAAAGTAGATTTCTTTCAGCTTTTTGCGGAAGGACGAACATTTCGGGTTTTATAGTTTAAAGTATGCTCTTTTACGTGCCGGGGTTCAAAAAATACATTTTTTATAGTTTAATGCCGTATATGTATATACTACTATTTTTGAATTCAAATAATTAAATATAATTAATACATATTTACAATTTATAATAGTCAGATCTAGACCAAAGCTAATATGATGACAAAATATTTATTTTTATGAAAATAAAAACCTCATATTTCCGGTAACCATACTGCGCCTAATTGGGTCAACAAGAATTAAAATTTATCCACGGCATCAAGGGACCTCGAAAATAATGAAAGTGGCCAGTAGAGTATTTTTTACTGTCTAAAAGATTTTTCGAGAGATAATATGATAGAAATCCAAAGGTTCGCATCTTCTTTAGGTAATTCTTACCAAAAGAATTTTGGTCGATTAATTTTAAATCAATATATGTATATCTGTCAAGTGTTAATACTAAATCTTCAAAAGTTTATTTGAATCACGGTACATTTTGCAATCTTTTCTTACCATCTATTATTATTTGATTACTTTTAAAAACTGGTCTTTTGTCCCTTTGTATGTTTGTTTACGAGTTTGCAATCTACGGAAAAATAAGATAAAAATATTATCGTTCGACTGTTAAAGTGTTGCTACTAATTTATCTGAGAATTGTTACAAGGTAAAATATTTAAATCTAACGCACAACAAAAAAACAAAAAAAAAAACAATCATGTGTTTGAACGAACAAAAGAAGGTCGTCGTGGCAGCTCGGGAAATTAATTAAAAAGTGGAAGTTTGTGAAAGAGTCATAAAACTAACTTGTTTACTCTGCTTAATTGAAAATTACCAAAACAATAATAATCAATACAAATACATTAATATACAGGATGTCCCCTATTGTTTTTAAATCTATACATTTCGCCAAATTGGTTTTTCTGCGTGATTACGAAAGTTTGTATTTACTTACCTATAATTACATGTATAAACATGTTTTTTCGGTACAAACAATTTCAAAAACTGTCCAAAATCAAACAAATACAGCTCCCCAAAAACAAATATTTGTGAAAAATTCTGTAGATTACAACTTAGGTTCTGTCAGAACAAAACGAATTTTGGCCGAGATGATTTATAGCGGTGCCCTTTTCGCTAGAGCCAGTCTCGTATGCACACGTTTGGTTAAAAATGAATGGAATCAACAATAACGTCGCATCTGGGAGATTTAGGTCAAACCATGTTGACAGCGAATTTCCAATAAATGTCAATTTGCGATGATGATGTTCTTGTATATCCCAAAAATTTATGGCGACTGAATACATCACGGGAGTCCATAGACGCCCTGGCCCACTCCCATCCTCACCCAGAATCACTTTATTTCACTTACTACGGCTACGAATATTGTTTTGGATTTAGGACGACTGAAAATAGCTGTCTGCTTAATTTATAATAATTAAATCAGTTTTCCCACGCATCAATTTCCACGAAATGGTGGGTTACGATTACGACTTATTTACGTAGAAGATTCTCGCTATTTTATGGATGTTTGCACTCATCCCTCCTGTCGTAATAAGTACAAATTTTCTGTCTTCACATGTTAGGGGACGTCTAGAATCCTGGAGTGGACGGCATCACCCAGAATGGCGAGTTATTAATCGAAAATGTCCTCGACGTCTTTATTTATGAGATGAACAGAGTGATGACTTTGCTCGGGGTTATTGATTCTAGTGGACGGGGGTGATGTCTCATCAGTGGACATTTTTCTGTTGTCTTAGCAGTTTTTGGCTTATCTAGCACTTGAGTGGAAAAATTAGGTAGTCCCTTTTCGACTTAGGTCGTAATTATCCTGGATAAAACTCACCAAATTCATTAATTTCCAAGAATCTCTTATAAATGCTTTGCTGATTTTAGTATGTTCAGAAAAACAAGGCGTAGGAAGACTAAATGCGTACCAAATTTTGAAGACTTACTAAAAAAGACAAATTAAATATTTACTTCCTTATTAGTATACATATGTATGTATGTATGTACCGAAGTATCTTGCTATTAATAATTTAAAGTGTATAGGCAGTGTTAATATCTTAGGTTATTTTTTGTTTTAATTTTAAAAACACTTTCTCGAATGTGTCTGAAAAATATTTCATTTGATTGTGGAGTACATAGTTTATACATATAGGCATCAGCAATTCATGCATTTTCAGAAGCGCAATAAACATTACCAAAGAAAATATATTAAGAAATGGTATAATCTTTTAGAGGAAAATCTCCTCATTCCAAAATCTATATAAAGTATTCATATATGTAATATCCAAAAAATCGCATCAAACATGTACGCAAAATTGTTATTTTCTCCTATATACACTCAGCAAAATAACGTTATAAAATCAATAGAAACAACATTGTAAATATATAAATAATTTTCGTACATGATTTGAAATCAATGGCGAAACATATCAATTTAATAATGTAGTGTTTCCTTCGTTAATTCGATAAAAATGCATTTTGAAACAACATTATAAATTATATATACGTTTTATTTCTGATATTACATTATACATAATATGTATTATTGAATTAAAAATATTTATATTTCGAACTAGCTCATTTCGTTATAAAATTAGCTTTCTAATATTGTTACAAAATATTTTCATACTTTTTAAACAGTTTCAACTTTGTTATAAAAGTCAAGTATTGGAATCTTTATTTTGATTTTAATTAAATTTTTATACATAAATAGATGGTTTTCAAAAATATATACAAATAGTTCATGTACCGATTTCTCACAATCTGATCCGGTATAGAGAATTACATATAAATAACCATGTAATGAAAATATGATTAGGCATGTACAACAAGGACTTTAATTTTCTGCAAAGAACATTAATTTCCTTGGCATATACTCAATTCGCGTAAAAAAATTCACCCACAAATTGATAACGTAATTTGAACCCATAAAAACAATTATTAGATATAATAATAATTATTGAGCTACGCATATACATACATATGTACCTACAGAAATGACGTCTACATGTAGGTGTTGATTTAATGCTTTCATCTAAGTAAGTACATATGTATATGAGTTTTCACCTCCTTCAAATTGGCAATTATAGTAAGCTTTTCACTACTGTATATTAATTTTACCTTTATGTATTATTGACTCAAATAGAAACTGAAGATAATTTTTCACGTTCTGTTATCAATATCTTGAATGATGCTTCACATCTCATCTTCATTCTCCGAAACAGATTGATCCAGCTAAATGAACAATTAAATTCTATACCTTGCAAATTCCGTGAAACCGCGAGTGAATCCCATTATTTTAAAATCTTGTGCAATTTATCACTTTCAGACACTTGTTCAACCCGTTAAAGCTTTCAACACTTATCACAAATAAAAATATACATAATTGAAAAAATTTTTTTTTTTAATTTGAAAAAGGAAATTGTACATAAATTCTAATTGGCACACCTTAACAAAAAAATATTTGCACATTGTACTTGTAGAATTCAAAAATCTAGAATGAACTTGTTGAATAGGTAATTTAATGCCTTTTAGAGATGTTTTAAATGCTATTGAAGAGGAGGCAAGCTTGATGGTTTTCTTTTTGCATATTCTTTCATGACTGCGTCTTCAATCATATAAAGAAGGAAATGATGAATACAAAGAAATCAGAATAAATTACCAAGATTAATTATATTTATAGAAGAACTAAAGTGATCAATTATATTTAAAATATGTTTTTTTATGTCTGATCAATAACACGTACATATTTTTTAAATTGTAATGTAGTATGTATTTTTTTTTAGTGTATTTACTTTTCGATTAACAACAATTCCATTTTGCAGCTTCAGTGGCTTTTAGTTTCTGATATTTTTTCCAGTTAGATTTTAATTATAGAAACTAATGTTATGGGATCTCTATTTAAATTATTAATAATATTGTGAGAACTATTATGAAATACTTACATATATAAGTGAGAAGAGAACTATTTTATATTCAGTAAAACCTGGTTTAACGGAACTGGAAAGGACCGAAAAAACGTCCATTACTATATTAAAGTAACGCCATTTTCTCGGCAATTTGTGTTTCCGAAAGTGCATGGAGATCTATTTCACCAATAATTTCTTTCTTAAGGAAGTCTTTAAGCGGATCATATAACAATAATAAACTAATCTGAGCCCCCTAACTGCTGCAGAAAACTGTATATTGTGCGTCCTGACAATATGCAGTTTTCTGCAGCAGGTTTGTGATTACATGAGGTAAATTTGTAATAAGGTCATATGTTCGACATAATCGAATTTGTTATACCTAACGAGATTTTGGTATATTTAAGTAAAATAATATGGTAGCATGAACAACGATGAGTATGGTGTGGGCAAATTAGTTTTATGCCCTAAATTCGTGACTCATCAATTCATTTCGGAAAAGCAATCTGCCGATAGAATGCAATGCAGTCCATAAAACCGCAATGCAACGGAGTTCACAAAATCTAGGATTAGTGCTAAAATCCTTTGGCTAGAAATCAAATCGTCCTTGATTTGGAACATCCACAAATTTGGTTAAGCACCCAAAACAACGCGTATCCATTGCCATTTTGATTTATTCCAGCACCCAAATGCCAGGGGGCTGTGACTGCTGCGTTGTAATTGCAGCAAAGTCGAAATTGTGTGTATGTAATTTGAATTTTCCAAGCATCCCGGATCCATTTCATCGGGATGGAAGGACTTAAGGGGGGCGTCCAGAATTTACTTGCTTTCATGCTCGATTGGGGCCCTTGAGGCTCCGGGCACGGGTGCATTCATCTGCCGTTGGAGCCCTGCACCCAAATACAGGGAAAGCTCCCGGAGGTTGGTTAACCTACGTGCGATGCAGGGGAACACCTCGCGTGCAAGTCCTGGTGCGCCAGCCCAAACCCGGGTATTCAGGATGTAGGTCAGGTGCGGTCACGGCCAAACCTTTTTGTGATTTGAATCTTTTGTACCGGGCGGGCGGTACTGTCTGCATGCCATATCCCTGGCATAAAACAAATTTTACAATTTTTCCCTTCTTCCGCGTTGTTCCACATTTAGCAGACAACAAGGGAGCTAGCTCCTTCTGGCATGGTGGAAAATATTACTTCAGAGGCGAAGTAGTTTCCCAGCGATCATTTCCAATCTGTACCATATTTCTTCCAGTTTTCTACTGAATTTGTGAATTTATAACGTCGTCGTGGAAGCGAGGCTGCGCTAAAATTATTCCCACGGGTGCAGTGAGAAGGGCTAAGACTGCCTGGCAACTTCAAAAGGACCTTTTTGTAATTCTGGATAAAAAGGCATAAAAGTCGAAAATATATTTTCGTCGAATCAATGAAAAGCTTTTAACGCCTTTTATTTCCAATTTAAGTCGATAGCTCCGGGGCTCCTGTAACATGGGGATTATTTTTAAAAGCTTCTCGAGGACGAAGTTCTATTCATTTTCATTGGACAATTTTGACAATATCACTGCAGTATTTAAGGTTTATTTTTATTTTTTGTTACAGATAAAATCATTCTTTTCTCTGTACTGGTGTTATATTTTTTTTCCTATACTTGAATGTTTAGATACGCAATTTTCATTACGATTTCAAAGTTTTTTATTTAAGATTTGAAAATCATTGCCTATAGATAATTGCTTTTTATGCATTCTTATATATGCAATGATTTAATGTTACGTTAATAGATTCATTCCTTCATAAATTTTAGGAATATATATGCATATTCATATATAAAATAAATCCCTTTCGCTCGGGAGCATCTAATCCAGTTGAAATTAATACCATAGGTATATTAAAGTTTACATCTCCATAGTCCCGTAAAAAATGCAAGTCTAATTCACTGATTGACACAAATTCCCAAAATGATATGCCTACTTCATCTACTTATTTACGTGATAGGCTTAATTATTTTCTATGTTTTAAATTTAATACTATGGATATAATTAAAAAGTAACTATATGTACACTAAGCTTTTTTGGAATATATAATTGGTATATGGAGTCCTGAAGACGCCAGTTCTACTCGCACTAATAATTCTTTTTTTGTCGGTGTCGAACAGTATATGGTCTCATATTTAGTTTGCGCGATAGAAAAGAAAAAAATCCAAAAACTGAGGCACGAAATATGTACCTACATAATGAAAAGGGCTTTTTTTCATAAGGAGTTTTTTGATATTTATATTTTATAATAGGATAAATGATTCAATATACCTGAATAGCGACACTGCTATAGGGCATTTGACTACGAGATTATCTATGAGTACAATTATGATATTACGGGCCTTTGCAAATTATACCTAATTAAAATTCAGACTGAAGGCTATAGACTAAATTGTTGAAAAATATAGACAAAGCAGCCCACTTAATTAGCAAGGCGAAGTAAGTGGAGATAATGCAATTAACTATAGGTTACTAATATTTTGCAAGAAAAAGAATTCAAATGGGAAGGTTGTGTATGATGATTGAATTCCATGTTATGATTAGATAACGAAATTGTTAACTTTATCTTTATAGTTACATTTCGTTTTGGCCCAAAAATTAAATTAGTTTAATTGTTTTGGAGCTGAATTATTATTTTTTTACTCTTTATGAGGTTTTACAATTGCAACGGTTTGGGCATATTGGAAACAGTGACACGCCCAAAATGTAACTTGAAATTCAAATTTGAAAATACATAATAATAGTAAAGATAATGAAAAAAAAGCACCTACATTACATTCATTATGTATAACATATAAGTCCTGATTATATGTAAATATAAATCCTAAGGAAATTGATTATACTCTCTTAATGAGTTTTGGTTTATTTAAAATATCAATACATATTGCATTAGCTGTGTCCGAGGACTGTACTTGAAAATTCTTTATGACATTAGGTATACTCATTTAAATATTTTGTCTACAATCTCCGGACAGTTATTGAAAACTCCAAATAAAAAGCCTTTTCACAATGCTGAAATTAAATTTCTGCATAATTAAAAGAAAAAAAGAATTCGTTCGTAGGTATTCCAAACCTACATAGATATCCAAAATGGAAAATATCAGTATTTATCAGAATATCTCATAATAAAATCATATTTTAAACAACATTTTTGCATTAGGATCATCGGAAATTTGTCATTTTCGTTAGTGCGTTTCAAATGATAGACATTCAATTGATCGATGGGAGATTTCATTTATCAATTTTTTTCAATTCTTTGTTGGCATTTGTTTGTTTTTTATTTTTTACAAAATGTGCCGCTATTTCAAAATTGTATTACTTTTAGTTTTCGTTGCAATTTAATTTAGTTTAGTTTCACTACATTGAAACATTGGATGCTGGCATTTTGGATGCCTATTAATAAGCAATCAGGCAATTGTCAACTGCAATGCAATCAAACCACATCCTCTGATTGCGTCGATTCAATGCAATTTCCATTATGTGGGCTCCATTGAAAACTCATCCATTAGCTACTTACCTGTCATCACCAGTGAGTCAATTATTTTGTTGATATTGTGCACCTGTCCTATAGGCAAAAATCAAAATTCACTGCTGGTCTGAATTAAAGCTGAAGTGGTAAAGATGGCATTAAAATAGCATTCACTGAACCAAATTCGTCCATGGTGCTAAATTATCCCTAAAATTGTCTACGTCAGGACACGGCAGATGTGAGAGGCGGCTAAAAGGACAACATTTCCATGGTGAGTTCTATCGTATGCAAACCATGGGACCTTCCGAGTGGCTGCGAGGTGATGTGACATTTTTGGGGCGACCAGAAAGAAGAAATTTTAATGACATTGGCTCTGGCAAAGGACCTAGTTTCATTTTTTTTTGACGTATTATTTTCGCCCTGTTATTTTTCCCGAATGACACGTCCTCGTCTCTAAAAACAGGAAAAAAATTGATTACAGAGGACGATGGATGACTGGAGATTTTGAGGAAGAAGAACCATTCGTTTTCGCGTGATTGACAAACGACACAGCGAAAACGAGCCCCGGATCGATTTAATTTCCTGAATGCAACCTGACGTATCCTTGTTTCACAGGAGGGTAACTGCTCAATTATTTATGAATCCTTCCGATAGTGCAGTCCTCGTCGCAGTCGGTGCAGTTTCCTTCTTTAGAAAGGATCCGGAGGGGCTGTCGGGTATCCTTGCCTTCGTCTGGCAGAGCTGGCTGCAGCTCGGAAGACGTCTGCGAAGGAGTCGAGTCTGATGACGGAAGTCATTACAGGGTTAAGTCTCCCGTATTACTTTTGTGTCAATAGACGAAATGAGATTTATTAAAGCTGTTTACATTCGTTCTGCTCGAAAGTCCTTAATGCGACTGGAACCTTGAGTATTCTGTGCGATGTGTGCGCTTTAAGTGGTCCAGCGAGGTAATTCAATTTTTGTACTATTGCAAATGAAAAATTTCTAAAGTTCTACAGACCGAAGACAATCAATCCAATAACCATGCGGAAATCCCATTCCCGAGTGGTTCTGGTTAAAAATGCAAATTTATTGGTTACTGCTCTTGAGACGTCCGCAATGAAGGTAAAATTTAAAGAGCGGAAGGAGTTTGTTTTGTTTACATATATGTTTACAATCGTCTCCCCTTCTTGCAAATATGGGCCTACGTGAAAGAACGTAAAACGATATGGGTTATAGCATGATTTTGTGGGAGATTGAAAGGGAGACTCATTACGTAAATTGCGATTACATTGAGAAGCCCTCGACTGAATTTGCAAACGAAATGTTGCGGTGAGGAAGCAACCTTAAAGCCCTTATCTTAACTTTTATGGTGAATCTAAAGTAAGAGGACTTTATTTTCACGCCGGTATTTGTATTGAGGTGATACTTAATTTTTATATCTTGAGATATCGGGAATTTATGTAGAAGGGTATTTTACCTAATAGTTGTAACTAAACTAAATTTTACCTATTTTGGGATTTGCAATAACTTTTTACTACATATTTCCTATTCCTGACAGAAAAGGAACTTTCAGTAACTTCAAACTTTGAGGGTAGTTTGTTAGCTATCCTTCAGCTTTACTCGTCTTCAGTAAAACTCAGGTAATATCGTAAAATGAAGTGATAGGGATAGAGAAGTGATCACGTACATTAAGCAGCAATATGGTGTAAAATTTCGTAAGGACTAGTTTTATATTTCTTTAAATTTATAATTTAATATGAGCTTTTTAAAAGAAAGTTGTGGGAGTGCAAATAATAATGTCTTCACTAATAAGTATATTGAAGAAAATAATTATTTTTTCATTATGTGTTCATACGCTACCAACATGAAGTTGTAGTAAATAGATTATTTTATTATTATATGTTATTAAGCATTGAGCAATTCGAGCTATTTTTGATATGAAGGGATAACGTAGATATTAAAAGGATGAAAAGACATTTACAGCAATGACAGAGTTCATAACTATTTAAGACGTTTTGTAAATATGACAATAATAACAATGACAAAAACAAATGATTTTTGGTGTCATATACGAGACATTGCACCATGTCTGTATAACAGTCCTCTTTAATAATTCGTTTCGAAAGATTACCTTTATTTAATTAAATTAATTTTTTATAACAATTTTAACTTAATATATTTGCCTTTCGTGCGCTAAATGTTAGCTTCTTATTCTTCACTCTTATTCTTCACAAAACATTTTTGAAATAGTAGGTATAATAAAATTGTGGCTACACACACGACAGATAAAATTATTCATGACGTTTTTAAAAACAAATTTACGCACAAATAACTAGTTTTTAAGTTACAGGACAACATTATTTCAGTAGTTTTTTAATGATAATTGAAAGTTTAAAATATTCCAATTTTGCCCTTCGAAAGTGCGTTAAGGAAACTGCTTTAAAATAATTAATTAATATACATATTCTATAGATTCATTTTAAAATTCTATATTCTGACTCATACCGTCCATCTCGAACCGCTAAAAGTGAAATTATATGAAAGAGAGGCTGTAAAATACCTACATAAGAAGCATGTCGGGCCTCTTTGACGACTTTTAGAATATTATTTTATTTAATATTATTTTATGTAGGTAACGTTCAAGCTTTTTAAAATTTTGTTTTTATTTACTTTCAAATATTAACACATGAAATAATTACGAGGATGTTATAGGCGCTTGTTATCAAGAAAAGTCAAATTGTTTAAAGAAATATAATAGTATTTAAGGTTGTAAGTTGCACGAAATTTCGTTAACTTTAAAAAAATGTTGTGCTATCTCTAAAGTAAGTGCAAAAATTTTTTATTATTATAGCACTACAAAGTCCAGAAGAGGACAGTCATTTTGTTTTGCCCGAAAATTTGTTAAATATTGGTCCTATATTTGGTGCAAAGTGATATGTTTTTATGTCCTGGCAAAGTTGTGGACAATTGCGGCGAGCTTCAAATAGGAATATTCAAAATCTTTGTCCTTGACTTCGAGTTGAAAATTATTTATTATATTACACCATCCTTTTCGGATGGGTTCATATGAAGGGAAGGACAATGGTATAGAGTGACTAATGAGAGGATTATGAACTTTAATTTTATATGGTGAGAAACTACCATACTTAATAACATACTGTAATGAGGGTAAACGATAATAATTTAGGGAGTTTTCAGGCGCCAATGTAAATTTCTTGTTAAATTCAAACTTTTGGAAAGAGGGGCAGGTGCAGCATCCTACGTGCAGCCACATCAATAGATGCATAATGAACAAGTCAAGTATATATCTATGCTTTTTACAAAGTATACATATTTTTTTTTCCATTTTTCCAAATGAAAGTACGGAATTATTTGGAAATGTGATGAATTGTGATGTAGTGTCCTACACAACTCCCATTTCATACCAAAATGATTGGCTATTCTATAAGTATTGATTTTCTCTCAAAGTGTTTTTTTTTAAATTTTTTCAGCAATTGATCGTATCTTTCCAGGTAAAATGAATATGTATGTTGTATTAGGTTGTTCCCTGCGAAAACATAAGTAAACAAAGTTTCATTTTGATTTAAAAACATATTTATGCATATGCAAAAAGTGGTTCATGGTCACTTTGCAGTTCTGTTTGTCATCTGTGTTGGAACTATGCGAATTACACAGCAGCTGCATTTGAAAAAAAAAATAAATAAAAATTCATCATTTGTAATTAGCAAAAGCTCTCAAACTCGTCTGCATAATGCAAAGCCAATAGGTCATGAATAATTCTTAAGCCTTCAACATTTTCCTCATCTACCCTTGAAATGCTATGAATATTTGAGACAAAGAACTTTTCCCGGCAAAACTTTCGCAATATTTCCAGCCGCTAGTAACGAGTTTTCTCGAAGAACACTTATCATTTTTGCTGACTTTTTCTTAAAAATGGGAGGAAGTGAAACAGATGACATTTCCAGGTCAGCAAGTAATGGGAAACACAACTACACTACAAAATATAGTTGAAAAAATTGGTTTTCTTGAAACAGTTTCTTAGTCGACAAAAGACGAAAAGGACGAATCATTTCCAGCGCAAACTATTGTTTGTCCTTTTATGTTTGGTTCCTTGCATCCTGGGATTTCTTTGCTAGAAAATTTGAACTTCTTGTAATGTAAGCATTAAGTGAAGCTGCGCTCGTTTTTTCTTCTACGACGTTGATTAACCCGAGGAATTATGTATCTTTCGTGACTCCACATAGCTTTTCTTAAAATTATTTTACACCATTTACTCCTTCTTAAACAACTCTTACCAAGCCAACAGTTTTAAGAAAGAATTCTTGAAATATTTTTCACGTTCTTAAATATTCCTTTATTTTAATTTTAAATGATTTATTGGTAATAACATTTTGGAATTATCAGTTTGAATTAATATTAAATTTCATTCGATTTTATTATAGTTACAAAACCCAACATATCAAAATAAACTGATTATTTATAGTTAAGTAATATATTAAGAAGTAGGCTATTAGATTTTCTTGTATGGGCATCCTTATTCGTAAAGTTAATGAATTTGCAATATCTACTCCATAAAACATTTATGAAATTATAAAGGATTGTTTAGTTTACAGTAAAAGGCTGCCATTTTATTACTCAGATGTAAAATTCTTTTTCATTTCACTGACTTCACTGACTCTTCTTTGAAGTTATGTTTAATGTTCAGCTATCCTACTAATAAAAAAATTCTAAAAAGTTTCTTAGTAGCTCTCCTAGCTTCAGAGTTTTATTTTAAACGAAATTTTCTTTGATATTTTAATGTAAAAGTTTTGAAGACTGATTTTAGTACTCACAAAATCGCATCTTTAAATCTTGTCTAGTAAAAAGTTTGAGAATAAATCCCTTTTATGTGCGAGCCTTCAATAAAAACTTCATCCATAATATTTTATGCCGTAAATTTTAAGATAGAGGAACAATAATTCCCATGGAATGTGCATGGGGAGAAAGCCTACGTTTTATTCGAAAAGGGAGCAGCTATACAGAACTAGAGCTTCTTATTTCGGATAAGCATATTAAGATGAAAATTAGAAAGTAGTTGGTCGGTTAAGCGTTATTTTCATAGTTCCCAAATTACACCCGACGTTTAAAACTTTTTTTAATATGTAGTTGTAATACAAAAATACACTTAATACCTTTTTCCATAAACGTCGGCCTCCTCCTCTGTGTATCATTTTAATGGTGGTAATCCTGCAAGACAGAAATAAAAAAAAAATATGTGTCATTTAAAATGATTCAAATTGGACCGCATAAATGTAACTAACATTAGTAAAACACAAGAAAATTTAGCTTTCCGAAATCCAATGAAGAACGAAAATTCATCAACTTTATGGAAAAGAGACTTACCTCAGCATCGTCCGCGATTTAAACCTATTATTTTTCGCCGGGGTTTCGTTTAATTTTCACAACAACATTGGACTTACAGGCCACTAAATGATGAAACAACATTGAAATACAAATTTTAACTACTTAATTAATAAAAACAAAACCGTAATTTTTGGCGGATAACCGAAATAAGTTATTTCACCGAAACGAAACAAATGTTCAGCCACATTCAGCGAAATTTGCCGCACTCGAACACAAAACGGTCGCGCGGTAATTAAAGAACAAATTTAAAACTGAAAAATTTAAAGCTATAAAATTAACAAAAATCACGGAATTTTTGTTTCAGTGACGGACGTCAAACGACTCGAGATTTAACGCGGACTTAAAGTCACCTCCTTGCCGAAGTTGGTGACGCAGGAGAAAATGTCAATCGTTTGGCGCGAATTTATACTGCGATAGCTGCAAATAAAAAGGTGGATTTTAATCAATCTTACTTTAAAAGAGAGTACCCTTCAGAGATTTAAGGCAAATTATTAAAAAAAAAATACCTATATATGGAGCAAAAATTGGCTTATTTTTATTTTGTTAATATTTCTGTTTTATGCGTTATTTTAATTATACTCTGACAGGAACTTACATATTTCTAATTGGAATATGTTTCATATATTTTCGTATTAAATATAATAAGTAAGACTTTATAGCAGTTTTGTAGTGCAGATCACAGTTAATTTTTGTATTGCACTTATTTATTACTATATGTATTACGTAGGGTATTTATTCAAAGTCAAACTCTATGTTTATGTGTACGGGTATCATAGCTTGAACCTGGTTTAGTATTAAGAAGGTTACCTGGCCAAACTAATTATGCTTTATATATAATGTATATTAGTTTTATTAAATTACACTAAATTGATTTTGCTTCCTATAATATTTGCACACATGTATGTATTTATAAAACATCCAAATTTTTTGTGCACGTGCAAGCAAATTCCGTATAACTTCTCACAATCCCTAAAATTCCCTATTCTTTTGATTACAAAAATCCCATAAATCATAGTCAGAAATGGCGATACTTTCGTTTCCTAAAGAAAACTTCTTATCGAAAGAACCTGGCAGCATCTTAATTACCCAATACATCACAGCTAGCAATCAAAGTTTCCAGAAGAGGTTGCGAAACTTACTGCCTTTGAATGCCGTGAGGATATTGGCAAAAAAAATCCTAGAACTACATACATATCTCCTTTTCACGGTTTACTATTGTGGTTTCAGAAATGAATCTTTTGGTTGTGAATGATACATAAGGGTAATTATCTCTTCACTTAAATAGATTAAATAGTTAAAGTGAAATATACTTTGGGTGCAGACTGTCTATATGAACAGTGCTCAGGTGTTATTTCTTTAAAATTATACAAAATTAATATTGTATTATATGTACATATTATGTAGGTACTACATAAACAATAAGTAATTTCTCTAGTGAATTTTAACTAGATGGGTTCTATTAGATTATTTCAATTATTTTTCAGTACATAATTTTGTCTAAATATGTATGTATATCAGAACTTCCAGCACATTGTCAAAATAATAATAAAATAAATTAATACTTAGTTTAAATTTCTAATGAAATTTACATGATAATTCGGAAGTTTTTTCTGGGTCGTAATATTTATTTATATCTTATTTCTAATGGTGAGATCTGCAACGTTGCAGTGTCCAATTATGTATTGTATTTCCAAAAGTAAAACACGCAACTCAATTAAATTAATTTCTTGTTATATATGTACCAATCTTTAAAAATATGAATCTTGTTTCTGTACATTACCAAATACTTATACCTAATCCTACATACATACTTTATTTACGCACAATACTTCCCAATCTGCATTTCCTCTTATTATTTTAATCTATAAGCGTACGTTCATGGTCGAGCGGATTCGCTCCGCGCGTAGCGAATGGAAACAAAAAATTTTGTTTAGTTGAGCGGATTCGCTCAAATGAACAAAATTTCCCGAATGGAAACAAAAAATTTTGCGAATGGAAACAAAAAATTCATTCGAATCTTTAGCAGGCCACACACGGGACGGTTTTTGGCGTACAAGCACGCGAAAAACATAAGATTGATCGTGTGTGGGCAACTTGGCGTACAAACTTAAAACCGTCCCAAATATTTCTCGCCTTTGTTTTTTCCATGGATTTAGTTCGTTTCCATGGTTTTAGTTTATTTACGCATTTGTCATGATGATAGTCGCTTTCTTGAAGTCTGCTCATTTCGAATGTCACTCGGAAAATGAAAACCGACACAGTTTGTGGGTAAATGGCATACAAACAAAGTTTGTCACAAAGATTGTCCCAAGTTTGTACGCCAAAAATCGTCGTCGTGTGTGGCCGGCTTTTAGTACAGATGAAATTTTCCGATTGACACTTTGAATCGACTTTATCTTAAGTGAAAGTGGTTCTTTATAAAGTGGCATTCACAAGGTCACATTGAGTTCACCATTTAAATGTGATGGGGTTGCCTCAGCGTATAAAGTTGACTCAATATATTTAATATTGATTTTATTTTATTGAATTAAAATGTATTTTTGCCAACATTTATTGAATTTTTATCTAAAACAAAATTCCTATAGTTAAACCTACACGAATTTAACACAAGATACTGATTCAATTTTGCTAGATTTCAGAAGAACTTCATTAAAGCAATAGGTAAGAAATTGCTTGACTTCTTAATCACATTTATGAAACATTTGTACCCACTAATTATTATGGGTACTAAAAATAAAATAGAAGAGTGAAGGAAAAATTTGGTGAAAGTACGGTAAAGTAATGTTTCGTACATTAGTACGAAAGTAAGAACCTAAATAAAAACTTTATATGTTTTATGAAATCGTGTTTTAGAATTTGTTCATAAAACTTGTTTTTGAAAGAAAGTTATATTTCTGAATGTTAAGAATAGAATTTGAAAGTCTCAAAACATGTTTGGTGCCTTATTAGATATGGGATTGAATATTAAGTATATGTTTACTTTTTAATATACTTTACATTTTTTCTCAATAACTATGTTGCACCATCCATCAATATCATGCATCATGACAGTAACTTATATTTTGTTTTAAATGTTAATTTGGTATTATAAAACCCAATTCTCTATTCTCAAAAATCTTTTCATATCCAAAATAATAATCTTTAAATAATGTCGGTTAATTAATAAAAGCCCTTCAAGGCAACAACGTGTGGTTTAACAGATTGGAATATTTATTCAAAATTTTGAGAGAATAAATATTTAAGAATTTAATAAATACAAACTCTTTAAGTATTATTAATTTAATTTAACCAACTTGATTTTGTGATTTATTTTTCCTTTACCTTCTCAATTTTTAAAAGAAGAGGTGAAAAGCCCATTAATAACCACTTGTAGTAATTCTTTTTCACGACGCTTATGATACGCCACTTCCGCACACTCCTTCAAATTCGCAGCTAAATTATTATTGATGATGGGAAACAGCCTCGCATTAGGGCTATGATATATGTCCCTATAGGAAAATTCGTGATACCTTCTAAGAGATCCTTGAGTTCAAATATGCTTCGAAATATATGTACTTTGGGCACGAAGCGAGCATAAAAATCACTTCACACATAAATGAGCTCAAGAAGTGCCACGGCAAATAGAAAAGTTGTACCTACGCAATGAGTGCGGGAAATCAGATATACGAAGCAGGAAAAATATATAAGAAAAGTGTACGTACTTGACTCAGATAAAAAGTATTTTGCAAATGATTTATGTGTAAGCTCATTTCCCGCAGTGTGGCGCACCGAACATCTTAGAATCTTAGAGGATGGTAGGAATTAATTTTCCCTGAGGTGATGACTTCCTCTTTAAAAATGTACGAACGTGTAATTCATCAAATGAAAACTAATCGGGCTACCTGCAATAAATTTAACTTGTCAATAAAACTGAGCGTGAACATTTTCCGCGTATATTGAAACGGACGGTGGCACTTGTTGATGGGAAATAAAATTGGTTTTTCCAACTGTTGCACGTGGTAGTAAAGGCGGGATTTAAGAGCACTTGAAGATTTATTTCTTGCAATGACCCGCCCCCCATATGCTTAACCTCTTGAAAGATATTGCCACATATTTGTACTTTTAGTTTTATAGACAATAAAATTATTCTAGTTGGAAAATAAACTGAAATACATATGTTAAAGAACTACTTATTAGATTGAACATTTCAACAATATAATCAAAACATTTGAAGTATACGGCAGCGTGAGTACAATTTTATTCTACTTGAAATTAACTGCTTTCAAGATATTTAAAAGTTGCCCCTGATTATCGTGAGGTTTCTTTTTAGTTTATTGGATAAAGTATCCTTAATATTAAAAAAATCAATTATTCATGAGTATGAGTGTGAGTATGAGTATGAGTCAGTATGAAATTTGATCAGTTTTAATGATTGTGTACTTTAAAAACATAATTTGTAAAATGAGGTGGTTCATTTTTGTACTAATAGTTGGGGAATTTCCCGATGATCTGCACGTTGATCTGGATTAATTCTTTTTAGGTGACTAGGTGGGGCTGGGCTCATGGAATTTGTCGGCTTGTGGGAAATTCCCTTGGAGTTCACCGTCGCACAAAAATACAATAAAAAACTTTTCTTTTTTTTTCTGAACTCAACACTTTACTTGCTTGCTCTGCCGCTGCTACACACCAAGTGACAAGTGCCGACCGCGCGAAAAAGTATGTGCCTACTGGTAGCCTGTGACATGGCTGTCCTAAATGTCCTAACACTTACAATAGCTAATTCTTTACAACGGATGTCCTAACACTTACGGTTTTTGGAGAATTAAAATTTTGAGATTTGACAATTCAAAGAAAGTTTACTTAATATAATGAAATATATCTAAATGTGCGAAAATGTAGCTCAATATTTGGAGCAGCTGAAGAATTTTTAGCTTTGGTCACGAACAAGCACTTTCAAATATATAAACTAAGTTTCCCTTTTTCTACTAATTTTTTTTTTCTATTTTGTCTTACTTACCTACTGAGTAGTTGTCGGTAAAACTAAAAAGTAAGTAAACAATTAATGAAACAAAACATATTTTTTTCCACCTTTAAACAATTTGTCCTACTTTTCATTAACAATTGAGAAGAGTGGTTGTACATATCTAGAAAACTCATGAATACGTGGAAGCAAAACTACGTCCTGCAGAATGTTATTATCCACTCTTTTTTTACCCATTATGCCTGATTCTATTAGGAAGTGCTACAAGATTTTCGTAGATCAAATTCAAATTTTTCGAGACTCAAATAATACGATCAGATCCCGTTGTGATTAAATAAAAGATAAATAGATCGGTTATAGCCATGTTTTCAAAATTGACTCCTGTGGTATTAACATTTTGCACAGATCTTTGTTAAGTAATTTGAGCCTAGCTTTTTAATTTCTTAAGGAAGTGAACTACAATCTCTTGCAATTAGGTACTATGTATAATAATTTAACCATCTAATCATAATATTTGAATACCCGGGATTTCAAACATTCAAGTTTAAATTCAACGGTTAGTACAAAAACCAAGGAGGCTTTAAATTTAAGCACAAGGTTGTACTTTACTTCAGTGATGATGAACTGCTGCTACATGCCTTCTTCAGGGCAATCTTTTGCAGATTTCTTAATGTTTAATTTCCGCGATTCATGGTGATGGTTGGGGGAGGTCAATAATCCCATAATTTAGGAACGCGTTCCATTCTGCTCTAGTTTCTGGTACTTAGAAGATATTAAAAAATTTTATGGTCTACATGTCTTTCCAACCCGATCATGGGCCATATCCTTTCTGTTGTGACTGCATTAGACAAAAAAAAAAAAGGAAAAAACTCCACTTGGAAGACGTGGTTCACATTAATCGCGGACGGGCATCTTTCACCCAACTCTGGAAGTTTATCGCACGTCCATAAACCTTTTAACGGCCGCAAAACAGCCATTTCCAAGGCGAAGAAATTGCCGCATTTGAACTCTCCCCGCTGGTGGTAAGGCAGAGTCAGACCCTGAACCTTCCTTTGACCCACTTAATTATGAGGATCCCCCATAGAAACGGAGGAGCTACTTAAGCCGTAAGGGATATCAGCGGGCTACGAAATGCATAGTGAAATTGCACAGATTTGCCCTAATGCCCTCATGGCTAGAGCCCATTAGAACGAAGTGCACTGAGTCAGCCCGGGAAGCCGACCGGTGACATTGTTGCATTTTAATTGCAACGATACATGAAAGGGGACTATTAGTTGCGCATAAAATAGGAAAAGGATTGACCCACTTCTCAGGGAATTGCCCCAGTCTGGCTGCACTGAAAAGCACCTCTCATTGCCGCCGCTTGGCTTGATATTGTCATAACTTTCTGGCAGACAAAGATACGCCCGAGGCCTTCAAAAGTGATCTGCATATAAAACTGCCGTAAAACGTTTTATTTTAGGAATTCGACGTAACCCTTCCAGTTGGGCAGGAGTGGTGGTTGCATGATAAAGGGACCTATACAAAAAGTTATTGGAACTTTCATTGGGAGCGGCACTTCTTATCTCTTATACAATCGGCAGAATTATACTAACCTACAACGAACCCTTATTTTCTTTAAGGGTTTAACAAACTTTATGACTTCTATTGCAAATTTTACAACGCTCTGATCGCTGTTGTTGATAACTAGCGATAAATCAAATCGGAGATGAACTTTTTATATTATAACAGATACATATGTATATGTATCTACATAGGTAGCAGATAACACAGAAAATCCTTAAGGTATTATACCAAGTAACTAAACATCTTTGGATTGAATTGAGTTTATGATTTAGGCTTTTGATAAAATGTTGTAGGAATGTTAATTTGAAATTATGCAAGATTTTTATCGGTCATTTTGCTACTCCGAGATATTTAACATAATGTACATTAAAAGATTTAAAAAAAATGAAACTTATCTGCCGTAATGTTTAAGCAAAAGTGTTTGATTTTTTTTTTAAATTGAGAAAATTCTGCGAGGTATATGTAAATAGAAAAGCTAATAGTACTAATTATTTATTTAGGCGCAAGCCGCTAAATTACGAAAAACTTGATCATTAATGATTTATTTGCTAAATGACCAGATTCTTTTCATCATTTAAATTGAATGAGGATTAAAGTATTAGACATTAAGCTGATTTTAAACTGTGTCGTTACCCATTACAAATAACAAGAAGAAGCACAGGACACTTTATTTGTCATAAGTGACAGTAATTAGGAAGTGGCTGTGTGCCTCCAATTCATCCCTTCGTCTTCGAAATCGGCGTTAAAGTTTCTTAGGAGGTGTCAGGTGTGCTAACTTAAGACCTTATATGTAAATGGCTGTAAGGATATCGCAGGGGCTTATTCAAAAAGGATAAAAATACTTTTCCAACATTACTTTACTTGTGAAGATCTGTTTCCAAATGTATTAATTATGGGGTTCCAATTTCAAAATTTATCGAAAATTTATTTTTGGAATAGAAAAAAACTGAAATTTTTCAATGAAAATTTCGAAAAATGTTGCATTTGAACCCCCATTAAATATTGATACAATGATTCTAATAAACTTAGAGATTTTTTATATCGTTATTCTATCTATTAGAAAAAATTAGGGTCAGTGAGCTTTTATTCACAAAAATTCAACTCGTTACGTTCAACAACCTCTAAGAAAAAGGGTTGTGATGTGACAGTGACAGAGAGGCGGACGAGTAATTGGTTTTAAAAAGGGTTCTGTTTGCCCTTTTAGGTTTCTTTTTCAGAACACTATACTGAATAGTCGTTTTAGTTAAACTTGGATTAGGTTTGATTCTAACTAAAGTTATAATTCAATTCAATTTTCCATTTTAAAGGCTAAACTGAATTGTGGGTGGTCTTCCAATCGTGTAACAGATGAAGCTGAAGCATCATTCCGCAAAGATAAACTGCTGATTAGGACAACTGAATTTAGCTAATTACGCCCTCTTACGGTCTCTTAGAGATGTGTCGGGGATCCACACTATGACTATCCTCGGCCCTAATGTATCACTTTCGGCCGGAATCAATTTCGCCTGCCTAATTATCCTCCGAAAGAACTCGAAATTCAACCGACACGCCGGCGATTGGGTTACTCTCCTGGTGTGGAGTATGCCTGAATGCGGCCCAGAGTTTATTGAACCCCTGATTTATGGCACCAGGAGTGGAGAGGATCCGGAAAGCCCGGGACATAAATTAAATTCTCAACTTTTTCTGGGCTTTGTCCATGATATGCGAAGTTATTTACTTTGGGGTCCGCTCATTCACACATGGAGGCCCTCGTAGGGCTCTGTATATTGTAAACAAGCAGTCCGTCCGGTAATCCTCCCTTTTAGTATCCATTACCGGATTTCATATTTCAATCAATCACGACCGGCTTGAGAGCCAGATCCTACTATCCCGGCTTGTGATATTATTTTCCCATTCTGACGGGCTTGGATACAGCCGGGACTATAGGGCTAAAAGGGACTGCGGCAGACTCATAAGCGACAAAAATTTTGGCAATATCAGAAATCTCGATAAAATTTATGGGCCCTCGAACGGATGGCGAGGACGGCGAGTGGCTGAGAACACTTGTACTACTTTCGCTATGTGAAGCTGTATGGTGATTTGATGAGGGCCCGGCGACATTTCCAATAATGGAAATAAAGTTCCGTCGGTCGGGAAGCACTAAAGTGTTTCACAGAAGAAACCCATTACCCATGTTATTGAATCGCACTCATTGCTCAGGGCGGTTTTTGTACTTCTGACGATCGCAGAACTGGCTTGGGTGGATGTAGATTTTCCTAAAGTTTATGCTATCCCTCTAAAAAATCCCAAAATAAGTTAAACCCAATTTCCGTTAACCAATAATATAATGAGCCTGAAACATAAAGATCAAATTTAGGATCTAGAGAAAATTTTATTAGTTTTTCTTATTTTTAAGGGTAAATCAAATAAAAGACACCTCATAATTAAATTTTATGCGCAGCCTCCATATTTCTCAGAAGGAATTGCAGTGGTGGTAGCCTTATACCACTTTACACCACTACCGAAACTACTTCTGAAAAAATATTGAGGCTCCTTACGTATGTATACATAAATCTCTCCACCAGAAATGGCTCCCATTTGGATAGGGGGCTTTCTGCGCCAATGGTAATTTACATTAGACTTTCCATCAACGTGAATTAATAGTTGGGAGTACCTACATTGTATTGTTGGAATATAAATTATTACCATTTATACGGCAAAACAATAAGTTGAACTGGATTTTCCAAGATAATGCACATGTTCATATACAAGTTGTGAGACTTATCATGGCTTCAAGACAATGGAATTGGTTCATTAGATTGGCCAGCATGCTCCTCTGTCCAAAATCCCATGGAGAATATGTGGGCTGTACTATTCAGGAAGGTTTATTCCAATAATTACCAATACTATTGTGCGCTTCTATCCTCAATTTTAAAGGCTTGAAACAAAATTTCGGAAAAAAATTGGGATTCTCTAATTAGGAGTACCTACCTATGCCAAATCGCATTTTTGAGCTGACAGAAAGTAAATGGGATCCTACTTATTATTAAATTTTTGGTAAATAAACTTAAATTGTGAACAAATTATGTTTTAGTTTTAGTTCTGTAGTTGCGAAACTGTATGAAAAATGATTTTTTTTAAATACTTACTTTCAAATTTCAATTGAGGAGAAACTCTTTTTATAAATTAAACTAAACTATTAATTTATATGGTGTCCTATACTACGCTAAAGGTATTCAAGCCAAAAAAAACCATTCCTTATCATAAAGAAATTTTTTGCGTTTTTCAGTTCACACAGCAACTGCGTGTTTGTCGTCGTCGATAAGTCGAAGAAAATATTTTGCTGCGTAGAATATTAAATTTGTAAATTGGCTGTATAGGCAATTTCTAACGATTTTGCATTATTTTCCCTTGTCGTTTGCAAATCTATCATTGATTCTAATGGAATTTTGATTGCAAAGTTTCCATATCGTAACATAGATATTCTTCTACGGAATATTCATGGGTGTCCAGTTTTTGGTTCATGTCATACGTGTTTTAACACATGATTCTATGATGTGAATATAAGTAGAAAAAAAAACAATTGAATTGCTTTTCAATAAATGAATACCATGAGGCCGGCACTATAAGTCTATTAAATTATTTAAACTAATCCTCATCAACACTTTCTTGCGTTCCATTGTACCAAAACAGAGACAATGTTCTAACTTTAAAATAATTGCGTTTTCAATAAAGCTGCAATAATTTTCGTAGATAGTCGGGCACTATTCCTTTTGAAAGATTTCAACTTCAGTAGGTATAGAGTAAAAACCTATCGTAAGAAAAAATATTTTCTCTAGACTGAACTCCTAGTTACTTTAACAGACAACAGGTCCTCGCTGAATTGCTGAGCTCATCCTTAATGTTTGTAAATGACAACATCGCTTAATTATTTCTGCCAATAAGGAGTAAATTTTCGTTAAGAGCCCACGTAATTGTTTCTAGAAACTGTGGAAAAGCCTTCAAGGAGCGATTGCTTATCAATATTCCTCTTTGAAAATTTTCGAATAATGAAAACGAGCCATTTACCTTTTGGAGCAAACATCCGTTGCGGTTGCTACTCCACAATTTGGAGCACTTCTCTGCCCCTCTCAATTGTGGTTAAAAAGTTGTTGAAAATGCAAACAGAGGCCCAGGACCCGACCGGAGGAGCGCTCCGTGAGGAATAAATCTTTCCAATTTGAATTGTTGTGGGCGGTATGTGTTAATTTTGCCTTAAAACGCACCGCCCCAGAATTATGCAGAGCAAACAGAGGATGGAACAATGTTTGATTTTCATCGGCAGAACACTTCAAATTCGCCGGGGGTGGATTTACCCGAAAATGTAAGTTAAGCCTCGCATTTCTTTCTTTGGCTCCACACAAAATTAAGGGCTTAAGAGCCATGCCCTGTCCGGAGTTAGAGTTCGGAAGTCGTCGCCTGGGAGCCGGAGGACGGGACCAATTCTTAGGCACATACAGGCCCCAGAATAGAACGCAAACTTCCTATAAAATCCAATTATTGGGGTCATTGGCATCAGCTTTAAACGAACTGAAGAATTTCCATTAAATAAAGACGAGACCGGGTCCATGAAGCGCCTACGATGGGGGGGCTTTTTTCAATTACCGAGACGTGCCATATGGAAAATCGCGCGCATCCAACGGAAGAGTTCACCCGCCGGCGAATTATTATATTGCAGGCAATGTGATTTGATTAGGATCGTTAATTTCACGGCGAAGAGCGCTTCTGCCGTACTTTTTGCGAAGAACCTTATTAGATAAATCGACGACCGACGCCCCGAGCACACGGTGGGAATAAAACTCAAATCAATAGAGCTCTGCTACCGACGCCGCCGATCAGCCGAAAAACATTTACCAAGGAAATGAAATCAGCTGTTGATTTGCTATTTTCGTAATTTCAATAGAGCGGGAAAAAGGATTTCGATTTGTTGCTTATTTTCATGGCTTTCTCTATAAGGTGTGAGCTTCCCACGTTTGACCTTTGGCAACAAACAAAAGTTTATTAAGAAAATTCTGAGTGAATGGAAGCATCAAACAAAGCTTTTGTAATGTAAATGTAGTAAACGTTCAAAAAGTTTGACAGACAATAAAATGACTTAAAGGCTTTAAAACAATGAAGAATTAATTAACTGATTTTATGTATTTATAAATATACATAATTTACATTGGTACATATGTATACCATCTATTCCAATAAGATGAATATGTGAGTTCGAACTACGTAGGAAGATATGTATGTAGTATTCACGTTAATAAAGATGACTAGTTATTCTCAAATAGCTCAATTTTACAACTGCGATAAATAAATACTACTGCGAGCGACTGCGATAATTACACGACTGTGCCGAATTAAAACGACTGTCCTTTATTTTATACGACTGCCAACTAACGACTGGCTACTATGATCAACTGACTACTGTGATCAACTACTGGCTACTACTTATAAAATGTAGCGCGTCTCGGGGCAGAAAGAAAAGCCTGGAGAAGAGACCATCCGTTAGGATTTGTGGCTAAATATTCTTTGGTTCGGGTTGGGGCTTTATGAGGGTGCCATAAAATTGCATGCGAAGCATGAAGCGTGTTTATGCATGAAAATTTCTTAGGTAGTTGTCTGGATATTTTCCAAGAGCAGCGCACTTTAAAGTGACCGGCTGAAGGAGAAAGGTTGTTAGTGAGTTATGTGTAAAAGTGAATGATAAACTAGAATTGAATTAATTATTGCATGACAAGTAGTTTGTTTGATTAGTGCGTGGACACTACCTACATATATTGCTGTGAAGCTACATTGGTTTGAAAAAAGGTGAGTAATCACTGAGTGTTCTACTTGGAGTAGTTTTGTATGGCATGAGTAGTGTAAAATGCCTAGAAGAAGTAGTTATTAAATCTGCGCAGTGGTAGCGACGAGATCGTTGGTATTTAAATTTAAATTGTTTAATTTCCGAGGTTAGAATCGTGAGGCCCCATACGATGTCTGAAAGGCTGTTTTAAGCCGGGCCGGATCGAGGAACTTGCGGGTGGTGTAACCCAAAATGCTTCTTCATTTTCCCGGAGATGTCGGGGAGAGCGAGAGTCCCATTATGACATTTGAAAGGCTGGTTTAAGC
This sequence comes from Machimus atricapillus, assembly GCA_933228815.1. Lineage (NCBI taxonomy): Eukaryota > Metazoa > Arthropoda > Insecta > Diptera > Asilidae > Machimus > Machimus atricapillus. The sequence goes on along the minus strand of OW121787.1, from coordinate 26,283,661 downwards.
CGGGCCGGATCGAGGAACATGCGGGTGGTGTAACCCAGATTGTTTTCATTTTCCGGGAGATGTCAGGGAGTCCCAATATGGCATTCGAAAGGTTGGTGTAAACCGAGCCAAATCGAAGAACTTGTGGGTTGTGTAACCCAAAAGGGTTCTTCATTTTCTGGGGGATGCCGGGATTAAATGAGGTGGGTGAGTCCCCTCCGTTTTCTCATCACGCTGGATACCTCGTAGTTCATTTAATGCTTTTCAAAGAATTGTTTGTACCATTTTACCACGCGCCAAGCAAAACTTCTAATGAACGCGATGGAAATGAATAAAAATGCAAGGTTTTGTCTTTCTTACTATCACTATCGCAAAGAGGGACGCAGCACCGACGTCCACTCACTCGTTTTTTGCGTTTGTTTCCATTTTTTGTTTAAAACTTTTAACAAACTTATTCACAAAACAATAACACTCGTGTAAACAAGCAATTGAGCATTGACTGAGCACATGGCTTGCATTAGAATTTTTGCGCGGAAAAACCTGTAGGTGGCGCTAGTGGAGATACCTTACTAGCGTATTCTCAAATAGCTCAATTTTATTATTGAATGTATCTACAATTCCAACTTTTACAACTGCGATAAATAAATACGACTGCGAGCGACTGCGATAATTACACGACTGTGCCGAATTAAAACGACTGTCCTTTATTTTATACGACTGCCAACTAACGACTGGCTACTATGATCAACTGACTACTGTGATCAACTACTGGCTACTACTTATAAAATGTAGCGCGTCTCGGGGCAGAAAGAAAAGCCTGGAGAAGAGACCATCCGTTCGGATTTGTGGCTAAATATTCTTTGGTTCGGGTTGGGGCTTTATGAGGGTGCCATAAAATTGCATGCGAAGCATGAAGCGTGTTTATGCATGAAAATTTCTTAGGTAGTTGTCTGGATATTTTCCAAGAGCAGCGCACTTTAAAGTGACCGGCTGAAGGAGAAAGGTTAGTGAGTTATGTGTAAAAGTGAATGATAAACTAGAATTGAATTAATTATTGCATGACAAGTAGTTTGTTTGATTAGTGCGTGGACACTACCTACATATATTGCTGTGAAGCTACATTGCTTTCAAAAAGGGTGAGTAATCACTGAGTGTTCTACTTGGAGTAGTTTTGTATGGCATGAGTAGTGTAAAATGCCTAGAAGAAGTAGTTATTAAATCTGCGCAGTGGTAGCGACGAGATCGTTGGTATTAAAATTTAAATTGTTTAATTTCCGAGGTTAGAATCGTGAGGCCCCATACGATGTCTGAAAGGCTGGTTTAAGCCGGGCCGGATCGAGGAACCTTCGGGTGGTGTAACCCAAAATGGTTCTTCATTTTCCGGGAGATGTCGGGGAGTCCCAATATGGCATTCGAAAGTTGGTGTAAACCGAGCCAGATCGAAGAACTTGTGGGTGGTGTAACCCAAAAGGGTTCTTCATTTTCTGGGGGATGCCGGGATTAAATGAGGTGGGTGAGTCCCCTCCGTTTTCTCATCACGCTGGATACCTCGTATTTCATTTAATGCCTTTGAAAGAATTGTTTGTACCATTTTACCACGAACTCGACGCTAAATAGGAGTTCTCCAGGCAAGAGTGCTAACAGTGTCCTTTTATTCTGTTTTCAGATCGATTGATTGTGTGTTCGTGGCAGCCTAAAGTGAAGTCATCCCGACAAATTTAAACTTATAAAAAAATGGAGTGTTTGTATTAGAAAAATACATATAAAATATATTTTGTTTCCTTATATTGTTTCACTTCACTTTCACTTTTCAACTGTTCTACCGTTAATTGATTTACATGATGGCATATTGTTCTACTTTTTTTTTTCTTAAATTTCACAATACTCTTTTATGGTTGAGCCCCCAAATGTAGGATTCACGTTAATAAAGATGACTAGTTATTCTCAAATAGCTCAATTTTATTATTGAATGTATCTACAATTCCAATTTTTACAACTGCGTTAAATAAATACGACTGCGAGCGACTGCGATAATTAAACGACTGTGTCAAATTAAAACGACTGTCCTTTATTTTATACGACTGCCAACTAACGACTGGCTACTATGATCAACTGACTACTGTGATCAACTACTGGCTACTACTTATAACCTCCACATGTATGTATTCTCAAAATTTATTATTTATTTATTTGTACAATGTCTTTTCAATACAAATGAGTGCAGCAGAACCATTTTTCAGTAAGAATTTTCATTTAAATGTCAAACAAGAAAACTGAAAAAATATGGTTATTATATACTCTCTACTTGGATACAAATATGTGTCTATAAAAAAATGTATTAAAATTTTATTAACATATTTACTTAGTATCTCTTTTGGATCTGGATCCTGTTGCAAGTTAAATTCGTTTAATGGTTGACTACCCATTTTGTGTTTAAAATTTTGCCATAAGCGCCAAATATATCGAAGAATAAGATTCCATTGGAAACAAAATCGTTATAGCTTTAGCCTGGTATTGTGTTAATTTAACGACGAAATATATTATGTAGTGACATTTTCGGGGCTGAAAGATTAACGACTGCGATATTTATTTTGAAATATAGGAAGCAGCAATATTTCTACACCGTTGAAAATGATGGAGTAAAATTCAAACTTTTGAATCCTATAAACTTTATTTATCGAAAACTTGCTATAAAGTGAATCAATTTAGCAAATATAAAATATCGAAATGAGCCTAACTTTTATATTGAAGTCATATTACCAATTTTAATATGATAAAGATTATTTGATTTGTGGAGATCGACCAGTAATGGAGGTCGGCCTCCATTTAAATTTTATTTAAATTTTAAATAATTTATAATTTATTGTTTCTATTTATATTTTATTTTCACTTTCCACTTTTAAATAATTGTGAAATTTATTTATTTTTAATGTTTATATTTAATTTGGTCTTTTACATTTTGATTATTTTCACATTAGAAGTTTACCGACCGAAGTCAAATCCAAAACTGAACTTTTCTATTTTTCAAAACAACAGAACTTCATGTCGTGGCCTACTCGATTTTCACACAAATTTCACAGCTTGCTTTTATACAACCCCCACAGATTCTTAGTCTAAATACACACAAAAAATGTGGATAAAATTATACAATCTACTTATAAAGGAATATTATTATAATACATACATATGTATGCTATACTTGCTTGCATTAGACTTCGTTTATTTTTTATTTAATCATTAACAATGAAATTTGGCAGCTAAATTTTCAAACTAAATTTAGACGCTAAATGAACAAGATACCTAGTTTTAAGACGATTCCAGTTTAGGAGGCCGATGTTTGAGGTATTTTTATACTATTTTTGCATGAAAAAGTGTTTAAGTTTCTTTAAACAAGGGTTTCTTATTAATACAGTCTACAGCATAATTATCCTTAATCATTTTTGTTTATTCATTTATTTTTTAAATAAAAGAAAACGTCTTGTAACAAAATCTTTAAAGAGATTCTTAAAATATTTGTTGATGGTTATTATGGGGTGCTAGCCTCCATTTAAGTTTTATTTTAATAGTTTATTAATTTATTTATTTTATTTTATCATTTCTCTTGGATTGGTTATTAAAATATTTAATGTTTTATTTTTTATTTTTTGAATTAAAATTATTTAATTAAATTATTCAATATTTTTTGTTTTAGGTTTTTATTCTAATACAGACTTCTCGAGACTGAAAAATGAATTTGATTTTCTGAACAACATAAAAATTTGGGCTACTACGTTTATCTAACGGCATGCTTGAAGAATTTATATAAATCAAAGTATTTTCATAACAAGTAATTTCAGCTGCCGTTCCTGAATCAAACTACACTAATAACTTTTGATTTACACTTTCTTAAAAATTTCGGTATCGTTCACCGTCACAGTTATCATTTGAATTAATAAACAAAACATATTAAAGCAAAAAAAAGGGCGGGGTTTTGAAGATTGGAAACAGACTATGTTTTTTATTATTGAAAATACTCTTTAATAAATAATTTGACTTGATTTTATTTGAGACTAAGATAAGATAAGCATGATTGATTAATGATTGGTCAATGATATTTCAAGAAATGTGTGACTAAAGTTTTTTCAACAAATCGGCGTAGGAATTTCGTTACAATTGACGCACTTTATTTTAGATTTGATGTTTTGGCACTTCAAGACAAAGGCCATTGCCCAAAAACTGGAACTGGTAATAAATTTGTTAGAAGGTGATTAAAGCGTGGTATTTCTTCGGTTTTTTTCCGCCTACGACGTTCATCAGAGATATGAGCTTTGTAAGACTTTTTGTCGGATATAAAAGTTCTTTAAAAAGTTAATAAACGAAATAAAATTTATTTTTAGAATATTTTCTTAATGGCTTTGTAAGCATAAGATGAGATTTTAATAAGAAAGATAGAGGAAAAAGACGTTGAACAAAATTTAATTTCACCAGACAGGTACAAATGAATTTTATCAATCCTTATAAACATTTCCATGGGAAACATATTTTACCCCAAAATAAGTAGCTTCTCTACGTTTTCTCCGAAATGTAAGAAAATTCAAAATTCCATCTTTTGCGGACTGCTTACCTAGTTAAGAATTTGTTAAGTGACTAAGTGAGTACAAAAATAATAAAGTTGGCATTAATTTCTGTTTACTTCATATTGAAAAGTATTTAAACACTTATTGTGGTGGGTGGAGCTATTAAAACGCCTACGCCTAATTCCTCCCCATAGAAATATTTTACCATTTTGGAACTTCTTAAGGATTGAATTTTACGATAAGCTGCTGGTATACGAATTTAATTATTTTAGCGGTTATGTGCCGAACTTACTTACTTTTGGAGATTTCGTGATGAGGGAGTGTGGTATTTTAATGTATCTTTTATTAACTAACTGTGATATGTTAAAAATAATTTTAATGTTTTCATTTAGTCGAGCTGATTTAAATTATTCAATAGAATGGAGTCATGAAGTGCTTCGAATTAAAATGGTTTTAATTAAAAATGTATGTTTAAATAGGAAATTTTTTATAAATACATATATACTTATTATACTTATAAATATATTGAAATCTATAAATTTGCATCCCAAATATGTACAATAATAATAAATATAATTGTATAAGTAGGTTTAAGGCATAGACTTGTTGCAATTCATTCGTACCTAGTATTCAGAAAGTACGACGCTTTTGTGAAGAAGAAGTAAAATTTCTGGAAGTTGTTCTATTTATTTCAAGTCACAAGGGATCAAACAGGTCACGTATAGCGGCTAGGAGTGACTTTTGCAGTTTGTCGAAATAGGAGAATGTTTGCCTCAACAAAATTAAAATTTTATAAAAACACAAACTTTATCCGAACTTCAATTAAAACTTTACCGAATTTCCGTTCCTCTTTAACGAGTTTTAAGGTAAATAAATTCCTTAGAGACTTCAATGAACCTGCCGGAATAAACCCCTTTGTCGTCTAAAAATAAACCGCTTTAAGGGGCTAAAAATAGGAGACGCGCCTCAGGAAATCTAATATTTTCCGATTTTCCGCCTTCTAGGATCCGAAGTGGGTTTGGCGCAGAAACACTGACCACAGCCGGAGTGCTATATTTTGTTTACTGAAGCAGACCCAGCCACAAAATTTTCCACTCTTCAATTAATTTCCTCCAGTGGCTTTCGGAGGACAAAGTGCTTTTGGGGGCTTCCGCTCCAGGAAGCCCGATGCAGGAGCACCCGGCGGGCTCTGTCCGAAACAACGTGACCAAAGAGTTCCGGCGGATCCACCAGTTCCTTAGAACTTAATCTTAGCCGGGGTAATGAATTACAGTGACAAGCCTGTTCTTGGGGACTCTAGGACTATACTCCGGGACTCCAGGACTACTCCGGGACTCCGGGTCGCACCAGTAAGTAACTATCCTTGTTCGAACATCTGCGAAATAAACACGTATCTGCAAGATGTCTTTGTTCTTGCTGCCCCGGCCCCGGGTTGTTGGTATAAAGGCTATTAATCACTGGACACTGGGACGTCGGGAGCGCACCAGTGGCCGCATACAATTATATTTTGTGTAGTAATCGCCGGGTAATCAATTTATCTGGGGTAGGGGAAAGTGATTAATTGCTCTGCTCCCAATCACAATGGCTTGGCCAACCTGAAAATTTTTCACTGTTCTGTGGCCTCTATGCGAATAGAGCTCCCTTATCTCTTGTACTTTTGCATTGAAATATCCGGGAGACAAGAACCAGATCCCCTCCCCCGCGAATCCTCCCATTGTCTCTTGTTCTATCTCGATTTTACCCGCCATTAGGTTGAGGACTCTTTTTCGAAACTTTTCCCAAGCGAGGCACCATCGATAACTCGGAAATTGCTCAAGCAGTTCGTAAAACAATATTTTTCGATGGAGTGGAAATTAATTATACCTCGCTTAGGAATCGTTTTCACCTTCCCTGACAGGTTCTTGTGGCCATTGGTCCTTCCTTCACTCCCAACCAGTGCTTTTTTTAATTTTTATTGTGCTGGAGGTGTTTCGATTTATTTTTCACCACTACCTTTGCGCGTCTACAAAAAGCAATTTAATTATAAAGGGTTTTTCATTGGGCGCGTACATTATAATTTTGATTTAACCCCTTTAGATTTGAAAGTCTGGTGATAGTGTTAAACCGTTTTTTTACGTTTTTCTGTTTAACACGTCTACTTCCATTTCACCCACATATGTATACAGGGTGTTCTGATGAAGGTCTGAACAGGGGGTCACCTATGCCAATTCTAATACATCTTCTGATCAACGGTTGTTTAGAGACACCTTATCCCCTTCCCTTACCGCCTAAAATTGGTCTCTCACTTAGAAAATCACCTTGAAAACGATTTATAAGTTCTTTCACAAACAACGTAGGATTTTGGTAAGCAAGATGAAGCTTCAATCTTTCCGTCAACAAGCAAGAGAAAAATACCGCATCCAAAATTGAGAATTTGAATTTGACCCTCTGTTTTGCCAATATTTTGTATGAGAAGATTATTTTCAAAATCTTAAGGAGCACTATACAAAATAAAAGTTTTAAGTACAAAATCTTGATTAATTTCCAATAGAAAATAATTAAATCCCATCGTATTTCGTAGTATTATTTTTAACATGAATTAAACAAGCTATTGGGGTTGAAATAAAACGATTATTTTTAATCCTGGAAAATGATATTGTATTGAACAAAATATATTCTTAAAAATAAAACAATAAATTTCCAACATTCCAAATATAAAAATTGATAGCATTTCAAAGCAAAACTATTAAGCAAAAATGTTCAATGTACAACAGCAATAATTTAAAGCAAAGAAGCAATAATTCAAAAACTGGTCAAAAATAAATAAAACTGATCTACATAAATAAACAAATAATTTATTGCAAATAACAAAAATGATAATTGAATGATAAATCATGGCTGGAATGAGAAGAAAAGAGGAAATTTAGTTATATTTATGATATAGATATATTTTATAGTTATACCCAAATGGAGTAGGTACAGCAGACGAAAATAACACAAGGGAAATTAAATATTTAGTGGTCTCCAGGAAATTAAGTTGACAATAAATTTAGGAATGTACACTTAGGAAAATCTTGTGTATTTAGAAAATCCTAACCTTAGGAGAGCCAGTTAGCGAATTTGCTGCTTTGACTCTTGCTTCCGGTATTTATATAATACGATTTCGAAAGTATGAGGCAAGAGTGTTTCTGTACTGAAAGGGTAGGTGGCGCTGGACAAAATATATGTATGTAGAAGTAACATGGTGGATACCATCTGATGTCCGCCATGATCGGATCAGGTGATGTCTGCCGTGATAGTTTTTGGTGAACGTGAACTGTCAAAAAAATGTAGTGATGTGTTGCGGCAACAACACAAACAAAAGTGAAATTTTGAAAAATATTTATTTCTTTATAAATCATGAAAGTACAGAATGAAAGTTTAAAAGTAGTGAAAACTTTACTTTTACAGATTTATTGTCTATAACTATATTCTAAATTTCATGAAAATCCGTTGTGCCTCATAAATGTTTTACACACGTCCGTTTTTTTCTTCTGTTCTCTTTCCGACCCGACTGCCGAGAACTGCACACAACACAACTGCTTCAATCATTTATTTTACCGCTCAAATATTTATTATTAAGCTCAACAATTCAATCTACAGCTTCCTTTTTTTTATATTATTGGCTTCATTTTACTGCCTAATTAGATTTTCACGCGTTCAGGTACTTTTTGAGCTATTCATTTTCAAGTCACTTTAATTCTCGTTTTTATATTTTTTACTGCTCATATTTTATCGCCCAATATGTTGTTAAATATAAAATATGTATTGTAATACTAACCGAAACTGTGTATTATTATTGACTTAAATCAATGCCAATAAGATATGTATGCTCATCAGGGAAAGTAGTGGAAATGCATCCGAAACTTACCTTATTAAATCAAGAAAGGACGAAATTATTTGTGAAACGAGTTAGAAATTATCTGGCGTGCAGAAGTTGATGAACTTCGGGCATTGCTTTTTGGGGATAAAAAATTCCACCCAGAAGACCGGGAGATGGAAAAATTGTTTTGCATATGCGATGTCCTCCTCGTAGCTCTCCGCGTGGACCCTTATCAAGTCGCACAATAACTCGCTATTGAGTTACGTCCCTGCGTGGCTTGAATACGATGGTGCGGCAGCTGCCCCCCCGCGCACGCCACTGATGTACGGGCCACACGCGGTAGGCATTTCGAAATATTTCAAAAATACTTCCTGGCTCCGCGCAGGGCGTAGGGAGCATCGCCCGGATCCAGGGCTATCGGAGCCACAATGCAAAGGAGCAGGGCCCATCTTCCGTTCCACTTTCACCGGGCGGAAAATTGTACACCAGACCGCCTTCTTTTATTTCCTTGTAAATGAGCCTTCTCCGCGGAATTGTTCCTATTTTTCCTATTTAGCATTTCTCTTTGTCAAATGTTCCGATGATTTATAAGAAAAGAAAATTAGGCTCAGATGTACTTCCTGAGGGTGCTGAAAATTGTTTTACACCCCCTCTTCGTGCGAAAAGTGGAGCGAATGCGGGGCATCATTTACAAAGTTTTTCACTTGTTTGAATAACTCCACTTGGCTGTGAGTGCATTCATCAGCCGACTCAATCGGAAAATTTTGCCCAGGCCACTCAAATCCTCAAATATTTCTAATTTCGAGAAATGCTTGCAAGTTTCAGACAAACTCTCCGAGACGTGCGGGCTATGGAGTTGTTTGAAGTAGCGAATTCGATCATCTAATTGGATTACTTCAGAAATCCTCAAGGAAACTTTTCACTACGCTTTCCCATTCTTTGACGTGGCGTGGCGCCACAGTCGAGTTAGACAATGCCGGAAAGTGGCCAATTAGCTGACATCAAATGGCTTTATCTATAATTTACAAATTTCTTCAATGCTCATCGTTTCGGTTACAATGGGCCGACAACCATATCTTTGAACACCTCCAATTACAAGCCACCGCTGCACGCTATGTTTTCTCTTGTACAATAATAGTCCGCGACGGAATTTCCGGATCGCGTAAATTATTAAAAGTTGAATGCAACCCCACGAACCGTGGAAAGTTTACGAGAGAAGAAAACTTCCCGGAAGTTCAAAGATTGCCGAAATAAATCATATTCGTTGGGTGGAAGGGATGCGAATGCAGGAACCATGCATTATTTACGTGTTTCGGGGAAGGCCTTCCGGCTGTCGTATTTCCACAACTTTCAAGTTTTCTCGCAAAGGCCTGCATAAAGTCACACGTCCCAGAGGAATTGCGAAGGAGATTTACCATTGCAATATTTTTCTTCCTTTCATTACAAATTTCCAGGAACAGTCTTGGCAAACTGACGGTCTATGAGAAATGGCATTTATAGATAAGCAGCTCGGAACAACTACCAAATTTCGATTTATTGGCTTGAGAAATATCCAAGACGTTTAAAGATTTATTTCGAGCATAACTTTTTGATAAGTCGTTAATACGACTTCATACTTAACTCTCAGAGAGATTCTGTTTTAAATTGTTTGACTTCTTTTTTTCAAAAATCATGTGTTATTTATGTAGGAGTAGTAGGCATGCTATAGGAAGAGTAGGCTTTGAAATATAAAATAAAATAAAAGATTGAGATTGCCTTTGAGAAGTATTGTTGTTGTTACGTCGTTGTGCCGTCGAGCTGTATTCTCTGTGCTGATAATTAAAACATTTTAATTCAGTATCACTTCTTCATTCTTTTCTTATCTTGTATCTTCCGCCTCCACATTTATATTCTAGAAAACGTTAAAATTATTTTAGATGTTATTTTGTATATTAAATACTAAATGTCCGTGTTAAAAATTCAATCCAATATGTATTTCATTACTTTTAAACTTGAACTTTTTTCTTTTACCAGTATTACTTACACTGAAAGAAATTGTTAACTATACACTTATTCTGGGACAATGGACTATGGATGGTGTGAATAAAAACTGAGTGCGAGTGTTCACTCAAAATGTTTGAGAGAACACTCAATTTGGGGTGAATAAAATCCACTTTCGTTAAGCTCAATGAAAACACTCAACTCATACTTTTTGACACTCTCTACTTTGGTGTGAATAAAATTGTAATTTGATCTCTCTCTTTGAGTGTCTACTCAAGGAAAGTTTAGGGTGGTGATTACTAGACTCAACGTGCTGATTGTATAACGTCGTTATTTTGTTTTGAAAAATAAAATGTCAAATGGAAAAATGTAAGTGCGGGTATTGAACTTTTTTTAGAATTGTTTTGAAAAAACCCCCTAGAAATCTGGCAGAGGAGCGAAAAGGGTTTTGAATATTTATCTGGGATTTCTTTAGAATTGTTTTGAAAAACCCCCTAGAAATCTGGCAGAGGAGCGAAATGGGTTTTGAATATTTGTTTGGGATTTTGGTTTTGAGAGTGGTCAAGTAAGGAGTTAAGTATTTTAGAATGGAGAAAGATATATTCCACGAAATTGAGGACGAGAAGTTGCTCGATAATAATGCAAAAAAGAAAAGAAAATGCTCCTTAACTGATCACGAATTTGTAAGTTTGCTGTGAAGCATCCTTGCTTATTTGAGAAAAGCCAAACGCCTCAAATGAAGCAAAAAATGGTTTGCTTTTGAAATTGAACAAATAATGGAAAAAATAGTGGGTTTGTGATGAGCACATTACAAATTAAAAAGAAAATTGAAAGCATGAGAAGCCGCATAAAACAAAAATCCGTCAAAAGAAGAACGGGAAATGTGAAGATAGATTTAAAAGCATTTGAAAAAAGGATGCTGGAATTAATGGACTATAAAAATAATAATAAGCAGGTGATTATCTCTTTATTTCATAATTGAAATTTACAATTGTTTTATTAACAAATATACTATTTATGGACAAAATGCAGACGCGCAAGAAGTCGGAGTAGCAGGCTCAAGTCAGCAATTCGTTGACGATGACGATGACGAATGCCTTGTGGAATATGAAAGGAAAGTTCAGGAAATTGAAGGGCCCGACAGAGAAGAGAGGGGTGCTCCACAATTGTCGCGTAGTGCGGGACTGGAAGCTCCTAAAAAAAAGATATACGTTAAGAATGACCAAACCTTAGTTCTCAAATTGCAAAAGGAGGTTCTAGAACAACAAAAAGAACTAAACAGGCAGCAAATCGAAGTTTTAAAATTACAAAAGGAGGAATTGTTATTAAAAATAAGTTTACTAAAAGAAAAACAAAAAGATTTATTATGAATTTAACTATTCCATATTGAAATTTTGAATTATTTCAGCGATTTGATTCCGTCTTGCTTTACCGCGTTCGTAAATAGTGTTATGTTGTTCCGAGTGCTCAAGAGCCGGTGCTTCCTCAGGCATCTCCGCGTTAATAATTTTGTAAATTCGAATTATTGTTTGATTTATTATTATTGTGAAATTTTGAATAATGGACAGTGAAGATTCTTGTACGTCAGCTTCAATGTTCAAACAACAAAAAGAGTCCCGCGGTGATCGCCCAGATCAGGTAAAACGTCCGAAACCGACCGAAGAATGCGAAAAAATGCAAAACAAATTATGAGCGCGTTAGGAGGCTAACTCCCAATGCGTTCATGTTTTTGTTACGATACAAACGTTCTCCACCCTCCATGAAAACTGCGTTTGGGATAGCATTCCAAGGCGAAAAATTCTGGAATGTCATGGACGAAAAAGAGAAACGCAGATTCATGCGAAAGGCCATGAAAGCGATGAAACGGAGGTGTTCTTGTGCATTTACCGTCGCCTGCACATTTAATGAAAAAAAACATTTACGATTTAGGTATTCATCTCCGTAAATGCGTGGCTGTAATATTCCAATGTGAGTACAATCTAAGGCACCTATTGCGCCAGGAAAGCTATATGCCACTCTTTAGCTTTTCTTATTTCCTCAAAGGTGGCTGGAAATTTGATCCATTCTCTGGCGTTTTCGCAAATGCTGCTGCATACTTCCCAAACAATTTTCGAAACTGTCGTCCTATGAATGCCAATATCCTCTCCGACTCCAACTTGAAATCCCGGATCGCCTACATATGTATCTCAGGAATATTTTCATTCTTTCAATTTTCGGAATTGCACCACCCACGATTGTCTTCAGTACCATCGGATAAGAAATTATTGCTTAGCCATTGCACGTTATCGTATTCGAATCGGTACAGCGATTTGAAATTAGGTTAGGCCAAAGCGGCGAGTATTATAAATTTTTCTCTTATGCGTTGCTAAATTTAGGGGCCATCCATAAATTACGGGTGGGAGGGCTCCTAAATTTCGTGACGTCACATTTCAAAATCTAGTATATCTAAGTACAGTAATACTTTTAATATTCTATTGCATAAAAATCTCTAAAAAAAAAAGAACGCTGAATGGTTACTAAATGCCGCCACATGCACCGCGCATCGCCATGATTTCATTGTTTCTATTTTCATTTGACAATTGACTTTCGCGCAGTGAACGACGTCGTTTTCTTAATTCTGCTATTTTGTGATTTTTAACTTATGAAACAAGTTTAAAATGAACAAAAAGATGATTTAGGTAATCTTTACCGTAAGCTATATGAAGCATATATCTTTTATTAATATAATGAATGGTTTTTTGTTTTGTTAATTTTTTCAAAGGTTTGATTTGATGTTGAATTTATTAAAAAATAATTTAAATGGGAATAAAACTAATTTCGGAACTGCTGTTTTAATTTAATAAAAATATGCAAAATATGTGACGTCACACTAGGGAGGGGGGTGTCTCACAAATGTGACCAGCTGTGACAAGGACGGGGGAGGGTAAAAAATTCATGAAATTCGTGTGACGTAATTTATGGATGGCCCCTTATATGAACATTTCACGCAGCAATTCGACAACTCAATATGACATTTCTCATCTCATTTTCATTGAGTGAGTGTAAGCAATTTGAGGGAACTTTTATTCACACCGAATCGAGTGTTCACTCCGAACGAAACACTTTTCTCAAGAGAATGTTCTCAGAGTGTTCACTCAGTTTTTATTCGCTCCACCCTATATCACGGTTTTGAAATAAATATCGTATCTTGAAAATTTGTTAAAGTTAGTTACAAAATAACGGATTATTATAAGATGTTAATGTAACTCAAATTTAAGTTTGAAACCTTAGTTATATTAAAACTATAACAGAGCAGCTCAGAGCAGACAGAGCAGCTCAGAGCCGCGTTGAATAAAATCAGTAGCACCTCTTCTCACATTCACAGATGTATCTAATTGTGAAATGTCTTGCTTCTATATTTTTATTTAATCTTACGTTTCAATTATCCGTTATAGTCTGTGGGCCTAACCAGTAACAATTTTTAATATCGCTATTAAATTAGTGACCTACATATTAAATGGCATTAACTAAATATAATAGCTCAGTTATCGTTTCGTACCATAAAGCAATAGATTCAGAAGACTATTTGATGCATGTGAAGATCCAAAGGTATTGTTTCATGGACATACTAGTATACATATATGTACATACTTTTTTTTATGATACCTACATATAATTTGTGTCTGGAAAAGTAATGAACAGACAACTTTTGTGATAACAATTATCTCAAAAAATATTTACGCAATAAGAGTGAGAAACGTTAAACTTTTATGACTTTAAATTTATATAATTTTAAATTGTTGTATACCTTAAATATTTGTAACTTTAAATTTTTGTTCACTTTAAAATTTTGTTCACTTTAAATTTCTAGGAGACGAATTAGAAGACAACACTTTCACAAAATAAATGAATAAATTCTATGATGATTTTCATACAATTTATTCACTTATTTTGCGAATGTCTTGTCTTCTAATTCGTCTCCTAGAAATTTAAAGTGAACAAAAATTTAAAGTTACAAATATTTAAGGTATACAACAATTTAAAATTATATAAATTATAGTATTACTGTTACTGTCGCTGTCACTGTCTCGTGTAAACGTCTACTATCCACTGTCGCGACAGCACTGCTTAGATTGAAATCATGCCAAGAGTGTCTGGACAGAAAGTGTCAGTTTGTGAATTCAAAATGGCGAAAAGTGATTTTGAAGGGATAGACAGCGGTTCATCGAATTCTGAATTTGAAGTGGTAAGTAAACGGTTCATTGAATTTTTTATTTTATTATTTCGGGTTAATAAATAACTTTATTTTCAGACCAAAATGGAAGAAAAATTAACGCGGGAACAAGTTTTGACGATAATAGATATGTATGAAGCCAATCCTTGCTTATGGGACATTCAGACAAATGTCTATAAACGAGCGGATTTGAAAGTAAAAGCATGGTCGGAAATAGCTTCCAAAATGAAAATGGATACTTTCCAAAGCCAGAAACTCTGAGGAACGTAACGCGGTGAGATGTGGACGGAGCAGCAGCAGGTAAGACTTCTCGAACTTCATTTAAAATTTTTTCTGATTTGTAATATAAAAAACACACATTTAGATTAGGCCATTCACAAATACAGAGCTGATCAAGGAAGTGCTCACGAAATAGGAAGAACACCGATTTTCTTCAAAAAAGTGGACCTATGTACATATTGTTACAGAATTTGCCTTCGTTATAATTCACACTTGGTTTTTGAAGCGGGCGAATATGGGGGCCGGTGTTCGGTCCGCGCAAGTGTGGGCGTCTGTGGCAGGGGCACTGGTCTTCAGCCACACTGAAGAGATCTGGCCAGTGCCCCGGATCGAAACGCCGACCACTTTTTTTGGGTGCTCGTCTGCCTCGGCAGACGAGCCTTGTATTCTCAACACAATGGGTGTCAGTCCGTCCCTATATCCCCGTAACCTGTGTGAGTTATAGCGAGGGGCAAACTGTTCAGTTTTGTCCGCCAGCCGCTCGGCGGGCAAAATTGTACCAATATATTAAAGGTAGACGCAAAAGATGCTATAGTTTCTTTTCTGGCCATGAGAACGATGTGGAAGAGTCGATGGAGGCGATGAGAAGCCAGCGAAAAAAGAGAAACTTATAATATGATGATATTTATTTATAGTATGATAATATTTAGTTCTTGAAGTAAAAAACACATTTTAATTTATTAGTATTAGTCGAATTTATATCATACACATGGAGCAGCTCAGAGCAGCTCAGAGCAGACAGAGCAGCTCAGAGCAGCGCAGAGCAGACAGACAGAGCAGATAGACAGAGCAGACAGACAGAGCAGATCTGTGGATAGTAATTATTTATTTCTTAGCTTATATTTAAGTACTTATATTAAAGCTAAAGGGCCAACCAACACATTAATAGGTTCTCTTAATGAAGTTAAAAGGCCGAGAGAAAAATTTTATTTTTTTTACTTTTTATAGTTTTTTTTTTTGTCAAGGGTTACTTCAAATTTTTAATTTTATTTTTATTTCATTCTTTTAGAGCTACGATGCCAGGGATAGACACACAGATCGGTCAAACTTACAACACCCCTCTTTTTGCGTCGGGGGTTAATAAAAATAAGAAAAGATAAAATCGATATATTCCCTTTAATACAGTGAAATGAGGAAATTTATTGTCGAGTTAATTATGTGCATTAACGCTGAGCAATAAAAAGCAATTTTACAGACACTCGGGTACGAGAAAATTATAAAATGAACTAAAGCTATTATAATATGCTTTTGCGAGTTCCATCACCATAATTCACTTATACCGTGCGTAGGATGCTTTATTAACTCAATGTTGAATTTGATAAAGGCCTACTGACGTTCGTAGCAAATGTTCAAAGAATCTCAGATTCATAAAATTGTATACAAAAGGACAATAACATCGCTCAGCAGGCAACCGTGAGCCAGGATGGGGTTTCGCCTCAAAATGAAATTCAAGCACGTGCGGCATATCCTGTGGTAACATGTGAAAACATACGAATTTTCCTCCATCCGCACAGTTTGCTTTCCGGCGGAATCCTATAAAACTTCGAATTCAACATTTTATTGATGTCGACTTTCCCATTTCAGTGGAGCATCGGGAAAAAAAATTGCTGCACAAGCTTAAGTTGGCTAAAGTAAGTTTGTGCCCGAGGGCCTCTTTTCCTATTACGTATAGTATCACTTCTTTAACAGCTTTGCTGAAAAGTCGAATCACATTTAGTCATAGTGCGAAAATCGCGGCTAATGGCGTCTTGAAGTACCTATAAGGAGTATGCCACATATAACAACCAATTCTTGTGCTATCTCCTTGCAAAAGGGTTGAACTTTTTTAAAATTTATCGCTTACATTGGCGTCTTGCTGCCTAAGCACAAAATCGAAAAAATATGGCCCATTCGCATCACTAATTCTCCTTACGAGCGCCGGGAATTATTGACTTTATCCGTTCGAGCAGAGGAGTAAATTAGACACCAACCTCGGGAGAAGGCAATTCTGCTTTACGGACCAAATGCCGGTAGCTGTTTGAATTCAATTACCTCTAAATACCTCAAATAAGCCCCAGTGAGTGATTAAAAACCCTTTTCCTATACTCTCCTCCTGGCGGATTAAACGTGTACCATACAAATAAAAATGTCGAACAAGAAAGACGATTAAAGTAGTTACTGACCGCTTTAGATTCTCAATTCCACTGGTGTACTTCGTGGTATGCAACCCTGAGGGAGGAGCGGGCAATTTTTAATTACTAAACGTTGACCACAAGAAATTTAATCCGCCTTTTCAAGAAATTTAAGTCCCTCCTTGTTTACCTTGGGTTAATTTCAGACACAGAAGCAACTTCCTCCAGATTTTGCTGAGGTGCCTTTAGATGCTGGTTGCTATTGTGCCAGGCATTTTAATGTAACCTCGATGGAGAACCACTGCGCCGTTTTTTGGATCGGAGCTAGGGATAAGTTAAACAAGGCGATTAATCTTCTTGGGTTCGTAAATAAAGGCACTCGATTGAATAATGTTCCTAGTTAACGGAAAAATTGACAAAAGGATACCCTCATTATCCTATCCGATGAAGAAGACATTCTTATCACGTCATTTCTTAAGTGGAGGGGTATTACATAAAAATTTATGTAGAAGTAAAAGTTCTAATGATATGCATACCTATAGGCATGTTTATAAAATTCGTAAAATACAATTAAAAAAATCTATAGGTAGAATTTAAGCAGGACTTGTTTAAAAAAAGCTATAAAAGAACTTTCAATTTCAAAATAATAGCAGATAAACAAATTGGAGTTTATTGGGAACAAAACCATGCATCATGAGTCAGATTATTTCAAAGCTTTAGTTAGTGAGCCTAAAAACGAGGAAATGTTCATTTCCGTAAGTATCCAATCTATTATCTGTATATCTAATTATAATTCCCCGCCTTAAAACATTTTATTTACTACTTATCTTATATATTAATATAGACAAAGCCAAAAATTGAGATCATTTTTTAATCTACATATTTCCCGTGCACGTATTTTCATGAAACATTATATCAATATCAAGCGAAGGGTATTTTTTCATAGATGTGCAGAATATATGTTTTATTCAGACACGTGTGTGGCGTAGTATACACATTACTTGGCGTTAATAGTTGTTTTTTATATAGTAAGCTAATACTTGTGAATTGAAAAATAAATTAAAATTTAGTTGGCTAGTTTTGTAAAAAATAAAAAAAATAAATGAAAAAGTTCAGTTCGTATTATAAATCGCCGACGACAACATCAAATAAGAAATAAAAAATATAATTGTAAAAGTTATGTTTTATTTATAAAAAATAACAAACTCTTTTACAAATTGGTGACCCCGACGAGATCTGAACAGAACGATAAATTAGATAAAATAAATTTTCAAGAAGTTTCCTTAATAATAAAGTTAATTTTAAATAAAATTGAAACAAATAAATTTGAAAATTACAAAAGTTCCGTTCCCGAGAAGATTCCCACACCCCCGTTTTAAAAACGTTAAAGTTTTACCTATATTCCTCCTTCCTTGGAATAAAATTATTTTTCACTATATTTGTCAAAATTAATCGAAGTAAGTTCGAAAGGTCGCATTTTGATCAGAAGGCGATACTAGTTTATATTCATTTTCTTTGAAAAAATATTTGTACTTCAGGTTAACTTCCAATTGAAGTTCAGTTCACTTTAAAACCCTTTATACGATCCGAATTAATTCTTCCTATTATTCCCAGTATGTAGTCCACTCCGATTTATTTACCCAATTTTTTACTTTTATTCATTTAATGCATCTAAACCTTCATTTCAAACATTCGCTTATTGGCGTGCGTAAAATTTTAAGCTGCGTTTTTTTCGTTTCTCCAGAACAAAGGGAGATTTTGCTTAGATGTCAAATTAAACATGAATAACCAACAGGAAAAAATTAACGTTTTCTAAAAAAAAACATCAAATTGCAATGATTTTTATTTACTTTTAAGTCAAAAATATAATCTGAAATTTGGTCAGTTCAAGATTTGAAGCATGTATTGTTGAACAAAAATCATGGCAATTTGATGCACTGTTGATGTAAATTTATAATCCTTACTCTGACCAATTATTAATAAATTTCAGTTCAATATAAACTTTCGTATTGTTCTGCAGACACGAAAAAAACGCAGCTAATATTACCGTTCCAATTACATAGTTAAGATTTCTTTGTTACCAGGCCTATCACAAAGGCGCTCCGCTCCGCACTTTATGTGAGAAGCTGTTAACTATGTCCAATGGTACTCATAACATTTACCAGAATAACAAATGCTAGTAATACTTTTAAGGGTTTGACATATAATTGAAAATGGAACCCTCTGTGCGTAAATCCTACTCGCACTTGACCAGTTTTTCTCTTTTTATTGTTAGCTATATTACTTCAGATCAATTTTATTTTTTTCTTCGTACTACCTACTGTAGTACGATTCGTTTTCTTCGTATTAAAAATTCTCAACAGTTCAGTCTAATGAATTTTATATAATTTGTTTAAGAATTTTGGGAATTTTAGAGAATTATATAATTGTGAGTTTTCGGGCATCCTATGTGACTTGTGAGGCATAGTTATAAATGAAAATACGCCGAATATGAGATACCAGAAAAAAAACATCGCAATTGTTGATATCATATAGAAATTCACGGATCGTTAAATTTTCACAGAAACTTATTGCATTGGATATTTTTCATTTCGAATTATGTTTAAAACTCAACCAAATCTAAATGCATTTAATGGATTTGTACTGGCGAACGATTCATTTGTTTTTTTATCGACTAGCAACAAGCTTTTTTTCCCATAAAATTGAACGTTAGGTAGAAAATAAAATAGTATGTATGTATGTATGTGGAACATGGATAGTATTTTTTTACACATACATATATGTATAATTTCTCTAAATACGTAAATTTGTATACTTCTGCTTTGGACTTGGGGCGAAATTTCACGCTTACATAATATTTTATTTATTTATTTATTTATAGTACCCATTTTGATATTTAAATTTGTATGTAGATTTAAAAGAGTTCAAACTTCATGGCCTTACATCTACTAGTCTATGAATAGTTCTGTTTATTTTTTTAAGGAAAACGTACCTGCTAATAAAGCCTTAAATTTTAGTATATTTATTTATTATATTATGTAATCTAGTATCTTTACTTTATATGTATATTTATATTTATTTAAATAATCACATTTATTCAGGGTGTTCTAAGCTGACCAATTCCTTGCAATTTCGGGAAGCTACTATTTAAAATTGCTTCGCTGTCACGAAATTGTTTTTCCTCCAGGCTACTGTGATTTCCACTATTGCTGCGATTGCTGAATTTCGCCGAGTAGGGAAGTCAAAGTAGTAGGCTTGATGACACAACTGTGGCTAAATCTTGACGTTACAAAATAAAATTGACCAACTAAATCCTTATTTTTGGCTCTTCACGAATACATCGAAAAATTTTCCTAGGCAATGGTGGGGCCCTTTTGCGTATTATATGAATTAGACAGCGAGAGAATGGGTTTTCGTTTGTTTTCTTGTAAAGTGCAGTTCAGTTCGCTGTGGTTTTTGAGGAGTTAAGTGGTTTATAATAAATATATTACTTATTGTGAGAAATTTAAAAAAATTATGATATGAAGAATGATTTAGTTTAATATACTACATATATGTATGTGCATGTTAATATTTAAGTATTTTTTCTGTTTATGTTTAAAGTAAAGCCAATTTTATAAATGAATTATATTTTATTTGATTTACATATATTAAGGTTTTTATATTCTAGGTAACTTATTTTAATAATATGCACCAGTAGAAAATATCAGTTGCCGGGCTATTTGAATTTTCGTATATGTAAATCGTTTAAACGATTCTTTACTAAGTCGTGAAACTTCCGAGAAAAACGAGAAATTCTTCTTATATACTCGCGAAAGCTAAATTTTAAGTGAGTTAAATTTTCGTTCGTATGTAATTTATTTTTCGGGAGTAAATAAAATAATTTGTTTCGTTTTCCCCGAGATTGTAAAGATTCAGGCCCGATTAGACCAAACTAGTTTAAGTCTAATACCAAGAATAAATTGGAAAATACTCTAGAGTAAATCGATTTTACGTTCTACCAAGTACTTATCCAGGAATACGTTAGCTAAACCGGAGTATAACACTATTCTGCCGATTCTGACGGTATAACCACCCTTATTCTCAGATTAAATTTAATATTTTGTTAATAACTTATTTTGTTTACCATTCCTTATGTCTTAATTCAATTTTGGCAATTTTTTTTACTTTATTTAATTTTTTTTTTAATTTAAAAAAAAAGAACAAATAAGTGAACAATGAATTGATGAACGATTACAATACATTAAAAACAACGTCCTAAAGTATACTAATCGTGGGACCATTTAAGATACAATCATATAATTTGTCCAAAGGCATCAGACAAAGGCCATAATTTTGAATAAAACGTTGTGCCGAAGTCGTTTACAGCGAACAAAATTGGAGTGGTCAACAAATTAACTTACAAAGAATTTATATTTTGATTTTCGTTCCTTACTTATAACTTTTTAAGCGTTTTGCTATCGATAACAACCGACAAATTTAAAAAACTTAAGTAAAAAATACTTTAATCGTTATGACTTTTTTACTGTTCGCTTTTAATATTAATCAACGGGGAAAAAAACGAACAGGCAAGCGCGTGCGAGTTTTTTTTTACGAAAAAAGCAAATCAAAATTACTTTCCCCTTTTATTCTTCTCGTTGTTTTATTTTTACTTTTTGTATTTTTTGCTCTCGAGCTGAGTCGTATTATAAAATATAACTAAAATTTGTTTTAAGTAAAAAATTATGATTGAGTGATTTCCCTACTCGGTTAAATTCAACAATCGCAGTAGTAGTGGAAATCACAGTAGGCTGGCTGAAAAGGATTTTATGGAAAAGCAGCCATTAGTATTTTTCATTATTATCGGAACAGCAGCCATTACAGTTAGGAGTTTTATTATTCAGTATTCTCGGGAACGGCAAGCTGGCAAAATATAGCTGACCAAAATATAAACATTTTCCAATTAAAGTGCTGTGTAATTAATTCGCTAAATTGGTGACCCCGACGTGTTCGCTTAAAATAATTTTCTTTCGATTCATTTACGAATCGTTTTGTTTGCTGGGTTATTATAAATCAGTCACTGGTCTTTTATTTATGTATGTATGTATATATGTATAAATAGATAAGAACTTACCTGCTTGTATGCAAATTTTGTTTTTTTTTCAAACGAGCTTTCGAGCCATTTTAGCAAAAAATTATCCCCAAAACCTGCGAAAACCAGCTCTCGTGAATTTTGTAACCCACTGTGGGGACTGTTGTGCCACAGAATTTATTCATTCAGAATCTCTTCCTGCATTCCTTTCAGGTTGAACCCAAGGCGGGGGGGTTCCGTCCGAACGCCGCCCTCTGTCTGACGCCCGAGCGCCACCCCAAGATGCCGATCGGGCGCCCCACGCGCCGGCCACCCCCCCGACTCCTGGAGTGCAAAGTGCAAGTGAAAGTGGAGCCCTGCAAACAGGGCCCCATCGGAAAGCGCGTCGGGAGCTTTCCCTCCGTGTGGGGCTTCGTGGGGCCCCCTGCGTTCGGAGCAGTTTCGCTTTTAAGCCTCCTCGACGCAAAAGCGCCGCCCCGTGCCGCGTCGCACACACAACGGATGCGGACCCAAGGAGCCTCCATCCCTTGGAAGCAGTCTGGAGCTAAAGAGCTTCCACCCGCGGCGGATGATGTGAACGGTACTTTGGTGGTTTTGTTGATTTCAGACTTCACTCGGCCAGTAGTTAGTCCGCTGAACTCGAGGTGTCTGGAGGTTTTCGGGATCTTAAGAATTTCATCTTTCGCTCCTGAGGGGCGCATCCTGGTCGACTACGTTCTCGATGGACTCCGACAAATTTGCTCCGAGTGCTGCTGACTCTGTGTCCTGTGGTGCTAACCTGCCGCCCCGCTCCCCCGTCGCCAAGTTCCACTTAAAGTTTTTTGAATAATTTGAATTTTCGCGAGTTTTTGTAAGTTGTGCAAGTTTCTTTAATTGCGTGGAAGACGTGCTCCAGCTGACGAGGCGAGAGGTGTCTCCTCGCAAAGTATTCGAACAAAGTGCTTCCTCTTCTCCTTTTTCAAGTGAAGCAGGCCCCGCCAGTGAAAGTGATTTAAAAAAAAAAAAAAAAGTTTTTGAATATAATTCAAAATGCTTCCTGACGAGGCGTCGAAACTAAAAATTTAAGAAGATGCGAAGGGTTGGAGCAGCCAACGAAATTGGGTCAGCGCTGGATTGAGGCGGCCAACTTCTTGGGTGCGTTGATTGCTTGCCTTTTCGCTTTCTTTTAAGATGAATTTTAAACTCTTGGCCGTCGGTTAATTTTTAATTTTGCCGGGAGTAAAATTTTTATGAAATATCCAAACAGGATGCCCCAGCTAGCTTTTACGCTATTTTCAGTAATTTTCATACTCAGCAGGGGCGCATTTAATTCCGGGAGTGAATAAAGGCCGCATTGCCCGAAAGCGGGTTTTTGGAAACAAAATTATCAACTAATTAAAATTTACCTGTTCAATCTGCAAGCAAGTGGGTGCAAGGGATGAAAAAACCTTGACCCTATAAAAAAATTAAATAATCATAAAAATATACTGTTGTTATTTAGGGTTGTGTACTAAATTTGGGAAAATTGTACACTTATAGAACTTTAAGGTATTTTTTCGTCTGTATGTCTGTCCAGCTGTCCGTTTGTCTATTTGTCCATATGTTACAACTTCTTTTTCTCAGAGACCATGTAACGTAGAGAGCTGATTTTGATGTAGATAAACTTAATATTGACGTAAAGTAGTAAAATCCGAGTGATAGAATTTAAGCGGCAAAGTGGATTGAAAGGACATCAAATTTATATGAGGTTTCAACACCATTGAATAAGGGTATCAAATAAAAGCTTATTTAAAATGTACGTTTCAAAACTAGTATTTATTTACACATTAAAAACTTTCTTGTTAGATATAATTTAAAATTTCAAAATTTTTTAAAATAATATCATAATATGCTACCTAAGCAGGATGTGCCAAATTTAATTTCAGGGGTAAGAGCTAAATATAGTAAGAATAGTTCTGATCAACAGGTTTTGTTTGCATTGCGAAAATATATATTCTACAACTTATATTATTCTGATATTTTAAATACATACATATACATATGTATGTATGTACATATGTATTATATATTATTATGATTTGATAGATTCTTAAATTTCTAGTTTAAATAAATACATTTCAGTCTCTGTGGTAATAAAAGCATCGAAAATGAATCAACTTTTGAACTATTTGAACTTTGAATCTTTGAAGAAAAATTAAAGTAGGATTCTAAGTGAGTTAAATTTTTGTTCTGTATATGTGATTTATTTACGATTTGTTTTTCGCGAGTGAATAAAGAAAATTTATTTCGTTTTTCCCGAGAGTTTTACGATTTAGTAATGAATTGTTTAAAACGATTCAGCAAGGAAAGTCCGAATATTCCGATAGTTGATTAATATCAGACTTTCTTGCGATATCGTTAATGTAAGGTATGTTCGCTTAAAATAATGCTTTTATGATTCATTTATTAATCGTTTGGTTTCGTGGGATATTAAATAGGTATGTTGATAGTGAAAATAAAAGTTAAAGATTTTTACACTGTAATAACATAATAAATAATAATAGCCCAAGTGCATTTTGGGGTATTGCCAGACACCAGCATTAAATATACTACATAGAAAGTTAAGTGAAAACCCTTTCGTTGCTACCTTTTTAGGGCTTCAAAGAACTTACATACTCGTACATAAAATTAAATTTGGTCAAATTGAGTATATCATATGAAAGGTCACTGGTTCCATATTCCAAAATTATTTATGTTAAATTTAAAGTAGAGTTACGATTATTGGTTAATGGTATTTTTAAATGTTCCCAACAGAAATGGTTCTTTATTTTCTATCGATAGCTGATTTTTATATGAGTCAAATTTTTATATGAAACGGTATCAATATTCCTAAAAATGAAGGCTCCCTGCGCATTTTTTACAACAATTTTTATGCTCTGTTAAATGAATGTTTCTGGTATGCACTTTATTGCATTAATTTCGATTCAGGTGTAAAAATACTGTTTCATATTCAAAGGTCTTAAAATTCTTTAAAAAGAA
The DNA here is from genome assembly GCA_933228815.1 of Machimus atricapillus. Classification (NCBI taxonomy): domain Eukaryota; kingdom Metazoa; phylum Arthropoda; class Insecta; order Diptera; family Asilidae; genus Machimus; species Machimus atricapillus. The sequence continues at coordinate 26,258,634 of OW121787.1, read as the reverse complement.
TATCTCGGTAATTTAAGGGAAAAAAAAGAAGGAAAAATGAGTTCTTCATTCCAAATTTCAAGTACCTACCGTGTTTTGATATGTTTGTTAGTAGATGAGTTAGTCTGTCAGATCAAAATACACTTTGAACGGCAGGACCTTTTTATTGCATTGCGTCAGAAACTTGAACAAAAAAATCTAAAGCACATGAGTAGCCTATGCTATTAATAAATAATAATAATTTAATTTCTCTAGCGACGGTAAAAGTATCATGTATGTACTTTTAAATGCAATAATTTTAATAATTTATTGACGTCATTGTAGTGATTTTAGGATCTACCGTGTTATAAATAGTAGAAAAATAGCATCCACGTAGATTGGAGCGGAACTTGTTAGGTCATCATAAAGAGCGCCAAGTTTCGAACTACCTTACATGTAATGTATGCATATTGTATTTATTACCAACTTCATGGCTTATAATAGCAAGTGCTTTACTCGGCTTAAATATTTACGTGATGCGCATTAGGGCTTTGATTTGATGTTCACTGACTATTACTATAAAATATTTTCTTTTTATTTTATTTGCCTTCTTACAAACTCATCGACTAAAATATATACACATTTTGAGTTCAAATGTAACTTAACAGAAAGTCCTCTTGCAAAGTAAAGCTGAAAAAAAAATTTCACTACGGAGAGCTGAATAATACATCTCTTCTAGACTCAAGACACAGGGTTTATTAATAATATTTCAGTAAAAAAAATAAAATAAAAGTACAAAACAATATCAGTCAATAAAAGAATTCGTATAAAGGGAAATATCACCTAATACATCTCTTCTAGACTCAAGACACAGAGTTTATTAATAATATTTCAGTAAAAAAAACAAAAAAAATAAAAGTACAAAACAATATCAGTCAATAAAAGAATTCGTAAGGAAAGAATTGGACGTCAGAACGGCTCAATTTTGCAATTCGAAATAAAAACATGAGACTGCGAAATAAGAAGAATCAAAATAACAACTGACTGCCAAAATCCTTTGTTTGACGTAACCATGGTAACTGTGATTTTATGTATTTTCTGCGGTAACTTTGATTGCTTGGGCGAATGAGAATATTCGCTACCCAATTATTCATATATTTAAAATTTTTAACTAAGGTCTTCAATCAGAAGCAATTTAAAGTATCTTAAAGTGCAATTTTCAATGTTTTTTCTTAATAGAGGAACCTACCATTTATCAAAAACATTTAACACACCAACTTTTTGCTCCCAGACCTTTTATAAATATTTCTACAAACCCCCATTACTCTCGTTATTAGCTGTGTTTTTTTAAATTTGTTACGGTTCTAGGTTTAACAGGAAATTTTGCTCTGAATTGAAATTTATGAGTAAAAAAAATAAAATAAAAGTACAAAACAATATCAGTCAATAAAAGTATTCGTATAAGGGAGATATCACCTAATACATCTCTTCTAGACTCAAGACACAAAGTTTATTAATAATATATCAGTAAAAAAAAATAAAAGTACAAAACAATATCAGTCAATAAAAGAATTCGTCCTGAACAATTACCGCCTTTTGCCCATTATTTATCCACATTTTTCATACATTGAGGTGAGAAACATATTTAAATTCGTTTTCGTGGAGTGGACAGTTATAATTACATATCAAAAATCTCTTTTAATATAATAATAATGTAATTTAACAGTATATTTAGTCAAGTATTATGCACTTATTTAATTCAGTTTTTAAATACCTTATTAATCCTTAAATAGCATCATCAACTTGATGGGTTTTGACAATGATAGTTTATCAGTTTGTGGGATTCAAAAATACATACAACTAAACATTTTAGGTACCTACTATTACTTAATCTCAAGAAAATAATTGCTTTTAGTAAATTTATAAGTTGTATACATAAGTAGTGGTAAATTTAAACAAAGTTACTATATGAAATTAATAGGTGGTGAAAAAAAATTCAGCTTTTATACCATTAAAGATTTCAAATTATATATTGTTGACTTGCTTTGCTAAATACATTATTTGATGACTTTAATGGTATTAACCGAATTACCGTCCATTTTGCAGAAAGTTAAGTACCATTGTGGATGTCTATCGGAAACTGAAGATGGACTTTAAGTTGGGGGCGGGACAAAACTATCGGCTAATTAAATTGTATCGGTGCGAATTACAGTGGACATCTACTCGTGGTGTGGTGGTCGCTATTTAACCCATATTCGAAACCGCATGTAATTATACATTTGCTGCTATATTTGCATAAATGATTAGAAGACAATCGATCCAACGTATGCGGGCGTGTCGACCTCATACGCTCCATTTTATTGACGTTCGATACGGAACTCATCAAGTTTTACAGCCGCAACGTTCTGGGGTGTGGAATATTTTACATTCTTCGGACTCCAGAGAGTTCGAATAGTAAAACCAGTGGGAAAATTAATTTAATTCCCGTCAGCGGATTTTCCATATAAAACGGCCTCCATTGAGAGACCTCTTGACACCGTTGTCCGGGCCACAGTGTTTTAATTAGGTGCCCGAAATTAATTAAATTGCCACTAAATGGGCGCGGTGAAAACGGCTATTTTTCATTAATTGTCTGAATTATGGATTATTATCACAAATTTACAATTTCCCTTGCTGATCTGTGAATAACATTTGAAAGCGAACGATAAATTTAAGGAAAATATTGCGAGTTAAAAGTAAACAAAAGATTCATAGCCGCGTCCCGCAAATGCACCGCGCATCAACCGTGCCAATTTTCATTTTCCCAGACGGCATTAGCTCAACTATTTCTCCTGTTTGTTGCTTTTCGCAACATTTAATTGCACCATGGGAGAGGTGTCTTTGCAATTTGCTCAAAATGCTGTTGATTCATGGTCATCACACATTGAAATTATTATGTTTACCCCAAGGGGTTAATTTATGGAAATATATGTATTTATTTTTTTGCAAGTAACTGAAATGGCGAATTAAATTTGGATAAAATTACATAATGAATAATGAACTTTTCACTCTGATGCTGGGAAAATGAATTTCATGAAAATACTTAATTGGCTCTCTCTAGGGGATGTAGTCAAGTAGATGTATGCGGTATGGACGTATAACACTGAATTTGTTTCTTAAAAAAACATACAGGGGAAACATTTCAAAGGCCAATGTACATAGTAATAAAAGAAAGTTCGTTTTAATGTTAGCATTCAAAGTTAAATGTTTATTTGATTTGAATTTATGAGAAGGCATGTGCTTATAATTAAATTATTCTAGAAAAAGCGTGCAAACATTAGTGAACATACATATATGAACTTAAATTTTTCAAGTCATGATCTAATGTTGTTTCATTGTATGCATACCGTAAATATGTTTACAATAACAAAATTTAGACTCTTTTAGAAGCAGTTTTTTAATATAATTTATAAAGCCATTCATATAATTAATCATGAGAATTTTATATTAAACATTTTATAATTTATTCAAATTAATTCCTTGACAAAAATATATCTGTTTCAAATCATGTTACAATAAAAAAAAATTTAAACATAAAGATGACAAAATATATATTTAATACATATTGTGATAAATTCATTACTTCAAATACTATATGAATCTAATGAAGCAGAGTTTGACCTCATTCTATCGTTCAAGTTTGGTTATGGTAGATGTACTGAATAAGTATATAATAAAATCTATGTACTAAATACTACCTCATAACCTATTCTAAATATATACAGTGACATGTAGAAGTGAACCCATAAAATGGTAGGTACTTCGTTTTTTGCAAGTTACTCATTAACTGTAGCAGATATGTATGTATCTTATACAGAGTAAAATTGTGTATAGAAATGCCCATATACTTACATTTTGACGACTGGTTGAGTGTCTATTTCTGCAAAAATTGTTAACTCTCAATCTGTTTTGATTTTTGAACTAATCTATAGAGAAATCAATTCTGCACAAATTTGCTTAGAATCATTCTTTCCGTAACCTTCGATATTTTTTGAGTTATTTGGCAGGGTAAAAGTAGTGCAATTTGACAGTTTAATATTAAAAATAACTCAAAAATTATCAACTAGCCGTCAAAATGTATATGTATATGCAAGTAATAGACAATTTCAGCCCCTACAATATTATATTCATAATCATTTTTATGACATCTGCTACAGTTAATGAATAACTTGCAAAGATCTTTAAATACTACCCTATTAAATCGATCAGAGCATTAAACGCGCTATAAACATTTTTGAATTTAGCGAGCTGGACAAAAATGAGTTTGAAAGTGGAAATTATTGAAACAAACATTATTTGTCACGGTAAATCACTGACATATTAAAAAATTGATCTATTTATTGGTTTTTGAAAAACGAGGCCATTCTTATACCCGAGACAGACGGGCACGACCGAATGAACATTCGATGAATGAACGTTCATTCGGATTTTCATTCGTCGCATTTGCATGCATGACAGACGGCGAACTTAATTTGAGTCGAATATTTTTGAGAGGTCGTAAATGGATGCGGTTGATATCGCTACATAAACATGTTTATTTGTTTTCGTTTTTGGAAGCTTACTCATGTAGCTGGCCTAAGCACTTAGAATTTTTAGTTCTTCGTATTCTTTCCACTCCTTTATTGTTTTAAAAACTGCAACAGTTTTTAGCTTGACAACTAATAATAATAATTTTACCCTGGAAATCAGCTGTTTTTTCCACTATTTCCATGCTCATTCTCTGAGAATGAAGTTCTCGGAACATCGTTGACGAGAATGAAAATGTACTTATAAACTTCATTCTTGGTGACACACGACACGGCAATGATCATTGTTCGTGAACGTTCATTCGACCGTGCCCGTTTGTCTAAGCAAGGTATTATCGTCATAAGATATAAAATTATTAGATATATATAAACATACTATAAACAAATTCTGAAAGTAATATAATATGATTTAAAAATGAGAACCTGAATTTAATTCGTTTACCTTCTTTTGAGAGTCGTCTAAAATTTTGATTATTATCATCACAATGTCACTCCTCCAGCAAGTGTATTATTATTTCAATAAAAATATGGTAGTGTTTTCTATATCATGTAATGTAAATAACTACATGTAAAGTCAATTGTTTATTTCAATTAGTGTCTTAATCAAACGGCCGGATACATTTTCTTTTAGAAGTAGAAATAATTTTAATCTAAACAAAGTGTTAATGTTTGTTAAAGTTTTATTATTGAGAATTAACACCATACACGTTTACAATCAAAATTACACAGCATAGATTAATTCTCTATTCGTCAAGAAAAACAAAATAAGGCAGAGGTAACTTAAATTATAAATTAACAGTGATAAAGTAAAAGGCTACTAATTTAAATATTCAACACTCCCACCAAATTAAAGCCTTCCTTCCATACAGATAACATACAGTAAGTTAAAAAATTAACAGAATTAAACAGCTCAGCCCCCTCTTTGCGAGCGGAACCGAACAAAGGCCCACAGATTTGAGATTCTACTTCTACTGTTTTTGCCCCGGCTGTCTATCACCTTTTAAAACTCTTTGAGCAAAAACCGTCCTGGCGGGCCCCAAAACACACAAGAGAGTAATTTTACAATAAATCAGCTGACGCTTTGGTCACAAACCGTTTTTCGCTCCCACTAAAAGCACACCGCTAAAAAATTCTTGGTTTACAAAATTGTTTTTCGATGATTATTCTTGCCTTACTTATTTAGGCCTGCCACCAGTACCATCCAAAAAGTTATCAAATCAGCGTGACACAGCGATCAGAATTTCACAACAATCGCAAAGGAAATTTTTTTTAAAAGGTAACTCGATGATGAGAAGACACCCCTGAAAAGGTCCTTATGAAAGTTTTTTCTTTCAATATCTGCCCAATGCACACTTGATTTTCACAAATTCTTATGTAACTGTTTGAAGAGAATGGTGCTGCGGAAAGGCTGAACAGGACACTCATCGAGAAAGCTAAATGTATGCTATTGAATGCTAACTTACCAAAGTATTACTGGGCCCATAACCTGTTAATGTTTGTTAAAGTTTTATTATTGAGAATTAACATCATACACGTTTACAATCAAAATTACACAGCATAGATTAATTCTCTATTCGTCAAGAAAAACAAAATAAGGCAGAGGTAACTTAAATTATAAATTAACAGTGATAAAGTAAAAGGCTACTAATTTAAATATTCAACACAAAGAAAACGTATACTTAAGGACAAGCAGTATTTATTCACTTTAAAAGGATTTGAGGATACCTACATATGAATTATATTATATGTATGTATGCAGTAATTATATACAATATTAGATAAGATAACGTTTTTCTAAAAGATTATGTATCTGCCACTTATATTCTTGGCGATTAATGGCATACGTAGAATAAAATAATTTTAAGAAAGATCACAAAGGCCCTCGTTTTCGGGGCCTAATTCAGTACAGCTGGAATATGAAAAAATGATGATGAAGGGGTGCACCGAAACTCCAAAGACCGACAACCCTGCTGAATTATTAACTCTACCATAGGCCAATTCTCCAAAGCTCTGGAGAAATTTAAGGCACTACAAAAGACAAGTATAGCAAACTGTTCGTCAAATATTGTCGAAAAGGCTCCGGCTGTTTTCTCGCTTGATTTAACGTAATTCACCTTGTTAAATTTTGTCAAATTTGAATTTCATGTATGCTCGACACAAACGCCACTATAGGCGTCTGAGCAGAGCACACCTATTAGACAAGTGGTATCCAAAAAGGAACATATTTGATGTATGAAACGAAATTTTCAGCGACTGTCGCACAAATGGCATATTCATTGTCAATCGCCTCGAGTTTCCTCAGGACCGTAAAATTGCGATGGTAGAGAAACGTCGACCTTTTATTAAACAGCCCTTCTCCTGTCGGTAGCATTTTTATGTTTTGCCTAACAGAACGTGCGCCGCCTTCGAAATGTCCTTTCCGGCCATATAAAGGTAATGATAATTTCACAAATTTTCTTCAATGCTCAATAAACGGGGAATTCAGTTGAATATCACATCGTAAGATCTACACGAGGTCCCAAAATCCAATGGGTGCTTAATCAAAGCGAAATTTGGTAGTAATTTTTTTTTGGAAAGTGTCTGTAACTTCTTGCTGGCAACTTTATTTGGCCCGAAGGTGCTCAATAGGTATGAAAACATGAGGCGATCGGGAAATCATTTACTCAGCGATTACATGCCAGTTATTCTTTATCGCCGACAATAGGGGAAGCAATTGCCATAAATCCTTAAAGCGAAGAAAAGCCCCAAGACGACGAGTGGCCAGGTAGAAGAATTTTTCAGCCCTTCACTCTTTGGGTCGATTTTGGGTAAGGCTACCACAACACGCACAGTGGCTGGGTATTATGAGGGTGGGGGGAAAAGGGGGATGAATTCTGAAATTTTTACTTTACGGTTCTTTTAATAAAATCATAAAACCACAAGGATGGAGGACGACTGAGGGGTGCGCTTTACGGCATCTGCCGCGACTGAAAAGGACTATTCTGAAGAAGTCCTTGTGGGGACGTATTCCAATTCAGATCGATTGAGCACAAAGTGTGCATGCATAATCACCAGTAAGAAGTGATTCAGATTCGGCCCTGCGGTTTAACGGCTTAAGGGATTTTTCAAATTCTGAGTGCCCTTAAGCCATATGTTTAAATGTACATCCACCAGAGAACTCCTTAGCGGAGTTTGGAATTTTTTAAATTATGGAAAAAGGGCAGCTGTTTTGTGTATTCACTTTTTATAGAATGGAAGGGGTTTTATTTATGGGATATTATTTATGCCATTAAGTTTAGTTTAGCGAATTTCTGACCGGTTATGTGATTAACGAGTTGATCAGAATTTATTATAGTTAATAGTAACACAAACACATAATTTGAAAACTCGATCATTTTTAAAACTTTTTAAGTTATCGGGCCTTGAACTTCAACTTTGATACAATTAACTAAAATTTTTGATGGTTACCTATAACGTCGAGAAAAATTGTACCAAAATTCATATATGAAGTCTGGATATTCAAAAACATAAAAGGGCTATGACATATTAGACACCCTTAGAAAAGCTTTAAAGACGTATTTCAATAAATCTACCAGCCTTAATGTTGCCAGATTCTGTAAAAGATTTACGAATATTTTATAACTAAACATTTAAAATCATATTTCGAGTGAAAAATTGATGTTAAAAGAAGATATGGCAGAAGATGCTGAGAAGGACACTTCAATAAATCGACTAAAATTCTATGTACTGAATATCGTTTATAAATTTTGCAGTATAATGCTCATTCATAACAATTTATATGTACTACAGAGACACAAAGAGACATATTTAAATTCTGTTGATTTTTCATATAAAGTTACAAGACAAATCATAAATTAAAACTATGTCATTTAATTTGAAAATCTAAAAAAGATGAACTTAAAGTCAGTTTTATTTTAAATTCTTAAAATCGTTTGTTTCTCTGTATTCCAGCGAAGTTGCTAATGTATTTAAACAAACAAGCTCTCGTTTTTTTAATTTAGTGCATTGCCTAATCAATTTTTATTGCATATAACCATTTTTATTTAATTTTTGTTAATAAGTAGGTATTCGCAATTCAAAACTGTTCTAATAATAGCAATATTTACTAAATAATCCTGAACATGCTCTTTCATCAGCACGTACGTACATATGTAGATATGAACCTATCCATCCCATATGTTCATGCGATTAGATTCTAATAAAGCAATACTTAAATTTAACTACATAATTTGAAAACAACAAGATTTAAGATTTCTCTGTTTTCCTAAAAAATACAAAAAGAAAATTACGAAATAAATTATAAATCAAAAAGGAAATTTATTTACTTGATTTCTTAAAAATGTTGCTTTAAGTTATTTTGCCTCTAAAATTGCTAAAATATTTTTATTTAACTAATCAATACCTAATTCCACTAATATCTAATAAATGTTGTTTCGGCGGAAATTATATCAATTTGATTACGCAGTTTATTACTTACGAAAACAGTTTGTTTTATTATTAGGAAGGTATCAACAGTGTTCTTTTCTTAAGACATTTCATTAATTTCTGATGGTTAGGCTATATTTCGTTCAGTTCTTAACCTTGTTAAGCGGGTATGACGAAATTTTTCGTCATATTAGGAAGACAACTACAATATATCTTCGAAGTTCTTACCTATTAAATACTAGTGTGGTCATAAACTAAAACATTGTTGTCGAAATATGTAAATATAATCAATATGTGAACAACGATTGTCTTTTATTAATTTAGGATATACATATATTACTTTACTGCGAAGAATTAAGTTCCATTGTGAAACGTGTTCTCCAAGAGTTAATTCCCCAGTTAACAGGTAAAAGATCTACATACATATCCTGGCCATATTATGTAGTTCTGAAATCAACAAAAATCAAGAAATATGCAATGCGTATGGAACGAACCACCGTAACAAATTTAACATGTCTTTATCATAATTACTTAACAAGCTCTCAATTTTCAAAGATTTACTACATACAAATGGTTGGCTTTGCGTGACAATAAAAGGGCATCGACTTGTATAATGTAGTTTATTCACGGCATGCGGTGACGAGGAACTTGATTTTCTTCCAAATGTGTAACCACCTGCTCAATTCCGATATCGTTTGTGTATGTCATTATTTCAATTGACCGTTGATAACATCAACACAATTTTCATTAAATCGACAAAATCCAATGATAGTTCAGAAGGACGACGTAATCGTTAATTGATTATTTCTCGGAAATACACATGTACATATAATATAATTGCGAATATACCTACCTCATACTTAGTGTCTACCAAAGTTTTATAAAGTGCACGTTTTCCCGGGTGAAATAAAGGTTGGAAAATTGAATAATTTTGGTGCTATATTTATCTATATAATATATATGTTAGGCGGTAGAAAAACCCTGAAATTTTTCTAAAACTAGTTGAGGTAGTGAACAAAATAAAATGTGCCTCAAGAAGACTGAAAAATAGCTCAAATAAGCCTGAACGTCGCAAATTTATTATAATTAAAAATAAACAATCATATATTAAAAAACCATTATTATCTACATATGTATATGTACCTACATATAAAAATGAATGTTTGTTTGTTCGTCTTTTATGCATTCCTTAACCATCTTTAGTTTACACATTAATACACTTACCCATTAAAACATATACTTTGCATTTCCAATAATACGCAAGCCATTTCCACAGAGACCTATTTTACCTACAATTAGTGCATGGTGCTTTCCTTTTTTCGTGAAAGAATTTTTTATAATCACTCAAACAACTACAAATTTTCTAACTTTTTAAAATCCGTTTGCTTAAAGTTGAAATTCACTAAGTGGGTTTTGCCTCCTCATATTTATTTAATCAGAAACGCTTTCAAGTGAGCAATAAGCCCCATGAATTCCTAAATCAATTTATAAAATTTGTACGTTCAGATTTTATGGAATATCTACAATTATGTATAAAGCTACATAATTCCTTATATGGTTTTCTTGAGTTGAAATACGAATTCTAATTTTTAAACATAAAAGCACCTTGTTGTAAATCCTTAATACGAATAAAGCACGAACATTTTTCATCCCTGCGGGCAAACCTACATTAATTACGCAAGGGATTTCAGGTATATTTTTTTATGTATGTAAATATAAATGTTTATGAGTTCTAATTAGAATTACGTTCGTACGCATAAAAATTATTCGGTCAAAAGGATAAGGCCAACAATAGGGGAGCGGGTTGCACCAGCATTAAAGGGGAATTCAGATTGAAGGAAATTGTGAAGTCAAGGCAGCTCTATGAAATCCCCAGACTAATTATTGCATTAGAAGGTCGGCGCCCCTTGTGCAATTAGTTCGCTTTTACTGCTAACATCTGCGGGGGATAATTCGCCTGCACCGATCATAAAGACATCCGTAAAAATAAATATAGTTAAAGTTTATTCCTTACTCTCATTCAGCGGAGGCACGCCTTCAGTCCTCGCTGAATAGAAACTTCTTTTGGGCTGAAGTAGCTAGCCCTAACTCAAATTTTTAGCAGTGCCTGCCCACCCCTACGCCCTTAGTTCTGATGATGCTTTTCACCCATTCAACAAGTCGTTCGGAGGAGGGTTAATTAGGTACGTTTTTCCCTCTTAGCTCGTAAAAATTAAGGACGACAAAACGCTGCGCATTCGAGCATGAATGCACATTACTTTTCGCAAATTAACAGATTTTCGGAGGGCTCTGTAGAACTTGGAAAGGCTTTTACCAATTTTAGTTCAACAGAGTTTTACTCGTATATGTGTAAAACAATTGCTGACATCTTTTCGCTAAGTGAAACTCATTTTTTTCACTTTTGTATCCTTCGTTGGATTTTACTCTGAACGAAGTATAAAAAACTCTAATTTACGTTTTCACTTTAAAATTGTGGGTAAAGAAAAGAGAAAGAAGTCTCAACTGCAGTTTGTCTTAAAAATTTCAAAAGGATAGAGGCAAGGAGGCAGAGTAAAAGGAGAAACATTTCTATTAAACGAAGACTACTTACATCTTGTAGAGAAGAGCAAGGAAGCGAGTTATATGGACGTAGACGATAAAAGTATTACTGTTTATGAACCCTCATTAATTCTAAATCCATGCAAGTCTCACACTATTTCTATAAATTTGAAAGCATCAGCCTTCCACAGTTTTATAAAAAAGGTTAGTTTTCGAATTGTGCATATAAAGTTGAACGTTGCCGGATTAGGGGTAGTCTGATTCTTCAAAAAATCGATTATTTTTGCATTGTCTTAAAGTATATCTAATAATTAGATTAGGTTAGATTAAATTAGATTACCTTTTTATTTATTATAATAAAATTCTTCAGAATCGGCGGATTTAATGTTATATTATTAAGAGTTTACAGTTTCTTGCATTGTTCTTTACAGTTTAGAAACATTGTTTTCAGTAAATTATAATATTGAGTAGAATTAAAATTACATATGTATTATGTAGCTACATTACATACGTGTATAAAAGAAAATTTTTATTAAAACCTGATGAAAAACTTTAAATATAATATTTTGAAAATATTCTGTGAAAACTTTAAGTTGATCGAATGAACACTATTAAAGGTACCTATCCCGAGTTTCGGTGCTTTTACAAAGATTATATTGTCCCAATCCATAAAAATGTTGTAAAAATCATGTGTCGAATTATCATCCCATATCTAGACGTCCTTCAACTTAGCACTACCACTTTATAAAATCACAATTCTAGTTGGTGGATTAATTGTCGTAAATTTGTCGTGGAAGAAAAAATTTTGTCGCGCTTCATTTTTTAAAAATAACCCCTGGTAGTGCTAACTTGACATTCAAGTTAGCACTACCACCAACTATTATTTATACAATCACAATTCTAGTTGGTGGATTAATTGTCGTAAATATGTCGTAAATTTGCGTGCAAGAAAAAATTTTGTCGCTCTTCATTTTTTAAAAATAACCCCTGGTAGTGCTAACTTGATATTCAAGTTAGCACTACCACCAACTTTTATTTTGCAAAATCACAATTCTAGTTGGTGGATTAATTGTCGTAAATATGTCGTAAATTTGTCGTGAAAGAAAAAAATTTGTCGCGGTTCATTTTTCAAAAATAACCCCTGGTATTGCTAACTTGATATTCAAGTTAGCGCTATCACCAACTATTCTTTATAAAATCACAATTCTAGTTGGTGGATTAATTGTCGTAAATATGTTGTAAATTTGTCGTGCAAAAAAAAATTTTGTCACGCTTCATTTTTTAAAAATAACCCCTGGTAGTGCTAACTTGATATTCAAGTTATTCAACTATTATTTATAAAATCACAATTCTAGTTGGTGGATTAATTGTCGTAAATATGTCGTAAATTTGTCGTGCAAGAAAAAATTTTGTCGCTCTTCATTTTTTAAAAATAACCCCTGGTAGTGCTAACTTGATATTCAAGTTAGCACTACCACCAACTTTTATTTTACAAAATCACAATTCTAGTTGGTGGATTAATTGTCGTAAATATGTCGTAAATTTGTCGTGCAAGAAAAAATTTTGTCGCGGTTCATTTTTCAAAAATAACCCCTGGTATCTAACTTGATATTCAAGTTAGCACTACCACCAACTATTATTTATAAAATCACATTTCTAGTTGGTGTCGTAAATATGTCGTAAATTTGTCGTGAAAGAAAAAAATTTGTCGCGGTTCATTTTTTTAAAAATAACCCCTGGTATTGCACCAACCCCAATTGTTATTAAATAACGTAACTTGACCTGTTTGTTTTTTGGATCAAATTTAGTAATTGAAATTTTACCCCTTTCCTGTTGACAGATTGATCTGATATTTGGTACACACCTTTAGTTGTGATGACAATACAATTGAATTTATTCAGGAAACGAAATAGGAGAAATTTTAAAACAAGGAGTAGTTGCGGGAAATTATATTATAATAGGCAAAAGATACAGCCTAGCTGAAACGGCTGAAGAGGAGGACAGGACGGAGGATGACGACTACGTAAAACAGACAGATCGATCGCGACGCCCACAGTGGGCCAGAATGATTTTTAGGTGACCAAAAATCAATTTTGGTCATGTCATAGATTTTAAAAATTTTAATGCCATTCGATAGTAAACAAAATGTACTATCTTGTGGCAATAATTTTTTTTAAATTTTAACCCCCCTTCTTTGTGTTTGGAATAGCTAAAGTCAGAGAAAAATTTGAACAGCTCATTTTTTAAAAAAAATGTTCGAATTTTCTATGATTTCAAAGTTATATTGTGAAAATATTTGTATGGGGGGGTAAATTGTTATTAATGAAATCACTTACTAAATAGGAGGAGCTATTATTAGGCCAATAACTTATGATAAAAGTGAAATAGTTTTTTAATAATAGCATTTTAATTAAAAAGGGGGATTTTTCGCTAAAATTTGAATTTCTTTTTAACTTTCAAAAAAATGCTCGTACTTGCTTGTGCTCTCATTGGTATCAAATTAAACTAAATTGGCTGCGAAGACCTGCGATCTTAGGAGAAAATTGAATTTGAAGTAAAGTCTACCTTGTTGTCTTCAGCGTATTTTCACACAAATTTTCCACTTATGCAGGATATTTATGAGTTTTAAGGCTGCATAATGGTTGTTTTGAAAATTAATTATAGTTTTCCTATTAAACCTTTAGGATTAATGACATCATTAATATTTAAAGAAGTTATATTATTAAGTTTTATGACATTTTTAACCGATTATGGCTTACATATACAGAGTAAGCGCCCTATTCAGTATGTGTTTAGTACTACATAATATGACATTTAGTAAATATACATATGTATGATGACTATTGACTTTGCTTTTCATCACACTTAATTAGTATAATTACCTGAGATAAGGGAAAATTTTAAATTTTAATTGTTTGTGTTTAAAAATATAAGTTGCAAGATAGGTGTAAGTAGCGGAAATCTTAGCTACTTAAAAGGGAGGAATTTTGCGTATTGAACATTCTCTATCTTAATTGAAAACAGAAAACACAACACTGCTTCGAATATTTGGCAAATTCAAATTAAATAATAATAGTATTTTGAGCCAGGAGAACCTTGATGTGTACTATACGTATTTGATTTGTGCTTGTTTGATATAAAAGTGATACGAAGAAATATGCAGATTTCGTATTGTTAACTTTATAAAATAGCCCGTGATAACAATGTGGAGGATGACGACGATGGAAAACAGTTAGATCGATCGCGGCGCCGCAAAAGTCGGAGCCGATCCAAAAAACGGGGCACCCGCAGTCGCAGCCGCAGAAGATAAAGATTCGCGGTATTTAAAGTGATGTTGGAGTGTCCCTTGTAATAGGTCCCGTATTCTTGACATGTTCCATTATGGAAATAGTTTCGGGTGATCTTATTATAACAGGAAAAAAATACAGCCTAGTTGGGGGGGGATCCTGTTGAAACGGATGAAGAGGAGGACAGGACGGAGGATGACGACGATGGAAAACAGTTAGATCGATCGCGGCGCCGCCGTCGGAGCCGATCCAAAAAACGGGGCACCCGCAGTCGCAACCGCAGAAGATAAAGATTCGCGGTATTTAAAGTGATGTTGGATTGTCCCTTGTAATAGGTCCCGTATTCTTGACATGTTCCATTATATCATATTTGTGAGTTTCCAATAAATTAATATATAAGAAATAGCCAAACCTGAGCCCCTAAATCCTCTATATGTAGCCGTTTCTATACGTACATGTTTTTCCATTCCTAATTAGTTTGTAATATTAGTTTAAGTCTTAGTTTAAGTCTCTTTCTGTATGTAGCTTGTATTAAGCGCAAATAAATAAATATGTGCATATACATATGTATACATATATCATTACCGTTTAATTTTACCCCGCTACTGTAAAGATGTTTCATCTAAATTTGGTTAAATAAGTCGAATTAATTTATTAAGGTTTTTTTAAAACAAATAACGGTGTTTTGCAGAAAAGCGTATGTCTATACGTAATCTGCATAAAATTTAGAATATTTAACTCATGAAGGTAAAACTCTAACTCCAATTGCTGTAACTTTGCTCATTAATTTCAATGAGCATTGTTCAGATTGAAACCTGATTCCAATATCTTCTGATTAAAAGAGTTTTAGAATTTAAATTCTCAACATTTGTTTGTTGAAATCCTTTAAAGTGCATATACCTACATACATACATCGATTGGTAGGTACCAACGTTTGGCAACTTTTCCAATTCCAAATATTATTCTAATATTTTCGTGCATTTATCATTCTACCTGAGCACTTAACTAATTGTTTCATAGAAAGTGTCTGACACAAGGGAACACGTTTTGACATTTTTGAAGGAAAACATCGGCTAAAGTGCGCCATACGTGGAATGTTTAGGCAGCACCGCACTGAAGTCAGTCATTAAGGAGTATTGTCAGCCTGTCGAACCAAATCCATTGCGGCTTGACGCTCCGATACATATTTAATCGATTTCGGTCGTACGTGCTCGAGTCCTGCTCTTGTCTGTCCACTAAGCTCAACCGAGACTTTTCGTCCTTTTTGAGGAATCGAAAAATAAACTAATCCCGCCGAACGGTACGGGAGCACGGGATAAATCGAGTCAAGCGGGACGTGACCCGGGCACAATTCACTTTGTCAGTTTCTTAGCAAGGGGTTTGTGTGAGGCTATCAGTTTTCATCCTGTTCGCCATTTTACTACCTCGCACCCCCCGCGCTCGGTAGTTTCGCCCTTTGATAGTAAGCAGTGAAATCCTTCAAACATCATTTCGTTACGATTGCGAAAATGGGGTTTCTCTGGTGCGTCAGCGATAGCACGCTGCTAGTTTTATTGCTTCTGTCTAGACTGGAGTTATGCTGTGCAATCTGCGTTGTAATGTTTTTCCGTTTTGGTTGTCTTAGCGCCCGAACTTCTGCACAGATTTCTCATTCCGTCGACCGTAATTAGGGATATTTTCAAAATTAAGTTTGAGGGCTTTCCAACGTTTATAAAATTCAGGGAATGCAATATGACTCTTTCTAGATAAATCCAATTCGTAACAAGGTTTCTGCGAAGTTCGGGGGTATATGAGTGGCTCCACGATCTTCCTCTTAAAGGTTAAAAGTTCAACTTTGAAATATTCAATTAAATTTTGTTTTGAAATTTAATCTCCTCCAGTGTTGAGATCCTCTTAATTTTATTTCACTAAAGGCTTTCGGACTCAGGCAGTTTCCCTTTTGATTCAAGGACCTTGAAAGGGAAGACCCTGGTTATGTTTTTGTCTTGTTCTTTTAATTTAATTCTCTCAGGGTACTTTTCTTTCATTCCAAAAACTACCTCGCGGCGATAATCTTTTAAGTTTAAAAGAAAAAACACTGGACTTTTATTTCCTTTATATCCCACTGGTCTCCGTCTCTTGGTCGAAAAATAAATATAACAAGTCCATTCTTATTTTTCAAAAGTTTTCATAATGCCTCTTAAAGGGATATGTTTTTTAACTAACTTTGTGAGCATAAATAAATGTTAATATTTTTCGATTTGCTCGCGTGATAAATATTTAATTTTTAAAATATTCAAAACTATTTTTTTTGTCATATACTAATTCACAAATTTAAATAGCTTTCAGTACCTCCAGTTATATGTACATAATAAAAGGAAAGGAATTATTTTTGTCTCAAATCCACAAAAACAATTCCTATTTCGATGCTTTAATTTAAGGTCATTACAATTTCTAGGGCTGCACTAGTGTTTTGCTAAAGAGTATTCTATTAAAACTTATCGTATAAATGTGTGCATACCTTCCAAGTGATTTTTGTTTGTTTTCAATGTGGTTACTCATAACAAACAATGTCAAAGTGTCTTTTGTGAATTCGATCTTCATTTGGGTAATTGTATTACTAAAAACAAGATAGCAATATTGAAATTGTTGAACGATACAAAATTATTTCAATTTGCATACCGGTGTTTGTTTTCACCTTCAAGTGGTCAATAGCAATCTCCTTGAATACTCAAGGCAGGCTCAAGGCGAATAAATTATTTCTGTTGCTGTTAGGAATCGATCGATTGTTTCATTAGAATTGCTTTTCCTTTTAACGTATGCATAGGCAATTCTTTATGGTCACGACTTTTCCAATTGTTTCCATGAAGTTATGTAGTTTTCCTGATGCAAACTATTTTTTTAGTTTTCTGCTTGAAAAGAAAATAAATATGACGTCACCAAGTAATGGAGAGAAAACCTTTTTCCAGCTATATTTGGAGATGACAGAAAACTTATGCGTTGTGTTCTCTGCCAAGATAAGAAAACCGTACACAAGAAAAGAAAAGAAAGAAGTTAAGATGGAAACTCTGCAGTTGACGGTTGCAATTCCATTTTGCTATTTTGAACTTAGTTTTGACTGCAGTTATCGCAATATTCACTGAAATAAACGCAGGTATTTTTTCATTGATTTTAATAAAGTTCAGGTTTTCCTCCAGAAATAACGTTTTTTAACTTTGTAGGAAAGTTTTGCTCTGTGAGGAAATTTCATCTATTTAGCTTATGCATTTTTAGCAGAAACAATTATCCAGGCGTTCTAATGACCAAATCGAATAACTTCTGTAAAAAAAACAAGAATGACAGGTATAGTGTCCTACAATAATCGCGCTTATAATCTTTAAACTCAGTTTTGTTAAGCGGCATGTAAAAATCATCTGTGAAATGGTATTAATTTAAGACGAAGCTTAAACCAATTTCTGAGGCTTAACTAACAAGGGAACATTCCCAACCCGAAATCTCCGATTTTGATGAAACTTGGCAGAAATGTTGCCCTTAGTGAGACAATAGCCGCGTTCGACTGAGCACAGTCTCAGATTGTAGACACTGACGTTTTTGGTCATTTGGATAATCAAGTGTCGCAGGTTTTTGTAGCAATTTTCAGGTAAAAAATCATTAAAAAAAAATAACGCATCAAATGGAAGGGAAAATCCAACAAAGTAATTAGCACATAAGTACTTGTTCTAAGTAATGAGGGGTATGCATTTTCTTAGAATTCGTAATTACTTAAAATACCTGAGTATTTGAGACTGCTCAAAATCATGTGTCGCGAAGTGTATGATTATATTTTTAGTTGAATAATGAATTATAGAGCAACTTTGGTTTTGAACGTTTATTTATTTAATTAATCCTTTAAAAAACCATATAAAAAATCCACAAATACCAAACATTACAAATTATTTATATAATTGCTTCGAACCCTTCTTGGAGACTCTCTGGCTACCCTTTGGAGCCTTGGTTGCTTACTCCAGTATTACAACGCAAAGAGACAAAGAAACCAAATTTAACCAGTTACATGTAAAAGCCCGGAATACTATAGAAAGAGCTTTTGGACTTATAAAATCCCGTTTTCGATGCCTTCACAAAGAAAGGACCTTACATTATTACCCAACAAAGGCAGGGATAATTACGAATACCTGCGTAATTTTTACATAATTTGATGATAAGCATGGAATGAGAGAATGTGGAAACGAAACTTTATGAAGATACAGAAAACTTCGATACAACTGAAGAAGCAAGTGGCGTCAATGATTTTTTATTTGAAGGTAGAAGATTAAGCACTATATATTCTGTATAATATACATATTTACATCTAGTCCAATTGTTGCTATATTTGCATCGCCGTCAACTGTTATTTTGCCAAATACACCATTTCTTCAAAATCTGTACATTTCGATAGATCTCACTAAACTTTCAAGTACATATACATATGTGGCCAAATATTTCATTAAATGCTCTTTAGTAATTTGGCCGCTAATATCTGTATTTTTTAAACGTAAACAGCGAAAAACGGGGGTAAAACGAATTGGAACACTAATTTCTGTCGGTAAAAAAGGTAAAAGTAATAAATCGCGAAAAACCAGTGCACAAAAAATTGGGCCGAAAATTTGTGTCGGTATAATAAAAGTAAAAGTATCTAATAATTTCATCCTTGCATATTTGGATCCTGGATTCGCAAGAAAATCATTGGGTCGACTAATGAATCACATTATCAACAGTTATTCTGAAAAAAGTGTTTCTGAAGACAACAAAAACTCTAGCAATGTTATTCTCATTTTGAGTTACCTCTGCCTTTTTTTTTGTTGTTCTTGACAGATAGAAAATTAATTAATTCTGTGTGTTTTTGACTGTGAACGTACGTGTGTGCTGTTAATTTAAATAATAAAATTTTAACAGTTTATGGGCCCATACCAAGGTAAGGAAAATATCGCTCACGAACGAAAAAATATAAAGTTCTCTCCTTTTTTTTCGCTCTCGAACCGAATTTTATTTTTCAACTCGCGAATTTTATTTTTGGGACTTACTTAGTTGGGCAATCTCCTCCTTCCAACCTTTCAAAAGTCGCGGAAGGGATGGTATCATGCCAATAATGTTGCAAGAAGGAAAACTTCTATAATATGTACTTATATTTATAACGTACATCATACCAGCTTTCTTTTAGTTTGCTTATTGCAGTAATACTTCCACAATATTTTATGATAAAAATGTAGAAACATCTTAAGTTTAAGGTGTTTGCACAAATTAGGTACTACGAAATATTTCGTGAAGTATGTAAGGTACTGGACGTACTTGAAGATATGAAGGCATTACGATTGTTTTATGTGGATCATAATTTTGTAAAGGCAGTATTTAATGTAAAAGTACGTTAAAAAAATTCGTCAAGTGCAGTTATTTTAGACTTTTGGTCTTCATTTTATATTTCCTCAGAGTACTTATTTTTACTTTGTTTTAATCTTATCGTTGTTCTTTATTATTGTGATATTGAATAAATACTGGACAAATAATCTTAAAAAATGATGGAATTATTTTCTTCTTAATTCCTACATTGCTTGGTAATATACGGCCATAAAATATCAGCTTCAATCTGTGGCCGCGCATAATTAAAACTATGGATGATTTGGATGATTTTTTTGTTTTTTCGAAAACCTTCCAAAGGAAAACCATATCCAGCCATTCCGGCAGAGTTGTTGACGACGAGGAAAAATCCGATGAAAATAGGTAAGGAAAATATCGCTCACGAACGAAAAAATATGGGTTTTCTAATAAAAATTCTAAGACAGCACGGGAATTTTTGCTGCGCCAGAACAAATGCACCCAAATTATGAGAGAGCACAGTAATTTATCTTAGAAATTTTTCTCCGTGTATAATTCTTCCAATTTAGGTTTATTTGAACAACTATTTTATTTAAACTATTACTTGCTGATGAAGTATTATATCGTATGAAAGTCCAACTCGAAGTGCCGTCTCCGCTCTCGCCAGTCCTTTTATATACCAAATTATGGCCGCCCTCGAAATAACAACATGGCCGCTTTTGAATAAACAATATGGCCACCCTTGAAATAAACCATATGGCCCTCCTTGAATAACAATATGACCGCTCTTGAATAAACAACATGGCCTCCCTCGGATACCAGGCACTTTTCAGCAGAATCCTGCTGTTTTTTGGTGTATTCTAGTGGTGTGATAACTGTATTCCAGCGGTGTCCAAACGTATATTAATTTATTTTTATTTATTAATTTTACCATTGATTGCGTCAACAACAATATTCTCTTGAAAAGAAATCTCAAATGTATTCTTTCACCTACAAATGTTCTACCCACTTTAAAAACAGCACTCTATAAAATCCTACTTTTTAGAATTGTTGGATATATAAAATTTTGTATCATTCGAGAATTCTCGGAAGTAATTTTTCTAAAAGTAAAGGAAGTACTTAACGAGCCGAAATTTATCCGAAACACAGGATCGACTTTGAAAGGACTTTTAAAAGGACCTCCCACACAATGACGAAGTGAGCAAGTTGAAAGACTCCAACTTCCTGAGTGGCGTCCTCCACCTTGCCTCGAGTAATTATTTATCTAAGCGGACGAGAACGAAATCCGCGGAATATTGCGAGAAAAAAACCTTGTCGGGACTCGGTTCCCACAAATCAAATAAATGCCGTGCCACTCACCTCCGCCGACTCAATCTGGTAATTCCCCGTAAACAGACCATCAGGCGTGGATTTCCGGGCCACTTTCCCCGGGAACATTCGCGGGCAATCAGACGTAAAAAATTCCCATTAAGAAGGTTGCGGGGGTGCTCTAAACAACCTTCGGTAACATGATAAATCTAAAGATGATGCGCACCTCATGAGCGAGTGCAAAGCCTCCGGAGAACATCAAGTCAATTGGAAGGCTCCTTGCCGTCGACCCGACGACGTTTCCTGGGCCAGGTCGCAGCTCCGGAACCCTCACATCCTGTCCCTGAACCCTGGTTCCTTCCGCACTCACCCACCGCCCACCTCCCGACAAAAGAAAGGGAACGCGTCAGCAAGAAGCTGCTGCTTCTTTACTTGGAATACGGAAGAACACTAAAAAGTGTTTCTCATTTAAAGTGATGAAAAGGGACTAAGGAGTGCAAGATGACAAAAACATTTTCCTTCGGGGGCAAACCACACTTAAACTTTAAATTGAAATTTTTCAATTTCGTCCAAGTTAACTAACTGACTTTCCTCTGCCCCCCGTTCCTGAAGACTGCTCGATTGATGGCGCCTCGCCTCGCGATGATGCGGTGCCGGGAAGCAGGATCCAGGACCTCTGCCGGAGCTCCCCAAGTGAGGATGTCCTCATGAGCCCCAATATTTCTTGGCGTGTGGCATGAGACAAATTCGTGTTGGCCAAGGAAAAGTGAATTTTTTCCGACGAGTCGTCTGTTTACGTCGCATTATCTCTTTAATGAAATATTTATGAAAACCAGCGACGTATTAAATTAAAGGGTGTTGTCAGCCGCTTAAGACCACTCGTCTCTGGCTGGCGCTTTAACGCTGATTGATTCATTCTGATCCCTCAAGGTGTGGGACATGTAAAGGAATTTTTTTCACGGGGAATCTTCTTAGGAACAGGCAGCTTATGGACGTTTCATTTTCTTTTTCATTTAATCTTTAAAATTCAAACTTGCACAGGCCTAGTATTTGCTCAAAAATATACGTTTTTAGATATACTTAGTCTGGCTTTAAAAATGACTGATGGGTTCGTTCAACCTTATCCTTAAAATATACGTCAAAAAAACTTGTTTGTAAATGATATTATGGAGGTCGACCTCCATTTAAATTCATTTAAATTATTTATTTTTAAATTATTTTATAATTATATAAATTATGAATGAAATATTAAACTCAAATTATTTTTATTTTAATAATTTTCGCGTTAATTCACTTTAGATAATTTAAGGTTTATTTATTTTTAAACTACAACTTTAAGCAACGAAGTCATTTCCTAAACTGAACTTTTTCTTTTTATGAAACAAAAAACGTCACTTCATAACCTGCTACGATTTCCACCAAATAATCACAGGTTGCTATATCATACATCAACCGCCACACTGCTCGCTACCTCGATTTCCACTTTTTAAAACATCCTAAGTTATTTTGTACAGTGATTTAAAGCTGTGGCTCAACGCTACTACTTCAATCGCCACAATATAAATCTAATTTTATATGTATTACATGTTTTTACTTTAATATTTAACTGGAAAAATAGTTAATCTTTAACTGCCCAGTATACTCCGGTACCTACTGTACCGTACAAAAGTGTCGAGGAGTAGGTATCTGACAGACCAGTAAATGTAATATATTTCAGTATATTTTAATAACTCTCATTAATATATAATTTTAAATTTTATATTTGGTAAAGCGTATCATCAGTTCATATGCGTATCGAATTTCGATTTATGTCAGTGCGTTTAAGCCTTTAGCCATTTCTCGGAGTACTTATGGAAGGTTAAAAGGATTTATTCCATATTTTATTTTGATTTATTTATTTTCTAATGTTGATATTTTGTTTATTTTTTTAAATATAAACCTTCCTTTTGATAAAATTATTGTCAATAGAATTTTTTATTTTTCTGAATCTTTTTCTTTCAAAAGACAAAAGATGAATAATTTTTAACATCACAAGCAACGCCTATCTCGATAGCCTTTCTCCACCTACTTCGATTTAAAAAAAACAGGTTATGAAAAATCAAGGTGTTTTATGCATTTTCCGCTGATGATTCCGCTACATACCTATTGTTATTGTTAATAAATTTGCAATTATTTATGCTACGACAGTATTTATGACAAAGGTCAAAGGGGCACCATAGTATGGAAACTAAACCCAAGGCGTACAGGAATAAAAAAAACCGAACAAGTGTGAGTCTGACTCGCGCACTGAAGGTTCCGTAAAATATTTTTGTATGAGATATAACTACAAACTAACGATTATCGGATTTTTTCCTTTACCTGTACTATGAGTCCTTGCTGCTTGACAAATTTCATGATTCTAGGTCAACGGGAAGTATCCTGTAGGTTTTGATTCCCTTGCGAATGTAAAAATATGCGTCGTAAACGGCCGTATCTTTTGATTGCGTTGACTGAGAAGTTTGATTTTTTCAAAGCTCCGGGATTGCAGATCTGAGTATTTGATATTATGTAATTTCAACTTTTCACTGGTTTCTTGCCTGCTAAGAAAATTTATCACATATTAACAACAAAATTTAGTGATTCTCCTTTTCTTCTCGCCTGCATTCCTCTTCCTTATAACTAACTTACTCGAGTGTTGTCTAAAAAATTATATATACATACATATAAGTATTTGATATACACGGGGGCAACTTTAATCTATGCACTTGAATATCTCACCAGGAAAGCTCCGAAATACAAAAAAAAAAAAAAAAAACAACCTGAAAACACTCAAAATCCGTGAAGGAATTAATTTTAAAGGGAAAAACTTAACTATAAGTCACCGTTATGGCCTCGTCCAAGCTCGACAACTTTTGTTACGACTTTTTTTTAATTGGGAGTTTTCCTGGTGAGATATTCAAGTTCATAGATTAAAATGGCCCACCGTCAGAGATAAATAATATGGTGCAGCCGCCACTGGGATTTCGTATGAATGCCAACCAACCAGAACCGGAAGATCCTCCAAAAAATCTTTTCGAGGTTGGTCAAAAAATTGAAGCCATAGACAAAAAGAATCCTCAACTAATTTGCTGTGCAACGATCGATGCTGTGAAAGACGATCAAATTCGGGTTACCTTTGATGGATGGCGTGGAGCTTTCGATTACTGGGATAACTACAAATCCCGAGATATTTTCCCTGTGGGGTGATGTGCTCGCAGTTGCCACCCGATGCAACCGCCAGGGAATAAAAATCGCCTTGATTCAAGCTCAAATAAGCAACGGACGAGGCTATCTCATACAATTATTGCTGAACCTGATCCTATGACCCCGGCCACCCCTGTCACAGCACATTTTCACAAAAAATGTAGAGGTGGTCCTCTCATAAATAGTTCTAGGCTTAGGTCAATGGTTACGGGGCCTACACATCAGACAGTGAAATTATGTCTGCAGGAGCTCCTTGCCGCTAGCACAGATACCTCAAAGTTGTCACGTCTATTGTACGATTTGGAAGGCGAAGTACACATTGAGCCTTATTCCGGTTGTCACCTCACTTTCGCGACATATTATTATAATGGTTGCCGTTCTGTTTCTAGTGGAGTTCCTCTCCTGTTCCCTGTGGTTATTATTGTTATTAATCGTTTGTCTCGTAGAATTTGTACCATTTTTCTTCTGATGCTTGTTCATGCAGAAAGGTGATCAGAACTCTTTGCTTGGAGCGTTGTCCCGAATCACGTTATCACACTGGATACATGCACCCTTGTTATGGAACTGTGACAGACACGATTGGGAGCAGAACTCCTTCTTCCCATTCCTGATACCTCCATGCGTTTCAGAAAAAAAGGGTCTTGACAGACAGACAGACAACCAAATGATCCTATAAGGGCTTCTTTTTTCCTTTTGAGGTACGGAAGCCTAAAAAGGGTAGGATGTATAGATGTATGTGTCTGGTTTATGATGATATGGGTCGCATTACTGTGGGTAGTGAGAAACAAAAAATGGGAGATCGCCCAAAATAATGAATATACATAATTAAGCATTTTTTAGAAAACTGCAAACATGTCTAGCGACCCTAGGTACGTAGTTCTGAATCCTATTATATGTCTAGAAAATAAGTGAATAAAGAAAATCGTTGTTATTTTTCACTTTTATTCCAATTGATCAATATTGTATCGATTCTATTCGCTCTTGATGTCTGGCCCAAAATAAAAAATAAACCACGCTGACGATAATATGAGCGCAGTATAACACTTTTTTCTTCATATTAAATTGATTTGTTTTCAATTAATATCGATTCCTTATTAACGTGGTATATTTTATATCCATGAGTTTTAAAATAAATGTGTACATTCATAAAATGGAAAGTACGATATAACTTAACAATTTAAAACTAATGTTGTTTTTGTACGCAATCTTTCACTAGCTGGGTCAGATTACACCCGTTGACCTTTAACTAACTAAACCTCTTCAGGGAACGAAAGCTACTCAATAAGTAAGAAAAATTTCGAAAAACAATTAGTATTATAGAGGTCGACTAGTAATGGAGGTCGGCCTCCAATTAAATTTTATTTAAATTATTTATTTTTAAATTATTTTATAATTGAAACTTTATTTTAATATAATTGAGCTTCAAGCTCAAAAACAATTCAATTAATTTATTTATTTTAATTCAACGTTTTTACACAAATGTCAAACCGAAACTGAATTTTTTAAATTAATATTTTCTAAAAAACAAAACGACAGGCCTACTACAATTTTTACAAAATAATCAGAGCCTGCTTTCACACATGCAACATCAGGTACCGCCACAGTATAAAAAAGGAAACTGAACTCGTATATTTGATAGTAAAGTGCTATTGGTAAAAAAAATAAAATATCTCATTTTACAAATTATGTTTTTAAAACAAAGCTCTTATTAAAACGGATCAAATTTTATACATTGAATAATTTATTTATGAAGGATTTATGATATTTTTCCCATATTACTAATCGATAAATCAGAAGAAACTTTGAAATATTACGAAAGTAGTTTATTTCATGTAGAATAAAATTATATCCATCTATTTTATTTGGTTTTATTCTTGAAATAGAAACAAGTGAGTAGTTCTCTAACAGATTTTAATATTTTTTTCAAGTAAGAGTTAATTTAATTTAAAAAAAACGAATTAAACGTACACATATGTGTCCAAGTGCGTCAAGAGGTTAAAACGATTTTTCGTAGAAATTATTATTTACGGTTTCATATGTAAGAGAATGTAAAAATGTGTCCGAAAAATACTTGTAGGTAGGCTAAGGGCGTGTGCCAACTCAGCTATTCAAAAGTAAATTTGTATGGGAAATTACTTTTCAGCTTACTAATTGATTTTCGAAGGTTTGGGTCTTAGGAAAAAACAGCTCTGAAATTCGCTTTTCGTTGACAATTTACTTACTTATCATTTGAATTTCAAAAATGGCATTTGTGAAATTTAATGGAAGCGAACAATGAGCAATAAAAGGCTGCTGTGTTTTCAATTTTAGATATACCGAAAAATGTTCGAAAAGGAAAAGTATTCGAAAAGCTGAATTGGCACACGCCCTAAGTGTTAAAAGAGATAATTTTAGAAATAACGACTTATATTTTAATTTTTCAGGTTGAAAGCAAAAAACCTCCAGGACGCATCACAATGAAGTCACCGTACACAATCAACAAAATTAGATATGTGAAATTCCAGAAGTTGCACGTGTCACGTCGAATATCCCACAATTTGACAAAAGCTGACAAGAACAACTTGCGAAAATTAAGTGCCAGGAGCAAGAAGCAATGATGTGCTTATAAGACATCAATCAAACAAGTATAAGACGTCTCCAGGCCGTCGACAGTCCGATTCCCTCCACGTGTGCCCTGAGCTCCTCCAGGACCTCCGCCCCGCCGAAACTTTGAGCAGCCTGTCAGCCGTTGTTTAGAAACACAGAAACATCCTGACCCCGATCCCGGGCTCGTTTAAAGAGTTCCTTATCGCATAATTGGACGAGAGCGGGAATTATGATAACACGGCTCTACCCCCCCGAGGAAGACCCTAATCTGTGCCTGAGTATATGGGGTGCGAACTTGTCGAAGAGCGACAGCAACCAGGTCGACGGTGACGCAACAAATGGGGTAAGTAATGGCAAATATTTCTTAATTTTGGATGGTGTCCTCGTGATTAAGGCTAAACTTGTTACTCTGCCGCTCATCTAATGGAATTACTCTTTTTCCCTCCATCCCGCCCCCCGATTTATGTCCACATGAACGCCATCTACTCCAAATTCGGGACACTTTTGGTCGACTGATTCTGCACGTCCTCGGAATCCGAACAGACTCGGGAGGACCCTCGAACGGAAGCGCTAAGGGAACTGTCTTATGGAATTATCCTTCCAGTGATTTGCGCCCTGGGCATTATCGGGAACGTGCTAAATCTCATCGTCTTGACCAGGCGAAATATGCGGGGCACCGCATACATTTACATGAGAGGTAAGCAAAATCAATTTATTCATCTCTAGATTTCTAAGATTTTATACTGGATCCAAAATTCCGCAAGGGTTCGGTCACGTCAGTTCGGCAGGCGGCACTGATACTTAAATTTTTGGGGCCCCTTCCGTCGGCGACGGCGGGCGGCTCCGACGCTTCCGAGGTGCGTCTGCCTGGCGGATAAATCCTTGGGAGCGAAGCACGCTTTATCCGGTTATTGTATATGCGCTCATCCCTGATATTACAAATTTGCATAATTGAATTGTCTATCGGAGGACGGTTTGAGCCTCCTTCCTGCCAAAATTTTGGCTTGGTCTAGGCAGGCAACTGTCCTCCTAAACCCATGAACTGAGCAGATGAATGGCGTGCAATAAAGCGAATGGCTTTTATCATTTAAAAGCATTCATTACGGCCGAGAATATTCGTTTTTAAAGACCAAGAGGACTAAGCAAAACTGAAATACTGTACACGGTCGAGAATTCGCAGTTTATGGCTTTTGGTGGATTAACAAGACACTGTGTACCATTTCAACATCTCCAGTAAATGGGCCTAAATTGAGCATTGCGTTGATCTTGAGAATTAAATACTGAAATTCAACGAAAGCTAGCGAAATTCATAGCTTTGATGTTCCTAAGTTATATCCACACCCATCCACATTTTTATTGTAAGAAAAAGCTTCTTATTTTTAAATCCGCTTCGAGACATCATCGAATTATTGCTTTCACTCTATAAATTAATGAAAATATTTAAATTATATTTTAATTTAACTGCTATTTCCTTTTACGTGAATATCAATGTATTATTGTAGACATAAATGCTATGTAGGTAATTTAGTTTAGTCTTTTAATGTGTTTTATGTCTGTGCCTTTTGTTTATATAAATACCTAAAAGTAAATCTACATTTAACATAAATCTGCAGAAGTTAGCAAGGTCCAGCATGGGAAAAAGTACAGAAAATTGCTTTCAAGAATAGTTTAATAGGTTAGTATTGATTTCCATTAAAAAGTGAATAAAGCGACTTAATTTATACTGTCTTTTTCAAAGCCATCATTTCTGTATTAGTTTCGTGTACAGATGTACATAGGCTTAGGTACATGATAATATTGGCCTATGTGCCTGGGTAATGTCGATTTAGTATTTTTGCAATTTTCTCAGAATTTACCCTGATTTTTCTTCGGGAGAGGTAGATGTTTAATGTTCATGAAAATATGTATTTCTTTTATAAAATAATAATATTTCAATAACTCGACAAACGAACTGTTTTATCAATTTTATATTTATGTAGGATACATATTTTTTATCCATTTCATGTTTTCTTTAAATAATGGAATATTTATGTGGGAACTGTTGGAAACAGCAAAGAAGCGACAGAAATTTCTGAAAAACTCGTTTATCTAGTATGTATATATAAAAAATTAAAAAAAAAAATTGTTAGAGTAGTGGCCACCTATCCTGTCACCATTAAAAATTGCCCTAATCTCACGTTATTTAATGAACTTAATGCTAAATTAACAGATTTTTAACTGTAGATGCCGCTGTTTATCATTTTAAAGGTTTATCTGAACCGATCACAACTAATCTATGTAAGCATAGAATCGAATAAAAGAGAATAGAATAGAAGGACACACAAATACATTGATTCGGAAAACTTGGACTCTTTGAGAGTTTTCCAAAAAGATATCGAAAAAGCGACGACGCCGACTATGTGGCAAATGATGAAAATTGAGGAAAGGTGGAAAATGTGTTAATTTTAATTTTTAGGCAACTGGTACAGTAGTTTTTGCGTGATGTGTACGAAGTCGTGGGCAAAAGCTAGTTATATGATATATGTATATGCAATCTTCAATTTAACGCAATCACACATTTATAAAAAAAACGTCCATTTTAATTTCGCGTTCGCTTTTATCAATAAACGGCTTTTACCATTTTTAAAGTGTTCATTAAACCGTTGAAGAATAAACTTCTTTCTATTCTTGCATCCAAATAAAACTAATAGTTAAAATTAGTTGCTGACTGACTGAAGATTTTATTCGTAATGTCTTTGTTGGCCGACGAAGCAGTGAACTCTACTATTCCTGAACTCTACTATTCCTGAACTCTCCTATTCCTGAACTCTCCTGTGAATTTAAAAGAGGGGAGGGCGCTGATCCGAAGAATGAAATAAAAGCACAGTTAAAATCCAAAGTGAAAGTGAGGGTCCAAAGGATGAGCAAGGAGAATTTGAAAACGAAAATTCCGAATATCAAATTTCCAGATAATCTTCAATGAATACTTAGTTATTGTTATTGCCATATTGCGGGATCCTTAGTATGCAACCATGCCATAATACGCACGGTTGTGGAGTTCTGTTTTCCAAGTCGCAAAAATCGTGAAAAGTAAGTTTTAAACACTTCTTTTAAGTTACCAATATTTTGATAATGTGTTTGTATTTTGGCTTGGGTTATATATATGTTTCGAAAGCTCATTAACTAAAGATTGAATTCATAGCGGTGGTACAGCTCATTTCCTTGTGTTTTGCTTCTTCTCCTATGAAGGCAGAAAAAACTAAAAAGTGTTTTTTTTCACATATTCTGCTTCATATGTCATATTCATAGCAGATACAGAAAGGAGATTTAAAGTAAAGAGTCGATTTATATGACTTTCATATTTTATTATCATTGAAAAGTTACAATACTATAATGAATATTAAGGGCATTCATTCTTCGGTGTATTTTTATTCAAATAGCAGATTTTTACAATGAATAGTGAGCACCCTATGGAGGTGGACATGCATTTGAATTATAATTTTTAAATTAAAATGGTTTTAACTTTTATTTCAAATTTTATTATTATTTTAAATGTTTTACTTTATTTTTTACATAATATTTAATTTACACTATTTATTTTAATTGTTTTTCTTGAATTGGACCTTCGCTTATAAATGACAAACCGAAACTGAACTTTTAAAATTAATTTTCTTTTTCAAAAACAAAACGCCAGGCCTACTAAAATTTTCACAAAATAAGCACCGCCTGCTAACACACACCGCCACAACCCTAGTTGCACAAAATTTCACATTGCAAATGCAGTCTGTAAAATATTTGATAAGATTTTGTGTTTGAACGATAAATCAAAATGCGTATGAGTAAATTCCAATAGAAAAATGCAATAGCCTTCTGCCAAGATACCTACTACAAGGATGTAACATTCATCATGATTGAATACAAAGTAGTAATATTTGGCTATGAGACAAGGCCAAATTCACCGAAAGTAAAAATCTTTATTTTACATAAAGAAATCTTTAAAATAATCACGGTAATAGTTTTCCCGTATCTCAGTGATGTAATATGTAAGTATACATGTAAATATTTTTTGTTTGTTTTAAATTTATAAATTCAAAAAAGACTGATTAGGTATACTGAAAATAATTCAGTCTTTAAAGAACCAAAAATATTTTTCTTAATAAATCTTTCTTCTCAATAAAAAAATAACAAATAACGGCAAATTAACTATAGCATTACAAAGACGAAGCTTAAAAATATTTCTAAAAATAAGTAATCTAATTTTGTTTAAATGCACTATTAAGTCACCACTCACATGTCACCTTATAGATTTTCTTAGAAACTTTTCGTTTATGGAAATTTTATCAAAACATCAAAAATTTAGTTAAGCATTCCACTGGCTGCTGATACACCTGAGGTATCCGCAATTTGGTGTCACGCTTTTTCTATCTGCTATGAATACATAAGTCTGTGCTGCCATTACAGAAAAAATCTGAATATTGTGGTAGTTACGATTAAGAAATTCGGCTGTATAATGATATACATATGTAATGTAAATATGTGAATAAGAAGCAATTTCATTCCTCAAATTCAGACGAGCGTCTAGTGAATGATTTTGATTTATTTTTCTACTTCAATCATAATGCAATTTTACATCAATTGAAAAGAATAAGGCAATTCATAGTTATATTTTAAAGTTTTACCTTTAAATTAAAGGCATAACATCGTATTCGATTCAAATTTAACATTCATTACATATAAATCAAACGATTTTCGTATTTAAATTTAAAAACAATTTAATTTCGAATTCGAATCATACATATCTTTGGTTTTAAATCAATTTATCATATTAAACGTATATTTAAAAAGTGTTTTTAATAAGTTCACTGATGATTCGAAACAGTCGATAATTTTAATTGCACATTTTTAAAAAGTGAATAGAAACCTTTTAATGATCCACCAGTTATGTAAAGCATTATACAAAAAGTTATGAAAATTTATTATATCCTTCTCTATAAAAATTTCCTTGAAATATACATATGTATGCATGTAAGCTATATCTATAGTTAATTGAAATCTTAGTAAAATCAAGTTGTTTATGATGTTTGAAATGTATAATAAAAAGTACTGTCATTCAAGATATGAGCAATAAAGTTTGAAAATGGTCCTCCTTTCTGGAAAATTACTTATTCGTTTTGTGTTTAAAATTGTTTAAATCTTCTACATTACCTAATAAAAACCGCTCACTTGTAATAAAACTTGTTAACTGCACCAACTAAGGTATTTATATTACATCTAATAAAACACTAAAATGGATGTAGAATAAAACTCACACCTCGCAGAAGTATTTTAATGTAATTTGCAATAAAGGGAACTTTCTTCGCTTTCATCACTTTATGGTAAACATTTTCCAGATTTACGGGAACATCCAAAAAACTTTTTCGGCTTCCCCACACATGAAGGAATTTTAGAGAAAAGCCCAACCTTGAGTTGAGCATGCTCGAATTCTCGTTTTGGGGTTTTCCTCCCGTTGCGCCAACATGAACTTTTTCTTCAGTGGAAATGTAATTCAGGTGAAATAAATAATTCACCCAGAAGATCCACGCTGGGATCTCGAAGGACTTTCAGGCAAATCCTTTGTTTCTGGCAATTTTCTTTCAAATAGTTTTCGCCCAATTTATTATTAAATGAAAGAAAATTCTCAGATGTGTTAGAAATTTCCATTTTCTGGTCGCATTATATGGCTTGCCTTCATTTACTCCTGGTATTATCAATCCATTTAATTAAAGAGTTACATATATTTCAGATTTAGCAGTAATTTCCGGAAAATTATAAAAATATTCACATACATGCATATATTCCAGATTTACCAAATTCGTGTCGAAAATATAAGCATAACTAAAATTTCGGAAATGAGGGATTAACGTAATTTTATCTTTGATCATTATTGCTGTAAATTTGGTATTTGTATTTGGGGGGTGTAAAGAAATCACAAAGAAACTAGAGTTTTAATCCGTTTATTATAAGGTTCATAGAATAATTTGAGGAACGCGGAACAGTAAATAGACACTCACGGCGAAAATACTTTCTAGATACATAGGTATGCAGCGTTTTTAGGCGATAAAATTAAATTTTATAAACAGCGTAACTCAGCTTAGCTAACGACCGACATCCTTAAAGACACGACTGCATCTCAAAACCAAAGTGAGACTCCATCTAAAAACAAAAGCGAGACTCCATCTAAAAACAAAAGCGAATGCCATCTGGGAAAAGGCGACTGGATTTTATTTATATTTTAGGTTCCCTTGTCCAGTTCCCACATGTATATTTACGTCAAAATTCATGAGGTAAATTGGATATGTTTTATGTTTTCAAGAATTTTAATCATTTTTAACATCATTGTTTTGCAACATTTTTAATGAAAACAGTCTTCGATTAATATTTTTGTAAATGCCATACTGGGATACATTTGGAATATGTAATATTAATCTTTTGAATTAAAAGTCATATAATGATAAACGACTGATCGAAGAAGTTTTTCAGTTTCAATGAGGTTGGAGTTGGAGAGGAGAGAATGAGGCTTCAAACTTTTTTCAAAATTCATTTAATATTTTATTGCAAGCTTAAAAATGAGTTTAAATTGTACTTTGTAGATATGTACTTCATTTAAATTAACTTTTGCGATTAATTTATGCTACTTTGTAAAGCAGATTACTATTGGCTAAAATAAGGGTAGCTGGCCCAGGAAGAGAAATGAGCAGTAATCTGTAAAATTATAACAAGAAATTACTCTTCTCCCGCGCTCCAGTGAAGACTTCGAAGCATTTTAGAGTGCTCGTTAAATTGCTGAAATTAAAATACAAATAAAAATTATCGCTTAGATTACTGCAACATACATATTGATTTTCATATGTATGCAACTAATCATTGGGTAAAATATAATTTGCATCATAATTTTGGAAATTTCCTTATTTCGTTCTTGAAAATTTGGAATTTAGTTGTAAAGTTGACTTTTTTAGGGGAGTTTTTTGTATTTGTGATATTAACAAAAATATACAACTACCTAAGTGACAACTTTTTGTTTCTGAGGGTAATTCTTTTCACAGCCACTCAAATGAGGCATCTACATATGTCACATCAATCCTCAACCATAAAGGATGCCATTTTTAAGTTGTGAATAATATATCTTTATTGATTTTCTGTTTATTTAAATTTATCAGTAGCGTGGTGTGGTGGTGGTGTTTCTATCCCATTTTTAACTATAGTATGCGTATTTCATGCGCGAAGCCTCAGAAGAAATTTATAAAATGACTTCAATTGGCATTGGGTTTTCTAACATAGTACTTACAACATTGAAAATAAACATCTAGGTCATATTACAAAATTGCGTGCGATTTGAGGAAGGGTGAAGGGGATTTTCACCCCCCTATAAATTCTAATTTATTTCCATGTAAACCGTATATTTCGAAATCGATTTTAATTAAACTCGGCTAACATATTCTCCATGTCTTCGCATTATTCGCAAATATAGGGAGAATCGGTCAAGGGGGTGGGGAATTCAGAATTAAATTCCCTTATGTAAAAATTGAAACCTACCTCTTCCTAGGGCGCCGTTTAATTTAAAAGAAATCGGATTATGTATTTATAAATACTTAATAAACAATGGAGAAGGATAAATGATGATAAATTTTTTTCCGACACCCGAATTCGATGAAACAAACCCTGTATGTTGCCCAAGCCAAGCTTAATCTAGCTGTGAAAACCCCATGAAAATCCCTTCAGTAGTTTCGGAGAATAGCGTGAACAGACAAACAGACAAAATTTTAAAAATATTTTTTTTTTGTGTTCTATTTCTCTTCTCTTATCGCCCCCTCTCAATTTTTGGTAAATACATATATTCAATGTATATACAGACAGACACGCGGCCTCTAGTGTTTTTATAGATTAATTACCGATTCCTATTAATTTATTACAAAATGGCTTGGAGGGGAGCAGAGCAGACATTAAGTAGTTGTTCTAGGGGATTTCTTAATATGCCAATGTCTGAAACCTAAATGGCTAATGAGACATCGAGATCGGATATCTCCTGGGGGACCGGACCCGGACAACTATCACCTTGGAGGTAAGAATGCGGGGCAATGAGGCGTTGCCTCGACTGCGTCTACGTCGGAGCTCACGTAACACCGCTGGCCCAAATTTCAATTGGAGGAATTAAGGTCACTGCCGACGCCTGTTTAGAAGTAGGCGACAGCCAAATGAAGGACGATG
The DNA here is from genome assembly GCA_933228815.1 of Machimus atricapillus. NCBI lineage: Eukaryota > Metazoa > Arthropoda > Insecta > Diptera > Asilidae > Machimus > Machimus atricapillus. Next base: position 26,223,194 of record OW121787.1, on the reverse strand, counting down.
GCAGCCGGGGCTGATTAATCGAGGGCTATCCACAGGCAGACGCCAAAAATAGCCCCAACGAAGCCCCAAAAATAGTCCTCCGTTTGATGGTTGCGTGTCTGGATGCCATCAGCCTCCAGCCATCACCTTGAGACCCGGCGAAGGGTGGCTTCCCCGCAGGGGGTTGCAAAGTGTAATTTCCGGGTGGAAATTTTCACATCCGCTCTAGCTTAAGCACGCGGCAAAGGAGTGAGTCGAAATTATCCGATGCATGTCTACCTAATTTGAATAAACTCCGCGAAATCCCGCAGGGTACGAGGAGAACTTTAAAACTTGAAATATTACTTTCTGCAGATGTCCTCCGAGAGGGCGTCTATTTGCCTCATTTGTGTTGCATAATCCGGCGCCTGCATTACCTGAACCGCCTTCAAAATTGTGTCTTATCGCGAGCAGCTGCCCTGGGAAGTTTCCTGTATTTGCATGCAATCCACCATACCACCCACAACCGAGGCGGGGGTGTCGTGTCGGAATGTTTGCGACTTCAGACGTCTCCGGCTCCCGCGAAATTTACGTATGGATAGTCCGAGCTGATCTTGTTAGCAAATCCCGGGCAGACCTAGAAAACGGGCGAGCTCAAATAAATTGCGCTATGTGAGGAGCACGGATTTGCCGTGAGCAATGGGGAAGGAAAATCGGAGAGGTGGATGCTGCGTGATTAATGGATCTTAATTTGCAAGGATTAGCTACTGCAAAACAATCCCCTGGGCAAACGAGACAGGTGAATTAAATTGCTCTCTTTTTTTCTTTAAAGGTTCGCATTTAATCCTTTCGTTGAAGACTGAGTGCTCGAAGTGGTGATGAAATTGTAAAAAAGTAAAATTCCAGGAGAAATTCTACCTAGAGATAGAATTACTCAACCGGGCTTCCGGAATTTTAATGTAATTTCCTTGATTTCTTCTCTGCCTGATGAACTTTTTGCAATAGAATTATCTCATAGTATGAAAGCATCGAGAGCAGTTTTTGATTGCCACATAACTCCTGTAAAATTGAATTTGTTTTCATCCACAACTTTGTCCTGGGATCTCTCTCATCATTCCATTAAATGTCAGCTCAGAGATGTTTCCGGAGATACCTACATACAAGCATCAAATAAATTACATCACACAATTAGCGCCTTCTCTAATTATGGTCTTAAAATTCCACGGAACTCGTTTATGAAAGTGCTTGGGCCTTAGCACATGAACGTATTCAAATCCTTTATGTGTGTGTTCTCATAATCTTGGAACTATTTTTCAAAATTTCAATTTTAGGTATGATTGTGCGCTAGGCAATAAAAAATATTAATTTTGTCTTAAATAGTTCCGGGCAGTATAGAAACGTGTAAATCTAACAAAATATTATTCCATATATTTTTTCTTCAATTTTGATTTCTATTCAACAAACTATTTCTCAAATTTAATGAAATTGTAGCATGAATACAGTTTCGGATCTTTAATTTGACATATGATGAATATTCATGAATTTTTATTGGAAAAAAATTACTGTTAAAAGTGAAAATTCTTCACGGAAGTTTCCAGGGTATTACTACAACTACCTATTTGCTTTTATCTTTTACATAAATTCGTGTTGAGAAGTTATCATTCTAATTCACTTGCTGTTTAAATCCCTTTTGTTCCAAAATATTTAATAGAACATCTTTCATTGTGTGAAATTATTTTTACCAATACCAGAAAAATATAATAATATAAAAAGTGTCAAAAACAATATATGTAATTTCTTCTTAACTTTTTAAATTAAGACTGTGTTATTATAAGGTCTAATCCTATTTTTGTCCATTTATTTACGAATTTTTTGCCAAATATTTTAGGAGATAAAGGAAGGATATTAACGTATTCCAATTTCGACTGCCATGATGAGCAAAATTTACAATTTAAGAAACAAAGACTTTCAAAATATACATACCTAATTGGTTCATCTTTTTATTCCCTGTTAATGCAATTAATTTGAAATTAAAAAATTTCTAGTCGAATTGTTAATTCTACCTTAACACTTTTTTACAAAAATTAGTCAGTTTCAGTTAGTTGATAGGTCGAGCTCTGAAATTTATTTTAAATTGATCAATGTGGCCGGATTCCTATTAATCTTGAAATAAATGTATTTGAGAAAGTTTGTAACCTGTATTTTTAAATATTTATAATATGAAATTGAATACGTTGTCCTAAATAACCTCTCCTGGAATAATTTTATCAGTATACTTGAACTTATGTTGTTGTCTTGCGTCTCATCATAGCGCACAGTTTTATCATAAATTCAAATAAATATGTCAGTTTCATAAATTTCCAATTCTATTTACAAAATGGAAGTGTCGATAACTTTACGCGATGTCTTGACATTTCTCGATAGAATCTTAAAAAGTTAAGTCGATTATATTGACATAGAAGCTCTCGATAAAGTGGCTTCATTTTAATATATGTACATAAAGTTTTAGTTTTGGGCTTTAGTTTCAACTTTCTCATTCCTTAAGATCGATCTCACTACGTTTAGGTTGATTTTTTCTTAAAAATAAGTATCAAAATGTTTTTATATCAATCTGAATCAAATGATATTATTAATTTTATGAATATTCAATTGAGTTCCGTGTCGAGGAACTTATTTGTGTAAGATCTACGTATCTTCAATATAATAATAATAATAATAATAATAATTTATTGGACATAAAGTACAAAGATGAATCTTAAACGTACAAAGTTCAGTTGGAGACGGCCAGAGATAAACTTAAACTAATTAAATTAATTAAATTAGGAAGCCAGATGACAGAGAAGAAAGAAAAGAGACAGAGAAAGTTAGAGAGAGAGAGGGAGAGAGGGATAGCCCGTAATGCACACTATATTCAAGGAGGAGTAAATTCCTGAAGACTACGACAAAAGGAACCGTTGGATGTCGCCCGTTGTACATGAGGCGGTAGCTGATTCCAGACGCGAGCACACTGAACAAAGAATGAACGCTCACCAATTCGGGAGTAGTACCGAGGAATCAATAGATTCAGGTGCCTTGGCGATTGTAGGAACTTCAATCGGCTAAAGAGATAGACTGGCTGCTGAACGTGCACTATATTGTGTAATAATTTAAGGTTGCGATGGACAAAATAGGTGTCAAGTGAAACTCCAAGAATAGAGTTGGAATATTGTGAAACGTGGCTAAATCTCGACAACCTGAAAACAAAACGCAGGACATCATTAAAGGCTACAAACAATCTTCTCCTACATGCAGCATCAAGTGACGGAAACACTACACTGCCATACGTGAAGTGTGGCATAACAAGGGCTTGAACAAGTCGCTTTCGCAGATCCACAGATAAAATATTGGATCTCATCCAAAGCTGCCGCAAACTGCCATATACCTTGCGAACAACGTTGCTTATCTGATCACAACAGGTCATTTTATTGTTAACAACAATGCCCAGATTCTTGACTGAGTTCACAAAGCCAATCGTACTGCCATCATATTCTATGGGTGATAAAACTGTGGTTTCAATCTCGTTTCTGTAGATGACCAGAGCACTGCATTTCGAAGTATTTATACTCAGATCATTGTACCTACTCCACCCGTGAATACTGTTCAGGTCATCATTTAGGCGGGAAATGCAATCCTCAATTAGACCAACTGGGCAGGATAAGTATATCTGAACATCATCAGCATAAAGGTGGATAGACACAAAATTCACTACATCAGGAAGATCATTTATATATAGACAAAATAGAAGGGGGCCAAGAATTGAGCCTTGCGGGACACCACAGGAGATAGGCAGCAGATTAGAAGCAGCATTGTCAAGTCGTACAAATTGACTGCGCCCATTGAGATAGCAATGGAGTAGCTTCACAGCGGAAGAAGAAAAAGTGAAGTTAACAGATTAGCTTACTTAATAACTTAGAATGGTCCACTGAGTCAAACGCTTTGCTAAAGTCCAACAAAGTAAGAATAGTAACTTTATCACTGTCCAGGGCCTCCAATATGTCTGTTGTCACATTCAACACTGCCGTTTCACAACTATGGGATTTACGGAAACCAGATTGGAACACAGATAACAAACTATTATTGCTAACATACTCAATCATTTGCAAATACAACAGTTTTTCAAACAATTTACTAAGGAAGCACAAAATACTAATAGGACGAAAATCACCGGGTCCAGAATGAACAGGTTTTTTGGGCACTGGTATGACAGTAGCCAGTTTCCACAGGGAAGGGAATTGAGAAGTTGTTATACAGTGATTTATGACGTGCGCTAAGACTTCGACAATACCAGGCAAAATCATTTTTAAGAACCGGGGAGATAGATCATCAGGCCCGGTGGCATTTGATCGAATAGATTTTACAGCAAGGACAACATCACTTTCATCAATACACCGAAAAGCAAAGCCACGACTGGGATAACTATCAGGGTTAATTTCCACAGCTGGTGGCCTTGAGCTATTGGCCGCAAAAGAACTATTGAGTATGTCAATATCGACGTTAATAGGTGATTGTTCTTTACCATATATGCCAAGTCTCCGTATTTTGTCCCAAAGTTTTTTTGGAGGTTGATCTGTACTCAACATGTTGTTGTAATAGGCCAGTTTAGCAGATCTTACCATAGTACAAATATCTTGTTTGATCAATTCGTTTTTCTAATAGAGTTGCAGATGATAAAGGTATTTTTGTATGGAGCATTTTAATGAAATTTATCAAATTAAATCATCCATCCATTTAGCAATATAAATTTTGAGCACCTTGAAGGTTTCTAGCCCATTTCCCCTTGAATCCAGGATTTCAAGTTCCTGAAATTCTGGGAAGCGAGCAAAGCTATACAAAAATTACTTTAGAGTACCGATATTATGGCTCAGGTTATAGACCTTACGAAATAATAAGAATTCTCTATTTTTACCGCAGAATGACGTTGTCTTTTGAAAATTTTTATCTAGTCAATTGAATGGCTTCAATTGGCAAAGAATATGCATGCAATTTTTCAAGATATTGCTCTTTTTTTTTCTAAGGTAAAAACATTAAAAAGATGGAGAACTTAAGTTTGATCAAAAAATATTTAACATTTAAAAATTTCAGTATTTTATTATTTCTATTATCTTGTTATGACCTACATATTTTCCCTTGCATATTCAGAAGCCAAACTAAATTTCATGGATGGTTACGTTGTTTGCGGTGCAATAATTTTGGCGATGGAAGTTGTTTTGGCTTTCAAAGTTATGCATATTTTGGCATTTTCCGCCAATAGTAAAAGTGGGTAAACTTGGTCCTTTTATGTAAAATGCAAATTGGTTTACAGCAGAAAGCCATCGTTTTAATTAAAATTTTCCCCAAGTGGCTCCATTGGGCGAGCGAGTAAAATCAAAAGTTTACAAGAGGCTTCCTCTCCTGTTCCTATGTAGGTCCCAATTTTCGTCCTTTTTCCCGTCACAATGGCTGTTAGCCATTTTCCGGTTTAGCTGTTGAAACAAAAACTCCCAAAAGTGTCCTACAGTGCGAAGGAATTAATTAAGTCCCCTGTTTTTGTGTGACACCCTAATGATTACGTCGAATTTGACGAGGACGTTGGAGCGAGCCCATCAAATTTGTTCGCAACATGTCAAAGTTTCACTTTTTGAAAGCGACAGATGTGACAGGGTGATCCAAATAAATTCATAGAAAGGCAGAGCAAGATCTTGCTGGCATTCGGTCTATGTGAGAAGAGGGGGGGTGCTTTCTGTTCAGAATTTTTCACAGAAATTTTTCTATTTGGTGTGTCAACTGCGTACGAAAGGAATAGGGGAAAACATTTTCCATCCTATTAAAAGGCTTTTTGAGGGTGACATCGCTCCGAAGGCCATCTTTCAATAACACGTGTCAAGACTATGGTAGATCCATGGGTGCAATAATCATTGTCACAAAAGTTCCATGTTATCGCCTTGGGAACAATGGCTCAAGGTGGAATTTCTGTTAATAAGCGAAGACAGTAAAAGTCTCATAAACATTGAAGTTGGACTATTTTTTCGACATACACGTGCTCGGTTGCGCTTTCTTATATCTTTGAGAATTGAGATAAACATTTGTGGCATCGGTGGGGTTGGAGGTTGGAGGAACCACAAATTTTCTGGCAGGATGGGAGAAACGCTTATTGTCCCGATTGAGTGAGGTACTTGCCTCGATAATAAAGGTCTATTTAACTCAGACAAGCCATGAACCACAACCGGCACAGAAGGCAACAAATGTGTTTGTGGAAACAAAACGCAGTCGTATGCGGGGGAGGCAACAGTGTCAACGGACGACACAGCGTAATAATTATTTAAGGGAAATCGCACAGAAGCATTCACTCAGCGGGCAACGACAAGAGGCCTCTGACTTCATTAAGGTTCAAAGGACTGGCTATGGCTAATGGGTCCATGAATATGCTCCTGCTAATTCCGGTGGTATTAAAGGGAAAATTCTGAGGCTGCTAGCTCATTGTTCTTCCGAGTTATTTAGCTCCGAGGCCTGGGTGGCGGCCAAATAAATTCAGTGACCTTTATGCGAAAAAAAAAGCTCCTTCGTTCCCATGCGGTCATTAGCTCGGAAGCAGGATGTTGACAGGAAACTCGGGTCTGTTTCATAGGTTTTCCTCTCAGGAAACAAGAACTTGTATTCATCTGCGAGCTTAGAAGATTTCTATACATTGTGTTTGTATTTTCCTTTTTTTTTAGATTCTACAGCCGTAAACAGTTGTGAATGAAGTATACTTAGATGTTTTTCTACAAGAAATATTTTATGGTTGCCTTTTGAAAATGTTTTGTAGTTAAAGAACACAATTTATGAAAAATGAAAAGTAGGTATTGTAAAGATTTTAGAGTAGGTACTCAGATCCAAATAATACCTAATTAAGGTAGGATCTTCAAGTACCTAAATAAGGGCCTGTTTAGGTTAACATATTTTACATTTGAATAACTATTGCTTACTTAGAGATCCTTAAAAATATAGAAACGATAAGTTCTTGAGGAAATATGTAGGAGTTGTAAAATTAAATAAACATCCAAAATGATAGGAATATTTTAGTAGATATATATTTTTATTATTTAATAATAAACAGTAGTTGTTTGAGATATTTATATCTTTTATAAGAATATTTATCTCCTTAAAAGTGAAAAAAAATTTTTTTTTAAAGCAAAGTTACATATTTATAGATTTGATAAGAAATTATGAAGCAAATACTGCATACTGTGTTGCATCTATTGCTTTTTTCACTATTTGTCACTTTTGACTTCAAAGTTTTATCAAAATTCGTGAAGAAAACTCACTATATTTAAAACATTATAAAAAGAAAATAATAGGGCATATTCTCTAGTTGGACAAAAATTTTATTGTAAACTCAGTGCATTGTTTGTTGAAATTAAAGAGTTTTAACAAAATTTCTTTTCTACTCGTAACGTAAGTGTACTATTTTGTCAATTATAAAAACTAAGATCAGTCAAAATTAATAAAGTATAGCAATATTGTATTCATTTTGGAAAATATATAGTCATATATAAAACTAAAATCAATTTGTTAACAATTATAAACATAAAATTTTTTAAACATAACTAATATCTATGGATTTTGTTGCATCCAAATTAATGAACATTTCACGAAAACAAAGAAATAAGATTAAAATGACATTAAAAATTACGTTTTGCACGAAATCGTTACAAGACCTAATTGAGTACGCATGTTTATAAATAAATTTTACGGTTTTAGACCGAAAAATAGTGATTCCGCATAACTCATACTCAATGTAGCTGAAACCAGTTAACTTACTCAGTGAATTGAAAGGAAATATTTATAGTAATATTGTATTTTGTATTTATTAATATGAGTCTTGTAGTGAAGCAGTCAAAGCATAAAACATTAAAAAAAACTAAGTATATTATATTCTTACACATTAAAAAAAAATATTTATATATTTTGCAGTATAGCTCGTTTACAAGACATAACAACAAGTTTACGCAAAAGCAAAGCTGCTTTTTCTACTTTCTTACACTAATTGAACATTTTCAATCTCATTTTATTTAAAGTAATTTAAGCTTTATTTTTAGTAGTGCTCTAAGAACATTGATTTAGTTTTTCGCTCAAGAAATAGAAGGACATTTATTTATATTGTTTACGCATCGAAAAACATATTCATGTCATATCCAGAGATATCTCTTTATGAGCATTAAGAGCGCTGCTATAATTGTATTAGTATAGTACACTAGCTTCTAATTAAAAGTTTATTTGATTAGAACTCAACCCTCAAAAATGGCGAATTTTCGAGATGTGTTTGCTCTTTGTACACACCATCATTTTATTAACGAACACAATATGCGATGCGAGTGGTGTTGGGTTACGGACGAAGGTTAGAATATCTGTCCCTTTTATACAAAAAAAATTTTATTGACACCGGTGGGTAACCAAGCCTCAGTGCCCCACATTTTCACCTCCAAGGTCGCAATTGTGGTCAGTATTTGTCTCGTGTCGTTCGCTGGGAGACATCCGACCTGAACCTCATTTGGAGCCACTTGGGGTCGCGTCCACCAAGGGTAATTAAGTTAGTGTCAGCGCACGGATGGTGCGGTCTTTTTCTATCTGGAATTTGACTTCCGTCCCCCGAAGGGGAGCATGTGCGCCATTGAGTCTCCCCGAACCAAGCCGTGCAATGATAAGCTTTTCGAGATTTATGAGGTAATTTGTAACAACGTACACTACATTGTCTGAAGCTCGGGATCATTTGGGATCCTTGGGGATACTCATCCCGCTCATCCCCACATTCTCCAGCTCTGGGTCCTGTGGCATAGGGCAGGACTGGGCGCAGGCAATCACGAATGCGATGCCAAACAGCTCTTTTATGCGTTCGAACCCGGTTTTTGGGGCGGACGGCCGACCCGAATCACAACAAATAAGTGTTTGTTGATGCGAAAGTTATGAAAGTTCCGGTGAGCCTGCTACGATGGGACTTTTCTGAACAAGTTATCTAATTGACGTAAATTGCTTCAAGAGGCCACTGAACTCCCATTCGAAATTGCCGGTTTTGGGCCTTTATTGCACGGTTCAGCACGTCCATGGCTTCCTCGGGATTGTTACTGAATCTATGACTTTTATTTCATAATTCATGGACACGTCGCTCGGAATGGAGCGTACGATAGATAGATTCAAGTTTTAGGGGAATTCACGAAAAAGGACCCAATGTAGCAGAAACCCTCATTTCAATACAAAGGATGATACAACGGATAGTATTAAGAGTTGTGATCAGGAGCTATTCGACAACTTTTCAAAAGTAATGGGGTTGTTTGCCTGTTAGTCTCGAACAACATGCATACATGTATCTACTTATACTTACATACATATACATACATATTTATACTTCTGTATATTTGTATTTTCCGATGGATTTTAGGATAGTGCATAATTCCTCTAATATTTGTGAAAAAGACAAGGACTTTGCTAACGTTATCTCCTGTATAATTTTTGTTGTGTTCTTAAGGGGTTCAATAACAACACGGCTGCTTAGGAACAATAATGAATATAATATATAGTATAATATGGTGTAGAGTGTAGAGATTACAGTGTGATATAAACTAAGGACTTAACCACGTGTGGACGGTTCAACAGCTACTCTCCGACTAACTCTGCTTTGGTTGGTATGCGCTGTCTCAACCCACAGCGCTATACAACATCTCCCCCTTTTAGTTACTTATAGAGATATTTTCCACCAACTGCCCTAGACACATCCAATCGTTTTGCGGGGATGCGAGTGCGTACCGGTCGTGGATCCGGATCCCGCGCTGATTCAGGGCCTCGGTCCTGGATGTGAGCATCCCGAATAGTATTCGTGGAATCCTCGATACTCGCAGAGGAGGTGGGCTCACAAGATTTTCCCCCGCGATCTTCCGGCAGCTCCCGAACTGAAAGCTCACCGCTATCCACATCGTCATAAAATAGGTCCAGCTCAGATTTAGCGGTCCCATCCGCAAGTGGAACGTCCTTATATCTCCATCTTAACTGGTTTTGGTGTCGTCGCCAGGTCTTATGCCCTACCTGTACAGCGAACATGACTGAGCCAATTTTCTTGAGGATGATACCGGGAACCCAAAGAGATTTGCCATTTCTAAACTCCTTAACGTATACAGGATCATCTGCCTGGAACTCCCTACGTTTGGCTCCATGTTTGAGATTGAACTGGAATTCCATTTTGGAATCCCTGGAAAGGCTCTCAACGGTTCGAGGGTGCAGTAAATCCAAGGGTACCTTGATCCTTCGTCCCAGCATGGCTTCAGCTGGTGTAATTTGATTTGGCAATTGCGCATTTGGAGTTGTCCGGTAGCTGTGTAGAAAAGTCTGGAGAGCTGCAGATATGCCTTCTTCCCTCTCCAACTTTTTCATGCCTCGTTTAAAAATGTCCACAAATTTCTCTGCCTGACCATTCGACTGGGGGTGGAAAGGTGCAGTTCGGACATGCTGAATTCCACCTTGGGTACAGAACTCTTGGAATTCATACGAGGTGAACTGGGTGCCGTTATCTGAAACCAGGATGTCGGGAAGCCCAAACCGGCCAAATACTTCCTTCAACTTTTCAATCGTAAGTTTTGAGGTTGCAGTTGTCATGGCAAAAATCTCTGGCCACTTTGAATATGCATCTACGATGACCAGAAACATTTGACCGTGAAAAGGTCCTGCATAATCCATGTGAATGCGGGACCAAGGCTTTGTAGGCTTTGGCCAAGAGGCTAATGGTGCTTTCACGGGTGTTGGAGCAACTACGGTACAGGAACTGCATTCACGCACAAGTCGCGCAATATCCTGATCAATGTTTGGCCAATAGACGTGACTGCGTGCGAGCGCTTTCATTCGGACTATTCCTGGGTGGCCCTTATGGAGTTCCCTTAGCACTTTTTCCTGTAATGAGAGAGGGATTACAACCTTATCTTGTACCAAAAGGCAACCTTGCGTTTCGCTGAGGGCTTCTCGACGGTTGAAGAACAGCTTGAGGGTAGGATCCCCCTTCATCTCTGCTGGCCAGGATGATCTGACGTACCGCAACACCTTTTGAAGTACTGCATCCTCCAATGTGGCTTGCTTCACCTTTTCCGCAGTAATAGGAAAACTATGTATGGCATCCGTCAACACTCTGTTCACCGCTGCTTCGAGTTTTACCGACGCGATCAAGAAGTCCTCGGCTACGCCAGTTGTCCCGGGCCTAATAAGCCTGGATAGGGCGTCCGCATATCCAAACCTTGAAGTGCTTTTGTACTCGATCTCAAAGTCATAACCGGTTAACGTTAAGGCCCACCGCTGCAGACGGTTTGCCGTGTATACTGGGATTCCCTTTTTTGCCCCGAATATTGCCAAAAGCGGCTGGTGGTCAGTAAAAAGTGAGAATTCCCTACCGTAAATCATTCTGTGGAACTTCCTCACACAAAAAATTAGGGCCAACGCTTCCTTTTCCGACTGGCTGTAATTTTTTTCCGCCGCTGTCAGCGAACGTGATATATGGGCAATGGGTTTCTTCGATCCATCAGGAAATTCATGCATTATAACTCCCCCGATACCGTACTGTGATGCATCTCCGGCTACGATGATTTTCTTCGTAGGATCGAAATGTGTGAGCATTAGGTCCGACTGAAGTACTGCCTTGGCTTTCCTAAATGCTGTTTGACACTCCTTGGTCCATTTAAACTGGGCATTTTTCGTTAGCAACTTATCTAAAGGTGCTCGTATTTCCCGCATGTTATTGATAAATTGGCAATAGAAATTCAGCATTCCCAGAAATGAGCGCAGTGTCGCCACATCTGTGGGTTCTGGCATATTAGCAATTGCCGATATTCTTTCTGGATCAGGCTTCCGACCCTGCCGGTCAATTATGAAACCAAGGTAGTTTACTGAAGTGCGGAAAAATGAGCATTTTTCGTATTTTACGCGGAAACCCCATTCCTGCAACCGCTTGAAAACATTACCCAGATTAACTTTGTGCTCTTCGGCACTTTTCGCCACGACGATAACATCATCAAGGTAACTGGTAACTCCCTCTAGGCCAGCCAACATTGCACACATTATCTCCTGGAAAATTCCCGGTGCGGACTTAACTCCAAACGGAAGGCGTTTGTATTGATATAACCCTCGATGCGTGTTTACTGTCAACAAGTGTCTAGAGTTTTCACTTACTGGAACCTGCAGATATGCATCTGCCAAGTCGATCGTGGAAAAAAATTTACCTCCAGAGAGAGTGGCGTAGATGTCCTCGGGTAGCGGAAGTGGGTACTGATTCGGTTGGAGGGCGCTGTTGAGGCCAGTCGAGAAATCACCACAAATCCTTATGCTGCCATTCGCCTTCTTGGCAGCTACAATTGGCGCTGCCCATTGTGAAAAATCGACCCTCTGGATCACTCCTTGCTCCTCCAGACGTTTCAGCTCGCTGTCAATAGCAGGGTATGCCGGACGCTTGGGCTTAAAAACGGGCTTCACTCCAGGTTGTAAATGAAGGGTGGCTTCCGCCTTAGTACATAATCCCAAGGATTCCTCAAAAACAACAGAGTATTTGGCTTTTAACTCACTTACGTACCTCTGTAACTCAGCTGCCGCTGTGCTAGCGGTTGTGGTTGCTGCGCCGCGACTTGTCCCTACTTGACAGCAAATTGCATTAATTGGCATAGCAAATAATTGTAACGCCTCAATCCAGTCGATTCCTATGATGTCCAGGCGGGGAACATTTGAAATGTAGCATGAAACGCTAATTTTTCTCCCTCTAAACGAAACTGTGCACTGAAGTTCGGCTATTAACGTGAGTGGTTCTCCACTAGCATTTCTCGCTGCGTGAGTGGTTGGCGTTGTCTTTGGACTGCCTAATTTCTTCCAGCTATCGTTTGAGATTACTGTTATGTCTGATGCCGTGTCTATTTGTAGTTTTATCGGTGTGTTATTGATGTCCACTTCTATGAACTTCCGATGTGATTCGTAGTCGACTTTCGAGACGGAGAATATACTGTTGATCCTACTGTTGATTTTCGTGTCAGGACTCTTATTTGTGTGGGTGCGGTTACTGTTTTTCCTTTTATCTTTCTTTTTTCGCTCTGGGAGTCGTTTACTTGTGTTAGTCTTCGCGCTGTCACAAAAACCTTCCTTGTGCCCCATCTTCCCACAGTCACTGCATTTATGTGATTTATACCAGCATTTGTCGGCGTAGTGCATCCCACCGCAATACCAGCAGGGAGTCTTTGGAGTCTGACGGCCGGATTTATTTTTCCTTTGCACCGCCTTGATATCTGCTTCCAGCGGACGATTCTCAATCAATGCAGTGTCATGCTTGAGTCGTATTATGCGATCACACTCCGCGGACAAGTCTTTGAGTGTCAGATCCGTTTTTGCCTCTATCTTTGCTAGTAGGCGTGTCCTAATGTCTGCATCACTAGCACTTGTTAACCCGCACACAAACATCAAGCATTTAAACTGATCAACTGTGATTGTAGTCAGCTGAAATTCCTCACACTGCCGATTTATTATTCCCGCATACGTCTGGTAGTCGTCACTAGGAGTCTTCTCAATTTTGAGACAGTTATAACGGACCGCAAATAAAGAAATCTTCCGGGCAAATATTTCCCCGAGCAGTTTGATCGTTTCTTCGAACTTTAACTCCCGCGGCTTTTTTGGCAAAATGAAGTTTGCGTAGCGATGGTACGCTCTCCCATCTAATTTCCTTAGGAGCAATCTTACCCGAGAGGGGTCATCCAAATCTTTACCATCCACCAAGAAAACATCCTCATGACGACCGTACCACTCCGTGAATGTCAATCCGTTATCAGGGTCATACGAAAACTCTGCTATGCTATTTGCCAGTGTTTCCATCATTTTCTCTGCAGATGATTTTATTGTCGCAGGTACTGATAATGTACTATTAGGGTTAATTGACCCATCGAGCACTGATCTTTGCAATAGTTCCTGTTGCTGTTGCATTACTTGACGCAATAGTTCTTATTGCTGCTGCATGAACTGTGTGAACTGAGCTTGATCCATCTTTCACTTCACAATAGCATCGCTCGCATAACTCCTGAATTTATCACTCGTCGCCACTATATGTTGTGTTCTTAAGGGGTTCAATAACAACACGGGTACTTAGGAACAATAATGAATATAATATATAGTATAATATGGTGTAGAGTGTAGAGATTACAGTGTGATATAAACTAAGGACTTAACCACGTGTGGACGGTTCAACAGCTACTCTCCGACTAACTCTGCTTTGGTTGGTATGCGCTGTCTCAACCCACAGCGCTATACAACAATTTTTAAAGAAATCTATCTTCTTTTTCGACATATTCGTTGAATTTTATGGCGAAAACATTTGTGAATTGGTTTGGGATTTTTACCATCCATATGCATTTTTTTCCGTGCATAATTAACACGAATTTCTCATTTTTATTGTCAAATTAAATGCGTGAGGTTGGCTGAGAAGATTTTTTTTGTCTACACTTGATCCGTGCTGAACTACTCCTTCGGAAGGCAGCGTCGAATTCAAGTGCGGTTGGCTTTCTGAGAAACGTTACAAGATTGGGAAGCTTTTTCTCAGAAAATAATTAATTTCTTGTACAACAAAATTGGCAAAACGAAAAGCAGAAGTCAAATTTTGGGCATTAAAATTGCCATTTTCAAAGTTTGACGCTGCCACTCTCTTGTTCGTTCCTTGACGGATTGGATTGTAAGAGGTATCGTCAAAAGTTTGAAGCCTCAGTTTTTTAACGCCAAAGTCCTATAATGTCTACTCAAAGTATGTACTTACAAAGGATTTTATGGGCTCACCCCTCCAAAATTTCAATTTTGATTTTAAGGTTAGAGGTTTCCAAATAAACGTTAATCAGGAGGCCATGTATACTCAATTCGCATATCCCCGTTTTGACCTTAGCAAAACACCCTGTATTTCTACAATGTTTGGATAAAATTCGAAGGAAATCCTTACACGAAAGGATTAAAGGTATTTCCATCATTCTTAACAGAAAAATTCGTGATACTAAAGATACTGAAAGATAACTTTCATTTCACGTGATAAGTGTGTGCTTATCGCCGTTGATAAATAATAAGTTGTAAGTTGAAAAAATTATTGTTTATTTCGAAAACTTGTTTAGGAATAGATCTTTGAATTATGGTTTTGATATTAATTACAATGCAATTTTTGGGAATACGTTAAAAATCGCAAGGGACAAAAATGTTAGTAAAATTTATCTGAAAGTAGAACCGACCGACTTGTCAGTTTTAACCCTTACTGTCTAAAAGAATCACCAATCCTGAAAATTCAAATGTCGTGACCAGTAATCCCAGGTTAGAATAACTTGCTTCTCTAAAAATTTGATACTTTTATGGT
This sequence comes from Machimus atricapillus, assembly GCA_933228815.1. Lineage (NCBI taxonomy): Eukaryota > Metazoa > Arthropoda > Insecta > Diptera > Asilidae > Machimus > Machimus atricapillus. The sequence continues at coordinate 26,207,851 of OW121787.1, read as the reverse complement.
ATACCTAAATTTTTATCCCGCAAGATTTGCAACCACTTACCTGTGAGCTCTGTAGTGAACAAAACTTCAAGCAATCTTCTGTAGCTTTGAAGTCAATTTTAGTCACGAACTTGTATTTAAAATCAGATCGTTCGGCGTGCGTTACATAACCAACCATCGCCCAGGAGCACAATAAATCCCATATAAACTTACTTCGTGCTCCATGTGTGATACGCTTGATTTTCCCATATCCGAGTAAATCCCCAGTCTCTGGCTATAAATAATAAAATGGGAGCTTCCCGGCTGCAACCTGATTTTCGCAGTTCCGTAAACAGAACGACACGTTGACTGAGGGACATAAAACTAAACAAGTTTAATTTGTGAATATTAAGTGCCTGCAGAATGTCCTGTTGACTGCCAACTATCATGTCTGGGGACTTTTGCTGTGATTTGCATGTATGAAATAACTGGCAACCTTAAGCCGGCATGTGAAAGGCACACCTCGTCTGAAAATCCCTATACCAAACAAAACAGAGCGAGGCTAGTCACTAGTCAGATTGGGGCTGGGCTGCCTGACTCCGAACATATTCAGCATATTTTAAATTCAGCACAGAGTTTTTCCCCACCAGCTCTTTAAAATCCCGTGGGCTTAATGAATTCTCAAGGTTCTATAATTGTGAAAATTTCCTTTATGTCTTAATCCCAAACGCCTTCACGTGTTGGTGAGACGGCCAATGAATATAAAATGTCTATAAAATGCGTTTTTCGCGAAGTTGGTGACATTTTTAAATTCAGGCGGCATTTTGAAAAATTGGGATTAATTTTTTAATATTGTTTCCGTGCCCCTAGGCATACGCACATTTTACAAAGTAAGGTAGTAAACGAAGAATGTCTTTTCAAATTTCAATCTTCTTTTCGCTTTTACAAAGTTATGCAAAACCCTTTTAGATTTAAGTAGAGAAAATCTTCAGACACTTTAAGAGGTACTTTTACCCTTCGGAAGTGGATTGAAATCTTTGCGATGGCAACGTATACGCCTGCAATCTTTAATTTAGCTGAAGCACTTTATTCACATGATAAGGGTTTATAAGTATTCAGCTGATGGATTATAAATTGCTAATATTATGCTGAGGTCGTTATTCCAGTGAATGTGTACTAAACAGTAATCGTAACAGAATTACAACTTTCAAGCTTCCTTCACAAATTTTGGTGAAACGTACATTTTACACTGAGAGAAAAATGCTGAAATTTCCCCTGTAAAATTAATAAGATTCCGATACAAAATCTCTCCAATACGGTTGAAATATGCAAATAATACGAAGAAATATCACTTTTTTAGAGCATATTGTTTTTATAAGAAAATATATTTATGTAATAAACGATTTGTGGCGTCGGAAGTTAGCCACAGTTGGCCTGCTAATGTGATTTCCCTACTCGGTTGAATTCAGCAATCGCAGTAGTAGCAGTGGAAATCACAGTAGCCTGGCGAAAAGGCGATTTCTATAATGGAGCAGCCATTATAGTTAGTTATTCATGGAACAGCTCTCGAACTGGTTGAAATAAAATAAAACTAAAATATCCAAGAAAGTTTGTGTTTTTTGATTTGCAGTTAATTGACTGAATTGGTGACCCTAAGTAATAATCAAGAAGAAGAAGAAGAAGTAGAAGTTGTGAGCTGTATCTGCGATAATCTGCGATTTATAATTCAGTTGTTTAATAATGTAAGGCAGGAAAAATATGTATTATTTGAATTAAAAATAAATGATGAATTTTGTATGCAAGGGAGTTTATTTAGGAAAAACATCTCTCCCGATTTCTTCCCCTAGTGCGCTTTGAGTGCCGGAGTTTAATGGCTTTGGCCTGGCGCGGGTCGTTTGCCTGATGAGTTTGCGTACCCTTTTGCGCAGTAAAAGGAGTTTCTGAGCGATCTGCGCTTAGATACATACATCTAAAAATAGCCTGGAGCCCTATGTGCCTGCGATTCAGGGTTAGACCTGTGGCGCCTTGGCGGAGCATATCCTAACGGAAATGCTTGGGTTGGCTCGGCTTGTTTGCGTTTTTGAGGCTCGCAGGTGCGGGGGGGGAGAAGTCGGTTCCTTCATTTAGGGAGACTGAAAAGGTCTCATTCGAAGTCTGATTTTCAAGTAGTGAAGTTGTGGAAAAGAATTTTAAGTTGTGAAGTTTTAAGTTGGAGAATATTGGAAAAGGATTTTGTTGGAGGTGAGTGATCTCACTGAGTTGTACCTGCTGTTTTGTTTATTTTTTTATTTGCTTTCTTATTATTATTATTGCGAGTTTGCCCTTGCACTTGTTTTTCTGTGTTGTGGTGGGATTCCGCAGGTCCCAGGGTGTTTGCGAGTTTGCCCTTGCACGGTGGTTTGATTGGAACGCGTGACGAGTTTGCCTCCGCGTTATTCGTTTTTCCCCGGTACCCGTGTTTTGAGTATAATTGAGTATGCCTGCACGCGTTGTAGTTTTTCCGGCGTAGATTGCCGAGAGTGGATCACCAATTGAATAGATTTATTGTTTTAATGGCATACAGCTCACAGTTGTTATTTATTTTTATTTTGCAGTTGCGGGTATCGATTGCGGCCCAACGCCAGTTGTGTTCTCCGAGAGGGGAGAACGTGTAATATTATATATAAATATATGAGAGAAAAAAAATGGAGAGTTGGGGATCCAATGAGGATCCACCAATAGTCGGTCTTTTGGCTTGCTTTCTCTCGGTTATTGTTTTTACCATCCTACAATAAATATACCTAAGTGTTATAATTGCAGAGGAATTTCGGGTGATTTATTAAATTCATCTCTAAACGTTTGCTGTGCACGAATTTTTCTTTCCCGTGCTGATTCGTACACCATCTCTCGAGCGCGCTTTCGTCGCCTGCAAGGAGGCTCTATCTAGAGCCACTCTTCTTCACCATCCGGTTTCAGATGCTCCGATTAGTCTTTTTACCGATGCTTCTAGCCATTCCGTTGGCGCTTGTCTCCAGCAGTTTGTCGACGGTTCCTGGCAGCCCATCCTTAGAATATAAAATAAGTAAGGAACGGCTACGGCGTGTAAAAACCCTGTCCGTGAAATAGCCCATCGCGTTCTTTTCAAAAAAACTCTCAAAAGAACATTCAAAGCGGCTATCGAATGCTCTCACCAAGACAGCAGGGGTACGTTCAATGGCCCTGATGAATAAAAATGAAGCAATTGCTTTTCCTAATTTTTTTAAGCAATTGCTTGGAATTATATGAATAAAAATCTTTTACTTTTAGCAATTGCTTAAGATTAAAGCAAATGCTTGTTGCTTAAAGTATTTGCTTAATTTTTAGAAGCAATTGCTTAAGATCATATGAATAAAACTTTTCTTTTGCTTAATGTCTCTAGCAATTGCTTGAATAATGTTAAGGCAGCTCAGTACCAGCCTGACGTTTATAGTTTCCGCGTGAAAGTTGTTTCAATAATGGCAAATTTTATTGAAATTCGGAAAAGTAAATCATAGCTGTCGGAAAAATCCTCAAACAAGAGATAATTAGAAATTATATAGAAGATAGTGTCCACTGGCTAACGCAAACATTCTTACAAGAAACAAATGAAAAACGCGATGGTGCCCTGCCTAGTGAAACAAAAATAAGAATAAGTTACCTTGCTCTGATCCCTAATTTAAATTTTCCGCTCAGGCGCCTTCTCACAATTCCCCTTGAACTTTGAGTTCAGTGGCCATTTCCCGCCATTTCCCTTAGTTGGAAGTGACATTTTCTGAAACTGCACGCCCGGCATTGTCTCAGAGTGAAAAAATCTCTTTACATTCGTTTAATCCGTTTAATAACTGCGTAAGTATAGTCAGTCTTTTTTTTTTAAATTTTTGTGAATACTCTTAAAATTCGCAACTTTCACCTCATCATTTTTAGTTTTTGGTAGAGTTCTTCTCTTCTTGCAAGATGCATCGACAGTCATTTCTTGTTTGGGTCCTAGTTTGTTCGGAATTGAAGCCATGCCAAAAGTACAAGAAGTAGGAGCTGGGTTGGCTCGCCGGCGACGTGGAGCTGGATTTATAGGGGTTTTGAATTCAATTGCTTTGTTCGGTTGGATTTTCGAGACTCTTTTTCTCGTTTTGTCAACCATTCCTCGGTGTAGTGTAAGTTCCCAACCAACTTGTTCAATTATACCCTGGTTAATGCAGTTTTTTTGGATCAACATCTTTACAGCTTCTCCAGACTTTGAATTCGGTTCCTTTGTTTCGAGTGTAACTCCTTTTGTTATCGGTACTATTACCTCGAATTTTGAACAATCTGGGTTAGGAAAAATCGAAACCGAAAGTGGTTTCAAAAAACTGCATTAACCAGGGTATAATTGAACAAGTTGGTTGGGAACTTACACTACGACTACACCGAGGAAAGGTTGACAAAACGAGAAAAAGAGTCTCGAAAATCCAACCGAACAAGGCAATTGAATTCAAAACCCCTATAAATCCAGCTCCACGTCGCCGGCGAGCCAACCCAGCTCCGACTTCTTGTACTTTTGGCATGGCTTCAATTCCGAACAAACTAGGACCCAAACAAGAAATGACTGTCGATACATCTTCCAAGAAGAGAAGAACTCTACCAAAAACTAAAAATGATGAGGTGAAAATTGCGAATTTTAAGAGTATTCACAAAAATTTAAAAAAAAAAGACTGACTATACTTACGCAGTTATTAAACGGATTAAACGAATGTAAAGAGATTTTTTCACTCTGAGACAATGCCGGGCGTGCAGTTTCAGAAAATGTCACTTCCAACTAAGGGAAATGGCGGGAAATGGCCACTGAACTCAAAGTTCAAGGGGAGTTGTGAGAAGGCGCCTGAGCGGAAAATTTAAATTATTTAAATCATTGTGCAGTTGCCAATAATAGCAAACTGATTTCCTTAATTATTTAGTATTAGATTAGTATCAGTCAAGTTTTCACACCGATTTCAAAAATCTAAGACAGGCTTGGTATTTAATATTGAAAGTAGTAGCAGAGGACTTTTAATATAATTATTTTATCCTTTTTAGGGCTTGAGATTTTTTGGAGTCGGTTCTATTTTTTTTTAAAGATTATTTATAATCTTAGACTACCCAGCAAAAAAGAATCTTCGGAATCCATTCACGTGTTCATTATTAGCATTATTATGTAGTTATGCCCGAACAGGCATTAAATAAATAGGTGTAAAATCACGCATTTCTTATTTTACCACCCTTGAGGGTGGAATATTTTCTTCAATTTTGAACGGGACCACCTGTTCCACATTCCAAATTGTTCCACAACTGGCGAAAATATCGGTGAACATATAAAAAACAAAATACATAGAGATGAACATAGAACCTCCTTCTTTTTTTGAAGTCGGTTAAAATATATTATCAAATTAAGATAATAAGTATGCTAAGCAAACTGTTAGTTCATAGTATGGGTTGTACGGTACGGGTATTTAGATCTATTATAAATTGTGGAAGCGTGCTGGGCCCATAACCTATTAGGGAAAATAAAAATACCAGAGCGACTTTTTTAATGTTTAATGGAAGTGAAACAAAATTCGACTGAAAATCGCATTTGAAAAGTAACTAGATGAAGACGGAAAATTAGACCGGATTACTTTGATTTTAAATATCCAACAGTTTTTGGTAGAGCTCTTCTCTTCTTGCAAGATGCATCGACAGTCATTTCTTGTTTGGGTCCTAGTTTGTTCGGAATTGAAGCCATGCCAAAAGTACAAGAAGTAGGAGCTGGGTTGGCTCGCCGGCGACGTGGAGCTGGATTTATAGGGGTTTTGAATTCAATTGCTTTGTTCGGTTGGATTTTCGAGACTCTTTTTCTCGTTTTGTCAACCTTTCCTCGGTGTAGTGTAAGTTCCCAACCAACTTGTTCAATTATACCCTGGTTAATGCAGTTTTTTTGGATCAACATCTTTACAGCTTCTCCAGACTTTGAATTCGGTTCCTTTGTTTCGAGTGTAACTCCTTTTCTTATCGGTACTATTACCTCGAATTTTGAACAATCTGGGTTAGGAAAAATCGAAACCGAAAGATTTCTTTAATCGAATCCTATTGATTTTTTCTATAAATTTGACTTCTTTCTATACCTAAACTGAACCTTGCACAACTTTCTTAAATTCTGTCTTTGCTGGACCTGTTGTCCAAATTAGTTTGTTTGGATCGTCGTCATGGTAACGCGATGTTGTGCAGGTACACTCTAAAAACTAAGTGTAAATTTACCCTAAGCTTACATATAAAAAATAATAATATCTTATTCAATTTAAAATCTGTTGTAGGTATATGCAATTTTACATTGGATATGATTGCAAAATGTAATCAGAATTTTTATAATCACCGTACCAGGAAATTAGTCGAATTTAAGTGTTTGTGGGCTAAGTTCGGTATACAATTATAATAATATTTAGCAGTGTTTTTTTTTCAAATCGGTTCCGGTTCTAAATTTAGCGGGAAATTTTGCATTGAAGTTGAGGGGAATAAGCAACAAACTGATAATTTTCTTATTAAATAAATACGAAATTATTAAAATATAAAATTAATATGAAAAATATATTATTTCAATACGACGTTTTTTTCTCGGTGTAGGGTGGCAAAAAGCAATAAATTAAATATAAGATAGATTGTTGTTAATTTTTGAAAATTAATTGTACAATTTCATGAGACTTTACATAAATAAAGATGATCAGATCTTTTAATCGAAAGGTTTGCTATTCTTTTCATTTCTGAATTAAATTGTCAACGAATTTATCACATTTCAAATAAATCAGCTAACAACTATTTTCATCAGTAGAAACATAAATTGTTAGAACAATTATTATTTTAATGAGTTCAAAAATAAAATGGTTTGTAGGGATACTTCAAAATAATTTGATTAAGGTATAGGTACTATACTAAACTAGCGTTCTTAGTGATAGCTCTAACTATTTAAATATCGCCACAAGAACCCTTTCCCATCAGTAAAACTAACAAATAATTTTTAAAAGTTGTATAAATTGTTACTATGGCATATGTAATGCTTATATGTATATGTACATATATTTACATACATAAAAAAGATTTCATAGGAGGCTCAGGTGGCATATAGTTGGCTCCATGTAATAGGTTAAAGTATTTCTAAGACTTGGTAAGAGTTTTTTTAATTATTAAATTTTTCCTTCACTTATTGTAATATTATACTATTATACATAATTTATCTCCTTCTCATTGCCCGTTGCCATGTCCTAGTTTGAAGAACTATTTTTCTAATCTCTGTTCATATCTATGAATTCTCGTTACTTATGGTATATATGTATATCTATACTAATATTATAAATATTCCGTTGCGTGCGCTGCGTAAAAGGTTAAAGTTACGCAAAAATCATGTATGTACATATCTCGGCCACGGTTGCGGAAAATCCAAACGCTAAACGACACCTTGATAAAATGCTTATTCGAAAATCTTTGGTCGGGTATATTGAGGCGCATCATTTACAAAAGAGTGTGCGGCTAAAATAAGGCCTTATATTTCTATGTAAAAGAGTTTTGATCATGGTTATTGAGAATTAATCTAAACTATGTATATGACAGGTACTGAGTATTTTACTGTCCTAGCGATCTTCTGGTAGAGTATTTATAACATAATATCCTTTCGACTTTCGATGCTAAAGAGTCAATAGTTATATCATTTTGGACTTTTTGGTCCGCAAAGCTCCTTACAGTAATGATAAGAATCTTAATAAATTCTGTGAAGGCCAAATATATGTTAAAATTGTCATTATTTCTTTTGTAAATGTATATGTACATATCTTACTCATTTATGGCATATCGTAGTAACATAGTTCTAAGTATGTCAACGTAGGAGTCGTGTGATAAATCTGTCGTATTCAAAACAATAAACACCCTTACTGAATGCCCAAAAATATAAAAATTAAGTCCAGCTAAGCCTAAAAATAGATTGGATATATTTACAATTTTCCCCCACTAAATATTGAGTATAAAATTATTTATTCATTTATAAATGAAAGAAATTTGAAACCCTACTGAGAAATGCTTTATACATTTTTTGGGGATGTCAGTAGGCAAAAATAAATGGTTGTCATGGATACCTGAAAATGTGTTCAATAAATTAAAATTTTTTAGTAGGCATCGACTCGAATGTCAGGTTTTTGTTTTAGAATTTTTTATATCGTAGTTTTGCTCTGTTCAGCAAGCTCGTCGGCCACGGTTTTGGATTGACTTTTTTCAACATTTTTCTCCAAGTTATGGAAAAGGAATTAGTTAGGGAATTGCCTTTGCTTTTTCATTGATTTTGGTGATGAAGAATGGCTTGCAATGGATCAGCTTTTCATCTGTGAAACTGGTTTCCTTAAATTTTCATCACAGGCCATTCCATTTAGTCTGTTTGGTTTGGAAGACTTTGCGGAAAATCCAAATGCTAAAAGACACCTTGATAAAATGCTTATTTGAAAATCTTTGGTCGGGTATATTGAGACGCATCCCTTACAAAAGAGTGTGCGGCTAAAATGAGGCCTTATATTTCTATGTAAAAGAAGTTTGATCATGGTTATTGGGAATTAATCTAAACTATGTATATGACAGGTACTGAGTATTTTAAGCGATCTTCTGGTAGAGTATTTATAGCATAACATCCTTTCGACTTTCGATGCTAAAGAGTCAATTGTTATATCATTTTGGACTTTTTGGTCTGCAAGGCTCCTTACAGTATAATGATACGAATCTTAATAAATTCTGTGAAGGCCAAATATATGTTACTATTGTCATTATTTCTGTTGTAAATGTATACATATCTTACTTATTTATGGCATATCGTAGTAACATAGATCTAAGTATGTCAACGTAGGAGTCATGTGATAAATCTGTCGTATTCAAAACAATAAACACCCTTACTGATTGCCCAAAAACATAAAAATTAAGTCCAGCTAAGCTTAAAAATAGATTGGATGTATTTACAATTTTCCCCCACTAAATATTGAGTATAAAATTGTTATTATTTATTCATTTATAAATGAAAGAAATTTGAAACCCTACAGAGAAATGCTTTATACATTTTTTGGGGATGTCAGTAGGCAAAAATAAATGGTTGTCATGGATACCTGAAAATGTGTTCAATAAATTAAACTTTTTTAGTAGGCGTCGACTCGAATGTCAGGTTTTTGTTTCAGAATTTTTTATATTGTAGTTTTGCTCCGCTCAGCAAGTTCGTCGGTCACGGTTTTGGATTGACTTTTTTCAAAATTTTTCTCCAAGCTATGGACAAGGAATTAGTTAGGGAATTGCCTTTGCTTTTTCATTGATTGTGGTGATGAAGAATGGCTAGCGATCTTCTGGTAGAGTATTTATAATATAACATCATTTCGATGCTGAAGAGTCAATTGTTATATCATTTTGAACTTTTTGGTCTGCAAGGCTCCTTCCTTATAATAATGATAAGAATCTTAATGAACACTGTGAATGCCAAATATATGTTAATATTGTCATTATTTCTATTGTAAATGTACGCCGGTAGCTCTGCGAGGTACCATGCCGCGCGGCTCAGACGCGTGTTCGGCTCCCTACGGAACGGTTGTGTTGAGCGAACTCCTTTTTTAAATATTATTTTGCGATAGGTATCTCATCTCCTGAACTTGTTTTTCCTGCTCATGGTTCTATTGGAAAAACAAATTTAGGAGCTGCAGGGGAAGCAGCAAAATCTCAATTTTTGAGTTATGCACACCATCGAATTCCTTATCTTAATATCTACCGACGATAACACAGAATTAAAAATATCTCCACTACTCGACACATAAATCTATACAGAAAACTGCTGCAGTACACAGGGACACAGTTTAATCAGTTTTTCGCCTTTTCTGAAAAAAGTGATTTTTTGAGTTATACCTGTTTAGATTTAGGTGCGCGGTATGTAGATTTAAAAAATGCTTGAAAAATGTGAAATTGTAGAAAAAAGTATGATTTTCACATCAGTTACCGAACCCCGTGTCCCATAACTGATAAACCGATGGATGAACCACTGAACCCTTGTCTTATTGGGTTGTATGCAAAAAGAAGAGTAATTGCTTTTTTCTCAAATTATCGAGCAATTGCTTAAAGTAATATGCAAAAAAAATATTGAACTCGCAAGACAGATCTCATGTGGTGAGACTGAACTCAAAGTATGAGAATGTGCTTAGTCTTAGAGACGTTTCCTTTTAATTTTAATTTTATAATCCGAGTTTTTCACGTCGTAAAATTACCGAAATTGCTGGTAGAGCTCAATTATTATTATTATTATTGTTACTATTTATTTCAGAACATAATAGACTTAATCTATAGGCGCACGGTTCCAGCGGCACCCCAGTGTAATTTTTTTCGCACTTGATGATATGCCTAGGTAGCCGCCAGGCTACCTACGGAGAACCGGAAAAATTAAATTCGCTCGCCAGCGAATCATAAGCAAAGAATTTTATTTTGAATTCGCTCGCGAATTTTATAAAACGAGTTTTATTTTTTAAATTCTCCGTTCACGAGCGAAATTTATTTTTAGGGAATTGAAATAATTTTTCGCTCGCGAATTATTCGTAAAAGAATCATTCTCGAATCAAATATTATACCACATGAAATAAAAATTACTCAACAATTCCTATATTCATATTTATTATAAATTATTATTATTATTTTATTCAGTATACATTGCTGTTCAGTTTAATAATCAAAATATTTTAAATTATTTCTTTCAACAATTTTGCTCTCATTTTTGTTAAAATCGTCGAAAGAGCACTAAATGCCCGTCAAACGGAAATTTGGGTTACTGGAACAGCTAAAGCTACTTGTGCTGAGCGACCCAAATCAGGATTTTTATTATAAATCCATTTCTAATAATGTAAAATATGTATTAGTGTCAAAGGAAAATCATTATAAGAAAGATTTTCTAATTTTTGTTCAACATGACGTTCCGTTAAATGTATTGATGTTGCGCCAATGCACGGTAGCATAAATTCTTTTAATATTCCCTGTACACTGTAAAATATCAATACTGCACCCTAAACACGTCGATGAATTAGAAATTTCATGATAAATAACATATTTGGAAATATCAAACACTTTCCGGTGACCCATAATTGCTGTTTTTATAACCATTACCGCATACGCCATGAACTCAACTCAAAGAGTGAAAAAGAACCGTTCGTTTGGGTTTTTTTTCGCTCTCGAGAGAAAAATTAAATTCTTTTCATTTTCACTCGTTCTCACGAACGAACTTTTTGAGTACCAAACCAATTGTATTCGTTCCCGGTGAGCAAATGGAATTTATAAAATTCTCCTCAAAAATAAAATTCGCGAGTTGAAAAATAAAATTCGGTTCGAGAGCGCAAAAAAAGGAGGGAACTTTATATTTTTTCGTTCGTGAGCGATATTTTCCTTACCTTAGCTGTGGGTATTTCTTCGTCGGTTTCCGTTTCCATATCTTGAAGCTGATTTTCACATTCGATATCTTCAGAAACGCTTTCTTTTAGAGTATGTTTCTATAATTTGCTACTGGCTTGGCAAGTAAGTATTTTTTTTTTTTTTGTGTCCACAAAATGATTATTTTAATTTCACTTTTGATGTCCCGACAACTGTCTGCTTTTACAATTTTACAATTTACAATTTCGTTTATTTATTTCGTTTATAACAATTCTCTTAACAATTAGTTCAGTAAGTAAATATGTAAAATTTTATGACAGCTGCGTTCTACTGGGCACTGCCTCAGTGAGCCAACTTAGTTACTCAGTTGCTCACTGAGCTGAACCGTTAATTTCTGGCTCCTAATGTCTCCTTTTTTCCACAACAACAATTGCTTTGGTGAGAGCGAGTCTATGCGCTATGTTTGTGGAAAATCTCAAATTAACTGACTTCTTGTAAACGACAAAAAGTCGATAATCGTTTTTAATGCAATTTATACCCATGAATTAACGTAGGAAAATTCTCTTCCCATTCTGAAAAAGGGAGAGTGGTATGATTTCATAGAGGTAGGGGCTTCTCTCGCCTCCATAAACGAGTGCTAAAGGCGACGTAAACAATCATTGCTCTTAAGTCTTCTTATACAAAGGACAACGCGTAGCATTATCCATAAATACTTTAACAAACAAACATTTACCCGACGGCATATTGCAAGCTAGCAAATGCTCTGTAAGTAAATATCCCAGGGTCGAGCTGGGGCTTACAGGTGGAGACAGGTTTATTGAAATCCCTTCGATGACAAAAACATTTGCTTTTATTTATCTTTACCTTCGTAAATAATAAATCCCGGATTTCTATCCTGGCAAATTGTATTTTAATATAATAATTTATTGGCCGATTTTCTTTAGGAAAACTAAGCTAAGGTTTAATTCAACTTGTGAGGATTTATTGGGTATTTTCAGTCGAAACTGCTTTAACCTGTAACTGAGCGCTCTCTGTGGGGTTTTCCATTGTTCAAATAACGAGCTAAGTCAATATTTTTAAATTTTCGTTCAGGCGATGTAACCTTAGAGATAATAAATTATTACATAATTGGAACTTGCGATATTACCAAGCAATGTAGGAATTAAGAAGAAAATAATTCCATCATTTTTTAAAATTATTTGTCCAGTATTTATTCAATATCACAATAATACAGAACAACGATAAGATTAAAACAAAGTAAAAATAAGTACTCTGAGGAAATATAAAATGAAGACCAAAAGTCTAAAATAACTGCACTTGACGAATTTTTTTAACGTACTTTTACATTAAATACTGCCTTTACAAAATTATGATCCACATGAAACACTCGTAATGCCTTCTTATCTTCAAGTACGTCCAGTACCTTACATACTTCACGAAATATTTCGTAGTACCTAATTTGTGCAAACACCTTAAACTTAAGATGTTTCTACATTTTTATCATAAAATATTGTGGAAGTATTACTGCAATAAGCAAACTAAAAGAAAGCTGGTATGATGTAAGTTATAAATATAAGTACATATTATAGAAGTTTTCCTTCTTGCAACATTATTGGCATGATACCATCCCTTCTGGGACTTTTGAAAGGTTGGAAGGAGGAGATTGCCCAACTAAGTAAGTCCCAAAAATAAAATTCGCGAGTTGAAAAATAAAATTCGGATCGAGAACGAGAAAAAAGGAGGGAACTTTGTATTTTTTCGTTCGTGAGCGATATTTTCCTTTACCTTTTTTATTTGACTTTTTGGTCGTAATTCTTCGAAAAAATCTTGAAATTAATAAATTAAAGATAAATATTTTTTCGAATTACCGACGGTAACGAACACATATTTGTCTTATAAAATTGCAAATTGAAAGTAAAGTGAAATTTTCCTTATTTTCAGAATTTTTGCACAATTTTTTACATTAAATCCGGTGGAAATATTTTTAATTTGAGATTTCTGCATAATTTTCACCAAAAGAATGTGGAAGCATATGGATAACAATTCAGAATTGTTAAGATAAATATCTGAGGAAATATAAACGACTGATAAATTTTTTTATTATATAATATCCGCCACTTTTGACCTTAAATGGACATTCATGCAAAGTTTCATCAAAAATCGTGAGGAGATCTCAAACTTAATTTATTACCTCAAAATATTTTAAAGACACCTATGTATATTCAACACCTTGTTAATGATTTCAATGGCAACCACATTTAATTCTTCGCAATTCTTAAAGAAAATTTTTGTTTTCTTTTTGAGGAAAATTAAATTCCAACTTCCAAACATATACCTATGGTTACATTACATCCTTAATTGATTCTGCTGCAATTACTTTTTACGATCCTGCTACAAAATTGATATGGTATACGTTATATCAATATTCGTTGCTTTCTCTATCATTTTTAGAGCTTCTCCGAAGGCATTTTCTCGTTCCTTCGCTAGGTCGTAATACAAATTCATTTTCAGATTCTATAGGAAGCTCGTTTTCTTTCGCTTCACTGCTCTATTCTTGCACCCTTCCTATGGACATCAATGCAAATTTTTTGCCATATACTTTTCTCAATGACTCCTCCTTGAACAGCGTGGCTCCAACAGGCTATTACTACTACAAGATTTATTGAGGTTTGCGGAACATGCTCAAATAGTTCTGCTAGTTGGGATTCAATAGATCCTCAAGCATTCCCTATATCGCAATTCAGCCATTGAAAATCATTTCTGGTCGAAGATAAAGTGACCCAACCGTAATCAAAATAAATACTATCCCACAAAAAGTGAATCCTTCAAGTGGCCCTTGCGTCAATATTAAAAATCGATACAGCATATCTCGTCCCAAAATCCAACTTTGATATATTCTAACTTCTGGTTAAATGCCAATGAGCTGTCCTAAGGAGCATTCAAAAACTGTCTCAAGGGTGAAAAATATTTTCCTATTGCAGGGACCCTCATATATTTTTTAGGCTCCAGGGCGATGCGATAACGTGAAGATGGGCAAATGAGAGCCTACCACCGCTCCCTTAATATGTTACAATATACCAAAAAAAAAAAGTACTCTATCCCATGGGGACATTCATCCCTCACCACCATCGCAGATAAGCCGAAAACTTTCAGAATATGTTGCGAAGGTCCGGGAAGAAGGGCCGGAATTCTGGAAGCATGGAGCAACCTCACGCCGCCGTATTGCTGCTGGTCAACCCTTGAGTTAAGGACATAAAAAGCTTTGCTCCCCATTTATTTCCGTAATTAGATCATCGTTTGAATCGTTTATTGCTGCAGGGATGGAGCCTCGGGTGTGGGTGTCTGCAGCTGGGGAATGGTCCTGACGACGGCAAACTTTCAGCCAACGGCAGCAACTACGAATTCAATGGCCCGTGTAATTGCTGTACGAATTAAGGAGGACATTTTGTATGCAACTTAGTGGGAAAATGTCCGGCGCTCGGAGCTGGACGCTTTTCATTACTGTCAAGTGCATTTGATTGCGAGTGGCCCGTAAATTTTAGCCAGCAGATTACCCGGAAGTTTAGTGGGTTTAATGTCTTGAGAAATAATTAGTATGAGCTTCTCGCGGTTTCCGTCTTTAAGTACGTTCCCGAAAAAATGAGTTTCTTACAATCTTGGAAATGTTTATACGTACACTTATGGACAACAAAATAAATACACTAAGGTGAAATTATTTAGTGACCACTTTTTCTTGCAGAAACTCTACTTAACTAATTTCGCAATTTAAACTGTGATAACTACTGAACAAGCTACGGAATATCCCTGCGTTAATTTAATATACAAATTTAAACAAAATTCTGCAATATGGTGCATTTTTGAATGGACAGAAAAATGAATATAGTCTAACGTATATCTCAAAATATTTATTGAAATTCATATTTTTTGTTAGGTTCCTGTTTTTAGGCAAACGGTGTGTGCTACCTGTTTTTTTTTAATTAAGAAAATAATTGTCCGTTTTATTTACAAAAATATTTTGGAGACGCAAACGTTGCCATATGCCGAATGGAAAACGCCGCTTCGATAGGTGTTTCAGCACGATAATGACCCGAAACACACGTCGAAGCTGGTAATGAAAATGAGATCCTTAAACGGCGAGCCTCATCTCAAGTTAGCGTTTCCGAAATAAAACAGAACTAATGGAAACACTGAAAAAGGAATGGGAAAGCATTCCTTAATCTACAATGTTTTATAAATTTAATAGCGTCTATGCCACAAATGTTTGCTGAGGTTATTCAAAATAAAGCTTATAGGTACCATACAAAGTTTGTTATTTTTTTAAAATATTTTATTTAATTAACTAGCTTTTGTCCGCGACTTCGTACGCATCACGCAAAAATTACTGTACCAGTCGCCTAAAAATAAAGTTAACACCTTTTCCATCTTTCCTCAATTTTTATCATTTTACAAGCTTTTATTTGTTGTATGTTTGTATGTATGTATGTTCGGTTCGTTCAAATCTTGCAACTGAATTTTAAAGCAATTATCCTCAACCGATTGAGATGAAATTTTGCATACACGTTTAGTTTGGGTGACAATGCATGGTTATCTAAGTGACGCCATTCTAAAAATCCAATATGGCGGACGGCCCAAGATGGCAGTTAACCTTTTCCTTTACAACCCCCTTGACATGGGTATCAATTCAAAGGATTCGAAGAGGAGAATCCGATAAAAGCTTGCTTTTAAAAGTTTGTTTTTAAATTAAGAACTTATTTACAGTCAGTCGGGTCGGGTTTTTGGTTTTTTAAATTAACTTTTCTTGTTAATTAAAATGCTATTATTAAAAAACTATTTCACTTTTATCATAAGTTATTGGCCTAATAATAGCTCCTCCTATTTAGTAAGTGATTTCATTAGATAATAACAATTCAACCTCCCCATACAAATATTTTCACAATAGAACTTTGAAATCATAGAAAACTCAAACATTTTCTTAAAAAATGAGCTCTTCAAATTTTTCTCTGACTTTAGCTATTCCAAACACAAAGAGCTCCCCTCTTCTCTCTCTTCTATCTCAAAAAATTATTGCCACAAGGTAGTACATTTTGTTTACTATCGAATGTCATTAAAATTTTTAAAATCAATTTCTACGTAAAAATCCTTTCACTCAATTCGAATAATGTAATATCAAAGGAAAATCTGTCATTATAAGAAAGATTTTCTAATTTTTGTTTTACATGACGTTCCATTAAATGTATTGATGTTGCGCCAATGCACGGTAGCATAAATTCTTTTTATATTCCCTGTACACTGTACAATATCAATCCTGCACTCTAAACACGTCGATGAATTAAAAATTTCATAATAAGTAACATATTTGGAAATATCAAATACTTTCCGGTGACCCATAATTGCTGTTTTTATAACCATTACCGCATACGTCATGAACTCAACTCAAAGAGTTAAAAAGAACCGTTCGTTTCGGTTTTTTTTCGCTCTCAAGAGAAAAATTAAATTCTCTTCATTTTCACTCGTTCTCACGAGCGAACTTTTTGAGTATCAAACCAATTGCATTCGTTCCCGGTGAGCAAATGGAATTTATAAAATACTCCTCAAAAATAAAATTCCCGAGTTGAAAAATAAAATTCGGTTCGAGAGCGAAAAAAAAGGAGGGAACTTTATATTTTTTCGTTCGTGAGCGATATTTTCGCAAAGAATTCAAAATATTCTTTATTAAGGTGAACTATAATACATTATACATTATAACCTTATTGGACTGTTTTGCGACTATGTAGAAGTAGGTACGTTTACCAGTGTTATGTCGTTCGAGTCTAGAAGGTCTGCTTTTTACAAGCTTTTATTTAACTTGCAATGTTTGTTTGTATGTACATATGTATGTACATATGTACATATGTATGTATGCTCGCGTCAAATCTTGTAACTGAATTTTAAAGCAGTTATCCTCAACCGATTGAGATGAAATTTTGCATACACGTTAATTTGGATGACAATGCATGGTTAGCTAAGTGACGTCATTCTAAATCCAATATGGCGGACGGACTAAGATGGCAGTTAATCTTTTCCTTTACAACCCCCTTGACATGGGTATCAATTAAAAGGATTCGAAGAAGAGAATCCGATAAAAGCTTGCTTTTAAAAGTTTGTTTTTAAATTAAGAACTTTTTACCCTCTATTTGGTCTATCGAATATAAGCAACGATCTCTAGTCCATCGTTGCCGATGCCACATAGTCAGCGTCGTTGCTTTTTCGTTATCTTTTTGAAAAACTCTCACAGAATCCAAGTTTTTCGAACCGTCTTGTGTGTCCTTCTATTCTATTCTCTTCTATTCGATTCTATGGCTACATAGATTAGTTTTAATCGGTTGAGATCGGTAGAGATCACTGACATACATATAAGTACTGGACTGCTGGTCCCGTACAAAAATTCATTTTAAAAGTGAAATCAAATTTTGGGCGAAATCTAACTACATATCTCGCTCCTCCTTGGATTCCCCGGGCAAATGCATATGTCAGACAAAGTAGGACATGTTTTTATATATCTAACTCTTGCAAACTTCCGACCCCGGGCTGCTCGGTGTCGGAAGTATGTATTTTTTATAAATACTCAAAATGTAGGGCAAAATGAAAGGAGTTGTTTTGTGACAACTTATATTTATTTATTTTCGTCATTTTAATATAATATCGAAAATAATTTAATGCGCTTTTATCACAAAGGCTTCCTAAGGCAGGTTTGCATCTCCACTCAAAATGGTCTCACTTTTCATCCGCCGATTAGCAGTCCAGTATCTATGTATATGTCAGTGGTTGACATAAACTTTTAAAATGATAAACAGCGCCATCTATGATTCAAAATCTCTTAATTGAGCATTAAGTTCATTAAATAACATTAGATCCGGGAAATATTAAATTTAAAACAATCGGAATAAAATATTTTCCTGCGGTAAAATGGAGCCTATATTTTAAGTTAGACCTCTAGCAATACATCGGTGAAAACTGCATTCAATTCCATGCAGTAGTTTTTGCGTGATGCGCGTACAAACACACAGCCACACAAAAATTCTAAAAACTGTTTTTTTGGCTTCTGGTGCTCTAATAAAGACCCCCCATATTAGTTTTTTTATCAATATCTATAATGTACAGACATCGGCCTGTTACAATTTTATTATATATGTATAGATTCGCTACCTATTTGTAATGTTTCATGAAAGGAGAAAAATAGGACATAACTTTTTATTTTCCACTTAATATAACATATGAGGAAAAAACAAGAATACATTAAGTTTTTGTACTGGAATTGTTACTATTATTTTGTATAACACTATTTATTTTTTTGTCTATAAATACATATATTTAATTTTTGCTAGTGTAATTTAAAGGTGGAAAAAGTTTTATTACACTCTAAAAAATACTTTAGTAACTTTACAACGTTAGACGTTGGCACAAAACTGGCAAACGTTTAACGTTGCAAATTTTAAATGCAATACAATAAGGGAATGCAAATATTCACCGAGTGATTTGCGTTCCGTATTTGTTAAACTACTACTGGATAGAGTAATGGCATTTGCAAAAGAGTAGATTTATACAACAACCCAAATAGAAATTTGATTTCGTAACGATGTCTTTTTGTTAACTTCAAAAAGTTACCGCAGGATTTTTATGTTATCGTTTACTTCACTTCTCCGTTGCAGTAGAAGTGTCGAATGTCTGCCTTAAAAAGCAAGTTCCAACAGTTTAAATCTGTATATATTATTTCTCAAGACTATTTTTTTTTTGTCAGTACGCCATATCTCCCTTAATACTCCATCAAAACCAATGATTGAGCTATCGTTTTGAAGATTATCTTCACCGCTAATGACGCATAATAAAAAAAAATCTATTAAAACTTAACGCTTCTCTGAAAATTCGACAAAAATATTTTACAGGAGTTTAAAGAGCGCCATTCTTCTAATCTCAATAATGTTGAGGTAGCAATTGTTTGTTGTAATTCTTGATAAAAAAAAGAAAACGACCACGCGTAAACGTCAAATACATATAGCGTTAGTGCGAAGTATTCGCACGGGTCAACTAGCATTACCTTAATTATTGAAGTCAATAGTAACACGAAAATATCTAAAAACACATCGAAAGTAACGTCTCATAGTAGAATAAAAAAAATTTAAAATACATCTTTTTAACTCTTTTAAGAAGTTTTTATTTATTTTTATTAAATACAGGGGCTCATTTAAGAAAGAGTAATTTTTCTTAAAACTGCATTTTAATATGTATTTTGTGTATATGTTTTTTTCTTTTTTTTTTTATTGCAATTTCATTCTTCTATTTTGTTTGTGTATTTATTATTTCTGTTTCTGTTTATATCATACATACATTATTTACTTTAAATTCAAACCCACAACCCCGGAACAGCATGTCACAGCCGAACCGTTCAACCAACTTTGCCATGCGACATCTTATATTGTGATGTGTTGTCGTGAATATATTTTTCACGCTTTTAGTAATATCCATCGAAAAAAGATGACTTATAAAGTTACCTTTCAGACGACCACAATACGATATCCCGTGTTAAAAATATCTTTGCGAATATTCAAATAATATATGTAGGTACATGTGTAAATATTTGAGTTATCGTTAAGCCAAGAAAAAATACGTCAAAAAATATGTAGATATCTTTTCGATAAAGCGTTTTAGATGTCTTAAATTTTAGTCTAAATTGACATTATTTCGATAAAGATTTGGACATCAATTTTACCAAATTTAAAAAGTTACATTATGACTTATAACCATGTTTTCATTTCGCCAAAATTTCGGGATTTTGTGAGATTTCGCGAAATCCATATGACAATCTATTGGATCAAGTAGCTGATTTTGAAATTTTGATATTTCGAGAGAATCTTCAAACAAAACATACTAAAATTATTACTTCTTGAGGAAGCATTTAAATTGATATATGTTACATACACAAAATAAGTAGTTTGGAATATTTCATACATTTTGAGATTAATTTAACTTTTTTTAATTGAAGCCAGAGATCTACAATAGAACTGAATGAAAATGTTTCAATATTAAAGAAAAGAAAAGCGGAAACAAACTTCATTTTCCAATATATCACATTTGTACAAAAAAATATTAATTTAAATTATATTCTGAAATTTTCGTTTTTTTTGCGTCATCTTTAAATATTTTCGGAATTAGTAAACATTTATTTTAAGTGAAAATTGCTTTATGTTGTTTTTTGCCAGTCAGCAGATATCCGATTTTTTTACCAGAATCTTATAATTCACCGCATTAATACATAATTAATCAGGGATTCGCTCATTCAATCAATTGAATTATCCCGATCCATCTACCGTCAAAATACTTTCTCATCCTGCACCTTCACTTCGTTCAGTCCATTTACATTTTTTTTACACAACACATTTGCTGGTCATTTGGTAATTCGGCGAAACCGGTTTACTTAATTTTTTTATAAATTGTGGGAAATTTTCCACCTGAGAGCGTCAGGTTGTAAAGCTCTGAATTAAAGGGCGATTTACATAAATTACGCATTTTCGAAAGAATCCATATTTTTCTCGAAGGCCATAAAGGATTTTTAATAATTTGTTAACAACACGTTTAGGGTGTCTCATATAATTGGTGGTGTTCTCACGAATTTTTCTTTTTCAATTTTAGAGGTGATGCCGTAAAATAAAAATTTACACTTATTTACGAAGGCATTTGCTCCAATTAGTACTTGTTATGGCTACGTCATTAGCAGTCCCTTCAAGAGCGAAAATTAATGAGGAAAAATAGCACTGTCTGCTTTCGTGAATAAATTCAAATTGGGACGAAAAGGACCATGACAAATTTGCAAAAAACAACCAATTTTCTGGCCGTTAACCAAATTCAATGAAATATTTGTTGGGCTGCAATTCATATTCATTCGACGGAGGGTGCCCAAACTCCGCTCCATGGAATCGTTTACAATTTACAATTTACAAGTTCAACATCAACAGGACGAGTTTAATCCTCTTACGGGCGACCCTTTGCAATTAATTTGAGTTATTAGTTAGACCTTTAAAAGTTCCCGATTGCAAAGTGAACTGAGCGCGTCCTTGAATCAAGGACTATTCACGCTAGAACATCATCACGTCTGATTGGGTTTTTATGTTTTGGTTTTTAAATAAAGTCCAGAGTTGTACCGCATGCTATGAAGCTGTATGACTGTGCCGTCTTCTATCGATTTTTATCACATCCTATATCATAATTAAATTCACATTGGACGGCTACTGTTTCAGTTTGCGGAGTTCATTTCAGTTAACTTTTATGACATTAATGTTTTGGGATCCTTGGCAAATCCTTAATGAACGCTATTCGTTCAGATTTTTAGGATCTCGGAATTCGGCAGAACGAGGGGGCCAAGGGTAGACGCATTTATGGCTTTGCCCTTGACTGCCTTGACGGACCCAATAGAAGGAATTTTGAAAATCTTGGCATAGGAATGCTTTTAGGACAATTGCTTTAAATCCGAGGTTTTTTGAAGGAATTTAGAGAAGGATAATACAAGGATAAATGGTTTAGTAAACAATGAGAACGTTTCGTAATTATGCCTCGTTTTTCAGGCAGAGATGGATGTCTTTTGGTATGGTGTAATCGTAATGATTAAATTTGTATAATTTCTTTGAAGGAAATACACTGAGTAACATTTTTATGGATTTTAGGGCTAAAATAATTTCTACAATACATATGTTACAAATATAGGTATGTATATAGTAAAAACACCCTATACTTATGTATAGTTCTGATCCCTAAAATAGATGAGAAAGTCTATCGATATAGTCCAGAATATAGTTCAAAATATCAAGGAATGTAATTTTATTTATTTTTATTTACGGGAAACAGTCGCCACTGTTTAATCACAGAAATATTTTCCACATACTATAAGAAATTTGTCGATAATTGTAGTAGATGTAAATAATAATTCGTTAATATGAACAAAATCAATTTATTAAAAAATAAAAAAAATTAGCGAATATTTATACCAAATAAATGTCCGACCAACGATTACAACAAAACAT
Source organism: Machimus atricapillus (assembly GCA_933228815.1). NCBI lineage: Eukaryota > Metazoa > Arthropoda > Insecta > Diptera > Asilidae > Machimus > Machimus atricapillus. Next base: position 26,185,445 of record OW121787.1, on the reverse strand, counting down.
AACTAACTAACTAATACTTCCCTGCCAGTTAACAGCAGTTAATGAAATATAAAGGAAAAATATGATATCAGTGATAATCATAATATCATATATTTAACAATTAAAAAAAAAACAAGACCTTTTAGCGGCATCCGGAAGCAAGAGGTAGATTTCAATGTTGTAAAAATGATTTTTAAATACGACATTTTTCTAAGCGATTAATTGTAGGCTTTTACTTTCTTTCTTAGAATTATAATAATATAAAGTGGAATAAAGGAGATATTCTTTTTTATACATATAGGAACCATTTTGCATAAAGAATTATTTTTAGAAATTAATCATTACCATTACAAGAACAAATTTTTGATATTTAATTTTCGCATTTCACAATAGCTAAATAATGAATTCAATTACACTGAGATTTAGTATGGATGACATAGTCGAATTTTTCCTTATTTATTTTCATTTTTTCTTGTACACGCGTGCGAAGATAATGAACCATTTTCGTTAATGAGTTCTGTGAAATTATTCTATAAAAACTACATCACCAAAGTTAGTTTTTTAGTCAGTGAAATGACTGAAAATAATAACGAGCGCCAGAGGCTTCTGATTTTTGTAAATGGTTTCTTACTTGTGAAACTAAGGAAAAGATATGGCCATATGACTTAAGTACTGCCTAGCATTTATGTATGTAGATCAAACTCGGAACGAATGAATATTTTAGTTGATCTAAAACAGTTTGCAATAAGGCGTCAGAATACATTAAATTCGAGTTTTTGTATTGAACTCTTTTTCCATTTCGATACCTAAATTTTTTTGTATACGATAGCATAAAAGTCGAAAAATAGCTTTTATGAGTATACATATGTAGGTAAGTCTATATTCTGTTTTCAATCTATTTGAAGTTTGATTGAACTATTATTTAAATCTTTGGATGTGATAAGAAGGAGAATGAAGAGGTCGAGGTTGCCCAGTGAAATTGACTTAGTTACTACTTCATTTTCCAAACTGCGATAGCAGATTCGGCGTTCCCAAACATTCGTTAAGTTTGAAATTTTTTTCGCTATTCTCAGCTATTTGTATTCTATAATATTTGCTTAAGTATAGTTATTGAAACTAAGATTTTGACTATTTATGTATTGAAAAAAGAAAGAACGTAAAAAGTATAATAAATAAAATCAATTGAGGTATTAAATCTCTTATAGTGTAAAAAGGTCTCTCAAACAAATTAATTTCTTAATTGGCTCTCTTTCATTGTCAAATATGCAAATGCATTATGTGTTTTCCTTAGTTAAAAAAAAAATTTGTTGCCGAACAAACAAACAATTTTTTCTTTGGCGTCGACTCAAAATTAGTTACTAATATTAGTTTAGGAGCTCAATTATTAGGACTGAAAAGGTATATTTTATTTCTCACTTTTCAGTTTCATTTTTCATTGGTTTAATTTTTTTGTTAAAAAGCTTTTTTTTTAGATTATTAGTTAAGGATTTTTAAATTTTATCATCAAATATACTTATACATATTTACATTATATATCTTCTAAATAAAAGATATTATCGATTTAAATGAATACGAGGTGAACTTTCGTCGTCTTAAAATTAACTTTTCAGAAAATAATAATTTATTCAAATTTATTTTAGCTTTAACGGATAGAAAAATTATTGTGTTTTAAAAATTCTCTGCCGTAAAATAAAAGTTTTAAATTCACCCCGAAGATGGGGTACATACGAGTATATAGGTACTTTTACTATTTTTTAGTACGATTGAAAATAATTTTTTAATAAATGAATATTTTGAGTTATGCATTTGTATAATTATCTCTGTATGTACTTTTTCCATTGCTCTATGTTGAATACAACAGAAATTATGAAAAGAAATATCCCAGCATTTTTTGAAATCGTGAGAAAAATACTTTCGTTCACTGAAAAAAGTGCGTCTGTTACATAAAAAATTATAATGTGCGCTCCTGATGTGTATCCTTCGTTCATTTTGTAGGAGGATTTCAATAATCACATAATAATACCTGGGATTGTGCGCAGCCGCTACCACTCATCCTCTACAATTTTGCAGGATCCATGTGAATGACATGAAAAATGTAATAAAAAGAAACCATTGTAAGAGTTGCAAAATTGAATTATTTCCTGTTGGAAATGAAAAATTGCGAGAACTCAGCGAAGTGAAAGACGAAATGCGGCATCAAGCGTTGCGCAAACAAAGTCGGTTAAATTAATGAGTTAAGAGTTAAGAGCGCGATTGAATTCTAAAGGAGGTATGCATGCAAAGAGCTGAGGAATCTGATTTTATATTAAAACCTATACCTGAGCAGGTGGTAAATACCTCAAAACCTTTGATTGAGTGGTATTGATGAGAACGCAGCTGGGGAGAAATTTGTGATCACCGGAGCACGTCGTTAATCGGTGAATTTCTCGTTCGGATGGCTTTTAAAGTGAACTGCCGTGCCGTGCTCAAAGAGTTGCACCGCACTGAAACCATTCAAAGGGTTGTGCAAGTGCATTCAATTAGCTGAACGGATTTACAAAAGGACTTTCCTCGCCGCAATCACTTTCGAGTGCGGGGATGTATGTGTGTGCACTGTCAACTGTCTGTCACGACTGAATCCCAATAAAGCAGCAATTTGCGGTGTCATTTTTCAAAGGGAATCTCGGTGGGTGGGTGGGTGGACGAGTCTAAAAAAAATCTTGTTTCACTTCAGTATCAGCGCAATTCTGAACAGGATGAAATTGAATTTTTATTGCGAAACCGAGACCCATTATCCATGCCAGCTGAATTTTTATTTGTTCTCCGCTAAAATAGAAGAAAGTAGCAGCCGGGGACGTAAACAATGTGGCCGGGGCTTTGTGCAAGCTTTGTGCACAATAAAATTCAATAGAAGAGTTTCCGACGGATTTACAAAAACTCAGCGGGCGGATGAGCAGGAGCCCCCCGGGCGGCGGAGGGGCTCCGGTGCTCCCATAGCCCGGGGGCGCGGCTGGGAAACGTTTAAATGTGCCATAACATCAGGAGGGATTTATTCGCTGATGCGTTCTGTCTTCGTGCGAAAGCAAAAAATTTCATCTCGGCTTTTCCAAACTTTAAAACTTCCATATTTTTTTTTTTTTTTGTATTCTCCCGAAAGGGAGTAAAAAGCTCTGCGCGAAATGCAAGTTCCGGTTTGCATATGATGATCATGGCGAACGATTTATTTCGCATGCAAATTCACTGAAGCGATTTTAACCCCCGCCCGCCAAAAGTCGGTACGTGTGTGCCGTGCCTTTTTGCCGTCTCCCCCGATTTTTCTAGGGCATTGGAGGGAGTTCCCGTGAATTTTTGCGTGGAAATTCGCCCCGTCTGCACAGTGCAACAGGAAAATTTCCCGGGACTACATAAATGAAATTAAGTGAATGAAAATGAAGTGGGGACTACTTGATTACGCTTAGTTAACAATTTGATAGACAGAGCTTTTAAGTCTTGATTGTAAAAGTAAAATTTAAATATATGTATTTTAAACATTTTATTTTTGGAGTGCACTTCTCGGTATAATTTGTTCAAAAGGGGCCTCTCAACAAAATAGCATAAAATATTAATACATAATGGTAATTTAAATTCACCAAACTAACCGTACTTACACTTATGTACCTACATACATATGTAGATAGGGAAGAACGGGGTAGCTTGAATCAGAGACAGCTATGAATAACTATTTAAAAAATTAATAAAAATCGATTTAATTCCAGCACGTATTTTATTTTTGGCATGACAATGCTGAGAGTGCTAATTGTCAAATTGTCTTTTGTTCATGATATCACCCGAAACCTAACCTGTAAACATAATTTGATTTAGAAGCACTCTGCTAAAATTTAATTTTTTGACGCGACGAGCAAATACATACATATGTATTTTATAATTTATTTAAGGAATACTTCTTATTTGTTTATACATACATATGTAGTATGTTAATTAACATATCTTTTCTTTAGCCAGGAAATTAGCATTGTACCCTTGCTCGTTTAAAACTTTTTGATAACAAATACTTGTATGTAATTAGTGTTGGGTATTTCCATGAGGTATGCTTTGAATAAAACAATGGGACAGTATTCATAACATATTACTATATAATTTTAAGAAATGTCAAGAGTACCTACTTATTTAAGTAAACTCCGATAGAGTGTTTGAAAGGTTGCTTAATGATGTTCTGTGCTCGACAACAATTGTTGTTTGAGTTAGTATACATTTTTCGACAAAAAATGGTCTAAATATTAAAAAAAATTTTTTTTCCATTTCGGCTCCGTCACATCAAGGGTAATTATATTCTTTTACGAAAAAAAATTATTTTTTGATTTTTCAAGAATGAAATATCGACCTGTAGAGTGCACAGGGCAAACTCTAGGGGCCGACTTCGAACAACTGTGGCGCCGCCATTTTGACAGATTTCGGGCTGAAAATTTTTTTTACAAAGAATTCAAAACTTTTCGAAATAATCAATGTTATTACAATCTAACTTTTTCAATTTTTTATTAAGAACTACCAAAAAAACATCGATTTGCACGAGTTGCCCCCTTAATTATAAGTCTAACGTAATATGTACCTACTTAAAAAAGTAAGAAAAAAATTGCAAAGTCACAACTGCAGTTTTAACTTTTAATTAATGAGGATATGTATTAGATTGTGTTTTTGTTAGAGTAATTTCGATTTGGTCAGCTTTTGAGGATGAATTTCTTCAAAATATGTGGTCCGAAAAAATACCAATACATATATGTACATACAGTTCTTTACGGGAAAATTCTCGAAAGATATTCGCAATAATTTGTTAATTTTTAAACTCGAATTATGAATTAAAGGAGGTCTTTTATTTTTAGGATACTCCGCTGCTGCTCTCCTAGCAATAGTCTTTGCAATTCCTTTCGGAATTCGGATGTTAGTACACCAGGATAAAGGAAGGTGGCAGGACTTTGGACCAGCTTTCTACTCGGCACATTTAGAGCTTTTTCTAGGAAATGGTTGTTTGGGTAAGAAGTTAAAAATTGTCAAAGCTTTCTACCATAAGCTCAGGATTGAAGTACACCACTCTTGGGAAGCTTATTTCGTTTTTAGTTTAAAGAGGATGAACTTTCATTGGGTAATGTACCCAGAAGTGACCGAATACTTTATAAATCCTGAGCTTTTAACGAAAACTTTTATATCTGACCTAAAGCATAATTTTTCTTAGGTGTGGGTGTAATGATGCTTTTGGTTCTGACGATAGAAAGGTATGTCTCGGTTTGTCATCCTGGATACGTTCGACCCGTTATGGGACCACCAAGGTGTGAGTTTTGAAACAACAGCAGAAGCATATAATTCAAATTTGAACATTTTCAAAAGCGTGTAATTTGTATTTTCTTCTTAAATATTTCAGGATGACAGTCATTTTAATTCCATTAGCCACTTTTATTGTTTACCTGCCAAGTGTTTTTCGTGGAGAGATTATTAAATGCGTGTTAAAATCCGATGGGAGTCACTTCTACTATAGGAAAGATAATGAGGAGTTTCTTAGGACAGTGTTTTATTCGGTAAGGATCTCAAAATTAAATAATAAACTTAATAAGACAGAAAAAAATTAGGGCATTTTGTTGCTCTCTAAATAAAAGTATTGAAAATGGCTAAATCAAATTTACAAGATTAAATAAATATTGTGTTGTTTTATATATATAATAGATACCTGTATATTGGTAGACTGTTAGGTACAGTATGGTAGTGATGAGCAAAATCGGGCTTAGTGTTGTGGTCTTGGTCACAGTCTTGCGTCTAAAGCCCAGCGCACACGATGCAAGTTTCTTTGCTAGGTTGCTTGCAGGATTGTTTCGTGCTGCCTACACTGCTCGCGATCAAAAAATAGCACGCGTTCGATCACCGAAATCCTGCAAGGCAGTCAGCACGGAAGCATGCAGCGACGTCATTTTCGTGCAACATTGCGTCATTTTGTAGCTGCTTGGAGCCGTGCAGGCTATCATGCAGGAAAACTTGCATCGTGTGCGCCGGGCTTAAGTGTAAAATATTGTTTTTCATTACAAATTTTCAAATCCCGAGCACGGGGCTTTTAAGATTGGCTCCCGGACTATCGAGGGTTTGTCAGCCAAACGAATATATTCCTCCGGGATAATGCACTTTGTTGGCCATCAGCTAGTTCTTACAAAACCCCTAGGAACCGCACCAAGATTCGATCCCCAGTCCTTGGGATTTGTAATTAAATACGCTGCCCTTAGACTACGATCTCCTTGACATATCATTGCTTTTAGAATTTATAAAAATCCCCGAAAATTTGAAATTGTAGAAAAAGGTATTAATTTTTACATCGGAATTGAACCCTGGATTCCATGATTAATAAACCGATGGATAAGTCACCGAGCTACGATATGCTACTGAAAGATAAGCTACTTATTATGTATTAAAAAGCAGGGTACTAAGGAACTACGACGTTGATGGGTTTTTATTGCATGAATCGTTCAAACAAAAATTTCAATTTGTTTTTTTTTTTACTTTTATGCAAATAACTTTTTTCTGAGCAGAGATAAGTATAGGCATTGCTTCATAGAAAAAAAAAAGTTTTCTGGATTTTCATTGCCATTGTCCCCCGCAAAGAACATTCAAATATAGTATATTTTTTTCAGTCAAGAATATTATTGTTTATCCTCTTTATGGAAATACTAGCTGGATTACCCGGTCTCACCCGTGAAAGATTAGTTTTGCGTTTGCGAGGCATTATCGAAAGCAAAAAATCCTGTTATCAAATTGAAATCGTAGGGATTGTTATACATATACATATAATGATTGTTTTAAAGTAACGTTAAGATTTATTTCTACACTTGTTAAAAAAAGCTATATATTTTAACCCTTTGCGTCTGTATGGGTATGCTCTCCAACCACCAAAGCTTTTTAGTTCTGTTTGTTTTGTATGATAATTCTTATTATTAGTTCTAATTTAGTTCAAATTTTCTTGGATGGGACGGTCTTTTGTTTTAAGACAGGTTGTTATAATATGTTTTGTTATCCAATTATTTTATTTAAATAGTAAGAGAAAGTAATTAAATTGTTTATAGTAAAATAGTTATAAACAAGTGCATTTATTGTGTATAACGAAGAACAAATTTTTGTTTTGTAAACAATCTTATATATAAAAGGATATTTTCCACTTTTTGGCCCAATCTGGGCCTCCAAACCAATGGTGGAGGATGGGGGTGTGATGTGGCGCAGTTTTTCCGTTGATCAATATTTCTTTTGCTTATAAGCAATAGTACTTTCCTAGCCTGACCGCGCATGCAAATTATACGGACGTTGAAATATCAACTGGAATACGGATTTCAAGATATTGAATATATTTTTGCAAGAGTTCAGCAATCAACATTAGATATTTTGAGTAGCCTTTCCCGCTTTTTAATATATGTACATATATGTATACATTTTTTTTCTTTAGAGCATTGGTAACCATATTTTTGCACTATTTCCTTGTAAGTTTTTCCGATATTCGTCTTTCCGAATCGGAGTAGTGCAATGCTCGACCCATATTTTGTGTAGCTAAACGACCGTTTGTAATCTAGGAAATCCAAAAAAAGCTTTCAAGTCTGCAATGTAGGAAAGTTGTTTAATAAGACTTATAAAAATATAAGTCACAATTCTTTTATTGGTCGCCACTGTATGCATAAAATTAAATATGCTTTCATTCAGTACCACTGCGGTACCACCAATTTTGTGTTTTAAATAACTGGTTTAAATCAATTGACAAAGCTTTTCTAAAGGTACATTTAACACTGAAATTGAAAACGTTGTTTCAAAAAAACAAAACGTGTATGTTTTAAGTATAGGGTATACATAGTACCTATATATCACCTATTAGAGTCGGCTTTGGTTAAAATCTTATACCTCCATATATGTGGCAGTGCTTAGATCTTCAGCATATATTTTCACAAATTTCGCATACTCGTCCACTATGCGCCGTGTTAATCGTAGACACTGATGAAGTTTTGAATAAGTAATATAAACCTTTTTTATGTCTGGATTTTATTTGAAATTTCAAAAACCATTAACTGCAAATGTACAACAAAAACATCGGGGCTAAATGTTTGTTGGTACAAAGCATACATACATACATATAAGTTAAACATTCTTCTGCATACTTAAAGGCTTTTAGGACATAAACCGAATCCGAACTTCCATAAAACATGAGCAAACTCCCCAAATGCGGGCATCGATTTATCGTGATGGAGTAAATCCATTCAATTTTATTCTCCCCCTGAAAGCGGATCGCCGTCAATCCTGAAGCTCAAGCTGAAACTAATCTCCATAATAAAAGCAACAAAAGAAACTAATTTCAGACGTAGAACGTCGTAGTATGCATTTATGAAAATCCTGCAACTGATGAAATTGTCCCTTCGCCTTTTTCCAGGTATATAAAGTCATTTTGGAGGTGATATTCAAACTCATCCCGACCGTCTTGATAGCGGGCTTCAATCTGAGGATAATGATTGTGTACCGAAGGACGTGCGAGCGACGCCGTCGGATGACGCTCTCCCGCAACTCATGCTTTAAGGACGACGATCCCCGGAAATTCGCTGAGGAGCGGCGGCTAATCCTTCTTTTAGGTGAGTGCTAACCGCCATCAGCAACCTGAGTAACTTTGGCCCATAAAAATACGTGATACCCGTTTTCCTGGTTCACAGGTAGCACATCGATTTTGTTCCTGGTCTGTGTATCGCCAATGGCAATTTTGCATATGACGCTATCCCAAGAAAATCTATCAAGTTTCTCCTTCCAGGTAAGTGATGTCCTGGTCTCGGGCAAAGTGCCGGCTTATCTGGGACTGTATTCAGATACCGGGGTATGGATACGAAATGTAATCATATGCGAATCTTTCAACATTTGCAGGTCTTTCGGGCGCTGGCGAACCTACTGGAGCTCACCAACTACTCAATTACTTTTTATATATATTGCCTTTTCAGCGAGGACTTCCGGAACACCCTGTTGAGGACCTTTAAATGGCCCTGGTGTTCGGGTCCCATTTGGCATAGGACAAATGACGTGAGTGCAGCCCTATATTTTATCTATGACCTGCCGGGGGAGTAATGGCGCTGTTGTTTTTTTTTTCTTTTGGATCCTTTGCAGATGGCGCTGAAGTCGAAGCCCCTCATCAAAATGGATAAATTGGCGCTCAGGAACCACATCCACAATACGACGACATCGGGCCTTTGCACGGTGGGTGGCCGCTCCAGCAGCATTTGATACAAGGAGTGCGCGGCCCAAACTGCCGTATGAGACAGGGAGCTCGCCTCGTTCGGGGGCGCTCCGTGACTTCATCTGCTCAAAACCTTTTATTTTTGAGGTGACAATATTTTTGGGTTAATCGAGGGTTTCTCCATGTTGCTTTCCACTGGCCACTAAAGCGCCAGTCGCTGGGTAGGTAATTGGATTTTGTCGCAGAGGCCATAGCCATGACGAATTAGAGAAGAAAAAAAAAGGTATGGGCTATATTTCATAAAAATTTGGCTGCGCACATTTTATTTTATGGACATTAACTCAATTAATTAATTCAATGTTTTCAAGATGATTTTAAAAAAAAACCACGAATACTATTTAAACAGAATTGAGTTCAATGTATAGTTCCTATACCTGAATAAAACGACAAATTAGCCAAATACTATAGATTACACATCAGTATGTCCTAGAAACCAGCGAAAATCGTGGTATAGTATTGAAAATCTATAATATTTGCTGGTATCCCTCTACACAAACCTGGTATATATGAAAAGTTTTGCTGGTATCAGCGCCATAGTTTTAAAGCATGAAGTAAGATAATTACATCGCCCATTGATTTTGACTGCCAATGTTCTTAATTCAATATTCCATTCCTTCTTTCTGAAACTTTAATCAATAAAAAGTTATTTAGATAAATCAAATTTAAAAATAACTCATCCATGATTTTACAAGTTCATTTTTAGCCCAGAAAAAAACTATACCACGAAGGCGGGTGTGTCAAGGGGCTCTATACCACCACAGATAAGATAACAGGTTTCTAACGCCAATGGAAAGTTGTAAACCAGAATTTGCCCGTAGCAGACAGTCACCGTAACGGACAAAAGCTTTTGAACCTCAGGCGCAGAAGCTTTAGTCAAGCAAGGCGCTTTATTTCCTATTTAGATATATGTATATGTATTGAGGGCTACGTCACAGCTGTTATATGCAAGTATGTATGCACATCGCGATAACACGAGAGACGAGAAGAAATTTATAAATTACATTAGTGGGTAGAGTATTCGGATATTGTGTAATCAATCCATAAATTTAATTTGAATCTGCATAAATAATTATTTATTCAAATCTTTTTAAATAGGTTTTATAGAGGACGTGTTATTAAATTATTATTTTTTAATTGACACAGGATGAAATTAAAATTAATATTACAAGCCATTTAAAATATCCCCGCAAAAACTTCTTGCCCTTTAGCCTTTATATTATGAGAAAACGGAATATTTTTGGTTATTTGTATGGAATGGTATATTAGCGTACCTACATAGCTAGACAAAACGTCTTAATAAAAAAATAAAGAGGACTTGCTTCCTGTTCTCTACATCTTAAGGTCATTGCGATCATTCTTTCTTCTCCGGCCTTCTAGGGAACAATACAATACCTCACAGGGTTACGCAAAAAAAAAAATAATAATAATTAATTAACCTTAAAATTCCAAAATTGTGCAAGAATTCAACAATGCTTACTCAGTGTATTTACGTATATTAACTACAACATACACAATGAAAGAATGACTGAATCAGTCAAGTATCATAGAAGTGAATATGAAAACGTAAATTGTTTCTCCAATTTGCGTGTCTTTTGATGCTCATCCCATCCTAAAATAAAATAGACCAGCGTAGCATGCCATATCTCAAAAAATGCTTTACATACTTTGTGTTCAGTGTTTTCGAGAATTTTGGATGATATTCTTGTTACTTAATACTAAGCTGAAATTAGCGACCAAATAGCGGCTAAATTTGAGAACGGTTTAAATATTCAAAATATTTGCCCACAAATACCTCCACACGAAATTAAACAAGCAACGTGGTATATATTTTAACGATTTTTACATATTTTATTTTGAAATTGCTGTAAAATGTGTAATGTAATGATAGCAGCATTAATGACTTGATGATGATGATATTTTGATATCTTAAATACGACAGGGTTATCTGCTTTATTGAACAATTATGTTGTGTAAAATACATAGTAGTGGTATAAATTTATATACAAATTAGATTTTTTTTTAAAGTTTGCATTGGTCTTATTTAAGAGATACAAAAATAAAATTTAAAATTTATGTTCCTACAAATTACAGAGCACTTTATGTAAAATGTTTATTCATTTTCGAATTCAGGGATTGACAAAGTAAGTTAATTTAATTTTAAGTATTGACGATTCTATAAAATCACATTTTGAGAACAGTTTTAATATGCATATTTTCTCTTTGTATTTTCAATATATGAGATAGATTTTGCACTCTTCTCTCTATGTACATGTGTTGGTGAGAAAAAAAATAAAATAAAAATTTACAAAGATATAAAACCACACAGTGTTAAGAGCTAATGGGCGCGAAAGAATAATTAATAATAAACAAAAATAGACGCCTCAAAATAGGCAATCAAGAATTAGTTAATATGATTTTAAATTTCAATGCATCTAAAATATACAATCACGCTATGAATCATAAACTTGGTAGAATCAATTTTACATAATGTGCAGAAATTGAGATATTGCGTTTGCTGTCCTTTAAGCTATACATATCTTAAAAACATTGATTTAGGTATTTAAATTTTATACTTAAGACAAAAATGCAAGAAATGAAAATAAGGTAAAAATAAATCTTTAATAATATAATTATTAATTGTGCGTAGCCAAAACCGTCCACACCTTTTTTTGATATAATATTAAGTTGTTCGCAAACTAAGGGGACCGGGCGCAGATGCGAAGCATAGAAATTATCATAAAATGTGCCTTTATATTTTATGGGATACTTTATAGATTATGTAATTGTTCCAAATAGTTTAATTTTGCTTCGTAGAATTTTTTTGATTGCGTGAATAAATTGTGATATTTTCGATTTAATCTAATCAAGTTGTTGAGGCTTAATATAATCGGGCGTGTTCGGTTTGTGAACAATTTAATAAGTCAGTAAAATTCACGCAGAAGCAAACAGAGCAACCAGAATCCCATGAAGCACTCATTAAAGGTAAAATGCACTTGTAGCAGTTCAAACAAAGGTTCACTAGCAGTTCGTAATAAATGTTTAAAAAAAAAAAAAATACACACCGATGGTTAAAAAACTACGCTACAGCTCAAAAGCATTTAGAAATTTACAGACCCATAGGCGTAAAAAGTGAAATACTTGCGGTGGCCTACGTGTACCTCCAGCATCTTACACATTTAATAGACTAAGCATTCAAAGAAATTAGATTCTTGCTCAAACGGAAGATATATGTTGTACCTATAAGTAAATGTAATGATAAAATAACTCCGTCAACTCATTGTCACGATTTCATGAACCCCGCTGCGGTGCAGGATAAATGACTTTATTCACTCCCCTTATAAAGATTCCATGATTGATGATTGTTACGCCTGGTCTTTTGCGCATTACTGCTATATTTTCTCTCAATGGAATGACTTGAAGGCAATGTTTTAACATTTCATTTCTTAAACATATGTATGTTTATTGTTATTATACAGGGAGTTCGGAGGTGGGAGGGAAATATTGCAGGAGGTGAAAGGTCAAACCGAGACAAGCAAAAAATCGTATGGGGGGGGGGGGGGTATCTCGCACCATTCGGCAGTTACAGGGTGATTCATAAATCAGGATGTTGCCTTACTCTTGTATTTTTATGTTTTTTTCTACGAACCGCAGCGACCCCAAACCAATCTCGAAAAATCACTATTTCGAAGCCCTTTCCAAAAAGGTCAACACCGCCCCCCTATCCCCAACCCCTTGGCCACAATTACCCCGGAAGTTTAAAAAATTAACTTTTATTTGATGATTTTTCACCTTTCGACCCACTTTTCTCCGAAATTCACGTTATTAACATACCTACCTACTTTTTATTTTTTTTAAGTTACCTGTCTAACCTTTCCAAAAAGGTGCAACATGCCCAGGTAAAATAGTGATTTTTCGAGATCGGTTTGGGGTTGCTGCAATTCGTAGAAAAAAAGATAAAAATACAAGAGCAAGGCAACATTCTGATTTACGAATTACCCTGGAACTGCCGAACGGTGCGAGGACCGTTTTCGAAGGTAATAAATTATATTGATAAATTTTATAAAACAAAAATGCACGGTGAATCAGACCACTTTTAATTTTCCAAAATTCTAAACTAAATTTTATTTTATTGTAGTCTAGAACTAACATTTGTGGGTTTTTAATGACAAAATAAGAACAAATAGCCTACGACATATTTTAATAAATTAGTAATACAATAGAATTCTGGTGTTCATATGTATTAACTCGACTATTTGTGAAATGTCAGGTCTAATGTTAGTTATTAACCAACCCGTAATTTTTCATGGTATTTCTACCCTTCTCCCACTCTTTTTACCTATGTCATATTATAATATACCTTACATTTGGGGTTTGGCTTATTTGTAAAGCACAAAATAATATCAGTTTTTAGTAATTCCTCATTAAAATATAACGTGTCATGAAAATCGGTTGATTTTATCAGAGCTACATATGAACATATCAATTAATTCAGAATCAAAAGAAATCTAAAAGCAACCCTTGCCAAGGACTATAATCATTTTATAATTTTTGTAATCACTGTAAAATTAGCTTATCCTCAATTTCCCTGCTAGAAAATCAATAAAAAGCCAGAGCCAGAGCAACTTAAAACTCAATTTGCCTGCGGTCTTCCCAGCGAGCTATTCTGGAAAATGATTTTCATTTATAGGATAGAAAATTGGCCACTGTACATGTTTAGGGTCGTTAAATTATTAAAAACGATGAAATGAAAGGTTCTTAGAGTTGAGTAAGAATCCCTTTATTTAAATAGCCCCACTAGAATCGCGTAAAAAATAATCCTGCTTTGTATTGACTGGAATTGTCAATTATGATAACAACATTTGAATATTTTTCCAAGACAAAGAAAAATCTGAAATGAGAAATATGTATATACATATGTATTTTTGTAGCCAAATGCAAGACATTTCCATTTATTGACCAAAAAGACATGCATTAACTCAACTAAACTTGTTCAGCAAATGAAACGTTTTCTGTAGACAATTTCTTTTATGCAAATCAACCAAAGAATATGCACACTGCCAAATTTGTATGCAAACTAGGTACGAGTCACCGGCAAAATTGTCAAATCTACTGGAAAAATTCTTAAACAAAACTCCCAATTTATTCAGAGAAAAGTGCACAAATTTAATTAAACTGTCGTACTTTACGTATCTGTTGGTTTTTATGATGGAATGACACTGAAACTTTTCTGTTCTAATTGTGACGATTAACTTTCTCTCAGTAAGTTTCCGTTTGCAATGATGTCAATTTGACGTTTGGAGTAATTTGGTGGGATACATAAATTTTTTGGGCTTGGAGTGCGATCTACAATTAGACGATTTGTGTAAAGAGCTCTTAAATCCTTGTGAAAATGTCTGTGAATACGGCTCACGCCAATCATGGCGTTCTAATACATTCTGGCGAATGGATACTTCTATTCAGTGACAACGTTAATATTGAATTTGTTGGTCAGGATAATCCAGTTTTTAAAGGCAAAAAAAATGGGAGACTTTATCTTACGACACATCGGATCATTTTCAATAACAAAAATACGAGTGACCCCATGCAATCTTTTAGTTTTCCGTTTGTAGCAATGAATGATATTGATATCGAGCAGCCAATACTACAACCAAATCATATTAAAGGAAAAGTTCGAGCACAGCCTAATGGAAACTGGTCTGGAGAAGCGAAGTTTAAAATATTTTTTAAGTCTGGAGGCGCTATCGAATTCGGACAAGCCATGAAACGAGCCGCACACATGGCTCAAAGATATATGCGTTGTGACGCACCTCCGCCGTACACGCCTCCTACAAGTTCTTGGTATGAGGCACCTCCGCCGGCTTATCAAGCGCCACGTGGATATTATGGATGGATCCCCACAGGCGATGGATTTTCAAATAGCCCACCGGCCAACACTGTTTATATGAGTGATAATCCTCCACCTTATCCCGGAATATCTGGTGAACCCTCGAAGGAAACTGAAGCAGCCGAAAGTGCTTATTATGATCCGAATCGTCCGCAAACTGCATATGTTCCACCACCAGCCTACTACGAACCTCCACCGAGTTATGACTCTGTTTCAAAGAAAAACCAATAAATTCCAAGACCAGCCAGAACGGTAACCTCATGCTGTAGATATTGTATCTTAACAGTATTTTCTTAACTAAAAAACCCGTTAATTTACAAATTCCATCTAAAAGGAGGGACGTTAGTTGGCAGCCCGAGAATTTATTATGTTAAAATGGCTTGTTCATTTTTTTTTATACTGTTAATCCTTATGCTTCATGTAATTAAAATAAATACATAAGTTATTTACCCTGCACCGTATTTATCCCAAATAAACATCCTATTTAAAACTGCCCTAATATTACTTCTGTAAATGCAAATGAATAGCTGTTAAAGAATCAACTCAAGATAAAATTTAAACGCTCTCTGTGTAAACTGCCAATAAATCTTTAATAAAATTTAATGTACCAAAGTAAAAAGTAAGCGATTAAATTAAATTAAAATTAAACAAAACAAAAAAAAAACTCAACTGTAAATTATAACTTGAAAGCAACATGTCTAAATTAAAATTTTGAAGAAGCGAAAAACAGAACGTTGATGTTTTCGTTGTAAATATTTCGAAAGATTTACATAAGTGTTAAGTTTGGAAGCGAAAACATTTGAGCATTGAACATTTTTGAGAGGGTTGTCCTAATAAACACGGATATACTGAAAAAGGCGGTCTAATGAAAATGATATAGCGTTAGGGTTGTATATATTTTACAGTACTATTACTATTATACATGTAAAAAGTTTGAATATATACTATTAATATATTGATCGATTGTACAGAGGAATTTGAATAAATTTGACGTTTATTTTATTAACGGTACTAACTATGAAGTTTTGTTTGCTATTCCTGAATTATCTATATTTCAAAAATTTGATTTGATTTGAAAAATTCATTCTCAGAAAGTAAAACAAATACATCAATCTCATTGATCATTAATTCATATTTACCTCATAAATACAGGTGTCCAAAAATTCAACGTCCAAACGAAAATGGATAACGAGATAACGACTCTTCAAGCCAAACTTACCCAGGCAAATTTAATAACACTTCTTTCAAATTTAGAAAAGTCGTTAACTTTGAGTAATTTTTTTCGATGTCGTGAACACAAACTTTGATATTTTGTATTTTATTTTTTGCAAACAATTACCGAAGGAGCGTCCTAATAAATTTAGGTAAGCAAAAATATTTCCAATAGTATTTGTTTTATCACAAAATATAAATCTTTTTCAATTTTATGTTTTAAGTTCCTATTCATGCCGTAAAAAAAATATACTGAGCCTGATGTTTCAGGTTTTAAGAAATTAAACCAATTCCAATTTTCATGGTTTTAACTGTAGAAATGATGGAGCTCTTATACAAACATTTATTCCCAATTTTACCCTCCTAGAGCATGATTTTCAAAAAATCCTGAAACACGTAACTCATAACTTCTAACCAAAAGGCTCAGTACTAATTTTCATGGTTTTAATCACAAAAATAACGAAACGCTCATACAAAATTATACTCCTATATTTCTTACTTCCTTAGGGAATACATTTCCAAAAATCCTGAAATACGTCTTTCTTAATTTGTAACTTAAAGACGAATTTTCATGAATTTATTTGCAAAAGTGAAGGATTTTCATACAAACTTAGGGGATATAAGTTTTACCCCCTTAGAAGAAGAACTTCGTACAATCCTTTCTTAGTGGGTGCTTACGTCATAAAAGAAACTTATCAAACTTTGTGTACCTAATTGATGATGAATCAGTCAGGACATGTTATTTTATATGTATCGATAATATTTTAAAAACTTTTAAATTATCCTCTTTGAACGTTTTCGCATATTTAAATGATGTAACTTTATGATTTAAATTTGAAAGTAAATTAAATTGATTAAAATGTATCTATAGAAATTACAACAAATCCTTTCTTCTTACTTCGGTTTTAAAGAGTGCAAAAAGGAAACCTTTTTGACTATTTATAATACGAATAAAATTAGAATAGTTTTTAGAGCAAGTACATGGTGAATAAACTGGCAACCAGCCTCATCAAATTCTACCCTTTGCATATGAGCGAATCCATTGAAGGCACTCAAAATAACCGCAGGACACTTAACTTTGGTATGCCGAATGTTTTATAAGTATGCAAAATAAAATCCACATTTGCAATTTGGAACTGCTTCCCGCTTTTTGAGTTTCGTCTCATTTCATCATTTAATGAGGAACCGTGGTCAAAGCGGTTCAACTTGAATAGAGTTTAATTTGAAAGTTTCTCGTTATAAAGCATAATACCTGGAACTCAGGCGTAATTTTGTTGATGAACATTCGCACAAAATACATCAGATTGAATACGATCTTTTGAAAATAAATTTTCTCCTCGTTACAGAGAGGACAATTTAAACTCTGGAAAGTAACTTCATTAACCTCTGACAGACCAGTGACACCGAGTAAAGGACCCAGAAGTATAGGAGCTAGGAGCCCCCCGCCCACTTGAACTGATTGTGGCGAAGTGTCTCTGGTAAGTCCTCTACACTCGACTTTATTTGCTTATAAGCTTCGAATTTATGTTTACTTTGTCCTGACTTCGCCGCTCTGTCCAGGGACCGTCTTCTTCGAGGACGAAAAACACTTAGAGCATTTTGAATTGCATGAAATTTCGTTCGAATAGCTCTTTAAATTTAAGATAGATCCTTGGAACCGGTCCCATGGAGAAGAAGAAACTTTAGCAAGGATACGAGCTGAAGATGCTCTGCGAACCTCCAGCTTGAGGACCAGTGGCACATGGGTCATACAACTTTATGGCATCATGTGCTGGCCATTTTCCTGTGCGTGTTTATATCTTTCGAGTGGAAGGATCAGTTTCTTGAGGGAGCAATAACGCCAAGTAGCTTTATTTAACAATTTGAGTCAGAATCAAGATTTTCCTATCGCACTTACGGATATCCTTCCCAGGATAGCTACAGCAACTTCTCGGTGCTGATGTGTGAAAATTTGCGATAACTTTTCCACCTTCCAAGGAGTTCGGTGGGGGCAACCTGTACCAGGACGTTACCTGACCTGACCAAACTTCGGTATCTGCGCCTTAAGTCGTTATCAGCCGAACTCTGCGGGTAATTCTTCGCAAAACGAAATCATTTCCATAAATTACTTGATTTCCACGCAATTAATTGCGAGGGTTTGTTGCGTGCTTGCCGGATTCAGTCCCTATCCGTTGAAGCCGTGTGGTTGAAAATCCTCACAGTTCTAGTGAAGTAGTAGTGAAGTAATTTTCTACTGAATGCGTGACTTACGTAAATATAAAGCTTTGCGTGGTAATTAGAAGAAATCGAGTAATATCTAACAAAAATTATTATTGATTACATTCAATTTAACCTCAAAGCGGATTTGGGAAATAAGCCTTGAATGACGATGTTGGTCGAATTACAACCATCTTTAAGTTTCAAAAGTTTGTAACGTGCTTGTGGCTGCAAATAGCACTTTTACGACAATTAGAGTATTTTTATCCAGTCTTCTTGAAAAAAAATATATAAGGCTATTAACGATCGTTATATCGTCGTACTGGGGGTGAAATTTTATTTTTCCATAATGGTTTCTAAGAATACGAAAATCGATTTCTTTACACAAATTCACCTCATGGTAATTAAAATAAAACTTTTGAATTCATGTCAATTTCACCTATACATAGGTATATTCTTATAAAAGCTAGTACAAGGATCCCTTTCATAATTTTCTGATAAATGTATTTACCTATTTATATAAAAAGTTTTTATGTAGTGTATAATCATAACTTTTCTCAAAATAAGCAAAACCAGACAATCTTACGACAATTTCATCGAATCAACACAAATACAGAATTTTTAAATGAGTGCAATTTTCAAAAAAAAAATAATTATTTAAAATGCATTTTTAGGAAGCTTTCTACAGTAAAATTTTTCGGCACTTTCTTAGTATCGTTTAAAAGTTTACAGAAAAAAAAACATATTCTCATATAATACCTCAGGATTAAAAAGTGCAAACCCATCTATGCAGTTGACATTTTTATGTGGATCACCCTTTACTTATACAAATTTAATGCATTAATATATAACAAATGAAATCTAGAACTAAAAATATGTACCTACTTATTTTCTTCTTATTAATTCCCTCCATTTACCTCTAAACTTTTAATTTGCGTGATTGTCGAAATAACTTAGCGATTTGCGTTGATAAAGTACGTCAACCCAAAGTGTAGGTTCTTGCTAATATGCCAGAATTAATCACTTTGTGCGCAAAGAAAATTTAAAAAAAATATTATATACCTATGAAATTTGCGTTAATTTAAACCATAAATAGCTTAAATACGTAGAATTTCAACATTTTGGAAAACCCAAACGGCCGTAAGGTCTATTGTTTCCATTGCACGAACGATCGAAAAATTCAATATTTTTCTTTATTTGACGCAAATCAGCCCGTTTACTGCCAAGACTAGAACCATATGTCGGCAAACATTCTCAAACTTAAGACTGTTGTGGGAGTGGTGCTGTTTAATTACTGGATCTTGCTCGTTGTATAAACAGCGATTGCAAGAAACGAAATTAAGAATTTTCTGGAAAGGCGTTTGGTGTTAGATAAATTAATATTTTTGGTACGCCATTTCAGTTCCAAATATGTAAATGTCGAACTCAGCTTTTTGTGTACTTTATTTACTTCAGACGTCAGATGTTTTACGTATGTTCAAATGAAGAATCAGTTATTTATTACAATATCCAACGAATCCTTTACTTGATTCAATTTTTCATCAGTAAACATGCCATGTGGGATGCGCATTTTGCATTTTCATACTCCAAAAAAATTTTTTCTTTACTTACATAACATATATTACATTAATCACTTTTTCAAAGTTAATCCTAGAATCGTTCTTAAATATAATGCTAATGCATTTATTTTATGGCGGCTTAGTTTTCCCTTAAACGAGAAACATTTTTGTATATTTATTTATTTAGAGTGGTTACAACTACATATATGTATCAAAAGATAAAAGAATCCATTATTTCATAGAAATACCTACGATATTTGCTACTTTTATCAAATAAGGATTTTGATATTCAAATGCTTGAAAATTTAATTATTCTTAATGAGAAAATTCTTTTTTACTTGTAGTCCGTTCATGCATACCTATACGGTGAATTTTTTCGAAAGTAGGTAACATAAAATCTTATTTTCCTGTATGTAGTGTGTCTTAATATACCGGTTTAAGTAAACCCATCATACTAACCCATGCTTCTTATTGATTAATATAAAATATACCATTTTAAAATATGAGATCAATTTTAACTCAGCCTACCTACATATGTATGTATGTCTGTGTAATGTCATATTTAACCACCTATGGTTTAAAATGTGTAAAAATAAAACAATTTCTATTAATTTTTGTTTATCCGCAAATTAAAGACTTTCTTTGTCGCGGGAATTATTCACATCCCACAAAGCTTACACTTTTCGTGACCACGGGTGCGGTATTTTTTATTGTTTAAATGCGTTTGTTTAAAAATAAAATGTGTATGACACACTTTTATAATATTGAAATTCATATAAAATTAGAACATTGTTTTTACTGTTCTTTTATGTATGAAGGTAATGTAAAACTAAATTTATATGAAAACAATACTTCATTAAAAATGAATAAGTATTGTTTTTGCATTATTGGAATATTTTCCAAAACGTAATTTAGAGAGTGTATTAACTTGAAAGAATAAAATTTTCTATCAAATCATGCATATGCATATTAATATATACAGAAATGAAGCATCACATCAAAAAATATCAGATACAATTTTCAATAGGTAGAATATTGATTTTTTGTTTTCAAATGTAATGCACTAAAAATTAATGATTTTGTTATTACTTCTTTAAGTTTTGATACTTTCAACAACTGTAAGGTTAAAAAAATTTTCAACTTCTTTGAATTTGCTGTGAAATCGAATTTTATAAATATTAACCTTACAATACTGATAAGTTATGGTGCGATATCTTATTTGATTATGAGTCTATTTGCATTTATCAAAGTTATAGATAAATCCTTCTACATAGTAATGCCACTTTCTTACAAAACACATTTTAAAAGCATAATGTATTATTCGCAATGTGTTTTGAAAAAATTGATATCTGATTTGACCACTGATATTATCAAATTATAAACAGAAATTCCGAACATAATAGTCAAACTTTTTATTGAAAAGCATAATGAACATATATAGTAAAAAGTAAATTGTTTTCAATTTCTGCATTTTTCTCGGCGATTGTTTAAGAAAAAAACAATGCCTATGGTTTACTGTATTGATTATGATTGTTGTAATAAAAACTGATACAAGCGCAATTTTTGTTCGAAGACAACTCGCCTGCACATGTTGTAGATTGAGTTGAAAACAACGATATATCAAGATTTCCAGAAAAAACGATATTTTTCTAAGCGAATGCCTCTCACACTTTTGAGTTACATAAATTCTCTGCCCAAAAATAGTGGTATCACAATTCGCAGTTCACTACATACATACATAGCATATAGGTTTTACTAAATGCTAGCTAAGAGTTGAAAAACATAGTGTAAATTTAAAGAAGCTACATTATATGTATTTTAAAAAACGGTATGACATCAAAAAAAGTTTTTCAATTCTTTGAAATAGTAGAAACTTTCATTATAATGGAATGTCTCATGTCTTAACTTCCAGATTTACCACAATTGAAATATTTTTAAAACATTCCCAACACTAATTAAGAAAATATATATATATAATATTCGTATTATGAAGGTCCGATTTTGAGTTTCGTCGATTGTTACAAGATTTAGTAGCGTTGCGTGGTTAATTAAAAGTGTTTTATCTTTTGTCCGAATTGAGTTTTAAAGAGCAAAACTAAGGAAAATTATTTGCTTTAGATTTTTTCGCAAGGTGCATACGTAAATTTTGAAATACTATTAAATGGGAGCACACAGCAATGACGAAGATGGTTCCGCATCTGGCTCAGAATCTGGATCTAGTCAAGGGAGTTTGAGTCGAAGCCCTTCTCCACAGACGGCTCCAACGCCTGGATATTCACTTGAACATCACGACCCAAGATCTCCAGGCAGCGCGAGCCGTTCTAGATCAGGGACTCCTCAAAGCCGTGGTTCTGCGACACCCAGATCACCCAGATTTCGTTCCGGGACTCCGCGAAGTAACTAATCTGGCTCACATAGTTCTCGGTCCGGTACTCCTAATAGTCGTCGCTCGTGGTTGCACCATTCGGATGTGTCTGCCCGTTCCCACAGCAAGAATCCCAGGAGTGCCAGTCATAGCCCAAGGCAGCCCAGGAGTCCGAGTCATAGCCCGAGGCAGTTCAGGAGTCCGAGTCATAGCCCGAGGCAGCCAGAAAACGTTGTAGATAATGATAGCCGATCACAGTCGCCAAACTTACAAATCGACGACCAGGCAGGATCCGGCTCGAAGGACCAATGTTTAGGAATCCAAGCGTTTTTGGATTTCGTTGCTTCTGAGTTCGAAATAGTGAAACTAACTGGGCAGCCACTTGGGAGCGAAAAAGGAAAGTCTTCGTTGGAGTTGCAAATGCGAAAAAGACATTTTATTTGAACAGCCTCCTTTATATATAATTCCCTCGATAAAAAGGGCTGACAACATACAAGTGGGAAAAAACGGTTGACAATACACAAATTGAAATTACTTAAGCTCAGGGCAACATCAAATGAACTTAAAATAAAGAAGAAATCATAACACAGAATGTAATTAGTTTTGATGTAACAGCTGATCCTGCATTTTAATCTCTTGGAAATGTACCTATAATTTTTGAATACAACTTTGCAATATAAGTGGTGCCCAGTAAAATTTGAATATTTTGTAATACCTCCCTTAAGTCTGACTTCAGAGGAATTAATTCTCTGAAAAATTGTTATGATGAGTTGTTTCGGAACTGGAAACACATAAATATTTAGTTCTTTTAAATAAATCCTTAACATAAAGCACAAATATACCTACTTGAGAAAAAAGTAATATTCAGTTTTGTTATAAGTTTTATAAAAAGACTGGTTGGTTTATTTCACTGCAAAGTGCGCAAGTAGTTCGTAAATTATTATTTTCGCGTGTATGTATGTCCTATCCTATAAATAGGTACTCTTTGATCTAAGACTGAATTACTATCACAGACAAATACAACTTGAAGATCATTATTATATGTTTGAAAACGTAGATTATAATTATGTAAATCAAATTATGTAAGCCTTAAGTCATTACCGTGAAAATTAAGTAGCAGTGTTACAGTCCAAAAGATCTCAATATATGCAGTGTGTCAGCTGCTCATTGCTCGCATGTTCAAGCTTATAAAGACGTATAACGTGTGATTGGTACATATTATGTAATTAATACAGTGCAAATTCCATATTTTATTGAACGTCATACACTCGTTGAGGTTCTTTATTCTTACTGTTGTCATGGAGCTGAAAGACGACAACAACAGAATTATCATTTTAAAGTAGACGAGTTTTACAGAATTTGTCAAACGTTAGAACGTCATAAACAACCTTGTTTGTATATCAATAGAGACAAATAGGTAGAACTGTTAACGAAATTACGTCAGTTAATCTTTTTACGTGAGTATCATTCAAGGATGATTGATAAATAGAAAAACTTCAACGTCAACTCAAGAAAAATTATTACAGAGGTTGACAGACTGAATAAATATTTAAGCGACAAGCTTCAAAAACCACCTCAAAACTGACAAGTTTCAAAATTACTTAACCTTTGGAGCTATTTTCTTCCAAGAAAGCCATTAGATGTTAACGAATAACTTGAGACTCTATTGGCTTTAAAATTTGACTTAAAACAAGTCCTAGGCATTTGTAATAAACATATCCAATTTATAATTCATTCCGACTTATGAAAATTTCCCAAAAATATTCATGTAAAACACTTTGTTTTTTAGCCTTCAAAATAGTGTAAATCCCTTAAATATGTAGATACTTTCGTTCACCTGTAATTCATGAGAACTTACTGCAGAACTCCTGGATAAAAGGAAAATTACAGTGTAGAGTTTTGCTAATCCGCAAATACTGCAATTTTCATTATATAGAAAGTGCAACAGATAATTAAAGCAATTCAGGAAATCACAGCCAGCCCCGCGTACTGCCCCTCTATTTTTCCCCGTTCCGCAAAGTTTCAGGTTACTATCGGAACTCGACTGAATTAAGTTAGGTGGTGAAAGTTCGCAAAGGAAAAGGTGCTAAGCAAAAACTTTCCTATTTATTTTAGCTGCGTTGTATAAATTTGCACCTCCTTTCAACGCCAAACTTTGAAATTTCTCTCCTATCCCCGAATTTGAATTGCCACGTATCTCAAATACCCTTGTCGGCGCGCACCTGTAGAAAAGCAGGTGCATTCATTTTAATTCATTCAAATTCACGAAAGAACGAATTCATACATAAAACTGGAGGAAGGACATAAAAGCTCATTTATTTCGTAGAGATGAAAGATGCGGGAAAATCATTATACGTGTATGTATGTATACATATAGGTTACAAACTAGTTTTTTTTTCAATGTGTTTACTTCTAATTATAAAATAAAAATTATGATTTTCAACCTCCATGGCAAGGAAAAACCTTAAGCAGAAAACTTTTAATTATTGATCATGTTAATGAGAGAAAAGTAATTTAGTTTTAGTTACTTAATCTAAATATAAGCATAGCTTTGATTGTGTGAGACAGTATGTTTTCTAATTAAACAATGTAAATACGAAAATGTAAAAGTTATGTTACTACATATTTCCAAGTATCCTCAAAAAATGGGGTGTAAAGTATCGATACTTCTTGTTATTAATCCTTTTCAAGATTACTTTAGGCCTATAATCCGATCATCTACATACATATGAATACATGTATTTATATAGTAAAATCAAAATGTCACAAATAGCATGATATCAATTAAATAAAAGTAAATATGTATGCACAGATATAATACATTTATAATCTTAAAAGTAAGCAATATAAATGAAATATACATAATCATACATAATATGTATAAACTAGCTTTCTCCTCGCAACTTCGTTCACGTGAATCTCGAAATAAATAGAAAGAGAAGCAGAACAGGGATAATTTTACCCTCTTTAGAGAACGATTTTCCAAAAACCCTGAAATAGACCATTCGAAATTTCTAACGAAAAAAGGTTAAGTACCTACTAATTTTCATGGTTTTAACTATAAAAATATTTGAACTACCACAACAAACATTTATTCCATATATTACCCCCTTGAAGAATAAATTTTCCAAAAATCCTTAAACACGTTTTTCTTAATTAGTAACTTAAAGGCCGAAAACCAGTTTTCATGGATTTATCTTAAAAATTGAAAGATTTTCATACAATCTTACATATTCTATTTTACCCCCTTAGGAGAAAAATTTAGTAAAAATCTCTTTTTTAGTGGGTGCTTACGTCACAAAAGAAACCTACTGCCGTAATTTTATGTAATTAACTATAGCGGTTTCGACTTAGCATTGATGAATCAGTCCGAACATGTTATGTTATATGTATAGAAAAAAACCGATTAAGTACGTGTCGAAACTAGTGTTAAATAAAGTTGAAAAGTATTCAGACATATGTATATTTAATTGCAAATTAACTTAATTCGCTTTATGGGCGAAATGATTTTAGGTGGATGTAGGTACTCAAGTGCTAATTCCAAAGTCTTTTGAAGCTTAAAACTTGATCAAGTGTTTTCTGTATGGTTATAACAGATTTGCTAATTCGGCAAAAATTACATATGATAATTACAGACTTCGCTTTAATATTCTCCCAATATGTTATTAACGTGATATCAAAAACAAAAATTTAAGAATAGGATGTGGAACTACGAAGTGAGGGGGAGAGCGAATTGAAAAAATGATTCTTTTTATTGAAAAGCGAAGCTATGTAGATACAGTAATCCTATTCTCCATTTTTGGCGCTTAACATTTAGAAATATACAAATGACATTGATTGGAAAACACATGTTCGAAGTATTCAATTAATTAATTAGTTTTATACGTTCCACAAAAGTTTACATGTGTTTAATTGAATTTTTGCTGCCTTGGACTATCCTCAAAACAACAATTAAAAGCAATTGTCTTTAAATTAAAGCAAGTGTATTTCTAAAAAAATTTTCCTTTCATAATTGGTATTCAGTAGTTTTCACAAAAGAACAAAAAATCCAAAAATGAATGTAAATGGATTCTATCTTCAACCACATTCAATTATTGTTATTATTAGATATTACTACTTAAGAAATATTTTCATTTCAATGTACAGAGACTCAAAGTTTATTTATAATTAGATCAATATCTTTAATGTCTTAACCACCAGAAGGGCAACGTATCATTAGCATTAGTGTTTATGTGATGCGCGTACAAAAACAATCCTAATCACCATTTTGTTATATGTATATGTATAGGTACAGATTATATATTTTCCAAAATTACCCAATTTTCTTAGAATCACCCATATTTGTAAGTCAATTCATGATAGGGATCATTAAATTTCTTAATCATTTTGAAAACCAAATGTTAGCTTTTTGCTTATAAAGCTTCTCACAAGAGCATACCATATACAGACATACTCTAATCCGATATCCAATTTAGCCAACCGATAGTATATGGTTTTTAGATAAATATCAAATTTGTAGTTGGTAAAAACTAATTAAGTCAGTAAACAAAATGTAATTATTATCAAATTAACAAAACCAAAACGTAGCGACCTAAACATCTGCCCGAAAGCAAATTACAAGTTAATTGGAACTCCGTCGCTAATCGCTAAAATGGCCTATCGCCCTTTAATCCATAGTCATTTGGGCGGAAAAACAAGGGTGCCACAATCGTTTAAGCTCCGAGTTATACAAGAAAAAAAAAAAAAAAAAACATTTCTGATATTGTGGAAAAATGCAAAAAAGGCATAATTTAATAAATGAATGAATAAAACTAGTCGCTCTGATGAATGAGCTTTAAGGGATGATTTGTGCGGGGGTGGCTTGTCAACATAAAATGAAGGAGACTTTCACGTGAAGGATTTATGATGAACGTGCTCACAATAAAATGACATCGACCCGTGCTTCAGTTGAAAATTTATAAACAAGAATTTACGGGCACAATTCGAATACGTCGTAAACTTGCCTCGAATTTAACTGGCACGCGTCCGACACATGCGAACAAATAAATAATCCAGAAAATGATGAAACTCGCGGAACGCCCCAAAAGTTGACATTATCTCCCCATTCAGAGGCATCAGATCGAAATACCCTCGCGCCAAAATGTACAATACAATATTGGTGAAATTGCACGGAAATTTTTAGCCAAAGGTAATATCTTAATCATGCAAATTACTTCGTGTTTTTCCCGTGAAAATTTAATGGAATAATCAAAGGGACAAACTTTGATGTTTTATGCTCTGCCTCCATGAAAACTGCGGGTGAAACGAAAGCACTGAAATCCATTTAATTTCAGGACTGAAATTATTTCGTCGCTTGGAACGTAAAAAGCAGAAAAAATAAAATAAAGAATCACCGCGCCACTTTGAGCAGAAATCAGGAGAAAAATTCTGAAAGGAACAATCAGGGTATATTCCATTTCATCGCCCTTAGACAGGACTGAAAAGGTTTGCATTAAAATACTCCAATTATTTTTAAATTCAGGATTTAGGAGATTTTAAAGATGTTTTCATTTTGGCTGCTCAAAAGATCCCTAAATTAGTTCGGCGACAGTCTTTTCTCTTAAAATCTACCAAACCGTGATTGTATCTTTGCATTTTTTCGCGAAACAAAATGGACGGAAAGGGTAAATGAAATGTCTGCGAAAAAAAAACTAATTTAGCTCCTGAGACCAAGCTAAGGTTTGGCAGAAAGCAATTTCAATTCGACACTTTTGCCTCCGTTTTGTTTGCTTTTCGCAATAAATGCGGTCACGAGCTACAAGAATGAAAATGGTCTTAAGAGTTGTAAAGAAAGCTCGAAGGATCCAATAAAATCGCCTATGAAAACAGCGAGCTCACCTCTTTTGCGAATATTTAAGAACCCGATCGGGACTATAAATTCCGCTACAGCAGAATATCCGACAGAGGCGGTTTAAGATTAAGGAACCCTCGCCTCCACCCCGGGCGGGCCTGATTAATGCCACCCACGTTATGCTTCACGAAGCATCCTTAACTCCCTGACAACAGGACCACAGGACTCCTCTGATTTCTAATGTCTGTCTACCCGTCTCCAGAAGGTTCGGCTAAGTTTCGAAATTATGAAAGGGCGTCCCATCTCCCAGATTATTTTATGAAACTACTCGTGAGCCTAACATCGCCCACGAATGCTTCATCTCCGAGAAAAACAAAACCATAAAACTTATACAACTTCTTCAGGGGCCTGAATGTCCTAAGACGTAATGGGAAAAAACAAGAAAATAGTTCGTCGGCCACGTCGCATGCTTTGTTAAAGTTTCTTAGCCGGAGAGAATTTTCTGCGAAACCTCGAACTTACACTTCACCAAAATCCTTAAGCATAGTCGGAGGGAATTTCGTTGGCGTGGCGCGTGGGCAGGGAAAAAAGCCCTTTTAAATGGGTGGGGGTCGAGGACAGGGTGAAAAGAATTTTTATGTGGGGTTCATTTGACGACGGGCCCTGTTTTCGGTCAAGGATCATCGAACATAATTTATTGGTAGATCGGTTTTAAAACTTTGAACGATTTAGAGCGTGTGTGGGCTTAGAACTCATATCGCAATGTGAGCATATTCAAATGATAAAATTTTAGAGGATACGAGCCATTGCTTAATATTTATTGGCTGCCCTATTTGGCATATATCTCGCACATTTATGGATAATAACTTTGGGAAATTAAAATCGATCTGTGTATTTTTGTAGAAGAATTTTCATTTATCATTTTAACGCAAGTTTAAGATACCAAAATTCAATAAATAATAATTTTTTATGCTAACGCGTCTTACCAGAGAGTGGAACATAATGCAAATGCATATTTTTTGCATATACATACATATTTGCATATTTGCAATATATAAGCATAAAAATGAATATGCATTTTAAAAAGGCATATTTGCGCATATTATCAATTTGTTTTGAAATGTGTTTGAATGGATGTTTATGGGAAATGGGCAATTCAGTTCCAATGCATCCTACTAAAACTAACAAATATTTAGCAATATAATGAAACTGGCATCAGCATAAAACTAGCCTCTGTTGAGTTATTTGGCTTTGTTAGGCTATATAACATAAATATTACTGGGAAAGAAGAAGAGAGAAACCGAATGCCTATTTTAAATACAAAGATGTATAAGTGCAGAATTAATAAGTTTTCAAATTGTAGTTCAATGCAATAATTTTTAAAATTAAGTAGTATTAAAAGTTTAAGTTTGCATTGCTGAATAATTTATAAATTAGTAAATTGTTGAGATTGCTTTCTTAAGTTTCTGATATTGTTTTGTCAGAATAACATACTGACTCGTTATGTTTTTTGTTATAAAATAAAATCTTGGATTTTTTTTTTGTCATTTTGAAATCTTACTTTAGTCCTAAAAGTAGATTTTAAGAATTAAAAAGCAAAAAACAATTGCAATTTAAAAGGATAAAACGGGAATATTGAGAAATACAAAATGACGTCTTGGAAACATTGTTTTTAGGGTGTCAAAAGTAACGAAGATGTAAAAATGTTTTGTCGTTCTCAAAATATTTAACTCTGAAATTTCAAAAAGTGAGTAATTGGTTTGCAAAATTCCGCAGATTGCAAATTACAAAATATATGCAAAGGTATATATACCTACTATATTTCAATTTTTTTTAATTTGGAACTAACAAATACATTTAAGATGGCAAATTATGAGAATTAACTTATTTTCAGATTTTGTGTAGAATTATTTACAGAAACCAGGTGAAAGCGTATAAGATGTACGAATTTTCTAAAATTTTTGCTAAAATTTTGCAGAAATATGAAAAAAATTGTGGGTAGAAAAAGCAGTTTTCAAAGTTTTTAAGAAAACTTCATTTTGCTTTTTAACTTTATCTCTTTTGATTTGAAATGGACATTCTTTTAAATTTTTGTCGAAAGGAAATACTTTGATGAAAATTTACATCGACTTCGAATATTCATATTGTTCATTTAATAACAAGTTTTTGAGATGTCATGTGTATGTACATTATAATATAATCGTTTTGTAATTTAAACAAATTCGAAATAGATGTAGACATAGATATTAAGTAAAGAAAAGTAGTTAACCTAATTAGATGTTGCCTAACATTTACAATGTAACACTTCCTTCAAAGCACTTCCATTAATCTTAAAGTACGCCTCTCCAAAACATTTATCCTTAATTAGCACATAAAAAAAACTGGTATAAACTCTAAGAGAACTCACTTGTTATCCCTTGGTCCTTTTAGTTTGAATTAAGCAAAAGCAACTGGAGTTCTTTTCTTAAAATTTACTTTTCCTCTCCTTGGCGAAGTGTAAAAGATCTCGAGTACCGCGGGGCCTCATAGAAAAAATGCTACAAGTATAAATCCAGGGAAAAAAAATCCCCGGAGAAACATGAAAAGTGCGAAAATTCTTGAAATGTTTCTTGCAAAATAAGAAAGAACAAAAATATTTAGTAAACTATGAAGACAAGAACGACTCCAGGGCTTGAAAGTGGATGGAAGAAAACATAAGTTCTTATTTTGGTGGTAAAATGGTCCGAATGCAAATTGTGGCGATCATAAATGTGGGGATGAAATAACATCGCATCTGAGGAATTCTAGGTGAAATTTTACTGGTGAGACAAAAGTCCTTGACAGTCCTTCGCTCATATTTTAGCATTATATGGCTAATTGGCGACCTGTAGGGACATTTAATTAAAACAATTCGCCCGTACTGGCGTCGTCTGATAATATTTTGTCGAAATTTCAATGCAATATCCTTGTTATGAGCAAAGTTACGATTGGTGTGTAAATGTTGTTTTTCCAGGACAACGGCGGGTGTTTATTAAAGCCTCCACAAGGGCAAGTTGTGAAAATGAATTACCATTAATTAGGCTTACGCTGTACACTTGAAGAGCTAATAAATTCCAGAATTAGAGGGACTAGATTTATTTGGGCAGTCGGCAGTGTGGCATGCGACAGCTAGCTGAATTTTGCGAGTCCTTCCATTGGACGGAAGGTGTCCAACGTGTAAATGTTGCCTCATGGATGATGTACGGTGGGCGAACGGTGGCCGTAGAAATAAAATAGAAGACAGCAATAAAAACGAAATATAGCCTCATTTCGTGGACCTTTATTCCGCAATTTTTTCCCTAGGGTTGGTTTTTCTGGGGGTTATGGAACCTCTGCCCAGAATCTTGCTATAAAATCGAGAATATATTTTAGTACACTCGAATAAAGTATCCAACAAGGCCTAATTTATCTTGTTTGTTAGCAAAATTGGATTTGTCCTTAATTTGATTAAACTGTGCAATAAATCTATGGTGGTCATTTGTCCAAAAGTAATTAAGATCTTCATGAAGACCTTAATGTGCGCACTCATGAAATTGGTTCCATTTATACGTTTGTTACCAAGCCCAATCGTCAAAAAATAACTTTAATGATCTCTGATCTCTTACTTTTTTCCAACCCCTTATTTTTCAAGACATGTAAGCGTATTGAAACCTAGGGCCCTATTGCGAATATCGTCATTTCTGCGACTAAGAGTCGATTATAAGAATCGAAAAGAGCTTTAAAAAGCCCTTTTTCGGTAAAAATTCCTTAATAAAATTTCAAAATTCTCATAAATTCATTTCAGTAACCTTTGACTTCAATTAATTTTTTATTCAAAGTGGCTACAAAAAGTCGATCGAGAGTCCAAATAATTCGACTGGATTTTTTTCATCGAATGATTTTGACAATTTGAAAGAAAAAATTAATTGAAGTCAGAGGTTACTGAAATGCATTTATGAGAATTTTGAAACTTTATTACGGAATTGTTAACCAAAACGGGCTTTCGTAAGCTCTTTTCGTCGCAAAAATGACGATATTCGCAATAGGGCCCCTAGTTCATACCGGTATAGGTACGAATCAATACGACTAAATAGAAAGAAGCAATTTTACAAAATTCAACAGACTAAGTGCCGTAACACATTCTTTTTTTCGTGAAAAATGAATATTACTTATAATAATTTTTTTTGAAGTGAAAACTTCTTTAGCGGCGTTGTGCACTTTTTTGGGATGGGTAAAAAATGTAAAATTCGCGTCAGGACACGTGACCCTGATCGAAAATTCGTAAGACGGACAGGGCGCTTGCGCGAGTGTGCGTGTGTGTTTGTACACAGCCTGCTACGCGCACAACGAAATACAAAACTACTATTGATGCGGTCTTTATTAGACATTTAAATAGATTCGAATCAAAATTGTTCGTTTCTTACTTCAGCTACCATATACCTATTGTATCAGTTTTAGAGATTGGCGATGATGATGCTGGTAATGATGATGGTGAAAGAGTCGTTGAAATTATGGATGAAAGTTGATTTTTCTGAGAGATAAACTTTTTAATGTAAAATAAATGT
The DNA here is from genome assembly GCA_933228815.1 of Machimus atricapillus. NCBI lineage: Eukaryota > Metazoa > Arthropoda > Insecta > Diptera > Asilidae > Machimus > Machimus atricapillus. The sequence goes on along the minus strand of OW121787.1, from coordinate 26,152,596 downwards.
AATAGTTCTGAAGTGTTAAATTTTTTATGTAATATAAATTTTCATGTTTGTGTACGATAGCACAATAAATGAATATTGTATTTTACCACATAAATGATAGTACTTTACACTGATAAATAAAGCAATTCGTGCGAAATTATTCCCTAACCATTCCAAAATATTCAAAAATGCACAACGTTAATGTTCAAGTTTTCACTTCTGCCGGCACTCCCGGAGTACCACCCGTTTTTTTTCACATTTTTATTCGGAACAGCGTGCTTCATCGGGGAATACTATATTCTAATTAAATTTTCGCATGAACTCTACATAATATATTAATAAATGTATTAAATTTATGGGAAAATTTCGCTAAATTCGGAATAGAGTACCTACCTACTTACTTTTTTTTTATAATTAAAAAGTTAATTTTCGAGGTGAATATAAGTCAAATATTCTTATACAATAATTAATAAGTTAATTTGTTTTGTGAAACAGCTTTGAAAAACTCAGTTTTTTAGTCGCAGTCGTAGTATTTTCTGTATAATACTTATATTTATCTCTAAGCCCAAAATTTAACGTATAAATAAAGACTTGAAAGTACAAAATATTATCATTGTCTAGACCAAACTGCTGATTTACCAAATGTGGACTTTAAAGCTGGCATAATAAAATTGAATCATTTTGTGTTATCTATTTTGTAAACAACTGAAAAAAATAGCAGAAGAACATTTTCATTTTCATCTAATGGCTTATGTCAAAATAACCAGAAGCTTAACTTGTATTTTTTTAACCTTGAAGTATAGCACGCGCCCCATATGTGATGATCTATAAAATCATCAAATTATGAACGTTGAACCATATGACAGATTCACTTAAATTATAAGCCAACAGGATGCGGTCTTAAATAAGTATGAGGGAGAAAAATAAAACGTTTTTATTTTTTTTATCGAAAAAATTTTAATAAGCGATTATTCAATTGAAACAATCAAAATTTTACACTTCAACGAAAGCTAATATCCATCCACTTGTTTCAATAGGGCAATAGACGGAGTCTAAAAACATAGAATTTAACTAAAAATCAACGAGACAATTCGCATTCTATTCTTTCTGGCAGTTTCGGTAATGAAACATAAGATTTGAGTTACCAAAATGGAAACTATTATTTTATTGTTAATTTTTGATAGTATAAATATTAGTTAGCACGCAATGATATATTAGTTCAACATTAGAAAAAACCTTTTTTAAATGAATTATTTTGTTTTTGAGTTTGTGTATAAAAAAATGCATGTCCTAGCATGTCTAATTGAACCAACCAGCGAACAGACAACCAACATTTCTTGAAAATGTTTGCATTTGATTGACGTAAAACAGTCAACATTTTTCTGAACGTGAAGCCAATTGCATACCGAGCGCATGTGTCGCAGAATATTGCGTATGATGAAATAATACGTTTAAAGTGTTTTTGCCACATGAATTCAGCAATACTCATATTACCAAAGAGTGTTTCCTTATTCCAAATGAATATAAGTACATATGTATATACATATATTTGTATATTTTATATAAAAAGACAAAAACATCGGAAATAATTTGGAAATCATGGAACAACTGTCTTAATAAATGTCGCAAGTAAAATTGCTGGTATTTATATCAAATAATATAGGTGTTGTGAAAATTTATTTTTTCCTTATTATGAATATTGTTGTTTTCTAGAATTTTCGAGTGGGCGAATTATGATAATGATAAATATTATGATTTTTAAACCGCTTTATATCCACAAAAAATAATCGGGTTTAAACGAGACAGAGCTAATTAGAAAGCATGTTCTTTGAGCCTTGTTTTAAATTTTATAAATTCGACAGGTGTTTTGAATATTAACTTTTTATGTAATACGAATTATTTTTTAAAACATGGTAATGCACATACATATGTACACAAATTAAATACATATATCCATAAGGAAATATTAGATAGACAGAATTTTAAAGCCGGAAAACAAAAAAATTGTATGCCTTCAAAATATAATTGCTGTACCTTTATTCGTATGTCAAAGAGAATTCAAAACAATATTAAATTAAGGATTCCAAAAGATTAAAAACGTTAGTTCCTTTTTAAATTTTACCAAATACTTTTAGCATCCCGTATCATATTGAATTCCCTGTACAGGTTTTTTATATAATAGGTTTTGGGTTTTTTACGTTTATACATACTACGGGTGTTCGAGCTAACACATAAAAATTAAAAGGTATCCACAGATTGCTCGAAAATTATTTTAAAAAAAATGGCAAGTATTAATTAGCGTAGAAATAGTAATAGTGGGAATAGAATAAAGTACAACGTGGTGGGAACGTGGTGAGAAATTGGTTTATGAGATACTAATAATTAATACAACTAGTGGTATTTGGTTCTAAGAACAGAAAAACTGCTTTTTATGGTATAAAATTTTTAATATCATATAAAAAGTTCAGAGATCATGATTTTGAGTTTAATAAAAAAAAATGGAAAATAAAAGTAAAGAAACATAATACTTATTATCGTTACTTATGTAATTGGTCGAGACCGTTTGACTCGCATTATTTTAAAATCTGAGCTTGATTCTCCGACACGTTCTATACTGCACCTAGGTTCTGAAGATTTATGGAAATTATATACATACATATGTATGTACACTATAGAATTGAAACATTGTAGGAAAATTTTCATATTTTCTAAACTACATTGTAAAAGTATTGCTTTATAGGAAAATTTTCGCATTTTCTCAACCGCGTTGTTGCAAACTCGCTTTGTAAATGTATTGCGTATCGCGTTGTAAAAGGTTTACCTGTATTCGCCATGAAGTTTTTATAAATATAACTTGTCCTTTATATGTGTACATTAACAATTATATATATATATTTTTTTTATTGTTTTTTGTTCTTTATACATATACATACTATACAATTCAAATAAATAATTTTGAAAAGCTAACATTTAACATCTAATAAATCAATAATGTTGTGTTTGCATAGTAAGTAAATAAAATTTAAATAATGTATATACATATGTAAATCTACATAATCGATTTCCTAAATGTAAGTATGTACATATAAGGTTAATCGTGCGTTTTCTATAGCCTTTTTCAGTTATTGATTTCATTTATTGAATTTGAATTTCATGAACTCAATCGAAAATAAACAAAATAAAGAATAATAACGCAAATTTCAACTGCCTTTGCACGTGTAGTTAAACAACTCATGTATGGCTTGCAGGCGAACGAACAAACGGTGTAAATAAGCTAAAGACACATTCTGGTTTTTTGGCACAGGGCACTAATATTATGATGCACATCGATCTGTTAGTTTTAATTACCTGAAATTTTGTTTCCGGCACATGTTTAAGGTAATAATGTTCAGTACACCAGAATGAACTAGCTAAAACTAGCTAATACATACTTTCTTCGTAGTATTATAATTAATAAGACGTGAGATGTGGCAGTTAGAGAATGCTAGCCATATTTGAGTGACGCGAGGCAATCATATATCATATATGTATACATGATAATGGTGACTATTAGTATACGTAAGTACATATTTATATATTTACCTTTTATGTGGAATCAGAGTATTAACAATACTAGATCAAATATATTGTGTATACAAAGTTACGTACTGAAATTTTAAAAAACTATATATGTACATGTGTATCTTTAATAATTACTACTATTCTTTACGAATATGTTGGAAAAAAAAATGATAACTCTTTATTGTAAAAACAAATTTAACAACAGTTTAAGATAAAAACGTTCAACAATATTTTGGCTTATTTATATAGAAAAATCTGATCTCGATAACCTGAGAAAGAACGTTGCGTTAGCACATAGCAAACCTGTAACAAGCATGAAAATTCCAGCCAAAATATTTAAAAATACGCGCGTTTTACAGGCACATTCGTGTCAAAAGCACTTACGAAAATTTAAAAATACGCCCGTTTTGTATAAGGCTCTCGGTGTTTATTGCTTTACTGAAACTAACAAAAATCCATTCTATGTCAGTATATTTTTCAAACGCTAATTCTTCCTCTAATGATAGTAATAAATAAACATATTAATTCGGGATGCAATTGACACCGTGTGTCATTTGGACTGTTTTGCGTTAGGATTTATATTTTTTATTTCGCAACATATACAAATTCGTCCTGACGCACCGTCTCTCATTTGGGTATAAAACGGCCGAGGCACGCCTGTTTTGGGATACATTTGGGCATGTTAAGTTTTTAGTCGGGGAACGTCCCTAAAATAATTCACTGGGCCCCATGCCTTCACCGAATCAAAAATAAAATTTTTTTTTTACAGGTGTCGCCTTATCCAAAATACATGCGAATTGAAATATAGAATTTAGAAAAACATAGCATTTTATGTGCGTAAAATGGAGTTTGTTTTTTAATCTGATAGAAGTCTGCTCGTTTACATACATACATGTATACAAATGTAACGAATATAAAGCCTAGGTATATTACGCTTTTGTTTTATAGTACTATGGATTTTACTTAGAAGAGTCTTTTGTTGTTATTTTGGCAATTAAAATAGCCTCCTAAAGGAAAGCGTCCTTACAATATTATAAAGAGCCCATAAGGTGTTCATAGGTCCAATACATTGATAATTTCAGTCTAAACGATTGGGTTATATAGGAACAATGCAACAAATTTAGCTTTCACTAGGAAGAGCGAATTTCGTTGTATGTAAGTATACTAATATATTCATGTATAGTTGTACGTAGATACTTATATTTTTGAAAGGGGATTCCAATCATTTTGCAATCACAATTTTGTCTACCATTGTAAACTTTGGAAGCTATATCAAAGTTGATAAATAAAAACAATATTAGATTTGACAATAAGTTAATCTAGGCCTCGCTAAGACATAACATCTTGAACTATGTAATTATGAATTAGTAACATGAATACTTCCTTGTAAAAGTTTTTATTTCTCATGGAGTTTTGCCTCTCACAAAAATTTGTAATATTTTTATGTAACGATTGCAAATATGTGTACAATCTCTTAATGTACAAATTTAAGTAGACAAGTACCTACATACATATTTAATGCGTTTTCCCTTTTTAAAAAGTGTTAAATACTAAATATCTATAGTCTTCTTTCCTCTTTGATTTTGGCAATAAATTTTGACTTTCCAATTTAGCTGAGGCAGTTGCATCGAACGAATAAGCCAAACAAATTTCCTTCTATTCAAAAGTTCCGAAGCAACCGGAACTGCAATTCAGCTGGGATTCTATGAGCTTCACGCCGTAGGTACTTTGATGAAAAATACATAGATACGTATGTTTAAAATTCACCTGAGGTAATAGTTAAGTAATAACTTTGTGAACGGGTTTCATGCAGTTAAATAAGATAGAACACGGAGGCACAGCCAGGGAGAAAATTCACTATACTGTATATCGCCATTGCCGCAATAACCTGGTATGCAAATTCTACCGTGTGAACTGCTAAAAATGATCATCCCATCACCTGGTTATCGGCATATCATTTGCTATTAAAACGTAAGAGGCGTTGCGACTCGGGAGATAATTGTTTAAAAAACAACTCAATTAGGAGCAATTTCTTATCTAATTCACATGCTCTTAAGCCGGCCAGCGTTAGCACCACCTTGGGGCTCCTCTAGCCGGCGATCTGAGAAATCAATCTGAATCAATATACCCACGGGGATATCGTTTCAACCGATCTCTCGCCGAACGTCGCACTCGTGGCGCTCACGTTACCTTCATTTGTCTGCTGCCTCCTCGTTCAAAATTGAGACCGTGCCGCCGACGTCGCAGCGCTCCTCAAGACATTTCAGTAGCTCACGGGTCCCACTCTTGGCGTCTTCTTGAATCTTGAGTTAAGTCCAATAAAATTTATAAGCCGGCGATGGGTGCCTAGCAAGGCCATTTCAAAGTTGATCGTCAGTAGCAACAGATAGACAACGTGTAATTAGAGCGATTCTCCAGAGATATAGTCTCTTATTGAGTATCTTTAAAATTCCGAATTAAAAATTGTCGAGAGTAATTAATACGAAATTTTTCGCTAAAAATATGTCTCCCAACCAAAGCTTTTTATTAAATCATGTACCGATGGAGCCAATGTCGCGCACTTATCAGTATCGAAAAATCATGAAACCATTGCTCGAACGAAAACGCCGCGCAAGGATTAACAAGTGTCTTGATGAGCTTAAGGCTCTTTTAGCTTCTGCATTACAATCGGTAAGTTTTAAAATTTTTTTTATTTTTAATTTTCCCGGATATTAACAATAAATTTATTTTCTATTTGTTTTAGGAAGGTGATAATGTGTCTAAGTTGGAAAAAGCAGACATTTTAGAACTAACTGTGCGCCACCTTCACAATTTGAGACAGAAAAATGCGTTAAACCTACGGCAGGATCGTGTAAATACCGACAGTTTTTGGGACGGTTTTAGACAATGTGCAGCAGAAGTATCCCACTACCTTTCAAAGTACGATCCCAAAGTAGGCGCTGAAGTGATGAAGCACATTAATCGATGTGCCCAAATTGATCCAGGTAGGAGCCAACGGCAGACAATATCACTCCGATCGGACGCCTATCTTTTTGGCGCTTTTCGATATGAAAACCATCCTATGAAACATGCTCCAGTAGTTCGACAGGAAACCCACATACCACCACCTCCCAGGATTGTGGAAATAATCGAAATTGATGATTCAGTGAGCGTGTGGAGGCCCTGGTAGGACTTTTTTTAAAACCTCGGCCAAAGGTTCGTCGCATTCCTAAATGTTATAGCCAAATGTGTTGCGCTTAGTGTAATGAGCTTTAACTCCTTCAATAATATTTATTGAAGGACTTAGACTGTGATCTTGCGATTATTAAGTTGTGTTAAATGTATGATCGACTACACCCAGTGATTAATTTAAACGTGTATGCTTGTGTTTTTTCTTCACGAGAGTTATTGAATTAATTAATTTTTGTAATATAATTATTCTCGCAGCTTAAATCGTCATATTCAGACATTTTGTTCTAATATATTTAACTAAATCAAAAATTAACTACAAAGGCTAAACTTTATATTTATATTACCAAAATGTGAAAATGTTTATACTATAAGGAAAGGAGACGATAATAAAATTACATTTAAGTATAATAAAATTATGATATTTTTTTATTTATTCCATCCCAATTTTTCAATTTAAACTTTTATAAGGTTATAAATACACCAGTGAACCTACACGTGGCGGTTGCGAATGTGCCTGCACACGTAATCAAATGAGTAATCACACATGCAAAGGAAATGAGCTTCTGCGTCAAAATTTTGCTTATTATTATTATTTTTGGTATTGTGTGGCTAAACGACAATCATGACAGTGGTAGAAAACAAGTGTTAAGAAAATTTTGGAAAGCTTTATACGCATTTTAGGAATTTTGTTTAATATCTTGACGTAGATTTAATACTCATTCAAAAATTTAAGGAAGAAAAAGGACGAACACATGCGTATGGCTTTAATTATTTTTCATATGTATGTAAGTCAGAATTTCAGTTTCAAAAATTTGAAGAAAACGTTTAACAAAAATATGCATTTTTTTTGCTTTTCGTGCATAAATTCTTAGAAACTAGGAGTGGTTTTATAGAATTTAATCAAACAATAAATTGTTTGCCACATTCCATAAACCATACCGAATTAAATCATTGTAAACTAAAGCAAAGAACTATTCGAAAATTGAGTGCAATATTGAAAAACTCCCAGGCGTTTTATTAACTAGCGTTCAGAAATTGTTACTGCATGATGTATGTATTAGTATATGGTATATATTTACATACATTAGCATCTTTAAAAATAAGCATGATTTTCTTTTTCCTAACCACGTTTTATTTTTTGCTTTTCAAATAAATAACACATAGTTTGTTTTGTTGTTATTCATTCGCACATGCTCTTAAAAGGGTGTGGCCTTTTTCATTTCATTGATTCGATTTGATTATTGGGTGTGTTAATTACAGAAAAATATGGGGCGTATCATATACTCTTAAATAGGTCTCTCAAATATAGTGAATTTGGTATTCTCTTTTTAGATAACAAAATTTACCAGTGGTTTCGAACCGTGATCACTTGTTGCCAGTGCCTTGAAGTAAGCGTGATCCAACTGTTATATGACTCGCGTCTGGGAATAGTTCACATTTTTTGGTTAAAATTTTTATATATCAACGAAAGGTAAATGTCTTTTTCAACTTATCGTCCGTTGGTGACAAGCACGCATTTATCTTATAAAATGAAAAACATATTTTTTTAAATTTTATATTTTTCCATAATTTTCACCGAAAGATTGCGGAAGCATGAGAAATTGCGGCATAAATTATGAATTTTCAGAATTTAAAAGTTAAATATATTAGGAAAAATATATAAGCGGCCGACACTTTTTTGTATATCAGCCACTTTTGAACGTTAAATGAAAATTCTTACAAAGTTTCATCATAATCCGTAGGGAGACCTCAAATTCAATTTATGCCCTTGTTAATTAGTACTTTCTCTTCTATTACTCCATTTGGATGGTTTTAAATAAAAAACATTCGTATATTGATGTAGAAAAATTATAGGAATAATAATAATAATAAGTTTACAATTTAAAATAAGAATCTTTAGTTTCAAAGAAAAAGGAAAATTACTTTTTCCAGAAACTCAAACTAATGAATAAGAATTTAATAACATAGCAATTGTCAAATATATTTATATGCATAAACTATGCAAACATCAATATTTAGATTCTTGCTTCAGGCAGATATAATTGCTTTTATTCAATTGTCGTTTCAAACTTCGAAGCATTTTCAAAAAATTAGAAGTAACCGTAAAGGCTAATTTTGTAATATAATAGTCACCAGATGGGAAATATACATAATATCTGAAATATTGGACGTAAACTTCATATCGCAAAATATGTATATCAAACGTGGTAAAATTTATAGAAATCTCTTCTCCCATGTTCGGCAGTTCAGCATTATCAATCAAAAATACATCGGCAAAGGGTTTGAAGAAGATGGAGTCTAGCCCTCCCTCATCCTCATGAGCTTAAACAGAACGTCAAAAATTGGTCTAGTGCTAAATCCTTAAATTTTTGATTTTTTTGGAGAAAATTTTATTTGAAATCAATCATACTATATATACGCTTACAAAGATTACTTTTGAAAGATTTTGTCAGCATCTAGAGAATAATGAAATTCGAAATGTTATAACACTGAATATTTTTACGTCTACTTAATTTTAAACGTTACTTTCATTTACGTTAAATTTAGTATACACCTGGATGACCAAATCTACTTCTGCTGGTCAGTTCCGAATTTTCCTAAAGGTCGATTTTTCGCCCTCGAAAATTCTTATTCTGTAAAGTTCATCAAAATTGTTAGAATCATTTTGGTTTATTTTTAATATTCATTAGTAAATTTTTACTGTTTACATAATTTAAAAAATAATCCTTTCAGGTAGCTTTAACGCAGATTGATGCAAAAAATATTATCGAGGTGTTTCATAACAATAAGTCATTGTAGTCAAACCACATCTTTGACATTTCAATTAAAATATGTAAAATACCCTGTATGAGAAACCGACAATTTGGACTCCGTCTATTCAATTAAAAAATTATGCACCATCTTTTTAGGAGGCATCTAACTTCTAAAAAGTTAAACGTGTGAAGTTAAAATCTGAGTCAAAGATAAAAATTTATGATGCACACAGGTTAGAAGTCGTAATTGTTTTAATATAGGACGAGGACAATACATCGTCAAAAAGCTTGCATTGTTAACATTTTGCTTAGGGGCAACTTTATGTAACATTTCTACAAAAATACATAGAAGAATTAGTATTCGGCTGTCAGAATCCAGGAAATCAGTTTAAAATGTACTATACTTAAGTGAAGGAGTCTGTCATGCCCTCGACAGCTTTTTTTAAGCTATGTCTGTATATTTTATTTATTTATTCAGAGCAATTTAAATAATACCCATATTAATCAATTTTGTTGACCAACAAAATAAAATTTGAAAAACCTTAAACATGGACAGTGTCAAAAACAGTGTTAAAAAACACTACAAATTGAGTAATCAGTGTTTACTCAGCTTATACCTACGCAACAAAAAAAAAGGTGTGTCTCATTATGATGCATGTTTGGGCGAAAGCACCTTTACCAATAATTGGTGAGTAATCTCCAAGAAAATTGCTTTTATTTATTGAATAATCCCTTTAATATTTATTACCGCAGCGAATTAATTTTTTGAGGTCCCCTTAAGTTTCCTTTATATCGAAAGGGACGAAGAAGTTTTTGGAAAGGATATTAGTACAGTAAATATAGCACGAAAAAATAGGGTTTCTTCGAAAAATTACCTACAGGAATTTGACTTGATAAATCGTTAGGGGGGCATAAAAAAAGCTTAACTCTAGATTTCCGTATTCCCCCCTCCCCCTGTTTTTGAGAAAATCCAAAAAATTTTGGAATGCGTTTTTCTCAGAATCTATGGGTTTTAGAGAAAAGTTTATTGAACAAAAAATGTTCAGGACATTGTTAACTACATTTTTTGTCATTGAAGCCAAGTCGTACGACTTAAATTACAAAACATAGGTGGCGCTAAAGTATCAAAAAAGTGGTTTTTTGGCATTTTCATTAAGAATAAATAATTTTTTCATATTAATGTAAATGGGAAAGTTGTTCGTCTCAAAAATACCTACATTTTTTATTTAAACAATTTTTTTGTAAAACTTACCGTTCTCGAGCTGGAGCTTGCCAAAGTGTGAAAATTGTACTTTATGGCCGCGCTGAGTCGCGTATTCGATAACTTTGATTATGACTCAGCGCGGCCATAAAGTACAATTTTCACACTTTGGCAAGCTCCAGCTCGAGAACGGTAAGTTTTACAAAAAAATTGTTTAAATAAAAAATGTAGGTATTTTTGAGACGAACAACTTTCCCATTTACATTAATATGAAAAAATTATTTATTCTTAATGAAAATGCCAAAAAACCACTTTTTTGATACTTTAGCGCCACCTATGTTTTGTAATTTAAGTCGTACGACTTGGCTTCAATGACAAAAAATGTAGTTAACAATGTCCTGAACATTTTTTGTTCAATAAACTTTTCTCTAAAACCCATAGATTCTGAGAAAAACGCATTCCAAAATTTTTTGGATTTTCTCAAAAACAGGGGGAGGGGGGAATACGGAAATCTAGAGTTAAGCTTTTTTTATGCCCCCCTAACGATTTATCAAGTCAAATTCCTGTAGGTAATTTTTCGAACCGTATTTGCTATATTTACTGTACTATATGATTTAATCAATACAGGGATATTTTTTTTGGAATTTTTCGAAAGTTTTTCAAAATAATGACTCTATCTGACCGCTCATTTCAACTTAATGATATTACAATAGGTATATAACTACATACATAATGTATGTTTAATACAATAATATTTTAGTAACGAAATGTGTAATAGCTGTGAAAAGTGTAAATTTTACATGAATAATATTGTATTATTTTCTGGAAGTCAAATCTCTGTCCACTTTGAGCAATTTGGTATTATCTCAGTTGGTGATTCGTTGCCAAGTCATCACATTTGTAACTATAGCCATGAACCCGTATATATGTCAAAATGTCTCAAGCATATAGGGGCCTCTATGTATTCACCTGTGGAAACAACAATAAGTAGTCCGCGATTTCCTTTACTTTCAATTAAACACCTGAAGGGTAATTCAATACGACGCGACGAGACATTAGGCAATTATGCTTTGTGGATTTGACAGATCATATGATTTTTGGTGTGAGTGGTCCAAGAAAATGTTTTTGGCAGATTTCATTAAATTAATTGGACACAATGAGCTCCTTCCTTCAACGTCACGAAGAATTTTCACCTGTTTACACATGAAAACAGTTAATTAAATATTGGAAGGAGGTCATATGAATGAAAAGTTTGCAGTTGGAATTTCGCCGAAAATTATGATATTGGGAACAATTGACAAAATGAACAAATGGAAGAAGTCAATTTTGTTTTTACAGTTGCATTGGCTTAAGTCGTTTTGTTTCCCTGTTGTTAACTTGCGACGATTTATAGTGTATTATGTAAGTAAGATAAGCACATAGAAATGAGTTGCACCGCATATTATAATCATTTTTAATCATTAATCCAAAATCCAGGTGGTCTCGAAGAAACTATTTTGCAATATTTTATACTTTTTTCAAATTTCAAATTTTTATAATTCTTAAATCATTATTGCGAAAGGGAACATAACCGTTTACTTTTTTCGAGTATAAAAATGGTTAGTAACAGCCATATATTATGAAAATACATATTATTCATATAAACTGATTTTTTGTTTAAATTGGTTCACATAATCCTTATTTAAGATAATATTAATTAAATGTCTCATTAATCAAATGTCCTGTTAAATTGTACAAATGATATGCTTTCACGATGAACAGAACCTATTTAATGAATTTATGAACCTTTAACAGAAAAAAACTTATGAAAACAGTTCAAGTAATTTAAACTGGATGATTTATGTCATAAACATTTCTTCATCCCACACTATTTTGGACAGCCTCTCTAGTTAAAGTGATTATACATATTTATTATACTTTTACTATGTTGTATTGGTTGTATGTATGGAAATCTGAACTTAGCACGAATTTTCGTAGGTATTTATTTTCAAATATTTCACAAATCAAAAGCAAGCTCGAAAATATGTTTTATTACGAACCATACTATTTGCTAATAAATTAATTTCAGGTAAATTAAATTACTCCTCATTAAATTAATTGATTTTTATAATTCTGTTTTTAAAATGCATTCAAATTTAAAATATAAATTTATAGCTTCAAGATATGTATCCATTTATTTATTAACTGAGGAGCTGGCAAACAAAATAATTTAATTACACTTTTGGTCAAAATAATAACTCTTTGTTTTCAATCCGACTGTAGGTAGGTACCTACATGGAATGAATCTAATTAAAATAGAAGTCAGAAGGTCGTGATTTCAATCAAAATGGCACAATTGCAGTAAAGTTTTAACAGCTTCGAATAAACGAGCACGTTTTCGATCAAAGTGGAATAATTTTCATACAAATCTGTAAGATGTCAATCAAAACGAAATAGGTGAAATTTTTTTTAATTTAAGGAGATAGATGAGTGATTTTATTTTCTGTGATTAACAAGTATTAAAATTGAATTAATTAAAATCCAAACTGCTTTCGTTTTCATTAACTTAAATTTTCATGATCAAAACCATATTGTTTGCAATCATAATGGATTAAATTCAATTAAAATGACATACCTACATAAGTACATTTTTTTAAATATAATATCTTCCGTTTTATGAGACATAGGCATTTTGATTTAGCATACGGGTATGTATGGAAAATAGAGTCACAAGCACTATATCAATTGTAAGTAGGTACGTCATTCGGTTTTTTACTATACTCTTTAAAATTTAATTTTGTGTAACTAGTACCTACGTTTTTTCTCGCTGGCTTAACTTATACATATATACATTTTTCTGAAATAAGTTTCTAATTAAGTACATATGTAGATTTGATGAAAGTGTTGTAGTAGTGATTAAGTAAACTATCTTGTTTACTGTTATATTAACATGACCAAGTCTTGTCGTCGTCCTAAACCGTTTTAAAATGATTGAAACAGTACCTACTGATTAATTGCAAGGAATCTTAAAACAAAACTACTAGTTAACTATTTGTAAATACTATAAGTGATTTATCGTAATAGGAAATTTTAATGGTTATTGTAGAATCAAAAAAATCAAATACATATGTGTAATTTCTGTAAATTGTGACAATCAATAGTTAATTCCTTTTGTTCTATCACTTTCCAATTGTTATCATTCTGTAACATCCTATTTTTCGTTTTATACATGTACATTTAGATACAATACTTTTCTATTTGAATTCATTTTTATTATCCTATAGATGCCCGAGATATCCCAGCGTATTCCAGCGATATTCATAATATTCCAGAGCGTCTCTCAGTGTATACCGGCCTCTCCCATGTATGGTGAGTTTTTCAAAAAACTGTCTCTAGCCTTTTGTAGAAATATTTTAGTGTTCCATAGGAATACTCGAGTTTTCCAAAATTTGTGGGCTTAGAAAATTTTACACTGTGCAGAAAAAAATTTTCATTATAGTTGCAGTTGGAAAAATAAATTTTGTATACTATTAAATGAGGACAATTTTGATTTACATTAGCTATGTTTCGGAGGAAAAGTTTTTCATAACTATAGTGTTTTATTTCGTATCGATTCTAAGGTGTCATGCGTTAAAGTTTATACACACGATTACAAATATGTAGCTCATTTTTAGATAATCGTTACCCTACAGTTTTGAATTATGTCGCGTAAACAAGAGTGTTAATTTATTAATTTAATGCTCAACTGTTAAATCTTGGGGTTTGCTTTGTAATCGGCCACCAATTAACGAAAACAATGTTGAGCAATTATGACAACAAACGGTGATGTGGGAGTGAGATTGGGTGCTTGAAAAAAAAATGCAAGTTTTCTGCCTTAAGGTAAAATAGCTTTTGTTTTGTACTCGAGCCAAAACATTTCTAGTGTTAAGTACTTTTTGCGCCACTTGTTCAAACAAGCATAACTTCATTACACAGTTTATGACTAATTGTAAGTAAGCCCAACAAAATTCTTGATTTTGCCCATGACATTATGTGAGAAACATTTTCTTCGGATGTTATTGAACCAATTAATGTTTTTTTTTTCCCGGCTTGAATTTCCCATAGCATCGATCCAATTCCTAAAAATTTAACTTTTTGCTCGATAGCGTGTAATTTTCCTGGAAGGAAACGAAGAGGAGTAGTCTTCCATATTTTATTTTGAATTAAAATTTATAACCTTTTCCCACCCAGCGAAAAGTCTTGATTTACACACCATGCAGCCGCCGCGGTTGACAGTTTTTGCAGCATCCGCAGGCCCTTAGACGATGCTAGAGATCCATGTGAAAATGAAGACAGTCTACTCATCAGTCTACCGCGCGATTCTCAAAACAAAACTGGATAAATAGAAGACGGTGGCAGTGGGGGTCAAAAAAGTGGATCGATCATCATCTTACAGAACGATTTGCTCAAATTGAGCTTTATAACAGGGACGAGAAAAACGGACTGGAGGGAGCATATCTTTGTTTGTAAATAAGAAGACGATAAAAACGTCTTCAACGTCTTCAAGATCTTCGGAAGCTGCTACCGAAACCCAAATAGCTCCTCATGATTACACGCCGATTTGAGTCTGAGTCTTGGCCGGATCGCGCGGCTCCCTTCTCAGCCACTTAAGATGCCAGCCTTAAGATCGTGTTTAATCGCCTCCGCCGACTTGTGTCAGATCGCGTACGTTCCAACTCGTGCGGGTATCATGCATGCGATCAACCATCGCGTCGGCACCGTGGGAACGTAAAACAGGTGCTCCGCGATCCCGTCGCCACCGGTGCCGCAATGCGCCCCAGAGTCGCGGGTTTCTTGGGCGATCGGAGCTCCTGCTCTTGCCAGTATCGACTTTCTTTCCATCTATCTCAAGTGATGATAATCTTATTCTTTGCAGGCATTCGAAAGATTCCAATAAACGGTAATTACGTGCCTTAAGTCAACGGAAAACACACCTTTCCGCGCCCCCAATTTGCGCTGAACCGTGGACACGATCGTGTTGTAACTGATTCTATATCATTGGACCCCGAAAAAAAGTTCACTTTCCCCTCTCCATTCGGTGGGATTTTCTGATTTTCTTATGGAACAACCTCAATCTTAACCTCAGCCGTCTTGGGACCTCTGGTTCATTCATGAACTCGCTCAAGCCGATCGCGCCTCCGAGCCAATCTGCTGAGTTGGGGATTTCGAACGTGCCCATTCTCACTGATTCAATCAACTCCTCGGCACTTGTGGGACTCTTAAATTCGCCTATCTGCGACTTCCGATTGGACCAAGTGAATCTCGACTTGTCTCCTACTGATTAGCCACAGTCGCACTAATTACGAGCGGGGGGGGCACCACCCAAGACGAACAGTCAAGCGTTCGAAATCGGGGATGTGATTGGATTTTTTTTTAAATTTTTAGCGGAAATGATCTCTAGCTCTTTAAATTAACGACTCTTCTTATAAGCATAAAGATATTGCCAGTAATCTTATTAAATTTAAAAAAAAAAAAAACGAAATCACAAATTCTCATATTCTATTCAAATGCAGCCCCAGAATCCGAAATTAATTAATTTTAATTACAGGTACATTTGCAAGAAAACAAAACCGAAATTCTAATTTGCTTGGACTATAACAGACTAGTTGTATTTTTTAGGAATATTTTAGCGTATATTATTTATAAACTTTAACAAACATTTCATGCACTATATGCGTATATTTTGTTTTCAAAATGTGTTTAGTATAATGAGCATTATGCACGAGTAAAAAAATATATTTAATTGAAACTGTCATTAAAATTTTAAAAGATAAATAAAAAAAAGAAAAATTACACCATATACGCTAAAGAAATCATTACTTTCAAACAAGAAAAGTTAATTTCAAAAACCAGAAAACCCGACTGACTGTAAAAAAGAACTCAAAATTTTGAAGTTCCTGTCAAAATGGTAGCATAAAAGTGTTACAATATATTTATATATATATTTGGGATTGGCTATTTATTAGCTTTCATTTGATTCCTATATTGTTATAATAAAAAAAATTTTGTTTTTTTTTTGCGGACCTCATATTTAAATACTATGTCACTCCTCCAATTAAGACGAATCACCTCACTCTTCAAAATCGGTCAAGCCGTTCAGGCTACAGGAGGTCACAATGAAACGGACATATGTACACTCGCGAAAAACATTACCCTCCCTTTCCTAAGTTGATTCCTCTTTGAAATCTGAAAA
Source organism: Machimus atricapillus (assembly GCA_933228815.1). Classification (NCBI taxonomy): domain Eukaryota; kingdom Metazoa; phylum Arthropoda; class Insecta; order Diptera; family Asilidae; genus Machimus; species Machimus atricapillus. The sequence goes on along the minus strand of OW121787.1, from coordinate 26,135,720 downwards.
ATAGTTAAAAAAGGTAAATTAAACTTTTTTTGTACAATATTATAATATGTATAAATGAGGGTTTAGACTTCCCTGTCCCTTGTTAACAAATTGTTCTAACTTATTGCATTTTAAAACAATTTAAATCTCAGTACGCGACGGTCTGTTTGACATAGGCATAATATTTGAGAACTTCCAAGATAACGCAAAATATTTATGACGAATTTTTTAAAATTATTTGTTAAAAGTAGTAAATAATCAGTAGATAAATCTTGCTACAACATAAATGAGCAATTCTTCACACCTGCTAGTAATAATACTTTTCCAATTATAAAATAATGCAATGAGAATCCTCATGTCAAGAGCTGTTATTATGTTTATTGGGTCTACGCAAACATCCACTTTCATATTTTCTATTAAATTAATCATATTGTGTAATAAAACCTGTCCTAATGGTGGAAACCGATGAGTATATCCTTGATATTTAAAATATTGTTATTTTTATATTCCAGCCAAATAAGGACAGACAGACACTTGAACAATATATTGCATCTCTACGTGACACAAAAACCCTTAGATCGAATACAGGATGGGTGACACATTCAATAATAAATCATTAGGGGATATTAGACAACTATAAAACATAGACCCAAATCAAATTTTTTACGCATCTGCCTCTATACGATAGGCCCACAGCACTCAATCATTACACTCGTTTACTAAAATCAACATTTTTTTTTGATACCTTATATGAGATGAATTTTTTTGATTTGTTTAATTAAAAATTAGTCAAAAATGAAGGGCACCTGGTAAGCACGAAAAGGTTTAATTCTCAAAAATTTGGCTATTTTTTACGGAGATTTAACAAAATTTAGGTAGGTATACATTAAATTTGAATTAATGGAAATTCTTCCGATGTGAAGACTAGCAAAGATGAAAATAAGAAATTAATTACTTGAAATGTGTTTAGTTTATGAAGAAAGCATTATTGTAAGTAGATATGTATGTACTATGAATAAAAGATAAATTAATCGATATCATTCTTATCACAAAATGTTTTTGTCATATACTCGTATTTGAGAGTCGCAAGAGACTGAAGACATTTAGGAAGCTCTCGTTTCAAGATCGATACTTCTATATTTAAACCATCTTCAATAAACTGGTAAAAAGTAATAATATATTTTTTTCGTACAATTATTTAGATATGTTATTTTATTATTAGGATCATAGCATATCCATTCAGTTTAAAATTGGGGCCACGGAAAAACAACACAACAAAAATATTTTATGCGCATAAATAATGGGGCTTAAAAATATTTTGGAACCGCTTGATTTTGAGGTCTCCTCATGGCTTCCATTTCTTTACAAAAGCGAATTGTTTTACCTTACTTAAATTAAAACGTAATAAATATTTTGAGAATTTCTGATTTTACTTAAAAAACGACAAAGCAACGACTTTAATTCTGTGGGAATTTGAAGTTTGATGATGTCCAAAAACGAAACAAAATTGAAAATAGGACACGCCTAAATAAAATCAAGCTTGTACTTATTATAATATTATTTTATTATCAAATAGCTTTACTATACCTATTTAATCTAAAATATACTTAATGAATTTCTGAGATGCAAAATTAAATTAAATTTGTTTGAATATAAAACGATTATATTAGAAGAACTGTACAAAAGTTAATAAATAAATATTGTAAAAATATACTAGGTTTGATTTTAATAATTCCATTGGTAATCTATTAATAGCGACTGAGGTTAGGGCAGAGATCGAATCATCAAAACATTTAAACTATGAACCCTTTTATAAAAATGGCCTATTTTATGCATAAGATCCATAAGCAGCAATTTTAAATATAAGTTATATATTGTTTACCTAAGTATTTTAAGTAGATACGTATGCTTTTTTCTCTTAAAATGAAAAGATAGTGTTAACCTGCACTAATTAAAGTTAATTTAAATTCGAGCGACACGAAGTAATTTGAAATCTTTTAAGTTTGTACTGACTTTTATTCATTTTTTTTTTTTAATTTGTTCCTGATATGGTACAGAGTTAATGTTTATCTAGTCTAATTGCGCACTTGAGAGCTGAATTCATGTGGAGCTTTTTATTCATATAATAGTTAATTTAAATTATTTGTAAAGGCGCAGGTTTAAACAAAATAGTAAGTTCTGATGTTCTCTAATATAATGATTTATTTTACTTCTTCCAGATTATCCAGAGGGGAACCATATTCCTGGACTTACTTAATATTCTTTGTAAGTAATGTTATATGTATTTCTAACTCTATTCTTAGTATAGGTAAGTATATAGATTAATAGAACCGCGTAGTAAATTTGTTGTATTAAAATTTTACTCTCTTTTTAGAAGGAAATTTCCATAATGGTGCTAATGGTAGTAAAATTACACTATATATGTATGTAGGTACATAAATGTTTATTTTAGTTAATGTAAAAATATTACAAATAGCGGCGGAAAATTAAACATAAAAGATGTGGATGTGAAGTTTGCAAAACATATACATGATGTACATATTTTAATTCTTTTCCTTCTTTAGAAGGCTCGCAAAAAGATAAAAATATAAAGTATCTCCCAAATCGTTTAATCTATAGGTATGCATAGAAGTTTCAGTATATACTCTTAATTTTTTCAATTTGTTTTTAATAAGTTTTACAATCCTGTAGAGTAATATTTTGGTAAAATATACAACACCAAATTTTAAGGCATTTCTAAGCGTTATTATACTTCAATAAATTTCCTAAAAAATGATTTCGCTGACGTTTGATTGGAATAAACGAATTTAGGTTGCAGATTGATGTATTTTTGTGTATACATTGTAATAAATTCTTCCATACAAAAGAATTCAAAAAACTTTTAAGAAATGGTAAAGAATATAATTTTAATAATTGGTAAAGAACATATAACAACAGTCCATAATTTTTGTGTTTAGGTTTCAAACACTATGAAACATTTTAATTATACCAAATTAGTTCTGGAGTGATTTCATGGCTCTTGACATTGTTATATTTATTTTAAAAATGTTTAGTAAAAAAACAAAGTTATATTATCTTCTCAATGTGTGTCCTATTTGATATTTTTGTATCAGAATCAAAATAAATATAATTCGTGATTCGATTCGATTCGTGTTATTCGCACAGCCCTAGAAATTTTCAATCAACCACCTAAAATTAGCTACATACAGAAGTCGTGAAACGGTGCTTAGTTTTTGCATATAAGAGGATTTATAAAATATATATTAATTTTTAATTACATACATACATTTACAACGGTAGATTATTTATTAGTTATAGGTAAATTGGACAGATATAATTTTTGTGTATTTCAGTTTAATTTAGCAATTCGCATAATACGCAAAAGCAAGGTGACCGCGGTGTCCCCCTAATCGTGTCAACAGAACGATGACGCGGCGCTTGCAAAATTTCGGTTATTTCTGCCATCAGTAAGCCACTCGAAATTCGTTTTAATCCAAATTATCTCTCATCATCGCAAATTGTCCCTAATTTGCTCCTAAATTGGACCGGGTGTCCAACGATTGGGCGATAGGCCCGAGTGCGGTTCCTGCCGCTCCTACTGGAGATAATTTGGGGCGAAAACAGGGATGCACGAACCTTCCCACCGCGGCAATTACCTGGCTGCCTATCACTCAATTAAAAAAAATTTAAAGCCGGCTCCCGCGGCTGCAAATCGCGCACACAATGCGCGCGCAGATTTTCCCATGGTGACAGGGCCCAGTGACCAGAGCGTCTTCCGAGTAAGGTGAGCCCCGACGCGCGCAACAAAAGTTGGTGTAAACTCCGTAAATCTGAGGCAATTAACACGCGACCATTATGTGGCCGCCTTTGTTTTCTGTCATTGACTTCTCGCGTATCGGCCCCTGGAGCCCCGGCGTCGGACCGGAGCGCTGATGTTGCCCCATTTCTTGTACAATTCTACATAAATTATGATGCTATGATGACTATGCGGACAGTGCCAGTGCAGGCTACCCAGGGCGGAGGGGCTGGCAGTGGGGCGCCAGTGGAGGCTTTCGTCCCTCCTCCGAGTGGTGCCCCCTTGGCCCATCCAATGGTTCGCGCCGGATCGCGCTTTTGCTTGAGTGATTCAAATGTTTTGGGATCGCGTCAGGCAAGTGGTTCCCACGGTTACTAAGTGCACGCGCGATTGCTAACTTCTTGTTTTCCCCGCGCTCGTGCGCAACTCATTTCTTCGTTTTTTTTTTCTTCTTATATATTTTTTTTTTCGCTGCTGCGCTGCGCCGATCATCTTTCCACCTCTTTTTCCTTTTCCGCGGCTTTGGTGTCTTGTCTTTTTTTTTTGTTTTATCGCGTTTCCCATTTAACACGGTTAGGCGCATGCACGCTATAATCCGTGCAAACCATGCCGCATTATCTCAGAACCGAACTTGTGTTCGCACGTCTTGCTAATTTCAGTTAGCTTCGAGCCGTTCCCTGACTTTTAGCCGGTAGCCGCGGCTCCGCAGCAGCAGCAGTGGTCCCACTACCCAAATAGGAAGTCCCCGCCGACCAGATTCAGATTGTCCAGCGGAGCGCTAGTCCATTGCCATCGATGGCAACCGATGAATAATTCATTGGGGCCGGGGCTCGGGATTAATGAGAAGTTTCTTTTCGGCAGGTTCGAGACTCCGCCAGGACATGGCCAGGCGATGTGCAACACCGTGGGGCCCCATGTCCACTTAATCGCGCAATGAAAATGTTGCCGCCAAATTGAAAAGGTGAAAGCCGACGTGATTCTGAGCGCACCTAGCCGCACGCAGCCGCGCAACTGGCTACCGCTCAACTGTCGACGTAACGACGACACAATGAGCGCGGTGCATCTTAATCTGAGCCGGACTTAACGAGTGCATCGGCGATTTGCGATCTTGCGCAGGCGCAGCGCACTTGTCCCCAGAAGCGAACATGGTGGCAAATTGGAAATTAACTTCACGACGGATTTCGCGAAAGATGCTGCAGTGCCGGCTGGCGCGTTAGGCTAGGCCTAGGGCATGGTAAAATTTGTAAATTTGTAAGGGCATTCCTTCCTTTTTCACAATTCTCATGCACAATATCAACATCAATCTCCAGAAAAATTTTAAAAATAAAATTCTTCAATAAATTGCAAGATTCCCATTTAATTGAGCCTATTCTGCTAATGTTAGTCGCTAGACACTCTCGCAGTGGTTACGTAACTCCTGCCAAAACGATATTGCTATGAAGAGCCACTAGTTTTTAAATCGATGATTAATGACTTTTTATCATCCCTTAATATGCCCTGAGCTTTCGAATGAGCTCTTAATTCGTTAAAATCCGTACATTTTTTAAAATAAAGCAATAACGAATTTTTTTGAAGTTATTTACTGATCCTTTGGCATAAATTTAGTTTGAGGTCTCCTCACGAGTTCTAATGAAACTTTGTGCATTTAGTAAAAACAATTTTTCGGTCGCCTTTATTTCCTAAGATATTTATTTTTCAAATTGTAAAAAGTGATAATTTTCTAATGCAATTTCGCCACGCTCCTACAGTCTGTTGGCAAAAATTATGGAAAAACCTCACCTTATATTATAAAAGTTTCCACCGAATAAAATCTACGCCATTCCCCTGTCGCAGTTAATTCATTAACGACCAAAAATTTCAATTCAAATTAATCAATATTAATCAATACGCCCTTAAAAATTTAAATTTAAATTTAAATACTCGAATCTACTATACATACTCCAGTTTTTTCTGTTTTGATCTTTAGAAAAAATGCGGAAATTAGATTTTCCAAGAATAAATCTGTACAATTAAACTGTGAAGAAAACTCCTTTTACACACGTTTCCTTACTCTTGAAGTACTCAAATACTAAATTTTTAAATCGAAAGTTCAGTATTTGTCAATTAATTTAGAAGATTTTGATTTTTAATTTAAGTAAATGATTTAGGTTTTTTCATTCCCTATTTGAATTAACTGATTAAATGCATTGACATTGACTTTTGGTTTTAGTATGAAAGAAATATAGGTATTTTTCAAAATTTTTTTAAAAGCTCAAATCCTCGTTTATACCAAAATAGACTGCAATAAAGCTCATAATCTTTTCCACTTGCTTTATTGTTAAATTGATATTTGAAATTGACTTCCATAATTCAAAAGATGGATAAATAGTTCTTATTGGTCTACCTACATAATTCATGATCTTTAAACCATTTAATGAATTTCCTTTGACCATTTTTTACGAAGTTTTGTGCTTATTGCTTTTTTTTTTGGATAGCTGATTATACAAATCAGTCAGATTTCACAATTCGAAGTATCGGATCTACTATTGCATGTTTTACTTTTGCTCGTTATTTATATTTTTATGAAAATAAATATAATGGGATAATCTATTTCACTTTTTTTTTTGACGTCAAGCCTCTTATATTTACTTATTTTTATGTTCATTTATACGCTGTCCCTATTTTTCATTTTCGGCTTTATAATGTCAATTTTACGAGAATGGAGATGTAAGGGAAATGTTGGTGCAAGGGGATTATTGAAACTTTCATCATAAACGCGAAGTTTATTTGAATTTATTCGACAGCGTCTATTCTTTATAGTTTTCTTACGTTTAGGTAAATTTCCAAAGCCATAACTTTTTTAATAAGATATTGACGGAAAACAAAAGCGAATTCTGGTTAAATCGATCAAAAAGTTAATTTACCAGAACGTAAGTATAACTATTTTGAGTTCACCTGTTCTCTAGGAAATGTTGTACCACGAAGCAAGTGCCGTAAAACATAAATTTTTATTGAAAACCATTTGCCAAGCGTGCTAAGTACAGGCACTAAAGAGCAGTTCATTCAAAATTAAAGCCTTCAGTGGAAGCAGCAAATACTCATTAACCCACATAAACATATGCACAATGGGAAACTTGAAATTACAAAGGAAATTAATTGGGCTTGAAACCTTCTTACTATATACATAGGTAATTTGTGAGCGGTAAGGTTTTAAAGGGATTGATTTCGGTAAGATTTCAAAGTTAAACCTTACAAAATCCTTCCCTCACGCAGAAATTCGAGCGTCTTCCAAAACTACGTCTAAGAAATATTTCCTTTCTTTCATCCCTTTTTGGGGCTTCATTGTTTCATGATTGAGGAAACTTTCTATAGACCCAAAATTTCTTAACCCTTCTGAATATGAAACTTTTTTTTTTTTTTTTTGGTTTGCTACCTCTAAAGAACAATGCCCGCCTTTTCAATGAAGGTAGCCTACCTCGAGCCCTCTTGCAATTCATACCGAGATTTCCCGGAGTTTCATTAACTTTTTAGTGCATCTGAAATTATGCAAGGACTTTTACGTAAGATTACTGCGGAAGGAAGCTCCTGCTGGCTGCGATAACCACATTGTTAAGAGATTATCACTTCTGAGTGCTAAGCAGAGATTTAAATTAAAACCGAAAACTTTTCATTACTTATCTCCATGTCGTTGAATGAAAGCCGCTGCAAAAAGGTTTTTTTTTTTTTAGAAAAAAAAACGGATTAATTTCTCACGCAGCAGCTTATGAGACATAATCGCTAATTTGAAATTCAATTTGTGTGACCGTAAAATGTGTATCTATAATAAATAGATAACTAGAAAGGAGCAACAGACCTGGTCCTCAAAATTTAGGCCCAGCCGTTCGGCTGGAATTTTAATTTATCACCTGTCAGCAACTGCGCTCCGTTTTATATTAAATTTATTGATTTTTTAGCTCAGTGGAGGCAACAAATCGCCTCGCAATTTTCAATTTGCTAAAAATTACGTTTTGTTTGTTTCCGGTAGTTTTGCTGCCTCCATTGTGTTTATCTAGCTCCCAGTTAGGCCGTACCTAGATTCCTCTTCGTTGGTGATTTTTTGTTGAAATATCCGGAGAATTCCGGGTAAATTAGAGCCAAGTTTCATTTACCAAGCGAGTCAGCAGCGCGAAATTGTTTTTTCCTCTCGGATATTTGCATAAGAGCTAATGGCATGATTTCTTGGATGAGTTGGCATCAAATTACGCACAATATTCGACGGTCAGTTAAAGGCGCAGATTTGTTTGTAATTTGCTAAACTTGCTTTAATTTTACAGTCGGAGCCGGAGGTTTAATTACAATGGTTACTAAAAGATTAGTTAATACACCAGAGTTTTACGCACTGAATAAAGGATGAAGGTAAATCCCCTTGGGAAATATGCTTCAAGTTCTGTGATTTGATTGCATTAGTTTTATTTAATACACCAAAAATACGAAAATGTATCTTAAAACTGTGTATAGAATCATCACAAGGGTCTCTTCTTTTCTATTTTTATATATTTTTGGTATAAATGACATATTTTATATGTCAATACGTCAAATAACAATAATTGATATGTATGTTACCTATGATGTTTCATGATCCCGAATGTCAGTTAATTCGAAGAACTAATTTTCCAGCCCAGAGAACAAATAGGAAACTTCCTTAGAAAATGTTTGGAAATGATTGAAATGACAAAAATTACCTTCTTTTCGTTTTCTACTTCTTTAATAAACCAGTTCTAAATGAAATACTGCGCTAAAACTCTGAAAGTTGTAAGTTATGAGATATGTATGTATGTCGAATAAGTTATTTGCCTTGAGTACGTTTATTTTGTGAATTTTTCAATGCATTTTTTAAGTGGAAAATGTACACTTCTGTAACCAAGACTTGTAAAAAAATGCTGAAATTGCGACAGAAAAATGTAAATTATTCGAAACTTCTTAGTTAGTTAAATTTCTCAAGAAGTACGAGCGATCAATTATTTTCTTTTCTTTCAGTTTTTTTTTGGTAATTAAAATCAAACTGAAAAAAATTTTAAAATCTGTTAAAGAACTTACTTAACTCACTTGTTTATATTTCAAGAATAAAATCAAAAACTTCGTAGTGTGGCAGTATGGATAGAATTTTATTCTAGTTTTCTTTGATTATCGCAATATTCTTTTTAGTCTCGCAAGATTCTTTTTAGTTTATTGGAAAAATATCATAAATCTTTGATAAATAAATTATCCAATGTAGTAAATTTGATCAGTTGTAATGAGTACTTTATTTTAAAAACATAATTTGAAAAATGAGAATTGCTTAGTTTTGTACCAATAGCATTTTACTGTTAAATATATGAACTCAGTTTTCTTTTTATGTTAATTGTTTTTCAAAATTTTTCTTACTTACTGAGTAACCACCCAAAAAAAAATTAAAAAACAAGGAATTAAATACATTTAACCACGTTTTCCGTCTCTGAAAAGGTAACCCGAAATTAATTGATTTACAACGTTTTATAAAATTTGAGAGGATACCACAAAATCGATATATTCCATAAATCCTTTAATCTGCAATTAACAGTCTGAACAGGGGTATGTCAGTCGTTCCAAAATGACTATTTCAACGCCCATAATTTTAATTTGGCCTTCGTTCTGCCGTTTTTTTTAAGGGAAGATTGAAATTTTGGCTGAGAAAAAGCTTCTCTGTCTTGGGCCTTTCTCAGAAAAAGGGTTGCACTCGAATTTCTCATTTTTATGCGATGGGCGAGGTTGGATTAGGAGTGTGAATTGGGAATTTTTTCCAACACCAGGTCCATGGTGCTAATACACTCTAGCACGAATAACTTCAAAATCAGACGTCGGAATCTTAACACTTTTCTTTTGACTCTCCAAATATCTATCGAAATTAGAGTTGATTTTAAATTAATTAAATAATAAACTGAAATTAATGTTGAGTTTTTTGCAAATATATTATGGAAAGGCACTATGAATTGAAACATTTTAGTTGAGTATGTTTCTTAAAATTTATTTGCACACAATCATCACATTCAAAATAACTTAAAAGGTAAACATTTCTTAAGTCGTAGTCGTAGTCACAAAAAAGTAAACAACGCTAACACCAAGGTCTCCAAACACTTTCCCGCTGTTGTCGCAGTCCAGCCATCTTTTGGCGCCTTCTCTCGAAGATTCGTCTTCTAATTTTGGCCATAATTTCCCTTTTACAGCAAACTGAAGTCATGTTGTGTTTGTTTCTGTTGCAAGAGCAGGTTGCGTCTTGTTGCACATCCTCAGAATCACTTGTTGACCGATTGTTGTTGTTCACCGCAAAAATTCGCATGGAAACGCCGTTGGCCAGCAAGAACCTTTTGGTCTCCAGAGCACACAATTTGTATCCTACGACAAATTTATCGATCACCTGTCGGTCATCCGGTAATTTGGTGTCTTTATTTGCAGGAGACTCCATCTTCATCTAGAGAATATCAAAAATTTCTTATTTAAAATAATAATTTCGTTAAAATTTCAAAACTCATCCTCACCTGCGCTGCTGGCTGTCTGCCAAATAATTCGCACAATTGCAAGACGTTTTCTTTGGGTAGTTTCCTTAGATAAATTCCGGTCACCTCCTTGGAGCTGGCTACTTCCAAATATTCAGGCATAGTTGGTTTTGCTTCCGAGCGCAAGTAAAAATCCCTCCAGACTGATTGGGTGTGCTCGAAATCGTATAATATTTGAGTTAAAAACTAATAGAGGTCCTAAAGATGTTATCGGGACTCGAGCTATCTGGACCTAAAAATAGATCATGGGAAGACACTTGGCTCATAGTTTCTTTTTATAGACGCAACTGAACACATGTTGACTTTTTTCTGTCCCGCCGTATCAGCAGCTATTTGCCCTTTTAGGAAATTGTTTTCCCACAGTCCGAAGAGGCCAAAAATAGACACGTAATCTAAACGAACGAGTTTTGTCAATGAGTCGTGCACATGGCTGTGCCATAGGTCACTTTTTCCCTTTTTTGTTTCTCTACTGTCGCCTCGCGTAGGGAGAGTTCGGCACCTGTTTGATTAAGGAAAAGGTCTCCGGCTTGGTGACACCACTTATCCCATAATTAGCAATATATTTGATGACCTATGGTAAAGTTGTAAAAAGGGTGCCAAGGTTTACGGGAGATTACTGTGTCATTTACTTAAGAGTTAATTAAACTTATCTTTTTCTTTAGAATGACAGTACAAATTAGATAATTATATAACTCTACGCCTGATTGTAGGAATTATAGGAGCAAAAAAAGAATTAATTAAAACAGGATAAGAGGATAATATTCCACTATGTTTAGGTCTACCAATTTTTCTGTACTCACCACTTTCTGATGTTCCTACAAAATTATGTAGAATTGAGAATAATTTACTCATACACTTAGAAAAATATTTCGTAATTTTTTTACGAACAATTTCGTAAGCTACATACATACATGCTATACATTAAAATTTTTCATAATAATTAAGAAAATTGTTTAAAATTAAGAATATTTTCATAAATGTTGCACTGCATTTGTTCGTACGTTAAATTAGTATAAATTTAATAATTTTTACGAAGTGGCCAAAGACTTTACGAAATTTCGTTTAACATAGAGTTAGGAATCAATTAGTTAATATGTACATATACATATGTACCAATTTTCCATCACTCCAAAATTGTAGAACTTAGAAGAAAGTTAATCTTAGGGATTGCAAAATAAATTTATGAGATTTTAATTGAGATATTCTCTCAAAATTTGAAGATTTCAAAGTCGCCTTGACATACTTGTATGAAAAATCCCAGAGATTGCCATATGGGTTTGAAATCTCACAAAATCTCAGGAGGAAATCGAAACATGCTATTAGTACCTAAGGAGTAAAACCGCTAAACTTCAGTAAAATGTAATACATATTATATTAGCTACATATGTTCCCATTAGTCAGTGCACACAACATTTAAATATACATTTAAATTTTTAGTGACTAATTAAAATTTTGCCGAGCAATGATTCGCCCATCAACAAATTTTAACCTTTTTTATTTTTATACATTTACCTTTTTAATAATTATTACTCTTCAGGATCAAAAGCCATAATTTTCATATTGTTTTACGTAACACATTTTAATAAAAAAATGAAATAATTCAATAAATACAATACAAAAAAAAAGATATTTTTTATTTTCCCATGCATTTGTTATGTACAGGAAGGAGTTCACAGCTCAAAGAAATAAACTATGAAACTAAACATTGCAACCGGAAACTGTAAAAATAATGATCACAAAAATATAAATTACCAAGTAACGATAACCAAGTAATTTGTATTTTATAATAATGCTTAAAAAGTAATTTTTATTTTTTGACTGCTTGAAATAAAACTTAGTTCATTATTGTCATTACTTTAAGTGGTGGAAAAATAAAACAAAACAGATTGATACAATTCGGAATGGTACTCTATTCTTTTATTGAATTGGTTAAAAATGGTTTCTTATGATTATTAAGAACAATTAATTATCACTTGATAGTTAGGTACTAGCGAATTGAAGAGTCCAAATTACTTGATAATCATTATCGAGCGATAGTAACAAAAATTAGTCAAGAAAGTTTAAACCTTTACCTATATAAAATATTTAAAATACATACATATATTATAAAATATATAAAATATAAAATATTTAGAGTTGAGAAATTTACACCTGAAATTGATTTTTTCAGAATCGATATGGGACTTCATAGAAGAAACAAGGCTTTTCTGCATCAAATTATTTATTTTTAACTGACCCGAGCAGCTTGCTTAAAGAAAAAATAAAATGAAGGTAGTCCCGCGTAAATTTTCAAAAAATATTTATTTGTGGTGATTTATTTCATTCTTGGATACACCGATGATATACATACATAGGTTAAATATTTAATCCATTAAATCCTCTCAATTATTCTTTTTATTTATTTTTCCCCACAGAAACCAATCGCACGGGACCAGGACTCTGGGAGCTTAAATATAACAATGGAATTATTCGAGGAAGAAACTTTCAACTGAAAAAAACCAACAACAAAAATATGTTAAAATTATTAGTGAAATTGCTTAAGTGATCATTTTCTACAACGCCGCCCGGTTTAATAAATTGTTTTTAATTTGTATGGAAAAGATTAGTCCGAAAACTTTTAAGATTTTTAAATTTTTCATGCGCAATGTAAATAAATAATCAAATCATATATGTATGTATTTAGATATAATTTCAATTAGAATTATCCCGAACTTGTAAAAATGAATAAACGTTTAAAATAAACATTTAACACAATTTGCAATTTTTTATATACCGCCCTTTCCCTCCCCGTTCCAAAAAATTTTCAGAAATAAGCTTCACCATTTGACTGTTTTTTCAGACAAAGAAAAAAAAATTTGGCCTTGCTGCGATTTCTGGGCTCCTGTTACAAAATACCTGAAAACCAGACTAGAAAAACCCGATTTTAAAACAGGAGCCCATTAACCGCAGCAGGGCAAAATTTTTGTTTTTTTTTTACTTGTAGTCCCACCCCCTGGAGAACTTGAAAAAAAATTTGGCCCTGCTGCGATTTCTGGGTACCTGTTCCAAAATCCCGAAAAACGAGACTAGAAAATCCAGATTTTGTAACAGGAGCCCATAAACCGCAGCAAGGCCAAATTTTTTTTTCTTTGTTTTTTTTGGTTGCAGCCTCACCTGCCTAGTATAGAACCTGGAAAAAACACAATTAGGCTCTGTAGCGATTTCTGGGCTCCTGTTACAAAATCCTGAAAACAAGACTAGAAAATCCAGATTTTCTAATAGGAGCCCATAAACCGCAGCAGGGCCGATTTTTTTTATTTTGTTTTTGTTGTAGCGCCACCCCCTAGAGAACCTGAAAAAAATGTTTGGCACTGCTGCGATTTCTGGGCTCCTGTTACAAAATCCCTGAAAACGAGACCAGAAAATCCAAATTTTGGCCTCCACCCCCTGGAGTAACAGATTCTTCGGAACGGAGGAGGAAAGGCGGTAAATATAAATTACAGATTTTGTTAAATGTTTGTTTATTTTATACATTTACTCAATTTTACAAATTTCGAATATTTCTAATTGAACTTAATTCTAAATACATATTATTATTTATTTACATTGCTGATGGAGAAATTTAAAAAATTTAAACGTTTACAGATTTTGGCATATAAATTAAAAAACAATTTATTAAACTAGCCTGCAATTTTAATAAAAATTTTAACAATTTTTCGGTTTTTTTAAAGCAGGTGGGTCACTTCTGTTAAAAGTTACATCCTCGGGTAATTCCAGGGTTAAATTTCAGCTCCAACTCCAAGAGTCCTGATTCCGCGCGATTGAGCACTGTGAGGAAAAATAAAAAAAAATAATAAATTAGAGAATTTAATAGAGAAAATGTTAAAATTATATCATCGATGTACCCAAAATTAGAAATAAATATTTAGATTTTAAATTTTAAAAAGCCCTAAATTCTTGGGATAGGATTTTAGAATTTCTTTGGTTTTACATAATGATAAATAAATTCTAAGATTTATAGACAAAATATTTGCTTAAACCTTTTCAGGTGTGAACTGTCGATCTCTGAAATATAAATTAGTTTTGGGTCAAGGTCAAGAAAAGACAATCAATCATAAAATGTTTGATGTTTGGTTCACAATATCTAAGTTACACATTTTTCATTTCAAATTTTTGAATATTCTTGAATGTTTTAATTCTCGCCAGCCCGGTAAAATATGAGAGCGCACTCTCTCAACTTCCACCACGCGCCTTAAACCGGTGGCCTTAACAAAATATTTCAAGGTCAATGTCAAGGTCATTAATTTTCCAGATAATTATAAAATAAATTTTTTTATTTATAATAATTTTTTGAACTGTGGCTTCACCCACCATAAATGCAATAATTTCTTTAATGGTTAAAAATTGTATGTATTGAAATTGGTGTGGAGCCCCACTTATGCATATTTACCTTTGATTTTAAAAAGAAAAGTACGAATTATATCCCAGTAAAAATACAAAAATACATTCACTTACCTGCTCCAACGAAAAGTTACAAATTAAAAAGTTGTTCCTTGTTCCAGAAGAATTGTTAAAAAAAAACATTTGTTAGTAATTTGAAGCTGCTAGACTTCCAGTAGTGCATCAGTGTGCATAGAGGAGTTCGTTAAATTTTAAAAATCATTATTTGTACTCACATCACAACATTCCATAAAAATAAGGAAAAATGTTTCTCAACGAAGGATGGTAAAAATTGGTATTTTCATCATACCTGCAATAACTTCAACCAAGCACATGACCTAAAATGCATCTTTTTGTCTGAAAATAACGTTACACAATCGATAATTTAATTATAATATATACTCTATGTAAAAAAAAACTTCACCGCAGCATACCTTTCCGTACCTTCATTGTTTAAAATTAAAACGCTTCCTCATCGCACCTGCTAAAAGAAAAAACCAAAGGGGTAATTTATTTACCTGCGGTGCAGGTTTTTAAAAACCATTCCAAGAATTTCATTGCCATACCGAGAAAAATCCTTCACATGAAGCAAACGGGGTGCTCTGCTTAATTAAAACAAACGACACATCCAGGTGATGGTCTCGAGCTCGAGCCATAAACATAAAGTTCATAACCAACATATCTGGCGGTGTACCATACATAATTAATAGGATCTGGAATTATTACCACCAGGTATTAAAACCGCCCGCGTATTCCTCCATGAGTAGGAATTATTTGAGGTCTCCCATTTTAAAGGCATCTGAAGCTGGTGACGAAAAATCAATTTAATTGTAATATTTATTTATTTTTTAATAATTAATTGAATACATGAGTAATTATTCTGTTAACTGTCATTTATTAATAAATATCTTCATATAATTTACAATTTGTCGGCGTCTTTCAGTAAAACAAGTTTAGCGGTAGATTTCTGTTTATAGATAAAAATATATTGTTGAAGTAATATAAAATACTCTAGGCTTATTTCTAAGCTTACTCATAATCCACTTCATGCTCAGGTGAGCATATTTTACTCCATGCTTATATTTATAATTTTAATGTTTTTTGAAGATATTATTGCGCGTCCTCAGTTATAATATTTTACATATACAATTTCAGAAACGTTTTAGCTTTATTAATTTTTTTTTTATTTTATTTTATTTTTTTTAATTCACTTCATCTTTTGCGAACTTAAATCAGTAAGTTCTTTTGGTTTATCACTATCATATTGCTTAAAATAGGAATTTATTCGTTTCTAGATGGGTGATTCCTTTCCATGGATATCAATATTCCTCAATTATTAATACGATTGCAACTTGATTTTTATTTTTTTTTTATAATAGTCAATCGTTGTGTATAAAATGCTCAATAACTTTTTCCATTACGTTTAACAATTTAAAAAGAATTCGAATGTATTTGCAATAGGACAATCATTTATACAGTATTAGTACAGTACAATACTACAGTACTATTTACAAAATATTTTACAATAAGTACTTTAAGCAATCTGACAAACTATCGTTTACTTTATTTAATTAATATTAGCCTAAGTATTGTGAAGAATATCTGTGAGGGTCTCAATTAAAGTCGTGTGCATAGTGTAAAATTATTAACAGTGCTTTCAAAATGTCTTTTTTTTTAAATATACTTTTTTTTAAACCTTTTATCCTATACTTTCACTTTTAATCTCATTATTTTTTTATAATTTGTATTAAGTTTAAATTATTAATTTACAAGAAAGATATCTTCTAAAAACAATTTTTATGAGATCATAAGGCGTGCAATCGTAAAGGTAAAAGCGTAGGTTAACAATTAATATAGCTTTCTCATAAGTTTTCATTCAAAATAAATATTAGCAACTGTGCACAGCATGTTTATGTAACATTTCAGCTTTCTATTTTAGCTTTACATCTTCGCATTTTAAATTTGTTGCTCTCTTTTAAGGTACCTATGTTTATTTTTGGGGTGATGAGTTTTGTGAGCATTGAGTTTTTCCTTTTTGCTCTTTATTTACGGATATTTGTTTTTGAGTTTGATGGTGATGTTAGTTTTTTACAAAATTTAATTTTAGAAGGTACTTTGAAGTTATTTTGAATTTATATATTAATGTTATTAAGAGAACGTCTACCTTTTATGCTCGATTCTGTTGCTTGTTTTTAGTAAAACAAAGAAAAACTTCATTTTATTGCTGACTTAATCTCTGCATCCAACTTTGTAAAGCATTAAGCAAATGTTTATCAAAAATTTCCTGACCTGCCAAACCCATCTATTTGAACTAATACTTTCCATTAGAAATCTCAAATATACCATTTCTCCGATTTTTCGTGAATCGGACGCATTCTTTTTGTGCGAATTATTCGAAATATACTTCTATTCAATTCGGAAGTAGAATCGAATATTTGATATTTCCAATTATTTGAAACGAATCAAATAATTCCGAATTGTTTCAAATAATAAAAATAATATAATATATAAAACCGCATTCATTCTAATACTGACATGTTCTTTCATATCCAAACCAGCATAGAAATTTTTATGGCAAAAACAATAAGATCAGTCCATAATTTTTATGGCCAGGAGTCGGCTAATTAAATCTGCATTATTTAAAGATTTTAAGTAAAAAAAGCTAAGTATATTATCTTCTCAATCTGTGTCCTATTTGAATGATCTAAATTAATATATATATTTGTAATTTGTGATATTTCTTGAATTTGTTTTCTATAATACAAAAAAAAATTGATATAAAATAAAAATGGTTTTTTTATTTTTTATTTTTACTTAATTTTCGAATAATTCGAAATAAGTCGAATAATCGTTTCGATCCTATCTATTTTTATACCATTCGCACAGCCCTAATTATAATATAAAACGTAATTCGGGATATTAAATCTTCCTGTGGAATGTATTAAATTTATGTCAAATATATTCAAACGTAAAAAGTCAAGCAAAACCTGCTAAATTTCGGTGCACACTCCCAACATTTTCATGTTACATATGAATTCTTCATATGCTAGGAAATTGCAAAAGTTTTTGCACGTGCACAGTTGTTGGAAGTTTAATCAGTTTTGGCACTTCAAAATTAAATAATTTATCAAATTGTTGTTGTCCTTAGGGATGAAGATAACTTAATTTGAGGCTTTTCAGCTTTTTTGTTTGACACCAAAATTATTACTTTACTATGAGTCAATTACGAATTAATAAATTGTTTGCAAGTTTAATTAAATTCATTCAAGGATCGCTTTTGTTATTATGAAATCACAGCTTTTCAGTTTCTATGCAATTCTTATACAAAACTTGTTTCAGATAGTTATCATATTCATATTCTATTTAGACAACTAGAATAAAAAATTTTAGAACAGTGTTAGATCTCGACATATTACTTAGAATCCATAACGGCATTAAATTAAATTTTCAGTAAGATATCCCACGAGGTTTAAGTAGTACGCATTAAAGCAATAATTCTCTGATGTCAATTTCTTTGACGCGTACCAAATGCGTTGGTTGCGCAAGTAAAAGATTGACGACAATTTGCTTAGCGAAATTGCCAAAATTTGGCTTATGACCAAATGTTTTTGACTAATTTTCAAGCACGTGTACGGTACACGTTGAAACGCTCGCCCACACACTTAAGAAGTCTGCGCTTAATGCACTAAATTTATGTTTTTAGATTGTTTTATTAAAATTCTATTTTTAAAATTAGCGCAAGGGAACACTATGAATTGTTTAATAAATGTGTAGAAGAGATTACAGATATTAATAAATTTGTTTTGTGGAATTACATATTGAATCTGAATTTGGGTATAATGGGGTAATGCTATCCTATGAACACCAAATATGCGTCATTTTCTCGAATTTATTTCCGAAACAAAAATTAATTTATTGATTAATTAATATTTTGTACACGTTGAAAAACTTAAACAATTTTTTAGAGAGAGAGAGAGAACCCAGCGGGTCCGGCAATAAAACTTTATTTTTTAATTTTTTAAAAGACCTCCGTAGTCCTAAAGATCGTAATTTTGCATCTACAGCAACACACGTACAAAATTATTAAAAAACTCTTCAATATCCAGTGAAAAACGTAGGATATTTTGAAAATATTAATGAGAAAAAGAAATAGGTTTTTTATTTTTCGAAAAGATCAGTCAAAAACTGACTATAAAATCAGTAAAAATTAACCAATCAAAAAAAAAAATTCTATTTGCTTCAGAAGAAAATGCTATTATGAAGCTACGGTTGAAATTTGAAGTTAATCGGCTGAAAATTAAAAGCACTAGAATTATGTCCAGCTCGAGAAAAATAATTTCGAGATAAAATCGATTCAAATTTTAAGTAGTAAAATTTTAATTAAATTTTGGTTTTACCATATTGTATTTTCCAGCGCTACCTTCGCTTTCGGCACTGAAATTCAAGTAGTGGGAAGATCTATTAGCTAAATTTCAAAGCCACAATTTATCTTAAATCTATAAGATAAAGCACTGTATTTCTGTATTATTTAAAACCGAACTAAAATGCGCTTAAATTAACCTGCAAAACGGCCGACGTAACGTCGTGAACTCGAAATATCGAATTTTTGAGCCACATACAGAAATTTCCCCAACTAAAACTATTTGGATATAATTCTTGAATAGTTAAGAGAGCATTTAAGACGATAAAAACTTGGTTTAAAAAACGTTTACAAGGTAGCATTACCCCTTAAAGCAATTTAGGTACCCCATTTTAATTATACTTTATATTAAAGTCCTCTCAACTTATTTAACATTCACATATTAAAAATTCTTTATGTACCTCATCTCTCAACAGTTTATTATTAAAACTTTATCAACATAAATTAAAAATTTCGAATGTGTCTACGAATCATGTTCCGTTAGATCAGTTTGTCTACTTTTAAAAGTACATTTTTAGGTTTCTATGACATTTGTGAATTTCCAATTTAGATTACTTTTATATTAACAATATAATATATTTTGTATTTGCTTTTTGCCTAATAGGCAACTACGTTTTATGAACATTTGCTAAATTGTTACTGCATAAACATTTATTTTTACATTTTAGCTACAAAAGGAAGAAAAGACAACTCTTAAAAGGGGTGTTTTTCAAAACGAACATTGCAATGGAAATTAATTAATGCCGTCTATAGACAACATGTTTTATTTTAGCTTTTTTTTATCGCAAGTTAAAGTACCTACGTCCTACATGGAATATCAAGGTACCCACTGTGTTAATTTTAATTTAATTTTCCCAAAACTCATCACCAAAACGTCTGAAGTTTTAATAAACTTATTAGAATACAAAAATCTGTAGAGCAATAAATGTTTGTTCAGTGTTAAGCATTTGCCTCTTTTCGCCTTTTCATTTTATATAATTTATTTAGATATATTTAGTCCTAAAATTATCTTTTGCTTTTTACACTAATAAAATTAGTGTTTTATTTTCTTATTTTTTTAATAATTGCAGTAATTTCTAATTATTTTCACGTATCATTTCCCATTTTATTGTTTTTACTGATTGTTGTTATTTATCACAGAAAGTTAAAAACAATTAAAACATTGAACGAGAAAAATATCCAAAACATAAAGCTGAACCACATATAGAAGAGAAATTAAATTAGAATGATGATAAGCAGGTTTTTAGTTATATAATTTTAAAACATTGTCGGGGAGATAGTCCACGGTATACGTTCAGGTATTTGTTTATATCAAACCAATTATTTTAATTTTGACAGCGGGGTGTGATGCATATAAGGCTCCTTAAAACAGATATGGAGGTAGAGACTGTGGGCTTCTGTAGTCATTTAATTCTCTCAATTTCTACGAGTATAATGGAATTTTGTTGCTTTACTAAATTTTCTAAAGGAGATTTTTCTCTTTCCCCTGAATGCGATTTAATTTTATGACAATCCATTTTAATCCTTTTCTTTCAATCCACTATATAAAATTAACATTAAAGCAAATTTTATGGATTTCTTTCTGTAAAGAACAAAGTAACTCTGTTAAAACAACTCCTTTAACGCAAATTCGCAACGTGTTCTAAATTTATTAGAGTTACAAAATTTTCCCTTTCATCTCCATGAATTTTCTCGGAAGTTTTCCATTTGAACTTTATCAAAAGATTTTTTAAGAATGTAAATTTATGCAAAGTTCAAGCAAGGAAACGAAGGGCTAAATGTTTAAGGAGTAAAAAAGATATAGTCGACAGGAAAGGGATTCTTTTAAATGCTTACTTCGAAAGAGGGTTAACTACTTCAAAGGAAAAAAGAATTAGAATTTGCATTTCGTATTGCATTAGATAGTCGCTCATTAAAACCAACAGAAAACGTGATGATTACTGCAGCAATTACAGAGTTAAAAGTTTATTTAATTAATGTGCCCTCTTGAGCTATTGCTTTGATGAACTACAAAAACCCACAGGAAGAAGTTGAAGAAAATTTTGAAAATAAGTGATAACTGTCTAAATGCACATTGGTTACAAAAGCACAAACATACAAGGTAGCAGGCAACATGCAGATCTATTAAATAATTGCAACGCGTAAAACATAACAGAGAAACAAACATATACACGAATCATTCGATAAACGAGGACGGCTCAGTTTCAGCTATTTGCAACTAGTTCGTACTCACTGTAAGTACAGCATATCACTAAATGCAGGTGAGAAGCAGCAAAAGTGACAAACTTGTTTTAATTGAGACATGTGCAACTAACAAGCAATCTATTTATTTATTTAAAACTTTTTTTTTATTTTATTTTTTTGTGTATTTTTTTTTAATGTTTTAAATCTCCATACTCACTAGGTCAAGGACAAAAATTAATAAAGCACTAACTACTATTTTAACCTACGTTCTAAATATTTTTAAGCATTAAAAAAACAGTCAAACTACGCCTAAGTCAAAACTTATCTTCTGTTAAAATTGCTTATAAAATACTTTAAGCGTTTCTCATTGTTCTCCTTCTCTTGTGCTCTATTTATTTAAATAATGCAAAATATTTAACACTTTGTCGACACACTCATTCGTTTTGTTTGTATTCATTTCATTCTTATCTCAATCAAAATATTTACTGTTTAAAAACTTTTAGGCCATTTACCCACTACCGCTTTGTGTGAGTAGAATTTCGATTTATTTACATATCTACTTGTGCTGTAGTTGTTGGTTTCTTGGAATATGTGTCAAAATTTTTGATTTTTTTTAAACATAAGCCGTTGCTTTTGAAAGTTGTATTAGTCCACTTTTTTAACATGTCATTTTAACAACTTCCTTAATTAAATCTTATCGTGTAGCTAGCCCTGTGAATTTTTCAAAAGTTGACTATACCACTTTCAAAAATAACGACTCTTTAATAACTGCGGAAAAATATTCAAATTGACTTTCTTTACTTCACAGAACCTTTTTCATTTCTTCCTTCGTAAACAAATTCGGATTTATGCCGGAAAATACAAAATTTTCCATTAAAAAGGTTATTTAGCAAGTTTTACCTCACACAACTTGACACAAAGAAATTTTCTTTATATGATTATATGTATATTAATAAGTTAATCCTTCAGATAACACATTTGTTATGAAAACAGAACTAATTTACCAATGCATATAAAAATACCAAACTGTAACCATTATTTTCTGAGTTAAACAAACAGTAATTTTATATTATAAATTTGTGAACATTGAAAAATTGCTGGGTCAACGGCAAACTGCTTATTTTTTCTTTTGTTTTTTTTTAAACAGCCTAATAAACTTTGTGCAGAAATAAGTTTAAGTACCTCCTACACACAAATTAGTATACGAAAAAAAACATAAATACATATCTAAGTATGAAATTTCCTCCAAATATTGCTTTATGTTCTCGAAAAAGGATAATGAAATTTCCTAACATTTTAATTAAATAAAATTCTGAAAAGAAGACAGTTTTTATAAGTTTAAGAATAAAAAGAATCACTGCTTCTTCAATTGGAATAAATTAAAAGCACAAACAAAAATCTCTCTATACATGCAACTGTTCAATTATGTTTTTGTATAATGCTTTCACTAAATCATTCCTTTTTTTTAATTCTTCGCAAGAGAAATTTCATTTTGTGCTGGTAATTTCCTGTGCACAGATTATTTTTGAGACAAATTGAATTTAATTTCCTGCCTTAGTTCTGAATCCAGATTACCAAATTTCAGGTATCCCATGTTCTAAGCCAATTTGCGAGGGATTTTGCTGATATTGTTTTAAATTTAGAATAAGGATATATTTCTCCTTTTTATGTACCATTAAATTAAGAAGACAAGAAAATAAATCTATTAAAGTTGTTCCATTAAAACCAACAAGTGCAGCATAATGTGATAATTTAAATCTAAGACTAGTTAATGCAGAAATTCGAATGATTTAATTGTTTGAGTTGCAAGAAAAAAACAATAAGAAAGGCGCATGAAAGCAAAAGCCGAATAAAGCGAAAAAACAAAAATAAAAAACCATGCAAAAATGTTTTCTGTTTCTTGTAGTAAGTAGATGAGCGTACCCACTACATGAGCCTTGTTTTTTTTTTTTTTTTGCTGCTACTAATAAACCTCTTAGAGTCTAGTTATTTTCATCTTGATTATCACTAAGAATTAATTTTGAATTGGAATTATCTAAGAAACATTCGTTTAATTAGCATACTTTAAATATTGACATGTCCTTTACTGTTATTTATATTTTATACAAAATTTATTTATTTATCATTATTGGTGTTTTTTTGTGAGATTTTTAGTTTTTTTGTAGATCGAATTGGAAAATTTAGAAGATTATGTTCATTTTCGATTAAATGTTTTTAATTTTAAAGGTTTTTTTAAGTGTCTTTTTGTTAAAAATTAGATTTATAAGTTTATGAAGTGTAAAATTTAAATGATTTTTATATTTTAAGCGAATTAAATGTTATTAAATGTCAAAGGCCTTTATTGATGTGGGACTCATTTTTTTATTGTTAGCTTGTAAATAGGAACGTCTTAAATTGCAAAAAATTCTAACAATATTTTTATGAAGAGCGGCAGGCTTTGGCTAATGAGAATAAAGGTCTTGAAAACAATAAATTTCAATTTCTTGGTCTTTTGTCATTTTTGCAAGTTAATTAATTGCTATTGCAAAACTCTCCTTAGAGAGGAATGGATCACATTAATTAATTAATTAAATCTATTGAAAAAAGGCCTTCTCTCCTCTACCATTCCCAACTCATCCCTTCAGAGTCCACCTACTCCCCGGTCTTTCATAACATCAAACGGAAAAAGGACATTGAAAAAGTCACTTGAACGAAGTCACCAAAGTGCCCTTTCAGCCTTGCCCTGCTTTTTCTCGTTTTTAAGCCGCCCGAAGCCTACTTTTTCTCTTGTTTAACAATTTTAAAAGAATTGCGCCTGAAGCAAAAACAAAGGAAGCAATTTCAGTGGTGGGACACCCTATGAAAAGCAAATGGACATTTGCCCCCAAAAGTATCAACAAAGTAAAAAAATGAAGTCCTTTTGTTATTCCGGGCCGTGGCCTCCCATTGCACTCAATGTGTACCTACTTTATAAAGTCCGCAAAAAGGCCTTTGACGCTTTCTCTAATTGCTTTTAAAAATAATTTTTATTTATTAATTAAATTGTTTGTTTGTCGGTTTTAGTCGCGCATAGAAGGTGTATTTTCAATCAACCATGTTTAGTCATGGTTCGAAGTCTTACAGTACATGGTATATAAATAACAATAATTAATTATTTAATATTTGCAATATTTTTTTTTTTTACATTATACAAAAAAATTTAACAACAATTTATTCGTATTTGCTCTTGTAAAAATGTGCCACTTTTCACTTACTCATTTTTATTTTTAGATCTTTAATTTTATATTTATTTTTTATTTTTATTTTTTAAATCACTTGCATCGACGCTGGGTGCCGCAATTTGTTGTAGACGCAGCCGGTGCTCGGTGTTCCATGATATTCCCTAATAAGTACTCGTAGAACTGGCTGCGTCCAAAACCAATATGTCGCCCACACCGCCGGACATAACGCA
Source organism: Machimus atricapillus (assembly GCA_933228815.1). Classification (NCBI taxonomy): domain Eukaryota; kingdom Metazoa; phylum Arthropoda; class Insecta; order Diptera; family Asilidae; genus Machimus; species Machimus atricapillus. The sequence goes on along the minus strand of OW121787.1, from coordinate 26,110,962 downwards.
CGACTTAACGAATTTCAATTTTCATAAATACCTCATGTATATACTTATAATTTTCGTAATCCTGCTATTTATACCTAACTTTGTATATGAGAACCATATTTGTTTATTCATTTTTTTATTATTACGCTTCTCGTTATAGTTTTTATAAAACACTTTAGGATTGCATATGGTTTTACGTGTCGTTAGGTTAATCACCACCTAAACTTAATGCCTGTACTATACGTGGATCAGCTTTACTACCCTCACGAAATTCTTCTAATGTTAATCGATCGTCATGATTTTTATCCATCTGATCAAATATCTTATCGACTCTCTTTTGCGGTGTATTGTCGTCTTCTGTCTGTGGCTGCTGACCCTAATTGGAAAGAAAATATTTAACGTCTATACAAAAGCGAGCAATGAAATTAAAATATTTAACTGAAATAATTTAACAGGTGATTATGAGTAAACATTTACTGTCCGACAATAGACATTTTATCGTACAAAATAATCATTTTTATTGAATTTTCAAAAAATACTCCTAACCGGCTTCTCCCGGACACAAATATCCCTATAATAAAGCTATAAACTTTAATAAAGTTATGACGTTGCCGGTTAAGATCAACATGCCCGTAAAAATTCATTTCATTCGAATAAGTGCTTTTTGCGTAACTCGATAAACATATAACTGGAGTTCAGAATTTCCGAAATTTTAACAATAGTAAACAATTAAAAAAAGTAGTCTATGTCACTCCTGACGTCCTCTTCATGTGTGTAATACGCCTGACACACTGCGGCGAAATTTATAATTTCGTAATTAATTTCGCTACCACCTGACACATTGATCTTCTTCATTTCAGTTGTCAACTTCAACATTTCGAAGATGCCTTCAAATGTCACATTAATGTTTCAATTAAAGAAAGAAAGAGCACATAAGGAGATAATTAAACCTTTTGTTCACATCTGTTTGTCGTCTGCCAAAATTCAAAATTATTGCAATGTTTGCAATACTTGAACCGAATTTTCTTCATATATACTTGGTATTTGGCTGTTTTTGGGGTCGCTAGCATATCTATGAATCATTGTCTCGACAAAGCAAATATACTGTGCTCAAATCGTTTAGAAGTTACACGATCACTAACAAATTATATAGGTACCTACATAATGATATACCTAATCATTAAATCTATAATATAAAAAAATACTTTTTCCCGACTCTTGTAAATAAAAATTCAAACAAAACATTTTTATTTTAAGTTCTTTATAAAGGAAAGAAACGAGTAAGTGTAGCGAACAAATTGCTACGTGTAGTGTCTATAAAACCTGCCTATAAACCACACCATGTCGACCCCCCACTTCGACAATATCGGAAATGGCTTTTAATTAATGACTATTTAGCGATGTTAACACACAAATCAATAATTGTTAATAGACCCCAATGAAAGTACACATGCAATAAAAAACAAAGCAAGTGTAGTTAGACTGAAATGTTCGTTTGAAATTAAGTACATGTTTATAACAAAATTATAACACCTCGTAAAAAACTTTAACGATTCACCGGAGGCTCTGAAATCATTCTAAAAATGAAATTTTGGTTGGGGTTAATTAATAGTGTGATAAATTTTAATTTTATGGTAACTTCATGTAAAGTTTTACTTGCAGTATCGCTCGCCCTACATTGCGTAAATTTAAATTAACTTTATTTTTGTTTGACATAATATGTACATATATGCAAATATTATTACTATAAAGGGAAATGTATACAAGTGTCTACACTCCAATAAAATATTCAGTACGTATTTATTAGAAACTCAAAAAGTTTACTAACCTTTTTATACCTTAATTAAACTAAACAAAGGTATTTTGAATTTTAATAAATGTAGCTGAAATTTCGCAATTAAGAACATTACCGAATTTAATGTACGAGTATACATATATTTTTTCGACTTATCGACGGTGGCGAATACTGACTCATTTGTCTTATATAAATTGACAAATCGAAATGAAGTAGAAATTTATTATTTTCAGGTCGTGTAGAACTTTTTACAGAAAACCAATGAAAACATTTTGAAAATACGGTTTTTCATAATAAATTGACACCAAAAAATTGTTGGAGCATGGAGGAATTGGGACCGCAAATTAATACTTTTCACAATTTTAAAGCTATAAATATCTCAGGGAAATACTTATGAACGGCAAATAAATGTTGTTTGCACATCCTTTACCTTTGACCCTAATTGAAGATTCCTAAAAAGTTTCATCAATATCCGCGAGGTGACCTCAAACTCAATTTATGCTTAAATTATGTATGGGCAATTCCCATTCTCATTTTTATAAATACTGTAAAAGAGTTCTACAATTGGCTCTGATCATTTCCGTTTTCCTTTAAATTGAGTATGATAGCTATGAATAGTAATTTACTTTGAATAAACCTATTCTATAGGATCAAAGTTAATTAATTAATTCTGTTGAAAGTTAATTAAATCAACGAGCAAATCATTTTTTAGAAATACTTAACAGATGGCCATTGTAGCTCCTGAATTCCCAAAGAATAATTTTCAAACATTTCCTTTTTATCTCGTGTTCTGACATCGTGCGATACTTCAATGTCCTCCAATAAAATTTTTATCCTTTCAGCTTGCCTTACAACGTGACCCATCGATGATTGAAAATGCTGAGCAACGGCTAACATTCCATTCACTTGCAATTTCATTAATTTAGCTAAGTCCAGAGTTCGATCAGTGCGAACCATTCAACGAATTGGGTCAAGGAATTCAATGAAAAGTTACCCTTGATTAAAATCAGTTTTAGAAACAGTCAAAGAATTTTTTTTGGCTTCCAATTTTCATGCTTTAGAATGACAAAAGAAATCTTAATGTTGGGACAAACAGAAATCCTAAACCTTTCAAATTAACAAGTTTCAAATTTGGTTTTTCGTTATTTCATTTCTTTGGATTGTATATGTATGTACATATACAAATTTCTATTTTAACATTATTCTTAATCGAAACTTTGTATTTCTTCTGTCGGGCAGTCATGTTTTTAATATCTCTGAATTGGCCAAAAGCATCCTAGGACACATTAGAAGGATAATGATATACATAATATATAAAGCTAATTCCTAGATGATTGAAGGTGTTAATGTTGGATTACAGCAGTATTAAGCAAATCTTACTGAATTTAATCAATTTACTTACCACCATCTGGTAAATGGCATCTACAATATTATACATTTCCTCCCGTGTGATGTAGCCGTCATTATCAACATCATATAGTCTAAAGGCCCCTGGAATCGACAATAAGTTTGCTTTAATATGAAGCAATTAACATTTATTTTTAAATTGAACAAAACTATAATATTTCATATCCGTGCAATAATTCAGGACTCGTTCATTCGTAAACGATTTGTGTACCACATTGTGGTAAAAATGGAAAATGTATGTCGATTAAAGTGTAGGTACTCACAATGCAGTTTTTCATCCAAATTACCCCTAGATGTAATCGATAGCGCTCTGATAAATTCTTCGAATTCTATTGACCCATCCTGTGGGAAAGAAAAAAGAATCAAAAAGCAAAAATTTTTTGGTTTTATATCTAATTTGATTTTATGTAACCCAATATGGTATTTATTTCAACACCCACTATAGGGAGAGGAACATTAAATAAATAAAAATTGCATTATCTCGCACACGTTTAAAATTATTTCATATAGTATTAAAGTAATTGTGATTAAAAGTATAAAATAAAAGAAAATCTCGTATTTATTCGTAATGCAATAATATTTGAAATTGTTTTTTTTTTAATTTTTTTTTTCATCAAATAATGCTTTGAAAATATTATTTACGCTATTAGCTTGTGAATATTCTCCAAATGCCTCAAATGAAAACTATTGACCGAAAAAACGGTGAAAAATATCCCAAAAATCCAATTTAGGCCGAATACACACACTTTTATCATTCCAGCTCAAATGTATATCTACAAGGAGAATGGGCCGAAAGAACACTGATATCAACTGGAAATTGCAGTATAAGAATTCAAAATTTATGTTTTTGGACTTACAAAGGGGAAAGTGTTTCATTTTGTAAAATTCATTATGTAGATATAAATATGTATACATAAATATCCAATTTTTTGAGCAATGAATGTGTCGTAAATCATTAGCAATATCAGTCAGTTAACTAAAAGCGTAAACTATGCACTTTTCGCACGCAGACAAGCACGCATTTGCAGAGTAAATATATTTAAAATATATAATATACCCCACAAATGCGTTCTTAGCTGCGTCCAATTTTCCTAATTATCTACGACATATGTATATGTAGTACGTTGCCCAAAAATTGGATATTCTACACAGTGACCGGTCATTTTAGGAAATGGCCATTTTAAATACATTGCCCGCAATATACAGTGGCGGAAAAAATAACAGCATAGCAATCCCTTCAATGAACAAGTTAAAATAAATAAATCTTTGTATATTAAGCGCATTAGTACAGTATATGCTAACAAAAATTACAATATATTGCTATTTACACGTTATTGTGAACTTATGTTTTTTTTTTACTATTATACTATTATTTCTTTCGCCACTGTATATATATAATTATACGTAACAGGGCAAAATGACAAGACGCACTTCGCATTCGTTTTCGAACAAATATGTTTAAAATTTTAGAAATAAAATGTAAATTGTAAATATTATGAAGTGCAAATACCTACACGTAAGCATTTTTAGTTACAGTCTCAAAATTTTAATTATTCATTCTCTACCTCAGAAACATTTCCATACATGTATACATAGATACACATTCAAAGTGTGAAAATTACTTCCACATATCATTCAAAACTTTAAATCGATTTTATTTCGAAAACGAAAGCGAAATGCGTCTTATCATTTTGCCCTACCCCAAAATATTAATATTATTTAACGCAATTATAGCCAGCTATTTTTATATGTCCAATTCAAAAAGATTCAGAAAGGCGTGTTTCATTTCAATTTATACCCGTATGTATATCAATCGATTTAATGCAGTGTTGCAAGGCTTTCATATTTTACATTTTCTAATTTAAAGTATTCTTGAGGGAAAAACCATAAGGGTTTAATTTTGTTATAGAAAAACACAAAAAACCTAAACGACATAATGGAATTGGACTTAACGCAATCTCAACAACGGTTGGTAACTAACTTTCTATAGTTAGACCCTCCTACAATTGAGCTTCCCTCAAGGTAAAGAAAGAAATTCGATATACAATTGAGTAAATTTGTTGACATTCGTAAATGTCTTTTACGAAAAATGTCATGAAGAGAACGCGAAACGAGATTAATGGATTTAAATGGTAAATCACTTCCATAGCTTGTCATGGCTTCCAGGAAAAGTGAGCATTTCTGCGAAAGGCCCTTCAACTTGACGTTCAAAGGCGGTACCTTTTCACCTCAGCAGCAGCACCTCATGAATAATGTCAAGAATATATAAATAAAAAGTATTAACGATACTCGAGCTATAAATAATACTGGTCCATGTGAAGGATCAGATACGACGTAAGGGCTGTCAGTAAAGCACTCAATCAGAGTATGAATCAGTGAAACTTTAAAACCCATCTGTTCAGCTTTATAGCGCCGACTTTATAAAAAACTCAAAAAGTCAAAAACTAAGGCCTTGACTAATTTTTCATGTTGCACCTGGGCCAGAGATGCTTCATAATTACCCGAAGGCAGGCCCTCACCGGAACACGTACAGCGCCAAGTGCCGCGTGGGCCCAATTAACTTTGCGTATGCTACTGTGAAACCAGCCTTAGCTTGCCCTAGCTCTGCCGTTGCATGTTTACTCAGGAAAATTACTTGCTCTAGGAACGAGGCATATTCAAATTAAGGAGTGTGACCCACTGGTTCGGGGAGCTAAAAGGATGCTCGAGCACCGGGATCTGTGTCAAGTCCTTAAATGTTGATTTATGCGCGATACTTACATTGTTTTCATCGAATACCCTAAACACCAGCGATGCAAATTTGCTCGGATCTCCTTGCGGGAAAAACTGTTTGTATATTTTGATAAACCCCTGATGAGTATAAATCACAGCGTCAAAGTTTTGCGGAGCATGAAACAATGAAGAAAGTAATATATTAAATTTTAATATGATTACATAGTGATTGCGATAAAATTACACTCACCTGCTCCGTCAGTAAGCCATTCGGACAGTCTTTTAAAAAACCTTTGTGCCTGAAAATAGAATGCAAATAAAGATAAAGGTTAATTTTTGGAAATTATTGAAATATACATATCTTGCTTTTCCATCTTTTTAATTATCGTTCAGCTTTAATCTAATTGTTAAAATTTAAATTATATGCATTATATGCAGCTTCTATCGGTAAGTTATCGAGTTACTATTTTTAAACAATTTTAGGTTTTTAACATATTACATACCTATACTGACATTTTAGGTAGTAATACTATATATACAAATAGTCTATCTTGGGCCACGTTAGTATATAAGTAATTAAATTAATGGTTTCCAAAATTGATGTACTCATTTAAAAAAAATGTGTGCCTATAATTAAGAATATTAAGTTACAAACTGGTTTTAAAAAATTTAAATAATAATTTTTTCGACTCATTAGCAAAATGAGTGATAAATGGTTATAAACAAATAAATAAATAAGACAAGCTAGTATTTTGTTATGAAGTACCAAATAACATAACATTATGATAGTTTAAAATTCTCTTTATATCCTTCTTTTACCCTTTTTTCTATAACTCTCATACCTTTCTCGGTGTGTAATGTTGATAATTTTCGTAAAGATTTTTGAATCCATAAAACAATAAAATTAGAATTAAAAAATCCATATTTGAGTAAATATTTTAGTAAATGCATAGGTACACTGAAGAACTTTCTCGAATTCGGGACCAGTGGAAGTATATAGTACATACTATGTAGCTTGTCTGAAACTAAAAATTATGTAATACTAGCTGAATCTCCCTAGCGTTGCTCGGGTATAACTCGTTTGATACCCATTTTCACAAAGATTCCTTGAAGTTTAAATATTTGCCGACATATTGAATGCGCCATTTTGAATTTTTTGAATTTTTTTTACACAAACCTTTGTTGGCATGCGTATAACAATTCATCAAAGTTTCATTTAGAGGTCTATAAACCAAAATACAAACAAACTTTAACTTTTATATACATATGTAGGTATGTATTGTAGATTTCTCGAGGCGAATTTTTAATATTTGAACCTGAAAATTGAAACTGTGATCTAAAGTATATACTCTTAGCCTTAGGTATGAAGGCATAATAACACCATTTTGAAATTATAAAGAAGGAGGTCTTTTTTGGAATTTGCTTTAAGAAAATGACAGGCTGCAAAGTAATTTAATAATTAGGTATTTATTAAATATACCTACATATATTCAAGTAGGTATATAAAATTAACATTAATTTTGTTTAATAAAATAGCGCATTTGAATGTTTTTTTTTTCAAAACTAATATTTTCAAACTGACGTGAAATATAAAAAATTCAATTTTCAACCGGCTGATATGAAATTTTCAGAAAAAATTTTTTGTAATGGTTTATAAAAAAACTTATTACTCTTGTTATATTTTTTATGTCAATTAATTTAGGCCGAAAATGAATCTATTATTGAAAGTCTCATATTTTCTACATACAACAGACTGAGAAATCCTGAACGGAACGCTTTTGGCCGCTGCAAAAAACATCGTTTACAAGACCTATTTTGTTAAAAAAAAACATTTGTTTTATGAATTTTAATAAACATAGGTATACATATTTCAAATATATGCACATTTAATGAACGCCTCTTCCTTGAATTGCATGATTATTCGTCTTTAAAAAAAACATAGAAATAAATACCACCCTCTTTTAATAATTTCAAAGCGACGTTATCCTTTAATTTAAAATACCGATTAATCGATATAGGTAGATTATTCGAATTAACAACTGTTGAGAAACGGTATGCAAAATACTCATTTCATTAGGTACTCATTAAAACTGGCCCAATAGTTCCTGGGATGGAATACCACTGGTACTGATTTTACTATTTTGTGTAAATATTCATGTAATAATATGTAGAGTCTTTTGTCAATCTAAATATACTTTTTGACAATTTTATTTTTGTATTTTAGAAGAGCAGATTGTTTCTTAAATAACATTATGGAACAATATCTATATATATAAAAATCAATTGCTGTCCGTTAGTCTTGCTAAAACTCGAGAACGGCTGGACCGATTTGGATGATTCTTTTTTTGTTTTGTTCGTCTCAATTCAGGGGTGGTGTAAAAGGTAAGAAAATTAGGAAAAACCTAAAGGAAAAGCTAAAAACGTAAGAATTCGAATAACAGCACAAAACATACTTCGATTAGATTATAACACTTTGAATGCAAAAAATTTTAGTCAAAGTAACACTTTGAATGCAAAAAATTTAAGTCAACGTTTGCTGTTCGTTAGTCTCGCTAAAACTCGAGAACGGCTGGACCGATTTGGCTAATTTTTGTCTTGAATTATTTGTGGTGTCACAAATTAAATTTCTGAACGAAACCTCTATGTCGATCGATACCTCAGACAAAGAGTGCATCCTTCTATCTTTGTGAGTGACGATTACCGCTACGTGCGCGAGAACTTTCTTTACTTCGGTGATCCTTTGTGATAGTGATGTTTCAAGTTATGTGCTCTTTTTTTTTTGATCTTTTGTGATAGTGATACTTTACTGCTAAGTGCGCGATAACTTTTCTCACTTTGATTAATTACAATTTACGATGCCGAGGAGAAGACGACCTGACTTAGGTCGTCGCAGTCAATCAAATATGCGAAGAGCTACCTCACGTGCTAACCGCACTGATGACCAGAGAGAGACAGATCAAGAAAATAGTCGTATTGCTATGTCAGAATTGCGTTCTTTAGTGAGTGACAATGAAGTAGATAGGCTTAGAAAGCAACGAGTTCGTGCACATCAAACACAACAACAGCGAGCACGACATAATGAAATTGAGCGATTCCGCAGATGCAGTGCTCCTGTGATTCTGGAACGAGCTGCATTCCACTATGATCCGGCAATAGATTATTGTGCCGACAAATCGGTAACAATTGGGGAAATGACAATAATTTGTAAATATTGTAAGGCGTTCAAATACAGTGGTGAATCTACAGGATTATGTTGTACTGGAGGCAAAGTAAAATTGCCACAATTGGTCCCACCACCAGATCCTTTACGCTCTTTAGTTTCTGGGATTGGAAATGATTCCAAGCACTTCTTGGCCAACATTCAGAAATATAACAGCTGTTTCCAGATGACATCGTTTGGCGCTACACATATTATACAGGACAATTTCATGCCCACTTTCAAGGTATTATACCATAATATTATTTTCTTATAATATTCAAATTTGTATTAAAATATATATCGGAAATACAGATACAATTAATCATGTGCAATTAATCGAAAATAATAATAATTATGGATTCCTTTTGTTTGTTTTAAGTTTATTTTATACAAAAGTTTAGGTCTTTTATTTATCGATGAGGCAGTACAAAGTCTGCCGGGTCAGCTAGTGGAAGTATAAATTTTCTTGTAATAAGTATGACATTACAAGTGTTTCCTATATGTTTGAGAAATTTTCAAACCTAGTAAACAAATGCACAGTGTAATAATCATTCTGGAATTTCAAAATTGAATATAAAAAATGCGTAAACTACTAAATGATTTAACTCTAAAAGCATAAAAACTAGTTTTTCCACTATCTAAAAAATTCTAACTACATAGTCATAAAAGTTATACTCTTCCAACACGATATTGAAAACAAACGTTTAAAATTAAATAATTACGAACTGAGCAAATTTATTCCTCCAATCCCGGAAGGCAAACTCTCAAATTGAATGATAAAGTGAAAACAAAAATTTTGCATTTATCCTCTTGTAATCATTGAATGTGTTTACTGTGATTACGTTTTTGTTATTCAAAAAATGTTGGCAATCTCCAGTTCGACGTTAAATAATCGCATTATTAGAACGATGGCTGTGAAATATTCAGCGATTTCGCTTAATACACCCTCAACCAAGTACCTGGGGTTTAGTGTTTAGCCGGCGGGCTTCGCAACATTGCAAGGGGATGAATGGAAGGAACATAATTCTTGTGTTATCCTGCCGCTTGATGTTGACGAGATAGCTATTTGTTTTTGTTGAGCTCATCCTTCTCCACATTTGGCCCTCTCGTTACTTTTTTTATGGCAAAACAAAAATGTTGCTGTAGCCCGGCGTTATGAAGTGAATTCCATTTAACCGAGACAAGGCAAGGTTTATGCAAGAAATTTTGGGTGTACCTACTATATGAGGCGTTGTCTCTTATATGTGTATTTTGATTAGCCTAATTTTGCTCATTTGCAACCAAAAAATGGCTGAATGAGGTTACATAATACGGTTTATTATGTTTTCAAGCTCGAAATTTGCTACGCAATTTGTTCTTCAGATACTCAATCATTCGTCCTGGGTAAAAAGTTTATGAGTTAATTTACAGTCGTACATCGGGAAACATAAGATTATAATTTTCAAAAATATCGATACTTTTCTTTGCTTAAATGATGCTTAGTTTCACAAATAATGCACATTTAGTTTCAAAACGGGTAAAAATCAGTTTTCATTCGGTTTTGTAGTCGGCCTACGATTCTTGCCTCCTCTGTGTTAATTTTAAACACATTTTTCTCGAAACTGCTTCTTAAATTGGAAGCTTTATAATAGTTTTTTTTTACGAAAAGCGTATGAATTTTACGATTATTTGCAAACAAACTTTGCCAACTTCTCTAGCAATTCTTATATATGTATATGTATACCTATGTATTTATTATTATCACCACTATTTATAAATGAGAGTTGGTCTTCGGATTCGAATGAGGTTTTCACTGTTGGATTGACTAATTTTTTAATTATAATCATGAATAGAATCACCAAAGGGATGAAGCATTAAAGTTATTTAGTAAAATTTATTATTTTGATCAACTTAATTGATTCCATGATTTTATTGACGACTTAATTTATTCCCGTCCTCATATAGCAACGTTGTGCAATAATGCGTAGCACCCTTCCTGCTTCATTGGAGTGCATACCATTATACAACCAATTATATAAAAACAAAATTCATATTCAAAATTTTGAATGTTTACAATTAAAGTTCTGCTTATATTTAGTATTTAGAATATACAAACAACGCCAAATCTACAAATAAATTTAACTTACCACTGTCTGATTTCCTTTTCTGTAACTGAAACAAAAAAGAGAAAACATTATTCACGTTAATGAGTCAAGGCAATGAAAATCGGAAAGCTGATATCCTAAATCAAATATTTATTGGCAAGAAGGACTTTATACGAAGTCAGGGTCTAATTCAGATTCAAATTGGCAGATTGTGTATTTGTTACAATCTATTTACCCCCGAGGTCACAGCGTGAATACTAATGAGCCCGATTAAAGTTCTACTGCACGTGAACTTTATGTTGGCAAACGATTTTCTACTTGTAATTTTCCAAAAACAGGCGAATTTCATGAGAGCCTACAAGCCATGGAAATCTTCCGCCCCTCCCCTGTCTACCATAGAAATCCCAAACCCCAAATCTTGAGAGGTGAAATTCGTTATGTCGGAGCACTGATGGAAACATTTTGATCACCCCTTAGTGAAACCTGGAGGGCGGGGCACTTGAAAATCAGATGTGAATTAGAGCAGATAGGTGTGTAGGTACGTCTGCCGTGCAACCACAATAAATTTTGTAGATCTCACGCACGGGTGTTGCTCCTTTCCGTCTCAATTCAAATACGTTTACGTGCTGTCAGCGTCAGGTGACCTGTACTTGAAGGTATTTGGGTCACTTCAACTACTACCAGTTCTAAGTTATTTTAATTTAACTATGCGATACTAAAACGAAACTTTAATTACGGTAGCAATTACAAACTTCAGTTTCTGTTAGGAACACTAATGTTGCCAAATTGTTAATGAGCGATTATTCAACATTATTGCAATATGTAACTACGGAACGATCTGGAAAGGTTATTTGACATTTATCTTAATACACAAAATTTAGTTTTTAGAAATGAGTTCCACAAAAATGGAACTTACCACGTTTATTTCTACAAAGTATTGCATAATGGAGTGACTTAAAACAATCCACTGTTTTTTTTCGATCTTGTCCCTAAAAAAGTTAGTATGTATTAAATAGTTGAAAAATTAATTATCATAAAATACTCTATTTACTCAATAGCTCAACTTTTAAAGGTATTCCAACAGCAAATTCGGTTGGTATTTGGAACTCTGTATCTGCACAGAATTCATAAAGTATAAATTTTTTAGAATTATTTTTATAGAATCCATCAAAAAACCAAACCATAAAAAAACACATATTACCACGTTAAAATAACAGACATATGTATATATGTATGTATAGTTCTATGATTAAGAAAGCTAAATATGTAGATTAACCTTTCTCTTTTCATTTGCAATGCATTTTAATAATAAATTTAAAAATAACTCATTATTTAAAAAACCATTCTAAATAAACTTGTTATACCTATTAGAAAAAAAAAACTTATAACTTCTTTTGAGATTTTCTCGACAAAATAGCGAAATTTTTTTTTTGTGTTTGTGAATCAATTGCTGTTTTGGTTTTTTTTTGTTTTGTTAACTAGAATTTTGTAATAAAAAACTTTTAATTGTAATGTTTTTCTTAGTTGCGTGAAATTACTTAGCACCTGTCGAATTTTTTCTTGACGATATTTAAAAGTTTCGCTATGTGAATTGACATTTTAGTGCAATTACTTATTTTCTGAACATGTAGGTAACCAACTTTTCTCAATTGCTTAATCTAAAGGTTTCTTGAATTATGACACAAAAAATTCATAAAAAAAACATTTATTTAAAACCCGGCAATAAATGAAGACAATTTAAAAATTTGAGTAGGTACACCTCCTTAAGCTCTAACAAATTTGAAATCTATGCTGTTTATGTGCTTGCTACGTAACTCTGCTTAAAGGAGTGGCCGGTTCTGCTACTTTAATCATGGTTCAATTAATCAATTAATTTAAAACATAAAAGCATTATAAGTTTTGCTAATAGCAAGTAACCGTTATTGTTATTTTTAACCAATTTTAATTTGAAGCTAAGAAAAAGTATCCCAGAAGCTTAATATATTTTAAATAAAAACCCAGCTTGATTTTTTACATTTTCGAACCAAAAATAACAAGTTCTGAAGCTCGTTAAAATGAAAGATTATAATTTTGCACATTTTAAATCACAGACTCAGAGAACTCCCTTCAAATCTACCTCAACGAAAACAGTCAAAATCAAATCAAATTCAAATAAATATACACGACATTCGAAATTTATAACAACATTTTATCCTTTGTTGAATATTTTGGAAATAGTCCAGCTGATAAAATACTCATCAAATTGAAAGACTCATTCTATCAGCTTTAACAATTCCATAAATCAATCCAATTTTACATATCTATGTTATTCGGAGCCAGATTCCCTTTTAATTAAAACAAATATAGATAGACAATCGGCAGAGGAGCTCTATAAAAGCGATAAGCTCGGGCTCCTAGCCTATAGTATAGAATAGAGGGTATGTAAATACGTAACTCCAAAATGCATATCCATTGTACAAGTAAGTTATGTGATTGTACTTATATGTGTATTATATTGCGTTTTGTGAAAATTTTAATTATTTGACTATAGTACTTACTGTATTTGGATCAAAATGTTTCTGGAATTATACCAGCATTTAAAATGTCTCCAGTTTCTTCTACGTATTTAGTTTTGGTTTCTGCAAAATTTATCTTTGCTACCACAGGTCCTTAAGTCTCGATCTGTGTCTGATTCTGCTTTTGAAGTAACTCAAAATTGAATTTATTTCAATTCACCAACTATTTAGCCGCATACATATGTACAGTCCCACTGCATCAATTTTACATTCCGAAAGTTTCCCTACTGGGGTTCGTTAGTTTGACCAAAGTGGCGTACTCAATCGACTGTTTCCTTTAGCTTTCTCTTTAGACTGTCTTCAACACCTAAGATGCGGAGCCATTCATCGTCTGAGAAGTCTCAGAACAATCTTAAGACGGGTGGAATACTTTGTCTATTTGCATTACACTCCAAGAGTAGCCAACAGCTCTGACAGAGCAAATAGCTACTCTCTAATGAGCCGCTTTCTCCAGAACTCTTCAAATAAAATGTTTTTGAGGAATAATTATTCAGTATAAAATCTTAAATGCGGAGTCGGCACATTCAATGGCAATGGAAAATTCGTAATTTCTTCAGAAAAGGGCTGAATTCATTTCCGAAGTGCGGCTGTGAACCAAAATCCGGCAGCTCAACAGCGCATAACTATTGTCCCTATGAAGAGGATGTCCCCACGTTTTCTACCTTAATTAGTTTTAAGAATGCTTCCAAGATAAACTCTGAAAGGGCTGCATGACGGTGACTTTGAAATATTTACAATAACAATTTCTACGGAAATTTTCCGGCAAGGTATTCGGAAAAGGCTTTGCTCTCCGAATTAAACGACCTCCTCTCGCACTTGCCAGAAGTGGCATTTTGAAATTTTGAAAACAGAACCAACACAAAAGCGGTCGTCAACATGGCTGACAGAAGGTTCCTGGGGTTGCCCAGGAAGAAACTGGTAGAAAAGTAATAAAACCTTTTTGCCAGAAATGGGCACTTTGAATGGTTGGATTAAATGAGGGATAATGTTAGGCTGGGCCCGCTAAATAAACTTTTATCGTTATTTATACGCTCTCATGCAAATGCATCGCACTAGACGTTTGTGTAATTAAAATCCAAGAGGAGAAAGAGTGCCAACGTTTGCCAACTATTATTACCCGCCCTGCGTGTGGAAATAGCCCGGAATGGTCCGCAGTTTGCGATAATGCTCCCTGACTCCCATATGGGGGAGTGCAGAGGAAGCTTTCAAAAAGCAAATTAATATGCTTTATGCAAATCATTGCAGTCCTTCTCAGTGGGCAGCACTTGCTGCGCAAATATTTGATACCTCCCACTGCTTTGTTTGAGCGCCCCGACATTTTTTATATCTTGCATTATTCCTGTGGCAAAAAAAATGTATTTCATTTGTTTCCTTCTTCCTCCTCGTTTCACACAAAAGTGAAATTCAGCAAATTGTAAAGGACTAGGATCAATAAGGACCTTTTTGCGCTCCTTTGTATAGAGATAGACCAATTATTTTTTACTATAATTTGCACATCATACCTACATATATTATCCGAACAAAGAAAGCGTCATTAATGATGGTAAGAACCAGAGTATTTTGGTTAGTTTATAGACAAAGTCCATGAAATCATCAAAATAAAAAAAAAAATGAAAAAGTAAAACTATTCAAATCGACAATAGAGGCAAACCAAAGATTTAGCGAAATTTCTATTTAAACTAATATACATAGTTCTTAACGTAAAAAATCTAGAATGACTTTCAAACTATCCAGACTAGAATTTTTTAGGAATTACTACGATAAACCAAAATTTGGAAAGCCTAACAATGACATAATGAGGTCATAAAGGTCGGCCTAAATAAGGCACACTTAACAATGCACTATTTAGGATTCGGAAAGACAAAGTATTGCCTAACGAGGGCCTTATAGGGTTAGCCAAAATAAGGCAAGCCTAAAAAATGTTCTATCAAAAGTTTTTGCGGAAAGTTAGAGGCACGCCTAAGTTAAGCGTTGCTTGGGAATTCTTAATGCGAATTTTTATGCAGTATCACCCGATTTACACAGTATGCTTTAATTACACGATTTCACGTTTACACGGTTTATAAAATATGGGATTTAAAACAAAAAAACGAAAAATGTTTGCAGTGAAGTCATTTTTATTTCCACTCTATTTTAGATTGCATTTATTCTAATCTTAAAATGGGAATTCTCCATTTTGTATGTACAATCAAACTTTCTATTCATGTGATACTATAATGCAGTAATAATTTTATAAAAACTTTTAGGGGTTTTAACACGCCAACAGAAATTAAAAACACACAAACGCAATTGTTAATTATGGATTTTATTTACAAGGTTCGCCGATCTGAAATTGTTTCTAATCCATCTAACATCGACCTTGAATCGCATCAAGTACTATCGAATGATGGAAATGACATCACACCAGTCAGGAAGAAAAGATTAAAAATTTTCGAAAGTTATAACAGTTGTTTCTGTATATAAAATGAATTACATACCTTACATTAAAAACATACAATACACACCTTCATATTTTTGTCATTTTATGAATAGACCATAATTTTTAGTTTTCCTAGATATACATACTATTTATGTAGTTATTTTTACGTAGAAATAAATGACTGAATTATTTAAATTTTAGTTTGTTTTCGATGCACATGGTTTTACGTACAAAAATTTACGACTTCGATCTACACGGTTTTCTATAAAGAACGGGGGATAAGTGTACTTAGACTACCGAGATTACACATATCTTTTCATCTAATAACCCCATAATGCATTTACATGCATAAGGTGTGCTAATCATAGTTAATAGAAAGATGTGTATTTTTTTTTTTTGTAATACAATATATGTAATAGATACTTATATCCTGTTACTTATTATATAGACCAGAGAATCCAATAAGTACCTAATATCCTTTTTCTCATCTCATTCAACTTCCGTAACTTTTTCGAAACATCAAAATTCAAAGCAATCAGCAAATCTCCGAAGCGTCAAAAACAGGAAGTCTTTGCTCCCGTCATTGTTTTTCCTCGGCTTTTTACTTCATTAGGAGGAAGAGCCTCTCAATCGACAGAAAAATGTTTTCCCTTGATCAAGATACCGCGCTTAGGGGAAGGCGTTGCTTCTCTTAGAATTTGTTCATCCCTTGAAGCGGTATTGATTCGATTCACTGTGGATTCCTCAGCAAACCTTCGTTCAATTTACAGATTTATAAAGCAAATAGACATTCTCAACCTTATGCCGTCTCAGCAGGGCCCATGATTTTGGTGAAGCTTTTCGAACTTCAATCTTCACCACATCGAATAGGAAATGCCGGTGGATAACGAGGAAAATCATATTGACAATAAACCTAGGCTACAAGTGATATATAGCGCTGTTAACTGCCATTATATCAAGTAATCGTTGCCACCGATCGCTCGTCAAAATCCCTCTCAACAACCCCGCGGCTACGAGCAGAGCTGCCTTATATAAGAATTTTTCCCCCGGGGCGGGGTCATTAAGAAGGTAAAATGCATGGCGTTTACTACGCGGAAGGCTTTAAAAGTGTCGCCTTAGGTTGATGACTATCAGCGCCTCTTTCGCCGTTTGCGTGAGATATGAGGGCGTATCAGCTCAGATGGGGCTTTTATAAGGCACCCGATTAAGATTTCGACGGAGATTGCGATTGTTGGGATGACTCAGTAGGTCGCACCGTCCTCGTTCCCGGATCAACTAAGCTTTTATGAACTTCGGGGTAGAACATCATACTTGTTTTTGCCATTAACTTTTATTCAAAAACAAATTTGGTGACAGAATAAATCAAAAGGTTAATGTGACACTTTTGGGGCATTGAATCGTAAATCATGATTTCGAGGGTGAACCATGAATCTGAGCCTGACTATTTCATTTCAATAAATTTTAGGGTGTTACGCTACCCTTAAGGCTTCTTAAATCGATTTCCTGTCGAAAAATGATGGGTACGGCATTGGAAAAGCAGGGCAGTTAGATTTCTTTTTTTTTTTTTTGTGGAAATTTTAAAATGCGCAATATGAACTCTTCCTGCAAAGGTTGAAATATTGGTCTACTGCTTTCGACTATGAAGTCAATTAAGAGGAAATTTTACCGGAAAATGAGCAGCAACAATTCTAGATAAATAACACTGATTAGGTATACCTTTTTTTCACCTTTCAGCCATTCCATAGAGCCTGACGGATAATTTTATTATGACTTTTTCCATTGATTAGACAACTCCATAAAAAATAAAGTTGAGATCTGTAAATTCATACGGGATATTCATTATGTAAAATTGTGCGCTGATTTCAAATTTGTCATTAAAAAAATTCGTAGATCCTCAAATCTTAAAGTTATCTCCTTAAGAACGGGAAAAATGGCCTCCCATCTCAACACAAAAATCTCTACAAAAAAACCTGCAGACGTTTCTTTTTGGTGATTTGTGTAAGAAATAAGATCTCAATAGGTTAGAAAGTAAAATCGACTACTAATGGTTGTGAAACATCTGCGCAATAGCGGAGTCTTCCTGAAAAATAAAAAAATATATAAATTCGAAAAATTCCAAAAATATCTGGAAAACGTTTCCAGTTGGTGGTTTACCAGGAAAATAGAACTGAATGGGATACGAATTAATGTCCACTACTGGGGTTGTAAATCACCCCTGCAAAACGGGGTATCTAATTTGATCAATTTAAAACCCTAAATGTTCAAATTTTAAAAATATCTGAAAAATGTTTCTAGTTGGTGATTTGTGTGGGAAATAAAGGTGTTAATATGTTAAAAAAGAAAATCCACTTCTGAGGGCTGTAAATAATCCTCGAAATATGGAGGCATTTCCCCCAAAAATAAATAAATAATAATAATAATAATAAATATCTAGTGTGAAAAAAGACTTTGGATTATTTATTCCTTTCTTTTTTTTGGAAACTTTTGACACTTATGTACATATTACCAACTGGAGACATTTTCCAAATATTTTTTGAGGGTCTACTAATTTTTTTAATGCCGGATTCGTGATCGACGCACAATTTTGCATAAGAATATCCTATTCGAATTAACGGATCTAAAATTTTTCTTATTTTTT
Source organism: Machimus atricapillus (assembly GCA_933228815.1). NCBI lineage: Eukaryota > Metazoa > Arthropoda > Insecta > Diptera > Asilidae > Machimus > Machimus atricapillus. The sequence goes on along the minus strand of OW121787.1, from coordinate 26,092,174 downwards.
TTTTTGTGGGGCATTGTTATGAATCCAGAAACTAACTTATGATTTCATCAATTGTATGGAATAATCGGTTGAGAGAAAAAAAGAAAATTAATTATAGCATATTTTGATTAATGCTACAGCCTCTCGTATTTAAAATATCCTATAAAAATCCGTTATTTTGTAACAAATCCTTAAAAAATTCCATAATACATGACCTAAAACGATGATTAACACACTATCTAATGTAATTGCATTTTTCAATACATAAATTTATGAAATTTCCTTCATAAATTGCTAATAATAGTAATACGAATAAAGTAGTACATTTTGAACTGCAAGTCATGATTATGACAGGTGAGCCATAGGTACGTAGTTAAGCACTTACCACATCCATCATATGTGTCAACGTACGTTATAATTTAATTCAAATTAAGGGTTAATAATCAATACACCTCTCACAGAGTCACACACATAGCTGCCACACTGGGCCTAATATGTTTATTATGTGTAAGCTATTGATTATTTTAGTATGACAAAAATGCCAGACATTCTTCAAGCAGTGCCCTATAAATAGATAAGAGTTTTTTGGACTGACAATCTAATATATACATCCATACGTATTATATTTAAACATTACGGCAACAACATCTGCATTCATGTAAATAGCAACAAATATTCTTAATTTTTTTATTTGTATTGCAAATGCACAGTAGTAAAAACAAAGCATGCAATTTGACCATTCTACTCCTATTTTCAATATCAAAATGCTTTGAGATATTCGTTCCTGAATGAAAACTAAACTGACCACATATGACCCAACAATTTCTGAAATTGCAAACATCTGCTGCCCTCGTCGTACAAACTCCGGTTTTCTTCTATTTCAATTGTCATTTTGCATGCAACCACCACTCCATCGTGAATTCTTACACCAGAAAAGATCAGGTGCCTTCAAAAATATCAAACTCAAACTGCTAACAAGCAAATTTACCAGTCAGGATGGTGAAAGGACGCATGGAGCGCGTGTTGACAGACGTTGCTATCCCACAGAACACTCGAAACTTGGATTGTTTTCAAATAATCAAATTATTTGCCATTTGGTGAGATTCCATTCCAAGTAAGCAAAATGAAATTCACCCGAATTGCATCCGTTGCATTCACGTACTCGCAATTTGTAAATTACAGCAGTGCGGAGCGCAATGCGTTTTACCCGTTTAAGAGCGATTTTCTGGACAGTAGTTTCGTATTTTGCCTACGGAGTAGGTAGACAAGTTAGGATGCAAGCACGACATAAATTTCCTAAGTGATAGTACAGGTATTTGTTCAAAGGATTTTAAGGTATTCGGAGGATTGCCATCAATTTAAGGAATTTCGAGATACGAATTTTAACGACAAATTATGTACATAGGTATAATGCATCCGATTCGTGCGCATGTTGTAAGCTGTTGACATCAAATTGTTGCTTTTAAACATTTACACTTTAACAAATATTATCTGTATGGCTTAACTTAATTTAATTTCTGCCTTGCGTGTTCTTAATCCATGTGGCATGTTTACGCTTATTTTCTAGTAGTTTCGTTGATTTATATTTGTAAATGCCATAGAATTTTTATGTATTATCTTTCGGTATTAAAATATACATATTTGTAAGCCAAATAAGTACCTACCTAGTTTTCAAGAATTTTGTATTTCATAGTAGATCTTAAACATGCCATTAAATCCATAGGTAATATAATATGTGAATTATAGCAAGAATAATATAGCGTTTAAAACAACTTCTACCATAATTGGAACATTTATATTAAGTACTTAAAAATACATATAATAGAGCGAAGCGAAATGACTTGTAAGTTGTAACCCATGAAAATTTAACCAACCTGTCCAAATTTAACGGTCATTGATATATTTACAAAATTTTCTCTTTTATAGAACCGAATTTTTTCTGACTTTCTGACATAATATTTCAGAAATAGCGAATATTTTATACAAAAACTATATATGCATTAAATCAAGCTATTCTATAAAAAGTTGGCCGTCACGGGACGCCCGGCAAATGTGAAACATCAAAGTTGATAGTACTGGACCTTATCATAGAATCCGTTCTTATCGAATCGAAAAGAGTTTAGAAAAGCTTTTGTGGGCGCAAGTTCCTTAATAGTTCGTAAATTGTTTAAATTGTTTACTGATTCAAAGGAACTTTTTCCCAAAAACAGCTTTTATACTAGTCGGTTTTTCTGCCAAGGCGAGCCAATAGATGTTTCACATAAAAAATAATTGAAAATTGTGAATTTAAAGGTTTCTCTATTGTTAACATTTTTACCATGAACCTAAAGTTTAAATTGTGTACTAAATGTTTATGATATTACTTTTACAGCAAAGCATGAATTTTAAATTGAAATTGGACTTAAACAGCTTAAGGTAGTTCTATCTTTAATAAGTTTATACAAAATTTCACTGGGTTTTAAATAGTATTTTAAATCACTTTTCCTTAAATTTTAGATTAATATAACATTGTACCTGAGTACCTAATGAGTAAATCCTATATTGTATATCCAAAGAATTAAAATTTAAATAAATGAAATGAAATGAAAATAATAAGTTTATTTATAAGAAATTGTTTCACACTATTAAAAATTTAGTTAGAATAAATGTTGAATCAAAAGGTACGATTGAAGGAATAGAACATTTATGGGAGACATGATCAAATTAAATAGAAGTTATACATGGTTATCAACAGAGTCGACTATCTACCCACTTTATAGTGGTGGGTAATGTTTCTCATTGATTTCTGGAAGACCTCTACAGTAAAAGTTTCAAACCTGACCTCAGCGCTAAATTAAACTTGGTTCAAGCTGGGATAATTTGATTTATTTTTATTTATTTATTTCAAAATTCCAAACGGACTTAAACCAATCCTGGGTCAAATCTAGCTTAGGCCGGATAATATTTACTCAAATAAATACATATATATATAGCCTATTCTTTGACCAATAGTGAATCTCCTATACGCATGGTACAAAATTTAACATAAATAGAGTCTTAGATAAGAGTCTTAGTCTTAGAAGTTATTGTGGGAGCAGACAGGAAAATATACATAGTAACAGTGTTATTTATTGTTTTTATTGTTATAAGGATATTTTCCATTCATAATTAGTCCTTTTTTTAAGGAGAAAAGCAATAAAGTTGTCGCCAGCACAATTTAAATGACAGTAATTTTCCATAAATGTCATCGGTCATACTTTAATGGCGGGATAGATACTGTAATTCCTGTTGTTTGAATTCACTTTGACTTTTATTTGAAAACTTATTTAAATGACCTATATAAAATTATATGAGAAGAAGAATGTTGATTTATGACTTTTTAAGTCGTCGGTATTTAAGATGATTAAGTTGACTTCGTGTCATAAACAAAAATGAAATAAGTGCCAAGCGGGTACTGAGTATTTCATGTGCACCTTAAAATGGGAAGATATAAATATCAAATAAAAATTGCAGGGATAGTACCGCAGTGACAGCATAAACGAACTTGTTGACTTTTAGAGTCGTTCTCAAAATGTCACTGTTGTCGCTGCAATAAATTCAGCTTTAATACTCCACATCGTCTGCGTCTCACCACAGAAATTTTGCTCGCAAATTCCGATAATGGTGCTCCACGTGCATTGCTCCAGATTCAGAAAAACGGGTGTCTTATCTCATCCAGGAACACAACATCCTGCTGTGAAAAGGATGCGCACAATGATGAAGTTCCTCTGCTGGGCAAGTTTCTTTGCAACTACTGTACCCAGGTGGGAGAAATCTAAGGCTTTTGTCCAAAACACCACTTTCGCATCCTTGTAGCATTTTCTTGCCCTAAGACGGGGCTGTTTTTTTTTTTACAGAAAAAAAAGTTTGATTTCAAAATGTAACAAGAAAACAGTGCGGAACACACTAAGTGCATGTCCGGAGGTGGGTTTTTTGCTAACTCTCAGGGACAAAAGGTACAATTTTAAAGAAAACTCGCAGCTTATTATTGAGTGATTCTCAGGACATTGTTCTTCGGGACGAGAAGTAGAGGGAAGGGGGATTTCATTTGTAGAACCAATTGAACAGAGGAAACCGCATCCGAGCATGATTTATCTCAGGAATTTATGAACTTCTTCACCAGCTCTGTTCAACTTTTCTGCAATTAACATCGAGAATGCACAAGCAATTGAGCGTGAACGAGAAAATACAATAGAAATCGATTTTTTGATTGTCACAATCAATTTGGTGAAAATCACTGTAAATCGAGGGAGCTCTTTTGTGAAAGGAGTTTTCTTGTGAATTGCAGATACTATAAAACGTAATCTCTGAAATTATGGCAATTACGGTGTTAAGCATTATCTAACAATAGTTTCTTTATGCAGAGGTAATGTTACGTAGAAATACCATTCAAGAATTGTTTCTGATAAATAGAACATTTAATTATGATCCTAATGCCGCGAGGAAGGCGAAGCGGTCTTTATAATATGTTATGGGACTTTCGCTAGATAAAAACATTTTCGTTGACTACTTGACTATCTGACGTTATTTTATACGCTGACGACCTCAAGATATTGCGAACAATAACCTTCATATAAATATGGCTGTGATATTCTTCAATGCGTCTTAATTACTCTTCAAGACTAATGCATGTAAAATTGCTTCCAGGAGGTGAAATAGGTGTGCTTAATAAATGGAATTCACATAACCTATATACATAAAATAACACTAATTTATTTATAAATAAATTCAGTACTAATGCCTGCTCATAAGAAAGTTTATTAATTAAACCAAACAAAAGATATTTCATGATCCACGCATAAAGCGTAAAATAATTTTTATAATATGTACCTATACATATGTAGAACACATCGTCACATGTTACAATTTAACTCAATTATATATGGAAAGAATTTGGATTGAGGTGCAGGGTGCATTAAGAAAGACATGCTCGTCAGCGTCAAAAAGTACACTTTAGAAGGAGCTATATATACTTAAAAAGTTTTGAAAAACTTTGACAGAACTAAGGGCGGTTTAAATAAGTACATTTCGAAAAATTTCAAATTAAAGAAAGAGTGAAGAGGTTATTTTGGGGGAAAGGATGTTGGAACAAACAAAGATTAGGATGATTCACCCTGTTTAAGTGTTAATTATTTATTTGAAAAAAAACAACGGTGTTAATTATGAGCGGCATTCAAATCTGTGCAGCACTCAAACGAATTTACAGTTTTTTAACTATTTTTCAAATTTCTAAAAAGTGTCAAATAAGAAAAATAGTCAAATTTGATGGCTGCCTGAACTAAGATTTGTATAGTTATAAATATCAAAATTTGATATACCATCTCGTAGTAAATTCACGCACTATTATTAATAAATAGTATATGATTTTTTTAAAGTAATGTTAAGAGATAATTCTATAATTAGAATTAAAGAAATTTTTATTTTTTTTATAAATATCTATTTAAATATAAGATCTATTGTAATTAAAGAAATTTTTGAAAGAAAAATAAGTTTTTTTTTTCATGTTATAATAAATTGTATTAGAATAATAATTTTTGTAACTATAGTTTTAGAAACCACCCATTTTTATCTCAGTGTGATCTTGAAATTGCTGATTCACTGCTCTAACTAACACCAAGAATTTTTTAGTTCACATAGAATAGAAAGTGCGACCGATCCCAATTTTATTTACTATTCTAAACGTATCGCCAACATGCTTTTAGATGACTTTCGTACGCTGCGGAGAACAAAAATTGCCCAAACTTCATTAACTAAATCCTACTTTACTTATGGGGTTAAATTAGTCATCCCCTTCGAATAAAACCCTCATCATGGAGCCTGATCACAAAATATGACTCAGGGTAGCCAACAATAATCCTTCATATCTGATAGTTAACACGCGTTTAAGCAATAGTTTTTTTTCTTGTCCTATATTTCAGAGAGTCATGTAACATATGTATATGTATGTATGTATGTATGTATACATTATCATATGTGTGTTGGGAGCCGTTGATTTAATATAGAGATTGGGATAAGAACGTACAAAAATGTTATTTCAGGTGTCGTATTTACAAGACGTACAGAAACATAATTTTTTATCCTAATTTAGTTTTTTCAATTTCAACTGAGCTTTAAATTTAACCTTTATCAAATAAATTTCGTTCTTTACCACGTGGGATGGGTGCAAAAAAAAAATTTATAGAATTTTTGAAGCAAGGTGAAAGTGGCTCGTCAACACTGCCGAGGTGAATGTTCCCCCCATGACTACTTGATCCATCCGATTACCTTTATCCAGGTCAAATGAAACCAGCACTCCATGCATATCGTGCTCACGAGCAGCCCGGATGGTGCGAACGTGTCTGCGAGGAATGCATAAATAAAGCCGAGATGAGCTTCCTTGAGGCTAAGACGCAAAAGGTGGGGCAGGGTTGGCTCCAGAGCGTCTTCACGTGTGCTTGCTTCGTACAGTTCCCCTGGGGGGAGCCGGGGATATTTTCTCGTGTTTTGGTCGAAACTGAAACCTTTTCCTATTCCTCGGTTGTATGACAATTTGATAAGCATCTTGGAAACCCCAAAAGAAGATGGGTGTGGCGGATTGCCACGGCACGAGAACTTCTTCTGACGTATTTCTTGAGGAGACTGTTCGGTGCCGATAATTTCGCGCATATGTTGCCGTCCTCAAGTACAACGAGAACCGAAGTTTTTACGGATTTCGTAGAAGCCTAAATTACCAGTATTTTTTATAAAAAAAAAAAAAAAATAAATACCTGAAGGATAATAAGAAAAGGCAGCGGTTTAAGTGCTTGATCCTATCATGCGAGGAATACAGTTGCCACCATCCCCGGCAGAGTGAAAAGAGCCCACCATCGTGATAGAAACTCGCAAAGGAAACGTGCGATGGAAGTGCTTTGCAACATCTGCCGCATAATGAAAGAACGTGGGAGTCCCTGGGCAAATACGACGGAGCCCACTATAGGATAAGATATCTCCACCAGAAGAGGCACATCCACCAAGAGACCTAGAATCCGAAATTGCCTGAGAATTGCGTGGAGGGACTAAGATCCTGCAGGGACCAACCAATACACGGTCACATTGTCTGCATAAAGAAGCGCTTTTCTTTCACAACAAGCATACGAAAAAAAAAGAATCCTTCTGAGATTCGGCAGAAGAAAAAAATACATAAGAATTTCCGAAAAGGAGCAATTTTTATGTTCCTCAACTTAAGCTCCTCGTTCAAATGGAATTTCAGAGGTTCGTTGAGCACAACGATTATTGCATTTGATGGCACTTCCTCATTGTGTTCTCGCCCCCGCTCCTCGGCGCGTAATCACCCTGGCTGGGGAGGTGGAAAAAGCCCAACCAGACGAAGGACCTTTAAAATTCTGCCTGCGAATCGTCCGTGGCTAATGGCGGAACTTTCGCATAGTTCTATTATCGGAATAACCACTAAATTCACATTAAGTGAAGTTGCTTAACGGAGCACGATGTGAAAGAAAGAGCCTTAGATAAGAATGATGCTTCCAATCTGCCATTTATTTGACCTTGATTCGGAGGCTTCTTTTAAATTGGAAATAATTGGTAATTGGGAAAAGTTACAGTCAACAAAATTTTATAAATCCAAAAAATTTCGATTGCTCTTCTCCTTAAAGTGCTAAACCTAATCCATTTAAAGATATTTAAACAGCGTGCAAAAATTTGATTATTTTACAACGAAAAGCTGAGGAGGTTAAGGGAGGTTTACAGTGCTTTTTTTCAAATTTTTTTTTTAATTTGTACTTAAGCAACATTTCTAGAAATACGTTACAATTATAAGAATAGTTTGGGACGTAAAGAAGAGGTTTAAATTAGGGCGGAACAGCGGAAACGTTTCAGCGCTCAAAGACCTGCCGATTTTTCTCGAAGCTGTATTTTTTGACCTCGTCGATTAAATCGACAATTTAACTCCTTACTCTTCGCATGTTTTACTATAGCGGGTACCAAAACTAGTAGTTTTTATTATATAGGTATACCAAAGGTATAATCAAATGCAGAAAAAGGGTTACGAAATTTAAATATCCCTTTTTTTTTAATTGTTGATTCTGGTACCTGCGATGAGTTTAATTAAAATATCGTAATTTATAACTACTAATCGTAGTTCAGCCAGCTATCAAATTTTACTATTTTTCTGAGTTGATTTCTTTTTAAATGTAAAAATAGAACTTGTGACTTCAACTTTTTTTTTTTTATAAGTAATGTTTTCTCCTGTGAATCATGTTGATTACTAACTTGTTCGAACTAGATACATAATAAGATTTAAGAACACAAAAATCTTAGAATGTTCTTGATAAATGTATTTATGAGTAGATAGATACCTACTTATCCCTCCTTCTTGTTCTTGTATACAAAGACTTTTTCAAATTAGAGAATTCTGTGATTTGCAAAATAGTTCATACTATATACAAACAGGTTTCATAAAAACAATAATATTCAACAAAAGCATATTAATCGACTTAAAAGTACCAAAAATAAGTTGTCTCAACTCATTTAACTCGATTACTTCAAGTTCTGTAAACTTGTTTGGGTTAAACTAGTTGTTCAAATCGTTTAGGGGAAAGATAACCAAACAAAGGTTCTAGTTTAAGTTTGAGAGTTTGGCAAAACTTTTACAGTCTGAGATATCTCGGTTACCGGTTAATGGTTTTATATTTAAAAAAATGTGTTTACGAGAATTAAAGTTTTTAATGAAAGTAATATGCCTTTAACTGGTCGAATAATAAAACAATGATTTTACGAAGTACCTTAATACTTGTCATTATCATTAATCTTCAGAACGCAAACAAACAACTATTAAAAAGTTTGACTGAAATAAAGCTAGTAATTTTAAAACAAGTTAAGAATCGATTAGAAAATGATAAGTGGGGTTCACAGAATATTACAACCTCGAATCGATTACTATTAATTTTTCAAGTTTTCTTATAATATTTCACTCACAATTAGTTTGCTTCGCTTCATCACTATCAGTTGGGGGATATATGTATGTTATGTAGGTATACACGAATTATTTTTTGTGACATTTTTTAAAAGGAAAATAAAATTCAAAAGATTTTTCTCAACTACTCATTTTTCCATATTTAATCTTTGTGACCGATTTAAAAGAAAACGCGTTGAAATCCACATTCCACCCACGTCTTTGTCTCCAATAAAAAGTTGCATATTTCATGAGCTTCAAAAGTTAATTGAGACAGGAAACCCTTTTCAAATGTGTCCGCAGCTCATCATCGCTCTGTGGGGAACATTCCCCCGAGAGAATTGAGTCATTCAACCCTTTTGTTTCAAATCCACTGTAATTAGAGTGTGACATCAAAGCGCAATTATGGTTCATGTTATCAACAATTAACAAGATGCCCCGCGCTTCCCCCGGAGGCGACGAGAACGGAAAGGTCCCCTGAGCAGAAAGGTAAACCGCCCCCCCGCGTGCACGTCCGTCAGCGGTGTCCTCACTCCTCGGTAAGTCGGAAAATGCCAGCGCAATTAGCGTTCAAAGGACTAAGACTTAGCAAATCAGAAAATTTCAATCGACATCTCATTTACATAAGTGCTCGTGGTGTGTCACGGCGCTTTAGGGCCCGCAGATTTTCTGGGTGCTTGGAGAGCTGAGTATTTTTAGTTTAGGGCATGTGTTCGTGACGAGCGTTAAAAATAGCCATATAGGCTTGAATTGTAAAAGGTTCGGGGTGCCCTGCACCCTATACCTACGCTGCGTGTTAACTCGGCAAATAGTCCTTCCATCGCCGACTTAAATCCCGCAAAGCCGCCGAAATGTTTTCTTAGGCCTTCGAATTTGACGGTGACATTTCTTTTTGGCGAAATCAATGAGTCGTGCGATTCGCCCTCTATTCGTTATCTGCTTACGTAAACAGAAATTGATAGAAAATCATCGAGGAATGAAACAGAGACTCCAAAATCACTGTAAGGGCCCCGTTCCGGCCAAAATCGCCTCCGTGGACGTGTAATGGCCGGGTTTTCGCCCTGTCACAGTTTTTGATAAACCACTCTAATATGAGTTTTTCTGTTTTCCCCCATTGATTTTCTTATCTGCAATGAACCGCGACGATGGGACGTCATAAATGTTGGGGGTTTATAAATCAAAAATTCAGCGGAAGGCTCGACTGACAGGGCGGACTGCTGAGATGGTATCTTCGAAATTAGATTGCCGGATAAATCCGGAGTTAAGGGCTTGGGCCCAACCGGAGCAGGAGGTGACTAAGTGTCTCTGCTCCCGGATAGAAGACGGCATAAATTCTGCGGTGGATGTTTGTGCAAGTGACGAATCACAAAGTTTCCCGGCGCCTTGACGGCTTTTTATCCCTTTTATATATTTTGTGTCTTTTCGTCCACTTTCCAGCCTCACGAGGTTCTCTAGGGCCAAAAGACTGTGGTGACTCAGCCCAAGAATTTCATCCCCTAGTAACACACGGGGTAATAGCGTGGAACTAAGCAGAAGTTTTGCATGGCAGCAAGAATGTAAAAAATGCGACAGACAAAACAAAATACCTCGAAGAAATATGGACGCCATTCCAACTTTTCAGCTCGATAAATCGCATATATGTATGTAGTTCGGAATCGAAAAGTTTCCCTTCTCTAAATCAAGGGGCTTGGAACTAAAGCATACTCCTAGCTCTAAATCTACCTCGAAAGATATTTGTCTTCTCTGTCTGCGTGGCATCATTTTGAGAAGTATCACTCTGATTTGTTTCTTAAAGGATTTCTATTGATCACAGTCTTAGGTGCTTCATCAACAATAGTATTATTTATTATTTATTTAACACCTTACGACTAGGACTTCACCTAAAACAATAAGATTAAAATAACGCTCTGGGATACAACTTTAGCTTTAATTTTACTTACATATATAGATTTTACCTTTAATTTAAATTTCATTTCGACTTTGATTTGATCTAATTTTTACTATAATAATCTACTATCAACAATAGTAGATAATGGTGGGAGAAATTTTCAAATTTCAAATTTAAGTTTAAATTTCGGAAGAATTATTTAATGCTGTGGTGCGAGAGTAGAACTGGTAGACACGTCATATTTGCGGATTTTATACAAAACTTTATTAATAGTCTGAAATGCTTCGCACTTTTGAAATAACTCACCTGAAAAAAGGTTCGATATACATACTTAAAAATAGCTTTCTTAGATATATGTATACATACTCCATATGTTTCGTTCTCATTAGACATTTAAAGAGATTTCGTCCTCATTATAGGCATTTTTAAAACTCATTTATTTTTGATTGCATATTGCACACTAAAATCTACATATGTAAAGTATAACTTTTAACTCGCCTTTTATGCTCTCCTATTTCATACACTTTGTGTGCATTTTCATATAGAAATAGAGAGATGAGTTCGGCGTTTTTATACTTGATTTTCTTGCACAATCTAATCTAAAAACAAACATTTCCTTTAAATATGCGCATTACTTAAAAATTATAGTAAGTATTAAATTTAGTATACGTAAGTATTAGTACTTCATTCAACGTTATATATCCTGGAACTAAAATTACAAACCAATATTAAAAAAGTGATAATATTAGATACACTAGCAAATGTGCGCGACTTCATTTGTACGGTATTAATTTTATTCCTTTAATTAATTACCGTCAGTCTAAGTTAAACTCTCAATAGTACAGAAACGCTTACAAAGCGCAATTCAAAATAACTGAAATTAAGCAAAAAATCGAACGCTCCAGGGCTGAGCATAGCGAGCAGACAACAAATATTTCCTTTTATTTTCTACTTACATATATTTGAATGATTTCCTGCGGTCGTATTGTCATTAAATACAGCTTAAAATAATCACTGAAATATTAAAAAGAAATTAAAAAAGCCGCATCGCGATATCTGTAGTTTTTTTTCTGATGCGTGCACAGACACGATAGATAGATTATCTTGCATCATTTCTGGGAAACGAAGGCTCAAAAAATCGACTTATGTATATCAATTTATTCTTAATATGTATGAAAAATAATAACAATTTAATGAGAAGTTTTCCATAGCCATATAGTACTTAGGTTCAAAAAATCACTTTTGTTTTCAATTTGATAGGTCCTAATGGTTTAAATGGCAGAATTCGATAAATTTAGGTTATGAAAGCTTTACTCTCTAAGGGGCCACAATATTGGTTTTTTTGAATCATACTGTATTTTTTCATTAATTTTTTAAGCATTTCCAAAAACGGCAAAGATTTGGGAATTAAATAATTAAAACCTTTCATGATTATGCAATCTTCGTGGGAAAATGTTAGAAGTGTTGCCTATCATCACAGCACTTTGACAATGCATTCAATAAAAAGCATTATGTGGGATCGACCTCGACCTCATTTCTCATCAGAATTTAAAATTGCTCAAAAATCATTAGCGGCAAGTGGACGCACGAGTACCTCAATTGGTTTGACCAGCGAAGCTCCAATTCGAAAGTCACAGGTTCAAGTCTTGGCACTGGTCAAAGTCGTTGTTTTTAAATATCAGGATATTAGGATACTAGAACGGACTAGAATAGCTTGGATTATTTTGACTGTTTTCAGCATTTTTGTTTTCAAAATATTATTATAAGGTATACTTATGTATTGTTCTACAAATTGATGACTTTTAATACAATAAAAAACGTGGCAGTCGTGGGACTGGCCGACAGAAGCTACGCTTCAACTTCTTACGTAACAGTTAAAAAAAAAATTTCTTTTGAATATAGAAGAAAAAAAAATAAACAGAAAAAAATAATAATTTTTGGAATGTATGGATAATATAAAATGACAAAAATACAGTTATAAGAAAAGAAAAATGAGAATCATTTTTTTATTGATAAAATTATATTTTTGCAAGAGTCACCACTCACTAGATCCTCTAATTCTTTTAAATCACTTTCCATATTTATTTTTACAAATCACTGCTCAAAAAAATAGAATCCCACGCACACAGCAGGCGACCGTTTCTCTCTCTCTATCTCTCTGGCGAGTAGGCATGCGCCCAACCAATCTAACGCTTACGTCTTCGATTTTCTAGGTTGAGTCCCAGCCCGCGAAACCCCCGATAAAAAGCGTAGCTTCAAAAAATCAGTTACGTAATTATAATCTATTCAATTTCCATTCAGTCATTTTAACTTTCATAATATATTTCGCCTATACTTGAATGTACCATAGCCCGTCTTAGCAATTTCAAAGTTTATGCAATAAATCTGTGAAAGCATAGGCATCAATACTATTATATATAAAACTTAAATTAAAAACATCGCTTCCTCAAAAAATCTGAAGTACCTACATTTGTTAAAATGACTACATTAAATGTTTATTATTATTATTTTACGACCTTCTCATGATAACTGTACCAAGACGCTGTTATAGGTAACTGGTTTTAATTTTTTCCAATTGTAATAATATTTACATATCCCAGCTTATAACTAATAACTGCACTAGTAGATGTAATCAAAAGAAAATCATTCATTAATCGTTATATTTTTAATTTAAGGAAATTTTGATGGAGAAGTGCAATCTGTGAAAAAAATATTTTTATAATGTATTGAAGCTTATTATACACAATTTCTAGAAAGCAATAAATTATTGGAAAAATTGGCAAAACTAACCATGTATGTATGTGTAAAATAACATTTTTGAAACTTTGAAAATGTAAATAAAAGTTGTTTTGTTGGATTTTTTTTTAGTAGAAGTATTCATATTTTATATTAAAATTTGAAGCACATTTTAATATTTTTCCTGCCTGTTGTTGCATTTTGATTTCCAAACCAATTGAGAAACTGCAAGTGTTCTATATAGTTTATTATAACTGGTAGACTTTATAATTAAACCATTCAAATAAATGAAGACCCCACCTCCAAATTGGCTCAAAATAGACCCTTTCCATCAAGACTGTCCTATTACTTCTTCAAGTAATCGACCATAAGAAGCCACTTAGAAATAAGGAGCAGTTTGATGGATCTGGAATATTTTATGAAATATATTTGGAAGCAATTGCCCAGAAACATACTAAATCTTCGGCCTCATAACTTATTTCACTCGGTTCGAATGACAGTGAACCTAATAACGCTCCTGGCAGAGCACCTGACTGTCGACCATTATTTTAGTCTGGCCAGAGGCAAGCAGAATACATGGGGGCATTAATCTTCCCTCGGTGTTCGCTCTTTTCGAAAGGCCGTGGAGTGGACTTCCGCAAAAGGCGGTTGGTTAACTGACCATACCTCGTCGTACGTACCCTTGAGACTCCCGAATATCCACCCCTACCTAGAGCCGAATTAAGAAATTAAGGCGATATTTCACTGAGTTCGAAAGGCACAGAAAACGATTACGTTTAGTGCATGTCGCCGATGAGTTATAGGTTGGCGAGGGTTCGAACATCCACGTTTCTACAGAAACCATCCCTCGCCCTAATTTAATTTACTCGAAGTTTCGACTCGAAGGTCGAAGATGAAATATGTAGCGCATATTGATGAGATCCGGAGCTGTTCTCAACAGTCATTTATTGTACAGTCAGCGATGCAATTTCGTATAGTTGTCTGCGGCTACTTGCAGACATCTTCGACGACAAGTCCGTAAAAGTCTCGTTAATCTGCGGGTAAATGTGGAGAGGGATGCAATTTATCACAGCGAGTGCTCGGTGCATTTTTGTTTGTTGAAACCCCCCCAAACTCCACCCACATCGAGCGGGGGGGAATCTGCATCCAACATAATTCCGGGTGAATGTCGACGTCGTCGGTCGCCTTGTTATTAGGGTGGATTTTCGCTCGTTATGGAGACTGGGGCGCGCGAAAGCTTAAAATTGCCGAAGCAAAAGCGTGCATGGAACTCTATTGAGCATATGTGTCCCAGAATGTGGGTTTATTTAGTAGTCGATGACGATGTCAGGCGAATTTTATGCTCTGATAATCGCAATTTTTTTTTTAACTTTTATGCAGGGACTGGGGATCAGTTCTTATATGAAATGCCACAGTCCGCAGAGCTCGAATGCCCCCGTCTCCGGCGAGGGAAGCTTCCTCTGTCTGTGCATTTCCTGCCGTTAAAATTTTATGATTGCATTCGAAAGACTGACCTTCTTTGGTGCGCTTCCTGACGATGATTGCAGGAATTCCCGTAGTAAGAATGCCTTTTGATTGATTTCCTGCATGCACCGATCCGAGTACCCTAATCGAGCAAAATAGGGGATAAGCTCTAGTCTAGTTAGAGTTCCATTTGCATCGACGATATAAAAGAGCTTCCATAAAAGTGGGCTGAATCTTCTCATCCCTAGCAATTGAATATCGCGTGCAATCCACCCCTAACCACTCGTTGCTTTTATATTTCAAATGTGGTTGGTTAAAGTGGCGAGAAATCAATGGATGGTCGCTCGTTTTCTTTAAAACCATTCCACTTTTGTTGCCTGCGACGAAAAGGAAATTTAATTTGAAAGTCTTCTTGCCCTTTAAGCACCCCCCCCCCCGGTTCCTTCATGTGGATTGTGGAACCCCCTACACAAAAAACGGATTGGTGGAGCAACAGCTGCACCAGTGGATCGATGGGGCGGGTTCGGGGGAGATTAATAGAGTTTTCATAGTTGAACAGCGTGAAGTTGGCAGTACGTGCAGCAAGGATCTGCGGAGAGATTAGCAAAGATAAGGATGAGGGTTCGCGTTTCTTCAAAAGGTTTCTCATGGTTCAGGGTGAAATATTGAAAAGTTGATCACGCTTCAGCTGTTATTTTGAACGTTTTTCTTTAGAAGTTTATCTTTAACACCCAACTTCTGCTCAGTACGGATCAGTATGTGAATTTTTTTCAATTGTGTCTTTTTCGTATCCTTACAAGTCTTTTGGTACATGCACAGCAGCTGGCATTAAAGCAAATTTTTTTTATTACTTCGATTTCGAAAACGTTGTAGGTATACCCAAAAGGAAACGAACAATTTAATACAATTTAAAAGCTCTTGAAGCATTTTGACTTTTTGGGTAAGATATATTAGACTTGTGTTATGGGATCTTTAAACAAAATATCCCAAATTGTATAGGTAAGTTGAATATTCCTAACTATAACACTAGTAGCTTTGAAATGAATACTTTCCATCTTAAAAAGATAGTTTTAATGGTAACACCATTTGATATATTGCATACAATACAATATACAGTCATGTGCATGAAAATAGCAGTGGTTGAAATCTTTACAAGAATTAGACACAATTTTTAATAAAGGTGATGTGGAAAACATTATATTGTTATTAAATTAATCATTATTATATATTTCATTATTTACAACTAAAAAACATAACATTCTCCGTTGATAATTTACATAAATAATACTTTTCAATTTATATGTGCTTATAAAAATGTTCATTAGCAGTCCTTTTATAATAACAAAAAAAATAAAGTAAAAGTGGGACAAATAAGAATTTTCAATATAATTTCTTCATAATACATTAGTATTTTGTCCCGTAACCATTATTTTGAATAACGGCTGTGCATCTACGAGGCATGGATTCAACCAATTGACGGCACCTGCTTACTGGGATAGACTTCCACGCTGACTGAATTATTTCCCATAATTGCTGCTTATTTTTCGGTTTTGCCATAGAAACTGCCTTTTTAACATCTATCCACATATGCTCAATAGGGTTAAGGTCTGGCGATTGTGAAGGCCAGACCAT
Source organism: Machimus atricapillus (assembly GCA_933228815.1). Lineage (NCBI taxonomy): Eukaryota > Metazoa > Arthropoda > Insecta > Diptera > Asilidae > Machimus > Machimus atricapillus. The sequence goes on along the minus strand of OW121787.1, from coordinate 26,075,531 downwards.
GACGTTAATTCCGTTTTCCTCAAACCACTGTTTAGCCTTTCGGGAAGTGTGTTTGGGATCGTTATCCTGCATATAAACCCACCGTAAAGGCATTTCTTCCTTAGCAAATGGAAGTATTACATTTTGCAATATATTGACATAAACATCTGCATCCATTCTTCCTGTAATGCAATGTATGGGACCTATCCCAGACCACGAAAAACAGCCCCAGACCATAACACTGCAACCGCCATGTTTTACTGTACTTCTTGTGTACTTTGGATGAGTCAAAAGTAGTTCTTTTTGATTCTAGTGGATGCCAAAAGTATGTTCGGAGACCAGCCTGTGAAAAATTTAATCCAAAGTATATACATACATATGACGCCAGAGCCATAAACTACGTCAAATTAAAGCAAAACGAAACCGAATATATTTACTTATCAATGTTACCTTTTGGGACTTTATCAATTTCTTAAGAATGTTACCTTTAGTTTTGATATCAATAATAAGAGTGTCGATTTCGAAGATTTTGTAGTATATGTATTTCTAAACTCTTGAAGGAATGTATAAAACCTTGTCTTTAATCGCAATATTCCCTAAACAGAAATTGTTCACTTTCACGGTGAATGGGACAAATATGTACCAAGTATGCTAATTTCTAATAGTGAGGACAAACAAAGTAATAATTTTTTGGGAAAAGTGAATTTTTAGATGTTCCATCGACCATATAAAAATTGCCCGGTTATAAACTTAAAAACTCATATGACAACATGAAACATGTAATGTATGTATGTACTAAATAAATGATAACTTTAATACGAACTTTAAATGTTAAAACTAATGTTCTAAGCTTAAGACAATCTAAGTGGTGCTAAAATTCGGCAAAAGAGAAGCTTCGTAATAGCTTAATAACATCATTAAATTTTAACATTACAGAGAAAGCTTACCTATACCGAGTAAATAAATTAGAAAAGCCTATAACTCACTTGCACTAATACCTTCAACTTTTTATGAAAGCAATCTCCAGCGTTTAAAGATTATAAGTAATTTAAGACTCCTATTAATTTAAAGCCGCTTCCAGCTTCCGTTCCATTGGACAAGTAATCCAATGGTCTCGTTCTCACAAAATGTTCATCCCCTTAAATTAATCAGCTTAATTGAATTTCCAAAAAGAATACAAAATAAAATGTCAAGTTACATAGTTATACTATTTAAATAATACATTATAAGTTTTAGGTAATGAATGTTAAAACGCTAAATGGGGCTAAGTATCACTTAAAGATAAGCTCCTTAAATATTGTACTAATCATTGAATTTATAAAGTTATACAAGAAAAGTTACCACCACTTGAATTAATACCTTGATCCTTTTTTAGAAACAATATCCATCGCTTAAAGGTTCCTACTTATTTAAATCCCCTATTAGTTGGTCAATTTAATTTTATATCCCTACAGCTTAGTTTCCATTGGACAGGTAATCCAATTTTCCTTTTGTCCGCAAAATTTTCATCCTCTTAAATTAATCAGCTTATTTAAATGTCCCAAAGAAAAAAAAATAATAACAGGGAAAAGAAAATTCAATGTACCTTCAGAGAAAGTTTTAGCTTATGATATTCTCGTACCAACCTAATAATGCAATTCCATCCCAGTGGAGGGTAACTTAAAAATGGGTTTCCATTATGTTTCACATAAGAAGTGCCTGAAAAGCTTAAAGATACTTACAAATTACTTGAGACAAGAAAAGGTCTGAAGAAAATGAGCTAGCAAATTTTAGTCAACGCCATATCCCTTACTTGAAAATAATATAACCACTAGACCTAACCACCTTGATATTTTTTATTTATTGAAGTAAATCTTCTTTTAAATCACAACATATGCTATTTTAATTGAAAAAAAATTTTTGAATCACCTGCTCTAATCTCGATTTAAAATTCCCATTTTAAGCTAGTCCAAAATTTCAACTCAAAGAAATCTACATTATCAAATGGTCAAGTTAAAATATTATCAAATGTATTCAAATTGTTAATTTCACGCCATGAATTTTAAGCATAAGGATATAAATATAAATTATTTAAAGTTAAAATTAAAGTTATACATACTTAAACATTGAACAGTAGTAGAGTGAAGTCTGTGGTATATGTATAAAATGTATTACGAGTTAAAGTGAGACATTTCAAGTCAAATATTTTAACTTGCTTCAATTGATTATTTGGACTTAAGCTGAGTTTAATTTGAAAAATTGGACTTAATTGTGTAGACAATTCGGACTACTTTAAAATTAGAGTAGATTTTTTTTAAATTTTCTAAAATTGAAAAGGGATCAGTAAAGAACTTATACGTACCTACTTGTCAAAATGTAAAGGAGACTTTTCATTACGCACTCGCTTCGTGGAGTAAGTAGAGTATTCTGTGATTTTTAGACCTAGTTTCACCAAACTGTATGTTAATTAGTAAATGTCCTGTTAACGGCCTAAGGCTAGTGAATGTTTCAACAAGTGCTAATAAATGACTAAATGCGCTAATCAGGCATTAAATTTAATTGCCGCTTAGAGCATTCGTTAATCTGTAAGCGGGCTATTTTTGTTATAACTGAAAATGGAAGCTAAATTATAATTTGATTTTCAGAATTGAAAATGCTTTCGAAAAGTTAGAGAGAGGACTTGAATAATACAAGACCTTCAAGAAAAATATAAATTGAATATTATACATTACTGCTATATTAATATAACACTTTCAGTTTGCTTGTTACACAAATTTTCTTCAATATTTTTTTGTTTCTTTTTAATACATGATTTTGAAATTGGTCTATAGCTATAAATAGATGTAGACATTTGATATACATACATAAGTAAATAGTTTTAAAAATTGAAATGTGTAAAAAGAAATAAATTGCCATTTCTAAGTCCGTGTACCTACAATTATAGGGACAAATTAAATGAACTTTGAAAGGCTATAACAAGTATTGATTTTTGATATCCAATTCGTGATTCCACTTAAAATTAAAATTTTCTACTTTTGTTGTGTAACAAATATCGGCCTAAAAGCAGAGAGCTATTAAGTAGAATATTATTACAGAGCACGCTTGGGGTACCACAAGGATCATATACATAAACGCTATTAGTACTGCAACAACATTAGTTAGAAAATTTGTGCTTTGCAGATGATACCTACTCTGTTAGACATATATTTACTTAGTAGGGACAGAAATTGGATATACATATGTAAGATATAAACGGCGTTTTTTAAAAATAATTTATTAAGTACTTACCGAGTACACATGTATTTTTCCTATTTCTGAGTGAACGAGATATGAACAATATAGGTAACGAGTAATTCACTTGAGATTTGATTTAGTAACGACTTATTAATTTTCCTTTGTAAAGTTTCAGAAACTTCAATAGCTACATATGTTAATTTTAACAAACGATTTCATAATGTAATATAAGAAATAGTTTTTTGAAATCGGGTCTTAATCGATTACGTTAACTTACATGTTCAGCACTCTGGTACAAAAGAAATCATGAAATAAATTAAAATTAAGCGGTATATACATAAATATATACCTACTTATGCTTATTTCCGAAAACTTTGATAATCATACATTTTTTTTAAAGAAAAATTTTTAGATAGTTTTCAGAATGATATTGATAAAGCTGATTAATTGAGAGACATACATGTCCGTGTAACTCCTTAGGGTTTCAGAGAGCTAAGGGAATCCTAGTTGTGATTTATTGTCCTTCGATCGCAGATGAACCGTCATTGGGAAAGCCAGGCGTTTCGCTCGCTCATCCACGATAGAAAGGTCTTGATTGAATTTTCTTATCTAAATAGAATCCGAAATATATGGTCACATTCCCAAGACAAATGGCGCGTCGTATAAAACCAATTGCGGATTCGTACGGAGACACCTATCTCGAAATGTTTGTACAATATTTCACTTCCGGGAAACCGCCCTGCCACAATGATTAAAGGGTGATTTCTCATATTCTTCCTACTTTTGAAACAAATCAAAATTCTCTCTTGAGCATTAAATACCTTAATTTGTTAAGCTGATGAATTACCACTTATTATCCCATAATTCCAAGGAGGTCAACGGAAAAACACCCAAAAGTTTTTGCCTCCTCCTCGTTCACAGAATCCAGGTAAACAAAAGCCGAAAAGCCTTTGGGTACAGGAAACTCGAGATGGAAGTCGATAGCTAGGTGGCTGGATTCGGCATTTATTCATGTCTTTCTTAGGAAAAGTTACAATTTTCACCCCTTCCCTTATTCGAGGAAGGAAAACATTGCTGTTATGCAGGTAAGGCCTCCCTTATCGAATATGCGTCCAGGATGAGACGCGAACTTTTCTTATTTGGAAAAGTTTTACCTTACCTTTTTTTTTCTTGGCGGTTGAAAACTTTATTTGGTTTCAGTAATTTTTCTCTTAAAGCCATTAAAGAAGAAGAAAGATTTTGCCTTCTTTAATCCTTTTTTTTTACAATTTCCGCTAAAACTTAGAGAACAAAAGGATACGCTGAGAAGACTTACACAACAAAATCTTTAATGAGGTTGAATTGTGGCTGAGTAAATATTTTTAAATTCTGAATAGAACAAGTTGCCTTTACTTCGCTAAACAATCTCGGGCTTATACCCGAAGGGATATTGAAGAAAATGAAAAAGGGTATCAGTCTATTCTAATTGGCATTTCAAGATGCCTTTCATATTTTTAGCCTTTATTTGAATAAATTGTCTGTATGATTTATAATGGCATTATCAAATCTTATTTAGTTCAGTGCCGGAGGAAATTTGAATGCAAACCTGCATATTTTGATAAAGTCGTAATTCTCCCACAAGTAGCTAGATTTTCATAATTTTCAATTTTATCATTGTTATCTCTCTCCTTGGAATCTTAAATTATCTTTCTTTACAAAGGCAAGCCAATAAGAAGACTCTTAAGACTTTAATTCTAAATTAAGGCAAGTGACTTTGTTTACAGCTCTAAGGTTTTTAAAGCAATTGAATACGAAATTGCTTAGGACGTATATCAAAAACAAATACATATATTTTAATACATTGCGTAAATGTAAGGAAAATCGTTTAAATTTTATTACTTATCTTCAAGATGATTGCCAAAAGATATCATCGTAGAATTGCTTAAATTATACTCAAAATCGTAATGCTTCATTAATGTTTTTAATGACAGTATATACAACAATATTTTCGTTATTTCGATTGTAAATATAATCACAAATTTTTTATAGGTTTATTTAGACATTTTTTTCAAATCTCAGATATTATTGCTGACTTTCTAGCTTTCTGACTCACTGAAATATTTCTCAAAAAAAAAAAAAAAAAAAAAAAACATGAAAATGTTTATTAATTTATTTATTTATAACCTATTAATTACACATTAAGCTCTAAATTACTAAACTGTGTTTACTATAGATTCATTACTTTTAAATTCTACTCTATATAGCGTGAAATCTATATTTACTCACTGAAAAAATTAATATTATGATTATTATGATTCTTGACAACAATAATTAATTCTGTGTGAAGAAGCAATCAACAAGTTTCTCGGCCCGTTCGATAAAGTTATTCAGAGCAATCGGTAGGATATATCGTATTACATAACAAATCTTTTATAAACATGAATGAAGTCCAAATAAAACACGGTGCACATATTTCATAAGAAAACATATTCGATTTCTGGCCAATTTAGTCTCCAATATAAAACTTTAATGAAATATTTTTGCACCGCGCTTATTCTGTGAATGTATTGAATACTGCGTATTTAATTAATGGCCTTACATGAGTAAATTCAATTTTTTTAAAAGTAAATAGGTACATATTATTAGAGAATTTTTTGGTATTTCTTTATAATTACAAAACCTCGTTTTATAAGCTTCATCGTATGATCAATATGTCTTAAGACTTTATAAGTGTTAGTTGTCTATCCTAGATTACACTTAAGCTCTTAAGCAGATTACTTCTTTAACTCGATCTAATAGATACCAATTTATAATATTACCTATAATTTTCAATACATTTCCATAAAATCATCAAATATGTTTAGGTGTAGCGTGTAGGTCATTAGATATATTTAGGTATGGTGGTATTTAAATATGTTGAGGTATAGATTATTTCGAATACACCAAGAACATAAGTTATTTCAATTTTGTTGTAATTTATTTAAACGTAAACAGTAATTTTAAAGGGGTAATGACTACCTAAATTTTCTATATTCAAGAATAATGCTGAAATGATTTTGTCTTTGTGTGGAGCATTCTTTATGTGGCTAAAAAAGTCGATTTCTCTAGTAAAGTTCCTCCCCGTTTTGCGCGTAATTTAAGCGCGCTCGAGTACCCTACTAAAAACTGAATTGAGGTTTTTGAATTCTTAACCGGCTTCGTATTTTAACTGCAGCTTCACAATGACATTTTCTAGTTATTTTTTTTAATTGGTTGACCTCAACTGATTTTATAGCCAATTTTGACAGTTTTTTTGGAAAAATAGAAACTTTTGACCTAAACTGGATGCCATTTTTTTTTTTCTAATTGATATTTTCACAAAATCCTACCTCTTTCACTAGATATTGAGCAATGTTTCAAGACTTTTTTTGGTTTTTTGTTTCAGATGCAAAAAAAGCAAAAAATGCAAAAAATGTTTAGCAATTTCATTTATAAACAGTAGGTATATGAGAAAATCTATTGAAAAAAATTAGAATGGAAACCTTGACCTTGTTAAAGATTTGCAAAAATCTATGTGTGGCATCTATCTGATAACAGTTTTCAATAGAGTTCAAACAAAAATTGGTGAATATTGCCTTTTGTAAATCCATGTTGCTATGGACAAATAGGTAGGTACAACATTTGATTTTCACTTCTTTGTTTGTATTACAAATAATAATACAATTAAATATTTACATGTTATATTCTTGGCACATTGTTGTTATCATTTTTAAAGACCAGTTATTTCATTCGTGAAAATTATCACATTTAACAAACGTAAAATCAGAAGCCTTATATTGTGAATTAACAACTGTATAAATTAACTTAATTTTAATTTATTACAAATCACACATTGAATTAACTCTGTCATTAACACCATATTTATTCATTTATTTTTGTGTGAAGAGTTCGCTCGCTACATCGTATGTACGCACAATTTCCGGAAAACGAAATGTGTAATGAATATAATCGTAATGAAAAATATACCGCGGTAACCAAGGCAACCAAGGATTTGAATATGTTAAATTGATTCACTATCTGATAGACGGTCTACATTCCTTTTTAGTTTTGATTTAAAGGAAGGAGAAATCAAATCTGTTATTTACCAGCAATGTGAATAAAATCAGAAGCAAAGCGAAAAATCCGAAAAAATTGGAGTTAATAGAGCTTTAAATCTTACAGGAAAAATGAAAGAGTGTCTCTAAGTAGCATAGCTTTTTAGAAAACAGGAAAAATTCTTTAGATATAAACTTAATCATGAAGTTCCAAAAATGAAGTTTATATAATTGCGTGCTAATAATATCTATAAATATTTGTAGAGTATAATTTAGTAAATAAGCAATATAATAAAAAACATTTTATGCGTTTCCTTTCAAGGTATGGAAACCTTATTGCACGACTACGACTCACACTTGGCCGATTTTTTTATTATATGCATGCTATGCATGTGGCTTAACTTTACTAACTGATGAAAATAAGTGGAAATATTAGCCTGTTTTTTTTTTTTTTAAATTCCTGATATTGTAATCATTTTCGAAATTATTATGTTACAAAAATAACATTTCGTTCAACTAGTCGCCTTGAAATATCTATCAAATGCTTCGATGAATTTCAATATTTTAAAATTCATATCGGTTTAAATTTGAATTCCTTGATTTTGTTTGCAATCACCCTTTATTAGGTAGGTTTTGTTAATAATTAAATGAACACGGAAAAATATGGATGGCAAAAATCCCCAACCAATTCACGAGAGTTTTCGCCATAAAATTCAAACAATATGTTGAAAAAGAAATAGATCTATTTAAAAAGTACAGGAGATAACGTCTACATTTTACGCTGGTCATTAAAATTTAGTTAAAATCCTTGTCTTTTTCACAAATATTACCGAAATTATGCACTATCCTAAAATCCATCGGAAAATACGGGGGGGGGGGGGGGGGGGGGATATTGCTAGAAACGTCACGATATTCATGACAAAGACCCTGATCGGTAAAGAAGAAGAACCGTTGAGCTGTTGAAACGACGTATATCTTTCAAGATCTTTTCAAGAAATAAATTTTTAAGGCTCTTTAAATACTCGCTCAGTTCCCAATAAAATCTTTAAATTTAACTCAACGATTTTGATCCTTTAAAAAACTGCTGAAATTTCTTTTTTTTTCATTTTTTTATCCGCATCACCTTAGCATTAACTTTCGACTAAGAAAGTCTCCCAACTGAAGTACTTCGGGTAAGCTGAGATTTGCTTTTCTATGGTTTCTTGGAAATAACCCAAAATAAATGAAGCGTAAAATTAAAATTCCTACATCAAACGGGGATAATGTTCCCTTAAATTCCAAAATGTCTTCAATTTCACAAGCGGGTGAGATGTAGTAGTAAATGGAAAAAAGCGGCATTAAACAGGTCTCCCTTAAGATTGTCTCGCCGGTGGGTGGGTAGTCACGTTACTACTTTTACCCCTGTGAAACCCATGCAATTGGAAATAATTTTAAGTTCGTTCGGAAAGGCCAAACGATAGGGTTGCCTCCGGAACTATTAGTGCCGTCAAAGGGGTCGTATAACTTTTCGTTAGATTTCGAGGAAAAAATCCATTTACATTTCTTTTTATAATGGCTTTTGGAGGGAGTTGTCGTCAAAGGGCTAATGAAGCTTCACCCAGCAATTTGCAATATTCCTTCTTTAAAGCTGACTTTAATTTTTAATAGATTTATGCAATATTTCGCGCATTATTTATTTTAGATGAATATATCATCAAATTTTAATTTTAAATAGTATAAACTCAATATTATATAATAATTTATAATTGTAGACGTAATATGGATTTGGAAATAAATGAATTAAGGCTTAATTATTTTGAAGCTTACTATATCAGACACTATTTAATTAAGTAAATAAAACAGTTATTGTAGACATTTCTGATGACTTACTCAATGTCAAAGATTACAAAAAAGCTGTCATTAGGAAATTACAAAAGCTTCGAGTACTGCCCAACCTATTACTAACCGCTCTTACACTTGTTGAAAAATCATAGCAGTCGTTCTGTACAGAGAGGCGACGCCTTTTTTATTAATTGTTCACTTGCCGTTTGAATAGCAACCGAAGAGAGGTCATAATTGGAAATTTTAGATATAAAACTCCAAATATAACAGTTCCTCATGGAACAAGTAATATAAAATTTTAAAAATTTGTGTTCTTCTCTTGAGAATACTGCAATATTAAGTAGTATTGCAATTAAATGCGAAATTTAAATTTTTATTTTAAACAGGCGTGTTTTGCGGGCGTGTTGCAGTCGTCTGTCTCTATGACCTTATCTTCAAAAAAGTTCCGAACCCGATTCGGGCGTATATCGGGCGCTTCTTCAATTCCGGGCGTGATGCGGACCCCTTTTAGGCATACTTATTTTTACATGGTGAGCCCCTGTAAGTGCGAGTGGGCCAACTTCCAAAGTCAAGTCTTTAAACATTATTATTTTTCTTTAATTTTGTTACATGGGAACTGCTATATTGTTTTAAATCAAAAGGTTGCAATATAACTGATATAATGAAGGAGTTCTACTGCGCCAATTTTATAAATAAAAATATATACCAAATTATAAACCTTATCAAACGGACCAAATGCTTCAGCTAATTAAGAATTTCGGACAGAGTTTTCATTAAGCTCTTTAATTTTATTATTAATTTTTAATATTACAAGAACCTACTTATGTATATTACTTACTATAAATTGACGTACTGGCAATTCGTGCCAATTCTTTAAATATATAATTATGAATTGTTAATAATTCATGCAAGTGATGTACTTCTTTAAAGCCCTGCTCTGGATTGATTCAGTAATTTTTTAAAGGTAATTAAATATCTTTTCAAAAGTTAAAGTGCGGGTGTTTCATTTCATCCTGCTGTAAAGCGCCTGCCCTATTCGAGCACTTTATTGCTGTCGGCCGTGATTATCAGTGGAAATTTGCTTTGATATTAAAGGTATCGACCGCACGTAAAAACTATTGAAATATGAAATTTCTCTCATGAAAATATTTTTATGTCAAAAACGGAAATGAATAGATGCGTAAAAACTATCTACACATTTTCGCCAATTAACAACATTTAAAAAGCACAACAATTTGAACAAACGAGTGCATGAATGAGTCTTTTTAGCATTTCCTTTATTATATAATATCGCCAAAAATAATTGGGAGATACTCTATTGATCCCTAATGATTAGAGAGCACTAATGATTTTCAAATTAAACGTTCTTTTGATTGCTAGGAATTCGCGTCAATTAAGGTTATTACATATTTTGTCATTATGTATTAGAGATGTGTTTATACTTGATTCATTTTAGTTCGTTTCTCAAGCAAACGAACTATAACTATAATTTATATTTTTAAATATTACTTTTAAAAACTAGGTATTTTTCAACGAATACACAAAAACTACAAAAGTGAATTTTAAATATATATTTATATATGTACCTATGTATATATACTCACATGTATATATGTATATTATATATACATATATTAGTTTTTATAAAATTGAAGATTACATGAGTTTTGCTAATATAAATTTTTAACACCAAGTGTCACTTTCAATAAATATTACTATCTACTGATTACTAATATATCATTTCTAAACAAATTAAATATCTCGGCATATGCTAAAGCCTATCTATAGTATACATATGTTGTTATTAAATGAATTTTTAAAATGTCCAAAATAGAATACTTTGTATACTTTTCGGAGTATATGGAGTGGAGACGTTTGTGAGTTCCTATTAGAAATTACCGTAATTATACAGTGACAAAATTAATTTCGTTTTTTGTTTCTTAAGTTAATTAATTATGATAACCAGGAACGCTATAAAATGAGTTCGACGTATTTTTATGAATTTCAAAATTTGTATAGAACGTTTTTTTCGGTTAAAAAGTGAAGAATATGTAAAAAATTCCTGAATTTCCCGAAATGTATAACATTACCTACAATTTAAAACGTTTTCTGCCAAGATTTTCATTATCTTCCGAAAAATTGTTCGGCAAAAATTGCCTTACAAAATTTCATCAACGGTATGGTATAATTTATAAAACTTTCACTGAAATCAGTTCAGTAAGTTTTTTACTGTAAGTTGAAGGAAGATGAAATTTTAAAAACATGAGTTGCAGTTTGTTTATAGTTATTATTATATTTTGAATCTCGCAAGTAGTAAAATAAAGGAAAAGACTAATTAATTTAGGTTAGAATAGCATTCTATGTGAGTAACATAAACTATATACTGGAACGATGCTTCAGGGTTACGACAGACTAAGAAGTTTATCAAACCCTATGCGTATACCAACGCCACTGACCTGAGCAAATCCGATCTCAGGCTGCTGGTGGGTTACTTATCTGGCCATTATGGGGTCAGACATCACCTCAACAAGTTAGGTATGTCAATTGAGACAGAATGTAGACTTTGTCTAGAGGACGAAGAAACCACAGCTCACATACTGTGTGACTGTCCGGCACTGGCTCGGATTAGAAGTAGGACCTTTGGAAAAGGGTTTCTAAGCCCGGCAGAGGTCCGTAATTCTTCTGAGGATGACCTTCTGGCTTTCCTTAGGGTAGCGGATCGTCTACTACACTAACGGGGTTCCGGCACAAAAGACCGTCTGGTCGCAGTGCCCTCCGCTTGGGCGGCCCCACTAATAAATAAATAAAATAAATAAACATAAACTATACCTACTATCCAGAAAAGTAGGAGCCTTTTTATGATCAATTAAAAATATTTCTATAAAACTAGGCGAACAGTTTTTTCGTTATCGCGAGTACTAATTTTCACAATTGGTATTACTTGACAACGAAATGCTTTAAAAAACGTTTAATAATGTATGTAGTTTCCGACCGTATTAAAGAGGGTCACCGCAAGCTCGACACTGTTATTATATGTATGTAAAATCAAGAAATAAAAAATTATTATTAGTGAGTGAAGTATATGTTTTACATATTTTATTTAATTAATATATTGATGATTATTTATTTTATAATTTATAATTTTTATTTAAACAATCTTTGTCAATTTTTTTTTATGAGTAGCTGTCCCACACAATATGGGGTTACTTGTGACACATCACATGACAACTAGCTTTAAACTCCTATAAAATATGCTTAAGATCAACGAAACTACTGAATATTGAGGGCCTGTCCGAATCCAAGTCTATGTCTACGTCTTCGTCTCGTTATAACAGTTTTCATTCCATCTCACGAAGTCAACGCAAGCCTTGACTCGCTCATCAAGCTAAGCAATCTAAGCTGTTATACTACTTACGTAGCTAAACCCACGTCATAGACATGAATTTGAACAGAGCTGAGCTCGGTTTGTCGTCATGAACTGTTATAACGAGACGAAGACGTAGACATAGACTTGGATTCGGACAGGCCCTGAGTGAAGTGCAACGCTTGTAAACGCTCGACCCATGATAAATATGCTATGAAAAAATGATTTATTTAATCGCTGCTTAAACTGCGATTTTGAAGATGATAAAGACCCTGTAACAGCCTACCTCAAATATTGTGACAACATTGCCTTTGCGTGGGTTAGATTGAAAAATATAATTATGAAAATATTTCATCCATTTATAGAAGACAATAACTAAAAGAGTTAGTAATTAATTAAAAGGTAAGGTTTCAATTTTCAACACTATTAACCTAAATCTTAATTTTGCAAAAATAGTAACCGTCTCCTCTACATATAGTAAAATGTATCTTTTTCTCTGATTGCATGTTTGGTAGGTAAATTTAGGTTGCATTTTGTTTAATCCCACACTATTTAATCTACCAATTTTAACAGCGACTCATAATTTTTACCACGTGATTCTTGTTAATTACGTAATTCACCATTTCCTTAAACGATATCTCAAAAGAGCTCACCGTTCCTCTGAGACTGCAACATCACCTGCGCTGCCAGCACTGCAATTAACGTTGCTCATCTCCTAAACCGCTTGCGAGAAGCTCCTTAAAAATTCCATTTCTTGTGAAGAGCAAATAATCTTTAACTGCATCCAATTAAAACTAACGAAATCCCCCAAGGAGCTTACCTAGATCTTGAAACACGTGAAAGTGGGCAGAGCGAGGAAATGCCATTTTGAAGGATTCAAGCTTTCGGTAATTAAAGCAATTTTCTCGTTGCGAATTATTTCTAAGAAAGCAACCACCCCGCCCCTTGTTGGTCCTCCTCCTCCATTTCATTCGCCACGAATAGCACAATTTCACCGAGTAATCAACAGTTGATAAGAGACTTGTCGCGATTCAAAAGGGAGCAAAAAAAAAGAGGTCGAACATAAATCTTAAATGCAAATGCAAGTAGGAAGTTGGGGAGCATCGTCCGCTTTGTCTATTTACATCCTACCCTGTGGAGAAGTTGCAAACACAGGGTGCTTATCCTGTCATTTGTTTCCTTAATCACTAACAGGAAACTGTGATTTATCTTTCGGGGGGAAGTATTAAATAGCGTTCAGTCTTCTTTCACGTGCTGCCGCGGGGCGACTCCAAACTTCTTCAGGTGTCAAAGAAACTCTCTTTTACTTCGCGAGAAACTCCCCCGGCAATTACCTTTAAATTATCAAAGTCAGCCCTCCGAGGACAGAGAAGTTCGTTTTTCCGCGTGACCTGCACCATTAGTTTTCGTATTTTATTATCTTTCCTTGTCCAAGTCAGCGACAGACTTTATTTTTATAGCAGGCGCCATTTCTTGTTTTCCGCTTGTATTCTAGTTAAAAATTTTATAGAGCAACATAACTCTGGTTTTTCTCGATTTTATGAACCAGTGAGAAAGCATGACGCACAAAAAAAACATGAAATGCATGACAATTTTTATTACCTTTGAGGTACGTGTTTTACGGGTGGCTATCACCAGAACAATGCTGGATTGGATACCACCGCAAAAACCAGAAGAGTTAAGAGAAAATGTACAAAAGCGCGGAAAAAAAATTATGAAAAGCGCATCTAGTTCAGGAAAAGATCTCTCGGGATCACAGAAATATTTCACAAGGAACCGAGTAGCTCAAATTGAATGCATAAATCCCTAAAGTCAGCTTTAAATTATTAAAATAAAATAACGCGAACGTGCCTTAATTCCATTCCTCCATCCAAATTCCAGCGAGTGCTAAAACTCGTTGGTCCACATGGAAAGGAAAAAATACCTTCTTGAGCTTCCACTAAATTTACCTTTTGCACAATCGCGAAAAATACTGTGACCCCCACATCCCATTTTAATTTTAAGGCATTCAAAGTGATATCCATTCGTTTTCAGACAAGGTGAAGTGATTTACACATTCCAACCGAACTAAGGTGATTTCGTTTTCGGGCAATCAAGTCACGTCCACCAAATTCTGGAAAAGGACGATCTACAGGCCGCATACAAACTACCCAAAAGTGTCAGAAAGAATCCCTCCTGAACGACAAAGTAGTTTTAAATTGCACATGTTCTTTTTCCAATAACAGTCGTAATTCATCGAGAAATTGCAAATCTTGCGATTTTTCGATTTTTCGATTTTTCACAATTTATTGAGAACCAAAGGAAAAATCATTTTTCACAATTATATTTTATTGAAGACTTTTTAACTTCTGAACATTTTTCTGATTTTTGTATGATTTATGCTATTTCCTCATTCAAAATTCGAGGGTATTTAGGAAAAAAATGATTATTTAATTAATTAATTAAACTAAATACATCTACAGCACCCAAAAGATTTGGAAATTTTCTTTTCTTCTTTAATATTGGCAATTTCTGCACAAAGTCCAAAAACCAGTCCTAATTGCGGTTCGGACCACTAGACAGTAGTAGGTACTTCTACTTACATATGCTCAAAATTGTTCCAGAAATAAAATTGTGAACCTATAGTAAGCGAAAACAACTGAGCTTTGTCAATGTAAATATCATTGGACAGCTTTCTTAACAAATCGGCGAAGAGATAAAGAAACATTATAATATTAACTTTGGAAATAAAATACTGATTAGGTATTATTTATATTTTTAATTGCACACAAGCTATACGAAATATTTCAGTGTGAAGACACCGAAAAATGTATTAGTTTTCAAATTTGAAATAACTTTAAAGGTTATATCTGCAGCAAATTTAATAACAATCTTGCCATATTTGTAATTTGAACCTTTTCCGGTAAAAACAATTGGTTCAACAATCTTGAGAATTCATTATTAACACTTTTTTAAATATATGTTCATACATATGTAGATACCTACATATGTACATATGTGTAAAAAAAACTAAAACGTATTATCGTAATATTAAAACAAAAACCCGACTGCAGTGATCTCAAATTGACTAAAAAGATAGAAATAGGATACATTGTACCTAAATATGTATGTATTTTACAATTAAATCTCCTGATGTTATTCAAAACGACAAATAATATTAAGTTTCATACTCAACTGTTATACATACTGTTCAGCTTATGACCCAAATCTTTTCATAAATTTATTTATTCTTTTTATTTTTTTTTTTAAGCCGAAAGTTTCTGACAGTTTTATCCTCCATATTTACTTTATGCTGACGTAATATAGCGTATATTATGGCGAATCGATTGATGTCTCATTTGACAAAATCCGACGAGTATAGTTTGAGAGTTACGGGAGAACATAGAAACGGACATCATATGTACATATCAACTAAAAACATTACACTCCTTTTGAACTTCGCCGCAGTTGGGTAGTAGTTTAAAGTTTAAAAGGTGTAGCTTACCTACATACATACATATATGCAAAATTTCATAATGAATCGAGCAGTGATTTCGATGCTAGACGACTTAACTGATGCTTGAGTATCGCCTCTAATAGGTGTATACCGCTTACCTTTTCTAAAACTATATCGTCATTTCAGAAATATGAGTGTAGTGATTTTGCAGTGGGCATTTGGATTAAATCTGCTATTTAATACACCTGTCCAAAAATTTCTTCCTGCGACAGTGCTAATTAAAATTGCCTCCTTAATTTTTTCTTAAAGCCTTCATACATTTTCTAAGATTTAAATATGAAACTGTTACTTAAGCCTGTCATGGCCAAAATTCGGAAAAATATATGTACGTAAGTCAGCAATAAATAATAATAAAACAGAATAATTTAACAAAGTCAATTAAACTATAAAACTAAAAGAGATCAATAGACAACAAGCTACAATTTTCGATAAAATAGAGTTAAAATATGCAAAAGATCATATTTTGGTCATTGTTTAAAGAGTTTTGTGTTTTTATTATTTATTTATATTTCCCTTGGATGTGCCACATTCCCTGCATTTTTATATGTGTAAGTTGAATTTATAATTTAATTAACGTAACATTAACAGTTTTCCATTTTTAAATAATTTTCCTATGAATAAACGATTATAGGTACCTACTTTTGTTTTATTAGTGAACTGAATGGAAAGTAATTTTCAATTGGTTTAAATTTTATTGTTGTTGTTGAAATATAACAATAAAAATCTCCGTAGGTCGAATAGAGAAGTAGAATGTGCCTGATTTTTGAATTAGAACAATGCCTTACAAATGAAATCGTGATTGTGGCAAAAAAATTTAATCAAGCTGCGTCAAGTTCGCTTTGGGGTTTTCCACAAATACCCGAATATGCTCCCACAGGACGTCAGCTTTGACTTTGACTGCTTAAAAAGCAATTCCCCTGCTCTGTAGTCGTTATGCTTTGGGAACACAAACATCAGGGGAGCATTTCCACCAAAATCTGAAAACAGCAAATGGGAAAACAAGCAGAAAAAACATGACACATCCCAGTAATGTGATTACTCAGAGAACTGTCTGTCTGACTGCAGCCACGCGCGTTTCACTTACATCTGAAGTACGAGTAGTTGCATAGCTGCACGGTCGGCTGCACGGCTGCACTGCAAAAGGGATGTGGGGGTGAATGTGGACCGATGTTTTCCATTTCCCATTTTCAACTCTGTAGAATCATTACAAACGTTGAACTTGCGGTTGCCGCCCACCCATCTTTGGGTCATGTGATGACCTGCACCATGAGATGCTCCAGCATCCTTGCGATAAGATCCTTTTCGAGAATGAATTGCCCCGTGGCAGCCAACACTCCAAAATGTCCAGGCGAATGCTTAGAGTTTTACAGAAATCCCTTTTCACTTTTATTTGTGCTGTTACTGACGGCGTCAGAGGATTTTTGCTCATTCTATTTGTAGCTGGGAGTGGGTGTGAAGTCCCGCGGGACACCTGGCCAACCTAAATATTTCCCTTTCATACTTCGTCAACAACTTAAAACCCTTTTAAGCGCCCTTTTGAGAATCCTTTTACTTCTAAACGCCAGAACTGTGATATTCTGCTCTTTCGATTTTCTAAGTTACACCATTTGGGGCAATAAGGGATTCTTTGATACTAACATTTAGTGGCCAATAAAAAAAATAAAGCATTCCGTTCAAGCACCCAAATTCATATATGTATTTTATTGATTCCAGAAAAAAAAACAAGGCAATAACAAATCTAGGTTTAGGATATTTTATGTAATATTTCTTTTCTCTCAAAGGTTACGTCATGATAAATGTTAGTTTTCGAATTTATATTCAATTAGGATTTTATTAAGTAAGAGTAAAATAATGGATATTATTAGATCAATAAAACTGATATTATTAGATCAATAAAAAATAAAATGCATTATTAGAAAATGTTCGTATTAGGACTAAAGTATGTATAAGCTAGATAAAACTTTATCATATTTAAAGAGTTTGATGTATATATGTATGTAAAATCATGTCTATTATATGTATGTACACTAAACAATTATACATTTCATAAACAGTTTTATAAACGTGGTTATAATATTTTTTTGCCATTTTAGTTTGCTTATTAATTCTGTTTTTTATGATCGGGAAAAGAATTTTCGACTTTGGTGTTTTTCTGTCTTAAGGAATAATCCTATCTTTTTTATATAGATTTCATTTTAGTTTTGCTCGACGTTTCGGGTCCTAGTGCAAGCCCTTCATCAGGAGCGGTATTAATTTTAAAACAAAATTTTTACAATTTAACAAAAACATTAATTTAAAATTTACCTTTTTATAAAATTTATATAGATCACAGTTTGTATTAAGAGGGGGGTAAGGTTAATTCGGTGAAAAAAAGGCATGTTTTCAAGAATTTTTTTTTGCGATACAGGTAGTGCTAGCTTATTTACTTAATTTCCATATAATAACACATTAGTTAACCATTATTGTTAAAAACTTTCATTGCAAAATATTTATATTTAAGCGAGTGGCAGTGAATCCCCGGAAGCGTCTCGAAAAAAAGTTGTTTTGCGGTGTACAGCTTCAGAAAAACGCTTTAAAGTTTTGCAAAATACCTAGCAGGTATAGAAAATCGGTCTGAGCAACAGACTCAAATGCTCATAACTTCGTCAATTATGCTCGATCGACTTGAACTTTTGACACAATATTCTTGCGATGTTATACATTCATTTAAAAAAATAAAAAATAAATGCAAACAAAAAAATTTAAATACCTTACCCCCCCCCCCCCTTAATACAAAGCATTTACAAACGCTTCAAATACATAAAATATTTTAAAAGTTTTATAGTGAAACACGTAAGTAGTGTTTTAAATTTCATATTAAAACTTTTGCCCTGTTTTGTAAAAGTTATAATTTTCATTTGAAATGGAATGAAATAAATTATGTACCTAATATAGCAAAAATATAGAAATGTTAACAATTACTTTTAGCAGTATTTTTTTTTGTTAAATCGAACTTTTGGCTTCAGTGCTGCAAATGAAAATTGAGAAATGGGTTGGCAACTTAAATGAGATGAAACATTAAATCACAATTGCAAATTAGACACAAACAAATGCTTATCACCTTAACGAACGTCTGATAGATGTAGCATGAATCAAAACACTCTCGTTTCCCAACTTTAGCCAAAAACAAGTCTGAGCCCTCCCCAAATTTATGAAAATTTCGTTTTCGCTGCTTTGCATATCGCAATAAACTTCTCCCAAGTCCCAAGTACGCCAGAGCTGGGACTAATTTAACGCATATCGTAACCTCCCTCTCTGCAATTCAGGCATCCGCCGTGTAAAATTGAAAGAAAAATCTTAACCTCACCCTCCGAACTAGTCTCCTGCTTCTTAAAGCCGCGTAAAATATTCGTACGATAACTAAGATGTGAATAAAGTAAATCAAATTTCAGGAGAAATTCCGTGAGTGAAATTCTCAAGTATTTTGGGATGAACATGTTAAACTTGGCAAAATATCGCCAGCATCGAGGTCATAAATAAAACATTATGTTCCCTGGTGAGGGTGGAGGGCGGCCCATCGCGTACGTTAAAAATCATTGTGGCTTTGAGGCCCCTACGCATCGTCGTAATCCGGTAAAAAATTACATATTAAATTCGAAGAGGCAGTGTTGGCTCATGGCAAACTTTCGGGATTAGTCGTTCATGGCAGAAGCAGATAAAGCATGCACCACTGGGACAGATAACGCACATATGAAGTTTCTTAATCATTAAACCAACAATATTAAAGGAAAAGGAAAATATAAATTTTTTATTTGCTATTTGTCCCCCTTTATAGCTTGAATATATTATGTATTTATCTGGCTTGCATAAGTCGGGAGAGTAAAAAATGTTGAGTTTAAATTTTCTGTAATTAATTAGCCATCAAAAATCGAAATTTATTTCAACGCTATAAAAATTTCAACAAAGACACTTAATACTTAGCCAACCGAATGAGAAGATCTACCCGATTTTAACTACTGTTGAGTAATCAACTGTACTAAAAAAGGAAAGAATCAGCTCAGCAACCCGTTCGTCAAAGTAATCTACAGATCGTCTCAGCAACCGGCTCCTTTGAAAAATATGTCAGTCTGTTAATAGGCTTTTGTTTTTATTGTTCCGGAATTCTCTCTCTGTAACTAACTCTAAGCTGTTGTTGACTTATTAAAAAGTTTATTCATGTCACCTAGCCGGAGTTTTTACTAAGATCACGCTAGAACTACAAAAGTTGTTGCATGACCGAATGGGAAAATCATTCATGAATTTCATTTTGCATAATCTTTGATTTTATCTTATTTAGTTTAGAGTCCACGTTTTGTTTCAACTTATTGTTTTGATTGTTTATATAAAGTAGATATCCTTATGCTATTTAACACATTCAACCCGGCGCAAGATCAACCCTATCCGGATTATTAATTCCTAATTTTCTCAGTCTTAAAATAAGTTCTATTACACTTAAGGGTCAACTATAAATTACCTCAAACGTAAGAGGAGAGGGGACCAAAAAGTGTGACAAAATGTGACATGGGGAACGGGTTAAATTTCTGTTATGTTGCAAAATTTTAACAAATCGAGAATATCTTTATCCTCATAAAATTGTTATATTATAGTGTAATTTACGTCCAAAATTTATTAATTTATATTTAACCCAAATTCAAATATTTCATATGGAACAAAATGTTGTTCATCTATAAATTTTTGCTTTGTTTTACATGTAAAGGTATATGCTATATATAAATAACAAGCGCACACTTTAAATTTATATCACTAAAAACAACATTGAATTACAACCAAAATAGTGTATGTATACCTATGTAATTATTAATTGCACTGAAAAAACTAATTCATAGTTTTAAGTAAACATAGACTAAAATTAAATAAATATTTTTTCGAGATGGTATCAAGAATATAAAATTAAATCTAATAAATGAAATCGATGAAATTAGAAAAACTATATTAATTTAACTGAATGTATAGAAAAGTACCTACTTAAAAATCCGTCACCAGAAGTCGTCGGAAGGTGTGCGTATTATATTAGTATCATTTTGAGTATAGTCAGCAATTTATTTTTCAGTTAGCAGCTAACCGGTGTAAGACCACAAGCGCAATGAAATCAAAAAGTCGGTAGCCGCATACTTTGTAAATTTCTCTTTAAAAACCAGTCCCCAGTCTAGAATCTTAAATTATTTCCGAATGTTGAACATTAAATTATGTATAATCAAGTTAGTTTGAACTCGAATCAAATGATACAAATATTCAAAGTATGAAAATTTGCAGTCTTGTGGAAAATCATATTGTACTTATTCTATAATATTGTTACGCATAGATACAAGGCGATGCGATGTCACAGTGAGTAATCCGAAAGTAACAAACTGTGACATAGGGGGAGGGGTGTATAAAAGACCTTGAATTTGCATGACGTACCTAATTTATGGATGACTCCTTATCCGGCTCTGAAGTCAATAGGTACCTTATTTAAACCCTTATACAGAATGCCCTCTCTTATCCGACCTTGAACTCAATGCCTTATCTGGGAACCCTCTCACAGAATGCCCTATCTGAGTTTATCCAGCGTACCTATTAAGGATTTATCTCAACCCTATTACAGGATGCCCTATTTAAACTTATCCAGAATGCCCTGCAACTGAATTTAAGCTGAAGAAAATGCCACTGGGGATGATGGCGAACCCCAAGTTCTACACAAGTTGCTTATTTCTCAGGCAGGCGGCACTTGTTTGCTTCACTAATGTATAATTATGAACTATACAAGAACTGGCAGTGGATATTATATTAATTGCTCTGATAATTATTAATTATATATGCATCAGAAAGACCACTTCCTTCTAAAACTTGTTGATTGTTCGCCACACAGAACTAATTCATGAATCTCAAAAAAAGTCACCAGGTTGTATTAAGAAATTAAATTTGTGAAATTATAGGATGATATAATTTTTTTAATAAATCTGGTAAAATTATAATAGAGTGATTTATTTTGATGTTATTCTGGTTACAGTTAAGTTATAAGATTAATATCGTTCGATTAATATGTAATCAGTATAACTAAATAATTAATTAGGGCCTTCAGAGCTGGTTTGCAATTCAAGAATGACTGATCATTTTCATTTTTAATCCTTATAAAGTATACTATAAGTATCAATGCTCCTTAATCTGTTATGCATATTGCTATATAACTTATTATTAAGCTTTATCAGTGGTTTTTTCCAAATTTCAATATGCTACATTATATCAAAGAGACCAGATAATAAAATGTAGTTCGATTTGACACAAATACTTTTTGAACCGTTAAAAAGATGGAAACAACATGATGTAAAAAATCATCCAAGCAAATATGATAAATATTTGCAGTCGAAGACATTACATGTAGCAAGAGTCACAGCAAGTAAGTAAAACATGAAATTGATTCAACGTAATTATTGGTGAATTCAAACATTTTATATAAAGTATTTTAAATAGCCACTCCTCTAACCGCTAGCATTTCACACTACAGAACTAAAATTTTGGAAAATTTTCGAGGAATAAGTTTAAATACCAAATTGAAGCTGTCAAAAGACATTATTTGTATTACTTAATTCAAAAAAGGCTTAAATGTAATTATTAAAATAACTAAAATATACTACTATTGTATACATATGCATACATGTATAATATATACATAGATAGAGTTAGACGAAAATATTAAAATTGTTAAATTATATTATAATAGATACGAATAATCAAATTTATATACATATAACTTTTATTTTAAAAACATATTTAACTATTTTTGCTTCCAAATTAATTTTAAAATATGTAGTTAGCAAACCATTCTCACTTTTTTATGGTTTAACCATATTTAATATAGGATGTTTTTTTTTCTGTAAGAAGAAGAAAGTTTTATACCCAAATTCTTAAATTTTGATTTATAGTAGGTCCGCTTAGAATGTTTTAAAAAAACTGAATAAACCAAACGTTACAAGTATTAATCTTTGTTAACTAATTTCGCCAGTTCAAAGATAAGTAGGTACTATTAGGGAAAATAAAAATACCAGAGCGACTTTTTTAATGTTTAATAGAAGCGAAACAAAATTCGACTGAAAATCGCATTTGAAAAGTAACTAGATCAAGACGGGAAATTTTCCGGATTACTTAGATTTTAAATATCCAACACCCCCACTTAATTGAGCGTCTTCAGACCCATTCCCTCGATGCAAAACAGGAGCTTTTGTCCTGGAAGATTTTTGGTCATGGCATCGGCTACCATTTCCTCGGTAGGGATGTATTCGCGGTTTATAGGATATTCCTTTACAGCTCGACGTATAAAATGAAATCGGATGTCGATGTGCTCAGATCGCCCGTGTGACACTGGATTCTGAGCCAGCTTTCCGGCACCTTGGTTGTCGTAGAATAGGGTTGCGTGACTGAGATCATGAAAGCCTAGTTCTTTGAGGAATGTATGTAGGTAAATGGATTCCTTGAAAGCGTCTGAGAGGGCCATATATTCCGCCTCGGTAGACGACAGAGCGACCGTGCGTTGCTTGCGGCTTTCCCATGAAATAGAGGCACTGGCGAGATTAAAATTATATCCCGTATAAGAGCGGCGATCAATGGTACAAGCACTCCAGTCGGCATCGACGTATCCACGAAGAGGTTTTCCATCTCTTCTGCATACGGGACAAATCAATACAGTGAATCAAGGAGTTGAGATTGTAATCGCTACTCCAGGACGTTTAAACGATTTGATACAGGCTAATGTTGTAAACATTAGCAGTGTCACTTATCTTGTCTTGGATGAAGCCGATCGGATGTTGGACATGGGATTTGAGCCGCAAATTCGTAAAATTTTAATTGATATTAGACCGGATAGGCAGACAGTAATGCCACCAGGCGTTAGAAGATTAGCACAGAGCTATTAGGGTGTAGCGGCACTGCTGCTACGACAACACTGTGGGCAATAGACACTGTATATTGCCTAAGGATCCTGCGTCTCAAAAACAGTATCAATTTTACAAAAGGACCTAGCAGGCCTTAAAAATTTTGTTTAACGGACTTCCAGATTTTATGTTAAAAAAACAGATGTCATAAATTAATTGTCCGGCATTAAATAATAAAATATTACCATAAAACACCCCCATAATTCTTATTTAATTGTGAACATAAAAATAGGTACTAAGGATACCTAAAAGGGATTTGATTGCTTGTCGGAACATTTCAAAACTGTTGGGAAGACTTTGGAGTAACATCAAGGTAAGCAACTTTTTATTGATGTCAACTTCCATGGTGGTGAGCTTGTCCACCGTTTCGAAAAAAACTGCCATGTGTTCGCGTATGTTACCTCCTTCCTGCATTTTTAAATTCATTAAATAACGGAGCGTTAAGCTCATGCTTGCGGCACCTTTTGGAGCAAACACGGTTTCGATGTTTTCCCACTGTTGCCTTGATGTATCACATTCGCGAGAGTGTTTTAGCTCTGAGGCACTCATTGATAACAAAATGTCGGACTTAGCTTTTAGATCCTGTGTTATCCAGTTCCGGAGGGCTTCAATTTGTGCTTCTGTAGGGTTAGTTGGAAGTGCGGGTTGTGGAATTGTGCCAGAGACATAACCCCACATGTCGTTCTTGATGAGCAGCGCCTGTGCATGAATTCGCCACGTATTATAGTTGTCCCTTGTGAGCATGTCAATGCGTACCGAATTTGTGGAACTCATCTCGTAAAGATGTTGAACAGCGGCACGTTAAGGTGGGTCCACACTGAGCCACCGAAAGTGAACGCATGAGTACACATGTTTGCAATCCAAGTTTTCTAGTGTGTACGCTGAAGAAACATAAAAAAACATGCGCGTTCGCTATGTTTGCTTTCATAATCACGCGTGCTGCACCGGCGTTCGTAGATATGCAAGCAAACACAAGCGAAATTTTTTAAGTGTGGACGCCTTTTGAGAAGGCGTCAATCGGGTGTGCTTGCATTTGCATGTTTTCCATTCAAGTTGGAAAATCTGAGCGAATGTATATAAAATATGGCGAATATTTCGTGTTTTCTGGCTGATGATGGGTCTGCGGCCGGTCCACTTTTCATGTGGAGTTTTAAAATTCAAACCCTTTGAAATACAGCGATTTCGAACATAGTTCGCCGTGGAAATAGCTTCGGCCCAGAAATGCGGGGGTAAACCAGATTGTAGCAAAACACACCTAGCGGCCTCAACGAGGGTCCGGTTGCGACGCTCAGCAACGCCGTTTTGCTGCGGTGTGTAAGGTGTGGTTAGGCGCCTGCGAATGCCATTGGTATTCAGAAACAGGTCCATGGTGGAGTTACAATACTCCTTGCCATTATCAGATTTAACTGATTTTACCTTCTTACCGGTCTGTACCTCAACCATCTTGACGTATTCGGCGAATTTTTCAGGAACCTCGCTCTTTTTGCGAATGAAATAAACTTCGCACCATCCGCTGTGATCATCGATCATCGTTACAAAATATCGAGCGGCCCCCAAAGATTCAACTCGCATCGGACCGCAGACGTCTGTGTGGATTATGTCTAGCAGATTGGCGGATCTTGTCTCACGACTCGAAAAGGGGACAGAGGTTAATTTTCCTAGAATACATGTTTTGCACGGATCGTGAGCTGATTTGGAATTAAAATTCATTCCTATAACCGATTGTTTTTGATGCATTAGCAGGAGATCCCTTTTGTTTACATGGCCCATTCGTTCGTGCCATATGTCGATTTGGGATTTCTCTTTGGAATTGGCGGCCAGGGCCTGAGGTTGCGAATCTCTTACGTAGAAGAGGTCGCCTGCTCGGTCAGCTATCATCTTGGTGGTGGGGACAAATCAATACAGTGAATCAATGAGATTGTAATCGCTACTCCAGGACGTTTAAACGATTTGATACAGGCTAATGTTGTAAACATTAGCAGTGTCACTTATCTTGTCTTGGATGAAGCCGATCGGATGTTGGACATGGGATTTGAGCCGCAAATTCGCAAAATTTTAATTGATATTAGACCGGATAGGCAGACAGTAATGCCACCAGGCGTTAGAAGATTAGCACAAAGCTATTTAGTACAGGTAAAGTAAGACTAAATATGGCAGTTTGGCGGCAAAATATGTACATCAATGAAACTTTGTTTATAGCTTTATCTTGGCACTAGAAATGAGGATCTGCCGAGTCCTACCAAAATTTAGGGGTCCTACCCCCATCGGGGGGGGGGGGGGGGGGGGGGGGGGGGATTTTAAAAAAATGCACATTTTACAAACTAGGCGAGTGAAGTGTCATTTCATTCTTATAGGATCAATATTTTGCGAGATATGAAGCCAAAGCGGCGAGGTGGATTAAGGCAGGGGGAACTGCCGCTGCGCGCGTCGCCTCAGTCGTTCGCCGACTTAGTATTTGTTCGAACGCTTCGATCACTTTCGGACGTTACTGTGAGCGTGAGCCGATCGAGTGCGATACTAAATCAGTGTAGTGTCTGTAGTCACGTTACTTTGTAAGGATAACGTGTGTGAAAAATGGACAGCGCTAGTGATGAACCCATTATTGGGTCAGATCACTGCTTCATTTGTAAGAAGCCAGTGGCGGATAGTGACAGAGTTACGCCAGGCAAGGAAGCCATAGAAACAATCAAGCGGTTCAGTATACTGAAAGGAGACGGGAAACACCTTTTTTTCAGTGGCTTTGATTGTAATATTCACAATCCATTTGCTAGTTCATCAAGCGTTGTTGTCTCACTAGATACTGGTATTACAGGCACAGATGCAATAAATTGCCGTATGGCTAAAGAGTTGGGAAAATATCTATGTCTCAGTTGATTGGGAAACAGTTTTCAGAAATAAAGATGAAAAGGAGTAACAATGTCCGTGCACTTTCTGCAGTAAGTACATCAGTTGTGGTCGACAACAAAACCATCAATATTGATCCGATGATGTTGTATCAACGAATGCTTGTGTTGAAAAATCCGAATGAAGATTTATCTACATATTTCAGATATGAAATATCTCCTTACCCATTGTCTTTGTTTACAAGTACTGGTATGAGAAAAAATGTTAAAGTCGACCCTGTATGAGGAATTCGGAAGTATGAATGACGATGAGTTGATGAAAAGTGATATGTATATTATCGATGGGGGCTACCTCTTGCATACAGTCAGATGGAATAAGAGTACTTGTCGAACATACTTAGATGTTTGCCTATTGTATGTGAAACATCTGCAAAACCATTACCAGTCAAAGGCACCTACAGTCATTGTATTTGATGGGTATGAGGACATTTTTCTCATATTATGACAACAAGATATTTGCCTTATTTGATGTTCCACATTTGTTTAAAAGCATTAGAAATAATTTAATGAACGCTGATCTCATAGTACCCGATGGAATTTCCAGTTGGAAAGTAATTGAGTTTTTGTATAAATTTGAACAAAATGAAACTGCAAAAGTTTGTCTAAAATTGACTTTTTCCCATGTGTATCCAACGGAGTTTCAAAAAATGAGTGTAAAATTAGCCGTACAAGTCCTTAGCAGGAGTGTTTCTGTAGGAATACGGACACTTTTAGCACTTGACAAATTTCCCGAACATTTGAAAGAAACTGCTATTTCCACTGCAATTTTTGTTGAAAAATTGAATAAACTCTTTGATATTTTAAATGGTCGACCTTTCATAAGAAGAAACTCGGATGAGATCAAATATCTTTCAAGTATGAAAAGTTACATTTCCCAAATTAAACCAAAAGGCAAAGCAGGCCGAGCATACTGCTTTAAAGGTTTAATTGTAACAATCGAGTCTATTCTAGCACTTTCTGAATCTCTATTTGAAGATTATGAACATTTAATAGATTTTAATTCGCAAAAGCTTAACCAAGATCCGGTGGAAAATTTTTTTTCCAAGGTAAGAGCTCGAAATGCGAACAAAATTAATCCGAATTTATTTGAGTTTGCACAAATTTTCGCTAAGTTGGTATCTATTAATTTACTATTTTCGTCAAGATATTCCAATTGCGAAAATGATAATGACGAAATTCTTCAAGTGGATTGGGATGCTGTACTTAATAGTCAGGAAGACAAAGTAAGTCAAATAGAGGTGCGAAATGATCAATTAGAACCTTATTTTACAAGCGCCGATGTAACAAAATCTGATGAACAAGAAATTAATTCTGATCCACTTATTGAATTAAATGAAGTTGCTATACGTTATTTCGCTGGCTATTGTTTTCTTCGAACCATGAAGACTTTGAAAACACCTTGTGTTAATTGTTCCATTTCAATGACCCAGGATTATTCCTTAAATACCGATCTATCGACAATTTTAATTACTTTAAAACAATATGACAATGAATCAAAATTATTAATTTCTCCAACTGATCTGTTCTACAATATTTGCAAACTTCAGATTAAAACCTTTGACGATATTTTTAAGAAGAAACCTAATATAAAATATATAAGAGAATACATAAAGAATGAATGCATTATCAAAACGAACAATTTCAACAAAGATTGGTTTGATACCAGTCATATGTGTTACGAGCATCGTGTGAAAGCATTGGAATTTATGATTGTCGTACTATTACGAAAACATTGTAAATGGCAAAAAGACTTAAAAAAAGCTGCAAAAAGTAAAAGACAGACAAAAAACCGAAAATTCATTACAGTTTCAAATTCCTAATTTTTACACTTACATTTTATGAATACTAATAAACAATAAAGCGTCTATTAGTAATGTTCTATATCGATTTTGTAAATTCCCAAATGAACGTTTGCACTTAATCGGTTAGAATTTCAATTCAATCCCAAATATTCTGCTATTCTGCTAAACGTGATTCAGATTTGATTGTGAAAAAAACGGCAGCAGGTAAATTAAGAGCTGTTTTAATTAGGTTACATTAGCGAGAGCACTGTGTATATGTTGCATAAATAACATCGCCGTTCCCAAAAAGAATTTTAGGAAAACATCGGCGATCGTCAATACACATGTGGAGATCGACCAGTAATGGAGGTCGGCCTCCATTTAAATTTTATTTAAATTAAAATATGTAGTTTACAATTTATTCTTTTTATTTTATTTTCACTTTTATTATTATTTACAATTTATTTATTTGTGGGTTTATTTTATTATTAATTTTTAATTTATATCTTTACCGGCCGGAGTCAAATCCAAAACTGAAACTTTTCTATTTTTCAAAACAACAGAACTTCATGTCGTGGCCTACTCGATTTTCACACAAATTTCACAGCTTGCTTTTATACAACCCCCACACACATATTAAAATTCCCACTGCTTGCCTGACTAATTACTTCTGTCGGTTAAAGTATAAGAAGCTTTGTCAGTCTATTAGGGAAAATAAAATTACCAGAGCGACTTTTTTAATGTTTAATAGAAGCGAAACAAAATTCAAATGAAAATCGCATTTGAAAAGTAACTAGATGAAGACGGGAAATTTTCCGGATTACTTAGATTTTAAATATCCAACAGGTACTTAATCAGCCAATTGTACCATTGAAATTGATATTACATTCTTACTTTTAAGTGGTTTCTGTTTCTTCAATTATTTGATAAAAGAAAAAAGGAGCTTTCATGTAGTCTTTTTATGAAACTTAAATCTTTCTTTTAAGTATCACACATTTTTATCGAACCCAACCATTTATGCCAAGAATATTGTAAACCAGAGGAATTATCGCTTCAAGCATACATAGAATACAGAAAGACCCCCATTTTCGGAAAATAATACAACCAATTCTGTAGAGTACCTACTATCGAAACTTTAACATGAGCAGTGCATCTCCTAAAAATACTATCAGCAGTGTCATGAAGAGGTAATTTTCAATCGAGGCTCAATCATTCCGGAAAGAGCTCCGGGCAACATGTCCTGGATGAGCACGTTCCGTTAATCCTTCTACGTAATTTGCGCTAATTAATTAGTCACATGCTCGGGAATCGCACCACGTGCACATCTACCTGCAGCTCGAAAAGCACTTGAGGCTCCCATCCCCGAGGCGAGGAGATGTTTTCCAGGTTATTTTTAGCAACAAATTTTGAGTTGCCTGTCACTAGCTTCTTGCTCCACATTTGCATCTTCTTCGAGACGTGGCTGGAGCTGGAGCTATTTTCTGTACTAACACTAAGGCCACATGGGGAGTGATAAGGCTGATGAAATAGAACAGGGCGTTCTGCTTAATATACATATTTACCTGCCTGAAGCTGCTCAGGTGATTTGCGCCTGAAATATGCTTTAAGGAGATAATGAAGCTGGGTTCGGAAGCTGAGCTGTTTTACACGCTTTAATTAATTGCAAAAGTAAATTTTAAAAGACAAATGAGCAACTGCTGCAGAAAGCACCTGAGGGTTGCATCATTACTCATCGAAGTCAGAAAATCAGGGGATGTCTCCCCGTTCGTTACTTTCACGAAAAATGTATATTTTACCTACTGTTCCTGAATAGCAACGTCGCGTCGTCTCACCTGAGTATCGTCCCCATCTGGGGGGTTTCCAAGGAGTAAATGTAAGAACCTTTAGTCAAACTGTCATTTATCAAAAAAAAAATTGATAGTATCTTCTGTGGACCGAGTACGTTGGCGTGCCGGTATGAATGCAAAATCACATTCTTTGACAGAAATCACGTAACAGTACGTTTACCTTAAATTCTAAGAAAATATTGTTCATTCGAAATCAGCTTCTCTCGTTTCTTTGGTGACAAGCCTCATCGCCTTAAATTTGATAATATATAATATTATGTATAAACATATATAAATATATATAATATAAAGAACCTGTGCCTACCTTTATGACACGACTTTAGCTCCTCTTTTCTTCAATATTTCTTGAGAAATACGAATTGAAAACGGGAGCAATTGGATAGAAATAAGCGAATTCCACACCACAACCTCGAATCTAGTTGACCTTTAAGAAGCGAATTTGCCTTCTTCTCAGAATTACAATCTTCGAAAAAGAGGCGACGGATGACCTTTGCGTGGAATGAAAGAATGAAATCTTTGAAATCTTATCGCGCTCGGATATATATGTATTACATATGTATATAATTCTTGAGAAATCCCCAACGCCTAGGCTCTACGAAATAAAGATGAAAAAGGACTGGAATCCGGAATACCACTTGGTTTTTTATGGTATACTTGATTTTTGGTACTTGTTGTGCAAAACAGCTCACTAGCGAATTCAAATATACATATCTAGTACTATATATGTATATTAAGTTGGCTTCAAGTATAGGTACCTAGGAGTACAACTTTTTATTGTAAAATAGAAAACTCCCGAAGGAACAAAATAGAGTTGTCTAAATTCTGTTGAATGAATTCAGAACAGTTAATACAAGTTTATTCTGTATTCACATCTCTCGAAACATAAATTTTCTTTTCTTTAGGTATCCACACTCTGTACCCCTTCGAGGTAGTGGAGTACCCGAGGAAAATTCCTGCCCTTGCCTTGGGTTCGAATTTACCTTCATTTTTGGTTTTATTCAGCACATGTGCTTCACAACCGAAAATACGGAGGTGGCTGATGATGGGTCTGCGGCCGGTCCACTTTTCATATGGAGTTTTAAAATTCAAACCCTTTGAAATACAGCGATTTCGAACATAGTTCGCCGTGGAAATAGCTTCGGCCCAGAAATGCGGGGGTAAACCAGATTGTAGCAAAACACACCTAGCGGCCTCAACGAGGGTCCGGTTGCGACGCTCAGCAACGCCGTTTTGCTGCGGTGTTTAAGGTGTGGTTAGGCGCCTGCGAATGCCATTGGTATTCAGAAACAGGTCCATGGTGGAGTTACAATACTCCTTGCCATTATCAGATTTAACTGATTTTACCTTCTTACCGGTCTGTACCTCAACCATCTTGACGTATTCGGCGAATTTTTCAGGAACCTCGCTCTTTTTGCGAATGAAATAAACTTCGCACCATCCGCTGTGATCATCGATCATCGTTACAAAATATCGAGCGGCCCCCAAAGATTCAACTCGCATCGGACCGCAGACGTCTGTGTGGATTATGTCTAGCAGATTGGCGGATCTTGTCTCACGACTCGAAAAGGGGACAGAGGTTAATTTTCCTAGAATACATGTTTTGCACGGATCGTGAGCTAATTTGGAATTAAAATTCATTCCTATAACCGATTGTTTTTGATGCATTAGCAGGAGATCCCTTTTGTTTACATGGCCCATTCGTTCGTGCCATATGTCGATTTGGGATTTCTCTTTGGAATTGGCGGCCAGGGCCTGAGGTTGCGAATCTCTTACGTAGAAGAGGTCGCCTGCTCGGTCAGCTATCATCTTGGTGGTGGGGACAAATCAATACAGTGAATCAAGGAGTTGAGATTGTAATCGCTACTCCAGGACGTTTAAACGATTTGATACAGGCTAATGTTGTAAACATTAGCAGTGTCACTTATCTTGTCTTGGATGAAGCCGATCGGATGTTGGACATGGGATTTGAGCCGCAAGTTCGTAAAATTTTAATTGATATTAGACCGGATAGGCAGACAGTAATGACCAGTGCTACCTGGCCACCAGGCGTTAGAAGATTAGCACAGAGCTATTTAGTACAGGTAAAGTAAGACTAAATATGGCAGTTTGGCGGCAAAATATGTACATCAATGAAACTTTGTTTATAGCTTTATCTTGGCACTAGAAATGAGGATCTGCCGAGTCCTACCAAAATTTAGGGGTTCTACCCCCATCGGGGGGGTATGGGCGGGGGGGAAATTTTAAAAAATGCACATTTTACAAACTAGGCGAGTTAATACAAGTTTATTCTGTATAAGCACTAATTTTAGCAAAGCCTTCGACACATTTTTAAACTATTGAGACTTGCGCCTACCCACCTAACTGACCTAACCTTTTCTTTAAGGACTTTGTAAATGATTTAAAAATCTACTCAAAGTACTACAAAACGTTAAGATCCCACTAACTTTTACTAGACGTGAACGTGAGCGTGTCGTGGTCGTGAACGTGAACGTTGTTGTAATCGGTGGGTGTAAAGTGGGGGAGGGGGATGAAGTGTTTATATAATTTTCGTTCAATCAATAATAAAAACTCCCAGAAAATTTCGAAGGATTGTTTTCTTAAGGGGTTTACAATAGCTTTCATGTTTTTCTTCAAAGATATATTTATAATGGGGTTTTTTATTGTTATTTCCGATATAAACAATTATAAACAGTTAATATTAAAAAAAAGATCAACAAATTCGAAAACCCGCCAGGTCAGTTTTGTTTCCAAATAAACGCTTCTACAAAAATTTATGAAAATTGGTGCAGGAAACCTCAAACTCAGTCTCTTCCAAAACGCGTATTAGGGTTGGAAAAAGCTTTATCTAATTATACAATAAAATCTAATTTCAGAACTATGAGTAAGTTTACAATTCTACATACAGAATGATTTATTAGCGGCTTGTTGATAAGTTAATGTAAAAGAAGTAGTCCTCAAATTACAAAAGCTGAATCTTTGAACAAATATAACTAATCTTCTTTACTTAAATTGACAATACCTACCACCGCCAAATCATAAGAAAGCAAGGCAAAGATCACGCAGATTAACGATATTGAAATTATTTTTGGAACGCATCATTATACATAGTTTAGTTTATCCAAAGGACAAAATCGGAGTTTAGATTACAAGTAGCATATAGAAAAACTATACTTTACAGTACCTATTCATTTCCTAAATGTGTGAAGCTTCAATTTCTTAACAATAATTCGAACCATTTATTTTTATAATGAAAATTCTCGTAGCCGCTAAAATAATATTTCACTTTTCCACAGTCACGAAAACCATTCCTTTCCATTAAAGGAGAAAATTTATAAATTTTATTTTCTCTTGTAAATAAAAGCCAAAAGTTATGACAGGAATGCCTTTGAAGTCGTGTCATCAATCTTTCTGGGTGTAAAACCTCAGGGGCGGGAATGGTGAGCACAACGAATGATTAAAATAACATCATCAAGCGCCTGAGATAAAATCATTCAAAAGCGAAATATGCAAATTGGGGGAATATTATCATTTTCAGTAATTTTCACAGTCAGGCGTACGAGAAATGTGTGACTCTATTATACATATATGTACATACACAGCTCGGGACCATTATTACTTTGACAATAATTAATGTGCTTCTCGGATAATATTCTTATTATTATGTAAACTAAATTCGGTATTTCGTAGAATATTTCTTTCTTTTTGAAAAGTATATTCAATTTTTTAATAAACTCCACAATTTTTTAAGAAAATCAATACTGGACCAATTTAAAAAATTTAATATGTTTAAAGTTGAAGTACCTTATTATGTTTAGTTTTGAAATTGTATAAGTACGCTCCAAATTCAAAAAATTTTTCATATGTATCATTAGGATTACCATGATAATTTTATACAAAAGCATAAATACTTATGTATTATATATTTTGTAAAAGAAATCTAGTTTTTGTAAATTGGATATGTTAGAACAGGCAACACAACCGTTAAATTCAAAAACGTTTATTCTGTTTTTTAATTACCTGTCATAAAAATACGTATACCCTCTTTTTTAACTTCAAACAATTTAAACGATTGGCGAATGCAATATCTTAGTCATAGAATGATTTGGGTATTAATACAAAATTGTTTCATCCTTTATGTTTTGTATTACCTACATTACTTAATCGTTTTATTTTAATAAGCCATTTATCTTTTCAACTTCAAACAAATTAAAATTGTTAATCTTTTTACCCATTTCACAAAAGGGAGGTAAGCAATTCAGCCCACATGTATTTTGTCTTTTAAATATTTTTATTGAGTTTTCCCCAAATTGTTATATTATTTAATTAGTAACTCCACAATGCCAATCTTGAGTAAGTTAAATAAAGAAATAAAATTAAATGGAAAAATGTTTGCCACTTACGTTATGTTATATTTGCGTATAACTGTGAGACTGTGAAAATAGTCACTAAATGCCGACCAAACTAAATTTGCGGCATTTAGTCTGCTCGACGAGGTAACTAAATTTTTGATAGCAGACTTAATCTGAAAAAATTGTCTTCTTCGCTCATATTTTTCTTTTAGCAAAAGTTCAGCTCAAATATGTGAATCACACGTATACCAATGAAATGTCAAGAATTTTGCAGGAACTTTTCACACAGTTCAAATTTTATCATCGACATTAAATGCCAAAAATTTAGTTTAGTCTATTCTGACAGTCATATAACTTTTCGACTCACCTCACTTTTATAGGCACCTAACATTTTTTTGTTTTGGTTTTCCCACTATCACAAGACGTAAAATTTATACGTCGAAGATAACTGCAATGTGCAAAGTGCTGTCAATTGTGTTTTCATTCGATTCATTGGAAAAAAATATATGCATGTATTAGGTATATCTTGTTGAACCTTTTTTTTCCTTTAGCAGTTCGTTATAATTTTTATTCCATAAAAAATATCAAAATTCCAATCTACTATAATATTATAGTTTAGTTTATGTTTTCTCATACGGAATTTTCACTCTATCTTTATGTAACTTCTGCTCGTTTCAAAGGTCGGAACTTTACTGTCTTAGACTAGCTACAGAGAGTACAGAGCATCATACCGTCAGCACCGATAACTGTACCATATAAGTTCGGAGGCAAAGTTTGGCCTGTTAATGAATAGAAATATTTCTCCTTACATTTACGAACTATGTATTCTCTAAAGTATACACTACTAAATTTCGTAGATATTGTAATCGAAATAAAATTAGAGCAGCTAATAAGAGTCAAGAAAAGTACCAAAGTACTATACTTCCTCTCTATAGCTGGATTATTTCATGCTTAAGAACAAGTAGAATTTCAATCACTGAAAATATTAATTACAAGGAAGAAATTAAATTACAGAAGCTATTCTCTGCAATGCACGATAGAAAGACTTCCAAAGCATTTTTCTGGTAATCGATATTTTGAGGAAGTAACAAGCAATACTAAAATGAGCCCTTTTATGTAGTGTGTAAAAGGGTTTATTATTATTTTGTTTAAATTAAACACAACTTTTACAATTATATATTTTTTTTATTAGTTGTTGTCGTCGGCGATTTTCAATGTGGAATAATTTTTTCATTTTATTATTTTTTGTTTTACATAAAATAGCCAACTAGATTATAATTTATTTTTCAATCACAAGTTTTAGCTTACTATCTACAAATCAACTATGAATGCCAAAGTAGTATGCATACTGCGCCACAAGTGTCTCTTTTAACATCTTACCAACCTAGGACATCTTTGTTATGATTCTGTAATTGATAACGTAAGCTGTTGGCAATACAAATCGACATTATTCAATCGCTTCGGTAAAGCGTATAAATATTCTACTGCAATATTTTAGGCCGACTATATCAAACAATCCCAAAGAATATTGATCGGCTTTTTTGGCTAGGTCGATTGCGGAAGAGGTTAGTAAAATAATTTGATCTTAATTTATGGAAAGAAATTTTAAATTTAATGTACACTTTTGATAACTTCTAACAATGTCTTAAAAACTTCTAAACATTATAAATATCCGGAGTAATTTTTGATTATTTTATGGTATTATATACAATATGCGATTGAAGAGGAATTAGGTTATGTTTTGTTTAATTTAAGGAACGATTATGCTTGTGTTTATTAAACTCAATGTAAGCTTGTTTATGCCGCTTTATGATTTTACATCTGACATTTTAAAAATACGTAGAAAAGTGTAAAATCATAGATCTGAATAGGGAAATACTATATCCATGTCAAATTTACGTAGAAACTTGAAAAATTAACTTATAGTTTTCAATTAACAATGTCGTAATGACAATTTAAAATGTGAATCTTATAAATTAACATTTTGCAATGTAAAAATTCGAATGTTTTAATTAACATTGATTCGATATGATTTTACAATGCCATTTTTCTCTGGGTGTTGAAATCATTAAATTCTATCATTTTCAGTACTGCTCTGTTCTTAAATATAAATGTAAAAAACATCAACTGGCAAGAAATTAAAGGTCCAATATCTTATTTATCTAAAAAACAAATTGGCAACATTAAAGTACACAGGTAATAGAACTTTTCACTCACCTAAGGTGATTCTTCTATATACGTAGGTCAAGATGATTTGGCTTTTGGCATCAGAAGATGCAAAACTTACATTCTTAAGATACCGCAGCTGTCCGACTACATTAAAGTTTGGAAAGTTTTAGCACCACCTAGCAGCCCCTCGCAAATCGTTCATTAAAACTTCGCGATGAAATGGCCTCAAAAAGTTTTTATGCTGCTTGAGAGCATAAAGCTGACAGTCCCACTGAATATTTTATGAGAGTTTTAATGTAAAAAACAGCAGTTGCATGCGGTTCGCCATTCTCGTTGTCGTCATTAGCCTCATATACAATATATCTTCAAGATGTAATTCGATGCGAAAGCCCACCAAAGTAATAATGGCCACTCACCTGAGGCCCGTCCGCCGAATGTCTTGCAGCTTCCTTTTCTTCCGGTAAAAAATTTTTTATGTAGCCCTTGGGATCGTCTGGCTTAGTACTCGAAGTAAAAAGTTTGAGTTGAAGATTTTTTAAAGAATGATACCACCAACACCACTTAACTCGACCGGGCCTCGCCAAAAACATTTTATTATGCTGATGAAGCTCCAACTGGACACATTGTTTCGACCAAATTCCGGTCCAGTGGGGCTAGCTGGCACTAACCTTTCGTTAATTATTTAAGCTACGTTCGGATGTTTGTCGAGAAAGTCACTTAAAAGTTTCTCCTCGAGCGCCTGGGTGCACGGCAA
Source organism: Machimus atricapillus (assembly GCA_933228815.1). Lineage (NCBI taxonomy): Eukaryota > Metazoa > Arthropoda > Insecta > Diptera > Asilidae > Machimus > Machimus atricapillus. The sequence continues at coordinate 26,037,857 of OW121787.1, read as the reverse complement.
TTGAATCAAACTCCACTCAGAACTAATTAGAGCTCATCTGCCCTTAAGTAAGCCTCAACTTTGTGTGTCGGCAATACTCCTTTAGCTTTAGTCCCTTCCATCGAATCCGGGGATCGGAGAAACTTGTGGCGATTTATGGTAGATGCAAAGAACGGATGGGACTGCTCCTTTTAAGTCGGATATTTACACCACAAGTGTGGGGGCGGTATCTTGCCAACAACTGCAGTCGGAAAGGAAACACGGACAAATAAGTTACATCGGGGAATTTCCGTTTAATTAAAGGATGCTGCTGTTAGGGTCTCGCATAATAGATATCCCCTTAGGGTCGTTAATTTGACCATTTGAGAAATTATACCCCCACCGAACGAGTTCTTAAAGATCCTCAGTCAAAACGTCTTGTATCCTTGCGGCGTCGCATATCCTTTACCATTATTTTGTCTGTCTACCCGTCGTGTGTTCAGGCCTTGCGTGAGATATGATTAATTGCATCCGATCGGTTCCACACACGCAGAAAAATATTCGCACATTACTGAGATTATTCGCAGCAGAACGTAGGTAATTAGCTTAATTAATGGCGGTCATTCGTCCTGCAATTTCTGAACCTGGCAGTCCCACGAGAACGTGATTTTAACTCATAATGTGGCAAGGAAGGGGACTGAAGCAATTTTCCGCCTTTTTTGATTAATTTTAATATTTCAATGGAAACTCCATCTTGTTGCTCGAGATATTTCACGGGCGTTGCAATTAAAAAGGGCGCTAGAGCTTAAGGTAATAATTAACATTTGGTCTCTGGTGGTTCTCAGGATAGAATTTTTAATTACATGCCACGCGCTATCGCAGAGTTTTTGCGGGAAATATTGTTGCCCGTAAATTGTTTTAAATAACTTCTGCTTAATAAGATGCAGTTGGCAACATGGATAGGTTAATTAATTAAGTGAATTCAGAAAAATATATTATAGTAAAAACAAACAAGTTAAAATTTTCCAAAATGGGGCATTCTTAATACGAGTCGGTGCGAGAGCTTCTTATCGAACAGCATTTCTGAACCGTAAAATCAATAGACAAATAAGACTTAATATTCCCAATATTTCACAATCTTAATATTTCCAATATTATCATATTGGATTCGAATCCATATTTAACAGGAAATTTTGCACTGATTTGAAATTATTATTAGCTACCCATATCAAACATTTTTTATTTTAGGAAATTAAAATACTACAATTGCCTAAATTTGTACCCGTTTCGCGTCAAAAAGTTAATCCAAAAATTTATCAGGTTCAACTTTTAAAGTTTAGATGGCATTTGAATAATCTTTAAAAGTATTTTGAAATCTTTATACATATTTGACTGTTTTGAAAACTCAATTCAATGAAAAATTTCTTATCTACCCTAAGAATACAGAGCAAGGAATAGAAATTTTGGTAGAAATAATAAGATCTTATATAGTACGTATGTACTTTCATTATTATTTTCATTTGTACTGTATTACTTGAAATAAGTACCTAACTTCGAAACTTTCTGTTCACCCGTATAATATAATTGCTTACATTTGTACGTATGTATGTAGTAATGTACAACAATGAGATGGTAAAAAAAAAGATTTTAATATCTCACTTTCCAAATAATCAATGGATTTGATGGCAGTACTTATTCTAAAATGTGACTGTCTTTTTGCCGTAAATAAATACCTATACATACTTCCCTCATTTATATACATAGATACATGCGCATACATACATATTTAAAGTCCTTTTTTTAGTTATATAAATTAAGTAATACACTCTGCGGAGTTCGGCTTTAAATATAACTTCAAAGCATTTTAAAAGAAAAGGGATGAATGGCATTTAATCAAAATCGGAGCTGTACTAATTTTGGATAGTCTTTTTTTTTGTACTTCTTAAGACGGCGGAGTTATCGGTTTGGTATTAAATTCTGCGAACGCTTTCCCTTCAGCCTAATTCTTTAGCACACATCTCAGCATCGACCATGCAACTAAGCTACAAAAGAAGGGAATTCAATTTTAATTCGCAGATGCAACCCAATCTCCTCTGATTCGATCGCACTTAAAATCAATATTGACTCCACAAGGAGAGGTAAATGCACCAAAGCATTTTGGGGAATTCACGAATAGCAAGCACAATGGCTGGAAATGCATTCGAGCATTCGCCGAGTTTCATCCATCTCCGTCCTCGTCGAGTGATGTAATAGTTTTTTGGACTCTAGGGATTTATTGAGTTTGGCTATTACATGGCTCAACAAAATTGTACATACACGCGAAACGAAACCGACAATATTGCCCTATTCAGCTAGTTAAAGCATACGACACATGGCGAATGCTACTCCTCCACGCTCCACAAAATATATTAAACGAAAGACTTTTTATGATAGAACACGACAGATTTAACAATCAACCACATCTGTGGCACATCTCCGTTGTAGCAACATAAAACTAAATGGGAAAAGAGTACAACATTAAAATATCCTCCACTTTAACTTTAATGCGGCTGGTTGTGTCTATTTACGATTTCTATTATAAACCCCAAAGAAGTGGCGTATTGAGTACACCAACACGGTTCATTCATTTAAAGCATACAGCTAATGGCATAACGTCCATTTTATGTTATTGCAAATTTATCCACTTCACCTTACCACTCCATAACAATAGAGAAAATGGTATTTTACAAGAACCTTTCGTATATTATCCGGATATAAAAAGGTCTTTGCAACACCGATATACTTAAGCAGCCGAAAGTGCCACCCTACCTGTTCATAAATTAAAGGTTTCTTGGCTTGACTCACTTGAAGGAAACCCTAGCGAAGAATAGAAAATCCGTTCCGCTCTAAGAATGGATTTTCAGGAAATATGCTGCGCAAGGAAAAAGCATTAGGAAAACCGTCGTCGTCATCGCCATCAAATCCAAGAATCGATGAGGCGCACACCATTCAATTAAAATATCCCCGTAGAGTTCCATTGAAGAATTTAATAAGTCCATGAGGTGAGGTGAATGCGCTTAAATTACATGCCTGACTTTCAGGTGGTTTTTAGTTTTTGAAATTTTGATGAACTCCTCCAGGGAAAGTTTGCGTCCTCTGAAATTGATGAAATCATTTTGCCCTGATGCAACTCAATAACTTTTCGCTTTATAGTTTGCAGAGATCAAAAAGTTAGAGGGAACTTTAAAACTTTAAATTGTCGTATTCTCACACTGTAGCGTGAATACTCAAAATTCCGGTTAGGTGAGAGAAGCAAACACAAAGTTAGACTAGACGAATAAACTTTTAATAAGAGAAAAACACAACTGCCTAGGTTTAGTTACAAACGAAGAATGAATTAAGGAACAAGAAAAACAAAAGCCTATTAACTGACTGACATATTTTCAAAGGAGCCGGTTGCTGAGACGATCTGTAGATTACTTTGACGAACGGGTTGCTGAGCCGATTCTTTCCTATTTTAGTACAGTTGATTACTCAACACACACATATATCGTCTCGTTATGCTATACAAAGAAGCAGCTATGATATGTGCTTTTGATTTCGCATTTGATAAGAAAACATGAAATGAAAATTAATTTTCAAAATTATAATTAAGGATTTAGTCCAGTTAAAAAATCGTTCTGTTATAAACATTTGGGTAATCATGATTTCAATCAAATTTATTTGGTCTTACTTTCATTTTTTGTTTTGACCTTGAAATGACCTCTAACACCTAAAAACACCCAATACCATAAATAAATTAATTTTGAAGGGAATAACGTAACTAAAAGTTGACTTTGAAATTACCTCTAAAAGTCTAAAAAAAACGCCTATCTAACCGTAAAATTGTCCGCTCTTTCTGAATCAAGAGTCAAAAACAGGTGTACCTTTTTTACAAATTTCATCTTATGACCTTGAAATGACCTTGAAGGTGAAGTTCAAGGTCAAAATAAGATCAGCGTTAGATTGCCCCCTCCAAGCTCGACAGCTTTTGTTAAGACTTTTTTTTGTGATTGGAAGCTTTCCTGGTGGGATATTCAGGTGCATAGATTAAAATGGCCCACCGTGTATATGGCGGTTGGTAGAATAAATGACGAGTCCAATATACCAATTATAAATATAAAGATCAATCAGAATCTATAACTTAAAGTTTAAAATTACATATTATAACCATATATTATTATCAAACATTTCCAATCTACTTAATTTGTAAGATTTAAAAACTAAAAATCTATATCATGGGCGTAGTCGGTTTATCAATTTATCAGTTTTATGTAAATATGAAATAATGGGGGCGTAGTTCAGCTAAAGCTGAATATATTCAAACTAAAAGAGTAGCTACCAAAAGAATTAATGTTATGTTTAGAGTAAATAATAATTTTCAAAACCATTTCTGTTTAATTATTTTCCATTTACATAGATGTTTAAACGAGAACGGATTAATTTTGAAGGAAAGCAAACACGTACCTTCTTTGTTCCAATTTTCAATCTACGCTTATCTTAAAGACAATTCCATCGACCATCGACGAGTCTAATTCCAGCCTCAAATAAAACGCAGCACAATTCCAACAAGAGAAGGCTTTCACTTACAAAGAATAAAGTATTTAAACAAGACCTCATCAGCATCAGCATAAGCCATGTCTATATCTTGTCTTTGTCAGAAAAATGAGTTTACCTTTACGATGAAGAATGTAAGAAATTTTACCGGGAAGAACAAGTGAAAATTTCAACGATGCCTTCAAGTTGCGTTGCTCGTTAAGGATTTTTAATGGAAACAAAAATGATGTCATGAAAAGAAGTTCATTCATAAAATTTAATATAATCAAGCAATGTATCAACGTATATATGTACATACATACGACTTTGCATATAGAGGTATTTCGTAATAACTGGTGTAAAGTTTAATTGTTCGAAGCAAATAGTTGAACTTATTTAGTTAATTAAGGTGATTTCTCTTAATTGTACAATAAAATGTTTTCATGATTACCACTGTTTACTCAACGACGCCTTCTGCGCCATGATACCCCCTAATTAGGTAATAAGGGCAGCAGAATTGTGTCCTGGCGGTGGAACTTCTTTAATATTCAGTAAAATTTCGTGAAGCAAGACTTTCCTGATAAATGAAGAAGAGAGTCTCAGAAAAAAGTATACCAATACGCAAAACTTAATGTGCTCTTCTATGTATTTAACTTAAGGGGTTACATGGGTTTCACGGTTTCAAAAAATCGATTTTTTTTTTATTATTATTATTATTATTTCTAGAATATTGTCCGAAAGTTTCAAGTCGATCCGAGTAATAGTTTCGGAGATACAGCCTTCAGAAGTTGCGCGCTCACAGCTAGCTGGGCTCAAACTCGAAACTTTAAACGCGTTTTTCTCGAAACTGTGTTTTCAAAGTCGGTTGTCACGATTTCTCGAGAACTACTGAACTGATCTTGATGAAAATTTACACAGGTCTTCGAGATACAATTCACAAGTACCTGAACGAAGCATTTTTGTTTTTTTTCAATTACAACTATTTTTAAAAAAAAAAATGACGAGAAATTTTAAGCGAAATTTTAATTTTTTTATAAAAACGTCCGCCAAAAATCCAATTTTAATTTTTTTTTTTTTTTGCTTCGTTCAGGTACAAGTTTTTAGTCTTAACTAAAACACATATTTTTTTTTTTCACTTTGGATGATCCTGCTAGGAGTTCTGCTGACAACGCGGACACACCTTTTTTCCGAGGGCTCGCCGGAAATGACGTCGCAATGGCAGAGTTTTAACAATTCTTTCACAAAAATTTCAGAAATCTTTTATCTAATGTGTATCTTTAGAACAATGAAAAGTTTGAATGAAAAATGTAGTTTTTAATATGAAAAAAGAATTATTGAAAATAGGCCGTTTTTTCCCGGAGGAAACCCATGTAACCCCTTAAGGATGTATAACAAAAACATTTCTTAATTATTTTTCTTGTTTCTTAATGCTCTTTGTACGTGAGAAAAATTTCAGTTAACGCAAGAGTTAGTTTGCGGCACTAAATTTATAGATACCTTGAAATTCCAATTTTCCAATAATGAATCCTATACCGACCTATGTACATATGTTGAAACGAATGTGCAAGTGAGAATGATTCAAAAAAATATGTTTAATATAATAAGTAGCAGTATCGCCATATTTTTAGGTCATCTGTGATACTAACTATTGTATGTGACGCCGGATATAGCCGCCCAGTGGGGAAGGTCATGGTCAAGGTTGGACATGATTCGCGTATCTGACGCGAATTTTCAAGCAAAACTATCTTGTCATAGCGATTTCCTTCGTGAAGTTTTGATTGGAGATGTCGAGAATACGAATTCGAAAGTGATTCTCACTCTTTTCAAACTGTCTGCTACATTATTCCACTAACGTAACACCTCAAAAATTTAAGATCACAATGTTACATGCATACGACCTACACATCTGGAAGTCAATTTGATAATAATCTAAAAACCCTTAACACTTGAGAGGAGCACATAATACCTGAATTTTGTATTTCATATAAGTATAATATATATAAGTATTATATTTACACTTTTTTTTAGTTTCGCAAGATTCGCATCTTTCTTCGAAATGAAAACGTGAAAACTAGTATAAACCAAATTCAAATTAAGGATGCAGCTCTAAATACATTGCATACATACAGCATTAACCTTAGAATTAGGAACTCTTCTAAAAATTTATATAATAATACGTGAGTTAAAAAGTGACTACTTGCACTTAAATGATTCTTCAAATTTGTTTTTATTAATTCCACCACTAAACTTAAATCCTTTGTAAAAATAAATTTGCTATGAAAATAAGTATCCTTTTGAATAATATATGTATACCTACAAATAATGTACTATATAATATAGCCACTGTTAATCTTTTCAATTTTTGTTAATACTTGGAAATAGCAGGTAAAATTAATGTGGGTATAACAACTGAAAACCATTTCCTTTATAATTCTATGATTTTTATAGACTTTTCGTAGTCGGGCTTGGCCTATCTATTCATGCAATAATTTCACACTGAATAGCTCATATTACCATAAAGCAATAAAAGAGTTCAAGTCGTTTTGAATGAAAAACGAATAAAAGAGAAATAAAGCTCCTCAATCACTCGTTATATTCTTAGAAAACACCCCCTGCGAAACTGAAAATCCGCAAATGTTCCAGATATGAGGCCAAGACGGAACGACTCTTCCCTTTTTATTTGCAAGAACGTTATTCTAGAGGCAGTAGCATGAGAGATGGACATAAACCCTATCTTCACATTAATATTGTAGAAGAAAAACAAGGCAAAGTAAAGTAGTAACACATTTTCTAGAAAAACAACAAAATACGCAATAGTAAGGTGAATTTGTGCTTTAATTAAAATACCAAAAAAAACTCATCTACTAAGTAGAAAAAATTGAGAAGGGGTCGGGAGAAAGACAGCAAAGTTTGCTATGACAATGGGTTTTCTGCTAATAAGAATCTAGGAATCCTCGGGTATCACAATTATTTAATGCGAGCGGAGCTGCAAGCAAAAAGCGGGCATACCACAGACTTTTAGTCCTTTTACAGGTACTAGCTTCAATTTGTTAATTATTGAAGTTCGCGAACTTTGTCCGGGTTTTAAGCTCTCTTGAAAAAGGAGCGAACAAGTTGCTAGTTTTTATTGAAAACTTCCAACTGGAATACTCACCGTAAAAAGTGCAATAAAATATTTTCAAAGAAATTGTTGCTTTGGGAACTCTGAGAACATGTACCACAAAACTTTTAGTACAAATCGACGTTATTTTCCCAAAATTGAAAACGTTGCTTTAGAGCTCTTGACCTCATCTTATCCCGTTCTATGCAAATCGACATATTACAAAACTTTTAAAAGATATTACCCACGCAGGAGATTTCAAAGGACTCCAGTGCATCTCTGTTTGCTGTGCATTTCGATAAGAAGCAATGGTTCAGCAAAACGTTAATATTTCAAACTAACACTCATTGCATAAACTAAATTTAGCAATAAATGCTTTCTTACTATCATTTTTACATTTTCTTATTAATTTTTGTCGAAATCTTCAGTGAATCATCGTATGTTCAAGTTATATTCATCCAATAGTAAAAGTCTTATTTTTTATTCAATCACTGCAACTTCGACTCGCGTACCGCATACCGTTCTTTTCTATTTTATAACTTTACTTATAACTTTTTTCTCTATTATTCATATAATAATTCATATTTAGTATTTGTTTTTTAAATATCTACAGGATATATGTACATATATGTAATATTTCACATAACTTATAGCGCATTATGTTCAGCGAATTTGTTGTATTCTCGAACATAGATCTAGTAACAAAATGTTCCTAAAAACGACAACTTTGGTAGGGCGTAAAAATTTATTTTAGGACAAATATTAAAAATAAAAACATTCATATAATTACTCAATTCAAAAGGCCTTTTTCAACGATACCCCTCAAGAATACATGCACCCCGTTTGCCTCCTCATAGAACAAAATGGTTTTGAATGATGAAAGTTACTTTTAAACCGAATTACCATTTTAATTTCAGTTAGTAAGTCTTTAAATCTAAAATAAGTTTAAGCAGCAAATTGATATTATAAACAATTCTTGCTAGTTGGTGAATTTTTTGTACACTTAAATATATTAATAAAGTTTAAGTTTCAAAACTTAAAATATAACTAAAATCTCGAGGCTCGTGGCGTCCTTATATTTTTATAAGTGCTGATAGTAACAAGTATTCCATATTTTATCCAACTTTCTCTTTTTTTCTTTGCTCCCTTTTCACTTGGCCGTCAAAACCCTAAGAATTTCTGAGGACCGAACTTTGAGACGTTCAGTATAAAACACGGATATTGCTATCTGGGAAGGACATTTTAGTTTTTTTTAGCAATATGACTGACTATCTTGTTGGACTATGAATATTGATACCAAGCCCATTTTATGAGCCAACTGTAACAATATTTTCATTCAATATTTTTGTCGTGTCTTTTGATATTAGGTACCTACATATACACTTATTTCTCCCACGAACAAATAAATTCTCTATTTCAGAAATTTTGTTATTATTCCAAATTTTTGGTGTCTTTGAAAGATTATATTTTGCTGCTATTGCCAAATATGATTTTCATTCATTCCTCTTAACTTCACAATTAATTCTCACACTTGAAAACTGATTTCTCTCCTGGCAGAAATTTTTTCCCAGTTAAAACAAAAACCAAAATTATTACAAATAATAAAAATGTCTTCACAGTTCACTTCAAGACTTTTTAAATTTATATAAGCTTTTGATGAACAAAACCTTTTTGTTAAAAAACTTTTACGTTCTACAACAACAAAAAACAATAAATGTTGTAGCAAACTATGAATTTTGCTTCCTTTAAAATTTTGAATTCAAAAAACAACATAATAATTTTTATATTGAATAAGGAATGCGTAATAATATCTAGTATTATATTATCAAACTCCCGTCTTTCAAACTACATTTTTGTTATTAGTTTAGTATTATTAAAAATAAAAACGATTTTGACTTTTTATTTGTGAATTTTTACATTTGTCTTCTTAATTTTGACCCCGATTGTAGCTTCTTCATTAATAGAAATACGATATTTAGGAAAACCTTTTTTGTTTTAAGTTTATTTGTTTAAAAATTAGTGTTATGTACCTACGTAATAATAAATGTATTTAAGATAAAATAAAAATAAATGTTAAAATACCAATGAGCCTCCCAGAAAATTATGTATTTTGCCATCGTGCATCAAATGGGCATATACCATATACCATAATCATTTTTGCGATATCTCTAACAAATATAGTTAGTAACTTGCAAGAGATCTCTAGTACTATCTCATTGGTTTACTTTTACGCGTCACGCACTATACGAGTTATATCACGAAAAAGAAAATTTATGTACTAGGTACATTTTCAAATAAATTTAGTTTTTTTTTTTTTGCTCAGGCACTTAATTTAAAATGCTTTGGCTAAGCTGATGATTGACGATTGTTAAAACTTTTTAGCTTTTATTGAAAAATTCCAATTGAACTACAAAAATTTAACTCTCAAATGAGTAATGTGAAAGATACCTACTTAATGTTTTCAGAAAATATCTACCATTAAAAGTTGCGAAATGTGTCTGCAGCCTCCTTGACCTCATCGTATCCTTTTCCAGGCAAATCGACATATTACAAAACTTCAAAAGGATATTACGTTTGCTGGAAATTCAAATTCAAAAGGATTCCGGTTTGCGGTGCATCTGCATACGGAACAAACTGCAACTGCAAGACGGTGATATTCCGGACTGTTACACTCATTACGCTGACTCCAGTTGGCAATCGGCCAATCGGTTGCGCAGGATGCGCCCCCGCCGCTCGGGTCCAGGTCCACTTTTGACTTGACCCAGGCAGGACCCAGACCCAAGAAGATTGCAAATCGGAGGAGGAATTTCCCTCATTTAATCTGACGTCAGCAATAGCATTGGCCCACATCCATCCAATCATTCAATTTTCGAACTCCCGCATCCCCCCGAGAAATTCCCAGATGTCCGTCCTCGGGGAGTCCTAGCCCCTCGGCATCTCGGATTTCTTTATTGCCAACATAAAGGTGAAAAATGCTTAACCAGTGCGCTTTGCAACGAACAAGCCAAATAAATTGCCAATGAATAGCATATCACCTCTATTGGGGATATTATCCAGGTCCGAATTTGTATTGTTGGGGGAGTCCCGAAAACGCCCTGAAAGCCTCCTTTTTTTGAAAGGGGCCGATTGGTGGAAACGTCGGCAATACGTCGACATACCGCCGCGTCGCTCACCTGTGCCACGTTGTTTACCTCACCTGCATATTTGTGTCGATTGTCGATGAGGCGGATCGATATCATTTGTGGAAGCGCCTTGTTATCAACGCATACGTCATTACTACTGAATGGGAATGGAATCAATTTTCGACCGGGCGAAGGTCCAATCAATTTACCACAATTGATTTTATCGCGCTGGGTAAATAAGCGTTCTCGGGTTGCGTAATCACAGTGTTTGCGACGCGATTTAACCTATGGATCAATGTCTTAATTCAAAGGTCGTTCGACCCCACAAATCTGAATAAAAGAAATACAGGAAATTATGTTCGTGCCAAGATATTTTTAGAACGCAAATATGTGTCCTGCTGTATGTTACCTATCTATTAAAAGTGTCGTAGGCAGTCAACTGTCAAGGTAGGGCCAGTTAAGATTTGATCTCACATGATTTTTAAAACCAATTGAAGTCCTAACCTAATACCAATATACATCATATTATAACGAACACCTTGTTATAAAGAACAAATCTGCAGCCCTTAAATGAAAAAAATACGCAATGTTTTATTGACACCTATTGATTTTGCTCGGTAATAACGAAATCAAATAGTATACGGATATAATACCGACATTCAAAAATCAAAAATTTGTTTGTTTGTTTAATTGAATTTTTGTTGCTCAATTACGCCGAAGCGGTTAGCTCAATATTTTTGAATTTTTGACCAAAGTAATATACCTTTTGTGGAAAGTATAGGGTTTCAAAATGGCGGACAAGAATTATAAATTTCAAAGGATTGATATTTGGATATTAGTGATACTGATAGCAAAACCACTTTTGAAATTTAGAAGCCAAGAAATTCAATTAATTTAAATAAAAATTAGGTGATACTTGAATAAATAAGTAACTAATTAAATGGCCTTTATGTATATATGTAACTATATCCGAAGAGCAAAACTATCGGGTCTTAAATAAAAGAAAATCTTCTTACACTGCCTAGAAGAAATCTTTGAGTCAAAGAAAACTAGAAGCGAATTTGTCATATTTCTAGAGTGCTCTTTTCTTGTTTTTCGTACTTTTAAGATAAATTAGTTTTCAGCGTAAGAAAACAGAGAATTATGTTCGTTCCAAAAAAGGAACATTTTCTATTTCCGACACATGAGAAGTCAGAAAGAAGACACATATCTTGGTCCTTAATTTAGGTCATTTGGTCCATTACTCAATTCTCTCATAATCCTACACCGTCGGCCGGCACGTCCCACTTTAAGCACGCCAACTATTTTCCGGAAGAAGAAAAACTGGACGTTGAATAGACCAAGCCAAGGCTGCAGTTCTACTAGACCAAAACATATAAACATAAACATCTTTAGATCCGAGTCTTTTCGACCTCCCACTGCACGTCTAAAAAGGTAAGAATTCAATAAAAGTTGAGCTAAACGTGAATAGCCCAACGGATCGGTTCAGACACATCCCCGGCCGCGAGGACACTTCCAGGACCTCCCTAAGAGAAGGTACTTCACCGGCTCGGAAAAGATTTTGGCATTTGAGTCAATAGTCGGGGCGGCCCCGGGAGCAGATAAAAGATACGTGCTGACACGGCGATTGCCTCCTCAAATTAGATTTATTGCGACGTCTGCTTATTTAACAAAAAGCGGCCGGCCTCCAGTCGTCCTCCCAAAACTCCAGGAATTCTCTTCTTAGTCTAGCTTGCTGGCGATATCCAGACCCAGGAAATTGCCCAGCAGGAGCTGCTTCACCGGACCTTGCGATTGCGACCAAGACTAATTTATCATTTGCGTAAGTGTTTATGATTTACAGCGGTAGCGCAGCGCCTCAAATCCTGCGCGTCTAATTATAAAGCTATAAATACTTCCTATAAGCCGATTAGAGTTCCAAAGGCAGGTTTCTATGGAATTCCTATTAAAGGTTCCAAATACATTCTGATATCCCATTTCAATCAAATTCCTAATCATAATTACTCAATTGGCAAGATCTCATAAAATATAAAATTATTGTATACCAGCATAATATGATTAGCCCTGCGAATGGCAGACTAATGGAATTAGTAATTATTACGATAATCCATTCAAAATTCAAAACAGTCATTCACATAGAACTGAAAATTGGTGCAAATCTTAAATACAGTCATTAAAACTGAAATGAAAAAAATCCTTATCGATCCCGCTTCGCCTAAACATTAATTTTTACATATTTATCTATAATCTCTTAAACGGTTAAGGTGTTATCGTAAAAATAATTTATACAACGTTTTTTATATTATTCTCTATAAAAAATGGCCTTCTACGAGTTCTCATCGAAAAGATATAGTGATTTTTAAAATTGGATTAATCTACACAATATATGCATTCTTTTCCAACATACCTTCAAAATAGAATAGGTACCTACTTTTAAAGTTTTAGATTTAGGTTGATATAAAATAATGACTGTGTTCTAAAAGGTTCTGTAAAAGAATTTCAAAGGTTTCGTATAGTCTAATTTCCTTGTATTCAGTAAATGAAATGAATGAAAAACCAGGCAAGCAATTTAATTAAACAAAGGCAAAGTCAACACGTAAGAGTTTCTTCACGTTTTACGAAGTCTGACACAGATACATACATATGTATATTCAATTGACTTCAGTTTTCAGGAAAAACGGGGTTAAAAAGTAGGTACAAAAGACCCGTAATTTTGTCATTTATGAAAACTGGTTGTTCTAAAACCGAGTAACGTGACCTACATAAAAGCTTGAATCTTAAACTATTCGATAAAAATCCAAAATGTTTTATAACTTTCTCATGAAGATGTGTAGAAAAATTTAAGTAATTTAGTAAAGTTGTAGGTATTTCACATTTCCATAGATACATATAGACATATTATATCTATGGTAACTTTGATGCTTTCATTTATTTTTAAATTGGGAGCGAGGAACTAGAATTTTTAATCTGTAGAGAAAATGATGTAGGAATACTTAACTAGTAATATAACAACAATACAGAAATTATCTTAAGATGTCAAAGAAAGAAAATGTTAAAAACTAACGACGTTTTGATCCAACTAACCCCGTAAAAAATGTTAACATGAAAAGTAGGTAGATGATGTTGGGGTGCTAATTCGGATATCTATGGTGTTATTTTTTTTCTATCACCTAAGGTTAAGGAAACATTTTTAACAAAGTTTGTTAGGTATATTCCTTCGATGTTTTTTCGCAGTAAATTTTCCAAAAAAAAACTAAGTTATCGGTTGAATTGTTACAACTTCGTAAACTTGAAGTGAAGTGAAATGAGTTAAGTGATGATACGAATTTATAGCTTAATTAATCAGTGATTAATATTTATTTGGCCAATTTCAGCTTCTTTAAATTGTTAAACTTCAATCACGAACTTTCAAACCTATGATGAATTTGTCGATTAATATGTCCGTGCTGCAAAATGACAGAAGAAGGTCTCTACTTGTTTGTAAAATTTCAAAATCAAAATGCCTGATATCGATTAAGTAAATTTTCTGCATATTTATGTAATTTCTAGCCAATTAATTTTATATTTTGTAGCGACTCTGAAAGCGATAAACATTGGACAAAGGAAAGGATTAACATCCTTGTCAGAGGTAGTCTAGAGCTGGAAAAGAGTCTTTTGAAGGGCTAAAGGAAAAAGGCGTTCTGTGGAGGATATGTCTTCAAAATATCAAGAATATATAGCCGGCCGAAGTATATTTTTGAAAGGATGCTGTCTCTTTTCCTAGATTCTTTTCTAAATTCAACATAGCAACTTCTCCAAAGGAAGGTCACTAATACGTCGTTTTAATAGGAAACTGCCTTAAGCAAGCAATTTTGTCTGTGACCCAAAGTGTTAGTTATGGGATTAAAAATATATTTTGGATATAAGATTTATTTGACTAATTGAATACTTACAGTAAGTGTCCGTCGTTAATCTGTCGATGGTGTCCTGCTTCAGTTTTGAATTCTTCTTTCCCATGTTGAACTAATTTTCCAGGATCTGTGTGGGGTGGTTGCACGTGGTCTCCTCCTGTCCTATCAGAGAAATGGCACTCTCTAACTTTTTTCCCCCCAAGGGAAAGTACTCACTCACAACTCACTTTTATTTGAACAAAGGTAAATTAATTCAGTCGCAGCACTGTCCTTGTTTACGGTGAGGCAAATTTTACCACACACCTGGGCGCAGAGGCCACTTCTTCACACCTTTGAGGGCAAAATTTAATGAATGAAGTGAAGTTGGATGCACAATTGAATCACTTTCGCCGAACGAACGGCTCCACGGGAGTTTTCTCTACTCGTCTGCGTTTAGTCGCCTTTATTCGTTGAGGCTCTGGAAAAAACTAAAACAAAATGTTGCAATTCAATTTCACATGTGTGATGCACATTCACCCTGAGCACGGATTGAAATGACTACAGCGCTCCAAGGGCCCTTAAAACTTCTCCTATTATGTCTAAAACTCAGCGCAAGGAACTCGTCCGTTTTCAAGTTTTCATAACGCGAGCAATGAATCTCCCCCGACCCGCATTCGTCCTTTATTCCGCCATGGAAGCTTTCTTTTCCTCCTCCCGTTTGTTTTCTTTTATATCCCTGCAATTCTCAGCTTTTCATTAGTTTATTGCCGTGCCATCCCTGGACCACATCTCGTGTCAGAGAAGCCTTTCACTCGGAGGATCACCTTCACCCCTATCGAGCTCGGTCAGGATCCTGAAGCAGAATCACGCAAAGTGGGAACTCCCCGGTTTGGGGCCCCGGGCGTCGCGGCACCAAGCCACCCACACCTTGGAGCCAGGACGTCGCAGGGGAGATAATACGATTATTACCTTAGTGCAATAAATGTAGTCTTTTGAAATGGGTTCGAAATATATTGCGTCTAGTCAGGCGTCGTCGGCGGTGGTCGATGAGGGTATGAACCCGGCACTCGGAATGAATTTCAAATTCTAGTGGATTTGCCAAACCATGCCGCCCCTAACCCATCACCTCCAAACCCCACCCACGCCAGGATACCTATTCGATCAAATGGAAAAAGCAATTCGATTCGAAGGGGTTTCGTGGGTTCGCAGGACACTATGAATGGCAATAGGGGCAAACGGTGTTTTAGTTTCTTGCAATTTTCTGAAATAATCACAAAAACAAAATTCACCAATATAAATATATTTGCTCTATAAATTCAAGAAAGAAAACTAAGCTTATTTTTATTTATTAGGAATATTTCAGGACACTTATAAATTTCATAAAAAATTGTTGATTCATTTTAAACAGAAACGAACAATTCTTTCTTCTTCAAATGATTTTCCAGATTTTAATAATTTTTTTAAATGTTTCGCCGAAAAAGTAAACTAATTTAATTTACACTTTGATCGTTTCCTAGCTCTTGTTCTAAGGTCCTGAATACTGCTACCAATCTCCCAATTATCAGAAAAGGAGGAATTCACCAAACTTATAGAAAGTACCAAATTTCATTATACATATGTAATATCTCTACCTTTCTTTGGAGTAGGTACTTCGTGTATGTAGTCCTGAAAATGAAATTTTGAATACAGGCTGGGTTTAGCGTACCAATAACGAATTAAAACCAAAAATCTATGATTTCTAACTGAGAAGGCTATGGGCAGCATTGTGTACATTATCATGATGCGTAACGGCCAAGTCACGAAATTTACTTTAACTAATATATACCTAATCACTTGTGAACTAAGGAGTTCACAGGAGGAATACACTTCGAAATTATTTTAAACTAAGAAAGTAAATCTTTTGAAATATTGACCTTCAGTTTACATAAGAAGGGATTTAATAACTCTCGCCCTGTACAATGGCAAAGTCAATGAAATTTTCTTAAGGTGAAAAGTGTAAAATTTTGCAGAAGGATTAAGTCTATTGTAATAAATTGGGAACACTACACAAAAGGGAATGCGTTAAATTTTTAGATTTAACAGTTATATAGGTACTAAAGAATTATTGTAAAGCTTACCCATCAACATTAATCGATAAAATTAAAAATGTTAATGCATTTCCTTAGGTACATGTAAAAGTATCTCAGCAAAAGGTTTTCAACACCTTAAAAGGCGTTTATACGCGATATAACGGTAAAATTTGCAGTTTATAAAAAAAAGCGTTCTTCCAAACTTGCATTTTTTTCAGTATTCATGAAAACATGAAAGGTTAAATGTTGTTTTCCAACAATTTCGAATATAATATGCCATTCTAAAGAGCAACCTCGAAAATAATAGAATACATATGAGTTTCTCGACCCTGGTTTACTATTGTTCTGCAAATAGTAGGTACTCAATTGAATTGATATCAAAGTAAAAAAAATTTAGCATTTTTTGAACGTTAAAAGGTTTAGGCAAACTCTTTGTAATTTCGAAATTTTTCATTGACATTTTTTTTTATCTCTACAAATTGCTCCTTGAGAGATCGAATGAAAGCGACAAGATTCCCAAATTATTAATCAACTTTAAAACTACCTCAGTAAAGTGATTACTAATTATGTTAACTATTTTTGAGTTTCTCGACTGCTTAAAATAATTTAAAATTTTGTAAAAAACAAAACCGTTTGAAATTGATGATATTCATTATACAATATTGGATATTTGACTTACCGGCACTACCGATCACTATCACAGGTAATAATGTGGAGTGACAAATGAAAACGCGTTCAGATGCAAATTTAAAAATATTATACATATGTATAAAATACCTTACTTTGCGTTATTTTTCTCAAAACTATGGTACATATACATACATACATATATATCGAACCAAAGCTTAAAACTCGCTGTCATATTGCAGATTTTCTCCAAAAGTATCGCTGAAAAAAATCTGAATATGCGAGTATCATAAACATTGAAAATAAGATAATTAACAGAAAAGACACTAAAACTTCAATTTTAGACAGAGTCCAGTCGGAAATTATTATTATTGAGATAACATTAAGACTTAAATTAAATGGAAATTGAAAAACTTTCTCGCTACAGCACTTGGAAACTTTTCGGATATTGCACTTACATAGACATTTTTAAACGGCTAGACTAAACGTTTTTCCTCATCACTATTGACAAATTTCTAAATCCAGTCCAGGGTGAAAACAGACTAAAAAATTCATCAATTTTTTATTTATCAAAGGACACTCGGAGAGTAGACTGAAACAGTAAATAAGAGACGAAAATTTTGTAGACAGATATTAAGTGAAACTCGGACGAAAACATTCAATATTCAACTTTCATGAGCTCTCCGTGACTCTTCCGTTTGATTTTCGTCTCTTCTCCGTCTGATTTCTACCGAATTTTCTTCTATAAATTTCGGCCCTTGTTTACATATTCACTCTCGTTTCCGATCGTTTTGAAACTGCAATTCAGGGCAAAAAGTGGTCAAACTGACTAATAAAGTTAAACTGCAAAACACTTAGAGCCTGTCCGAATTAGAAACCACATTTAATGTTGTAAGTTTTTAGTATTATTAACCCATCTGATAATATAATCCTTAAAGGAGGCAACCTTTATCAAGGAAAATTTCAACCTCCTACGTCAAAGTCTTTATCTTCGTCTCGTTATGCCAGTTTATGACGTCGGCAAACAAAATGAACTAGTATTACTAGTATTGCAATTAAGACGAAGACGAAATCTAAACTATTCGAATTCGTTTGCTTGGCTGTTAGGTCGATATTTAATATTTTAAATTCACCAAAGTAAACCAAAAATTCACAATTCTACTGTATTCAAGGAATACTCCTTCGGCTTTTCTCATTCCGTCTCACGGAGAAGAATAGATTTGATTTCGAACAGAGCTTAGATCGGTGTGTGTCACGAACTATTATGGTCCTTATGGTCCATTCTCGTTGTCCTTCAGCCCATTTAAGACGCTTTTTCTATTACTTATCTGTTAGTAGTGGCTTTTTCTTTACCTATTTGAAACTTAATCATGATATACCCAAGAGTCATTTGATCTTAAATTTCTCACTTTGTAGAAATCAAAGCCAAGTTTTTTAGTGCCAGTTTGCACTGTCCACAGAAAGATCTTTTTTAATATGACGCTTCCATTGGACAGTTATATCGGCTGCTTGAACGCGGCAAATTAAATTCTTTACTAATTGTGTAAGTTGATTTAGCCTGTGAACTAGCAGCAATAATCGCTTTCCTTAGATCAACTGATAAAGTCTTTCCACGAGGCATTTTGATCAATTCCTCCCGACAGTTTTTTTTCAACTTCCAACTGTTTATACTATATTTCTGGAGCATAAGGTTGAAGGATTCGAGAATGGGTCACAAGGCAGTGGAATTCTGTAATAGGAGATGTTACCCAATGGTAGCCGAACATTTTTGCTTGAAGAATTATGTTTTGTTTTCTCACTATTTTATTAACCTAAGAGCTAAAGTATTAATTTTGTTATGTATAATTGAGAATTATATTGAATTTTCATAATTGTTAATCGTTGTTAATCCTACAATGAGTTTATTACTAATAAAATATTTTTTAATATGAACTCTCTGTAAAAATCCGCGGTAGCCGAACTATTTTGCGTTTGGGTATAGTATAAGAAGATGAAAACTTGGTTTCCAACAGGCCCTCAGGAGTTTAACTTGCACTTGGCCAGCTTTTTTTATGTACATATCCTATCAATTAAAAAATAGGGTTTGGAAACAATGTGTAAGTTATGAGGCTGTAACTTCAAAATTACTTGGAAATTTATATTGATAGTTTGACTATGGATTATATATAGCAAAAGAAAATAAGTTGAAAATTTTTAATTTCCTTTAAACATTTCTGCAGTAATAATAAGAATGCGATAAAATTAAAAGTAAGATTAAAAAAACTGTTCCGAAAGATATAAAATAAACTGATTTTCATGTGAAGACGAAATTGCTAAAGCGACTCATCATAAAAATGTTCATGTTTGAATACTTTTGAAAATTGCAGGACGGTTTAACGCGGCAAAAACGCGATGGGGTAAAGGATGCGAAGAATTGCATGGCATTACCAACAATTTATGTTGCACTCACCAAATCAATTTTCATCTTGGATGCACCCACATGCCTAGAGGGTGTTATAACAAAATCTCGTGCTGCAGCAACGCAGGTAAAGAGGGCGCGAATAGAATATTCCGCCCTTGTTCCTAGGCGGCGGCTCCTTGAGCGGGGGCGGGGATCTCATTACCGCTCACACGAGCAAAAATCATATGCCAGGACCCGTCCGTGCAGGTGAAACAACAGGTAGCATGGCGGCAGAAGCAACCCCCAACCCTCGGATGCAGTTAACCGGGGAAGTTAAAAGTTACGAGGTCATTAAAAAGGCATTCGTGGAGCATTCGTCGGAGCCCTATACAATGGCCCCATGGCGTGCACGAGTGTCGTGTCAAGCGCAAATTTCGGCCCTACGACATATTTCTCACGTGCACGCCAGGTACCCACCCTAAACAGGGCCGCTGGGAAAAAGTAGTGTTGAGGGCCAGAAGCGAAAAACACAAGTTATGCGAGTCCGGATCACCCTTTGTGCAAATTTACTTTTTATAGTGCAAATGAAGGCGAGGCGCTACTCCGGCTGTGCGCATTACTCGATCTGCATGAGAACGGCTGGAGACATAATTAGAAGACGCCTGCTATTATTTTTTAACAAAAGATGAATATTACCACATAAAGCGAACTACACGATGTCGTAGGGCCGAAGCATTACCGAAAAGGCTACTTCTGGCTCAGTTTCTCAACCCGCATTCCACTCACTAAAATGTATACATATCACAAAATGTATATCCCCGTCATTTTGAACTTTTAAATTTTGACTAAACCTCATTAACAACATATTCATTGGCCACTGGCGCTGTCCTTTTTAATGTATAAACTTTTACTACAAGCCATCAATATCAAACATGAACAAAATCAGACCATAAGTTACATAAATTGTCCTTAGGTTTAGGGATGCCATTTTAAACAATGGACATCAATAAAGTTTTGTGAAAATCTTGAAAAGTTTCGAGAGCTTATTTTGTATGTACCTACTCAGATTAATATACAATGTATGTACAATTTATACCACGAATTTGAAGACAAAAATAATTGAAATATGTACACAGATATTCAAATATGTTTACTTTAGATATTATATTAAAATGAAAATAATTTTAGAAGTCGTTATTCCAACTGGACCCCCAAATCAAAATCTGATTTTATTAACACAATTTTAACCAAACTTTGAAATCGTTTCAAATTTTTAAATTCTATTATTCTGGTTGTTAAAAGTTACTTTTTCAATTATTATTTAAAACAGTTTATTTTATTTTACTTTATTTACTTTTTCTCACCTCCCTCAAAAGCCCATAACACTTCCTCTATACCACCAAAAAAATCATCACTATAATAATCAGTCAAACCTTAATTTTTACTGGACTATAAAGATGTAACCGGAAAACAAATAAGTGTTTTACGCCGTCCTTGATTTTTATGTTGATGTATTGTTGATTCTTATATTTTTATTCATTATTCATAACAACTATGTATATTGTACTTTCTATTAAAGATTATTAGCGAGATGTACTTATTACTTACTTACTTACGATATTCAGATTTTTGTTTGGCACTGAAATTTAATAAATGAAGTAAGTGCTGAGCCTGTCTTCAGGCTCCAGGCAATTCTAGTCGATTGAGAAGCATTTAAACTGACCCTTTTAAATTTTTACCCCATGGCACCACAGTCAAAAGAAATCAAACTCATTATATTATTACTCAGCAGGTTCTGTAGAGTTTTTCCAGTTTTAACTGAGACCATTTATTACAACAAATGATTACTCTCCATACCTTCTATAGATTTCAAGAAATAGTTTCTATATGCCAATAATCACAATTCCTCTATAGCAAAAAAAATCTGACAAAAACTACAAGAAGTCGTAATAAAAACGATTAATAAAAATTAATTGTCCATAATTCCTCCTGTTTCAACTAATCCCAGATAATGCTTCACTTGACCCAGATAAAAGGAGCAGTTGGATTTTCTACGTTAACCGTTTGCATCGTATAGAAATTTTATTGGTATATAATAAAACGAAAGTAATACTGCTCTTTTATCCCCAAGTAATTTTGCTATAATTAAAACGCATTGCTAGTTTGGATTGGAGTTGAAATATAGATTTGTCACAGTAAGCAGCTTTTTTAAAAATGTTTGAATTTGCCCTAAACTTCCCTAACTATAAATTATGACAAAAATATCAAAAACATATCTGCGACCACCGGATCGATGCTCAATTAACATGAAATTGGAGGATAACGAGAAGATTGAGTTCTATATATAACCATCATTTCACAGAGAGAAAACTGCATCCTAATTAGGAAAGCGCAAATACGATGTATACAAATAAATTTAGAGGTCAAACAAATAGCCCGCTCCTCCCTTTTTTGTTCAAAAGTCATGGTTGGTAATCGATTACACCATGGAAATGACAACTCCCAATTATATGACAATGCCCTTACAAATTCGTATCATAGAAACGTTTTATAACTTTCGAATCCACATTTAGTTTACGTACATACAGACATACATTTAATGAATGTACGGATACATAATGTTTGCTTGCAGCTATTTATGTGATGTTCTAGGCCATCCATCAAGTAATTTGAACATTAAGCAGAATATGTGCAGATGAGAATCCATTGTTGGCCTACAAATTACAAAAGCAAATAGAGTTGAATACTTTCACGGCTATTTGGGCAGCATACTGGCACTAGTGTCAGGCATGTTTCACGGTGAAATGCAAATACTGTGTACATTGATTTCACCAAGCTTATAATAACACCAACAATTTAATGTGTCTCTTCACTTTTCTGACCTACATTTAACATTTAACGAAATATAAAGTCTTAATTAACAGACAAGTGTTCGAATATATTCAATGTCAATGAACCCTACCATCATCTCTTCTGAAAATTTCGCATTACGACACGGTTTTGCATTTAAATTTTCATGCTAACGAGATTAATTTTTCCAAAAATCACCGAAAAGCGAATGGTGCAGAGTGCGGACCATCGTCGAAAAACTTTCGTAATTTAATTCACGAACATTTAAATCATGGCGAAGTGGAAATAACTCGAAATCGAGTCCAGTCCACGAATCCTATCAAATTGGTGCTGCAGCAATGGCCACGTTGGGGCCCCCGTTTCCCATCAGAAAAGTGGTCGCACGACCGACAGGATCATAAATAAGCGGGGGAGGTGCATACGTGTTCCGCTGCTCCCACAGAAATGTCCTTCTGGAAACTCTAATTTACGTCAGGCTTCGACAGATGCAGTAATGCAATTTCATTAATTTACAGGGTGTGGATGACTATTAAGCGTCGATTTCAAATGTGATTAAAAAGAAAGCGCATTACGTTTTCGTTTGCAGTCACACACCAAAAAACAAATGTAGCAGAGTTTCGCAGGAAATCAACTAAAAAGAAGCAAAGTATTGAAGTATATTAATTATTGTTTAGGCAAACAAGTTCGAATTAACCACAAAACATTTCAAAATAAGGAAAGTGCCGTGCCTTTATACAAACTTTAAATAAATTGTATTTGTTTTTCTTTAAAACACCTAAACTATAGTTTTTTAAATTATGTATAATTATTATTTAATTCGATCCTGATTTTGATACCCCTTAAACAGTTAAAAGTTTATAACAAAACAACGAACTTATCCATTATTTCGGACTGGACTATAAATTAATATATGCTATAATTACTAAATTTCCCGAGATTTGCTATTACGGGTAATGTTCTTTATTAAGCACTTACAATTTTAGTGAATTCTGGGTTTGGTTATTGCTTTCTATTGGTTCATATTATTTTAATTATAATTTGAGATTTCCAGCGAATTGTTTTTCATGGAGGCTTTGTCTGTTTAGATTAGTACAAATTACTGTATATTTTCGGTGGTTTTGTAATTTAGCCCAGGTTTTTATTGAGGGTTAACATTGCGCGAATTTTGAAAACATAATATTTTCGCACTTTTTAATAAAAATAAAATATTGTCAGTATGGTTTTACTCCGAATAAAAATTAAAAATTTTGAAACCATTGTATTGTACTAAGCATTAAATTTAGTTTTCCCAAGTAACAACTTTATAACTTCAATAGAAGCTTTTTTTCAATTAAAATTAAACTTGTCAAAACACTCCTGTATAACATTTTGATTTTGCTCTAAGTCTAAAAACTTGGACAAAGAAGTCCTTGCAAAAGCCAACAAGTAAAGTGCAAACAATTCTTACAAATTATCATACTTTTATGTCGGAAAAAACTTTAACGATACTGTAGTTTTGTACAATATAAATAGATTCCGGACCAGAAACTGACCCATTTCTTCTTTATACAAAGTACGAATATGTAATAGTAGGATGAGATTTTTAAAGTATATTTAATCCCTAGATTATATAATAGCTGAGGTATCCGGTTTCACCCAGCACTGCAGCTTATACTAAATACAATTAATTAAATCCTTGACCCAAGATTAAAGTCTTTAAGTTTTCTAGAAACTGTTGCAGTCAATTAAAAATTCAGATTTATGCTGGAATGTTAAATTACTTAGGTAAATCTGCGGGTATGAAAGGAATCCATATAATTAGAACTGGTCTCGGTAAAATTGAAAGCTATTTCTTACTGAAGACCTTATTCTTTTGGTCCTTGGAGCCTCCTTCACTAAGGATCTTTTAATTGAAATCTAGAAAAAGTATACAGTTCATTCATTAATTATATAATTCAATTTTAAATTATGAAATGACATAAAAACTTCCGGTTTTAGAACTTTTGCCAATGCTCTGTGTCTTGGAAATTTTTATTGCCATGTTAGACCTTTTTCCTTTAATTCCCATATTTTGATAGTAAAATCACAAAAAGTAAAAGAGTAAATCTTGTTTGTATTAATGGTTATTACATAAAACCCACTTTAATTCGTCTTTTTTAATGTCTATGGAAGTCGATTTGATGTGGTAAATAGGTACACATAGACAGCTGTGTAAATAGACAACAATTACAAAAATTGCGGTTATGCAACAATTTTTTCGCGATACATATTATGATACATAATGTATATTTTTCAAATATTTTTTCCGAAGTCGAAAATGTTAAGACATTCCAGCTTCACATAATATGGGCTAATTTGTTTTCGAAGAAATCATCAACCCAGAGCTCACTTAAGGAATTCGTGACATTAATTCACTGATTTGTAAGTGAATTAGAGCGATTTCTCAAATTTTGATTCAAATTCATGTGACTACAGATTTAGTCCGCTATTATAATAACATATTTAATAATTTTCATATTCGCAATCTTCGTTTTTTTCTTCTTGTAATCGTTATCCACCACGATAAAAATAAATAAAGCGACAGTATTTTACAATGCGCGAAATGAACACTTCAATCGATATCCCAATATACTTGTGAATGGACTATTTTGGATCACAATTTAGTCCTACCTTAAGGTATAAAATGATATTTTCACAAACAGTCTAGCAAATAATTATTGAAATATTCAACTCACAATAACGCTAGCTATTCGCACTCTTAATGCTAACCTACAGAAGACGCTATCTTGCAAGTTTCTCCTTATACAAGAAAACTCTCATTCTTTTAATCGATGAAAACGTTCAAATAAACGTTAAAGGTGAAATTACGGAGCTATAAATTTAATAAGCTTCAACCCCCAACCCACCTTCCTTTAAACCCCTTTCTCCTATGAAAACTAGAAAACCTAACCGAACTGAAGAATGAATCTTTTATCCAGGACAGTCTTGTCCGAAACAAATGTTCAGTATTTACCCACTCCCTAAAATTCAACTTTCTCTGCTCTGCTCTTAAAAAATTTATTAAATTTTTTGAAACTCGAA
Source organism: Machimus atricapillus (assembly GCA_933228815.1). NCBI lineage: Eukaryota > Metazoa > Arthropoda > Insecta > Diptera > Asilidae > Machimus > Machimus atricapillus. The sequence continues at coordinate 26,012,268 of OW121787.1, read as the reverse complement.
ATTTAATTAAAGGCTTGCTTCTTGCTATAGTCAGCAATAATTGCAATTTAAAGTGTAAGCTTCCTTCTTTCACATCCTTTTTACAAAATCGTTTTCTTTTGAAAAAGTTTAGGTACTCGTTAATTTTTTTTATATTTTTTCTAGTAGATTATGCCAATACTCGTTAAACCAACTTTTTGCTGCTGTTTGACTTGTGGTTCGCTTTACCATGTATATTATTTATTTACCTCCTTAGTCTCGTCTAGTAATAATTTAACGAAATATTCCAACAATCTACAAAAAAGAGATTATACATACATTCATATTGGTTTTTTCCGCGTTATAGCTTTTCATTTAGTTTCTCTCATAGCAGAGGACCACACGTATGTGCGATGGCAATCCTTGATATGAAATTTATTACATTTCGAAAGTGGGAAAAAATCCATTTTAATTTTCTTTATTATTCAGACAAAGTTAGGTCTCGGTTGGAAAGGAGCCAGACGAACATGTGGGATACCTACTGGCGAAATCCAGCAGATTTTTTCGAATAAATTAATAAAAGAAAAATACTTTGATAGTTTGCATGACCTCTGGCGTCCAAAGTCATGGAATCTGGTGAAGTTTCAAGGCAACATTGTTATCTTGTTTGGGTTTTTATTGTAACAGGAGAAGAAGGGTGGATTCATTGATTTTCTCAACAGTGCACTTTTTGTGAGCTATAAAAAGTTTGGTAAAAATAATGAATCTTTCAGACTCGAAGCAAAACGAAATTTCGGATTGGCCGCAATTTTCGACAGACGTTCATATAAAAAATTCTAAGCTTGCAAGAATTCGTCTCCTCTAATATCAAGAGGAAGAGCAATACTGGAGATAAAATCAGGAATTTTACTTTTCACGTAATTTAAAATGTAAATGAATCAATAAATGAACGCTTCGTAGAATATTAAACCATTGTCAACTACCTTTATAGAGGAAGGACGAAGAAATTTTGGTTTATTACAAAAAAGCTCTACTTTGTTGCTACAATATTTTACCCCCTACCGATCGATCCAGATCCTACAAGAACAAGTCGTAAAACGAATAAAAAAAAATCCTAGATATTATAAGTGAAAATGTACTGGTATTCAAAATTAAAGGATCACCTATAAAAAATCGTATTTTTCAAACCTTTGTACATATAGGTAATTACATTATGTGTATCTACGAAAAATGATCGAATTTTAATGACTCATAGCTCATTCGTAAGCCAATTTTTTCTCACTGCTACTACCCCGTGAGAAATGAAAAACGATATGGCTTTTTAAGCCTATACAGTTTTTGAGTTTTCATTTAAATCTTGTCATTTTTCGCAAGTATATGAAGGTTTAAAAAAAAAATTTTTTTTTCAGTGATCCCTTGATTTTGAACTGAGCTATTAATAACGAAAGAAATACATAAAAAATTAAATAAAAAAGAAAACTATTCTTCCTATCAAAGCTTAAAATATCGTAGATTTCATCATTTTAGATACGATTATATATTGCTTTACTTTTTATTATTACTACCATTTAATTACAGTAGCTACTTCAAACCACTTCTCGTCTTTTTCTGTTTTTGGTGAGTGTAAGACAACGAAATGCGAATAAATCCAAGTTAAATTTCACGATAGCAGTTCTTATTTACCATTATATGAATGTCAAAAGGTTAATACAACTTTTTAAATAAGTGACCCCTAAAATTACTTCACAAAAAAGTACGATGAATTTAAAGAAAATAGATACACTTACCGATTTTATTCCAAAGCACATTTATAACAAATTCTCTGTTTTTTGACATTTTGAAGGAACGAACTAATATAATTAAATTATCGTAATAAATCTTTAATTTAAGTATGTATATTTCGTAGAATGATTCGAAGGTTATCTATTCTAGTTTGTAAACACCGTTTTTTCCTCACATATGTATCTGTACAATTATTGATTTTCGAGTTTTAATTATTGTTGTCCCGTACATCACATTTGGATTATGAAGTTAACAAAATCAGTTAAAAATAAACTTTTTGTTTTGCTTGTGTATGTGTACATACAAGTTATTCATTGAAATTATACTACAGATTTTTTTTATTAAAAGCCTAAGATTTTGTCTTTTCAAATATTTATTAAAACTGCTTAAAAGCTTCAAGGCTGTAAAAAATTCGTAGTGTTGTCTTTTTAAATATCCATTTAATTAGCTTTTATTTAATTTTCCTCTCAATGCGGTTAAGAAAAACTAAATTTAGTGTACGGTGGTTTTGGATACTGGAGACTATAGACAATGAACGAAAAATAATTTAATTTAACAATTGATTTGCAATATGACACATTTTAGAGAGCAAAGGATAAATACAGGGTAAATATGAAAAGCGTGTCGTGTTCCACCAAGTATGTACCAATCGATTCCACAAAGTGGCTGTGGTTTGTTCTGATACCACTTTCACCTAAAAATCTCACCTTCACCCTTTTTTAGGTTGAACTTTTTTTGAAATTTACTTAAACCGCCCTCAGTCCTGTCAAGAATTTGACAGGATTATGAAATACGAATTCACGTCAATATGTAAAGCCTTTCAAAATGTATTGACATTAAGGGAGTCATCTCGTGGGAGTCGTAAAGAAAAACGAAATTTTTTTTTTCATAAATTGCATCTGTAACATCTCTTGAATATGTGATGTAGGTATACGGATATTTTGCTACTCGAAGTCGTTGATAAATTACACCGGTGAACTTTAAGACACTTACATACATCAACAGCACAGTGCTTCAGATCGTACTTTAAACACGTTTTTCTAAAAACTGAATTTTTTAAACTGGTTGACATAATATTTCAAAACTCACTCTCAACTGAACTCAAACAATTTCGCTGAAACTTTTGTTATATATAAGTATATTTAGTTACAAACGTAGCTCTAACTCAAACTAAAATTCTTGCTATATCAGTCATGGTTTTTTTTAAGCTACAATAATTACGTCTAAAAAATGACGAAAAAGATTACAATTTTTCACAATTGTGCCAAAAATTTAGTATTTAAAATTTTGACTTAATTCTAGTGTCTTCACTAACAAAATTGTTTATGGATTTGAGGCCAACAAAAAAGTCATGATATCAATAATGTTTGCAATATAGTAAAAGACTCTATAGTGATAATTCTGGCAACCCTTAAGATAGATGAGAGAATATAGTTTTATAATTCTGGTATCCGTAACATATAGTCCATCGAAGCATATTTTTATGGTTCTCCCAGAATATATGTAATATAGTTAAAAATTTCTGTCAATGTTCATATTTAAATTATGCTATAATTTTAAATTTGAGGTAAGAAAAACTATCGGTCAAGTCAACCACCAACCACCTTTCTTTTACATTATGTATCTACCTAAAGCTGTTATGACGATTCCCCAGTATATGTATATTGAATTCAAAAAATTCTAAATAATTGTTAAAATATTAATATTGTTCGTCAAAAACGATTCAAAAAATTAGCTTATAACACGCTCACGTGTTATGTTAATACCTTTTGAACGACTTTGCATATTGCCTGAAAGATCATTAAAAAGCGCAACATTTTTTTGTAAAAGTCTAAAAATTTTGAATTATGTATATTGGAAGAAATTGAATTTCAAAATTGAATTTCAAAATAAAATTGTCACAAATGATATCCTCCACAATACTCATTAGGTACTTGTTTAAAGTTATTTATTAATTTTTGGTTTGCATCATTTTCCGTAGATTTTTATAACATTTTATTTTAACCTTGGCTTATTGTCTTGTAGTTCGTGAGCACTAAGTATATACATATACATACACCCCGCGACCCATGATTGACCTCACCCTCATTTTCTGAAGTATCCAGACAAATAATTATTTCTGAGAACTCTGACCATAATTACCTATTAATGTCGGAAATTCGTAATTATTTTATACAATAATTCTAAATATTCGATGCGTTGTGTATTTTTCACGAATTTTTACCTGAAAAGTGGTATAAAAATGTGCGACATATGATTGACCTCATCCTTTGTTTTTTTTTTGCAAGGAATTTCGAACGAGTTTTTAGGGAAATGATTTTTAGTGAAAAGAAGAACCAAATTTAATACTTTTTAGATTTATTTAATAATGAGCTTTCACTTTTTATTCGAAAATTATTTCATTAAAACTTTATTTATATTTTAACAAATTGTTTCTAAAGGCCGTTCTCCAATGCGCGGACCACCCAACCACGAGAGAACCAAAATCGCGCCATCTCGTTCCACATTCATATTGGCGTTATCTTCCCTCTCGCTCGTGTTTTGGCCGACCTGGCTAACTTTTTCTTGTGTGCGTTTTAACCAAAAGTAATAGTCCCCCATTCGGCAACGGATGTTGTACCAGAATAATGACGTTGCCGCAGCTTTTCCGCCGGTTGTCAAAACATCAGTGGACTAATTATAACACGAAGCACTTATATAAATTTGCACGGTAATTTCAGGAGAATATAAAACTTTAATTGATAAGTTAGTCCGCTTAAAAAGTGGTAAAAACTTCCACATTTAACATTTGCCCGAAGTATGAAACACCTTTTTATTATTATCAAAGTGCTTATTCATTTCTCTCCAAAACCAAGAAGAAGCTCAAGTAGCGGTAAAAAAAGTATAAAACTTCACGCGGCCGAAATGTCAGTTCGATTGTTTTCGCCTTGAGGGACTTTACTCGTTCCAGAATTTTTTGCTGGCAGTTACATTTTTAACCAGCGTAGCACATTTTGAGAAGTAATTTTAAAAGGGAATTTACGATAACATTGTGATGAATTCTTACGGTTGTGAGTAAAACGAAATATTTTGGTATTTGGGCACAAAATTTCGATTTTGCTTTAAGACTTACACCACAAGAAAAAAACCACACAAAAACTTCTCAAACGTCCTCCGCGGTTTTGCGCTGCTACTGCTGTTTTTGTTGAGAGCGTTTTCTGTATTTTAAATTTATTTTCTTTATATTGTATTTATTTCCCGTGTAAAATGCTTATTTTGCAAGCAGGATAATTGAAAATAACACTGTGTTTCTAGCATCATTAATTGAGAATTTGAACTTACCTAGCTGTAACTAATTCCTCTGTACATACAAATCTTTTCCATCCATCAATTATGGCTAAGATGTATGGGAAAGGTAAGCGTAAGTAATTCCATTTTTATTTTATTTCCATCTACTTTTAAGATATAACTTTATTTCGTAATATGTGCTGCCCGGAACAGGGTGGTTCCTGTCGAAACGCGTTCAAAAAACCCCGGGGTATTCCCCTATTATTGTCATTATTAATTTCATCTTAAACCGTTAAAGTCGCATTAGTTCGATCATTTAAAAGAAAATGTAGACTGTTTTGAGAAAGCTACAGAATATTGTACTTTAAAATTGCCCTGCTCTGATTCCTACATTAAATGTTTTTCTAAGTCCTAAGCATCATTTTTAGTTGTAATTTTTTGCTATATAAATAAATGTATTCACAAATTCCTTAATATATTAATTAATAATTTTATAGAACTAACGCAGTTTTTTTAGTATGCAGAGTGATAATAACACGCTGTTAAGAATTAACAGTTCACACAATATTTTTATTATTAATTCGAAATATATGTACATATGTACCTCTAAAAACACTTGACTATTTAAAAAGATTGAGACTAGATAAAAACAAACACAAAGCAGACGTAGGTAGGCATGTTTAAAAATTTTCGGCTTGGAAAAACATCATCTAAATTAACATTTGACCAAAATTTTTTTCAAATTATCCGTATCGTTGTTTCGGAAATTAAAAACTTTCCATCATCAAGTAGTTCGGTAAAAACAACCGCACACACTTTTTTAATGTTTAATACAAATTGAGTTGAATTTAATATATTATTTAAATATCTCTAAGACTTACTGCATACTGGGTTGATTTTGTTATTCTAACTTTGGTTGAATGTAACACAAACGTTTTCTTTTTCACCCATTTCACAAGACACATGATTGGCTTTCGGTCCTTACAAAAATATTCATTACTATTTTGCACATATTTGGTTCTATAAATTTGACTAAACGTTAATTAAATTAATAGAAATTAACATTGGTTAAGTATCAAAAACAATATTTCCTAATGTAACATATTTCAGTACCCATAGAGTCCGAAGAGCAACAAAAGTGGCGTCTTCAAGTCGAGCTTGAATTCGTACAATGCCTTGCGAACCCAAACTATTTGAATTGTAAGTATGTTTAATAAAACATTACCCTCCTGTGTCAGTCGGGTAAAAAAGTAAAACAGGTGAAAGTTGCTAAAAATCAAATTGCAGTCCTTGCCCAGCGCGGGTATTTCAAAGATCAGGCCTTCATTAACTACCTCAAGTACTTGCTCTACTGGAAGAAACCGGAATACGCTCGCTATCTGATGTACCCCATGTGCCTCTACTTCTTAGACCTGCTCCAGTACGAGCACTTTCGCCGGGAAATCGTCAATTCACAGTGCTGCAAATTCATAGACGACCAAGCGATCCTCCTTTGGCAACACTATACAAGAAGGAGGACGAAACTGTTCAACATCAACAACGGAATCGTCCAAATGGAGCCTATCACAAACCAGAACGGACCTCAACAAAACGGAGTTGGAGGCCAAAAGGTCACTTAGAGAACTATATATTTTTTGCTCATTGTAAATAAATTTCCAAGACTGTACATACGTTTAAATGTAATTAGAAATAAAAGTAGTTCGTTCTTTAACACTACAATTATTATTTGGGTTTGTAATTCTTGTCCCCGAACTAAAATAAGTAGTATACATTAAAATTTTACAAATTATTTTTAAAGTAAAATCCTGCTGAAAAGCAGGAAAATAGATCATTGCAACATCAAGCCTTTTAATAGCGATAATAAAAATTTTCTTATTTATTTAAAGAAAAAAAAATGATGCTTTATTTCATATACCCGGAATAACCTGTTTGTGAATTATTTCTATTGGTACATTATTCCACGCTGCGATTATTGCTGATTTTAAAGATTCTACGCTATCAAATTGACGTCCCAGACCCCATAAGTTTTCTATAATATTGAGGTCGGGAGATAATGGCCACTCAAGAACTCTTATATTTTCTTCCGTAAACATTGATTAACAACCCTCGCTGTGTGGATGGTCGTGCTGAAATACCCTATTGTGACCTTCCATCTTTTCTATTATTTTAAGTTTAACGTTTCTAAGGACAGTTTTGTAATCATTAGCAGTTTGTCTTCCACTAATAAAAACCAAATCAACGGGTGGTTCCATTGTGTGAAATGGCTCCCCAAATCATAACACCTCCTTCCCGCCGATGACGACGTGCTAAAAATCTTTCCTCCTTCCTTATATCGTGAAAATAAAATGCGTATCCCTCTGGTCCGTCTAATGTGGAGCGCTTTTCATCCGCAAAAATAACACGTTTCCACTCATTTGTCCAATCCATGTGATTCCTAGCAAATTTAAGTCTTTTTTCCTTATGTCTACTGGTCAACAGTGGCTTCTTTTTGAGGCGACGACACGTCTTTAACTTTAATAAACGTTGTATCGCTCGAATACTTACACTTGTTCCAGCTTCTTCCTTAATTTGCCTCGCAGTTGAAGATGAATTTGAAGGTATTCGCAGGATTCCTCGCTTCTCTGGTTCCGTTATTGCCTTCCTAGTTCGCCCTTTTTGGTTTCTTCCATAATTTTCGGGATCTTTTAAGAAGTTGCTCACTACTCGAGCGCTTCTATTAATTTTTCTGGATATTTCTCTGATAGAATATCCTTCGTCTTTCAACACTTTAATTTTCCCGATTTCTTCTTGAGTCCGTCTTTTACCACTACCCCATTTTGTTAATTTTTTTACTCTATTTCAAGTAACAATGACTTCACAACAACTATTTTTCAAAAAACAAGGATCCAATTTGCATGAAACACAATTTAAAATTGGTTAGGTCAATCATGTGTCGCACGATTTTATACCACTTTTCAGGTAAAAATTCGTGAAAAATACACAACGCATCGAATATTTAGAATTATTGCATAAAGTAATTAGGAATTTCCGACATTAATAGGTAATTATGGTCAGACTTCTCAGAAATAATTATTTGTCTGGACACTTAGAAAATGAAGGTGGGGTCAATCATGTGTCGCGGAGTGTATATGTATGTATGTATTTTTATATCCGATAAAAGATTCAGTAAATACATATGATAGAGAGATAGTGTTAAAACAGATAGTAGTTGAATTATCAATATCCGTCATAACTATAAAAGGAAAAAAACATTACGAAAACAAAATCATAAAAACGTTCGCACTCGAAAAAAAAGAAGCAGTATGATTAAAGGAAAACTCATAAAAAAGGTTCATCCATAGAACCCTTCGAAACCTCCCTAAAATCGAGATAGTCGCAAAAGACTCCTCAAATGGAACGAAACTAATTAAATCCGCCTGCATTTGGGCCTCGAGTCCTAGAAAACCCGCAGCCCCATTCCCTGAAAAACGATTTTCCCCAAATCGAGCAGTTTTTTTCCCATCCGATCGCGAGGGCTGGCGAAGCTGCTTACGAAACGGCGGAGTTTGATTGGAAAATTTGGAGCAGATGAAATTTCCCTGTTACATCATTAGTGCCCGGGAGGAGGAGGGGGGGACGCCGAGTCGAGCTAACGCGTCTGAAATCCGGGAGTTACACCACTGGAAGAAAACATAGGGAAAAACAGCCCGAGGTAGACCACCGCCTCGGGCCTGGAAGTGTCGAATTTGGGGGGCCGGGGCGGGGGTAATTTTCATGCCATCCAGGCCATCCTTGGAAGGCGTCTTGAGCGCTTAGCTGCTAATAGGAAATCGAAGGACTAATCGGTCCCACAGATGTAAATTATCGAAAGATAAGGCCAAGGCGCTCCCGGGCGGATTTCGTGACGAACCCGGTGCCACATGTGACCGTGTGTGGATCTTGAAACGTTCCCGAGCGGCGAATTTTAGGAAATTTAAGAACGCAACGAAGACGCAAGAAGGGATGTTGTGGCACGCAACCCACAGACACAAGCAGAGCCCCCAAGCGACGAACGAACGAACACACACCGAAGGAGGTTCAGAATCTGAAACAAAATTACGTAAGATGCCAACAGTTTTCTCAAAGCGAAACGGGGGAGTTCAAAAGTTGCCCATTTCGGACGGGTGTCCACCTGAGGGTGGGTCGCCCTCTCCCCATCCACACGCTTAATTCGCTTTTCAAATGAGCTCTTTGGTAAGCGAAGAAGGGCCGATGGAATTTTCACCTGCTCTGCAGAGAGCAATCACATAACAGGCGAGGAGCACACGTAACACGGCCGGGTGGAGGGCAGGTGCAGGTGAAAACGGTCATCACACTGAACGGCACTTTATCTCAGAGGCAGGTGCTAATTCGCATCAGGTAAGGGCCGTCTGCCGCCCCATTGGGGGCATATTTCACGTGCTAGTGGCAGTCCACAGTTTGTATCTTTGTACCTCACTCACTTCAGGTGGGGGCGGCGAATAACTCAATTAATCCTCGTCACTTCCACTCAAAGTGACCACGCGAGATTTAAGGTGCACGTCGACCGGTATACACGATCGCCTCAGGGTCTATTTTGGACCTTTTAAGGGTTAGATCACTGCTTCCGTGTATCCTTTGGCTAACCGCACCTGGGGGTTGGCTTCAATTAGGCCACAAAAATTTAAAACACACGAAATTCACACACACGAGCCGTAGACGTCGAGAGCATGTTCTTGACGAAACACGAACTTAGTTAATACTAAAAAAGCTCTCGCATACACGCGGCCCTCCAGACTGGATCTAGACTGTCCTAGCGAGTGGAACGGCGGCGTGCACAGAAGCTTTTAACTGTAGTGAAATGTCCTCTTTCAGAAAGCGAAAGCTCCGTCAGGACGATGCTGCAAGAAAATAAAATATCCCTATGATTCCAGTGGAGCCTTCCATCCGCGTTCCAGGGACCAGCGCGTTTTAACCTTCAACAAACCGTTGGAAGAATCCTCCGGACTCCCACGGTGTGCTCCTTTAGAGGACATTCAATTCGGAATCCTAGACATTGGCGTAACTTGGTAGGGGCCAGAATTGCCCGTCATTCTTAAATTAACGAAAAATTCTATGGGATGAATCAAAAAGAAAACGACAAATTTCAAAAGAATTTATCTAATAAATATGTACATAACTTATAATTTCTGCATATAGAAGAAGAATTTAGTATATTTGTACAAGTATTTATTTATTTAGCCAACAGATAATTAACATAACTTCACAAAAAAAATTTATAATTTAACTAAAATAAATATAATATAAAAAAATTAAAATTCTAAAAACAACAAATTGTAGTTCAGTAGTCAATGTTCCGTAACTTACATTTTAAATCACATTTTTTAATATGAAAACCTATTTTATGTATTGTAACATGCTTTAAGGGATTCAAGTGGACTGAGCCGAACATTACATAAGAGGTTCCACAATTCTCAAGCTTCAAGTAATTGTGTTTTTGGAATTTTCTCGTCGGTAGGCTAATGCTAAACACTGATAACAGCTCAGGACAATCCAATTCCCCGTTCAATACTAGATGGACAAAAGCTTGCTTATGATCTTTATTTGTAAAAAAAAACACTTAATTTAACCACACAGAACACTAAAATTTAATATACAAGATATGCCCTGTTCAAAGGACATAAAATTCCGCGGAGTTTACTCAGACAAAACATTTACGCTTTACAAGTCTTAACAAATCTATAAATAAAAAAACAAATAAATTAAAAAAAATCCTCTCCGTAGAGTACTAACGACAAACTTTTAATATGTTTTCCAACCCATTCTTACTTATGGGTCTTCTAATAATATTTTTGCTAAATAAATCATAAATACATATTTTTATTTTTGGTTTAAATTTAAAATACTAGATTTGACCTTGATACTCTTAAGATGTCACTTTAAGCAAAGTTTTGTATTAATTAATTAGTTAAATAATGTTTAAAAATTATGAAATCTATAAACTACTTATATAAAAATGAATATCTGTTTGTAATACGACACTATAACTCCAAAAATAGTCAGCTGATTGAGCTGAAACGTTCACAGAATGCCGTCTTAACTAAATCTTGCTAAATCACATATTGCGAACACGATCCGATAAATGGCTCGCAAGTGGTATCATTTCAGATGCTTTTCCACAAAAAACTTCTTAATACTTAGGTACTTCGATTACTTATAACGCTTAACATTAAAGTTAAAGCAGTTAAAGTTTGTTGAGATAATTTTACGACAGGAGTTTAATACGGAATTTCAATTCAAAAGAATAATAGATAGTTTTACAAGCTCTTTTCGATTTCATTTTAATCGGAAGAACATATGGGCAATAGTTACTTTATGTTCTGGAATAGAAGTTTTAGAATCGCATTACAAACACACATTCATTTAGCATATACATATATAGATTAGTAGTGCCCGAGCAAGGCCAGTTATGAGTCAGCTAGTAACATATGTATAACCAGAGAGAAGTTAAATAATAAGAGATTCCAATGCGAACAAATAAGAAATGTATGAAGAAAATCAACCTAAGCGCGATACCTCCAGGCTGGCCTGGAGACACTCACAAGTTCCACACGGCATGCCCTGTTGGATTACTGTTGGATTACTTGAGCTCTTACAGTTATAAAAATATGGAAAGTCAAAAATAAAATGTCTAAGTGTGCCATCACTTTTGGTTCTCACGGTATGTATGTACGCAGAATCGGAGAGCATATATATATGTAGATGCCAGGAGGCAAAAACACACAACGCCTATTGAAAAGTAATCCACACGAGAGCGCTCAAGTAATCCAAAAGGGCATGCCGTGTGGAACTTGTGAGTGTCTCCATCAGGCCAGCCTGGAGGTATCGCGTTTAGGTTGATTTTCTTCATACATTTCTTATTTGTTCGCATTGGAATCTCTTGTTATTTAACTTCTCTCTGGTATAACAAACAAAGTTTGAAATCATATAATAAAGTATCAGTGAAAATTCTGTTTTTCTTTTTTAAAATCCTTGCGAGCATCATTTAATAAAACACCTATATAACATATTTTTTTCTTGAAAAAACTATAGCACTGTAAAGAATAATATAATTACTCTTTTACATACATTGATGCAAGAATTAATTAACCTGTAGGACAAAAAAAACACAAAAAGAAAAGATATACATACATATACAAAGGTAGTGCTGTAAAGAAGCAAAACAAAATTTGTACTACGCATCCATTTACCTTAGTGACCACTCCCTCCAAACCGTCTTCTTAAATGACTTAAATTATATTTGACTATAAAGAAGCATCAAAAGCAAACAAATGAAAGAAAAATAACTTAATTATGACTAAAAACTACGAAGGAGATATAGGGACGGATTATTCTAAAAGTTGATTAGACAGGTAAAAACGACTGAGGGAGACTTTGTCAACGTGGAAGTCGAAAACGGCAGAGTTTTTAACTTTGCATAGCATTCTAATGAAGGGTTCGAAATGACCAAAATTAGTGCGATGTCTTTCAAGGCGAAACTTAACGTTGCGAGAGTTAGTCTTGAAGGATACGCTCGAATGCGAGATAGTCTACGAAACCTGTTAGGACTTGATGGACGAAGACTATCACAACGTAAGGTAAGGAGCTAAAGGTTAATTAATTTTAGACGACCTTCGTATTGTAAGACCCCAAAATAAAATATGAGGTCTTTTCAAAAAAATATAATGAAAACTGAAACTAACTGTAATGTAATTACATAGGGTTGGTTCGTCAGGATTCGGCGTTGGGCACAATCACGTCAGCAGCTCTCACCCTTTAAAAGGAAAAAAACAATACATGAGTCCCGGGTAAAACAAAACATGCAAATCATATTTAAACTGAAATCAACATAATGATGACCTCAATCAATGAACCGTACTTTCAAATATTTTATCCAAATACTTTAATACAAATCACATAGATAGAGGAGCAAACAGATACGAGTAGTACGCGGAGGCAGACACGTCACACGTACTGATTCAAAACGGGGTGTAAGGGCGAACTCACGAACACCCCTAGAAAATTAGGTGCTAAACACCTTAAAAATCCAAGTGCACGGGCTAACTCACGAGCACTTAGAATTTACCATTACTGGGGCAGGCAACGGCACAGTACAAGGGCGAACTCACGAGTACCGACCAAGGCGCAAGGGCTCACTCACGAGCGCCTATCAATAATAATCACAAGCCCAGCCTTCAGTATGAGTCCGGGCCATCGCTTGGCCAGACTCCGGCAAAAAGCTCCCCATCTATGTGTTTCACTAATACAATAATTTTACCAAAACAATTGCAAATTTCCCGGTTCATTGAAAAAATAACCTGTAGAGTGCACTCCCCATTAATACAAAAGATAATAACTAAAATACGTTTAAAAACAAACAAATACAAAATAATAAGAATAAACAAAAACACATCTTCTGAACCACCCGAAAACTCAGTGAAATTAACTCACCCAATTAAATTTCCTCTTCACTTATTGAAACCACAAAAACTCTTTTATATAAACTTCTTTGCTAATTCAACCTCACTTTCAGAAATCTATCACTAGACTGAAAATGAATTCTCTGCCTAGCCAGATTTTCCGTTAAAAGTGTGACGCATTCTTTTCTTTAAAAGAAATGCCCCAAACAATACTGCATTAATAGCAAGGTCTGACCCTCATAAAACCTTCCATATCCTTGCTTACACAAGCGCATAGATACGCATAGGCCCCAGCGCATCTGGGCAAAATTCTTCCCGAACATGCACCGCTGGCGACCAGTTTCCTCAAAAACGGAATCTTCGCTGCGCAAGCCATAAAAAAGGGTCGAGGTGCGAATGCGCATCCTCATTAGGGAAGGCGACCCGAGCAAAATTAAAACAAAAATACTCCTGCGCATATGCAGAATTAAGGGAGGTAGTTTTTTTAGGAAAGATTCACAACCAAAGAGTTTTGTTCAAAATTAAAAATGTTTTTATTAAAAAAAGAATTCCTTTCGCTTTTACATTCGGCCATCCGACAAATAACTCGTCCCGAGTTACAGATCCGCGTCTTCCGAAAGAACGATTCCATCTTCAGCACTTAATTAATTTTTATTTGCTTGAAATGTTTTTTTTTTTTGTTATCCGAATTTTCAGGTGACACCTCCAGTCAGGCGACTGGTTTATTTGGTAAAGGTTTATTCTTGCAGTGCTTTTCATCGTGTCCTACATTTCTACATAAGTTACACCTAGTAACCCCAGTAGCCCCAGTGCAATTGTTAGCGTAATGTCCCTTTTTACCGCACCGGAAACAGGAAATAATTTTATCAGGTTTCTTAGAATCCCTTTTGATATCATGGCGCGAAAATTTTTCCTGATGGCTGTCACGCGAACGACTGAATTGACGGGAAGTGGAAGGCACGTTATGGTTAAAAGTACTCAAGTATTGAAACAGTGATTCAGGAGTTTTGTGTTGACCAGCCTTTGCGCCTGTTTTAATGATGTTATCTTCAACTCCGCCTATAATGCACGAAACAGCATCCGTACCATAAATTTTGCAAGCGTTGAGAAGAGCCATTTTTTCATAATAATATCTGGTATAAGATTCATCACTTCTTTTCCTTCTACGCCTCATCTCCGTAAGGAGGTCATAATATTCCTTTTTATATGGAAAAGCCTCTTGAAGCTTGACTTTCCACTCCTCCCAAGAATACCTAACTGAACCTAATCCCTTATACCATACTTCAGCCATACCACGCAATCTTGAGACGGCAAAATAAATTGTCGCTTCTTCGGTCCACTTGTATATGCTTTTAAGCTCATCAATTTTTTTGCACCAAGTTTCAACCGATTGATTTCGATCCTCTGGGTCAAATTGAGGAATGTTTTGACCATTAAAAGGGGCACCAAACGCTGCCACTGTGTTAGACCTGTCCAGTACAGACTTTATCGCGTCCGTAAACTTGTCTAACGATTCGCTAGTTTGCGAACGGGATGAATTTCGTCGATCTCGGCGACCATCATTTTCTTCATCTGACGAGTACGAACGTTTACGCTTATGCGCAGAACGGCTATGGGACTGCTTCCTTTTTGATACTTTCCCCATTCTTTCAAAACTAGAGCGAAAGCAAAAGGAAAACACAAAATCAGTATACGTCTTATATCCCAAACTTTTTAATTTTTTTTTTTTTTTTTTTTATTTTTATTTTGGGGTCTTACAGTATGGAGGAAGGTTAACGATGTTTTGTCTTTCTAAGATAGATCACATAGTAAGGAGCATATGAATCTACATTGAATTAATTCAATCCTCTTAACGAGCATATAGATTGGGAGGTTGAACCAACTTGTCAACCATACTCCAGTATAAGTATACAATAAATATGTATATATTTATACAATAAATATGTATATATTTACATAATTTACTGTACCATAGTGGACCCTCCTATCTCAGTGAACTACTGGTCCCGCTAAAGAGTAGCAGACGTTCAGACCTGCTGCTACCTCGGTGTCGGCATGCCGTTTTGAATAGTTCCTACCTTGTTCAAGCCATACGGGCTTGGAACCAAAGAACGTATAAACATAAAGAACTTGCATCCAGTACAAGTCTGCGCTTGACGAAATTTTCGCTTCGAAAGGCGTTGTGCGTTCGGCGCAAGGGGATTTGTAAAGGAGAAATATCGTGTTGAGCTGAATACTGCGATTCTGCGGACGGGCGGCGATAGTGAGATTGCTGAGAAACATATTCTCTCTTGTGCTATGTGGTGGAGCGGGTGCATGAGGGGGTAAAATTCACAACAGCCCACCAGCTGAGTTGTTCACTGAGCTGCGCTACTTGTAATTCCTAGAACCTGAGTTTATGTTTAAAAAATCTACATCCCTTGTCACTTCGCGCATGGACTGGGTAACTCATAATTTCACTTAATTCTAGTTTACTTCCCTTTTTGCTTTCCATATTTCTTTTCTTTTATTTTTCTTTCCTCTACTTTTGCCACTTACTTCCTTGTTTTTCTCTTTTTAGACCCTTATTGTTTTTCATTTAGGATTTATTGTTATTATATACCATTTAGTAGTACTATTAAAAGATCTTGTCTTATTGTACTCATCTGAAATAAACTTTATTATTATTATTATTATTATAACAACAACAAAATAATGTAGATTGATTTAGTAATGTAAGGGTAACAGAATTCTATAGCATAACGTTTAACAAAACCAAGAACAGAATTGGGTCTGTTAATGATGTGCTTAATGTGAAAATAAAAATTGAGCTTACTTATAGCACAGATAAGATAACAGATTTCTAACGCCAATGGAAAGTTGTAAGCCAGAATTTGCCCGTAACAGACAGTCACCGTAGCGGACAAAAGCTTTTGAACCTCAGGCGCAGAATAGCTTTAGTCAAGCAAGGCGCTTTATTTCCTATTTAGATATATATGTATTGAGGGCTACGTCACAGCTGTTATATGCAACTATGTATGTATAGGTATACATCGCGATAAGATCTGCCCCGGTTGAATTCTTAGAACACGAGAGACGAGAAGAAATAATTTATAAATTACATCAGTGGGTATAGAGTATTCGGATATTGTGTAATCAATCCATAAATTTAATTTGAATCCGCATAAATAATTATTTATTCAAATCGTTTTAAATAGGTTTTATAGAGGACGTGTTATTAAATTATTATTTTTTAATTGACACAGGATGAAATTAAAATTAATATTGCAAGCCATTTAAAATAACCCCGCAGAAACTTTTTGCCCTTTAGCCTTTATATTATGAGAAAACGGAATATTTTTGGTTATTTGTATGGAATGGTATATTAGCGTACCTACCTACATAGCTAGACAAAACTTTTTAATAAAACTTTGGTGAAATGATTTGATTTCTAAGAGGGGCTGCATTTATTATTTTAAATGTATGGATTTTACTGACTTGTAATATTTATTAGTTTTTTATTTTTTGAGCCCATTCTTTTCTGACAATTTTTTATGTCCATCGTCCATTTACAATTTTTTCTTAACAAAACTAAAATAAAAAATTCGAGAGTTTTAACTCTATGATCATAACAAGGATGCTTTTTGTCAAACCAATCAACATAAGTACTAAAGGGATCAGCAATGCATGCGTCCACAATCAGTTTTCGCAAGTTTTGAATATACGGACGATTTTTATATAATTTTGTAAATATTTCTACATATTTTTTGCACATTTCGAAAAATTTATCAGTTGGTTTAATTAGCCCTCCTTCCTCCCTAATTGTTTTATATTGTTTAAGCATTATTAAAATTTCACTTGTATCATTTCCCGCATCGCGCTAAGTAAAATTCCAGACGAAAAGGTCGTGTGGTGGCATTTTGGGCAGACGGTTGCGGGGACGGCGGGCGGTGAGCGAGAATTCGTGCGAGGCAGCCAGCGAGCGCTTGTGGGCGCGGGGGTTTTTTGTTGCGAGGGGTCGAGGGTGATGCTCGAATTGCGTGGAAGGGAATCGCCGAGAGACGCGCGCCGTCAGGGGTAAGATGGATTCGTCGCTCGACACGCAGCTCAGCGGCGCGGCCGCACACAATTTCACCCTCCCGATCGATACGATCCATCTTACCCCTGACGGCGCGCGTCTCTCGGCGATTCACTTCCACGCAATTCGAGCATCACCCTCGACCCCTCGCAACCAAAAACCCCCGCGCCGATAATCTAAATAGGAAATAAAGCGCCTTGCTTGACTAAAGCTATCCTGCGCCTGAGGTTCAAAAGCTTTTGTCCGCTACGGTGACTGTCTGCTACGGGCAAATTCTGGCTTACAACTTTCCATTGGCGTTAGAAATCTGTTATCTTATCTGTGCTTATAGCAGATAGCATAAACATCGCCAAGAGAATTGTCATGATATGGTATGGATTCACCTAAGAGCACGAAGGATCGAAAAGAAGTAGATCTTCGTACAATAGGGATTAAAATATTCTTCAAATTTAACCAAATGACAATGATAATAACTCTATTAAAATCTATTTGTCTAGTAGGTACGCGAACACCCAAAATTTAATAATTTTATCGATTATTTATTTTACAATAAATACTTCTGATTAATACTACCTGATTTCTTTTTTCATCATTTTTGCTAAAAAAGTTAAGTTTTGTTTCAGGTGAATAGTTTACAGACTATGCTCGTATTTAACAAAATTATCCCAAACAAAATGGGGTGGTATACGCTTCCGTAAAAAATGATCTAGCAAAGCAAAAAATTTGAAAGAAGATGCAGCAAAAAAATGCTACCAAAAGTAATAAAAAAACAAGAGACTTAAGCCAATGATGATAACGAAAAGGAGGAGGAAGAAGCTTCTGTTACAATTCTGACGAAGACATGTGACAACATACCCCATACGTGGGGAAGGTTATGTCAGCTAATTAAAAATGTTTATTGTTATTTGTTTCAATGTTATAATATCATTATGTAACATTTTGTCCACTTATAGAAGGCAGAAAAAAAATTTTAAAAAATAATCAATTTTAAACTGAATAATTTGTCAGGCAACATGTTTAGCACATCAATTTCAATTAACAACATATAGCTTTGTCTGCCAGAAAGACACAAAACAACCCTTTTTCTTCTATTTAGAACACTGGCCCACTGACTGATATTAAGCTCATCCTAATGATATATGTAATATAATCCTAAAAATACATTAAAGCCACTTCGAAATTTAAATTCACAGCATTTGTTCTTCTCTGACATTTAAGATAGTTTATTAACTTTTCTGAGAAGCAGTTCCTTTATCCAAGTTCGAAATGACGAAATAGCACGTGCCCTAAATTAAAAAAATAGCACGTGCCCTAAATTAAAATAAAAGTATTTATATGTGTTGGATTTTTAGAATCTAAGCAATCCGGCAATTTCCCGTCTTCATCTAGTTGCATTTTTAACCGACGAAAAAACAGAGGAGGTTCTCAATTCGACTGTGTTTTTTTTTTTTTTGTATGTCGTTACGCGATAATTCCGCCAATTATGAATTGATTTTGATGATTCTTTTTTTGTTTGGTAGGTCATACTTCAGAGGTGGTCCCATATAAATTTTATCGAAATTGATTCGGCTCTTTTTGAGAAAATCAACAAAAAACAAAATATATACCTACACAGATAAGGTTTTGGTACTTGGTTGTACATTCGGTGCCCGATTGCGAGGATTCAAAATGGCGGACCAAAAAAAATTTACTAAAACATATTACACTAAAAAGAATGAAATAAAAAATTTTTAAAAAAAAAATAGAACCGACTCCAAAAAATCCCAAGCTCTAAAAAGTATAAAATAATTATATTAAAAGTCCTCTGATACTACTTTCAACATTAAATACCAAGACTTTCCTAGACTTTTGAAGTCGGTGTGAAAACCTGACTGATATTAATCCAATACTAAATAATGAATGCAATCAGTTTGTCTGGATTAATTGGATTAATTATTAATATCAGTCAGGTTTTCACACCGACTTCAAATGTCTAGGAAAGTCTTGGTATTTAATGTTGAAAGTAGTATCAGAGTACTTTTAATATAATTATTTTATTCTTTTTAGAGCTTGGGATTTTTTGGAGTCGGTTCTATTTTTTTTTTAAAAATTTTTTGAAATCACGATTCTTATTCTAATTTTGTTTCTTCTCAATATAAAACTGAAAAGTCGCTCTGGAGTTTTTCTTTTCTCTAACAATATGTAACTTTTTGCCATTCTAATCTGAGACACATTTTGAATGAAGTTTACTATTGTGAGGAAAATGCATTTAAAGAGACAACCCATTTATTAGAATATTCATCGATTTTCTTAAAATAATTTGGATTTATTGTATTGCACACGGAGAAAAATTTTTATGGATTTGCTGGCTATAAAATGGTCTATAATTCAATAATTCAATAATTCTTGCAATATAAGCTGTGTTCTTTTCATATCGGATCCGATTCCAGGTTTTGCAGAAAATTTTGCAATGAATTGAAATTTATGAGCAGTTAACCATCATATCAAGCAATGTTTATTTCGTGAATATAAAATCAAATAGCTTGGGATATTTATACACACTTTGCGTCAAAACATTAACTCACAAATTTATCTGCTTCAAGGTTTGAAGTTTGGGTGGATAAATATCATGGCAATTTGGAGCGCTTTTTGAAAATGTTAAAATCTTTATACGTACGTAACAGTTCTTAAAATTGTAATTCTATAGTAAAAGGCTCTATAGTTATAAATAGCTCTAAAATCCCTAAGATAGGTAAGGGAATATAATTTTATGTTCTGGTTCTGGCATCTATAAGATATGTATAGCGGTTCATCCTCTCCAAATTTTCAATTGCGATTTTCGAGGTGAAGGACCGATTTTAGGGAGGGACTCCGAACAAACGTTGATCAGGAGATCATGTAGAATCGATTAGCACCCCTGTTCAGACCTTAGCAAAATACCCTGTGCATAATAGTGTAAGGATATTAGCCGACATCTGCTAATTATTACCAACCAACTTATTGTCACATTATAGACTTGTATAGAAACATTTTTTCGAGCATTGAGCAAATATATGCATACAGGAGTGAATAATTTTGTTCAAAAATTGAGATTGTCCGTCAAGTTAAGCAAAATAAATAGCATTTCATTTCTGTCTAATAAATAAAACTTGTATTCTACCATCCCCACAAAAATTTCCACAGCTCTAAGCTGCACTGAATCCAAGAAAAAAATATAAAAGAGAGGAACTGACCTCCTAGACAAACTTTCTACTTAGGTACGCCAATGTAGAAATGTAGACAACATTCAATCCTAAATGAGATGAGCCCCAAATTGACGCAGAACTAGGGGGTTCCTTTGAAGTAAGTTTGCTCGGCATTTCCTCGCTTTCCATCCCTCTTTTGCGGTCGCTACTTTTCTTTTTCATCATCCCTTGGAGCTAACATGTGAGGAAAGGCCTCTGGGCACTCCAACCCTATCGCCGGGGTGGCTAGGTTTTCCATTCTTCAACATTACACACATCGTGGGCTTGTAAAGGAATGCTTCCCATTGATGCTTTATGTGGCACACCGTGGAGCAGGTGAGGAACAACGAGAAAAGGTCAAGGCTCCGTGATTTGTATGCATGCGACTGATTATAATCCCAAAATAGCAAAATACTATCAAAGGACATCAGGCATCCGTTTATTACTAGCTCGTTATTGTCTTTTGTCCTTCGAAGCCAAGGGAGGCTGTTAGGACTATCGTTGAGGACTTTTGGTCCCTTCAGGCTTAATTGTCGCCCCATGCGGAGATATACTGATATATGGTAGGGAATGGAAGCAGTTTATCTTTCAGATACAAGGGTTAGATTTCTCATATTACGTAATTTGTTAACCTCTTTCATACGAGTACAATTTGATTATTGCTACAAATCACGTTCCTCACATAAATTAAAATTGTGGTACCTACATGTGCAGTTTATGTAGGTTTAATTGGAATAAGTCCATAACCAACAATACAAGTATTTGCAGAAGGTGGATTGTTTTCCCATTTAAAATTGTAAAAAATTATCTCTGTCGGTTTTAATGGTATTTAATTCCACTATTCTATTTTTTCCCATACAAACTTTTCCACCCACTTGCAACCCCAAAGTGATCGAATTTTGGGAACTTCTGAAATATCTAGGTAGGCGAGTTTCATTATTTGTTAAGTTTCAAGTAAATGATTTTATCATAGAGCGCATTGACCAAATCTCATATTTATATGTAGCTGTTGGTCCGATTAGACATTTTATATGTTACTCGCAATTTCTTAGAGACGTTTCCTTTTAATTTTAATTTTATAATCCGAGTTTTTCACGTCGTAAAATTACCGAAATTGCTGGTAGAGCTCAATTATTATTATTATTATTTATTTCAGAACATATAGACTTAATCTAGGTGCACGGTTCCAGCGGCAAATTACTCAAAAATTTTTATATTCATATTTATTATAAATTAATGACTTATTATAAAGTTTCAATATATATTTTATTAAGTACATTGCTGTTCAGTTTAATCAAAATATTTTTAATTATTTCTTTCAACAATTTTGCTCTCATTTTTGTTAAAATCGTCGAAAGGGCACTAAATGCCCGTTAAACGGAAATTTGGGTTACTGGAACAGCTAAAGCTACTTTCCCTGAGCAACCCAAATCAGGATTTTTATTATAAATCCATTTCCAATAATGTAAAATAGTAGTGTCAAAGGAAAATCTGTCATTATAAGAAAGATTTTCTAATTTTTGTTTTTTGTTTTACATGACGTTCCGTTAAATGTGTTGATGTTGCGCCAATGCACGGTGGCATAAATTCTTTTTATATTCCCTGTACACTGTACAATATCAATCCTGCACTCTAAACACGTCGGTGAATTAGAAATTTCATGATAAGTAACATATTTGGAAATATCAAACACTTTCCGGTGACCCATAGTTGCTGTTTTTTTAACCATTACCGCTTGAACTCAACTCAAAGAGTGAAAAAGAACCGTTCGTTTCGGTTTTTTTTTCGCTCTCGAGAGAAAAATTTAATTCTCTTCATTTTTACTCGTTCTCACGAACGAACTTTTTGAGTACCAAACCAATTGCATTCGTTCCCTGTGAGCGAATGGAATTTATAAAATTCTCCTCAAAAATAAAATTCGCGAGTTGAAAAATAAAATTCGGTGCAGTGTGCGTGCTTCACTTGAAAAATTTTTAGTGGCTTAACCAGTCAACTGGGGAATTTATTTTTAAAAGTCCCTCACGACGCGACGTTCATACTTAAACTTAACATCAAGTGATGACGAGTATACAGGTTGAACGTAATGTAAATTGTCTCATGGTAAAGTTTACAAAAACATCATAGTAAAACAATTATGTACATTTTCATTAGATAAATAAAAAATAACAAATTCCAACGAAGAAATCCAAGCCTAAGGTTTCAGATTGAACGGAGGTAATATGCATTTTTTTAGCTTTGTGGAACACAACAGATTTCCCATTTCCTAGATGATTTCGATAAATAAAAAGTCGATGTTATTACACATACCTACAAAATTGGTTTCATAAAAACCCTTTTTCATTTTAACAATTATTGTTTGTTTGTGGGGTGATAAACACAAATTGAAGATCACACGTGTTCTATCACATTATGTTTTTGTGAAAAATAGCGTGACACAGTAAGAAAAGTTTTATTTTGTCAGCTTTTGAAAAGCTTTGCTAAAAAAAAGTTCAGACATTCTGCCGTTTATACATAAAGCTTAAAAACTTCTACGACGATTGGTTTAAATAAATTTTATTCATACACGAATTTAGTTCATACAATAAATCAAAAATGAATTTCAGTGCAACTGCTGTCTCCTGAAATACGTGCTCTTTACAAAACTAAAAGTACATCATAGTAATTATACTATAAGTGAAGGTATAAGTAAGTTTTTGATTTGATTTTCATTTTGAGTTTTTTCAATGCTGAATGGTTTCCGAATATATTTTCAGTATTGGTCAAAACTCGCATTTTCTCACCTCTTATCTCTTTATTTCTCGAAAACGTGATGTGAAGGAATGTTTTCAATTATTCAATATCTCTTATCCAGGGGAGACTGTTGTTGACCTGTGCTATTATAATAGTAAAGTAAACTAAATAAGTAAACTACCCACACCAACGATATATTAATTTATGGATCAGATCATTCTTATCAGTTCTTGGGATTAGTTCAGGACAAAGGCAGTTTGGTACTACCGTCTTCTGAAATCAATTTGAGTTGCTAAAATAGAGTAAAATCAATCCTGAGCCAATTAGCAGTAACTATATGTTCTTACACGTGCTTTGAATTAGGATCTCGTAAAACCAGCTGCATCGAATCTTGGATCATTAGGATCATTGGAAGTATCGAATAAATTACCATGAACAGGAGGTAGTTCAAACGATATTAGTTAAGCCTCACGGACCACTAAAGGGTGGATCTATTATTGCTCAAATTACATTCAGTCGCATCCAGATTCAGAGTGGAGTTTCCGCCTGTATTGAAATTCCACTCCAGCCAGCAGAGAGGAAGTTGAGTTTGAATAGTTCATCGTGCTGCTGGCTTGAGTCATTCTCACCAGGACGGAAAAAAATCGCCCCAATCGGAATATTTTGCATTGCCCACGTCAATCACCTTCAACCCTTCGGGATTGGGGCCATGAAATTATGGGGCTACGATTCAACGGTTCAATGGATAAGGCACTCGGAGCGATGCTTCGCCACCACTTTAAGGCATTTAATTTGTCTGACAGGAGCCCTGCGTTCAAACCGATTGTTAAACCTCCGCGAACCTTTCGAAATCGTTTTGAGGGTTTTCTACAGTGACAGATCAATTGATTATAAAGAGACTTGCTAGAAAGGGCCCCCAGCAACAGCAAAATGGAAAGAGGGAAAATTTCTGCTGGGTTTGGCCATAATGGGATCCCTCCAATTTGTCAAAGCAATCCGAGATTGCCTGGCAATTATGGATGTAATGAAATGGCTGGAAATTCCGATAGGTTTGCGATTCCTTTCACTGTGAACAGTTCCCTACTTAAATTCACTCTTACTTTCAGCTAATGGGTGATTTGTCGAAATTGCCGCAATTCGAACTGATGAAACCTCGTGCGGCTACAAAAAATTAATCAGCGTCAGAAGAAACTCAAATTTCTCGAAGAAGATGAGTAGATCTATTGAGTTGGAAAATCTCAGGGTATCAATTTAATTAGGGCACTACCAGAAAAGGAATCCTGCGCCAAGAAAACTTCCTAATTGATTTTCCGTTGATGTTTATTCCTCACGCGCTAGAAATCTAAAGTTATTTCTTTTAACGAATCTCGTTCCGGCCATGAGACAAAATTATATCTATCAGTCTAGAGAAATAGTATATACTTGTTACTCGCAAGGATAATATCCAAAGCGAGCTGAATGCAAATGAGCTAAAACTATGTACATCGCATATTTTTCGTCCGTCATATGATGGCGGAAATATTTCTTTAAAAGTTTCCAACTCAACCAGCATAGCACTCAAAAAGTTTTTGCCCGAAACAAATTTTTCAACCATAGCAAAACTATTTAGGAAATATGACGACAAATTCTCATATGGGTACAGAAAATGTGATATGCACTTGGCTTGTAGTCCTGCACAGCTTGAGACGGTATAAAATAGTTAACACTATCCAACAACATGCTGTGCTTTTAAAATGTTCTCAAATAACTTAATTTTTGAAATAAACTTAAATATACGATGCTGAAAAAAATATGATTTCTGGTACACGTGCCTCATTCAACCCACGACTCGGGCGGCCTCGCTTGCAAAATATAATTCTTCTAAGGGGCTCAGCCAGAGAAGCCATAAGGCCGCAGGGATTTTCACTTTGCCCACGTAGTTGTCTGCAAGGACAATTTTCTGAAATAGGATGCTAAAGCTAAATATAAGTTCTGCATTCCGCTAACTAGTTTCGTTTATGTAGGAAAGGTTCATATGTACGAGTATGTATACATATACATATATCATTTATGATTTGTCGGGGTTATTTCGCATTTTATATTGTCGCCAAATTTGTTTTGCGATAACTCTGAAAAAATTACTATTCATCTAAATTAGTAGAGTACTAGAAAAATTATTAATAAAAATAGTTCGATGCCAAGAAATATTGGATAACACTGTATATATATGTATACTATCGGCCCAATCTTTCTCCAATTAGATATAGTTATTTGTAACATAGTTGTTTCCAGCTCAATTTCTCTCAAATAAGTTCCTCAGGGATGATAATTGCTTACTCAATCCTTGATAATAAAAAATATTTGATTCCACAAGTTAGAAGTCATATTCAGAAAGAATTGTTTGAAATTACATGCACAGTGGTTTTCGGGGTCACTAATTACACCGGGTGTTTTTCTAGGGCCTAAACAGCCAATCGATTCTACATGATCTCCTAATCAACATTTGTTCGGACCACCCCCTTCCGTTAAATTAGTTAAATCGCAAATTTGAAGGAGGTGAACCAAGAAAATGATTTATTATTATATTCTTTCAGACCCACCGTAGGGCAATTTCAAGTGGCAATTTCAAAGCCCTTGACTCTTCATTCTTGACCTTAGCCCTTCATTCTGCCGATTTTTTGGGAAAATTAAATTTTTTTCTGAGCAAAAGCTGTTTTTGCACCTTAAGTCCTTTAAAACGAAATTAGCTTAAATGCTTTTTCTATCAGATTGCCCTGAAAGAGCCTAGTTTTAGATTTCAATTATTATTATTATAATTAGGCATGAAATAAAAATTAAAAACGTAACTTGTTTCACATTGTTTCCACATTTCCCCAACAACGTGTTATGTTTATGTACCGCGTTGTATAGGAGGATTACCTGCAATTGGTTTAGATTAGATATTATAGTTCAATTGTTTAACGTAAACTCTTAGTTCATTAATTAAGTGTATGTTATGTATACATAGTATATAAGATCCGCAAATTCTCTTTTGCTCCTCCCCAGTAATAAATTCAGAATTATTATTATTAATTTGAAAAAAGAAATATGTATAACTCTGTAATATTATATTTAAATGCAATTCTAATATTGTTGTACAATTATTTATCTCTGTTTTATTAACTTAAACAAATTTTTGTTTTCTTATTCATTAACTCACTGCTAGTGATGTAATTCATTTTTAACACGCTTTTATTAGCACCTGTAACTATGTAAAGGAATTTTGGAAATTATTAAATTTGACCCACTTCCCGTTTTCCGATTGAGCTGAAATTTTGCACACTTATCAAGGACTGATGACAATACAATAATTTAATAAGTTTTTCCATTATCCTGAACAGGATCGCCGGATCAACACTTCGCTTTTATCAGCAAGCGTGTTTTTTAGTTTCTTAAACTATTTTGTATTTATTGCTAATTTACTAATGATATGCTCTTATTATTTTTAAGTACTGTTAATTAAATTTTTAATCAATTTACTTTCTTTAGTGGACTTCAATCATTCTGAATTAATAATTTATAAATTAAGAGCTGAATTGTGATTGATAACTAAATTGAGAAAGGCTTTAAAGTCCAAAACAAAACAAAATCCTTTATAAACATGATTTATTTTCGATTATTACTCAGCAAAATAGACCCTTCAAAAATGAAATAATCGGAAAAATCTGCTTTATCCTCTCCAAAGGGTCGAAATTAATTTGTGGTCATGTTAGGTAATTAAAAAAATATTTTCAGTAAAAAAAGGGGAGTGAACGGAATATTTATATTAATTTTCTCACTGGTTAACTTCCATAAATTGGGGATTCATCTGTCGATTTTTAAAACTCATAATAATAATTTAGTGTTAGCTGTGTTCTTTTCACATTTGTTCCGGTTCTAGGTCTAACAGTAAGTTTTGCATTGAATTGAAATTGATGAGTAGTAATACATATCAAAAAATTTTGGCTTGGCAAAAATAAAATCAAGTTGCCTGCATTTTATACCCATTTTACGTCAAATAGCAACCCAAAAATTTATCTGGTTAAGGGTTTGAAGGTTGTATGCGTAAATATCATGGCTAATTTGATGCGCTTTCGCAAATTTTAAAATCTTTATATACGTGACAGTCTTTAAAATTTCAATTCAATGCAAAACTTACTGTTAGACCTAGAACCGGAACAAATGTGAAAAGAACACAGCTGTTGTTTGCAATAAAAAATAAATTGTCACTGCATCAAAATTGAGTCAATATTTTTTCGTGAAGCAGTCGTGAAACTCGCAAGTTGGAAATGATTCGAAATTTATAGTTCGATCACTTCCGAAGGGTTTGCAGAAAGGACAAATCTAGCAGAAGTGGTGAAAAGGGCGGAAAACCGAGAAATCGAAGAAAGGCCAGCTTTAAGCCCCAGGAAGCGAGGTTTGGAAAACAGAAAAGGGGTTTTCGACTAGTTTCCTCCATTTTATGTTTATTTGGCTGCAGATTTCCTCGTTTAGGCTACGGCCTCACACTCCACACGGTAATAAAGGAAAAAGAGATTTATAGCATCTGATGACTGAAATTCTTCGGCATAACAAGTAGGCGGGAAAACATGAAGGGCCAAAACAGGGAGAATTTTCGTGACTTTCCTACTTTTTGGGGCTTTCGTCTTGCGGAGTAGGCAGAGCTTTAGGCTGTGAGTTATGAGGTCACGGCTGCGAAATATGTCCTGCCGGAGCCCTAGGAAATATGAATGATATGCGTTAACTGGTGAAATTAAAATGCCTGCGGATGTACGTGGGAACGGCGGAGATTCGCGAATTGTGGCGCAAATCCGCAATGTTTGTTGTTTTTTGCAGGAAGATGCCTACATATGCCGTCTGCCGTTTTAGATAAATCCAAGTAGATAACCAAGCGGTGAGTCAATATGCTCGCGTCCTTCTGTAGTCCCGGTGATAGGTGTCTGCACTCTGGCTGCATATATTAAATTAGGTACTCAAATCCCGGCCAAAGGTGGGTTTTTTCCAACCCGAAGAAAAAATTTATTGAATAAATTTGAGCTCCTGCTGGAAAATATTTGAAATTTATGAAAGAAAACTTATTTGATCTTATATTAGTTTTTCTTTCAAATGAACCGAAACTGTGGCATCACTATAACAAAATTTCAAGCGAGCAAAATACCTCTGGGAACCATAACGATAAATTAGAAAATTAATATTGATTCAACTTAAATTTTGTATCTCCCCACTGAGACCTCGAAATTATTGAGAACATCCACATCGACTGTTTCGGAGAATTGAAAATTAAATTTAAAATCATTAAGCGGTTTGCTTTACATCGGTTGATTGGGAGTACTTCGGGGGAAAAACATTGTCGAAATGTTTCCATAAATCAAGAACTCACTCCTCGTCTTTTGAAAATTTTGTAGAAATTCATGAACGGACAGGAGCCTCCTTGGTGGGACGCTTTGTTTCCCAATTTGACGAGTTATCATTAATTAATTCGGTAATTAAAGCGTTCATTGTTCGCTCAGATAAGCCGTTTTTGTTATGTTCTGCCGGCGAATCACCACAATTAATGAAATACACAGGAGGCGGGCCGGGGCATCTGAGTCAGGAAAGGGTTCTAATTATTGCTTCCATTATTACCCCTTATTTGCTGCGGTGTTTTTGTTAACGGAAGACTCAGGGATTTGGCAGAGATTTGCGTCTTTCGCGGCTTTTACGTAAACAAGAAAATGTTCTCTCATAAATGAGTGGGAGCTTCTTGTAAGTTGAGAAATCGACACAGTTCAACTTAATTAGTTTCTTCTAAGAGAGGTTATCGTATATTTATATCTGAATTGTATTTTCCTTTAATATAATTATTAATTAAAACACATACTTCATACTACTAAACATGATTAAGCCCTTAAAGGGTTATAATACAAGAGGTCGAAACGGAAAAATCTCGTCGACCGAATCTGTTCCTAACAGGGGGTAGTCGAAAAAAATTATCATATATGTATTTATACACTGTATATATTTTTCATCGAAAAAGACAAACTCGGGAATTTAAATGTAACCATAACCCAATTGAACAAACACTTTTCCTATATGAGTTATGTGTTATATGTTCTAATGTTATTAAAAAAGTGTAAAGTTTTATGAAAATGTTACTTTGTCGCCTGAAAATTATCAAAATGACACTTAAAACGTTTTAATTATCGTTTATAAATACATATATTTAAATATAACGAATATCAACACTCTACAGTAATAGGCAACTAATTAGATACACCCGGTAAAATTTAAAAAATAAATCGATTTTCTCCTTACAATTAGCGTCCCACCTTGGAAAAACCATTTTACTAATATTTTTGTGATAGCAAATTTTGTTAGGAGTTCAACGTCTTTACAATTATTTTTAATACATTTTCCATATGAAGCAAGAGTATATACGACTATCGAAACTAAGTTGGACCATTAATTAGAAACAAGATATCTACTAATGTCAAAACTATTTCATTTCAAAACTATTACAGGGAATCAACTACAACTTTGTGGGAAATACTTTGTGGAACTTAAAGTTTATTATGTACCAGTAAAAAACATTTGGTACCTGTAGATTATACCTACGGTTTTCTTTCATGTGCTCTGAAAATTGACTTAAATAGTAACCTCAACATGTTGAATTATGGAAACAACGATTTTTACAATTTTGTTAAAATTTCTTTGTACGTCTTCTTATATTTTATGTTTTTCTTTTGTTATGATATCCCTAATAATATTCAAATCACCGAACACTACTCACAATACCATACTATGATAAAAGCAGTATAGCCTTACTAAAGTAATTTTCAGTTCTCAGAGCACAACTGTTTCTATTTAGTTATCCAAACAAAAGTGCAATAACTTAGATCCTTGTTGCACTAGAATTGTTTACTGAAACGCCAAATCTCATCAAATGATCTATATGAACTGAATAACAAATAAAAGTCGATTCTACATCAACTACATCGCAGTTTAATTTGAAGAAACAAGAAAATGAAATAAAGCAAAGAGTGTTACCGTACCTACTAAAAGTTTTTAGTTATTTCTTCATGACTATATAATGTAAAACACATAATAAAATTAATATTTGTCGTTTTTCTACGACTGCTGTTGACTACTATGATTAAACTTCTGAAATTACTCCATGTTTATGTTTTGTCTCTGTACCAACAAGCAATTAACTCAGAGTTTAAATTTTAAAATAATTTAATCTTGCTCATTTATCTAACTTGGATACTTGAGCGTTGAAACTAATAAAAAGAGCTCTCAAGAACAATATTCGCCAATATGAACTGCTCACAGCAGGGCCCTAAAGGAGCTATAAAATTAATGATTGTGGAAGCGATTCAAGGATTAATCACAATCAAAAATTATAAAATAACTATCATTACTGTCGGAACACGAGAGAGATTTCCCTTATATAGTCCCATAAAACTAACCAAAACATCACAGTGTAGATTTTTGAATTGTCGTTGTTTTTTTCAAACAAAAGTCGCCTTAAGAGCCGCTAACGTGAACTTCACGTAAATAAATAATCAGTGAAAAGATTTGTGACCATAAAAACTTTACAGCACTTTTATGGCGGCCAACGCATGCTGTAAATCCATATAAATCCCCCTGTAAAAAGTTAAAGTCTATAAAATGAAGTACAAAAGACCACGACTCAATGATGGTAGAAAAGCGACTGGTCCCGGCTTTTCCTTTTCCTGCCATTATTTCGCGTGACTCTACTAATGGCGTTCATTAAAAATATTTTCGCAGTCCCCGGAAGTTTGTCGTTTTCAAAAGGGTTCATGAATTTTTGGTACGCACTTTCGCAATAAATGGCGAAATGCATTAAAACGATAGGGCCGCGACCCTCATTTACATTTCATTTATTAACCAAATAAAGTTACCCGACAGCGCCATGCTGGAACAAATTAGAAAAATTGCTCGAAAACTCATTTCGCACAGCAGCTCCTACCAGCTATAAATAATTTTCAAATATTCATGAAATACTGAGATGGTGCTCTATTTAATTTTCCATCAATCAGGGATATGTAATCCCCTCAAAATTAGGTGGAAATCGGTATATTTCGCGAATGTAACCTTTCAACAGAGTGGAATATCCCATCTTGGCTCCCAGTTAATACCGAAAATTAATTATTGTGCAAATTTCGACATTTATAATTTAGGTCGAACGGAATAATTAACCGTCAGATTTTCTCAATTGACCCCGCGCATTTAGGAGCTTAACAAGAATTTCAGTAAATTAATGCATTTATTATTAGTTCCCATATTTAGACGGGCAACGGCAACCCTAAATAACCTAAATTAAAATGGAATTTTGGGTTGTCGAAGGCAACGTGTAATGTAAAATGTATGCACTTTAATCTAAAGTTAAATGACGCGATAACGCATGTTCAGAATAAAACACACTTGGCAGTTTCCAACTACTTTTTCTGAGAATTTAGAGGTATTGTGCCAATGCCAGTTACTTGATAAGAACTCTAGTAAAACTTCCCATTTTTAAGCCTTTTTTAAAGCAAATAGTACTTAATTTCAAGTCCTTATATTACATATATTTTTAAGATCTCCTGAATCAATTGACTTGTAATTTAATAACGAGATTTAATTAAATTGTGTAACTTCGAAGAAGATAAGTCTTCTTCAAATAAGGATTTTATTTAAATTCGAAATTGAAGATTACCTAACTTGAAATTGTTGTTATAAATTTTGTAGTTATAAATTAATAATAAGATGAAACTGAATGCAAAGGAAATTTTTTTTCAAATTTAGAAAAACATAACAAAATTAACCATCATTTTAAACAACTTGAATTTTATTCGCGCGCCCACGCACCCACATAAAAACCACTTTTTCGGGAAGTAAATACATATAAAAAGTAGTACTAATATAACCAAATTAACTCGGGCAGATACAAAAAGTTACTTCAATCACAAATAAAGTCTTGAAGTATGCGATAAAAAAGTGAAAAGAATGTATGAAATTGGGGCTAATTATATAAGTGCCGTTTTTACGGGTAGGCTGTACATAGGGCTGCAGCCTAGGGATCCGCAACACAATATTATTTAGCAATTTTAATTTTGAATAAACTAAAATAAAAAAAATTACTTTCTCTCGTTCGAAATATACATATGCACAATGGAAAGTGTTGTCCCAACGTATATAATAGGAACATCTATGCCCCAGTAAAAACATCTTAATTTTTTTGCGCGCCCGTAACGCGCCGGTTGAACACCCGAACATTATCCATGTATCAAGCCGCAAATGCACGATTGTCGAACAATCATGCTTGCAATTGGCCCGTTTTACTCTAAATTACGCCCGCAAAAAAGACCAAATTTTTATAAACTACGCCTACAACTGGCCCGAATTTTTACAAAATACACCAGCAATAGGCCCAGAGTTTCTATTCGTATTGCCCTATAAAGAAAGTCTAAACTTATATTTTAAATAACATTCGAACTTGAAATTTTTATTTATATTTAAACAGGCGTATTGCAGACGTCCCTATATGATCTTATTGCTGTTTAAGAATGCTACGGGATCGATTCGGGCGTATATATCGGGCACTTCTTCAATCCCGGGCGTGCTATGGGTTCGTTTTTTAGTTAGTAGTTATCTTATCACACATACAAAATTTTCTAAAATTTAATAATAAACTTTAAATGTATATATCGTTTTAAGTTTTTAGTTAGAAAATTGAATTAAAGTGCGATTTTTGTTGGACATAATTTTCAAAGAATAGGGCTCGCTAGGGCCTGCACCACAGATTCAAGTTCAGCCTAAGTGTCTGCAGATCCTTAAAATAACTCTGAATTACGAAAGTACGTATACGTATGTACCTTCTCTTCTACTAAAAAATAAACTAATTACTTTGGCGGCCCGTGTCAAGAATCCCAGTTGTTTTTCCCCAACAAAAGTAAATAGGCAAGTAGATAACGTAGATAAATAGTCACGCAAATTTACCTCAGTTGGTCTAGAAACGTATTTAAAGGTCACGCAGGGTTTTGAAGAGATGTCACCAAACAAAGCAAGGTTACGGAAAAGTGACTTCATGTAGGCAGTTGCGGTTGCCCTTAACGTAATCAAATCCGGTGATTCGTCTAAATCTAAATGATGTCACTAATGACCACAGATTAGGATTACGTTCAAACTTAGGTCGCAGTCGTACAATGTGTGGATGGGTTGTGCAGAACCAATCCACGAAGAGCCAACTTCAAGAGCGTTGTAACTTGCTATGTAGCGATTAACTCCTGTAAAGGGCACAATGCTGCTCCCCTGAATACCTGCGGGGCTCAGGCTCGGGATTACATCTTAATTTCTCATCAGGTATCAACGCAAGCGTAAATGTTAATCTCGCTTTGAAATGTGCACACCAAAGTCGACCTTGATGGCGCAGTGGTGGCGCCACATAAAAAGATTTTCTTAACTAGATCTTGTAATCATAATAAATCCATCGTAAAGCAGACATTAAAATGCATAAATCCTTAGAAGTAACTCACTCTACTGAAAAGGTAAAATGAAGGACTGCTAGGCGGAAAGCGCGAATAACTCATGTTTTCGTGAAATTCACAAAAAGGTTAAGGCACCCATAAACTTTTGCTGGGCGGTGATTTCATCAGCTCGAACGTCTTCGTGACTTTACGTGTTTAACCTCATTACCGTGAGATCAGTCCCTTTAATATCAAAGGATTACTTAGAGCAGTGAGTATTCTTGTTCCTTTAATAAATCTGTGGTCCGTTTATGGATAAATTCTTAACGAGCAAAATTCACGTTAATGCCATCACAAAGCAACATGAATAATTTAAAAACCAAAGAAATATTTTGTTAGCTTAAATAATGAGAGAAAATTTCCTAAAACGTTAACAAATCGACGGTTATTAAAGGTTAATTGACGAAGTAAACAAAAGTATCCTTCACCAGAAAGAAAATAATAAATAAACCCCAGAAGAGATTTTTGTATACCTACTCATTGGTAAAGGGGCAATATTAAAGCAGAAGAAATTTCCCTTAAACTTTAATAAAACCTCTTCATATAATTTCATTATCCGTTAATCAGAAACATCTATTTGTGCTTAATTTATTGAAAATAATAATAATAATAAAGTGTTAGGTAACGTAATATGATCTAAGATATAAATCCTCTGAATCCAAAGACCAAATTTGACTAGTCGATTAAGTGCCGAGTTTTACAAGCTTTTATTTAACTTCACCTGTTCAGATATTGTAAAATATTTAGTTTAGTTTGATTCACACTTCTCGATGTTTTATTGAACTAATATTTTTTCATGAATATGTTGTTTAATTCTTCACCATTCTCTTAAAAGTATCTGAACTCAGAGAAACTCCGAAGAAGTCTACAACGTGATGTTGTAGAATTTTTCTTCGAAGAAGTCTACAACGGTAATGTTATATGAGCCGTTTATTTTGAAAGTGGTAGGGCGGCTGTGAAAATCCGCCTTATATGTTTTTATTTTTTTATTAATTAAATCAGGATAAAATAATCCTCTTTATTTTTATTATTATTTTCTTTTTTTATCTTTTCAATTTTTGTTAATTAATGATGTTTTAAGTAGAACCCTTTTTTTTATAGATATTAATATTTTTATTAAAATGTTTTTTTTTCTGAAGCTTGTTCACTACACTCTAATTAATTTTTTTAGATTCAATTTTTTCCTTTTATGTCACAAAAAATGCGAAATTAAATTCTGATTCCAAAAACAGCAATTTGTACACCTTTTGGACTTTTCGAATTCACTAGAATTCGGCCTTCGCAATGCTGCCCAATCATTTCAAAAATTCATTCATTCTGTCCTCCAAGATTTTTAATTTTGTTTTGTATACTTGGACGATATCTTATCTTGGTAGCTTCATTTAATGAACAACAACATTTACCATCTGAAACAAAATTCAACGTTTACAAGAACACGGTTTAAACATCGAAAAATGTAACTTCATGCAGCCAGAAGTGAAATTTCTCGGTCATTTTATTAATGCATATGGTATCAAA
Source organism: Machimus atricapillus (assembly GCA_933228815.1). Taxonomy (NCBI): domain Eukaryota; kingdom Metazoa; phylum Arthropoda; class Insecta; order Diptera; family Asilidae; genus Machimus; species Machimus atricapillus. The sequence continues at coordinate 25,976,813 of OW121787.1, read as the reverse complement.
CCATCTCCAGAGAAGGTTAAAGTAGTAGCCCCTCGGTTGTTCCGCATATAATTTCGTTTAAAAAATGTCATGTGTTCCATTTTTTCCAAATGAATGAAATTAAATTAATTAAATATATACTTTGCAAAAAAAAACGGACTAAAATGTGCTTTTCTTCTCAGCAAAATTAAGGTACATGACAAAAGTTAAAACCTACTCGAATTCATAAATAAAACCTAAAAATCATCCCTGTGGCTATGCAGTAAGTCACAAAGTAAAGTAGTTTAATTGTGAAATGCTCGCCCGGGTGGAATAGTTTTTGATATAGTAGAGCATCCTTACAACTTACAGCTTCCTTTCCAGCAACAAGGGGCTAAAGAACAAGGGAGAACGGATGCAACCGCCAACTGGTATATGGTTTTAAGGAAAATCTTTAGCAGGGTACGCCCACAAAAGTGAATTTCATCCGGACGGTGAAGTTTCAATGGAAACTAACGATTCTGTCCCAAAAAGTAGGTCGAACATTACCACAAAGTTTTGGGAACATTCCGACGCGAAAATATTTATTACAATTGTGCCGAGGGTGCCGGTCTCCCCTATAGTCCAAGGTGGATTTGTCAAATGAATCTGGGTAGGTGGATGGAAACATTCCCAGCACTTCAATCTTATGCCAGGATTTTGGGAGTAAATTAGAAACATCTAACGTAGGTCGATTAAATGTGATTAAGGATTTTGTCGTGCAAATGTGCTCTAAAACCAGGATGCTGATGTTAAACACAACAAAGTCCGTATATGAATGGAACCACCGCCATGAATAATCAACTGCAAAGCCGTGCTCAATTTTCTGCACATCATGCGTCATTTAACCTGGAATCTGGTGTGATGTGAAAGGTAAACTTTCAAAGGAACGAATGCCAATAATTTACGGTGATTTTCTGGTGAAATGTTCATGCTAACGCCAGAAGAAAGAGCTCACTTTCATTTAATCGCAAATGAGATCAAAGGTGCTATCAATAGCAGACCAACAGCTGGAAACTACATACATATTTCTAAAAAGTTACAAACAAGCTTATTTGATTATAACCTCTATGCTAAAGTAGATTTTTCTAATACTCTCGAAAGAATTGGTTTTGACAGGATTATTGAAACATTTTAACCACGTGAAATGTTTCTTTGTCAGAATTGACATTGAAATCAATATTTTCTTTTTCAACTTTGTAAACGCCTGATTTTTTTTTAAAATATCTAAAATTGTCTCAAAGTTTTCGCGATGTAAATCAAATCATGGTCATAATAATTTCCAATACCACTCTATATTTACATATTAATTTAATTCAATCTATAGAATACTATTCCTACAGACTATGGAATTGATGAATAACTAAATATCTCAACTACCTTTATGTTAAATTGTATAAAATTATGAGTCTTTTAAATTGACCATGATTCATTAATAACTTTATAATTTTATCATAAACACAATTAAATTCATTAGAACAATATTGGCTATAAAAAATTCGATAAGGAATCCAACACGTGAATCCAAGAGACATGGTAGTAGGTAAAAAAATCTTATTAATATTATAAATGAAAAAGTTTGTGTGTGCTTATGTATGTTTGTTACCACTCAGCTCCGTAACGGCCGAACCGATTTTCATGAAATTTGGTAATCCACACAAGAAGTACTTATCCGATTGAGATGAAATTCTAAGCGCATAATCTCCTGAGTTACATACATAGGCTATGAATCGCAATGGGAAAGTGGTAGGAGGAGAGAAGGGGATGCAGTGTTTACATAATTTAAGTTCAATCAATATTGAAAATTCCCTGAAAATTTCAAGAGAAAGATAATTTTTCTATCTTATACCTACATATTCCTTTTTTTATTTACAAAAATGTTTTCTTCCTTAAAGTACAAAAAACCCCGTTATGTAGATATGTATAATTTGAAACAGAATTTTATTTTAAACGAGATAACGCGTTGATTTCAATGCTAAAATATTTAGAGATGCTGTTTCGGATGATTTATTCTAATCGGAGAAAATTTAACCGGACTTCTGAATTTAAGAATTAATTCGGAAAGATAAACCAAAAATTTGCTTAGAAACGTTAGAAAAATTTAGCATATCCACGGGAAGTTACATATCTTACAAAAGATTAAAATTTATTTATTAACAACAAAATATAATATGTACTTAAAACAAAAATATGTAGTTTTTTTAATGTATGGTACAAAAAAATTTATTTCTGAATGCTTTTATGATACCTATGTTAAATGTATAGTATAATTTGAAAGAAAAAAGACCAAAAATGATAATGTTTTTAATCGAATTTCCAACCGCATGTATTCGTAAAACAATAATAGTTGAATTAAATGAAGAAATGATTGATCGAATGATTTAATTAATATTTTTGAAAAACTGACTGACTGAAGAAAATTATAAAAATGTTAGCTCAGATAATTTCATTTATATCGTTCATATCTATTTTATGAAATGTAATGAAATAATAAAGGTTTATTGAAGACGTTTCCTTTTGATGGATTTCATTTGCAATATAATTGCATGCATTAGGCAGATGATGGTAATTGCGTTAAAAATTAAATCGATTGTATACAATTAGGGCATCATCAGTCGGAATAGCTGCCAATTCAACAGATGCTGCACTAAAGTCCACATGGACAGGATCGATTCCGACCACGTAATAGTATTTAGCCCAGCGAATAAGTGAATGAGTCTGATGTACGCTAGCTCATCACAAAGTCCAAAACCTACGCCACTCAGAGCGTTCATTATTCAAATTAGGTATCCATAGTGCCTGAATTTGTGAACATTTATTTTAAAGGCAGCCACAATTGCGCTGGACAGCAATCTTTCACGATCAGCCAAAATTGCAATTACTGTCGGCATATGAAAGCTAATGGTTTCAATAAAGCACTAATTTCCATATTTGAACGTTTCCCTCATCTTCTTTCATTACGGATATAAACCAGGAGGCTATTCAAGAGCTGCAAACTTTCCAAAGTGAATTCAATACGGCAATCTCTACTGGCTTCTCTAATGTAATTTCCCTTAATTTCACTGTAAACAGTCCAGCCCACCAGGTCACTGAATTAATAGAGAACGTTTGTATTGTAAACGCAATTTAAAGGACATGCCGATAAGTCTACATCAGAGAGGAATTATGTATGAAATTAACATAAGCGGTATTCCATTGGTTGTCCCAAAGGACGTACCTAGTTAGTTATACAGAACATAATCTATCCTTTTGAAATCAAATCATATAATAGGAATTACTTAAATGACAAATATATTAAAGTATAGACGAGAGGTCGAATGTACTTAAAAAGAGTTTAATATGTTTGAATTTTATTGTTCAACTTTCTTATTTGACATAAAAGCATATCAAAAATTATATTAAAAAACTTGAATTTATAACAAATTGTTTAGGTAGGTAATCCTAAGACAAAAATTAGTTATATTACTATACATTCCCAAATTAAGAATGCATTTACGAGTATCTCGATTTCACGTTTTTCAAATTAGCCAGTCATCCGATTGGCTTGAAATTTTCGCTGTATAACTACTTAGTTAGACGGATTATCTACTAAAGTATACAGGATTTTTATGATCGATAAACAATGAAGATTTTATAAATAAATTAAAGCCAATTTTTTCGACAAATAGGGACTAGATTTTTTTTCAATTGATGCCTTTGCAAACAGTAATACTTTTTAATAACCGTGTGTGCTTTAGTAGGTAACCTCATATACATATATATGTATGTAGATGACGAAAATTTAGTTTTTATTCTTCTGGGTTCAATTGCAGGACACTTTTAGTACCTACCGGCCGTGGAGCGCCTTAAAAAAATACGCTGGCTTCTGTGCCTTCAACAGAGCAGAAATTTTATTTTAAAAAATAGATAACATAAAAACATTTTTCTTGTACCTTAAAACATGTGTAATAAATCCTCGAAACCTAATAGGTATTGCTTTATTCATAAATAGAAAAAGTAGAAAGTAGCAAAAAAATCATTTAAAATCCTCCCATTTTTAGGGTTCCAACAGATACCTACATATTTAAATATTTTAAATTTGATCTTGTTAATAATATTACCATTACAGCTTCAGAAACTATGCTCAAAGGTGCTCAAAGCTTTAAAGGCGTTTTTCTCAAAATAACTTTGGTTTGAATTGATGGGCAAAATAAAAAGAATATTTTCGCAGAAAATTTAACTTCGTTCTATAGCATTATCACATAAGTAGTTTATACCCACTGTAAACGAAAAAAGAACATTTACACATACATTGTATGTAAGTCTCTTGCAATGTTAAATTTTTTAAGTGAAAATGACGACTTCCTTTTAGAAATATTTTCAAAGATTTTCGCATATAGGTATTCCTTTTGGAATTCAAATTCATCTACTTGCACATATTATAAAAAATTTACTTATTCTTCGGTGTTTTATTTCAGTCAAAAATGATAACTTGTATTTTTCCCGGCAATAAACTTACACTACAATGTCATGTCAAAACACGTCAATGAAAAAGTACACACATATATATTAATTTATTATTTCAAGAACTTATTTTCACTTTTCAAATGAGTAAAAACTATATGTTAAAGTTTCAAAAATTTGATTTGATATTATTACCTACCAAGGGTATTTTTAGAATTCCCCTAATTTTTATTTTCTATAACCACATTTGCAACTCAGATATTTTTTAAACTTTAAGAATATAACAGTTTTGAACTTATTTAAAACTACATACCCATATTATTATCGTAATTGCTGAAACAAATTGTATTTCCTAGAAATCGTTGCAAAGTCAATTCCTTTATTCTTTCTCACAGTTTTTCTGGAAGGAATAGAAAATATCATAGTTTAATTAAATATGGTGAAAAAATGTTCTATATACATATCTTTAAAATAAACCTCTTCAGTATTAAAATATTACGTGTTATGAATAGTAAAATTCTTTTCAAATGTTAATTCAAAAATACTCGTTTGATCTTACCCTCGATCAATTTCATATTTTAGAGAACACCCACTTGTATGTAAATATACATATGTAAAATCGAAACCTATTTATCTCCTAAACTACTAAAGTTGAAGTTTAAGGAAAATTTCAGAGTACCTACACTTGCGAAGCAAGAATTTTCATGGCTGTTAATCTGAGTTGTCTAGCTTTAAGTGAAGTGAGAAATTTAATTACGTACCTAAATACAGGGTGGCTGGAAGATTGACGTCAAAAAGAAAAAAACAGGTCCCTCGTGTCATGGGGTATTCGAATCACCCCCATGTATGTTCCGCGATTTTGCACGGTTTTCAAGTTATGAATTTTTTTATGAAGTTTTGAGAATTTTCGACTTGACCATCTTAAAAAAAATCTAAAAAAAAAAGTACAAGACTTTTCTGATATTTTTTGTTTGTAATTAAATCGTCATGAATGGTACTTTTATACGTAAAATAACCAGCTTCGTAACTTTGATAAAAATTATGGAAATGTTGGTCTCAAGAGATAAAGTTACGTATTTTGAATTATGATCTAAATTTTCAAATTTAAATTAAAAATCTAAACAGGCTACTTCATGGTTTCCTAGTAGGCCTAAAAAGTGCGCTCAACTCTCAGCTTTCAGAATCATTAATAAAAAATGGTACTTAACGGTCTACTTTTGCTAGAATTAGCCTTCAAAGACAGCAAGGTGGAAAAAATCAAAGAATTAGACATTTACTCAAACATTATTTTTCGCCATTTTAAGATTCTTGAGGTTAACTCACTTCGTTAACTAACCAGAAATTACTACAAAAAGCTAATATTGAAACATTTAGGGGTTTTATTTATTTAGTTTTAAATTTATTCATTTCTGCCCGATGCATTCTTGCGGATCATGGGTTGTAAAAGTGAGCAAAATTCTTTTACCTGCAGTAACAATGGGCGAGAGGATAAAAGGTTGGCATTATTGCCATCTCTCTTACTCTCGTTGACGAGAGGGGCTGCAACACAACCCATATGCCAACCCAAAAAAAAAACAAGTTACAATGCGCGCAACGAAAGATGAGCGCTGACTGATCACGTGGTTATCACGTGGTTATTATCTGCGCAGTATACAGTTGAGGCCATTTTGGCGGTAAGCGAGGCAAGCGGGGAGGGACGGGAGCGCTCATCTTTCGTTGCGCGCACTGTAAATCAGTCGTACTCATTTCTTTTTATTTACATTATGATGTGTGATTTATTGCCATACCTTTTTCTGACCTAAAACTTTTCTTGACCAACCAACCTCTAAAGCTAGTTTTTATTAATTTTCAGCATTTTCTATCATAACTTGATCAGAAAAATCATAAAATGGCAAGAATTTATTTTTAACCAATTCTTTGATTTTTTCCACCTTGCTGTCTTTGAAGGCTAATTCTAGCAAAAGTAGACTGTTAAGTACCATTTTTTATTAATGATTCTGAAAGCTGAGAGTTGAGCGCACTTTTTAAGCCTACTAGGAAACCATGAAGTAGCCTGTTTAGATTTTTAATTTAAATTTGAAAATTTAGATCATAATTCAAAATACGTAACTTTTTCTCTTGAGACCAACATTTCCATAATTTTTATCAAAGTTACGAAGCTGGTTATTTTACTTATAAAAGTACCATTCATGACGATTTAGTTACAAAAAAAATGTCAGAAAAGTCTTGTACTTTTTTTTTTAGATTTTTTTTAAGATGGTCAAGTCGAAAATTCTCAAAACTTCATAAAAAAATTCATAACTTGAAAACCGTGCAAAATCGCGGAACATACATGGGGGTGATTCGAATACCCCATGACACGAGGGACCTGTTTTTTTCTTTTTGACGTCAATCTTCCGGCCACCCTGTATATCGAATAATTTCTATTAAATATCTTCCTCAGAATTCAACTCTATATTTATTTAATAATTTCACCTAAAACTAAAGACTTTCAATTGTACATAGATATATAATGGGATTTCTTCATCATTAAAAGTAAGAAAGGAGTGACTGGAGAGGAAGAAGTTTTGGAACATACGTTGATCAGAATAATTCAAAGAGTAGAGACGTCATACTTACAATTTAAAAAACCCTATTGATTCATATTTTCAATCAACAATGAAGCAAAACTCCTGCAATGGAAGATACCATGCACTCAAGATAATGAATTAAGTCAAGCCAAAAGTAAAAAACTTAAGAAGCTCATTAAACACACGTTGAGAATAAAGAGGGATGCCTGCCAGGGAGTGCTCTTTACATTCAAATTTCGCAAACCCCTCCCAGGACTCTTTCTCCATATTGGAAAAAAAAATCGATCTGTGAGGAAGCACTCAAGAGTCTCACTTCTAGATTTCCCATTATCCTCAATTTCAATTTCAGTCCTTGGCTGGGCTCTGTCTAAAGGACAGCCCCATGGTGGGTGTGCAAGTAATTTTGTGAACCACTCCAAATTTCGCTGCTAGCAAGAGATTTATCAATGAGTGGATGGGATACATCCAAGTGCAAGTCCTTGCGAATTGCTAACTCATGGTGCGCTTCGAATATAACAAGTGATTCATGAATTTACTGGAAATACAAGCGATAAAGATATTGTGGGAATCTCACCATCAGCCCCAAAACCGGCCATGTTCTCTACACCCCTAAAAGCACTTTCTTATTATCATAAAAATATTTGCAACACTGCCTTGCTACACTTGAGAGGTCTTTTATAGACGAAAACTATTCTGTGAGTCTCGACAGAGATCTCATGGCATTTTCAGATTGTGCATGCACAACATCAGACAAAATTGAAATTTGCTGTTCAAGCTCAATTTAAAGGAAGTTTTCGAGGAGCAAGAGAACACTTTGGAGCTGCATCAAATACAAATTGAATTTTTAGTTCTTATATTTGGCACCAGTATCTACGTTTCTGATGTTTTATATATAAAAGTACGTAAATATTTATTCTATCTGCGATTTCTACATTTTATTTCAAACATTTCATTAAGTCTTCTGGAGGCAACCACAATTTTATATTTTATTACATTATAATTACAGAAATATTACACTTCAAATCTTTTTTATATCGTAAAAACATGCTTTATAAAATATAAGCCTCATTTACAATTCCCTGAGTCTTAATTCTGTACCGATATTAATAATTAAAATTAAAGCATACATTTTAACTGTGCGGGCATATTTTTCATTCAATGATATATGTACATAATGTACTTATTAGTTTAGACGAACTCACACTAGCTCTAGCTACTTTAAATTAGGTATTGTAAACCTGTTATAATTTTAATTTGAAATCTTATAGTTAATTTCATTTTGTCTTTAAAATTTGTGAACCTAAATCTTCGAAATTATTTATTTGAAGAATTTTGTGAAACTTACAAGAAACGAAACATACAAATAAAGAAATAAAGGCTGAAAACATTTATGATCTCACCTTCCTTTTCACTCCACCAAACATATTTAAAATGAAAGTATGTAATTCCAAAAGAATCTTGACAGTCTGATTATTTGGAAAATATATATGTATAACGGGTTCAGTATATATATTTGAATAATTTATTTATCTATTTACTTATTTATTTCAAATCTCTTAATACAATCTATAATAATAAAGTAATAGTTTAATTATATGTTAACTAAAAATCATTATTTTTAACCGATTAACCGATTAAGCTGTTTAAAAAGTACTTTTCTCTTTTATTTATAAAAGTTGTATAGTGATATTTCGTGAGCATATCCTTTAGAATCATTCATTATTAGATTATTATTGTTTATATAAATATAAATTTTGGATATCAATTCAAACCACATGAATTCAATCAACGGCTATCCGGATGATACCCCACATGAGCAGATTGAGAACAAAAACATTGGACCCGCAAATTTACGCCTTAAGATACAAATTAATATTTTTCCAATTGTCCATGTTTGGGGTATTCTGTTGGCTTCAGCTAATTATAACTTTAGTAAAATTCAGATCTTTGAGAAAATAGATAGACACCGAGGTTTTTTAATTTCAGTATAATATGTATATACAAAAAGTCTCTCAATTCACGTTTACATAAAGTTGAACCCACGGGTTTGTACTAACTTCTCGAAAAACAGGACCTAAAAATGTTTTATCCATATCAAGGCTGAAATTCTACGCCAAAAACGATTCAATACTAAAAAGGTTTACGAACAAATAATACCCGGCGGCAAAATACAAAAAGTCAAGAGAAAGACTTTAAAATTTCTTTAAAGAACTTAAACTTTGCCCTGATATTAAGCAAAGCTTCCTCCCTCCAGCTTCCGCAAGCCCTTTTCTATCGTTCATTTCCTCGAAGTTGTGAAAAACTACAAGTATATGTATAGTTTTCATTTTTCAGTCGAATTGCACATCCTTTGGCCTGACATCTTATTTATTCTCTGGGTCTGTTAGAGATTTTCCAATAGTGTTCTTTTGGATATTCATCAAATCCATTCCATTAATAGTCTCCCGAAAATGGTCGCGAGATGAGCTTGTTTCAGGATAAAGAAACGAATCGAAAGACAAAAGGCCTCTATCGCTTCTCTTTCAGTAGAAAACAAATTATGTCATGACCCTGTGATTTATGGGAGCGATGATACACCGAACAATAGGATAGCTGGGCGCGCCTAGCTCTACGACAATGAGGCCCTTCTTGGGACATTTTAATGGAAAACTCCTTTGTTTGGTAGGAAAAGATGCCCTCGGGGAACTTGCACAAGATGCTCGAGTATTTTTTAAGAAATTTAAGAAATGTAAATGAGAAAAATATTCAGAGAGTTGAAACTTCGCATTGCTATGGTAGACGTAGAACGGATAGAGCTCTATGGTTAAGAGCATAAAAATACCCAAACTTTCTCAAAATACAATTCTTTAGGAATTTCGATATCGAGGGAATTAATAGCAAACTTTATAATTTCTTAGAAAATCCGTAAAAGCATTGGTTGGGTAGTGCTTTAAACACAAAAGATAACAAGAACTTTGGGTAGCTGCCATAAAGAAGAGGTGAATTTCTATTTGATCGCGTAAAACATGAAAAATCAACTATGCCCGGAGAACGAGAAAGGATTTTGATCAAACTAATATTGATTGATGAGGTCAATAACTTCAGTCGAGTTTGGATATGCAAACAATTCGTCGTATAAGGATCCGGACTTTCTTCGGAAATGTTCTTGTGGGTACGATAACTCTCATAATGCATAGTCTATTTCGATATAATTTTCCATATACATTCATTAGATCAAAATTGTTATATGTACATATGTATAGGACATTACACATTTGAAAATTGGATCATTAGGCAAGGGACTGCGGAATGTTCTTTTGTAGGTATTTTATGTGGTATTCTAAGCGGTTTCAACCCAAATTGAGCCTTTTAAAAACTATAATATATTTCTTCAGACTGCTGCTGTGTGTAAGGTATATTTTTAATAGTGATCAAATGTTATATAGTGTCTGAAAATAAAATTGTTTTAAAACCGTGTCAACTTGCTTCACAAGTAATACAAAATTGCTCATTCACCACAACTCAGTAAAAAGCTAAACTTTTCCATAACGACGACCTCCACCTATTTCATAAGCAACTCTTTCCAAATTTTTCTATTTTAACCAGATATTGTTCTGATAATACCTACGTGTGAAAAGTTTGATCGAAATCACCAAATGAATCAATTATTAAGAAATGCGAAGACAAACGTGGTAACAGAAATTTTTTCGTAGAATTCCTGAGTGTGTCAAATTTGATCGATAGCTATGAAAAAAAAAAGGAATGATTTTTACATAAGAGAAGATAGTTTTTAAATCCCCACCTCCTTGACTGATTCGGCCCATTTTAGAATATGTATTTAGAATATTGCCACGAAGAATACGTGTTAGTCTAATTTGATCAAAATGGATTAAAAAATATACAGTCTACATAGCAACAATATATAGCGCAAGAATAGGAAGATGCTTTAGATCTAAAAGTAATCGAAATTTCAGACTCCTGGATCAAGTCTGTAATGACGCAAACAGAGTTTGGCTTCCATACAATTAACATTGGGAAACTTACTTTTATATAAACCTGAATTACTCGTTTAAAAACCAATCAAAAAGGTCAAACAACCAAATTCGACAATCCAATAGCTGAATTCTGAAAATCTTAACTTTATACATATATGGCTATATGTATGTAGGTATGTATATATAGACGGAATTCTAAAATTATGAATTTTTCCGATAACACTCAAACACAAATATCTTTAAAACTATTGGATTTACGAATTTAGTCCTTCAGGCCCTTTTGGGAGTAATTCCTTATAAAATACTGCTATGAGAGATTTTGTTAATTATTTTAAATGAGCTTTTAACGTTTATAGCTATATACATAATATAGTTCATATATGTATAAAAATAAAAATTTGGGTGTGGGATATTTTTTAAGTCTAGGACCTCTAAAATAAATGTTGGCATCATTCATTGTACTGATTGTACCATATCTTGTATTAGAATTAGACAATAGACAGGCTTCAATTGTTAGTAGTACCTATTTGTATAAAATCTACCTAAAAACGCGAAATGAGGACACGACACACAAGCCCTCGAAGACTTAAATTTATGTAAAGCTCATGTCTGAAAAAAGTAACATTTTTTGTGCGTGTTTCTGGATGTTCTTAAGGATTTCTGCCGTTCCCAAAAACATGCATCAGCAGACGCCACCCAGACGGAATATTTTTTAAAAGAGTTGGGAGAATACCTAGGGGACCGAAGGTAATCGTCTTGAGAGCAATTTATGATATGCAGGAAACAACCACGAAAATATTTATAAGCAATTTCAATTACCTCAGGCATAAAAGTGCTTTCGCGGAAACAAAACCTGCCTGGAAAGATCGATAACCCTTTAAAATTGAATGATACTGTCGCAATATCTTTGTAGTGAATGTGTTCCAATATTTAATACAGCACCTGCTGTAGGCACAACCTACAATTTTCGCTGAATTTTATCGATAAAAAGTTTACCAACATTTTTCTTTCCTACTTCCAAAGATGAAACCTTTTAGCGTTTGAAGGATCTTTGTATCCCCGACCAGTTGGTAACCCAAAATTCAAAAGCACAACACTTCCGTTGAGAGATTATTAGAAGGGCTGAGTAGAAATATAAAAACCCCACAAAATAATTTAATAGACATTTCTTAGAAATATCGAAGTTCTCAAAAGTTCTCAAAGTTCTCTTTTATTTGCATTATCTATATACATATGTACATAGATGCGACAAATATGTACATATGTAGGTACGAATGTGACAGTTTTTTATTATGGCTTTACTATTATCAAACTATTGAGGCTGGTCTCCAAATATACATATATGTAAATACATATATTCTATGTATTTTATAATGATATTTCGCAAAATATGCACTTTCAAATGTATTCGATAGTCAAATATATCTCTAGTACTACTATACCTGAGAAAAACTTACGATGAACGACTATTTGACTGCATTTGCAAGATGGATACTTGATGTTGATTTAACTATAATTTATTTTTGAAATAAACGAAAAAATGTTCATTGCAAAAACTTTTCAAATTCAAAATGACTAGAAAATTGTTTATGTACACTTGATTGAATTTACACAATTTTTTTTGTGTACATTTAAAATGAACTAAGGATGTGATATACGTCTTTATTATGGCTAAAAACGCATTTCTGATAGAAGGAAGAAAGTCCTTTGAAGAAGTTAAGTCAATTTGACTGCAATGTTAATGCGAATAAAAGCTATTTTTTTGGAACCTGCATTACTCGTACCTAAGTGCTCTTTGATAGTCATGGATACTAGAATGGATGGTAGCCTTGGCCTTAAAGCAGTTGTCGTACAGTGGAATTAAAAATTAACATTAATTTTGAAGTTATGTGCGGAAAAAATGATTAAAATTCAAAGGTAACTAAAATGATTTTATCAATATTTTAGGACCATTATTAAGAAATTTTTAATCCAAAAAGGGCTTTTGTAAACTTCTTTCAATTCGAATCGAACGTTTTTAATGATAGGGTCCAATATATTTTTTTGTCTAAGATATGTAGTAGACACCATTTTCCAGGCGAAAATGTTTATTTTGAAATAGTTTTTGGTTGATTTGACCCATTAATTTTTTTCATTAGTTAAGTATAGAAGAAAATTAGTATATGCAAGCAGTTGATTATATGAAGAATGCTTAAAAAACATATTAGGTATACTAGTTCTATTTCACATATAAACGATGAAGTACATTATATTATACAACATACTGAATTATAAATAATGTTTTCTTTGAACCTGATATAAAATAGTCAACGACAATTTCCTACGCCACTATTGTTTAACTATTCCAAGTTTCTGTTCTCTACAGATGAATTTTTTTTCATATTAACTATGTTAAGCTTCAAGTAATTATAGGAGTACCTATACGAAGACAGTAGTGAAATAAATTCAAAAATTTTTAGACTAGTTTTATGCCGAAACCCGTCAGCATAGATCATGATAGATCACTTTAGTGTTTTTAAGTAACTTTAAGTTAAGAAAAATTACCTACAAAATTTTATTTGAAATGAAGATCCCAGAAAGTTTACATAGCAGTTTTTAGTACCTTTTACAACTATACAATACTCTCATCATCTTTCAGAAAATTCATACAAGTTTATCTCTAATATACTAGTTCACTAAAATCTGTTCTCGAGAGCTCGAAGGAATTAATCCCAGCCACTCAGTGTGGTACACGTACGAAATAAAAAGGATAGCAGGGGCGCATAACCCCATCTACTTACTATAACTCAAAAATGTATATATCGTCTAATGTATAGCGCAAGAGGAGGGAATTTCATTTTATAGCAGCAGTTTTGGTTCAGTTTATCTACCAAAAAAAAATCATCATCTTTCGTTGGAACGGATGGTAGATGGTTTCGCGCCCTGGAAAATATCGAAATTAAGTTGTGAGTTTTTGTCCCAAAGAGGTTTATCAAGTGTATTGATCCTCGTACTAAAATTTTACGACTGGCTGGGTAGCTGGCGGAGCCGCCAGAGCGGGAAGTGGGTGAAGATGTAATCGGTTCCAGTTTAGTGGGTATACAAGTACAATACCAGAGCGGGAATAACATCGGTGTTCCAGTCTACAGGACTATACCCTCTGCGACGGACTACCTAATCAGTAAATTGTTCGTCTAGAAAAATGTCATATGCCCCTAAAACCTCGTCGCTCCTTGCCGGAGGCCCAGTGGGCCCAGCCAGAAACCCATCGGCCCTTCAGGTCCTCCCTCTCTGTCCGATCCACGAGTGCCCTTGTCTGACAACATATCTGGGCACATTTAACATTTCTGCCCTATCCACTCCACCCCTGTAGCCATTGTTATCTTTAGCAGTTTCTCTTTTACCCTTCGTACCCAAGGCCCTCAAATTTCCTCCCGTAGCCGAAGCATCCCCATGTTTGTGCTTTTCTGCCCTTCTCCGGCCGGGACTCGGGAGTTATCCTATCGACTTAAGCACGAGCAATTTATTTTCTCTATTTGCGTAGGGAAGTGGAATTGTTTTTGTGGCCTCCCCGCAATATTTACCAATGTTTGTCTCGCTTCCTAAAGCTACCACCCCTCCGTTTGGTGCCCGCCGTTGTCTCATAGCACGTGGGCTTCCTTCTTGGGGAGCCTGATGCTGTTCCCTTTTTTTCTTTCGGAGTCTGTTTTTGTTATTCTTAAAATCGTTAAAAAAGTTGGCTTCTTCTGCTCTTCGAATAGGTAAAAAACTGGAGCCCCGTAGATTAGAAAGATCTGCCTACTTCGGGTCAATGGATTTTATTAACATAAAACACAAATGGTCCTGAGACAATTGACTCTTTTGTAATGGAAGCCATCGGTTGAAGTGTGCTGGAGACAATTTCTAAGGCTGTGTGTGAAATCTCTTGAAATGATATCATTTCGATCATTTCGGTCATTTCATGTTCGAAAACAAGATGGCGCCGACATGATACACCTCAGAGCGAACATTTCAATGACAGTTCGTATCATTTCAGAGCAGACAAAATTGGGATGAATATATTTAATCGGATTTACTTAATACTTTTAAATAGTACCCTCACAGGTCTTGCTATCGACCTTGCATTGTGTACAGTTGAAATTAAATACTCTTCGTATTTCATAAACACTTGTAACACCTTTAATATCAGAAATACTAAGTATATGAAATTTTGCTCCTCTTCCATTAATTCCACATCCATTATAAAGTTCCTTTTCCTATAAAACAATCTATATTATTACACCACAATATTTCCAAAACAAAGTGCGGCACCTTGACAGCTGAAATGATACGTCAAAGATTTCGCACACTTTTCTTGACATTTCCCAACTTTTGTCATTTGAAATGATTGAAATGATCGAAATGATATTCGAAAGAGATTTCGCACACAGCCTAAGTACCTAAATGCGATGGTATGGTACTAGTTTAAATATACACTTATGGACAAAAAATAAATAGGTACATGCCCTAAGACGAAATTATTTAGTAACCACTTTTTCTTACAAAAACTATACTAAACTAATTACACAACCCACACTATGATAACTACTGACCGGACTTACGCTCTGACGTAATCAAGATTAAAACATCCCTACGTTAATATTTTCGTTTATGCAGCTACTAAAAACTCAAAAAAACGAAATTTTTAATTTCTACCTCTAGGGCTGGGTTTTTGGTGGATAGTAACGTGTTTTAATTAGAGTAAAAAGACAAAAGCAAAAAACCGAACTAAAATAGCCTTTTTAGTCATTTTTACAATTTTTCATTTATGCAGCTACTAAAAACTTATAGAAATAAATAGACAAATAAACGGAATTTTTAATTTCTGCCTCTACGGCTGGGTTTTTGGTGGATAATAAGGTGTTTTTCATAGAGTAAATAAACAAAAGCTAAAAACCGAACTAAAATATACTTTTTTAGTCATTTTTACAATTTTTCGTTTATGAAGCTACTAAAACTCATAGAAATCAATAGGCAAAAAAAAACGAAATTTTTAAACATCTCCAATAAATAAAAATCCTCTACCTTCCACTCAATGTCCCATCGGATTTAACTCCATTGTATGATTCCGACGTTAAAAACGTTTAAAATCTTCCTCGAGAATTGGTCTAGTTCTTGGCGAAAATCGAATGAAAATCCTTACAGTAGTTTCTGAGATTAGGGCGTGCAGACAGACTGTCGCGGCGTGGGATTTTAATTTAAGTAATAATACAGAAATAAGTAATGATACAGAAATGTCCAAAATGTTAATCTTCCCACGCGTCTGATATTACATACTTGTTTTGATGTTCCATGTCATTATAATAATTTATGTAACGAAGCGCAAACCGTTAAATCTGTCGGTAGTCAAAATACCGATTAAAACCCAATTAACCCGTGCACTTGCGTATTTACTTACATACATATATCGAAGTTCTTAAGCCCTTCGACGAAAATTATGTGATTTTATTTCACTCTCGGGCTTGTAATAAATTTCTGCTGATCAATATTCCGCCCTAGTGACATATCTAAAGGGATAGACTAATAACAGTGGACTACTAGGAACGCGTTTTGATTAAATGTACGAAATGAGCTAATGCGGAAGTCATAAAATCCCCTTACCAAGGGTATTCTTAAACAACTCCAATAACAAAGTCGTCAAATAAAGCAAGTTCGCCAGTTTATTAGTTCTCTTTCAATCTGAGCCATTGCTCGCGCCCTTTTCTACTATATATCCAAATTTTATCGATCGAATTTCGTATACATATCTAGCTGAGATTTTAGCTAACTTGTCGCCAATTTGTCGTACTATTCCTTTTGTTGCTCCAAATTACTTCATACACAGTCAACTCCACATGCCACTGAAAGACTCCAGGCCAGAGAACTCCAAGTTCACTCCTTACAAGGACTAGAGAGCAGAAATGGCTATCCCTTCTTCGTCGTATAAATTAGAGGTCAAACAGTGTCTTCAGCTGAAAGTTTCTTGGCTGATTAAAGCTGGTAGAGTGGTGGCGCTGATAAGTACGTTCCCAGAACTTCGGTCGAACAAAATTAAATAAAATAAATCACCACCATTTAAAGCAGACAGAAGTGGAAAAGAAGTTCTAGTAAACCCCAGCAGCTCCAATTGATCGGGACAATGGAGCTGTTCGACTCCCTGAATCAACTACTTGGGCGTCTTTTATTTGAATATCGTCGACTCCTTGGTAATGAATAAACTTGACGGGCAATGGTCGATGGATAACGGTTTTATGAGCTAGCTGCAGCTGATTTGCATTTAAATCGAATTTCGAAGTAAGCCAAAGGTCCGTTACTTCTGGTTCATTAATCCCGCGAAAAGCACCTTCTTTTACTGTCGCCGGATGAAGTTTGAAGGAGTTTAGAAGGAGTCAAGGGCACTTGAAAGACCTCCTGAATTTCTTGTATTTCTCTAGCTTCTATGTTTTCCCAATTTTATTGTTTTCTTCTTTTTTTTTCTTTTTTAAATTAACTAGAATAAGTTGATGTCGTTTTTTTTTTAATCAAAAAAGATTTTAATTCTGTACGTGACCTATCCCGTCCTGAAATTCTTTCAGCACAACCCTGTAACCTGAAATTCAAGAATTAATTGGGTGAAGTTAATTTTACCCCTGGAAGTGTTATACTTGGAAGTGTATTTCATTACAACGTGATGGCAGCTTCACAGCGAGTATATAAATTTAGGATTGTCAATAAATAATTTCAACTGAATTAAAAGAGATTTAGATCTTCTCGAAATAATTTCATGGCAGTGCGTATCCTCTGGCATGGCAATTAAATAGCCTCTTTAAAGTAGTAATCAATCAAAGTTGACAGAATTAATTTGTTTTAGTTCTCTCTTGATAATTTTAAGTATCATTCGAGAAGGCGAAAACTGTTTGAAATATATTTGTATATTTAAAAGTCATTCAACTGTATGTAAATTTAGGATGTGATGTGTCTCATGAGTAAATAAACCATTGGCTTTTACCATAGCCCACAGTTGCTTTCAGTATCTTTTATCCTTGGCTCATTAATGTAAATTATGAGACATTCAAATTTTCTATGAAACATTTTGTCCATTAATCTTGGATAATTTCTCTTGGCGATACGTTTCACCAACCAATTTGAGTGTTTTACTTAAAAATTTTTGTAAAATAAGGACTCTTACTTCTTCCACTTTGCGGTTTCTTGGAGTTTTACAAAAAACTTAAAGAGCTCTCTACAAGCATTTATTTGTTATTTATTATTATTATTTATCAGTTATTGTGCTTCGTTTTCAAAAACAAATAATAAAATTAATAAACAAAACAGATTGACAAGTGCGAGTGCACCTTGAGGGTTCCGTAGCGTTGTATTATTGTAAAGCTTGTTACTATAATATTATCTGTTTAATTTGAATCATAGAACAAAAAGTTTGTCACGTCAAAAATCTGTCAGATTAACTTCCAAAAGAAAATTCCACACAGAATTAGAAATTAATGATTTCAGGACTAATTTCTTCACTTGAACCAGATTTCAAAATTGTAGGTCACCCTATAGATTTTGATGACAAGTAGTTGGACTTTTAGCATAAAAATAAGTTTTGAAAGGCCCCTACCTTTTTGTTGTGTTAAACAAACTAGAAACTTAATTTTTACAGCAATATGAGGCCTTAACTACTACCGATGCAAAATAATAATATTTACAAAAAAAAAAAATCAAAGTTTGTGGCCGAAAGAGTTGCTCGAAGTTAACGACTTTCCTAAATTTCAAAGGACTTTATCTCGAAAACCAAAAGAATTTTACTTATTGTAATTTTGGTTTATTCGAACAGTCATGATTTAGCCCACTATCTGTTTTCGTTTGGACATTGGTTTTTGAGACACCTGTATACATATACATAGATATTAAATTCAAACCAATTTCAATTTCAATGTCTTGTTCTAAAGTATGCGAAACTAAAACACTGTCCGTTGTACTTTAAATATAAATAAATTTAACTGTGGCATTTTAACAAGATTTGCCCAAATCCGTCGAAGCTGTGATGCATCGCGACCGTAATGTATCGCCCAGATTTTGCTTAATCTACGAAGCACATTGATAGCAGCTGGCAGTTTGATCGGAACGAAGTGAACCGCACGACAATCAATAAAATCCACACAATATCTGAATCTCCGAGATTCAACTAGTAGCGCTGGTTGCACATATCTCTGGATTCTGAAACAATGTAAGCCAGTATGTCGATATTATTGCTTATTTGTGGTTATATAAAAGAAGGTTAGAGTTTATTCCAAATCCTTTCAATTGGATTTCTGCAAATGCGAAACATAAATTTCGTTTTTCCACAAAACATGTTTGAATGGACCAGAGGGTAGCTGATGTGATTTATTGCATTCGTGTTTGACAGGACCACGTTTGTGAGTTTTCAAATATTTCACTTCGATGAGGAGATTTCTTATGAATATTTCATACCTGTACAATGAGCAGCAGGAGAAGTAGCTCGCTTCATCCATGAAATTTAAACCGACTGCCAACGAATGCGCTTAGGTCTGAACATCAAATTTTCCCAAAAAAAAAAAAAAACACCCCATGCTTTTTATTAAATCTATATAAGCGAACACTAATATTCGACGGGGAATATATGAGCCTGTTTTTGCTTTCCGAACTTTAATGACGTGCATGCTTTAGAAACACCATGCAAAGTTTGTCAGTTGAAAAGTAAACGAACCAAGACTAAAGAATTTTGTCCTTTTGTGAATAACATAATTTGCATAAGCACCTTACTAAAATCTTAATGAGCATAGTCACTATAGCACCACCACCCTCAACCCTCTGGGTATGCCATGACACTTTTCACTTGGCGGGGCGGTGCGGAATGCACTTGAACTGCAAATTTCCTTCATAAACATGATTTTCATGTGAACTTTGAACAAAATAGTCCACAGCTGCAGATCTCACCTGCTCTTACGTATTTTGCATCCGTTCGCATAATGTAAGATTATCTGCCCCGTTGACACTCATCTTAACCGAGGGTGGGTGGAAAAATACTTCACACAATTCGTTTGAAATTATGTGGGTTTCTTTATGAAGATTGGAGCCATTTTGAACTTTTCAAACAATCTCCAAACCAATAAAATGACAGAGTAGTTTAAGTTTATTATTTTTTAAATGCACCTTTAAATAAATGTTCATCAAAGACGGAGAATCTATAAATTTTAAGTGTTCATAAATTTTATAGATTTTATTTCCAAAGTTTATTCTAGTTGATAACAGGACAAATAAAACCCTTTATGAGATCGAATATTATACGAGCCGATCGATTAACTGCACTTTTGAAAATTTCTAAATTTCAAGATTAAACCACCTTAGTACATGCTTAATGTTTCGTTTCGGAAACGAGTTATTTAAGCAATTTTATTTAAAAGTAATACATTAACTTTAACTTTTAAGTTATAGTCTATTTTCTTACAATAGGAATAGTCAAACTTAAAGGAAAGACTGTGGATACACATATGTATGTAAATTTTAAAAAGATTTATGTGTTGTGAGAAAACGACAGCCAAATTAGAAATATCTTTGCTTTGCATAATGAATAAGGTCCGCTAACCTCCAATCATGAATCTGACTAGAATGTTTGTTTAACAACACTCTTTTTAACTTTTATTCTTTTCTTTTGAAGTTGATTTTGTTTTATATAACTTTACTAAATTCGCTACTGAAGTAGGCATTTTTTAAAAAAGCAGCAATTAAAAAATTAAGTAGACATTTAATAAAGTTAAGCTTAAAAGTTAAAAAAACTCCGATTTGTAATTTTGATTTAACATCTTGCCTGCAGTAAAAACGAGGCTTTTTGGCATCTAGCGAGCTTCTCCAAGATACAGAAGGTATTTCATAACTATAACTGTTCCAACATTTATTCGATTCTCTAAATCTTTGAAATTCGTTTTTAACCATCATTGTATTAGAAATCCATTTCGTCCCCTTCTCTATGCTCCTTTTTCAAATCATCACTTACTCAAATCGCAATAGAAGATTTTATATCCTTGAATGCATATCTAGGTGCATTCATAAAAATACAAATTTGGTGTGCTTATGATACCACAAAATACGTAATATCTCTCGCAAACCTTGTGATATTCCAATCTGCTTATTGTACACTCGTAATAAGCAATAATTATTAAATAAATCGCCATATTCGAAAAATCGTTAATATGATAAGTTTAACCAAGAAAGCTCGAATTTAAACCATAAAAAGTCATCCAAACCACAGACATCGAGTTAAATAGCATCAGCTCCTTTAACATCAATTATTTCCATTGTGTGGTTCATTGCGTTCACCGAAATTAAAACAAAATTAATTTTCGCCAATGATTTATCTGATACAGGAAATGTGGGATCCGAATTATCGTCCAGCACCATACAAATGGAGCTGCATACATTTCAGCATTAATAGCATAAGCCTACAAAAAGCACCTGAGTATTGTAGATGATAGGCATAGGTGGGCATTAACTCGTTAATCCGTTAATCGTTAATTAACGAAGTTAACATTCTGATTAACGGATTAACTTTTAAGTTAACTTCAAAAAGTATTAACGCTCTTGTTAACTTCCGTTAAATTGCACTTCCGTTAATTTAGTCCGTTAAGCCCGTCCTGACTCGAAAAGATTTGTTAAGACTTAATAGCTGCGTTATTTTCACATCGTATCAAGTTCTAGATTTGGCAAGAAATGTTGCATTGAATTGAAATTTTAAAGATTGTCAGGTATATAAAGATTTTAAAATTTGCGAAAGCGTATCAAATTGCCATTATATTTATGCATCCAAACTTCAATCCCATACCTAAGCTTAAACAGATAAGTTTTTGGATTAAATATTTGGCGTGAAATGGGTATAAAATCCATGCAACTTGATTTTATTTTCACTAATGCCATGTTTCCATCTCCCGAAAATCTCGATATTTAAAATAAGCGATTTAAAAAGTGTTTCCATCTGATAGCGCTATTTAATTTGATATTTCAACTGTCATATTTTAATTATTTTCAAAAAGTTTTGTGCATAAAAAGTCAGTTTTAAAATGAGTGAATATCAACAAATTCTTATTATCCAAAAGTTGGGCATATACATACATATATGTGGTGGTGGTATATATGTATGTATATTATTTTGCCACTACTTTTTCCATTTTGAATCACTATTTGAAATGACAGTCATAAATTTGTCAATTTTAACGCCTGCTGAATAGTGCTAAATAAACTTTCAGGGGATGTCACAATGAATTTAGTCAATTCTGATTGAAGATTCTCTCGAAATCTCAAGACCTCAAAATCGATTACTTGAATGGGAAATCCAATAGATTGTCATATGGATTTCGCGAAATTTCACAAAATCCCGAGATTTTGGGGATATGAAAACATGGTATAAGTAATGCCATGTTTCCATCTCCCCAAAATCTCGAGATTTTGAATACGAGATTTAAAAGTGTTTCCATCTAGTAACGTGATTTCATTTGATATTTGATATGTCAAGTGTCATGTTTTCATTATTTCCAAACAGTTTTTGTGCTAAAAAAGTGAATGCTAAAGTGATTAAATATCAACAAACTCTTGTTAGCCAACATTTGGACATAGTGAATAAATTTTAATTTGTGTGTAATAAAAGTAAAAGAAATCGACAGTCATAAATTTGTCAATTTTGACGCCTGTTGAATAGTGGTGAATAACTTTTTGGGGATGCCACAACGAATTTAGTAGATTTTGATTGAGATTCTCTCGAAATCTCAAGATTTCAAAATCGGCTACTTGTATGGGAAATCCAATAGATTTTCATATGGATTTCGCGAAATCTCACAAAATCCCGAGATTTTAGGGAGATGGAAACATGGTATAAACATTTTTTGATATGTATAACTACCTACTCATTAATTTCAATTCAGAGCAAAATTTCCTGCCAAATCTAGAACTGCATTCGATATGAAAAGAACTGCTATCCCGCCTAGGGCTGCAGTAGAACGTCTTTTTTCTACAGGCAAAGGTATTTTAAGGGCTAAACGATCATTGTTATCGCATGGCAATTTTAATATGCTAATTTTTATGAAAGGGAACATGCACCTAATGCAAAATTACGATGAAAAGTAAGTAGCCTTTTATTCTACCTACTTATTTTTATCTTATTTACCTATATATCCCAGCCCAAAAGTTTTGTACGGTTAACTTTTAACGATTAACTTTAACTTGCGTTAAATTTTAGAAAATTGAACGCTTTAACGATTAACGAAGCTAACTTTTTAATTAACGGATTAACGATTAACGAAGTTAACTTTTTGGTTAACTGTGCCCACCTATGATGATAGGTAATCTCATGAAAAGGATATAACGGCTGCATTAATGCAGGAATCCACCGCGGATGGATGCTTTTGAATAAATGCACCAAATAAATACACCCTGTTTGTAGGCCTTCCCATGAACGAAAATCCGGCCAGCTCCTACTACCCACAAATGCCCCAGTTACAGTGAGGTTTCACCAGAAGTTATCCCACATAAACCGGCCGCAAAAAACTGTGGTTTCGATATGACCACCCCCAGCCCCAAAATGAGGAGCTTGGGCCCCGATACAGGAACGTAGGTACTACGGCACCGCACCGTCTACGTTCTACGGCGCGTACCTTCGGCAGAGCCAGCCGCAGCATAATAGAGAAAGTTCTATGTGTAGTTCGCCAAAGAGTTCAGAGCTTCCTATGGCGCGGCGGCAAGGACATGGTCATCATCTGTTGTGCTATTTTGGAGTCCTTACGTGATTTGATTTGGTAATGTGCCACGTAAGCCCCTCTGCTCCCTCCGTCTTCTATTTTGGCGATGTTTAGCTTTTTATTTTTACTCTAACAGCTCGGTTTTCTTTATAAACGCTCCCGGCGACTTAGTTGGTAATCATGCTAACAAATGCTAATGGGCGCAGCAGTTTCTATGAAACGCACGCATAATAAGCTACTACGCTTTATACATACATGAGTATAAACGACAAATATTATCTATTCTCAAACCGATCACATTAAGCCCTTTTATTATGATTTCATCTTAAGCACCCACAGCTACATATGTATGTACTCGTATGTAGTAATGTGCCTATGTCTTATTCAAAAATCTCTATAGTAGTCTAGGGGTAATTTTAAACGAAAAAAATCACTTTAAAATTGCCGAATCAAGATTTATTTTAATTGAGAAGGAATAAATAATAAAAAAAGAGGTTTTCCGCTTAAAATAAAGAATTTTTCTTCTCGTAGATTAGTAAGTGAGCTTGACATCGCTTCATGAGTAAGTCAACTTCACATCTCTGAGTAGAATGATAACGTGATATTAAGCCAAATTAAAAATATCGCCTTTATGGTTCTCCGTGGTAGAAAGAAAATTGGACTAAGAATCAAGCTCAGCTCGACTGCCAGCCAGACCTGTTAGAGCCAGCCATCGTAATTTTTAAAGAAAAGTGTAATTGATTGTATCGGACAAATTACAAATAAATGTTACATAGTACCTCACAGAGGTAACATATTGTTGAGGTAAAGTATGTAACATACTTGTAATTTGGCATTCAAATTCCAAATTTATTTCAATTTCCATAAGGCCTGGCCTTTATATCCTTTGCATTACTCGAAGACATCAAGCTCATACAATGTGTTCATAGGAATCATGGAATAGCAACGTCCAAATAAGTCGGGGACTATGATTATTATCAAAAGGTTATAAAGTATATTTTACTTTTCGATCAATCGATAACAATAGCTAAGTTGTTTTTATTTTTCGTTTAGTCAATAACGATCAAGTAATAACACAAGACAACGAATAGAACAAATGGCAGTTTATTTCTAGTGGATTTGTTCTGCAGACTATGAATTTGTAAATAATAATGCTCAATTTGGAGTTAAAAAACACAAAAAACGTGTTTTGACCATTTCTGAAAAATAAGTAAAAAATAAGTCGTTTATCTTAAAACGGGGACCCATTTGAAAGTCTGAATCCTAATCGGAATCGGGCTATGGAGAACACCATTAAGTTCTGTAACCCTTTTGTATAATCTTGGCTAATAAGTTTTTCATAAGAGTATGACCGCTATGTTGTTCATTCATCACCTATTGCGTGAAATAATTGGTTTTCGATAAATAAATTAATTTTGCGGCATATTTTTTTGCAAAGTTTTTAAGTTGCAAGTATTTGTATGAAATAGGTAAAGGAATAAAATCCCATTCGAACCACTTTTCTAGCTTCTGGGACGGTCCGCTATTTCTTAATAATCTTACGAAGTTAATTTATTTAGTTTTAACACTCACCAAATTATTTAAACACTTTTATTTCACTTAAACATTTTACTTATCCTCACTTCGCGCAAAATCGCAACACAACTGACAGCTTCTTTTCGTGTTCACTGCGAAATCCAATGAACTGTTTTATTTCGAAAAATCAAAAAATAAAAATTAATTGATAATCGTTATCGAGCGATCGAAAAAAGAAATACTAACAACTTGCAGTGAAAATTAAAATGATAGCCGAGTCGTTTTACAATTTTTAAATCAAAAACAAGTTTTTCTTGACTTGAAATGTTTTTATTCTCATAAATTTGATTTGGAGATCCGCTCCATGTTTTCGAAAAAGTTTCGAAATTCCGGTTGCCCTGATAACTTATCCATGCGTAACTCTATGAGAACCATGGAGGCAACTTGACGTTTGTTCCAACCTTCAGCGAATCCCCGTTCATTAAAGTGTCACCGAGTTACTTTCCGATTTTATTGGTTTTTTGCGAATTAGTCCACGGGGCAAAATGCAGTGGAAGCCAAAAATTCTGTTTTTCACAATATTCCTCGCCGAATTATGCTGGGGCAGGATTCACCACCTTGAAGTTCGAGTAAGAAAAAGAAAAGTTTCAGCAGGATCTCTGCAGCAGCAAATAAAAAATCGATTTAATTGGCCTGTCCCGTGTTTTATTGCAAATATTTACTCTTTAGGACGACAGTAGACGGTATATTGCTTTGAGCACATTCGGCTTCTACCAGGGCGGAATTCTCGATGTGAAACTCTCCAATTTCCAAATTGACCCTGGCCAGGAGGACATGGTGGTAATTTTGCAACAAAATTGGATCTGTAGTCCGTAGAATTTCATCCCCTTTGTTCCAGTTTGGGCTGTCCCTGGACAGGACATTGACTGATGCGATGAACCCTTACCTCGATTCTCACCAGGACAAGTGCATTCTGGAGGAATCCGCTTCGAGCCAACACAGTGGACCAATCGTTTTCTTCATGATGGACCTCAAAAATAAGCTGTACGTTTGCCTCATGTTTTAGTAGACTATGTTCGTTTTTATTTAGCTAAATTATCGTTAATTACAGAGTACGCGTAAATTGCTCACGTGATTTTTACAATATCCACATCTACAAGAACCGTCCTCCCGTATTCCGATCGAAAAGACAATCTCTGGCTAAAGTTAGTGACTCTGCCTTATTCTTGCAGCGAAGAAAAAGAGAAGGTGAGTTTATATTTTCATTTTCACTGACTGAATGATCTCTTAAAAACTTTGATTTCGCAGTTTACATGCAGGACGGCGCAAATCCTTTGTGCAATAAACTTGTCCTCCCAATGTCAGTGGAATTGAAAAACGGAGTAAAATTCTACAACATGACTGTAAATTATTCATCATCTTCTTTAATATTCATTTTAATATCCGAACATCTTTCAGTTTGCGATGTCAGTAGCTACCAAACACGAGGAGGGACTTTATAATTTATATTTCCACGCCTGTCCCAACTATGGGCCAGCTCCTGTTAAACTTTCATTCGATGTAAATATAGAAGTCAAGTCTAGTTTCGCTTTAAATGAAAAAATTATCGCTCTTTTTAAAGGTTGATATCGAAGAAGACAACAATGGAAACTATCTTTCCGCTGGAGAGATGCCTCTCCCTGCTCTGTACTTCATGATGTCGTTGCTTTTCTTCCTGTCGGGACTTTTTTGGGTTTTCATCCTTAAAAAGAGCAAGTATGGATAAATTATTATAAGTTTTAAGAAGGGTAAAAGAAATAATTTTTCTCATTGCAGACACCCAGTCTTCAAAATCCATTATATTATGGCCGTTCTAGTGTTCCTTAAATCCCTCTCCTTGATGTTCCATTCGATTAATTATCACTTCATTGAAATCATTGGCGAGCATGTGGAAGCCTGGGCCATTCTGTACTACATTGCTCACTTGTAAGACATTAATTGCTAATCAGATGAGCTAAATAAATTAACTTCTATTGGTTTTAAGATTGAAAGGAGCACTGCTTTTTGTAACCATCGTTCTTATTGGCACTGGATGGACCTTCATCAAACATATTCTTGCTGATAAGGATAAGAAGCTGTTTATGATTGTAATACCTCTACAGGTTAGTCTTCATTTATTTATCGACAGGTCATATGATTTTTAATTATTTGCTTTCAAAATTGATAAGAATTAGCGATTAAACGGAATGTTATCAATATTTTTTACGTAATAATTGCTTTGTGATGAATTTACAATTCAAATGCGTAATACGTTATTTTGTTTCTATTGCATTAGAGTATTTAAAACCAGATCGTGATAATCACGTATCACGCTAATTTATTTTCGAATTGCTCAATCGCTGAATTTTTCCACTATTAGAACCATTGTTGCCTTGGCATAAGCCCCGTTTACACTGGCGAGTTTACAAGCTACAAGCCGGCGAGTAAGAAGCCGGCGAGTGCAGTTTGTTCTTGTTTAAAAGCAGCTTTAGAGCGAGTGCGTCGTGTACACTAGGCGAATGCGTGTAAAAAAGCCGGCTTTTAGCTTGTAAACTCGCCAGTGTAAACGGGGCTATACTGTTGGAAGAAAGGTTGTTTTATTAATTCGCTTTTATTTAAAATAATAAACCAACACCTTTAATGACAAAAATTGGCAGCCCTCTAACACATTAACTGTTATTTACTATACATATAAATTTTAACAAAATTATTGTTTAACAATTTTAAAACTATAATCAGACTTTGTTTTGAAATACAGCCGGAACAAAAATCATTAAATATTTGAGATGTACTATTTTAATGTCTCGAAACAAGTTGTAAAACCCCACCTCTCCGTTCTCATTATATTTAGGACTGGTCCATTAATCATACCTACACTGAACTGATTATTTTATACAGCAAATTAATAGTAAACAAAGTTATTAAATTAAATTAAACGTAGTTTTAGCAATTTAGCCACTGCGATTTTGAACATTTTCGTTATTTAAAATTGAAAAATTGTAGCTAGAATTATTTATGATTGAAAAATTCAACTGCACAAAGAGATATGTACTACCGGCTCTCATTCAAACAGCTATTACTTGATTAATTTTTTTTAATTTGTCACAGTGTGGTGTCTTCTCTTAAATTTAAATTTTCAACTTTCAACTTAATAACAAAAAATTTCATTTAGATGGCTCAGATTGTTTACAAAGTAGGAGAAATATTTATTTGCTAATTTTTATTTAATTTTTTTGTATCGGTTTTACAAGATATTGAATAAGCTTCTGTCCCCTGCTTTAACTTGAGGCACATTTTTTCTTCCTTCTTCCCAGGTGCTTGCAAACGTTGCCGAAATTATTATAGCTGAAAGTGAGGAAGGCGACATTGAGCATAGAACATGGCGAGACATTTTTATTCTTGTCGATCTTCTCTGTTGCGGAGCGATCCTCTTCCCAGTCGTGTGGTCCATCCGCCACTTACATGAAGCTTCTGCAACGGATGGAAAAGCTGCAATAAATTTACGTAAACTAAAATTGTTCCGACAGTTCTACATAATGATCGTTTGCTACATCTACTTTACCCGAATAATCGTCTATCTGCTGAAGATCACCGTAGCATTCCAGTACGCTTGGCTCGATGAGATGTTCCGAGAGATGGCCACTTATGTGTTCTTCGTCCTGACTGGCTACAAATTCCGACCTGCATCTGCTCATCCATACTTCACCGTCGAACAGGACGAGGACGACGATGAGGTCGAGGTCCTCACGGAGTCAGGGCTGACAGAGGGCCTTCACAAGACGAAGGCTCTGAATAGACTTGTGCCACCTTCGACAATTGTCGAATCACACGAAGAGGAGCGAGAGAATTTGATAAGCAAACGGGAATCAAGTCACGAGTACGACTAAATCGCCAAAGGACTGTGGTATTTCTTGCAACTCTTAAATAAATTCGTTAGGCTAGAAAGATAGGAGTCATCCTTGATATACGATTTTTTTTTTTATTAAATATACATAAACATTTAGCTCTTAACTGCGAATAGTCCGAGAGCTGTCCGTTGGATTGCTCTCTTATAGTTGTGAGTCGTTTTAGTGATAAAAATGATTCGCTTTTATTTGTCTCACGTATTTATTAGCAGCTCATTTTTCTTACTTGTTACAGTTAAAAGTCACAACAGGGCATCTATAAGGTCCTAATTAGGAGGTTTACTTAAACTCAAGGACTGCTTTTATGCGATTTATCGAATTCTATTCAATGGGAACTTTGTTCGGGCCACTATTCCTTTTGTACACTTTTTTAATGACACGACACACACCAAGTATTGAATGAATTCCTTACATAAATCCTGTAGCCATGTATGAATTGTAAATTGTAAAAAAAATTATCTTTTTTCCAATAAATTTTAAGTAGTATTCTACAATAGCTTGAAGTTTTATAATATCCCAAACCTTAACTTGAATTTTTAAACGCTACGAAAGTTCTTAATTTAGTAAAACAGCACAAAGTAACTCCTTCGATATAACATTTATGTAGTACATAAAAGACATATGTATATATATAATAATTATGTACTAAACGTTGACCTAACTAAAATCAAGAACAAAATCTACTGTCTCTTCGCGAAAAGAGATAGATTTGGATGGGTAGATTTGAATATTATTATTTCACAGATTTTAAGCTAACTTAATTCGGTGTAGTTAACAATATCATTAAACTGTTATTATTATACCTAGAACTTAAATTGATTTTATGATTACATGGCCTCTGGAAAAAAATTTGAGTTGCATAACTATTATTTTTGGCAAAATTTTCTTTAAAGTATGATCGTCCCAGTTAGAAAAATTAATACAAAAATTTGAAACTTCTGGGAAAATTGGAAAGGTTAGTTACGAGTAACACTTTTTCATGTTGCTTATTAGACTGACCGGTTTGCAAAGTTTGAGCGCCCCCCCATGCTTCCCTAAAATTATTCATAACAAAATTAGTATCATTACATACTTACTATTATATCAATTATGATTGAGAAGGTACTAATTAAAAAAGCATAAAAACGAAGGCTTTTATTCAAATAGAAAGAATATTAATTTAGACAAAAGTTTAAATTAAATATTCTTAATAATTAGTAGAACCGCAATAATAGTGGGCGTTCTGTTTACATTTTTGATACCAAGTCAGATGCATTATTTTACTGAGACCGCTTGAAAACATTTCAGTGTTATAAAAATATCGATATATCATTGTCATTGTATTAACAATTGACCTACATACCAAATTTAATTCGAATCCGTCCAGAGTTTTGCGTGATACGTGCACAGATAAACAAACAAATTTTAAAAATTGCCATTTTGGTTTCTATATCGTTCCTAATATCTACTACGATTATAATTTTTTTTAAATACTTCATGAACCACATGTGCTCCGCGACTGCAGTCGTTACAATTTTATTTCGTTACGAGGATTTAATACAATTTTTTAAAAGTGACAAGTAAAATGTTATTTTCTGAAGGTCTATCAATTTAAAGCCAAAATATCCTCTCTAATTTAAAAAATATTAGTCAAATAAATAAATAAATATAATTCGTTATATTTTATATGGTTATTTCTTGAGATCTTTCTGTTCTTGTTTCGAAATATTACTGCTTTTAAATTAACACTTATGATTATTATGATCATTTTTATTTAGACATAGATGTAATTTACATATGTACAATATTACTCATAACCTGTACTTAAACAACAAAATAAAATAGTAGACAAAAGTTGTAAGAAATTACGAAGTCTTTAAAATGAAAAATTGGGATTTTACATACATTACCGATCACCAAGGACAATTTCTGATTATGGCTAAAACTCCTTGCAATATACTTCTTAGAAATCCCTCAGTGCATGAGTCTGAGTCGCAAATAACTAGAGTTTAGTTTTTATGTTTCAAAAATAAAGAAAATAACATTAAAAGCTCTCTCTTCCGAATAATAAAATGATGAAATATTTCCTTATTTTGCATAACACGTAAAAACCGTTAAACATTTTAAATTTTACACAGAGATCTACGAACTGGGCTAAAATAGCAGAGTGAAGTTAGGAGCAATTCTAGTTTCGGAATAAATAGTCGAAAAATGCTGTCATTTTGGGCTAGTTCGAACTGTCAATCTGGCAAGAACCAAAACATATTTATGACAGCATAAGCTTTCAAAATGGCGACAATGTCCATTGTTCAATATCGGCAGTCACGGAGGAATTTGTGACCACGATTTCCCACCATTTAGTGATTAATTAAAATTTATTAATTATATAATTAGTTCGCTAGTGCATGATACTCGCTAAAACAGTGCTGGATAGGTTTTTCAAAGAGAATCGGCTGCGCGTCTACGACTTCGTTGCACACATTCCTCAGGGCAAAACTTTGCGAGACTATGAAAATATCAATAAGCGACGGAGCAGAGAGGAATACTAATTAACTTGATATTTAGCATCGCGGTTTGATCAGGCATCATCAGAGATGCAATCGGAGGCGGACGAGAGTTGGCTCGATCTCGAGGAGCAATGCTTGGAGGCGTTAAATTCTGAACCGGATTACGAAAGGGAATACGGCGCTCAGAGGGATTCTGCAATTCGGAACGTGTGGGGCGCCTTTCAGGACTCCGCCACCTCGATAGCCCATCTTTACCGAGGTAAGTGCCACTCGATCAGGCGACGTAATTGCGTCTTGTGCTTTTTTTTTTGCGATTTTTTAAGAATCTACCAACGGCATAAGCCAAACACTCGTTTCAAGGACAGCTGGTGCATATCATGGTGAAAAAAAATTTTTTTCGTCAGACATTTTGTTTTGCCACTCTTTGTGGCCAGAACTTTTCGGGAAATTCTCATGGTTACGGCAGGTGTCGGGCCAAATTTCGTGCTTTATCAGTGGTACATGCCCCCGTCTGGGCCCCGGCCGTGCCATCGAAGCCACCCGCTTTATCGGCAGGAAACTGAACTCCAAACGGCCACAGGGTGGTGGTGTCGTCGTCGCTCAAATTTCTCGCTGCCCCTCGATGGACTGAACGTGGCCCCGTCTCGCCTTCCTCTTGGCCTGCCAGAAGTTCGGTGGCCAAAATTTTTACACATGTGGTCCACTCGGAAGCTATTGATCATATTTTGGGCGATGTCTGCGGTGTTTCTTTCTTTTTTCGCTGCATAAGACACTCATTAATCCGCCGGAGTTACCGAGGGGCATTTGTCGGAAAAATTGTGCCCATGTCTCAGATCGATGCTTATTTCATCGACTTTAATTAGGACTCTTTATTTCTACATTCTCCGTCACGCCAGTTAGGACATTTGTTAATTAAATCAATCCTTTTAAGTAAAACTAGAAACTTTTGAGGTAAGGTAGAAAAGCAAAAAGTAGTGGCTTACACTTTTCATTACAATTCTTTTAGGACTTAAAAAAATTTTACTAAATTTCAAAACTTAAGCCACGTGGGGCCTTGCCCTTGGCAGACGTGTGTATAGATTTTTTAGTGATTGACAGCTGCTTCATCAGCAATTATGGGGTTATCCAAATAACTTATAAATTTAATAGAAAGGATACCATGAGCGCCGGCAGTATTATTTTCAGGGGTGCATCTACATATACTAATAACTAACAAGATATAATTTATCACTGTGCATCCTTATAATTTTAGCTTATATTGTAGGTATCTTAAATGTTCATCTTCTAGGAAGTGCTGAAACGTCTAAAAAAAAGTATTTTACGTGTGCGGTGCTCTAAAGAAAGAGAAATACACTGCTGTGCAAAATAATAAGCACAAACATACCTAAAAACTTTATTTTACAAATTGTACAAAAAAAAACGAGGAGTTATGTCAAAGCAATTAATTGTTTTCAATACCAGGAAGATACAATTAAGAAAAACAAACATAAATATAGAATTAAAGTGACAATGTTAAGAAGTAAAACAAAAACTTCAAACTTCCTACGATTTTAGCTGTGCAAAAAAAAAAAGCACACTTAAAAAGCAATAAAAATTTAGAATCATAATTCAACATTTAAAAAAATTAACAATGATTATAAATTGGCACAATGATTGTCATCAGTATTTAGTAGTACTGCCCTTATTTTCTAAAACTGCTCTGCACCTCCGTGGCATTGATTCGACCAACTTTTGGCATAATGAAGTTCCCGCCCCATGTAAATCTAGGGTCGAATTCTTTTCCTGCCGGCCTTCTAACGAACTTGTTTTTGGTATCTGGTCCAAATAAATTAATCTTTGACTCATCCGACCAAAGAACTAAACGCCATTTCTCGCAGACCATTTCGAATAAGTCGTAGCAAATCTTATATGTGTGCTTATTATTATTATTTTGCACAGCAGTGTATGTACTTCAGCAAGCGAGACGGAATGAAGAATAAGCAAGACAGAAATTCTAATCTAACATGGAACATCTATAAAAACCCTGTACCTGAGCGACTATGCACAATTTTACTAAAACTCTTTTATTAAATCAAAATTATTTAATTTTCACAAAGAAATGCCTGCCTGGGGAACTACCAAATGTTAGGGGATACTTATAAAGTTGCCGAATTAATCATTGACCTCTCAAAAATAGTATTAATTAGTTATTTTGAATTGTTGCTTGTGCAGGAAAATTTCATAATTTAAAAAATAAAGTAAGTGCCTGCCAGGGGAGAAAGCTTTTCGATAAAAACATTCAGAAATAACAAAATATAAATTTAAAAGTACAGTGTTCCTTAAAATTTACAAAATTTAGACATTTTTTGTATGATTAATGAAAGGTAAACTTTAATTTATATTGGAAAAAATATGGGGTTCAATGTGGCCCTTTATTGACACGTAGTATATATGACTGGTTTTTCACTTGTTCACACTTATACCAGATTAATTTCAAACTTCAAGTTTAAAAATTGATTAAATTGTAAAAAAATTGTTTAAACTGTTGACAGGTTGCATTGTTAAATGAAGGAATTTTTCCATATTCTTGATGACATTTTGGATTTGGGCCACTTTTTTCTAAAATCCCGCCAATTATATAAATAAAAAGAAAAGAACAATGACTTTAAATGGCATTAACGATGATTTAAATATATTAAGATATGCTGAACTATGTATAGATAACTTAACAGGTCAGAGTTGAAGGAGAATGTGACTGCTGCCGATCTGGGGCTCGTCTGATTCTATCCGTAAAAATTGTGAATTATATGGTTAATTAAGATAAGAATTTTGGGTAAGTGTGAATAATGGTTAAATGTAAATTATTTTATTGCCCTTACATACCTAAAAGTGTATAATGAATTTGGAAATGGGTTTTCACTTTCGTTTTTCTTTGCTTAAAAGGATGTTTTTAATATTTTACATATATGTATTTTATTTACAATCAAACTCTTAACTGCTTATTGTGTGGTATTTATGTTTGTAAAGCCAAACGTAGAGATATTTTCCATTCTTAATAGGCATATTAGCATATAGCTGATATCTTAAAAATTCTATTACTTATTTTTACGATCGAAACCGTTTCCACCTAACAAAGATGTAACAATGAATGCGACTCTCGCGATAAGGGTGTAAGTGATTTGTCTGCTCATAATATTTAAATAAAACCATGAGGGAAACAGTTACATAATCCTATAAGAAGAATATTAGTTCCAGTGTTTTAAAGTAATTTTACCAAATATAGATTGTATAATGTATATTTAAACATTGTACCTTATTTTTTTATTAACAAAATCTCAAACATTTTTTATCAGATCGATCTGTACGTAGTGACACTGGAGCTTTGTGGTTACCCTTTCAGACAGCTGCAGGAACGGTAACGACATTATATAAGGGTAAGTGTAATAAAATTGTTTAAAGGAGTTACGACACCTTGAGATTTTCAAAAAATAAAAATTTTGTTGCCTAGATTTATTATTGGAATTTTGATATGTGAAAACGCTTAAAATATTCTTAAAAGTACATATTAATAGTAAATCTACGTAAATAATTTTATTTTTATTTTTTTTTTGAAAATTTCAACTCTAAACATTCTTGAAGTTTCCACACTACACCGAAATAATTTTGCAAATTTACAACGAATTCAATTTTTTATAGTTTTGGTTTCAGCTTACACTCGCTGTTTTGAGTAATCTTATTACGTAGCGACTTGTGAGCAAATCTAGTTAATAACAGAATATGAGTGCATTATTTACCATTTACAAGCTATGATTCAGTTTCGCTATTGAAATTGGCCTGCTAGAAGTTAATTTTCAGTGGGGCCACAGATATCCCACAATGCCAGTTACACTCAATGATTAAGTTGTAGGATATTTTCAGAGTATAATTCGTTTTCATATAACGTAAAAAATTTTATATTTATTTATTTTGTACTAACTGACCTGTACTTAGCGCTGTCCGGGCACAACTATCCCTAAGCTAAATTTTACATTAGAGATTAGAAATTTGTCAAGTGTCACTCATAAAGTTAAGCACAGCATGCCCATAGAATTTCTTCTCAATCGCATAAATATTTTTGCATGACTCACCATAAACATATCATTGCTGAACCCCCTTCTCTCTTCTCCCTGCCTGCTTCCTTCCTCCCTATTTTCTTATTGCGATACATACCCTATGTAATTCAAGAGGTTATGTGCAATATGTCCGTATTTAATCTCAATCGGATAAATGGTTGTTACGTAATTTCGTAAATGTTTACAATAAAAAAAAACTAAAAAAGAAGTCTGTGTCACTCCTAGCAACATCCCTCTTCATGTTTGCAAAGTTTCATTAAAATCAATTCAGCCGCTTCGAAGATTACCTGGAACAGACAAACAGACAAATCAATTTTATTTATATGTATAGATAATACATATTTTAAATTTTTCTTGAGGTCTAATTTAAGTAAGTTTTTGGGAACAACGATATTAAAGAAAAATAAATGTTTGTATAATAAAATGCTCCATCAACGTCTTTCAGAATCATGTGAAGGAATTAAACGTACAAGTGAAGTAGCCGTTCAGTGCGGATACCAAAGAAGAACTAGAGAAATAGCTGATTGGGCTCGTAGTAAACGAAGGCGATATATCCGCCGTGATGATCTGCTAGCATATTTAGCCGGTAAACCACCACCACCAAGTTTTCATCATATGAGGGGATCACACCCAAGGTATTTTTAAAAAAAAAAATTTTTAGACTATTTTCAAATGTATCAAAACCAAATAAATTGTTTTCAGACTATCGCCAAAGCCTGAAACTCATTTAAATAATAGTAGTAATCCTTTTCTGGTCGGATCAAATACTATGCCCAACGAATCAACAGATCTGCATACGTTTAAAGAAGCTTTAGTCAGGAGACCTAGGTAAGTTTTTCGGAAATGATTTTAAAAATATTTCAAATACAATGTAGACTATGCTTTTCACATTAATGAATATGATTTTGAGAATTCCCATGTAGAGCCTAATCGGCCAAATGTATTTTGGAATGTGGGTCTTAAAATCGTTTACCAACTCTTCAATACTAGTTTTTAGCTTACTGCGCTAAGTTTAATTGTGATAATCCAAATTTAATTAATTAATAGGTGTGTTCACTTTTCGATCTAAGAAAATTTGTAGTATTTGCTTACAATGAAGATTGAACAAGGTATTTTGTGTTTTATACCCTAGGCCCACGGCACACAATGAGAATGATGAATGCTTGACGTGTGTGTCACATACATGATTGATGGAATGATCATGCGTTCCGTCACTAAATGAATTATGTACTTCTACTTATGCAAGCTTATTCGGTAAAAAATGACCATAGCTACGTTACGTAATATTTGAATAAATATATTTAAATTGTCAGACGCAATATATGTATGTATGTAGCTTTCCATCGCCCACTGAAATTGTTACAAACGCTTCTCACAAATGACAAATTTATTTTCAATTTCCTGCGAACTGCCAAATGTGCCGAAGGCATTTATGAACGATCATTGAATCAATTACGTAACTGTACTAATGATCATTTCTGTGTTCCATGTGCCTAGGGTATTATTCAGCAACATATTCAGCTATTCCATGTCACCATATGTGGTTGAATAAATAGATACCTTGGGCTAGTGTTAATTATTTGGTTGAAATATTTTATAGAACACATAAAATATAAATATCCCTTAGAAGAGATCAATCTTCGTTTTATTCGTCTAATAATACGACATAAATTTAGAACGATTTAAAATAAATTGTCTGCATAATTTGAGTCATCGCGTCAGAAAACATACATACATACATAGTAATCGATTCAGTCCTGTTTGGCAATCTTTCGACATCTAATTTGAATTTTACAACTTCAGCAGAAATGTTAAAATTGGAGCATTCAATATATTTGGTTCAAACAAAAAAGACTTTTAGCCAGCTAATTTGAGTAAATCGACCAATAAGCTAGCTTTCTTTTCTAACTTTAAAGAATCATACTTTTACAACTTTTATTTGAACGGTTCTCACATAAAAATGTCGTGAAATGTAATGTCGACTGAAGGATTGTACGATTGAATTTGAATAACAACGCTTCTGAAATGTCTTCAATTCGGTTTATCGATTTCTTTAGATTTTTTTATGTTTGTAAACAAATTTATTATAAGTTTTGTGTGTATATGTTTCAGTTGGCAATCAATAAAATATATATTGTATTTATTTCTTTTCAGGGGGCCGGAGCTTTATGCATTTGTAGCTAGCGAAATAGCTCGGCACTGTAAACGTCCAGCAAGTCCCTTAGATGTTAATATGGATGTTCAGAATTATAGTAGTAAACGGCAACGT
The DNA here is from genome assembly GCA_933228815.1 of Machimus atricapillus. NCBI lineage: Eukaryota > Metazoa > Arthropoda > Insecta > Diptera > Asilidae > Machimus > Machimus atricapillus. Next base: position 25,938,823 of record OW121787.1, on the reverse strand, counting down.
TTTATGTAGGAATATGAAATCATGTGAATACTATTATTATAATTATGTAATTATATGAAAAGAAAAACAAAGGTAAGAAGAAAAAACGTGCGCAGAACCTCACTTATGTGAATCTTCCTAATAATTAGCATTCAAAAAGTAAGCATTCTATCATTCATTGTTGCTCCTGCAGCCATCAACAGGTCTCTAATCCGTATCATATTATTCCTGTCTGCCAAACCTGTGTTATAGCATAAGACGGTATTTTCGAACTTTGGACGTTATTGTTAAAAATCTTTCAAAGCTCGTAAAGCAAATTAAACACGTCTTCCTTTATATGATGGGGATTAGTAAATATAGGAGCAATGAGTTATAGAATTCTCATTAATCATACAGCAATTCGTAAATTATTTACATTTTTATTTAAGATAAAAGGCAGCAAAAAATTATATAAGCGGCAAATGTTTTAAAAATAAACAGGAAGCATTAATGTATTTTAAAGCTTAGAAGCACTTGTTAATATGCTTGTTCTGAAATGGTGCGTCTTTTAAAAAATGTATCACTACAAAATTTTTGAAATGAAACACCTAAGAAGCTTGGAGCAAAGATAATATGTAACACAGCAAAAAGTTTCCAGTTGAATGTTTTTGCTGGGTAACTCTGTCGGTCCAAATCGAATGCATTTTTCGTAGCTGAATAGAAACTAAAGACTGCAAAAGGATTTTTACGAAAAACTCAGCTAAGATTAGTCTCGGCTTGAATTGATGGCGTTACATGTTAAATCCCTTAAAAATTTGTTTTCAAATATTCATAAATTCAAAATTCTATTTTATAAAAATGCTTCTTAAAATTGTTGTAAATTAGAAGAACATAAAATTGATTTCGGCTTAAGTAAAGAAGGTGAAGAGGCAGCCCTTGCCTTAACGACCCAACGTCAATAATAATAAGTGAAGAATAGTCCCTTTTCTCCGATTTGGATGATTGCAGGGACCTTCCGGATGGTGTAAGAAGAATTTGCAAGGATTTTGAGGCGATCGGCTCTAGTTTCCGAAATATTCAACTTTTAATTTGACATTTTGTTTGCCTACTAACAAATATTTTCCTGTTACAAAATGCTTACTAACTAAATATTTTCATTTTACAAAGTGCCTACTAACCAAATCTTTCCCATTTTACAATATGGGCGTGTTGTTAAATTCAGAATCTTTAAGATTCTTCAAGACAAAGTGTTGGTATATTCAGATTTTCTTAAATGTCAAGTGTTGCTAAATTCAGACTTAAGAAAAATTCTTTAAAGAGCATTCAGACTGAATCAAACGCACTTGAACCGTCTGGATTTCAAAAACAACTGTCAGTGCCAACAATCCAGTCAGTTCAGCTGACAGCTAATTAACGTAAGAAATATTCGGAATTTAACAACACATCCTGAGCGCGTTCAAAAACTTAACCATAGTTAACCCCGTGGTTAGCCATAGTTATGCTCATCGAAGCCACTTAACCACAGAGTTATGCTTAACTACCAGGGTATTTTTGAACGAACCGTAGTTAACTCATTTTTCTCAGTTTTTATTTCACATGTTCTTTCAATTCAAATTGCACGCAGTCAACTATCAGATATTTCAAAAACTTTTCCTTCTTCTTTACGCTTAAATGTGTTTGTTAACTATGAGCTTACCATACTCATGGAGTATGGTTAAAATTAAACCATGGCATAGTTAACTATGAGTAGTTTATGAACGTCAAATAGTTATGCTCGTGGTTATGTTGTGGTTAACCTCCGAGTTTTTGAACGACCATAGTTAACTTTGGTTAAGTTTTTGAACGCGCTCCCTATAGTTCATATATTTTGGCAAATATTTAATAAAACGAAATAAATATCTTAAAATGACAAGCAGTGTCAACAGTATCAAATCGGAAAAAAGGGACTATTCTTCACTTATTCCTCGATTTCAATAAAGAGATTGTGGGTGTTTTCAGAAATGCCTGATTGCTTGAATGCATTCCGTCAAACCTGCAGTTAGAAAAGTCAACTCTCTTATTGCATTTTGTGAACATGCTGGTTGAATTCAACACTATGCAAAAGCAAGTTTTACGCAAATATTACACTACTACGCGACTATAATAGTACCTATTTTATGTATATTGTTGCTAAAATTATCGCAAATACACTTTTAATTTTTCCGCACATAACATCAAAATAGATTTGGGATCTAGATTTTTCTATCGGACTATTTTAATCACTTTGAACGAAACAAATTAATTGATGTCAATGTTGACTGAAATGAATTTTTCAAAAACTTAGGAACTTTATTGAAGAAGAAGAGAAGTTTGCTTTTTTCAAGCTCTCTTCGATCGGATTCGAACGATTACAAGAATAGGACGCATTATAAGTAGAATCTCAATTGCTCCGTAAGGAACTTAGGATGGTATTGCATATTAAAACTGGTTTAAAATTATTATAGCGTTAAATGTGGTTTGCGCGTTTTTTTTCTATACCTGTTGTGTTTCAAAATATTCAAATTTAATGATGTTTAAAAAGCCTTTGCATATAATCTTTGCTTGTTAGCTTCTTAAGTAAAATTAGTTCAGAACTGCCTTTAAAGGTTTACCGAAAATCAGTTGCAACAATTTAATTGATAAACTTCAATATTTTTCAAATTAATTTAAATTTTCAAATCAAAGCTATTTTTAAGAACTGATAGTAGCGCGGACCGTTTTTGTATGTCTAGTAAGGAAATATTCATGTTGACGACGCCATGTAAATACAATACTTTATGTTATTTCATATTTTTGAAGACTTTTTTGTTCTTTTTTTTGTTAAATTTGTAACTGAAAAAATACTTTAGTGAAGGAACCATTCACGTGGCTTTTGCAAAAGCGATTTTTTACATTTAAGTATTGAGCAAACTCAGTTCAGTAGTTCCATTTTTAGTTGTATCAATTTTAATTCAGTTAGGCTTTCATGTATTCACTCAATAGTCAATATTTGATGATTTGTACGATTTTCCAGAGTTGTTACATAGACAGCTTAGCAATACTGGCGAAAGCCACTGAATTTTCCTAAATAAAAGAAAAAAATTTTGAATCATTCGCGCCTGTTTCATTTATAAATTCCTTTCCATGACTCTCCTCTTGTACACATTTTTTTTTGTGTTTTCTATTAAGCGTGTTTTTAAATTACAGCTCGAATGCGTTTAAAATGAAGGAAATTCTGTACATAATTGTAAGCCGAAAATATTAAAGAGGCATAAGCGTTTTACCATCTTAAAATAAGATTTTGTGTTTCGAATGTTTTTAATTCTCTCAGGTTATTACTAACAAACTGTTTACCTAGTTATTCTATTTCGTAGAAATCGGCACAAACATAAACATGTAGCATAATTTGCACAATTTTTTTAAAATGGCAATGTAAATAATTGATAATCGTTAAAAATCATTTCATAATCGTTACTGAGCGATCCAAAAATAAAAATTAATTGATAATCGTTATTTTGTAACATATATTTTTTGATCATAATCGTTACAATCTCTGCTTTAAGCAGTTTCAGACTCTGCTACTCGTACGCGCCTACCAAAAGGATGAACAGATATATGAGACCTTGACAAGAAGTGAAAAAATGATTACAACCCAAATATTATTGTATTACTTGGATATTATTTATAAAATCATGTAGAAATGAAAAATTCACGGAGTTTTTGGTTTTGACCTTAAAGTAACCTTAAAAACTGTAATGTTAAAATGTTTGGAATAACTACTCACTTTACTGCAAAAATTCGCAACTTTATTCAAACAGATTGTAACAAAGAGTATAATAGTACATAAAGCAATTTTTGGTAAAATTATTCAGTTTTAATATATGTAGCTATAGACAGTAAATAGGTAGAATTATATAATTTTAAATCTGTCCTTTTAGTTTCCGAATAATGCAGCTGGATTTACATTTAATTCGAAGGAAGACTGAATAATTAATCCTTTATTTGTTCCTCCATGAGAAGGTTTTCAGCAGTTTAGTCATCCAGGCCAAGTAATCTTTAAGTAGCTGTCCTTTTCTTCTGAATTCATAGGTAAGTTTTCCTGAACGCTGTTTATGATTCTTACGAAATAAATTGAAATTAGATTGAACATTAGAAACAACACAAAAATACACATTTCTATCTCCATTCAAATCAAAAGTTATTTTAAGTACATGTTATTAGTTTTGTTGGTGAATTGGGTTGTTCTTCGTTTTTTTATCAAAAACTCAATATTTGCAGCTCTCTTCAACTTCCTTCAGATGTATGGGCAGAATGGCAAGGGGTTTATTATTTCTTGGATTGTCCGAATATAGTGTAATAGTTAATTTTTGCAGATCAAATATGACCACCACGATCGTCTTCACCAGTTCGGAAAGATCGCCATTATCGCGGAATACTGTGTGTGGCTCCCTGCTGGTGTCTCCGAGCATCTGAATCAATTCATTCATAGTTTTAGGTTCCGAATATGCGTCAAAAGCTTTCATTCTTGAGTCACTAGAATCTAACATTAATTGATTGTTTTGGTTCGCGCCGAGCCGTTCGTATCTAAAAAATGAATAATTCAGATAATTAAGAATATAAGGAGTTAAATGCTTATTTGTAATTTATATTAAACCAAATAGTGTTCACACTTACATTCAACTGTCTTTAAGTACATATTTTTTTACATTCAATTTAACTACTATTTAAAGTGCAGGCCATATTTGAAATATATTTACAACCCGGAACGTGTCTGTGTTTGTGGCATCGTAGCCTCAGAACAGAACGGATAAATCAAATTCAATGTTTTCTTTTCTAAATTATTCACAGGTGATTATAGGCCATATTTTGATGGAAATTGCTTCAGAGATTCATTTCTCATCAAAGTTTGTCTCAAGCGTGATCAATGTTTAAAATACGGCAGTTAAGCTCAAACAAGGAAGGAGTGTAATCCAAAAAGGTAAGAAATAAAAATGTTACATTATAAACAACAAAACCTCGCAAAAATGGAAACTGTTAAAAAGCGAAAAGTTATTAATTTTTTAGTTTTTCGTTTAGATGTTTCTTGTAAGAGCTTGCATTAATTATATTTATTTGAAATACTTATTTAAAAAATGCTTCGATTGATTCGATTGTTTACATATTTCAACAAACTGTTGGTTTTTAGTACCCTAAAATATTAATTTTAATATATATTTTTGATTTTTTTTAAATAATATTAAAATGGGTAACCAAAGGGGTAAACCGATTTTGCATTGCTGCATAAAATTTTAAAGCATAACAATACAAATGAGAATGAAAGAGTATTTACACATAGACATACCTATTACAGTGGTAGTTGCATTGACCGAGAGTAATAGTCTTTATATCGAGTTGCGACTCTTTAACATCCCCAACCGCAGGTCCCATTTCTACATTATAAAAAATCCTTTCTTTGCATGGGGTCCTAAAAACAAAATTATTAATCAAACCAAATTTCCATGTTTTCAGAATTGTTTTTAACTTACCTCAAAAATGCCATGTTAATTGAACAAGAATCTGCCGCACCGACACCAGCATCTTTGAGAATCATTTCGGCTTGCTCATAGTTTTCCGCAGCCAAAAGGGCTCGTGTGATGAATGTTCTTGCTGGAAAGAAAACGGATTTAATTAAAGTAAGTTCAATAAAAGTAGTTGTAGTCGTAGAAAAGTATTGTATGCAATTTAGTGAACGGAAAAACATTCAAATTTTAGCACATATGTACATAGTACTATCCATAAACTAGCAATTGATTCAATTCTTCGAACAGCTAATTTTGTGATATTGGGATTTAAAAGCCTAAAGTTGAGCAATTGAACAAATTTCTTGATATATGATCCTGCGTTATCTTCCTCCGGTTGTATTGCTGGATTCAATCCCATAAGAATTTTTAATACTCTTGATAGTTTGGAGACTAATTTCAAACTCATTTGTAATTTTTCTTAACAATTTCCCATTTTTATATTATTTATTTATTCTTCAAAGTTTAGCTGTCGTGTGTATACATATTTCATTTTTAATTATTTAAATATCCAAGCCCTTCTTATTACCCCAGAAAGCATTCAATAATTTAATGCACTCTTTATAAAACTATTATTTAGAGTTTACAAAAGCCCGTTTTTGTATAAAAATTACATAGAATCCCTAAGTGATAATGATTCGGTAGAAAAATCCAATAGAATGATTTTAACATTATACGTATGTGGAAAAACTAATAGTAATTAAAGGCAACTAAAATTAATTTGTGAGATTTTAGAAATTTTATTAAGGAACTCTTATCCAAAAAGGGCTTTTGTAAATTTTTTTTCGATTATCGTTTCATACGAAAACTAGAACAAGGCCCAGAGGTTGTTTTCCCTAATGGATTTTGACCGAATTTTGCCTTAACGTTTGACCTCCAAAAATATCGTGGCTAAGTTCGTAAATGGAAGATTCCGTAAAAGGGGTGTGGACTTAGGAATTATGTAAGTTATATAAAAATTAAAAAACTTCATCAGAATATTTTCATAAATAATCCTGGATATAAATACTTTTCAGTCGATACTCCATTCATAGTGGTGGTTTAATTCATGATTACGAAACAGAAGATATATGTATGCTTATAAATATAGAAAAAAAAATCATATAATACTTACGAGTTTTTCCACTTCGCAAATGTGTCGCTGAAATAGTATTAATTGAAAACACAAGCCCATGGTGATTGTAGCTCATTGTGTACCCCGGCAAGCTACCAGCATAGCAAAGCGAGAAAAACTTCTCTTCTTTGACGTTATACTTCCCTTGAGGAGTATCACTTATAATATGGGCATCGACATAATAAAAATGACATAACGTCTCCGCCAAAGCATCTTCAGTATGTCCAAGAAGTTGCTATAGTAAGAAATCTTATTAATGAAAAGTACAAACAACAATGAAGTCCTTTTTACACAATCTTCCTGGTTGACAAGCACTGTGGAACATCCAACTGGCTGTTGGAGCTTACATTTACAGTCCTTGTCAGCAAGGGCCTGAGGCAAAATTTCATCCAAGTGAAGCAAGAATATCTGTAATGGTTTTAGAGTTTCAATTTGATTTTATGTCAAATGATAAATGAAGTCATAAATGATAGTTGCTAAAAACTTTAGGCATGTAGCAATTTTTTAAAATTTCATTTTAAATTTACTTCATAAATGAAAATCTATCGAAAAAGTTTAAATTGTTCAATAAAAATAGCCGACATAATTAAAATATTATAGTAAAAAAAGAATTAAGATTTCATTCTAATTGGATGAACTGTAGTCAAAATATAGTTACCATTGTCTTGAGATCAATGCATTTAAAATTGCTATATTTAATAACGCAGTTTGATCCGCTACTAAAATGGCTATTTTAAATCCAGATTAGCAATTTTCCTTTTTGTATGTAATAGCATTACTAGTCCTGCGAAGAGGGTTGACGATCGTAACATTCGGTCCTCTAAACTGCATTTTTGCTAACTTGTTGTTTTATTTTGGATCGACTTTACAGAGCTCGTAATCATTATTATCAGTTATCAATTATCATACCATTCAAGGATTTGTATTTCTTTTCTAACGTATATATTGCGACCAGTCAGCTTTGGCGCATAATGTCTAAACAATCCTAACAAGTTAAGAATTTATTCCTGAAGAATATTTTAACAATGTTGCATTTTTATTAAAAATGTAGAATAATTGTTGGTTTTATGATTTTGTGAGAACTTTAGCAACTTTATTAAGATGTTTTTGTCCAAAAAGAAATTTCCATCAGAGCACCCTCAAAAAATGGTACGTAAGTCACCTTTTGCTCAATCCAATTTAGTGCATTATATACATATGCAATTACCATAATCCAATTTTAATTAAAACGTTAACAATAATTTTCCAATAGTATGCAAAACATCTGATGTAACATTTATGACTTTATAACAGTTCGTAAAATAATAAAACTGCGTTCTTCGAATCAAGGGCAACAACCGTAAATTAAACAACATTAAAACATTATTGAAAGATATTAAAACTCTCAGGAATTAGTTAATGAACTCACAAATCGATTAAATTATGTAATTCTAATCCATATTCCGGATGTAATAACGATTATCGTAAATAAACAAACAAAATGCATCAAAATGTCGAGTCTTTGGCCCCGTTTTAATGGAGTAATCTTTTATTGTGTCGGAATGTCAACGTTTCAAGGATTTCAGTTCATTACTATTTACTTACTTACTAATTTATAAATCCTATAAAGTGTTACACTAACCTCTGGCTCTTGATATTAGTTCCTGTTTTGCTTAGGGCCTGTCCGAATCCAAGTCTATGTCTACGTCTTCGTCTAGTTATAATAGTTCGTGACGTCAGCGAACAAGCTGAGCTATTATAAGAATTAAGACGAAGGCAAAGCTAACCTGTCCGAATTGGTTTGCTTAGCTTGAAATTTGACGTTGGAAGTTAACCTAACGTAAGTTATTTGTCTGTGCCTAAGAGGAAGACAAAAGTGTAGTGTTCAAAATATAAATTAATAATGGAAGGAAGAGTACAAGAAAATATGAATGCAAACATTATTAATTTTAATACATTTTCTTTAGTCCCTGCAATAAAAACATTGTTCTTCAGAACATGTCTATAACAATTGCAATTCATTTTACTTACATTTTGTACCTGACATTTTTAATTTTTCTTAAAAAAGACCATTTCACAACCAATTGCCCGTTGTCTACTTCACGAAGTCAACGCGAGCCTTGACTCGCTCATCAAGCTAAGCAATTGACTTAACTGTTATATTACGTAGCTAAGCTCACAGCCATAGACATGAATTCGGACAGAGCTTAGCTCGGTGTGACGTCACGAACTGTTATAACGAGACGAAGACATAGACATAGACTTGGATTCGGACAGGCCCTTAGTATATCAATTATTATAACAATTTCTACAGTAGCATATGACAACTTTAGATGTAAAATATTTAAAACTTGCACATTTGTCATGATAAATAATCTTGAATCTGAAAGATTAAAAATTTTATTCACCCTTGATTGTACATTACAAAAATTGTTTCCTAGTTTGTGAAGGAATTTTGAAAGGTTTACAGAATCTTGTGATTACCATACCAAAGAATCAAATGATAACAAGTAAATAAATATTTTAAAATCTCATAGATTTTTCCTTGTTACACTTATCCTCGATACACGATACCAGGAACACTTATTTAAAGTACATAATTATAGTCTTCTGTGAAAATACAATTATTTGAAATCAACAAGATTAATTGAGTTTTCTTATGAAATGGCATTCTACAAGTAAGAACTTAAAATTCAAAACAAATTTAACAAACGAACTGAAACTCGTTAGTTATTGGATTAATTTGCATTGCACATTTTCTCGGTCAACAACCGCAGAGAAATGCATTTATAAAATTAGAATGTATAATCGTTCCTGCGGGAAATTTTATTTAAGAAGCGTGCCTTGCGAATTGCGGAGGTGTTTAATGTATGTGAACAATTAACAGCGGATGTAATATGTTGTAGTTGAAGGTCTCTTCAATTTATGTTAGAGAAAACTGCATTGCCAGAATACCAAAACGCGAATCTGTTCTTGGATTTAGAATAAAATTTTAATTATTGTGTTTTATGAAGTGTGATTAAGGTTATAATTTATATGATGCAATTCAAAACATCGAGAAGTCAGTTGAACTCAAGACATTCATCGCATCGCATGACGCATGCATCATTAAACGTTCCGCAACGGAAATTCACATATATGAATGTTGATATGTGCGTAGAATCAAAAGAATTGTTTACTAACTTCATTTTCGATTTATTTGTGTATATAAACTCTCCCAAAAGCCAATGTATAAACGAAATAATGGGACCTTTTCGAAATTTAGGAAAGTCGCTAATTTCGAGCAATTTTTTCGGCTTCATGGCCAAACACTTTTATAATTTTTATTCTGTTTTTTTTTGCCAACAATTGCCGTAGTAGCCTCCTATCAAATGTATAAAAAACAGATATTTCCAATAGGGCTGTTGTTTTCTCACAACAAGGAAATCTTTTCCAATTTTAATTATACTGAGCTCAGGTGACCAATTGTCCTACATAAAAGTTGCTGCATGTTTAAATATTGCTATAAGAGGAACTGATCTTTTAATTATTCTATAATTGAAATTTTATGCAAAATTATTAATCCACTCAAAAAAAAGAAAAAACAATTATTTTACGCATAGGCAAAAGAACATCGTATAATATTAATTAAGGCTAAATTAATTTAAATAAATTTACAAAAAGAAATTGATTTCCTTTTCAACTTTCGCAAATAGATTTAAAATTTTGCAATGACAAGGAGTTTTGAAATATGTGATTGTTTAAAAATCTTTACCATTAACACATTTTATGCAAAATCAAATTAATTTATTCTTTAGGACGAAATTTTCGTTAAAGAAAGTATTTCCAAACTGTGAAGTAAGAAAAAATATATATGTATTTTAGAGGTATTCGGACTACATTCTTTAGTTGTCGACAATTCGGGTCCTACTCTCTATAGAATGTAAAATATTTTATTCTTATCCAGCTGAGGCTTATATAAAATCCTACACCTGTTTTGCTCTTCTGCTAAGCTTCGTTATCAAATCCTTACGATTTTCTTAAAAGTGATCATTGATCAAATAAAGTAATTAATACCTATTTCCCTTCACTGCTAAGGTCAAATTCTTGAATTGTCCATCACCTTGCACTGATTAACCACACGCAATGAATACCACCGAGAATATCTTGATTGCACTGACAATTCTTGACACTGCTTGATTAGATCAACATGATTTTCCTTATTTGTCTTCATTAGCACCATAATTTGCTAAGTTTATCTAATGCACGCACAAGCCACTAAGACCTCGAACGAGAACTTTTTTCTTCAACGGCCTGATTACTCTGATGGCGAGGCAACTGGTTCTTAATCCGCGGTGAATTGCACCATGATCATTAAAGATTGCAGAAATAATTTCATAAGATTGTAGTAAAGATCCTTACAAAAATTTTCAATTTTGTTTTTAATCACGTACATATACCTACCCGATTTGCGCGAACTATGAAAACAATAGAACGTGACGTTTCTAGTAAAGCAGTAATTACATTATCGTGCAGATAATGATGTTGATAATATTTAATTTATCTCTGCTCTAATCAGCAAATATTCAAAAGCTCTTTAACCGCAACTGCACTAAACGGCAGTAAAATAATTAGTGGACTGGCTAGCGTAATAAGACGCAAGGTTAAGTATCTTATCATATCTTTGGTCTAATTTAGCTTACCTTGTGGAACTCAACCTGTGCTCCATCAGCAATTCCTTCCAGCTCTCTAACGTATTGTGGAAATGATTTCTTCACGCTCTCCAATGTATCATTGTAAACCTCCTCTAGAAAAAATAAAATTGATTTTTGTTTTCAATTCTGAGTTTCGCAGGACATTCCAAATTAGAATGATACTTACTTCCAGCTGGTGTATTGTACAACTTCAAGTAAGAGCAAGTCAATGGTTCATAAATATTCAGGAAATTCTTGATGATGTAGCCAAATGTCCGACCCTGCCATATTAAAGTTTAATTTTATTTACAGTAGATACAATAGTATTAAGGAAAATTTTATCAATATAAGTGAATATTGGCTGTTTTCGCGAATTTACATAAAAGGTTATTAGAAAAACTAAGTAGATCTTGCCCTCAATTTCCCTCATCCAAATATTTGGGCTGGAAAAAACTAAGACTTCATCATTTCTACTTAAGCTTCTTACATTTTTTATTTATTTTTATTTTTCGTATATATTAAATCGAAAGTAATTGATATTAATGCCAGTACTGTAATATCTAGTTGGTAAAGGATAAATCAAAATAATTTTCAGCTATAGCAGCTATATTCACTAGGACAACATAAAGAAGAATTTATTCTAGGAATTTAAACTAAAAACTAAGTTCTGAGACGCACAAAAATTCGGAAATCTAGAATTTTTATTTATTACACGTACATATGTAGCAATTACATTATTTTCAAAAATAATTCATACATATATGTTATGTACAGACGTGGTCAAAAAATTACGATCACAACCTTTACAATTCTGTCATTTTCTCGCTGGGAATTTTTTTTTTCATTGTGCAGCGATTTGACAAACTTAATTTTTTAGCTCGAATTATCACCTTTGCGACCCATATCTGAAATTTTTCGAAACAGTTACAAAATAGCCAAAATATTTGTTTTTATTACAACTTAAAAAAAACTTATAAGAAGGATACTTTGTGAATACCCTGTATATTAATTACTTTCTTTATCTTAATTGATTGAAAAATACTTACTAATTTTTTTTACTTCAATCTCCTGAAAAAAATCACAAATCTACTTACTTTCAACATTAACACTGAACACAAAACCGACTTTATTGAAATGATTTTTTTATGGATACTACCTAAGAGTGTGAGAAGTACAAGGAAAGAAATCCCGATATGCAAAATTGGGAATTCCGGGCTTCTAGGAATTAATATCCGGGAATTCCGTAACATTTTAAAGTGATCGTAATTTTTTGACCACGTCTGTACATGCAGTTCAGCCAGTTTTCAATATTGTTCAAATCTTTAGTAATTGTGCGGCAATTTTTTTGCTTTATTTTCTCTTTACCTAAAAAAGTTCGGCGAACAGATTTTATCTCTTTATTCCAGTTTTTTGAAAACATTCGTTTTCGATAAAATAGTTCTATTTATTAAAACATTTGTATACATATTTCTATGGAGTTCTCAGAAAATGTATGTATGTAGATATCTAAACAAACTACCAGATATGTACATACATATGTACATATATGGTCCTAAAATTAACAGAATGAATTTTCTTTTATTTCTAATATCAATTTCCCTTAATTTTCTTTCCCACTTCTAGAACCTGCATGATGTATCTGTAATTGTTCTGAAATTTGTCTGTAAGAAGAAACTTTGATTGTTATTGTGTAATAATTGAAGATTAAAACTACAAAACAAAAAAAATACTCTATTATATGTATATTGTTATTACAAATCAGAAGAAAAACACAATCACAAATCTTATGTAAAATTTAAATTTTGCTTTTCAACTGGAGATTTCTCACTATTGTAGTATACATAGTATAAAGTAGAGGAAAATTCTTATGCAATTTGTTACTTTTTACAGCTTAAAATTTTAAACAAATTATACTTATCTTAGGTTAATTTCAGCGAGGACAAAAAAAAATTACAACGTAGTATTAACTCTGCCACTGATATTAACAATTACTATTAAGTAAAACCTTTCTTGCTGAGCCATAAATATTAATGGTTGTGCGTAAAAGAAAGTGAGAAAAACTTAACAAAATTTCTAAACAAAAGGTTGTATTAAATTCACTTCGAAAGTTTTTGTGAAATTAATCCTTGGTAATTAAATAGGTTAAGAAGGAAAAACTGTTTCTCCAATGTTATAACTATGTATTGCAAGGGTTCAATGTTTTATATTTACGAAGTTTTTTGATATCGATTATTAACTTCGTAGTTTTAAGTAGGTACCCATTCATGCATCTTAATAAATTATATATTCTACCTTTTTTGCTCATTTGAAATATTGGATTATCTTCTTTCTGTTCTAGTTAACTACCGACCGTTTGAAATGAAAGTTAATAATTAACATATTATATAGTTTAAATTTTTTTGCATATAGCCATTTAATTGCATTCTATTGCTAATCTAGCGTGCACGACATAAAACAAAGGTTATCGATCACTTAAAATCCATCCTCCCCCACAATGTTGCACAGCTCGTGCATGTCGATCGTATGCATTTAACTTAGTAACGTTTTTTTACAGTCGTGTAATGGATAATTATCTATTAGCAGTCGGAAATTATAACTTATGCGCCAATTTGCATATTCTAATACTGCAGTCGCGTGAAAAATATCCGCAATTGGTGCTCACGATCCGCAGACATAATGTTATGCGATCGTGCCAATGATTGACTTTACTTTAAAAAAAAAACAATGCAATACCCACGTGCCCGTGATTTATTGAATTGCGACCAAAGCACGGATTTGTTTGGCTAATAGCAGTTGCAGGGAACTTGTTAGGTATGTGATAATTTGTGTCGCATGAATCGCGATATTATTAGTTATATCTATGCACCGCATGGCGGTAGACATTGACTTTTTTGCCAAATGGAACGATCATCGATGTCTCTTGATCTTAAGTAACTTGTCTGGTGTCGCCACGATCATTAATGCATTAACTTCGTCCACTGATTCATTAATTGGATTAATTTACTGTTTTTATGAGATTTGCTTTATGATCTATAGGACGCTAATCAAATAGACATAAATTAATTGCATCTAAACATAATTAAATGCATAATTAAATTTTCAACGTAATTATTATCTTTCGGCTTGCTTTGTTTTGAGCCTCAACCTAAAATTCAAAGAAGTTTGTTATATTGATTTATTTATTATTGGTCAAATTATTATATTTCTGTTTTTTTGTTTTTTTGTACGATATTTATGTAACTAGAATTAAATTGAATTATTAAGTAATATTTAGTAACCCGTCATATATGTATAATATCATGCTCAAAGAATTTTCGGTCTAGGAAATAACTTAAAGATAATTCATTAAACAATGTTCTATTTTATTGTTACTCAATAATGTGAATGAAAAGATGAAAAGATTGAGCAGGTTTAGACCCGAATGATGAAATTTTTAAAATAAGATTTAAATACTTGACCTATAAAATAACTTTCTATTTTTATACCAAGATTCATAGGCTCAAAACAAAGTAGTTTTCCTTCAATGGAAGTGAATTAGTGTAAATATAAAGTTGGAAACAACATACATATAAGATTTTTTGTGAATGAAGTGACCTAAGTAAATCTTTACGTAGAAAACGCGATGCTTGAAAAAAAATTTGATCCCGTTTTTACACGATTTTATTCGATTTAAATTTTAAAGAAAAATATGTAGGTATGTATGTGCATACTTTAAGCATTGTTGTTTTTATGAAATAAACTGTGCATGAATGCACATAAAAATTTAATTTGGCTTTTATAAAGACTCTCTTAATAATTTTTTGCATGAATTATTTTATTTAACCTATTTTTTACAGGGTTGAAGGATGTGGAACTCATCCCCTTTTTTTCTATGTACATATGTATATACTTCATGTCTTTTTTTACACTGTTTTTTCTGGAACGTATCTACCGTGTAAAAACAGAATTATGTGTAAATAAGTATAGTTCATTCATCTTAGGGACAATCCCATTTTTGTTTTAATTTTGATGTACACATACAACGCGTTTCGAAACTATATGAACCGCACTATGCCAATCGATTCTAAAAGCTTTCCTGATCTACGTTTGTTTGGGGTATTGCCCTCCTCCCAATTGATCCTTATCCCTTAAAATCGCAGTTGAAAGAGAGAATTAGACTCCAACAAATCCTTTCAACTTCTTTCAAGGACAATCTAAGATAATACTGAGAATTCGTAGAAAAGGCAAAACTAGTGGCTTTCCACTGATTTCTTTATAAAGACAACTGAGCCACAAATAACCGATATATTAGTGACCAAAATTCGAATATAATAAATTTGTCAACCCACATTTTCCACCGTTCACCTTTTCTCCTACCAAGTTTTTGTATCAGAAGGCAGAAATTGCGTTCCAAAAGTTATCGTATTATCCTCATGTTCTATCATAGTCAAACTACTTCTTTACCTTTTTCTTTCTAATAATAATAATCATATCACAAGATATCTATTATATTTTGAATAAGATATCTATCTTTAAAAAAACAACTCCAGATATTTTAAACATTCGAACTCATCATTTGATATGTTTTTATATATAATTTATGTGTAGATGCGGTTGAGACTTATTCAATAGAATACTTAAAATTGATTAATGGACTCTAAGATATTTTTATTACCGTGTAAATATTTACGACTTTTCGAGATAACATATTTTAAAGGTAATAGCGAAATAACCCATTTTCATTGATAACATTTATGAAAGTTTTAAAATTGAAACTGTTCTAATAATAGAATTTTGATATCTATAATTTGAAATTTTTCAATCAAACGTTTTTCTTCTAACGGCACAACTGGGATTTAAAACCCGTACTCACTTTATAAAGTGGCTAAGTGGTTGCGTTTTAAGTCCATTAGTGACCATATACTCACAAGCAGTTTAGTAAGCAGTACTAAAATCACAAATTAGCTTTGTTATGACTAATTAGTCCTCATTGCTTCATATCTCTGCACAGTCGCAAAACTTACACCCCGTAATAGCAGTGATAATTAAAGTACATACATAATATCACTATGCACTTAAGTAACAATTTGAATCGAATTAAAATTCGTAACAGCCATTAAGAATGTGTTACTAAAATATTTCTTATCGCTTAAATTGCTTGTTTCCATTAGTTCCTATAAAACGAAATCGTCGTTAAATTATAATTTAATAAAACGCAAACCGAAACGAGTAATTTTACTTAGTTTCTTCGAGTTATATAACAAGTAGGTGTGGATAATGTTATCTGTAAATGAACAAGTTATTTTAATCTAAAAAAATTTCGAAGAAAATTGAGAGATCGTTCGATAAATTTTTAAAAATACAAATAATTAAAGACTAATGTTAAGTAATATGTACTTCGAAAATATGTAGTTTGTTTTGTTTCTACCTAAAACTTCGGATTATGAAACGCATATTATGTAATTAAGAGCGAAATACTTAACATGCTTAAAAATCGTTTACATGCAGATAACCATAAATCATGTAGAATATTGATTTTAACTATAAAATTACCGGTTTACTCTAATAAACGCTTCAAGTGATTGCAGTTTATTAATTAATATACGTAGTAAAGAATGCCACATCAGTGTTTTACTAAAATAATAAAGAATTTCATGATTATGCTTTACAGGAAGGATCCTTATTTGGTTGAAATACCGATTTTAAGGCTTTTCGTTATTAAATTTGCCAAACCAGAAGATATTCGAATTCACACTTTAGAATCTCAATTTCAATGGTTTTTCTAACCGAACGGCAGTTAGTTAACATCCATTCGAAATAATCATGGAGATCAAGTAAAGTATTAAAACAGGGAATTATTATTGATTCGGCGTGTACTGTGGCTTTTAGGAGTTTCTAATGTCAGAAAAAGACTAAACTTTTTGATATAAATACAATAATATACATAACGAGATCATTAGCTACACATATGGACTTAAAACTTCTATTCTCAGTTCAAATTCTGGTTACTTTCCTAGTAGAGATGGCACCGACTAATTAGGTGAGTGTAATAATCGATTAATTTTATTTGTTTAATCGATTATTCGATATAATAATTTCCCTTCTGCTTGATCGGCGACCATTTGATTATTTTGAAAAATATCAAATAGATATTTACATAGTATGTAATGTGAATATTTAGTATAAGAAATTTGGCGTCCTATGTGAACTAAAAAAACAATATTGCAAAAATCTTTGTTTATTATTATTTATGTAAATCTGTTAGCCACGAAAACATGGTTTCGAGATATTGAGTTTCAAAATGAGTTACAGTTTTCAAAATAAACTAAAATCGCTTTCTATTGCACATTTCATCAGGCAAATTTCATTTAATCTCGCAGTTCCATTTTCGTAAATAGTATCATTGGAAAAAAACACTTAGAATGAATATTTACCCAATTCAAAATTAATACCGTGGTCCGTAGTAAAATACATATATCATGATTGATGTATTTTCACGTTGAGATGTATTGTTCGCAATTTTAATGAAATATCAAAATGTTTATGATATTATTAATTAAGTACAAAATTTTAACATTTAAACACAATAATGAACGATATAGAGCTTTATGAAATTAAAACATTTCAGATGACAAAAAGTATAACAAGAATTGGTTCATTTGTGTCATGTGTGCCCAGCCTATTGCACATTGTTTAGCATGATATTAACAATAAGTTTAAATCTGGAACAACAATTTTTGAGAACGTAATAGTCGTATTACGTATCATATTGTTAAATAGAGACAATAACACTGGAACTGGAACTT
This sequence comes from Machimus atricapillus, assembly GCA_933228815.1. Classification (NCBI taxonomy): domain Eukaryota; kingdom Metazoa; phylum Arthropoda; class Insecta; order Diptera; family Asilidae; genus Machimus; species Machimus atricapillus. The sequence goes on along the minus strand of OW121787.1, from coordinate 25,920,759 downwards.
GATAAAGAGAAATAAGGTCACCAAAGATGCTCTGAATTGCAAACATTCATTACAATATCTTCCTACGCATTGGGAATCACCGGTGAGAAATTTCGCATTAAGTACAAAACGAAAATTTCCCTTTCACTTAAAACAGTTCCGGTTATATGATACTATTTAAATTCTTAAAAATCTGTTAAATAGCAAAGTGCAATCCAACTCACTTTTCCGCCCATCTGTTGTTATCTCCATTCTCTCTATCTTCTGTAAAATAATGTTCAGCTTCATCATCAGTCTTATCTCTTAAAATTTTATTTCCAAAGTGTTTCATAATTATTAGAAAACATATTTTTTTTTTAAATACTAACATGTTGGAAAAATTTGAATAATTTCAGCTGACTTCTGCGTGTAATCTTTGGAAGTATTTCATACAGCAAATTCTTAAGCCTAAAGGTTAAATTAACTGCGACGGCCTTCCGGCGAATTTTAATTAAATATATTGAAAACTGGACAACAGGCGAAACTCATATAATAATCCGATTAACAGATAAAAGATATAATGCAATTAAAATCAAAAGCAAAAGTTCTACACGTTATCAAACAACGTGTAAAAGTTGCGTGTAAGATATGAAATTGATTATTTATCTACGAGAGGATCTTGTGCGATTATAAATAAAATCAATTCTTATCTAATATCACTTATTTAAAAATATAATAAAATAGATTGTATTGCGAAATTGAAGAGGAAACTACTGTCTTATCACTGTCTTATTAGTCGGATAAATTGATCCAAATTATTTTAATTTTTGTATTATATAAATTTTAATTTCATAAATTTTATTTTGAATGTGACACTGTGGCACTTAGAGGGCTTTTCTGAGCAAAAAAAATTAATGTGATATAAACAACACTCATAGACCAGCTGCAACTGAGCCGAATTCTTTAAAAATTGATCTGTCGGCGATCTTTTTAATTTCTTAATTTAGCGCGTTGGACGAGCAGCTGACTAAAATACCCAAGATAAAACGGCGGCTACTTCAGAACTAAACCGAACCGCGATTGCTTTTAGTCATTACACAAATGTCCAAAAAAAAAACTCACTTAAAATTGAAAAATCAATTACCACATCGAAGCCGACTTCATAATGAGTTCCCCTGGTATAAAGGATGGGTATAGCGTTCCTTCTTGGTAACTTCTTCGCCTCCATTTCAAATTTAAAGTACTTTTATTATTTAGAGTAACCGTTCTAGAAATGCAAAAAAAATGTTTACTGGTTCGCGAAACGGTGAACGAATTGTATCTGAACGGATATTTTTAAAAGCACTCCTTAACGGCTCGCGACTAAACTGGCGACTAAGAACAGTTCCATGAAAGAATAGTGTTAAAAGCTCCTACTGCCGACCGGGGGTTAAAGCACGCGACACTCACAGAAAGGTAAGTAATATCGATTCTCCACGGGTGAAATTTTGACTAACTTAATTATGTATTTATGTGCAACGTCAGAGGAAATTATAGACTTGCTTAGTTTCGTATCTTCATAAGTAAGTGAGTTAAGAATCTAGATAAGACAAGTTAGCAGACGTTTATTGAGAGATAAGACGGCTGGCGCATCGATAAATAAAAGAGCAATTGTCTTCAATTACCACGTAAAATAAAAGATTTATTTTCTTCAATTACCTGTACAAGATTTAAAACTTATTCGATCACTCCACGCCACTTGAAGTTGTAAGAAGGTCGTGTGGCTGCAATTAAACTGTTCGTGTTGTGCGTGCAAACTTATAACTTGTAAACATACTTTGTAATATTTTAATTCAAATTATACCATACCTATATTTATTGATATTTATTTTATTATTATCCAATTTTTATAACATAATGTTATATAACCCTTAGATACCACACTTTTCCAGAATCCCATACATAGCTGCCACACTGGGTCTGGGGTCGAATGGTACCCCAGCTACTAAATTGCTTGCTACTAGTAATTGATTATTTTAATTTACATCAATGCTCTATAAGTATATAAGAGTTCTTTCAACAAATGTATTAATTTAAAAAAATCAAAAAACCTAACTGTTTGTAAAAAATTAATTGAACAGGTGTTCATGTACGCATTTGGAAAAATTATCACTTTTATGTTGAATTTCGATACTAGTGTTTTATAATTTAATATGTACTTTAAATATAAAAAAGAGCCCTTTTGAAATGAATTTTCATACCTACAATTGTTGAACAAATGTTTTAAAAAAAATCGCCGAACAGTACAAATGTTTTGTTTACTAGGGGTCTGTCCGAATCCAAGTCTTCGTCTTGTTATAACAGTTCGTGACACCGAGCTAAGCTCTGTTCGAAATCATATTTATGTTGTGAGCTTACTACATAGTATAACAGTTTAGATTGTTTGAAAGGAAATGAGAAAACAGTAGAAAAATTCCTTGAATACTATCGAATTTTAAATTTTTGATAAATTAAAAATATGAAATATCGAGCTCAGTAAAAGAATTCGAGCAGGTTACATAGCTTCATCTTCGCCTAATTGTAATACTAGTTCAGCTGGTTTGCTGACGTCATAAACTGTCATAACGAGACGAAGGACAGACCCTAGATATTAATTTTGTCTGCATCTATATAATTTTTAGCGCCCCACACTTTTATGTTGTTCCAAACAAGGAATAATTACTTATTTTTAAATTAGTTTATTATTTTAAATTTTTCAATGCAAACTTTCCATTGGACAATAACACATTCGATTACTCACCCATTTGAGTAATTTCTAATCACGAAAGTCTTATTAATTTTATTCAAATTAATCCCCTAGTCACTCATATGGTGAAACTCTTGAATGAATTATTTTCACAAATTTTCTCGCTTCGATTTACTGCTGTACAAAATATGTTAATTCAATTAATTGTAAATCGTTTTTTAATCCTATTCTCGGCAGAAGCACACTTTCGCTTCGACCCAATTCTATAATTCGTTACGTAGCTCTGACCCTGCACGCATGAAGACTTAGAAGAACACTAGAACGAGTGCTGCTTTTTCTGCAGTTTTCAGCAGAGTCTAATTGGATCGCAATTTTGTCTTATATAAGCAAAAGACAAATTATGTATCTCTTTATCTTTAATGGCGTTACATCTTTACAACATCTTGCCGTTACTGGAGTGCCTGAATTTCTGTTCATATTTGTAAGAAAAATGTAAATAATTCTAAAAATAATTATTTTTAACAGATCATCTCTCTTTACCTGTTACTCGAGACAGATAAAAATTTTGAGGCAAGATAAAAAACTTCAATGGCTCAACCAGCTTAGCTTTTTATTTTTACGAGCCAAAAAATAAAAAAGTTTTTAGCTGCATATTTTTTCTGCTAATAAAAAGCTAACTCCTTTGAACCAAAAATAACAAGTTTTGGCGCTTGTAATTATTTGCTTGCAGATTAATCAAGTTATATACAAATAAACCTACTTATTTGCCAAAAATAAAATGATTATTTTTATGTTATAACAAATATTTATATGGCGAAAAAATGGATTGGGTGTTTTTTTTCCTGAGAAAAATTAAAAACGTAATCATAGTGAAACTTAAACTAAAGTAAAGAATATTATTTTTTTTGCCACATTACATAACTATGTACATTTATTAAAAGTAAAAATTTACATATACAAAATCTGTTTTGTTGTGATTAGTTTTACACAACAAAATCGTAAATTTACTACAATATACATATCTGTTCAATTTTAAAATAAAAGAGTTCTAAAAAACACCTTCTGTATTGCAAAAAAGTCAGAAACTAAATGAGTAATTGTAATTCTAAGTGAATAGGAGAAATCATAAATTCGATTCAAAGTTAATTTCAATTTTAGATCGTTGCAGCTTTAAAAGTCCAGCTTGAAAAAAAAAAAAAAAGAAAATGAGCCCAAAAAATTGCGAGCTTCACAACTTGTTATTTTTAACTTGAAAATATGGATTGTATAAAAAGCCAAGCTAGCTTTTTATTTTTGCCAAAAAACAATATATTTATCTTCTGAGCTTGTTCTTAGTTGCTTCAAATTAATATCGGTTAAAAATAACAGTTTAGATACACCGCTTTTTAAAAAAGCTAAATTTGAAGAGCTTAACAAGAATCGAAAGAAGGCGTAATGCACATTTTGATATACATACATATGTAAACTACTTTATATTTTACATTAAATACAACTTCCTTCAGCTTTTGTAGTTTAAAAATTGAAAAATAGTAGTTATGTTCTATCTCTGCTTTTAAAAACAAATAAATAAAATATTGTAAGAAACGGAACGAAAGCTATGACCTTTTAAGTTCATGCATATATTACATTATGTAGATACATTGCGTTTTTCTCAAAATTACTTCCGAAAACCCCCATAAATCGAGCTACAATTGTTCGATTTTAATAATGAAAATTTTAATAGCTCGATTTATGCATAACAACAGTTTTTCCAAATTCTAAATTCGTAATTTAGTTAAGAATAAAATCAATTGTAAATTATTATGTTTTTAATTGTAGACTTAGAGTAATGGATACCATTTTAATTGTATTGAATAACTACAAGCCGAATATTTCGTGAATCAATTTAATTATTTTTTCACATCAACGAGGTGAGCGAAATTATGCACACGATTTGACTTCTTGTGGATTCGGATAGCAGCAGCGTTCCAGCTGAGAGACCAAAACTTCTATAAACCTTTGTACTCTACGATAAATGTTAATAATGTAAAGTAATAAAAATAAAAAAAAACATCCTAATTTGATTGAGAAAATTCCAATATTTATATAGTGTAGTCTGCGTGAGTGAAATATTTCTGGCGGGGAAAATTTCAGGACAAGTGAGCCTGATTTGAAATTTCTCAAAATATATTTAAAAAAACTCGTTGAAAATGTGCCGAACAGACTTTTTACATTGGCAGAGGGTCGAGGAGGACCACAAAATATAAACTTTAAAATGTATTTACAATTTAAGAGTATTTTTATCAGTTTGACGAATGGTAATGTAGTTATGAAATGTATAAAATAATAGTTTTTTGTATTTTTTCCAATGTGAATTAAAATAAAACATTGAAGATTTTCTATTAACATTTGATGTACTTTCGATTTACCGTCTATCGTATAATAATTAATTAAAACTACTTTCATTAAATTGTTAAAAGAATGCAAATATGTAAGTGGTGATATAGTTTTGGAAAGCAGTTATACATATTTGCATATCCGTTTTTCCTCCATTTTATTCCAACCTTCTCCGCCCCTGATGGCGATCCAGGAGATTGTTTTACCACAATCCAGAAGACGGTAGCATCATAGAGTTCAAAAAGGCACTGGTATGTTGTCCTCCAACTTTTTCTTAAACATTTTGCGAGACTTCCTTACGCGGCGTCGTGAACCGCACGAATTGCGATGTCGTCCTGCAACATATGATGTTAGAAAATATCTTATTTCTACAATTTTAATAAATATAAGATTAAAAAATAGTTTTTCGCAACCTACTGGTTCAGTTTACATTTCTTACCGAGCACTGTTTTTTAGAAAAATTCGGTGAATTTCAAAAGTATAGTACAATTGCCTTTATATTAAATAATACTTTTCGCTAAAATTTAATAGTACACATTCGATTACACATTTTAAATTAAAAGTGCTTATCTCAACATTTTTCTTAGTCTACGACTACTCTTATCTTACGTCGTTCAGGGCGACTACGACATAAGTTCTTTTCGACGTCGATTCAGACATTGCGATTTCCTTTTCATTCTAGGAGCGTCTAATTAAGAAAAATATTTATTTTATTATACTTATTTTTCCAATTTCCTCAAGAGTGAGTCTTTTTCCACTACCCATTTTATTCTGTCCACTAGCTATTTACTTCTCGCACAATTGCAGTTATACAGTTTGTGTCGCTCCGAATCACCAATAACTTCTGTGCCTACAATTAAGTGTCGCCGGTTTTTATAGCAAATTTCAGGTAAAAAATCACAAAAAAAAAAAAAAATAACGCATCAGATGCACGGGAAATCCTACAAAGTAATTAGCACTTTCTTGTTCTATGTAATGAGGGGTATGCATTTTCTTAGAATTCGTCATTGCTTAAAATACCTAAGTATTTGAGACTGCCTTCTCCGGGTTTTGTTTTACTAAAAATAATAACAAATATTCATAAACATTTGTGCAAAAATATTTATTTAGATTCAGTTCCTCATACTTGATAAAATTCGACTTCAACTAAGCGCAAACCAAAATCAAGGGTAAGTTTAGATTAGGATAAAACCTTCCTTTAGTTCCAGCGAATTGTAAGAGGAATTATAATTCAACATTTATGTATTGCCTTAAAATTACATACTTGTATAGTCCTAGTTCTCATTACCGATTAAACACAAATTAAATATTTTCATTTCCAAAAAGTGAGAACTGAGTAAAAGTTCCTCATTGACGGGGCTCAGAACGTAGCAAAAATATTTGATTTAAAAGTTTTTAAAACTGTTTTGAATATTAATAATATTAAATTTTGAAACCTACAAAACTGATTCACAGGATCATAAAAGAGCATTTTTAATTTAAAATCCAAGTTTTCTTTCAATTTTTTTTTTAATAATTTAACGTATAATTCATTATTTTTAAATGGTGTGATAAAAATGATTTTATTCTGTCCTGTCATCTTTATTTACAAATTTTATCAATTACTTTACATGTATAAAAAGAAGGAAAAAGTAGAACAAACAAGTAAATTAGAGTAAATCACAGGATTATGATACCCAACTCTGCAAGACACCAATTGATTGTTGGGGATATTCAAAATATTCTGATTCGTCAAAGAGCGAAAAGGGATAGAAATTTATTGTAAAAACTAATGAAATATTTAGTTACATAATTTATTAGTTTTATCTACAATTATGTTATTTTAATTATAAATTAAATATATGTATATACATAGATCAGATTTTTGGGAACAATGGGGAAAGGAGCAATGAATATAATGTTGTAAAAGCAAAATTAAAATTTCGATTTATATATTCTAGAAAAAGGAATTTTATTAATAATTCCATGAATTTTTCGGTCGCGCAATTAAAGACAATAAATTGACAAATATTTCTTTTATTTACACAACTTAACAACCACAAATATATTATGGTAATCCTCCACTTAAGGAAACTTTCTCTAACGTTCGTCTGTCACAGTTCTTAGTTGTAATTCATCAGTAAATAAAGGCGTTAATTGCAACTTTAAATATCAGTTTCATCTTATTCCGCTTATAATAACAACTTATAATAACAATTAAAGTGTTCATAATAATTACCTACTACTCAAAGAAAGCATTGAATTTTTCTTTTTTTTAACTTTTAATTTTTTCACTTTCGGCACTTAATAACAAACATTCGAGCCCATTCAATTCCGCTTCCAATCAATTTATAATCACAAAACTTACAAAAAGGAACAACTAGTTTATGTTCAATATGAAAAAACTATGTTATTATGTTGTGTAGCTCCTGGAAAATTCATAAGAACAAGAGAAATGATTTCAAAGAGATTAGAGAGACACAGCGGCAATTATGCTCAATTTTATCCAACGTACTTTGGAGTGCCAGCACTGATGACTAGGACAAACTAGAAGACACCGTCTGAGGGCGTTTTACCCAAAAGTTCATTGATAATTTTTCTTTTTATTTTGGGATTTTTTGATTCAAAAGAAACTTATGGACGGGGGCACTGTTTTCTCATACGTACGCTTCGAGAAAAGGGAAGTTTTGTGATTTGGCGGAGTTTTGTGATGCGTGATGCATCATTGCCTCTGGCTAAACATAATGATAGCACAGTCCTTAGGAGGCGCCATCACTCCTTCGGTTTCACGTACTTGAACCGCGATGGTTCAAATTTAAGTTTGGCTCTGGACGCCACAGCCCTCGTCCTGCTGGCCGTGCTCGTTGTGCGCTTTGGGATGATAATCGTCCGCCTGGGTGTGCGACGCACTACTACTTCGTCCTGTTGCAGCTTCACGACACGCATATCAGGAGCAGTACTATTTGGAGTGTAAGGTTCACTAATTGCTGCAGAATTACCAGGATCGCTTCTAACGAATTTATAACGATTATTGTTTTTACGGATGTTATTCAAAGAATACAACTTTCGTTGAGTAGTATTTGCATTGATAATTTTCTTATTGGACTGAAAAATTTTTCTGCTACGTAAACTAATTAAAATTTTGCGCGATTTACTTTTAGTTACGGTGGTTGACGCTGTACAAGTGGTAGGAGTTGTCGAAGTGTCTTCGTCATTGTTACGTTCCGATGAATTGTCCTGTACAGTCAGTTCCAGTCTCTTCAGTTCTTGTTGTTGATGTTGATTTTCATTATTTTTGATATTATCATTTTGATCACTGCTACTGTGATCATTCTCAATCCGTTGAAGTGATATTGGTGTCGTAGTCGTCATCAGTTCTGACTTTCTCATTGTCGTTCGTGTTGTGGTGTCTCTTTGTGGCTTAAGCCACTGCCTTAGCTGTTTGCCTGCCGCGGTTGCGTACGACGCGCTGCCGTCCTGAACTTTCTGCTTCGTGCTTGTGATGACGGAGTCCCTGGCGCTGGAGTTGGTCTATTATTTAAAAAAAACAATCATTTAAATTTTCTTTTCGCAAATGGTTTAACTAAATTTTTCTATAATTTTAAAGAATACTCTTTTCGTAATTACGTCATGCAAAAAAAAATATTCAGCTATGTATATAAAGTTCTTATCAAATTTTCATACAGTGTAACAAAACCAACACCATTTCTATCTACAATCATATAATACAATTTATTAATAAAAGAAAATACATACACTTGTTGTAACCTATAAAATAAGTTTCATACATTTAAGGAAACCGTGAATGCGGTAAAAACTGCTAATACCTTTAATCGATGAAAATATTATACAAATTGTAGGTAGAACTTGACAGCATATCGAAAAAGAAAAAAAGATCAAAATGCTACTGTAGTTTTGAATACCTATGCATATCGGTCCTTTGTTGATCTCAAATAATCTGTGCTAGAAATTACTAAAATAAAAGAAGTATCTACAGACGAAACAATGCAAAGTACTTAATCTTCATGTTCACAAATTGAACATGAAAATGCAATCCAACTTTAAGGTAAGTATGTTTGTTTTTAAATCTACACATTTATCTTCAAGCTATTTCGGCCACTTTAGACATCATAATAATAATAATTTAATGATTCTTCGCAATTGTAGAGTGACTTTAAACTCTTAACTTAATTTGAATTAAAAAAAAACTAATTTTTTTGAAATCCTTCTTCAAGAAAAGCTCACGGCAATAAATTATAAACGTTATGGAATTTCAAAATTTGCAGAGGTTTTTCAAGAGATGAATGTAAAGTCCTAAAGATATAGCAAGTGTAGAAAAGGCCACTGAATCAATCGATTCCTCAGAAAATCGTTTAATATTGAAATCCGTGATTTTTATACGTAAAGCCGACGCGACAAAAGATCATTTGCTTCAACACAAAATAAAAGTAATATACTTTGGAAGAAATTAGAAATATATAACGCGAAAAAACGCACCATACAAAAAAAAATATTCTAGACAAAAATTAAATATTTCCAAGGGGAACATCGCTCTGTCCTAAAATCAACCATACGGACAATTTTTAAATTTCAAATAGTAGCTCAAAGAGTTTAAAGTGGACCTAGTCGGAGACATGTTTTCCAACAGCATTTAAATCAGGCACATAAATTGTGTTCATATTTGGAAACCCAAGATGATTCATCGATCATGGATCATCATTGAGCAAAACAAATTCGTGGTAAATTTTTATACAACGCCTTGCCTTTAGCAGCCTAATTAAGGAATCTAAACATTATTTGAAAAAAAAAAATAAACAACCGAGATTTCAAATGAAGCAGTGCCCCTTTCCCAAAGCAAATGTAACTTTACTGGATAAATAAATACATTTATTATTTTATTTAAATTATTTGTTTTAGCCTCATAACATTAAGTATGAACCAAATAGCTGCATTATGTAAAATCAAGTGAAGGATATACATATCATACAAAACATACAACAAATTAAATTTGTAACAAAATGGCCGGCATATAATTTCTCAACGCAACAATAGTAATGTGATCTTGTGTACACTTAATGATTTACATTTAACATGCAGGCAACATTTGCAATAAATTAAATAAATAAAAACTGAAAAGGTATAACCAGAGCTATGCTTAATACTCTTTGGTCTCATGACCGCATTCACACAAAATGTTAGTCAACACAACACTCTTAACGAAAATATTACAATAAAAAATAAATAAAACACAAAACAATCTATTAGTACTTACGCAAATATATTATTGGCTGCTGGCGCAGCAGCACTGAATTGAAAAAGCGCATTCGGAGCGGTCTGCAAAAAGAGAATTTTTCGACTTTCTAATTTAAATTGTGACTAATATTTAAAATTTTGTTTTATTTAGCTTAAAGCATATATAAATTTTGTATTTTTTGCGACATGATAAAAAAAAGTCAGTCTTCTTTTTAACAAAAGTAAACAAATACGTTTTAATTAAGCAGACGCAAACGAATGTGCGTACAATTCTCTATAAAACAATGAAACAAATGTAATGTAAACTGTACAACATAGCAAAAAAAAAACCATGTTAGTCTTATGTGCTATTCATCGAGCCAAAATAACAATGAATGTATAAACAAAAAATTGAAGTGTTTGGCATATCAAAGTATGGTATAGGTAAGAGAAATAATTATAAATAATCATCGATTAACGAATGTGCTAAGTAATTTTAGAATATGTAAAAATATATAACAAAGATATTGAATGCAATGCAAGGAACTGAATTAAATGTGATAAAGTAAATAACATTTTTATGATTTTGAATCTCCCTACCAAAAAAATACTAAAAAGATTGAGCAATTTTATAAAAAATTCATTTTATTTAGACTATTAGGATTATAGCGGTGAAATTGTTACAACAATAAATAGATAATTATACCCGCTACAAAAATATGAACATTTTGAAAAAAAAAAATTAAGGCATCCTCCCCTACATAAAAGTGGAGATGAAAAATAAAATGTTTATCATTTACCAAGGTGCGGAATTTTTCCACTCATGAACGAAAAATATTTAGTTCGTTCACAGTTTTCGACTCAAGAGCGAGTAAAGCCGATTCCAGGTACAGAGCCATAAATTCAGCTCAGTTAAGAAATGTTTGATTCAGTTCAGAACGTGAGCTGAATTGTCAATTCAGTTTAAATCTCTCAATTATTTTACTATCTGTAAAAAGAGTCATTCATTTTCGGCTCTTTGTACGATTGAATCCTCCGTAAATTTTGTTGTTACTTGAGGAGAATTAATAATAATAATAATAATTAGAGGCCAAAAGACCATTAATTGCCAATTTGGCAACCCTGAATCAGATGGTCCGTTTTCGTAGGTAGCGGGCATGAAAAGGACATTTTTGTTTTGAATGTTCTAGTAAATAAATGAGATAACCACTTAAGCAGTGAGAAACAGAATTAGAAACCTCAGTAATGTCACTATTGGAATAAAATACAACAAAAAACGTTTCCTTATACATATTCAATAAGAAACCAACTGCCTTGTTTTGAAATTTTCGACTCTAAAATGGCTAATTTCGATTAGGTTTGTGTCGGTCAAGATATCAATCTGAACAAATATGTATGTATCATTCTATTATTCGTATTTTATCGTTTGCAGTTAGCTTTGCAACTCTACACTAAGCATGGCCCGAGATGCTCTTGGCAGCTTTTTATGTTTTATATACATATGCAGCATAAGTATTCTGAAATATTTATCAAAGATAAACTCATTTACATCAGAAGAAAATGTTAAATATACGGGGGCTTATCACCAAAGTTTTTATTTAAGTAAAAAAATATATTCGACGTTGTTGATATTGACCAGGAAAATTTATATAGCAGAGTTCAAATATCAAAAAATAATTTCGTCAGTATCAAAAACTCGAAAAATAAAAATTATTGATAATCGTTAATTTTAGATTATTATAATTACAGTCCGTCTATACCAAGACCTATTAAAATTTGAATATTTTATGTGCACCATACCAGTGTGATGAATAGGAACAATTATGATAACTGACATATAACCGACAAACAAAAATGTACAATCACAAGAAACCAATCATACTGAATGGATTTTTATGAAATTATTAGCAGCTGTGTTCGATCTATAAGACTGAATATTATAAAATAAAAGAATTTGCGAGCATTGTATTGTAACCGTATTCAAGATATCAGATTTCTTATGTCTTCAAAAATGCAATAAATTTGAAATTTTAATTCAAATAAGCAGAAAGCTATAAACATGAGAGCGAAAAACCAGAAAATTTTAAACAAATTCAGTAGGATTGAATTCGAATGTATGTAATTACTAACAATCATTCAACTTATCGTTACAATTACAGAGTTTTTCATCAATTTGTTGGAGATACGGCTAAAATTATTTGTGGGTGATCAATTACATGCCAATATGTTCCGCACTATGAAGCTATGGAACTATGGATCGATTTGGTGGTATTTTCATTAAAAATTGAATTAATTATTAAACATACAAAGGCTTGATACTACAGTATCCCGCCATTTTATCACATATTGGTGATTCCAACGCTGCTTTGTTTGAAAACTAGCATTATTGTTTGAGAATTACTTATTTCGCTGTTTTTGTTGATACGTTGGTACAAATAATTCATACATTTAGTTTTGTCAAGAACCGTTAAGATACTTTTGTAATTAAAATGAAATTGCAATGAGAAATAATCCTCTCGGTAGAAATTGCAGTGTGAATTCGATATTTCAGTGGGGTTTTTATTATTACAAGTTCTTTCACTCCTATTTTTAACCGACTTCAAAAAAGTAGGAGGTTCTCAATTCATCGGAATCTTTTTAAAAGACATAGTATGAGTCATTCAGAAGGCAAATGTTTGATAGGTCTGTATGGTAACTTTTTAGGTAAAATTTCCTTGGGTAAAAATGTAGTAAAAACTTTCATATGGTGATGGGAATAAATAAACATGAAAAGTTACCAGACGACTTCTGGTAAAAATTGGGTAAACTCTGAAAGGCTTGCTTGTGTGCGTAAACTGTCAAAAGTGGTAAAGATGACTGAAGGACAACTCACTTTATTTAATTTATTAGAGAATTGTTTAAATTCATTAACTTACCTTTTATGACAACTAAAACCCAAAAACACAACCGAAAAAATACACAAAGCAAGAAAAATTTTTAAAATTACGGGAAACAGCTGATACTGTTAATTATTCGGTGATTGTACCCAAATTTACCTGGGTAAAATTTGGTAAAATCTGGTAAAAAGGGGAGTGCTGTCAAGAGCTCCGTGGAGTTAACAAACAGCTTTGGATAAAAAATTTTACCCATGGGTAAAAACTTTCGAGTTAACAAGCAGACCTAATGCTTTTTACAATGGGTATTAACTGATCCACTAACTTATATATAATCTATACAAAGTATATGCCTGCAAAATCAAAACTCCTTACCATATAAATGAACATTCATGTGTAACTCATCATCGAGCTATTAGTACAAAAAGCAAACAAATATGAAAAAAATTCCAATGACATATTTTGATCGAGGTAGGCAAGTAATAACCAAAGTGCACAGAAATAATATAAACGGTATAAACGAAATATTTAAAAAAAAAAAAAAAATTGGAACTAGTGCGTGTTAAAAAGAGAACGGAAAAAACACACGTGAAATCGGCTAAGGGGAATATTTGTACATTACCTCCACGCCACTAAAATTAAAAACGCCCGGAGTAATTGGCGCAGCTCCAAATTGAAACGGTTGTGATGAGTTTGTTGCCTAGTGGTGCGCAACAAACAATCATCACGTACCATGAGAAGTGAGGTAAGCAAGAGAGAAAAAAAGAAAAATTCATGTCAAATTCTTCGCTGGACTGATGTTTTGTTTAAATTTTGTTAGAAATCTTAAAATGCACATAGTACATTCGAAATGTTCATTAAAATTGTTCAACTTACCTCTTGGCTCCCGGTAAAGTTGAATGCGGGGGTGGAGGCCGAAAAGTTAAAGGCAGGCTTGTTGTTATTATTGGCCCCAAACTGGAAAGCTCCCTGCAAATAATACGATCTAAATAAGTAACTAATATTGAGTAATGAAAAAAATATACTTACAGTAGAATTTTGTGCTGCTGTTGCACCAAAATTGAATGCTGGCTTTACTTTCTTTTCAGGTGGATCATCTGCTACGAAACCTGTTCCGAAAGTTGGGGCAGCCGGTGAAGTACCAAACGTTGTGTTTGTTGCTCCAAATGCGGGAGCTGGTGTACTTCCAAAACTTGCCGTTGATGAACCGAAAACAGCCCCCGTAGCTGCAGATGGGGATCCAAATACAGGGGGATTGGATGATCCGAATGGAGTTGGATTTGCAGGAGCTGTCGGGTTTATTGATGATCCAAATGCGGCAACACCTGTTCCAGTTGCTGTTCCTCCACCTGGTGCAGTTTGTTGCCCGAATGTAGACGTCGTTTGGGATTGTTGGGCATTTGCTACTGTTGAGGAGAAACTACCAAAAGTTGGAAGTGCCGCCGGTGTAGCGCTTCCAGTGCTGTTATTGGTCACAGAACCAAACACGGGCGTTGAATCAGCAGGTTTTTGTGCATTTCCACCAAAAACGAAAGGTGTTGACGAAATCGAATTTGCTGGTGGCGGATTGCTCGAACCAAAAGCGAAAGGCTTACTAGTGGTCGATGAAACGCTTCCAAACACTGACTTGTTTGCCTCGGTCTTTGGAGTTGCTCCAAAAGCGAATAAGTTAGTTGGTTGATTATTTTGCTGGCTACTACTAGTTGAGGCACTAAAACTACTTCCAAAACCGTTGTTATTTTGCTGCTGTTGCTGTTGTTGCTGGGGTAAGGTACCAAATGCAGGTTTAGGTGAACTGGCGATTGACCCAAACAGGGAAGGGCTTGTGGTCACAACTGCCCCCGATGCAATGCTACCGAAAGTTGGTGTATTTGATACTGCTACTGTCGTACTAGAAGTTGTTGTGCTACTGCTCACAGAGCCAAACAACGGTGCAGTAGATGTGGCAAGGGTTTGTGGTATTCCAAAAGCGATCGTCGAAGTTGTAGACGTTGTTGGCGCAGATGAGGTCACTTGTGCTGACGAGAATAATCCTGATGCCGCTGGAGTTTCAATCTTCTGGCTGCCGAAAACTGGCGGTGTTGAGTTAGGCTTTGACCAAGAAAAACCTGATGGAACAGTACTTTCAGGTTTTTTCGGTTCTACTGTTGCTGGTGAAACACCGAACTTAAAGCCAGCCTTCACTTCCGCCGTAGAGTCTGCTTTTTGCACTGTGGATACTTCAGTTGTTGATTTATTTGCTTCCGTAGATATTGAGGATGTTGAAGCTCCAAAGGTTAAGTTCGATTTATTCGCAGGTTCAATATTAAGCTTAGCGTCTTGGGGTGTTGTGTTCGGTAGGCCAAATGCAAAACCACCAATAGGTTTAAATGCGCTACCCTGCTTATTGTTTTCATTTGTCGTAACTGGTTTCGTATCCTCTTTTTGCTTATTCTGCTCCAGAGGCCCTCCAAATAAACTCTTATTATCTGGAACATCTTTCCCTGTGGCTGTCGTTGTTGGCGGCTTAAATCCAAAATTAACAGATGCTGGGGCCGACGTAGTTGCAGTAGCAGATGCTGGTGCCGACGTAGTTGCAGTAGCAGGTGCTGGTGCCAAAATAGTTGCCGTAGCAAGTGCTGGTGCCGACGTAGTTGCAGTAACAGATGTTACTGCAGGACTTCCAAAAGTAAATCCTCCAGTGGACTTACTCGGCACTACACTACTAGTGAATTTGAGCCCAACCGGAATCGCAGTCTTTTCTTTATCTCCCTCTGTTTTTCTAACTTCTTCCTCCTTTTGAGCGCCAAAACCAAATGTAAACTTAGAAACTGAAGCTCCAAAGGAGAATTTTGGCGCATCAGTGTTTGCAGCCCCTGGTTTTGCTTGCTCACAGCATACGCATTTCAAGCGGTTCTGTTCATTTCGTGTCATGCAAACAGAGCATTCCCACTTTGAAGTCTGCTCCTGTACGATTGATTTGAATCCAGAATCTAATGGTTTGGACGCTTCCGACACTGATGAATTTGATGGGGCTGGGGCCGAGCTAGCTCCGGTTTTGCTTGCACCGCAAGCAACACATTTATCTTTACCAGCGTCATTTTGGATCATGCAAATATCACACTCCCAAGTATCGGATTTAGGCTTAAACGCATCACCGAAAGGATTTGCAATGGGAGGAAGTTTTACCTCAGGTTTGGGCATACTCACAGCTTGTGTAGGGGTCTTCCTTGGAGTCTCACAAGCCTCACACTTATCACGAATGTTGTCATTATGAATCATGCAAACTGAGCATTCCCATTTATCGTTAGGGGCACTGAATTTTGATCCAAAACCTACAATAGGCTTAATATTCTCCACATTTTCGGCAGCAATTGGCTTCTGTAAAGCGTCCAAAACACTTCCGCTTTTCAAGGGCGGTGTCGACACCTTGTTTACGGATATGCTACCAGTATACTTGAAATTGTCCTTTGAGTTATTTATAGAAACAGGTGCACTAAACCTGAAATTGTTGATCGGTTCGACGTTACTCTTTATCTCAGTCTCCACTGGAATCGGAGCTGAAAACTTAAATTCGATACCAGTGCTAGATTTCTTATTATTTACAATTTCTCCACCGCGTGAGAATGTTGGTGAATTTGGTCCAGAAGCTTGGGCCTTCTGAACGTTGGTGGAGTTACCAGGAAACGCATTTCCTTTTAAATTTGTGAAGGTTATGTTGTTTGATTTTAAATTACCAGATGTAGCTGCGGGTGATTTAATATCACTTTTGAACACTGTTGATGTATTCGATTTAACCACAGGGGAGGATGAGGACTGATTTGTTGTGGCACTTGATATATTTATATCAATTTTAGGAACGGATTTCATCTGAGGAAGAGGTATGTCAGGTAGGTTAACAGCTGGTAGGGTTTCTTGCTCTTCCATTGCGGCCTTTTTGCTCACTCTCGTGCTAGTTACTTTATTTTTAATTTTGCTAACATGCCTATTACTACTACTGCTGTCCGTTTGTTTAATTTCCGACGGTAGCTTGTATTCTTCTTCCCGGTTAAGTATAGATTTAGATGAGTTAGCTATCTCTCTAACCCGCTCTGTGGCATTCTGCAATTTCTTCATCTGTAGCAGTTGTGACATAGAGGGTACTTGCAGTTCGCTTATTGGTGGTCCTGCACTTGTAGATTCGTTGCCAGTCTTCGACAGCAACGGTCTGCTGTATGGTGTCCTTGGTGAGGACATTCTAATGGCACGATTTGCTTGCATTTCTGCTTCACCAAATCGTTTCTTATGGGCAATAAGCGCTGGGACTTTCATATTATTAGCCATCTTTTTAGCATCGATTAGAGGGGTGGTAAATTGATTCATTAACTCTAGAATACGCTTTGCTGTATTAGATATGGCGGATGAAGTGTCCGAATTCTGCACTAGGGAATTACTAGATGAGGAAAGCGTGGACAAGCTAGATGTGGGTCTAATTAGTGTCGGAGTGCGCAACGTACGTTGGACTTGTTGGGAGTATTTGCTGTACGCAGACGCGCCACCATAAGTAGTACGACCCTTATAGAATGGTGAAGTTGTGTTTAGTATTCGACTATCACTGAGAGCCGAAGTGCTACCGTAAAGAGATGCGTTAAATGACTGGCGCCGATTTAGGCTTGTTAAAGACGTTGTCGAATTGTTAAGCATGTGTGGCATATTCTTATCTGAAAACAATGATTTCTTTCCCTCCAAATGACTATGAAAGTTTAAACCATTGCCCATAGACGTCCGTAGTATCTTCGATGGTTTATTTACAATATCAGTATCTTTCGGCCTTTGTAAGCTCGAACATTGGCTATCACCACTATCTGAAGCATCATCAACCTGAACTACAATATTCGTAGAAGGGTCAAGTCCATTTGTAAGTGCATTATCTATCTCCCTTGATTTACGGCTCATCGCTATATCTGTATTCTTCTCCTCTGAATCACTCGCATCCTGATCCTGTTCTTCTCCCACCTCATTTATAACTGGATGAGACGTTCTAGTCTGTCCCAGTGCTGTCCGTTTAAGTGATTGACGTCGAAGATCTGGCAGACGTCTTGTAACCGTTGACGATGATGGAATATTCAAACTCCGTCTTGAGCTATTTGATAAGTACCTGGGAGTTTTTAATACAACGGAAAATATAAAATTTTGAAACTTACCTTATTCGACTTGATTCACCCCATCTTTGCTCCCAATCAATATGTGGCCTGGATGCCACCTCCGGAGTGTCTACTTCCTCATTAAAACCATCTGGTCGCACCTCCTGTATTCTCGATGATGTCAAGGTTGATGTTGTGGCACTTTCAAAATTATATGTAGTGTCCTCCTCTCTGGGGCATCTGCGACGACTCACTGTTGTCGGTGTCGATGATAAAAAGTGTCTGTTTACATTTTGAGTTTTCTTTTGATACGTCTCTGTAGTTGTAGACTCCTAAAAAATCCAGATTCACATTTAAATAAAAGTTTTTCCGATTCGATAATATATTTAAAAATGAGCATGTTTACAAAAATATATACATATTTTCTATTAATCTATTAAACTTATAATTGTCATAGGTACATATGTGAAAAAAATATAAATTATTAAAACATGTAGAGACATGACGACTAAAATTGAAATTGCCGAGTTAGGTGAAAATCGGTAGAGGAACCATCTTATGTTTTTTTAAATATCTGGCAGTTCAACAGAAGTAAAATAAGTAAACATGATCAAATGGCGCTCATTCACGTAAGTACAGAAAAAGCTGGATGATGTTTGATGCGGAGATTTATTCTAAAGTAAATACCAATCTCATCTCATCATATCCTAAATATTTAAAATGTAAATGGCACACACTCAACGACAAAATAGAAGTAATATAAATTTATAAATCAATACAATTGAATTGTGAAAAGCACAAGTCATGTACATTTATGAACGGATTCAACGTGGCTCAATCGATGGTAATCTAAACGTAATAATTCCACTAGATATACTATGGACCGAGCAACAAGTAATCTGGTCGCAATTACTTTCACTTTGAAGAGGACAACAAAATTGTTTATGTATGTATGTACACATACAATATCGTAGTTTTGCATTGCTAATTATTTGAATATTTGGCGGCATTTTTAGTGCTATTTCCACGACTATTGCTCTTTGAAGAGATAATTATTTAAATGACTTAATTAAAAATGATTTTCAAGCATTTATTAGGGTTACTTTAGTAATTAGAACAAAATATACGATTATTCTGTAGAACCTTTTTATTCTTACGAAAAATAATTAATTTTGCGATGCGATTAACTTTAAAAAAAATTGTACTCTTAAATGAATGTAAATGTCTGTATAATACAATGCTACTATTAAATGTTACACTACATAAACAGTACGAAAGAAAGGGCATTGTATAAACGATATTGTATAGAACAAAGCTGGTTACAGAGGGAAGCAAAACTCAGCTATATTGCATAAAATTTTTGTGGAATTATTATTCATCAGTTCAGATCAATTAATTTCTAGTTTCTGTCTGTGCAATTCAAAATGTTTCTGGCGTGCTACAGAGATAAATTTCGGGAACACAGACGAACCAAGTTGATTTACTCCGTCTTCAATAGTAACTTTTGTAGATAACTTGTGTATTTTTTGGAAACAAAATGTTAAAATATAAATATCTGTTGTTTATTATCATAAGTCATTTTTGGTATGCATTCAATGAACAATTAATTAATTTATTTATTTATAGAAGAATAATTCGCACACTAGCTTCTTTAATGAGTAGCTTAAAAAAACAAAACCATATTGCCTTTTTTGAGAATTATTTTGCATCGGAGTGGTACAATATAAAATTAAATTAAATAATAATGTAATATAATATATACAGTTTCCGGACTTTACCGGATTTCAGCGAAAAACTTATTTATACTTTTAAGAATAACAACCACCAGGCATCCTGTTTCTTTTCTAAAACCAATAAGATAAACTCAGTTGAATTTAGCAATAAATTCAACCATTAATTGTCTAATGTATGTCATATTTATTCAGAAAATATTTTCCCTGTCAAAATTTTCACCAATAAATTTCACTGGGTGAATTTTACATAGGAATGCCTGGAAAGAGGATATTAGTTCAAGATAATTACGAAAAGTCTTGCAAAATAATGGTTCGAATATTGGAGATGCTCGAGCAATTTAAAACTCTCATCCAATTTATACTTATTTACACTTAGCGGACTACCACATTTAGTTACTCTTAAACTTCTTTGGGGACAAACCGGATA
This sequence comes from Machimus atricapillus, assembly GCA_933228815.1. Classification (NCBI taxonomy): domain Eukaryota; kingdom Metazoa; phylum Arthropoda; class Insecta; order Diptera; family Asilidae; genus Machimus; species Machimus atricapillus. The sequence goes on along the minus strand of OW121787.1, from coordinate 25,900,354 downwards.
ACCGCTGAATTAGGCCGCTTCTTTTATGTTTTGAAATTAGAATAGTAGAACTTTATATAAGAGCATATTTTCGAAACATTTTCTTCCATTCTTTCGAAATTAGGTCACGTAAAAAAGTAGCGTAAACGAAATTTTACGAGAAGTACATTTACAAGTAATTTATTCCCCGATTTGTCCTACAATTAGGTATTGATCCCATTCACCAGCGATTCATTTAAGGTAAATGGAAAGGATGTATTTCAGAAATTCTCTAAAAAGTCAAGTAACTAAAATACAAAAACTATAAACTAGGATATAAAAGCCAAAAAAAAATCCAAACTAAATTAAGCAGCTGGCAGATCGCGCCATTTTTACTGCTTCAGTAAATCCAGTCTGTAAGTGCATTAGATTGCATAAAGTTACTTAAAACACAACCTGTTTTTAAAAATCAAGGAAATAACTACAACTACTACTGTTTTCGATACTACACACCTCGAGATTAAGTTTAGCCCTCTTGAGGGGCGGTGCAATTTTCTCTTCTTCGCCGGTGTCACTGTCTTCTGTGTTTTGACTATCGTCCTCATCCCTGCCTAGGGCATCTTCTCGATCTCGGTCTCGGCGTCTTCTGATGTTTCCGTTCTGACTGTTTTCCGCCCTATTCGGCGAGAACCATCTCGTAAAAGTTTGCGACACACGCGACCGGACTTTTCCAATAATCGACTGAAATGACATAGAAAATATTTTAAGAAATTTATTACATGGAAATTTCTTTCTTAAAATCTGTGCGTGATGAAAATTGCTGTAAATGCAGATAATTTGCACGAAGGAAAACACGACGAATTGATCTGCGTTAAAAAAATATATTTACAATAAATGATATGCAATTTGATTTTTAATCGACGTGAGGTAATTGTCAGATTTCCACAATTTTTACAGTAGACCGGTGCTAGTATTTGCATTTTTGCAGTAATATGGCAATAAAATCGAGTATAAATTTATAAAATGCCGCATCGGTCGGCCGACTTACGTTATTCGGATCGTAATCCTTTTCTGATGGCTGGTGCCCCCCTGTGGGACTCTCATCTCCCGACATAATTAATTTCTGGCGATGACACTTTCTGTTATAATTTCATAGAGTTCCCCGCGGCCGCGACTAAACTTCAACCAAACGAATCTTGTAAGTCTTACTATAAAAATTCTTAAGGGCGAATCGTGTCACCCAGAAGCGCACAATTCTTCCTCCTCTTTCGCAAATTGCACGAGAATGAACGAAAAAAAAAAAAAGAAAAAAAAAATCTCACTACTCAATCCCCACAGCACTACCACCACTCATTTTTTCCTTGGGGGGATAAAAATTGTTCACTTATTTAAAGCACACCACTTCTTCGGGGCATCTATCGCAAAATTGGTGTTCAGCGGCAGCGTCTCTACCAATTTCAAGCAATCCAATGCAAATTTCAGCCCTCCTGCGAATATGTTTAATAAAATAAAAACGCGGATCACACGTTCGCGTAGAGAAATGGCGGACTCGGACTTGTGTGTAATAATTTTCGGAGTTTCGGACCATCCTGCATTTTAGAACACACGCTTTAGGAAATTTCCACCATGCCGGCTCAACGTTCTCGCAATACTCACTAGAGTGCACGCAACATTTATAAGTTTTAGTACAGTCAAAATCATAAGTTTAACCGAATTTTTAAATTATTTCTATACCGAACATATTTTAAAACGCTTTATTTTAAAAATTTAAGAAACATTATCAAATACTTTATTAACCTTTTCATAATCGCTTCGACAGGTAAAAGCAGTTTTTAAACACAAATCTTAATGAATGTTGTAAACTTTACGGCAACAAAAGAAATGTCAATTTAAATTTGATATTTTAAAATAACCGAAGAAAAATTTGAAAACTATCAATCATCTGAAAAAAAGCCATTCACTAAACTCAAACAATGCAAAAATAGCAAAACTTGTTCATACATAGTTAAAATTGCGATTTTCATTTTGAACATTTCTAAGCTAAATTTTTTTAAACATTTTTAAGTCAATTGACGCTTCACAGAATAACTTCTAGTCGTTTTTTTAATAAATTGGAAATCTAGTTCGTTCGTTCAAATGAGGGAAAACATTGTTTTAGAAACATATTCATATTCTTATGTTTAAATAAAATTAAACATATTCTTTTATATAAAGGGTCCGCCATCTAAAGTTTTTTTTTCAACTAGTGCTTATTTCGTGAATGGTAACACTTAGCTCATGTCTGATTTCACAGATAATTAGTTTTATCCTTCCGCTGAACGAATATGGTTGTGTATACTCTTGAACAACGCTGGGAAATATTGCGACATTACTTTGAAAATCATGGTAATGTTGCAGAATGTGTGCGAAAATTGCGTACGGATTTTGGAAGAAGAGAAGCACCGTCAGCTCCGTATGTTCGTTATCTTGTGAAAAAAGTGAAAGAAACTGGCATCCTCATCGATAAACCAAAGCGTGAAAAGCCAAAAACAGTGCGTACACCCGAGAATATTGATGCTGTGGCAGAAAGTGTGCGTGATGCGCCATCAACATCAATTCACCGTCGTTCTCAACAATTGAACATTTCGGAGACATCATTGAGACGAATTTTGCGTAAAGACCTTGGTATGACGCCATACAAAGTCCAATTGGTTCAGGAATTGAAGCCAACTGACCATCCAATGCGTTTTCGCTTCGCTGAGTGGGCCTGCGATCGACTTACAGAAGATGCCGATTTTGCCAAAAAAATCATCTTTTCGGATGAAGCTCATTTTGATCTTGGCGGGTATGTAACCAAGCAAAATTGTCGCATTTGGGGCACAGAAAACCCGCACGCATACATTGAAAAGCCGGCACACCCAAAACGAGTCACTGTTTGGTGCGGATTTTGGTCCAGAGGCATAATTGGGCCATTTTTCTTCGAAAATGAGCAAGGAGTGGCCGTTACAGTCAATGGCGATCGTTATCGGGCCATGTTGAACGAATTTTTGTTCACAAAAATTGAAGAGGAGGATATTGGCAACATTTGGTTTCAACAGGACGGCGCTACGTGCCACACAGCCGAAGCTACACTCGATGTTTTGCGCCCTGTTTTTGAAGATCGCATTATCAGCCGCAGAGCTGATGTCGTTTGGCCACCTCGGAGCTGCGATTTGACACCGTTGGACTATTATTTGTGGGGTGCCCTCAAAGATAAGTGTTACGCCGACAAGCCAGGGACAATTGACGCTTTAAAGGACAATATTCGTGAAGCCATTGGTGAAATACAGCTGCACACAATCGATAATGTGCTTAAAAATTGGACCGATCGTGTAGGCTACTGCATGGCCAGCCGAGGCAGCCATTTGAATGAAATTATTTTCCTTTATTAACCGGAAGGATTGTACTTTCAAATAAAAAAAGAAATTTGAGAAAATATTCAGTGGTTTTTTTTTATAGCATTTTCAAAAAAAAAAAGTTATTTGGCGGACCCTGTACAATTGTTTTTGGTTATCATTTTATTGGCCCCTATTCCCGAATCCGTTCGAATCGGATCGAAAAGAGCTTTACATGTACAAAAACTCCTCGCTAAAATGTTCATAAATTCATTTTTTTGCCTTTGACTTCAATTAATTTGTAAGCTCTTTTCGATCCAATTCGAAAGGATTCGGGAATAGGGTCATTAGTTGGACACAGCCTTATGCGTAAAAAAAAAAAAAAACGTAATCACATTTTATCCACCATCTGTTGGAATAAGTCCAAGAATTTATTGGTCGCTTCCATTTTTTCCTTGTGCCGCCTTTCAGCAGCATCCTGATATTCCCTGCGTTTTCGCTTTTGCCTGAAGTTGGTGGAAGAAGGCCTGGAAGAAGAACTGCAGGCATGATCAGGTACGCGCACCTCGACGTCTTCGCTGGAGAGGGCGGCCGGAGGATTTATTTCGGGGGCCCTAAACAGGATGCTGTCCATCATATCGTAGTACTCCCAGGATATTTTTGTCTGCCCCGTGGTATTATTTTCATCCTTGATCTTTATATAGGTCCTTTTTAGGCCCTTCCACTTTCGACTCCACTTGCTGGTACGAAATATTTGTATGGAATTCCACGTTTAGGGCTTTTGCAATGTCCTGGTAAGCATTTTTTTGTACCCCACATTCTAGGATAATTTTGTTGTATTTGGTCAATTAAGAACACGGTCATTGTTTTTGTCCCTTTAAATCCTAAAATAAAGTTAAAACATACTTAGAGCAAACTTATTTACAAATTATTTGCTAATTAGTTACCTTCTGAGCCGGCAAAAATATCCTCGTCCTTCATATTTGACGTTTTTTTACTTGTGAAACTTAACCTCAAACTTCTTTGCTCCAAGTGCTCTGAACATGCTCTGAGCTCAAAAATAAACACAACTTTGAAGGCTCTGAGCATAATTTAAGAGGAATGATTTTTCAAAAGGGCTTATTTCCATGTTAAACAAAATTTGGAAATAAGCCCTTTTGGTGTAAACTACAGGAAATAAGGCTGTTTTGTAATGAAACAGTTGGAAATATGCCCTTTTGTTGTAAAATTATATTATTATACCACAGATTATACTCCACACCTAAAAATAGTATATATAAAGGTTTCTTCAGCGACTATAGAAAATATGTACGTATTTTTTTATGAAATTCTAAAAATGTCTAACCATACCACAGAAATAAGTGAAAATGTGTCGTTTTGTATGAAACTGCGATTTTTGATCACGAGTTTCTTTTGGAAATCTATGTCTTTTTAGTCATATTTTTTCACTAGAGGATACATTTCAGCATGATAACGGTGATAGCATTCTTAGGTTGTTCAAGGTCATATATGGAAATAAGCCCTTTTGAAAAATCAACAACAGCTTCGTCTGTATCTGGACGTTCAGGAGTTGATGTACGTAGCGATTGCTTGAATAGAATATTCAGATTGTAATTGTTTATAATAATAACCGCCTTTTCTATATTCCTCATATAATCTTTTTATTTGAGGTGTTTTCTTAAATTCAGATAATATAACAAATTTATCTTTGTTTTGTTTCCACAAATCTGTAATATGTTTTTTTCGTTTTGCAACCCCAAAAATTTTTTCGTTTTTAAAATCTGACCAAAATTCTGTTATTGTTTTTACATTGCGCGTAGCGCCGGTAGCCCGCTACTTTATATTCGAATTAATTCGTCACATTAAGCCGCTTAGATTTTTTGTGATTTTTGAGACATTCTCGTTGGCAAATTAGGCATAAAACAAGAAAAATTTTTAATATGGGATAGTAATAGTAAAAGATTAATTATAATAATTTAATAGCACATTTCTGTTGAAAACTTTGAAATTCAAGGGACTCAGTCAGGACTGATTCAGATATGTACATATTTTATTCAGTATTTTATTTTCTTCTATTTGAATTAAAAATATTATAGTTTTGGGGTTTTCCTATTACACCCAGAATTTCCTGGGGTTTTATTTCACAAAAAAAACAAAAAAAAATTATATGAAAATTAAAAATCTTTCTCATACTTTTATTTCCGGCAAGAATATTCCCGCCAATTGGAGACTTCAGTGGTGAGGCGCTCTACGAATCTGCTTTTAACTCGGATAATAATTAATTTTTTCAAAAATTTTGTTGGGTTCAGTAGTTTTTTTCCATTCCAAAATCATCTTCTTTCAGATCTTCGAAAGCAGTATCCTCCCTCAAGTGGGGGGGTTCAGTTCGAAATCGAGAAGGTTCATATAATATTCTCAAGTTGATCCTTTGATATATTCCTGAAATAAAAGCCATTAAATTAAAGGGTGGAATTTCACCCGATTAAGGGAAAAAAAATGAAAAGCAAAGTATACGTTATTAATATTGTATTAATTTGTGTCTGAACTTAAGTCCTCACTATTTTCACTTTTAACTGAAGTCCCATGAATCTCCCCATCCGTCGCATTTTCTAACATAGTAGAAATACAATATCGAGATAACTCTCCTCATTCTTCTGATCGTTTTTAGTACAATCTCCGATATTGGCTAATTTGTTACTAATCTAATCAAATCTTTGTTATGCGCCTTCTTCAGGTGATTTCTATATCTGAAAAAAAAAAATACCAAATCGAATTATTTAAAGCACTTTAGCTCAGCGATGCAGACCTACTTATCTCTCCTCGTAAAGGACATCGCGCAGCAGTCGCAGCTGAAAGGCTTCTCATCGCCGTGGGTGAACATGTGAATTTTTAATGAGCTCTTTTTCGAGTATTGTTTTCCACAGACGGTGCAGGAATGCTTCACACCCAAATGGGTATCCAAATGGCGATCAAGGTGACTTTTCTGTTTGTACCGGTTCGGGCATTTGGGGCAAACGTAGGGCTTCTCCCCCGTGTGCTCCCTTTGATGGAGTATCAAATATGAGGGTCTACTAAATTTCTTATCACAGTTGGGACACTTCACAGTTTTCCCAGTATGCAAAGTCATATGTGTTTTTAGAATTGTGTTTTGGCTAAATCGTTTCCCGCAAATTTTGCACTCGTATGGCTTTTCGCCAGTATGAATTCTCATATGGCACTTGAGAGCGTTACTCTGATTAAATTTTATTCCACAAACGCTGCATGCATAAGGCCTTTCACCGGTGTGAATACGTAAATGACTACGTAATCGAAATTGAGTGGCAAATCGTTTAGCTATAAATGAATTTTTTAATTTATACTTCATATTACGATACATTGTACCAATAGCCGAATCCATACTAACCGAAAATTGTAGGTCTCGTACAGATAAGCGTTAATTAACGCTGCGAAACTGCAAGCTTTTTATTTTAAATTTAGTTTTTCATATCTACTTTACAATTTTACACACCTTTTTCGTATGTACAATATTAAGGATATCTCTACTTCAAGCTTGTAACAACTATATGAATTTAATTAACTCTGTAATCAATCAAAAATAAATCTTTAGTAAATCCAAATTTAAAAGAAATTTGCGACATCTTTATAATTATAAATAAAATCTTTGTTTATACACATATACCACCTTTTGTACACTAAATCATTTTAAAACTGCCACTGGGCGTTGAATGAATAAGTAAGTATGTAAATCCATAATTACATCATTTCTCAATCATTTTCTAGTATTCTTTAAAAAAAAAACCTTTTTTAATTCTAGACAAACGAGTTCAATAAAACCTGGCTTATGAAACGATTTTATGAGATTAGTAATTTAAGTGTGGATTCGGCTAATAGAGACGAACTTACAACAGTAATCGCATTGAAAGTTTTTTTCTCCAGTATGCGTCAAGTTGTGGACTCGCAGTCGCTGAGCGGTAGCAAAACCTTTCGTGCAAATATCGCAAATAAATTTTTTTTGCTCGGCCGTGCCTGTATGATGAACTAAGTGCATTTGAAGTCCGTTTTTCGTAAAATATGATTTGTTGCACTGGTTACATTTATGAGGCCGTTCACCTGGAAAAGGAAGAGATAATTAACAATAGAAATGTAAATGCTACTCCTGATTTATTCTAAAACTATTCTGCACAGAAACTGGTATACCCCAAAAAGATTAAAAATCAGAACCTAGAAATTATGGCACACATTAAAGAAAAATAATTTTTCAGCATATCCAAATTTCTTGGTTTATTCTGACTGAATACCAGGTAGGAAACATTTATTTTTAAAATCGGACATATTATTGATCTAACGGTTGATTTATAAATGGTTGTGTGATAGTTAGCTACAAATTCTTATACTAGCTTCTACGTTAGTATGTACTTAACAAAATTTTGGACTAACGTGAAGAAAATGAAATATCCTGGCTTTTCACTTATTTAAGGAAAATGTTTTAATGTTAATATTAAAGTAAGTCTGCTCATCCCCTTTACCTTTATGCTTCAACAAATGAGATTCTAACGTGGACTTCTGCGAACAGATTTTTCCGCAAACATTACACAGTAAAATTTTTCTATTCTGCTTCCTGGATTGCTTCTTGCTCTTTGTTGGGCTTTGTTCCGTTGTCGTTTCATCATTGTATTCCGTCTCAATATCGTCTTCCTCGCTGCATTCCTCCTCTTCGGCTTTAACCTCAGAGACAGTTACAGTCTCTGGAAACTCATGAATTTCATAAACAATTAGTTCCTCGTCACTTGGCTGAAATTAGAATGTAATAAGAAAAATTATAAATCAGATAAATTTTTCTATAGACCCTTTCTTGAACCATTCCCGGCGTTACCCGGGCACAAATATTCCTATAAAGCTAAACTTTAGTAAAAATATGACGATGTAGATGTTTGGTTTATTGAGTTTGGTCAAGTATTAGAGAAAAAGGGATATCGACTGTAGAAATCTATACATATAAAAATCTCGTGTCACGCTGTTTGTGGTCAAACTCCTCCGAAACGGCTCGACCGATTTTTATGAAATTTTTTATGTATATTTGGTAGGTATGAGAATACATAGTAAAGTATATTTCATACCGCTAGGTGATTAGGGTGTCCCTATTCATTTCTCTATAATAACAGAGCGAATAATAAATCGAAACACTTCATATACCTACTTCGATTAGATTTGAATGCAAAAAATTAAAATCCAGAATTTACTGAGATGATTTTACGATAGGACTTAGGAGTTTTATACATATGGAATTTCAATTCAAAAGAAAAGTAGATAGTTTTACAAGGTTTTTTCGATTTCATTTTAATCGGAATACAGAACATATAGAGGCAATAGTTACTTTAGAGTTTAGATGCTGGCATAGGAGTTTTAGTGTCGCATTACAGACATTCATTTTTATATAATATGATATAGATTTTATTATTCCTCGAAAGTTCTTTGAGATGAAATTCTATGGGCATATTACGCAAAACCTTCCAAATGACATACATATGCAGTTTACATCGCAATTGGAAAGGGTGAGGGGGGGGGGGGGGGGGGGGGGGGAGAGAGAGAGAAGAGGGAGGGGGAAATGCTAAGCATTTATATGTTTATGGTGAGTCATGCAAATATTATTTAATGCGATTAAGAAGACATTCTATGAGCATGTGTACTTAACCTCCTGAGAGACCTTTGACAAATTTTAAATCTGTAACATAAATTTATTAAAATTTAGTTTTATTATAGGGATAGTTGTGCCCGAGCAACGCCGGGTATAGGTCAGCTAGTAATATATAAGACGTCTCTTCATATCCTGAAGGAAAAAGGACGAAAAACAATATTATTCTACAGAGCTACTTTAACTGTAGCTTGTTTATATTTAGTATGGGCAATCCAAACGCGGTGCTCAAATGAGATAGCATCATTTGGAGGAAATTAGTGACGTAGGGAATGATAAATAAAAAAATATACATAAAAAATAAGCACCTATTTTTTTAAATTTAAATGGGACTAACCTCGAGAAAGAGCCTATTAAATAAAAAAAGAATTATTAAAATCAATTCACAATTCGCGAAGAAATCGCATAACAAACACACACAAAAAAAAAACAGTCGAATTGAGAACTTCTTACTTTTTTTATGTCGGTTAAAAATGAAAGTTTTGGATACAAAGAGGATGTTTCAAAGCAATGCTTTAAGGGAAACGCCGTGTTTCCTACAGGAATGATCAAGTCGAACACGCTCGAATCGGTCTTCTTTTGTTTATTTGAAGCAGACAACCGAAAGAGATTTGAATTGAGGAAAGTGGCGCGAATTAAACTGTTTGAGTTACTAAATGCAGACCTTTCTTTTCTAATACTCTTAAGACTTCAGTCTGTGGGTGAAGCCCATTTTTTTTAATTACATACCTTGTCGTCCTCGTCGGTCTCCGCTTTCTCATCACTGGCTTTATCTGAAGCAAAAGAGACGTGAATTTCTTGTAAAAACTTTCAGATTTTGCGGCTCACCTTCCAGCAGTAAAGAGCAGTCACTTTCGATTTCGATGTCCTTTTCCACTTGGTCAGCGACTTTAATCCTAAGCACTCGGTCAGATTCAGTGGCTCTTTGAATGAACTGGACGACTATTTTGAGCTCCTCAGCGCAGGAAAAGCACAAATTTTTTGGAAGGTCGTCCTCTTCAAGAGCGTTTAGTTGAGTGGAGATGTTCAAGCCCTCGCGATAAGTTATACCGTCGTTGTCTTCCAAGGGAGCCTCCAGGTCGACGCATTCCATAGCACTCTTAAGGCACACCCTGCATATTGGCAACCCATCTACCATCGTTTCCACCTCTCCCGGCTTAAAATTATAATGTTATTGTTTCTGTTTTTTCCTTGGTTGTCACTTGAGAGCGCCCCTCACTTGTTGTCTTAAATTCTAAATGATGAACCCTTTTGACAGTTCTCACAAAAGAAGAGTTCAGATATAAGGCGCATATCGCTGTCTACTTTTTTCGCAGGGTTAGGCCCTTTCAAAAAAAGCAGCAAAGTTTAAAATTATTTTTATATTTTTTTTTGCATCCTGCACACTTCACATCTAATTCCCCTATTACTTCAAATCTTAAAAAAATTCGCAATGAGAAGTTTCTCGAATAACATATTTTTCATTGAAAAACTCTCAGCCAATCGTAGAAAATGTTCACATCTGAAAATGCGATTTACATCACTAAAAAACTGTTTTAAGATCTCAAAAGTCATAATTAGAGCACCTTGGTGCTTTTGCCATAATCTGCACTTAATGTTACATAAAATAAAAAGACATAAATGCAATTAAACTCGAATTAATTTGTTCGCATTACACCACCTAAGTTCTTCTATGTGGTTTTTCTTCCATTTTAGTCAGAAAATTAGGCGAAAATTATGAAAAATTTGCAATATAGAATAATAAAAGACTAATTATATTAATTTAATAACAGCATTTCTGCCGAAAACTCGAAATTTTGTAAAATTCAATTTGTATATTAAAACAGCGTATTTTCATGTTTGCATTCCTTTTAAGGGACTTAAGGTATAAAATGAATTATTTAATAATTTTCGATGCAATTACTTAATGGGGTTATGTCATTAAAATTGAGTAATTCACCAAAAATATATTTGTCAATAATTTAAACCCACAGCTGACGGCTGCATCATTTCACTATTTTAATAAAAGCATTTTGTATGGAAAGCGTTTTCCGTTTCTAGGTCAGTGGCGTCCCCAATCTACTTTACCCTCTCCATAGTACAGTCCAGTAAGTAATTGATATTGATTTAGAAGCTGCGTTTTTTTTTCAACTTTAGTTTTTTCCTGTAGGTTAATTCATTTTTAATTTCACATCTAAGCAAAATCTCCTTTTGTTCTGGAGGCAGGAAAAAAAACGCAGCTAGAATTAGAGTACGAAAGATATTCGAATTTCATTCATTCTATATAAAGAATATTCTTCGGAGAATTTTACATTTTATTCTCTCGCGAACAAATGTATTGCACTGGATTCAAGTCGATCTAGTGGCAAATCGAGTTTTGGATATGTTTTCACTCAGCGTAATTTTCATATTTTTAAAATAGATGCGCGGACAAAGGTAAAAATTACAAATTCGTGAAGTATGGGGGGCATCTACTTAAATTATTTTTTGGTCCTCCCTAAATTATCCCTAAAATTTTGGCTTGCACTGAGTGAGCCTGAGACGGCGGCAATGCGACCCCCATGATGCTCATGGTACTGAAAATTCCTCTTTTCATTTTTTTTTTTATTATTTATTTTCATTACCCCAATGACAATTACAATTCTTAAACTGTGACATTGTTTTAAATTGGGAATGCTCATTTAATATTAGAGATGCTGCAATTCGGGCAAGAAACCTTGAATTCGTTCCATTTTTGAATGCAGATAGTATGAAATATATGGCCGCAATTTAATCTCTTCTCTTCATCTTCAGCGGTAATATCATCCTTGCAAATGGTGCACTCTAGATCTAGCTGATTGTTTCGATTCGTTTCTTCGTTTGGTGGATAATACAAATCCTGCTGATCTGCAGTTTGTCCAGCTAAGAAAAAATTCCGTAAGTAATCCAATTAATAAACCTGTTACAATTATTAAAGTACTAACCGTTCGGCATTTTCTCAAACATAATTTTTCCGCCTCAAATTCTTCCGAATCGCACAGAGAACCTACAAGAGTTTGGTCACCTCTTGTTAAAAAATATGAAAAAAATAAATTTATACGCTGAGGACTTTGAAGATGAGGCTGAGGACCTGGTTAATGTGAAACAACTGAAAAATAAAAACGAATCATCAACGACAAAACGCAATTGTTTTCAAGTCTCGATTTTCGAATTGTTGAAATGCGGTCACAAGAGGTGCTGCCAGACTATTAGGGAATTTCTTTGGGAAAAAAATTTAGGAAATTTTTATGGATCGTTATCGCATGTGTTGCAACAAAACCGACCGGTAAAGTAAACAACCCATTCGAAATATAAATTGCAAACTAATTTTTATTGAAATATGAATAATAATAAGAGGACATACGACTTCTAAAACTCATCCAGAAATATTTTCAAAATTTTAAATCTTCAACGTAATTTCCCTAGGTATTTTCGATGTTTTGATTAAACTGACATTGCCGTGACTTTCCACTAAAACAGCTGAGATTCTTGAAGGGAATCGGGTTTTATTTTGTAAAATTTAACTATGTTTTAAACGATATACATAAGTTAATTTAGTGGTACGGTCTTTCTTATGTTCTCCACCCCCTTTTAGTTAATTGCACAACCGAAAAGTTTTGCGTATATTTTAATATTTTCGGGGGATCGCGTCGGTTGTCTCGTGTTCACAAGATGAGGAGTCGCAGCAATTCGGGGGTCCGCTTGGACTACTACCAGAGGATTGTGCACCGCCTGATAATGGCCCACCAGGAGCCAGTCACAGGTCTTTTTCCTGCGAGCCCCACGAACTCCCATGCGTGGGTCCGGGACAACGTCTACTGCATTCTGGCGGTGTGGGGCCTCTCGATGGCCTACAAGAAGATCGCTGACCAGGACGAGGACCGTGCCAAGGCCTACGAGCTGGAGCAGAGCTGCGTGAAGCTGATGAGGGGGCTCCTCATGGCCATGATGCAGCAGAAGGACAAGGTCGAGAAGTTTAAAATTTCGCAGAACCCCCTGGACTCCCTGCATGCTAAATACTCGAGCAAGAATGGACAGACCGTCGTTGGAGATCACGAGTGGGGTCACTTGCAGGTAACCTCGGTTTAAGTCATAACCGATGCCGGTTTTTACTTGGGGTCTTCACAAAATTTTTTTTTTTTTTTTTTTTTTATATTTAAAATATATATACATGTTATTTAAATATGAATACATTGCATATAATTCTATGGGAATTCGTTAAACACCGTTTGAAATCAGACAGGTATAATTTTGGCCATATGGTCAAACACCTGGTATGAGATTCAAACGCAACAGATTATATCAAATGCCATTTTTACACTTCCACTATAACATATTTACTTATACATAAGTTTGCTAAATGTAATCTTTGATATTTACTTTAAATTGCACAAAATTTGTAGTATTCTTTATAACTCGGGGTATTGTATTGTATACTTTAATAGCTAGATTTTTTGGATTCCTTTGACCAATGTTAGTGTTCATTCTGCCAAGACTATAGTTTTCTTTATTGCGAACATTTATATTGTGCACATTACGCCTTTTTATGAAAACAAAGTTATTTTTAACTAGATGGTGCTCATATTTATACATGAATTTACAATACTCCAGAATAATGAGCTGTTTCAAATTCATTTTCTTAGTTCTGCTATATAGGATTAATGATCGCGTTCGCTTGTGGTAGTTAAAAAGAGTCTTTAGGGCTTTATGCATTAATATTTCAATTTTATTTAATTCAGTATCACTGCACATAGACCAAACGAGCAGACCATACCGCAAATGAGAAAGAACATTGGATTCATATATCAAGTTAGATATACTATTATTCAGAATTTTATTTTGTTTCTTTAGCACACCTAGTAGAGGTATAATTTTATTTCTTATGAAATCAATGTGGTATTTCCAATTCAGATTTTCGTCAATGTCTAGCCCCAGATATTTCGTGTGTGTCACTTTAGAGAGATTCTTGTCACCAATATTCAAAGAGATACTTTCTATTGTAGTATTTTTTTGCTTAAAGACCATAAAGTGGGACTTAGCAGCATTCACTGTGAGTTCGTTAGACCTAGTCCAGTCAAGGTATCTCACCAAATCTTCACCAACAGCCGCCTCTAAGGCAACATCGCTATATCCCGAATATAAAAGGACCGTGTCATCGGCATACACTACATATTTACCATTTAAGTTGATCTCTTTCATATTGTTAATGTAAAGTAGATAAAGAAGTGGACCAAGAATTGAACCTTGTGGCACTCCACACTCGACAGTAAGCAAATCACTCTGGCTACAGCCATTAACTACAAATTGTTTTCTGTCCATCAGGTAGCTCTTTAGGAGGTTTAGTTCCCCTGATCTGAACCCTAATTTCGAAGTTCTTTGATTTTAGGGTGATTTCTAAACTACATATTTTATATTAGGAAAAGGAGAAAAATAATCGACATCAAACGTGGTTCTTTAGAAACGATAATTCAAAAACAGTTCAACCCATTAGCATCAAATTTTATTTTGCATACCAATTCTTAACCCTTTGATAGTATCATCCGGATTGATGAATTTTAACAACGATAATTATCACATCTTACAAGCTCGTTAAGCATTTATTTCACTAGTTTACAATAATTTTGCCCCTAAACAACTGATGTAAATATATCGTTTCTATAGGATTTTTTCCGTAGATTACAAATTAATAAACAAAAATGTTATATGACGTCATATTTAAAAAAACAAAATAGGTTTGATGAGTACAAAATATCGTATTTTGAGCATTTTCAAAAATTCATAATAAAATAACGGATTGTTTTAAGAGCTTGTAATGTAGCTCAAATAAAATTTTGAACCTTTAGCTTTTATATTAAAATACAGAAGTCTATAAGACTTTTCGAAATACTTTCTTAATTTAACTTTTCTCTGTTAACCAATTGCTTCTCCATACAGTTGATAGTGAATGAAAATCACACGTAGAAGAGCAAGCTCATGAAAAACTTCTTCCCCGTTTAGTAAGAGTTATGGAATTTTTGTATTTCATACCATAAATTTAGATAAGGATTAAGGCTTTCATTTGACCCATGTTATGAGCATTTTTCACGTTGCATTATTTTTTTTCAAATTTCAAATATACTCAAAATACGATTTGTTTTAGTTTTCATCCTATTTTTCTCAAAAACGAGACGTGATGGAAACAAAAGAATTTCACGTTAAGGATTGGCTATCATTAAACAAATCAAAAAAATACATTTTATACAAAGGACAAGAAAAAAATTGAATTTTTTAAACTAGGGTTATCATTCAGGGATACATTAAAAGTACAAGCATAATTAGTTTTAGTAAATTCAAAATAACATAACAGTAGTAACAGTAACAACAAAAAGAGTTACTAAACGAAATTCGAATGGGGTGGCAATTCACGAATGATGCCTTTTAAGGGTTTTCAAATGGTCAAGTGCGAGTAGGACACACGCACTGTAGGCTCCGTACTGG
The DNA here is from genome assembly GCA_933228815.1 of Machimus atricapillus. Taxonomy (NCBI): domain Eukaryota; kingdom Metazoa; phylum Arthropoda; class Insecta; order Diptera; family Asilidae; genus Machimus; species Machimus atricapillus. The sequence continues at coordinate 25,884,877 of OW121787.1, read as the reverse complement.
GGAAAATCATAAAAAGTACATACAGCAGTGGAAAAATAAAAAATCGCACTACTGAAATATTGAAAGATTAGTTAAGAGCCAGCCAAAGCGGAAAAAGCATCTACATACTTTTAATATTTTTCATATTTTGCCGCATTCAAATTTCAATACTTTATTTTAAATACTTAGAACTTTTCGTTCTATTGTATAAAACTACATGTTTAAAATTTAAATCAAAAAAATTGTTGTCAATAAAAAAAATCTATTTTGAAGGTTCAGGTTCAGATATGCCCTCTTATGTAAATTAGTAATTTAAAAAAGAAAAATTTGGTTTTTTCAACTTTTAAATAGGTGTTCCAAACATTTTAAAATTTCGTTAGAAGAATGTTCCCTTTTCAAGAAAAGAGCTGGATTTTGTCGTTTTTAGATTTAGAAACTCATTTGTCGTTTCTGAATTTCCTAATTTTGAATTTTTGTAGTAAGTATATGGATTTCATGCATAACTCTGGCTTGTTTATTTTCTTAGATCGATGCAGTATCGCTTTATCTACTTATTTTGGCCCAGATGACTGCCTCCGGTTTGCAGATAGTTTTCTCTTTGGATGAGGTATCGTTTATTCAAAACTTAGTATTTTACATAGAGTCAGCATATTGTATTCCAGTAAGTACTGTACATTTCACTTCCTTCAAATTTCTAAAATCGATTTTTTTTCTTAAAAAAGGACTATGGAATATGGGAGCGTGGTGATAAGACTAATCACGGTCAACCGGAGTTGAATGCCAGTTCCATCGGAATGGCTAAAGCTGCTCTTGAGGCGATGAATGAATTGGATCTTTTCGGAGCACGGGGAGGACCAGCGAGTGTTATTCACGTTCTGGCTGATGAGGCCCACAAATGCCAAGCGGTTCTACAATCAATGCTTCCGAGAGAGTCCAATAGTAAAGAGCTGGATTCTGGACTTTTATCGATCATTGGGTTTCCCGCATTTGCCGTTGATGATCCACAATTGATTAATGCTACAAAGAATACTATTATTAATCGGCTCCAGGGGAAGTACGGTTGCAAACGCTTTCTTAGGGATGGGTACAGAACTCCCCGAGAAGATCCTTCTCGATTGTACTACGAGCGCTGGGAGCTTCGAATGTTTGAGAATATTGAATGCGAATGGCCTCTCTTCTTTTCTTATCTAATTTTATTCTACTTATTTCAAAATGACAAGAAAATGGTGAAAGAGTACCAGGATAGACTCGAGGTATTTTAAGTTACTTTATATAATTAAAGAATTTTGTACTTATTATAAATTACTCTTTTAGGAAGTACTTGTTCGAGGTGAAGATGGTATTTGCTTAGTTCCTGAAAGTTATGCAGTGCCACACGATAGCGTTTGTGCTGAGTACCAGCAACCAGGTTCCCAGCCTAGAGAAGTCGTTGGACGCTGCCCATTTTTATGGGGGCAATCACTTTTTATTCTTGGAAAACTTTTACAAGAGGTGAGGGAGAAATTATTCATTTTTAAATGTATAATGAAGTAAACCTGTTTTGCAGGGCTTTCTTGCTGTTGGTGAACTTGATCCATTGAATCGTCGCCTTGGCGCCCAAAAAAAGCCGGACGTTGTCGTCCAAGTGGTAATTATAGCGGAGGATAATGAGATACGTGATAAATTACTTGAACATGACCTGCACGTTCAAACTATAGCCGAAGTTGAACCAATTGAAGTACAGCCTGCAAGAGTCTTGAGTCACCTTTATACATATCTCGGTCGTAATAAAAAGTTAGGTTTAACTGGCAGGCGATCCCGTGATGTTGGTATACTAAGTACAAGCAAATTGTACTCTCTTAAGGATAAAATATTCGCCTTCACTCCACAGGTAACATTTAATTGCACTATAATTTCATAAAACATATTTTTTCATTACTCAAATTCAAAATACAGAAATTAAGAAACATTCCATTGTACGGGAGGGATTTTCAATTCCCAAATATTTCTCATGACGAATAGTTTTATAGAAATTCATTTAAATTTTTGAGATCATGTGGAATAATAGAATATTTTTTGTATGTGTCTATGTTAAACTGTTAACAGTTCGCTGATCTTACCCGCTTTTACGTCGCTTCTGATAACGAACTGTTGATCGACATACTAAAAAGTGAGATCCATTTCCTGAAGTCAGCTTGGCAAAACTTACTCGGACGACCGCTGGTCACTTTGGTCATGAGAAGTATTCACCTAGGTCGGTTATGTAAATTGAAATTTAATTTTAGCGTTTTATTTTTAATTTGACTTGTCTGGACTGTTTCTTTTTAAACTAAAACGGATGCGATTTTTTTTACTCTTATTATGAAACTGAAAGCAGATGTGTAGGTGAACATTTTGGAGGGTAAATACATATAGGATGAGGTTTTATGGTTTTAGTTTATGAAAATAATACAAAATACGTTTAAAGTGGCACCAATATTTAAAAATGATTGTACTTCAACACCATCATAGGCATCATTGCATTATATAAAATCGGTCTGTTCGTGTTTTATTTGGAAGATCATGAATATTTGTCAAAGCGGTTGTTGTTATTTTATTTTGATATGCTTTAACAAGCAATTAAAAAGAAAATCACAATAAGTTTCTTACTCTTTCAACTACATAGTTGCATAGAAAATGAAAGATTAGCCTATAAAATATACTATGGGAATGTGATCAACATGATTTTAGGTTGAACCCAATGCATTTTGTATTTAGTTACCGGTGTATTTTAAAAAATCCTCACGGAGATATGAGCATTTCAGAAAAATAATTTTTTTTTTATATTTCTGTTTACGATAGACACTAAAATTTGAATCAAATTCTATAAAATGTCTATTCAAATTTAAGTATGAACGGATATTTCGTTTTATAAATATATTAATAGTAGAATTTTTGTGGTCTTTACTCTCCCTTTTCAATAACTAAGAGTGTATTAATATTAAATCAGTAAACTAATTAATAAATAATTCAGATCAAATCGTTTTGTAAATTGTTGCTGCTTATCAGAATATTATGATAAGGTTCAACGAATGCAGTTAAATCTTGCCGTACAGATTTGCTTTCAGTTAATAAAATTGCTCCTTTCTCTATTTCGGTTTCTTTTTATGCATGAAAAATGAGAGGAGCTTCGTATGTGAACAGCATACCTAATTGGTGGGGGTGTGCTTTTATTGGCCAATTTCTGCAAAATTTCTAAATTAATCATTAAATCATTCATGTACTTCATCACGTTATTGTACAGATGTATATCGAAATTACATGTGTCTTGTTGTCTTGAAGAAAATTAACATTAAGTGAATTCTTTCATCTTTAGAAATCGTCACATTTTCTGCTAAGATATGTACCTTCGTTCAAATTCATAATATTTTGCTGAAAAGTTTTATTAAAATTTGAATCCATTAGAGCTAGATATTCATCAATATACTATTACACTGCAGAATTTTGACTACGAAGAATACTACACTACTCGTGATCCTGACTTGCTCGCCAGTAATTTTACGACTAATTTGGCCTTTCTAACAAATAATTGGCGTCATATGTTAGGCAGACCAACTATCACTCTTATGGCAACTCACTATCTCTTAGGTAATTAGAAAAAAAACATTAATTTCTATCTACTTTTTTCACTTACTCAACATTTCGTTATGTATATGCTTTTTTATATATACAAGGTGCTTGGAAAATTTGTAAGGAAATCGCTGATTAATCACATATATTTTAAAAGGCTTTTATTTACTTATGCCATAAGTTTTATGGAGATATCATAAAAAGAAATTATGAAATGACCGATATCATATCAATCAGTGACAGTACTAGAAAGGTGGGATATCACTTTTTATGGGTATTTCCACTTTTACTTACTAAATTCGCTTTAAATGATGACAACAAAACTCTGAAGTCCAAACAGTGTTAGGTGCTATAAAATATTATAGATATTGGATTTACAACTTTGAATTTTCTGTTCGTTAATTTGAAATCAGAAATCTTCCACATTTTTAAGTGCCAAATTTTATGGAAATTCTTGAAATTTTAAAACCGCTTGGTATATTGTATTTATACAGGGTGTTTTGTTAAGGTCTGAACAGGAGTATGCCAATCGGTTCTACATTGTCTCCTGATCGACGTATGTATGTTCATTTAAAGGTCGTCCTGTGTCCCACATGTTATGTATAAATTTGATCATGCTATGTATTTTCCTATCACCGAAGTTCCCCAGAAAAATATACTCTGAATTACCTAACAATTAATACAAACTTAAACCCCATATCAATTTTCTGTTTCTTTTCATCACATTTTATTATTTTTCTACTAAAAAAGAATGAGCATAAATTTCCAAGCGCCTTTCATTCTCAATTTCCTATTTTAAATTGGAAACTCGAATCTTGCTTTTGCTTTGCTGTTTCTTTGCTTTATATTTGCCTTTTCTATTTTTTTTTTATCGAAAATGAAGTTATTAAATTGAATAAACCTTTCCTTAATTAGATCAAAACAAAATTCCTCTCGCTATGGTACAAACAATGAGAAAATTAAAATCAGGATATATAAATGGAACCCGCGTCATGCTGGGTAATTTGGGTGATTTCCTGAACACATCAGCAATAACAGATTTAAGTTTCCTCGGGAGCCAAGAGGACGGATATCCAGATCGATTGAATCCTGATGTTCAAGTTTATTTAGATGAGCATCTTTTACGCGCTTTCAGCCAAAAGTCAGCTATGAGTATAAGATCTTCAGGATTAAGGCCACGGCAACTACGTCGGCGCATGTCCTGCAAGGGAGCTATTAAGAAGACGCGATCTATCAATGTTGACTGTATGCATACGATTTTATTGTTTTAATTTTTTTATTCATTCCTAAATATAAAATAGCTGAAACTCTCGGAATGGAGGGGGCGATGAATGAAAGAAGACTCTCCTCTGCAATACCACCCCCATGGCTTCAACCTAACCATCAAACTTTGAGTATTTTCGCCCGGGAACATTCACCAATAAACGACAATAAAAATATTGAAAGTCCCACCGAAATGCCTTTATTAAGAGTTGGAAAACCAAGAAACATGGCACAGAGTCCGCCTGAAGAAAGTAAGGATACTTTGAATCCATTTTTGGTATTGTTTCTAGTTCTACTTTTGATTTTAAATATGTTTTTTTTTCCTTCCCTGGAATATTGGTTTAATTATTTTTTTGCTGTTGTGATCAAAAAATAGTTCCAAAAATTTTAATACAACGCCATCGTGTTGAATCAAATTTTGCGGAAACAGACGTTGAAGAGTTGATCGCAATGCTTCGCGAGTCAGAAAGTCTGGAAGAGCAAGGAGACATTTTGCAGTTTTTGGTCGATACACAAGGTTTAGACTTCAATACAGGTATGTAAATGTAACAGTTTTGAACATTTCTGGATTCTATACGCAATTTGACTTATTTTGCTCTCCGAATATTAGGCACTTGTTAGCACGTTGACTGCCATACTTTTTGGAAACTATGCCTCTGGCGTTTTAATAATAATTCACTTCTATTTCAGGCATAAGCGTCTGATTTCAACGTTTTAACTATGAATTAATCTTGTTGTGGGCAGTCAAAGTGTTAATTACTTTTATCGGAGTTTTCATTTTGAATTTAAAATTTTTTGTTTAAATTGAGAGGGGTGGGTTCATGCATTTTGATAGGCTGAATTGTAGTCATAAGCTGCTGGATTAGGAATCCAGCCGTATATAGTGTTACTGATAAAACCCACCCCAGTTTTGGATTTTAATTTCATTCCGCGCATGATATTTTGTAGTTGTGTTTGTCAAACAATACATAGAAACTCATTTGAATGTCCTACACAGCTGGAAGGAATGATGCTTACAATTTAATTTATAGCGGCAACTTTAACATGTTCCTGATTGCACCCAAAAGGGGATGCATTAATTTTGATAAACCCACCATGGCGTTTTACGCTGTTAATTTGGTCTGAATACTTATTGCGCTTTTTAAAACAACCCTTAAAATGATTTAATTCTACGAATGTAATGCAAAAAAAAATGTTTCCTAGCGAAATTTGTTGTAACAAGAGTTTGTGTTTTCTATCCAGAAAAAAAATCGAATGTTTGGGTATTATGAAAAATTAAGATTATCATTGAAGGATATTTAAAAAAAAAAGGTCCCTCTCTCCATATAAATAAGACTGAGGTCGAGAAAAATACATGTTTTTGAAACTTTGATAAATCTAATTTTAAATATGATTTGTCTTTTTACTACTGCGTAGCTGGACTAGGTCTGAGGAATAAGCCAAAGGGTAAGTTTTCATCGGGTTTCTCTTTTAATCCATAAGTATGCACAAGCTTCATACGAAATTGGGTCTCTCGCTTTCAATACCTCTCTCCTTCCCCAGCGGAATAAAATTGTTAATTTGAATAAAAGGTTCATCGGTTCAGGAAGTACTAGGGTTTTTTTGTTTGTTTTATTTTGTAAATTATTAATTTACAACTATTGTATAAATCTAATTGGGAAAATTTTGCTTTTTACTCACATTTCCACACCACACAAAAACATACATTGGAATTATTGTATACATACGCTTTCAACAAAATTTATGTTCATATGCTCAATGCTTCAACGCTTTTTTAACTATAACAATTACAACTGTGCTGTTGCTGCTGGCTTTTTCATCAGAATTAGATGCTTCAGACACCGAAGAAGTGTATGATAAAAAGCCGAATGACAATAGTTCTTCTCACTCTGAAGGAATGCTTGAGGAAGGAAGGATTGTTACAGTAAGGGGTCTGCTTAAAGGATTATATGAAAAAGCTTGCCAACAAAAATTATGGGGTCTTGTAAGACATTCAGCTGGTATGCTAGGGAAAAGAGTTGAAGATTTGGCAAAGGCAGTGACTGATTTGTTAGTCAGACAAAAACAGGTAACCAAACGTTTAATTTTTTTTTGAAAATATGAAGATTTTACGAAAAGCATATTACAGGTAACAGTGGGCATGCCGCCGAATAATGAGTACACTATTACAGCACCCTTACCTGAGACAGAATTGAGGCAATTAATTCACGAGGTAAGTTTTTGCTTTTTTAATTTTTTAAGTTATTGTCTTCTAAACGCTAACTCATGTTCATTTTTAAATGCTTCAGAGATATGGAAAAGATCGCTTAAAAGTAGGTTTGTTGTTGAAATCACAAGAAAACCATTTATCATGGCTTTTAAAATGTTTCTTATTTTTTATACATTTTTATAATACAATGAAATTTTGATAATGAAACGGTATTTAAGTTTTAAGGGGATAATTCCACTATTTATTTGTAATAAATTTTTGTTCTATTTTTTCGAATAAAACTAAGCTGTCAGATACATATTAACTATTAAGAAAAATTAGTAATAGATTTTATTAGATGTTTGAAGTTGCTCCGAAAATTTTAGCAACATAACTTCCATGCTAGAAAATTGTAAACCATCAAATTATATTTTACTCCTAACATCTCCCATCTTAGGATATTATATTGTAATTATTAACAAATAATACCAAACTTAAAGTTATTTTAGACTTTTTAGGGTTTTCGATTTTTGGAAAAGGATTCTACAAAAAATTTTAGTTTCTTCTGAAACTGCTGCATGTAGGGTACATAGCTATTTGTTTTTTATACTTCTATTGTGACAATCCTTGCCCTTAGGCTTTTCATACTTATCATACTATACTATGTATTCTTCAATAAATAAAACTTAATAAATAAAGAAGCTCCCAAATCGAGTAGAGTTACAAAATTGTGTTTGAAAAGTATAAAACATAAATGGGTCGGTTAAAAATTAAATGATATCTATTTTATTAATCGATCCTCGTGTCGTACAATGTGTAAACGGAATTGTAACAAAATGGTGTTTTAGAAGGGACTGTTGTAATTTCTGCATGCCTTAATTTGCTACAACTTTGAGCTTTATAAAACAAATATAGAATAGTTTTGCAATTCATCACTTGTTAATAAATAATTAAATTAATGATCTTTTCTTAATAAATTAGGCGTACGGCGATGACGAGAGTACTGCAATGCTAACGCAAGAGCTGATGGTGTATTTAGCAATGTTCATTCGCACAGAGCCTCAGCTTTTTCACGAGATGCTTCGTCTACGTGTTGGCCTTATAATCCAAGTAATGGCAAAGGAATTGTCGCGAACCCTAAATTGTGATGGGGAACAAGCTTCCGAACATTTGCTCAATTTATCACCTTTCGAAATGAAAAATCTCCTCTATCATATTTTAAGTGGAAAGGAATTCGCCGTCAGCAGCGGTAAATTGTTTTTAATTTCGTGCCTATATAATTTAACACTGATTGAATTAAATTAGTTGCCAGAGGAAATTTATCCATCGTAAGCTGTAAATCAAGCCGGGTGAGTAAAAAGAGTCAAATTGGCCTAGGTGATCCTGAGGGTCAAGATGAACGCTGTAATATTGATGATAGACAAGGTCAGTGGCTGCGACGCAGGCGTCTTGATGGTGCGTTAAATCGTGTTCCGAGGGATTTTTATCCTAGAGTGTGGACGGTGCTAGAAAGGGTAATTAATTTCTACCTGTCTGTCCGTCCATTTATTTTGTAAATCACTTTGATTTTAGTGCATATAAGCACTAACAAATTATAAAATGAACTGGTAATAATTCAAGGATGAATTTACTAAAAAGATCTAAATCAACTTTGCTCTGTATTTTAGACTTGATAAACATTTTGTAAGCATACACTATTTATTTGTTCACAGTGCCAAGGTATTGCTATAGAGGGTCGGGTACTACCCCAGAGTCTTACCCAAGAAATGACACCTGGCGAATTGAAATTTGCACTAGAAGTTGAAACGGCTCTTAATACCATACCTCAGCCAGAATATCGACAATTAGTTGTTGAGGCTCTTATGGTGCTTACTTTAGTTACTGAACACAATATGGTTCCTTCTCTGGGTGGCATAATTTATGTAGAACACCTTGTACACAAAGCAAATCAACTATTTTTGGAGGATCAAAGGAAGGTTGAAGGTGATGCTACATTGTGTTGTGCAAAATCTAAAGATGGAAAAGACACAACACCTTCAGGGATGTTGCTATGTGGTGGGGCAGCTTATATTTGTCAGCACTTATATGACAGGTAAATTCTTCTATCATCTGCTAAACTTTTATTGATTATTAACTACATATTTAAAAAAAAATTGTATTTAGCGCTCCGAGTGGCAGCTACGGCACAATGACGTATATGGCCCGGGCAGTCGCTTTAGTGCTTGATTGCGTACCTAAACATGGTGAGATGGATTGTACTATTTGTTAAAATATTTTAGAGCAGCTATTTTTATAAATATAATCAGTATAATGTATTAATGCATTAACAGTTGCTCATTCTAGTAAACCTTTTATTGTACTTTTGTCTCTCTTATCGTACCAATTGTTTTGGAACAATTTATAAATTTTCTTCAAAACATATACATATTTTAAATGTAAGAGGAAAGTACTTTTTCTTCAATAAAAGAATCGTGGTCTGTTTAAATGTTTTTTTTAGCTTCCAAATATCCTAAGCCTATGAATTCTTTAAGAGTATGGATTCAAAAATATGATTTTGTTTTTCAGAGATGCGTTTTTTTCATCCGGTATTCAAATTCAGATTCCTTTATTCGACTGAATAACATACATTTACATTGAATGTTATCACTAAACCATTTACATCGATGGGCTAAAACGTTTTGCCCATTTAACTTACCTATACCTATAAAACATGTTCATACAGTCGAATCTTATTCTAAGTACAATGAAATAGTCTTGAAGTAAAAAAAAAAGAGTGAACCCTTTCGAGCGGTGTGCATTTTTTGACTCGAAATGGTTGTAATATAAAACTACATACTAATCAGCATATTTACACATTTTACAAAATTGCACTACCAAAGTGTATCCAACGAATGCGCCTCGTGTTCTTTCGATCTCATTATGGTCCAATATTGTTACCGTTGGTCGCTGCTTCGTCAAGGGAGTTGCGATGGTTGTTTCTCCTCCTACTCCTCCTCGAACTCCTTTTTTTACAGTCTAAACGCAACTCTCTTTTCATCCGGGTCTGGGTCTGATTCAGTGTCAAATAAAAAAACGGTCCAAGGTAATTACCTGGATATAGATTTTTGTTTCTTAAAGTTTGGGGCAACCATCATACCATACTGAGTACTTGGATGGAGGACAGCGTGAAGAGGAAAATAATAAACAAAATGAACATTCAGCCTTATTTACATATATGTATGTATATTTTGTACATTTCATTTACTTATTATTTTTCATTTTTCTACTTGGCAAACAAACGAAAAGTTCCACAACGCCTCTGCTGGAATATTTTTAAAATAATCATCCGATTCTGTAACCAAGAACCCGATAAATATCTGGGTTTCATGTTGTTATTAGCTGTGTTTTTTTCACCCGGGTCAGGTTCTAGTTCTGTGTCAAATGAAAAAAACGATGCAGGTTATAAACCCAGAAAAAGATTTTTGTTTCTTAAAGGTTGGTGTGCTTGCCTTTCAGAAGTAACAAATAATTGAAATTTATGATGAGTAATGCATGTAAACATGTTTTATTTTACAAAAATAAAATAAAATTGCCGGAATTTATACCCACTTTGCGTCAAAAACTTAATCCACAAATTTACCTGGTTAAAGGTTTGAGTTTTGGATATGTAAAAATCACGGCAATTTGATGCACTTTTCACAAATTTACAAATCTCGATATAAATTACATATTTACGTGACGGCTTACTTATTGTTTTCCATTTTTCGCTGTCACAACAAACTAAACGTTCCCCAAGGGGCAATGCTACCAACAACGAAAAATGAAAGTAGGTCTACAGCGCCTCTGGTGGAATTATTTCAAATTAATCCTGCAGTTCTTAAAACTACAACCCGATAAGTTTGTGGGTTTAATGTTGTTGTAGTATTTCTCTGTTAAAGCAAAGAACTAGAACCTGACCCGGGTGAAAAAAACACAACTGTTGTATTTGTTTGTTAAAGCAATGAACTAGACCCTGATCCGGATGAAAAAAAAAACGCAGCTAATAATAAATACTCATAACATTGCATCTTTGACAATATTCAGATAAAACAACTTTTACAATTTACGAGTAAGGGCCTCTTTCACAAACTACAAGTAAAGTGTCAACTAGGCTAACCGCCAGTTAAAGTCACCGGTAACTAAACGTACGAATTTCACCATCTTCGAGTAGCGTTAGCCAGTGGATAAACTAGCCCGTAACTTACTTGCCACTCGATCTGCCAATTAGCGAATTTAATTGATGAGTAGGTTAACAAAAACTGCAAGGAAAAGTTCGCACTTTTTGCTCTTTTAACTTTATCCATTGTAATAACCAAGGCCCGAATCGTTCTCGCTAAGCACTGATTACGCCCGATGGCACATCTCATCTGCACCTCAAGAACATTTTCTTCGCCCTTAAATATCCTAACTGCATTTAAAATGATCATTCATGCCTCACTCATACATTATATATTTCTAAAGCGATCGCAATAAAACTAACTATCTCAGACACCCAAATGCACATTGCGTTTTCGGGGGTCCAGAAGGGTTGTTCTTGAGGCACCGATACAATTACCCGTAATCAGGGGAAAGCCCGGTCTTTCTCGTTTATTGTTTTAGGAGGGTTTTTTCCTACTAAGCACTTTCTGGTGCCCGCAGCTGCTTGCAACTGACAAATTCAGATAGCAACTTGTTTATGTTTTATAATACATATTTTAAATCACCGCAACACGTAAATAAGTAGTTAATACGAAATTGTCTGCGATACTTTTGAATTTGAATCGTGATTTGACATAAAACTCAACGAATGAACGTTTGATTTGCTACGAAATTCACTTAACCGGATAAGTAGTTACTCGAAGCTTTGATTTCGTTTGTGAAACTGACAGAAAATACTCGGAACCTTTACTTGCCAATTAGCGTTAATCAAAGAGTAACTAATCAACACTTTACTTGTAGTTGGTGAAAGAGGACCTTAGTCTGTTGAATTAATAATTCGCGAACAAATATAGGTTTAATTAAAATTTCTTTTTATCAATGTCGTTTCAGTTACATTGAATGCTCCTCAAAACTTTTGTTTGTTATGCTATCTATTTCGCGATTCTTCCAAAAATTACGATTTCGTAAGTTTATGCGTGGTGTACGTGTTGATGCATGGATATGATAGAGATAATAAAGAACTATACTTTTTATAAATTAGTTATATCTATTTCATCTCTTTCATCCTCATTAAGATAATTTATCTCCATTGTCTCATTTTCTTCAGCTGAAAGAACAGTCAATTGCCTCCTATATTTATTTGGTTCATCCATAATATTGTGAGCAGTGACTAAATGGTTTCGGAATCTGTTAGAGAAGGCAGTATTTAACAAATTATCTACACACAAGTTAAAGGATAAAAAAAATTGCATATCAAAGAAAGCAATTTACAATTCGAAGCTGCATGTTTTGCACTGCAATTGTTGCGGTGGCTTTGAGCAGCAAACCTTTTTAAATTTAGTAATGAAAATAAAACATTCGCTTCCTTTGATATGATGCCAATTTAATTCATACCTGTAAGGTCTCCCAAAAGTCATCGGACATTCCGGACAAGTAAACGGTCTTCCCATATGAGTGTATAGATGTTGCTGAAGCGTTGATTTCTGGGAAAAACTTTTTCCACAAACCTCGCAAGCGAAAGGTCTGGCATCGTAATGAGTAAGTTGGTGAGCACGCAGGTGTGTCTTTTGCCGGTAGCTCTTCGGACACATATCACAAGCATATGGTCTCTCATCGGTGTGTTCTCTATTGTGCACTTTCAAAAAGGACGGCCTGCTGAATGTTTTATCGCAGAGAGGACATTTTACTGTCTTTCCCGTATGCAAAGTCATATGTGTGGCGAGAGCGTTCCTTTGGGTGAATCGTTTATCGCAAATTTCACACGCAAAAGGACGTTCTCCAGTATGAATTCGAGCATGACTGATCAAGCTATGTTTCCGGTAGAAAAGTTTATCTGAAATTTAATATTTAAGGACACTTTTTGTTTACAAAAGCCACCCAATAAATATACCACAAAATTCGCAGGTGTACTGTTTTCTGTTTGCGCTATGGGTTTCCAGGTGACAATTCAAATTCTTTTTAGATTTGAGTTGCATACCACATATTGGGCAGCAGAAACTTTCATTCTCGTCTGCTTCGATGTGCGCTAGGCCAAAATGTTTATACATATCCGTGTCTGTTTCAAAATATTTGTTGCATTTCAGACATTTTACGGGTGGCTCTTCACTATGCCTTTTCATGTGCGTTTCATAGTTTCTTTTAAATCCTGTAGAGAACAAACTCGTTTTAGATATTGCTTTCATTCATATTACATTTTATAAATGAGGTTGTTATGCGAATAATTTATTGATAAAACTAGTTAAATTTGCATGCAATGCCAATAAGAACGGAAAGTCCCAATAGAAGAAAGATAGATCAAAACTGATTCGCTAAATTAAAACATTGTGCATAAAAAAGTCCATCGAAATCGGTTCAACATATACGGATTATAATAAAACTAAAAATTTTAATAAAACTTTCTAAATTACATATCTTTGAATCTAGAAATTATATTTTATAATTATCTTAAAGAAACGAGAGAAAATACCACAATAACATTTTAAATCAAGAAACTCTTTTCAGGGGATATTTAAAAGAAAATAATAGTCATATTTTGCTTTCAGACAACATTTTTTATAAGTGGTGCTTTACAAGTCGTTTTCTATTAATACATTGTTAAATCGTTAACCGGCAACTTTACACAGAAACTATCTCATGTCATTGGCTATGATTTCATAATTGAATGTGGAAATAAAACATTCACTTCAAGATCATTAACTAGTTACGTCATTAGTTGACGATTTTTTTTATAAATATGCTTATAAAGTAAAACATTCAACTCAAAACAATTTTGAAAGGAACCTGTGGGTGTGATATTAAATTATACAACTCTGTTTCTAAACGAAGGCTTAGCTTAAATTTGCCTTCTCCATAATTCAAACTTGGGATTTTACCAAACCACTTACAAGAATTTGGCTTTTCACCCACTATTACGACTGTGGCAGAGAAGTTAACAAGAAAAAATATACTTTTAATAATAACTTACAGGCGAATAATTCTAATTCTGAATTTCGAATTTTGATGCTATTTGGAAGAAATATTACATTTTACATCAAATTTCACAAATCTGTTTTCAGTTCGAGAATTTAGATTAGAGTGTGATTATCTAGGCCATAGTCAGAAATGGCATGGATCTTTAATTTCTCAAAGTGGACATTTCAAATTAAGCCTACACGATAACATATGTATTTTCTTGCAAGCCTGGTCAAATTGAATTTGTTATTTCTGATAATAATTTTATTTCGAAATGAAAGAATTAACATATTCAGTAAAGATAAAGTAAAAAAAAAATAGCCTTTACTAACAAAATCTCATGTCCTTTGACTTGAAAAGTGTTTTCAATGGGAAGTACTTTACTTATTATCAATTAAAAATGAGATCGATTTATAAATCATATTTATTTAAAAGCTAGGCAGCAAGCTAGTGATTTCGTGAATATAACATTACCAAACCAAGCATTGCTATTACCATCATCAGAAGAAGCATTTAAGTATGTATATTCTCCAATATTCATTATTTATTTATTTATGTAAAAAGATGTCTTCTAATATGCCTTTCCAGATACTAGGGCGAATCGCGAAAAAATGTTAAGATACTTAATGAATATCCAACAATTAGCATTTACTTTTAAAATATTACCTTTTACCATTATTCGCGCCCGAAGAATTTTTTCATACGCAAAAATGTTCAACATTTCAAAATTTTGGGGCCTATGATGAACATTTTGAAAAACGTGTCTTACTTTTTCTATAAATAAAGAAGATTAACAAATCGATCTTATTTTTAACTGATAATGTACTTTCCAATGTAAACACATAAGTTCAACTTTATTTCGTTTTTATTTACAAGGCGGTTTTTTTTGTTTTCGAATTGTTGGAGGTAATAAATTTTTTTTTTTATGATATGATACTTAAATAATATGCATCCTTTCATCTTAATAATCCTTCATTCAAATAACGTGGTCAACAAAAATTTAGTGGGAAGGGATCAAACCTTGGTGACCCCCGGCCAAAGTCTTGTAATTATCGCCAAGGAAAATCCTTGGGACAGTTGCCCTAATTCTAAATTATTACAACTTTTTATCACTAGATTTAGTTGCATGCAAAACACATGAGTTCAGGTTTAGGACTCTTTTGCTAGAACCGAAACTGGAGAGGGACAGAAGATTACAAGAAACAATACTTACGAAAGTTGCAATTGCACAGTTCGCAGCGGTACGTATTTTTAGTCTGGACGGTTTCGCTTGCATCTTCAGACTCATATTTTTCGGTAACAGAGCTCTGACTTGATTCAGTATTGTGAAAAATTTTGATGTGCATCTTCAAGTTCTTCTCGTGCTCTGTTAAGGCCAAAATGAGAATTAACTTAATAGCCCGAATTCTTAAAACTGGTACTTACTGAAAGTCTCGTGGCACTCTTTGCACTTGAGTTCGCAGTCGTCGCCTTCTTCTATTTCTTCATCACTCTTAATTCCTTGTTTCACATTATCTTGGCTCGGTTCTTCTGTTGATGTTACTTCTTCAAATATTGCGCTGCTTCCAAAAGGCTCAAATTGGATGATATCCTCAGGATCGTTTGGATCATCAAAAAATTCTTCGATCACCATCTGAAATTTATCGCCGTCCTCAGTAGGATCTAATTTGATATCTTCTTGCTTCAATTGTTTAGTGATCTTCTCCTTGAGGGCCTCCTCCGACTTCTGGCATTGCGTGCGGAATGTCTTCACGTCTAGCAGCTTTTTCAAACATTTCATGCAAGTCGAGTGCGGCAACTCGTCCTTAGAATCGATGGGAAAATTCATGAAGTCCTTAAAGTAGTCGGCTATTGTCTTATCTGATTCGATGAAGGCCTGAACTGGAAGCAGTTCTTCTGCATCCGACATGCAGAATCTGCACAAATCGTGGTCTCCAAACATTTTTCACTAAAAAAGAGACTAGAAACGAAAAATTGTACCCGCGGAGCACAAAATAAATGTCAGAGTTCGAATGGGGTGTCAAAATCAGTCAAAATAGCGTTCTTTGGGTATCGTCCGTTTAGGAGAGTTTGCCTTAATTTGACTTTATTTTTTTAAAGATTTATTTATTTTACGACGTTCGTTTAAGTGAACGGATGCTGAAGTCACTTTAAAACAATTATAACAATTTATACTTAAAGTAAAAAACGCGATCGACAGTTCTTCCGCTTTCTGATATTTTTATAAAATAGTAAATAAATATTGGACAACCCTGAATCACGAGATGCCTGCGAAACTTCAGCTTTTGAACTGTCAAAAGGAAAGGACTGCATCCTTCGTGGAAGGTTGGGAAGTTTTCCTTAAATTTGCGAAAATGACGAAAATAGAAGAGTTTCTAAAGATTTGTCGTGCTTGCAACAATGAACGGACTAATTTACTAAATTTATTCGCTTCGGATTGCGAAGATGAGCCAACTTTAGGGGAGAAATTCACCTCGTGCACTTCGTTAGATGTTTATGAAGACGATGATTTACCCCAAAATATTTGTTATCCCTGTGCTAAATTGCTCGAGTCAGCATATAAATTTAACAGGGTGTGCCGAAGTACGGATGCACAACTTCGGAAGCAACTTAAATCGGTTAATAATATGAAAAAGGAAGTAGTTGGTAAGTAATCATCATGGGTGAATTGGGAGCACTTTTATTGAACAATTTTCGCCCTTTTAGAACAGAAACAGGAATCTTTTATTAATGAGGAGGAGGCTCCCGACTCACCTCTCTACGTTGAAGACACTTTAGATGATGAAGAAGACGTTTTTTACAACAACACAGCCACCAAAATGGAACAGGAAATTGAGGTTTTGGAAGGTGAAAATGTCTCAGACGCTCAAATGAAATTTGCCACGGAGGTTCAAAGTATATCGAGTAAAGTAAAATAAATTATATGAAAAATTTATCATAATTCAGATAGTTCCAGAACCAGCTAATCGCCAGTTTACGTGCACAAATTGTGAAAAGAAGTTCTTTACCCAGAAAGCTTTGGAACTCCACGCTAAAATTCAACATAAGAAAGGCAGTAGCAAAGTTAAAGTTAAATCGAGTAAGTCCATTAACAGGAAATCATCCCTAGACGAATGCACTGAATGCGATTTGGTATTTGGGAGCCGTGACGAGTACCGGGAGCACATGCAGCTGTGTCACACCTCTGGAAGTATCGACAACACCTGCGACATTTGTGGGAAGAGATTGCGAAATAGAATCGCCTTCAAGAATCATCTGAGAGTTCACGACGCCGAAAATCGTCCCTACGCTTGCCAAGTATGTGGCAAAGAGTACACCGAGTACAGGTACATTCACAGGCACATGCTTTATCATCAACAAACAATTTTTAGATGTTCGGAAGCGAACTGTAAGCGGAGTTTCAACATTAAGTACAAGCAAGAACTTTCATATTACTTGTTTTAAGGCGCCTTTTAATTTTAAACTCTCATTTTCCAGATTAGTGGACCACTTGCGAAGGCACCATCAAAAATTCCTTACAAACATCGATGTGCGAAAGATCCAGCCAGAAAACCCATCAAATGAAGTTGAATCAGACGATAATCTGATGGCTCCCCCAGAGCAATTGGAGTCAGACTACCATCTTGAGGACTAGGCACACTTTCCACTATTTAGAATATTTTAAGTAAATCTTAAATTCAGTAAAACTTCTTCCTTCATTTAAGATGAGTTGTGGATACTGACAAGAAATTCTAATTCTTTTCAAGATTTTGCCGAAGCGTAGATTTTCCGAAATATTCAAGAAGTCTACTAGAATATGCAGAAAGTCGTTGCGAAAAAATGCAATTTTTTCTGTATAGTTAATTTTATTGGGATGTATTTCTTATTGCTGGAAAATTAACATATTTGTTACAGTGATAGTCCAAGAGGTGACTATAAAAAGGGGAATACATAAATAAACATTTTATGAAAAACGTGAATTCTATATTTTTTTGTGGGAAAATTATCAAAAAGTGAATATTTAGGTTAATTAAGAAAACTACCAACATTATGAGGGTTTGATTTTTTAATTCTCTTGCATTGAATGAAATTCAAAGGAGTATATAAAAATAATACTGGAAGTGGGGCCTGTGGGTAATAGGGAACAAGTCTTTCTCTAAAATAAGAACGTTTATTTTGCCTTAGTAGAGGGATGTTTTCTCGCTTGTGTCAATTCGAAATTTATTGTGGTCTATCCCCCAAAATTAAAGTGTTAGGTAAGTGCGGTGCCAATCGATTCTAATTCTGCCGGTTTTTTATATGAGAAGATTGAAATTTTTTCTGCGGAAAAGCTTCCCTCTTGCTTTTTTTGTTAACGGATTGGGCCGTGAGACCATAGAAAAACACCCTGTATAATTTCTTTTTTTATCGATATACGAAAGACAGTTTTTCGTCGATCTTTTAAAATGTATTGATGACCTAATTTAGTCTAAAATTAGTGTAAAACAATAAAATATATTCGAATTATTTATTTATTTATTTTGTTTTTATTAAAATATAGAAAAGTTAATACACTGGACAGCAAATAAACCGGGCCACCTGCTACCTTGGAACTCTGATGCGATTTTCTCAAAAAGTATAAAACTTACAACCATCAAAGTTATACCTACAGAAAGTGCGTTTCATGACGATTAAAATGAATAGAAACTCATTGGGATTAATCAATTTATTAAGTGTTTATTAAGGATTTTACAAAGAAGAGTCGTTTTTCAGTCGTGTTAATCGTTAGTAATCATAAAATGAAAAAAAAAAATTAAAGCCACAAACAAAGAAAAAATTTAAAAAAAGTTTTTGTTCAGTATTTGATATTCCCTCCCCTTGCTTGGATAACTGCCAGCATCCTCGTATTCATCGAGCTCACGAGCCTGACGATGAAATCTTGAGGGATTCCATCCCACTCCTCTTCAACCTCTTCAATTGCGATTCGGAGCTCTGGAAGCCTTGTTGGAGCAGGTACCCGGGCTCGAACCCGAAGTTTCAGCTCATCCCATAAGTGTTCTATCGGATTCAAGTCCGGCCTTCGAGCTGGCCAGTCCAGATGATCGTTATATTCAACTTACTGTTCTGCGAAATCGCCGCCTCAACGCAGTTCAAGTCCAACAAAGTCTGCGTAACGAACGCCAAGTGGTCATAAGTTTAGATACCGTCAGAAGGAGACTGGCTGAACAGAACCTGGCTCCAAAAAGAGCTGCAACAGCCCCAGCATTAACGGTAGCCCACCGTCGAGCACGACTTGAGTTTGCTCGAGAACATAGAGATTGGACGCATTACAGATCCTCCTCCATAAGCAACAGTTTCCTCGATGCAACACTGAGAATAGTGTTCTCCAGGGCGACGATATACTCTCTGACGTCGATCACTTCCATGTAGACTTACCCTGGTCTCATCGGTGAAGAGTACATTACCCCACTGCTCTAGCGTCCAATCCCTATGTTCTCGAGCAAACTCAAGTCGTGCTCGACGGTGGGCTACCGTTAATGCTGGGGCTGCTGCAGCTCTTTTTGGAGCCAGGTTCTGTTCAGCCAGTCTCCTTCTGACGGTATCTGAACTTATGACCACTTGGCGTTCATCACGCAGACTTTGTTGGACTTGAACTGCGTTGAGGCGGCGATTTCGCAGAACAGTGAGTTGGATATAACGATCATCTTCTGCTGATGTAGCCCTAGGTCTACCCGTACCTGGAAGGCGATCGAATGTTCCAGTCTCTAGGTATCGTCTATAAACTCGTTGCACCGAAGATCTGCTGATTCGAAGTCTTCGAGCGACTTCACGTTGCGCAATACCTGCTTGAAGTAGTGCTACAGCTTGAGCTGCTTCATGAGGTGTCGTATCCATTATTGATTTAAAAAAGTAGCAAAAATGCATGCGTCCGATCAAACGATGGGCAAAAACTAAAGAAATAACAAAAAATATCCGACCACCCTCATTGTAGATCAAAAGAACGCTAATAGCGAACTCTAGACAAAACAGAGAAAACCGTTAGCATTGCGTTTGTTGCTAGGTTACAGTGTGAGTTGATGGTACTTTAGAATAAATTTATAGTCATTTTAATCGTCATGAAACGCACTTTCTGTAGGTATAACTTTGATAGTTGTAAGTTTTATACTTTTTGAGAAAATCGCATCAGAGTTCCAAGGTAGCGGGTGGCCCGGTTTATTTGCTGTCCAGTGTATATGTCCTAAAAAAACCCTGATTGAGTAAATCGGTCAACTAGTTTTTTCTATCCTATCCGCATTTAAAGTATCAAATTTTCTTTTCAGTAAAATATACACTAATCGGAGTTTTGGAAGTCTGCTTGTTTTGAAGCATAAAACTGCTAAGGAAATAATATTCATAAGTGTTTATGACCATATGTTAACTGAAAGCAGTAGAAAAACGTTTTTGTCTCTAAGCTCCCCATTTTTTTAAGAGTTAGCATTCTTATAAAAAGAATTGAATTAAATATTAGTGTCCATTGGGTAAAAAATCATTGTTTCCCTGGTTAAATATAAATTTATTGAAATGGGGGACAATTAGCTGTGAAAACAATGAGGAAAACAATGTGCGGAAATAAAATTAAATGCTAAATACACTTAAATGAGTGAAAGCAAAGTATACTGTGATTAGTTCGAGACGCTTAACAGTAGCCATGGTCTGGATCACGCCTCCTTGGTGCACATTTTATGATATCATCCACACGGAGAATCATTTCGGCAGCTTCTGAAGCAGAGAGAAGCACCTGTTTTTTAACCGCATATGACTCTGTGATATGAAGATCCTTCATACACCCGATTTTTCCTGAAACCATATCCAAACCAGTGGAATGCTCGCCCCGGGCGTGAGCAGCTCGCAGTTTTGAAATCAAGTCAGCAGAATCATATCCAGCGTTGTCAGCAATTGCTGTTGGAAGGGCCAGAAGAGCTCCTGAAAAAAATTTTATAAGAAAATTTCACTTAAATTAAATTAACTCGGCAAGCATACT
The DNA here is from genome assembly GCA_933228815.1 of Machimus atricapillus. Classification (NCBI taxonomy): domain Eukaryota; kingdom Metazoa; phylum Arthropoda; class Insecta; order Diptera; family Asilidae; genus Machimus; species Machimus atricapillus. The sequence continues at coordinate 25,863,773 of OW121787.1, read as the reverse complement.
TGCAAACGATTCCATTGCAATCGCCTCCTTCCCAGGGGTCTCAGCTGCCTTCTTAAAGACAGCATCAGCCATTAGGGCTTCACTGCTTCCGCCGCCGTAAATAACTCGAGTCTCCTTGACGGTTGCAGCCAGGACGCAAAGGGCATCATGAAGGGATCGTTCCGCTTCATCAATGATTTGTTTTGTTGCTCCACGGATCACAATAGTGCAGGCCTCGCCTAATTTCACTCCGCTAAATCTTAGAAGAGTGTCCTCGCCGATCATAACTTGTTCAATGACTTTGCATTCGCCCAGGTTAACCGAGGAAGGACTATCGAAGGTGGAAACAATTTCTCCACCAGTGACTAATGCAAGTCGCTCAATGCCATCAAAATCGGCGTGCTCGATAGCCATAACACCAGCATCAGCGAAGAGCTGTTCTGGGTAGTTATAAATGAGCTGACGGTTAATGAACACGTTACAGTTGTGGGACAAAATCTTCTGGACTTTGTCGCGCATTTTCTCCTTCTCGGCCAACTCTAAATCAGCAATTTTTGCCAATGAATCGACCTTTATTTGGCTACCAAAGACCTTAATCTTGTCCGTATCCATAGGAGTGTTTGCAATTAAAATTTTTGCATTTTCAACACGTTTGGGCTGGTGGACACCAGGCTTTTTATCTAAAAGAAATCCTTCATCTAGGAATGAGTCCTCCAGTGTTCCGCCAGTTTTTTTTATAATTTGAATTGCATGAAGCTCTCCAGATCCCTTGAGTCTGAGCACAGCTTCAACAGCTAGTTTTGCAAAATGATCCTTGTTTTGATAAAGGATTTTCGAGCTTAACGTTGTCGCTGCGATGTTATACAAATCCTTCTTAAATTGCTCTTGATCGGAAGAGTTGTCTTCGGCGGCCTCGTTGAGGGCATCCAAGGCAACTGCAGTGGCTAACCTCCAGCCCGCGATAATCATCTGTGGGTGGAATTTCTTGTCGATAAGTTTCTCGGCCTCACGAAGCAACTCAGCAGCGAGCACTGTAACCGAAGTGGTGCCATCTCCGACTTCTTGGTCCTGAACTCGGGACATTTCGACGAGAATTTTAGCGGCTGGATTATCCACGCCAACTGATTTTAAGATTGTAGCGCCGTCATTTGTAACCTCGACTTTTCCAGCGTCTCGGCCAGTAGAGATGAGTATTTTGTCCATGCCCTTGGGGCCCAGGGTACTTTTAACGAGATCTCCTATCGCAATTGCCCCAACGAATGATGATAATCTGGCGATTTCCGCCTTCTCCTCCTGAGCCTCGCTCTTGAGAATTCTCACTGGATTTAAAGACATCTCCTGAAATTTAACAAAAAGGGCGTTTGGTGAAATTACACTTTACAGGATGCTAGGTTATGTCTTAACTACACTCACTGCACTCGTTTAAGCGAAAATTTTAAAATACTTAATATTCCCGAATGATAAATTTCTGAAATTTTGTCAATAATTCGTTTTTCGATAAAAAAAAATGCACAAATTTGGAAGAATCGAGAAGGCTTCCGTTCACGTGGGGTTAACCAGCCGGCGCTTTGTCAACTCGTTTTCCTTAAATTTCTACGCCAAACCGCCTATTACACTAATTAATAATCAACTATAGATCAGAAAAAGTGCTCTGCGTTACAAATTATGTCACATAATTACCATTTTCACTGATTTTTCTTAAAATTCCCACAGTGCGAGCTCTTCTTGACTTGAGGAAAACTACGCTGATGACAAATGGCAATGGAAGACGGGGATGACTACGATCGAACTGGAAAATGGACTAAATCTCGGAAACTTTTGGAATAGACCATGGAACTAGTACAATTCACTGACATATAAATAACTGGACTGCTGGTCCCGTACAAGAACCCATTTTAAAAATGAGATCAACTTTTAGGCGAAATCTAACTATCTCGCTCCCCCGTTGATAGAGCAGGCGGACAACTTAATAAAAACTTATTCCGTTATTCGAATGAAGATGGAGCGCTTTGATCGGTTTGACAGATCTCTCGGAAGTGAAAGTGAAATAATATCTATGTAAATAATCTTAAATATTAATATTACAAAACGCTCCCGGAAGAAATTAAAGTGGTGTTTTTTTCGCCTATGAATCGTGTTTGAATGAGGCTGAAATTAGCGGCTAGTAGCCACAATCATTCTGCTCTTAAATTATTATAAGTTCTTTGAGCAGCTCGCTTAATTCTTTTAAGACTTCTCTTAGATCTCTAACTTTTATCCAGAATGAAGTGGATAAATTTTAGTTGTAGCCAATCGGAATGGTTTATAAGAATTCCGTAAATTGTCTGTTTATTTTTAAGTGACTTGGTTGTGGCTACTTGTTTCAACCTCACGTGATGTGCATAATTTTCTTAACCGTGCCAGAGCCTTGTTAGCTTTAACGGGTCCACCACGAGAAGGTGAAAAGGTAAGGATATCTTTTTTATGGGAGAGACTTTGGTTAGAGACCTTTTTGGAAATAATTGAATTAATAATCAAATCTAAAAAGGTTACTTCAAAAACAATATATAGAAATAAGACGTCCCAACAGAGCAAATGTTCAGCGAGATAGCTTTTAGATCAGGGATCCGACTTCAGCGTAGAACTTTCGCTGTAGCCCACATTATTGTATGCTACTGTAGAGCTTCATGAGAGTGGGCAGGACAGACGCAGCAGAAGAGCTCTGAATGATATGTAGGTAATCCCGCTGAACTTGAGCAGAAGGGCGTGATGCCTGGCGCTTAAGCTATAGGATATACATATATGTACGTACATATGTATGTGCTAGCAACGATTTTTTAAATAGTCTTAAGTTAGTTAACCGTGGAAAAAATTATTGCATTGAAGGTTTAATGCATTCCGTAAATGCACTTCTTCTTCTAAGTAATGATCTTTTTACATCCGAGAAAGAAATTTCGTATTTATTGTCATTGAGATTAAATCAAGATCCAATTGAGAATTTATTTTTACAAAATCGATCTAAAGGAGGAAATAATAAAAATCCTTCGATAGCTGAATTTAACAGCAGCACAAAACCGGAATAATCTTTATTTAAAATTAAAGATTCAGTTTGTAAAGTTAATGTCTCGTCAGATTTTACCATTTGACTTATATCATAGAGAAATAATATATCTCGGCTCTAAAAGAGAATCTGGGAATTCGGTGAGGTTCTTTCTGAGCTGCTCGTTCGTAGCTGTTTGCGATAGGGAAGGGTAGGAATATTTGGTGCGGTGAGGTGTGGGCGCTACATCAGGCAGCCAGGGACACGAAATATTTCAATAAATGTAGCGCTGCGCAAGGGGCTTGTGGGCCTACCCCAACGTGAAGCGTGAGGGAGTTGAATTTTTCTAGGAATCCTCTGAGTTGCGTGCTCTGCTCAATGAATGAATGAAATCTTCAAGGGAAAAAGACACACGGACAGATTCATGAGGTTTGAATTATCTAATGAAATTCCGATTTTGTGTTATTTAGGTGTTTTTCATTGACTCAAAAATTCGTTTAACGTTTGTAAATTTTTTTGTTTTTAATTTCAATCTGCTAAAGATGCATTTTGGATTCATTAAAAGGAATTAATTAAATTTATTACTTGCTTCCAAGCTTGGACTTTTGTACTTCAAGCTCTGTCTCTGTTCGTGTGTCTTTTTCCCTTGAAGATTTCATTCATTCATTGAGCAGAGCACGCAACTCAGAGGATTCCTAGAAAAATTCAACTCCCTCACGCTTCACGTTGGGGTAGGCCCACAAGCCCCTTGCGCAGCGCTACATTTATTGAAATATTTCGTGTCCCTGGCTGCCTGATGTAGCGCCCACACCTCACCGCACCAAATATCCCTACCCTTCCCTATCGCAAACAGCTACGAACGAGCAGCTCAGAAAGAACCTCACCGAATTCCCAGATTCTCTTTTAGAGCCGAGATATATTATTTCTCTATGATATAAGTCAAATGGTAAAATCTGACGAGACATTAACTTTACAAACTGAATCTTTAATTTTAAATAAAGATTATTCCGGTTTTGTGCTGCTGTTAAATTCAGCTATCGAAGGATTTTTATTATTTCCTCCTTTAGATCGATTTTGTAAAAATAAATTCTCAATTGGATCTTGATTTAATCTCAATGACAATAAATACGAAATTTCTTTCTCGGATGTAAAAAGATCATTACTTAGAAGAAGAAGTGCATTTACGGAATGCATTAAACCTTCAATGCAATAATTTTTTCCACGGTTAACTAACTTAAGACTATTTAAAAAATCGTTGCTAGCACATACATATGTACGTACATATATGTATATCCTATAGCTTAAGCGCCAGGCATCACGCCCTTCTGCTCAAGTTCAGCGGGATTACCTATATCATTCAGAGCTCTTCTGCTGCGTCTGTCCTGCCCACTCTCATGAAGCTCTACAGTAGCATACAATAATGTGGGCTACAGCGAAAGTTCTACGCTGAAGTCGGATCCCTGATCTAAAAGCTATCTCGCTGAACATTTGCTCTGTTGGGACGTCTTATTTCTATATATTGTTTTTGGTTACTTCCTATAACAGAATATGTTTTAATATACGTACATATTATTATAATTAATATTTCTTACCATCCATGTACATACAAATCTTAACTTACCATTCATATGAAAATGACAATCATTATGTGTAAATAAAATGGAAAAAATTAATAAATATAGTGGCCCACAAAAGTTTTTGCACAGTTAATGCTTCCAAGAAAACTTATCATCTATTTTAAGCCACTCATGGAAATTTCAAAACCTATAGGTACACGAACACTCAGCATAAGACAGCATTTAATACAAGAAACTTAAAATATTTCATTTTATTTCACATAACAAAATTAACAGTATTAATTTTATGGATCACAAATAGTCTATACATATTACTATATTATTGATTCTTCTTAATTTCCTTATTTGAAATAGGGAGAAATATTATAGGCTTTTAGTAAATGCTGCCTTATGTTACAGATTAGTGCATTTACTTCAATTCTTTCAGAGTAAACGAGAACTTTTAACAGAAGTACGAAAACTGTTGGGATCCACTATATGTATATTTTATTTGAAGTTGTGTTCAGTTTTTTATATTAAAATTTTGATTCCCAGTTCGAACTCTTCTTTATTAATTTTATGTTTATTGCAGTTTCTTTAAAATTATAATTATTAAGGCACGCAGCTCAGGTGCTGTTCAATCCCTATATGTTACTTTGAAAAGAATTTTAATATCAGCCATTTCCCGTTATGACAGAATTACCACAACAATTTTATTTTTCCCTTTTTACAGCCTGCATGCATGCAATCCTCCACATAACACTTCTTCTTCATTGATTTGTTGTGATTAATTTATTTTGAAGAAAAAACCCAGATTTAATTGCTATACACAAATAATGAACAGTAAACTTCACTAGCTATTTGCGCAATGACACTCACAACAACAATGTTTACAAAAATTTCGTCAATTATCAAGAATATCCTGTCACCAGATGTCTTAATTTATTTTCGGTGAAGATTAGACAAAGGTAGCAAAATTAATTATTATATCTATCTCTGTTCTTCGTTGATACCCAGTAGACTTTTTTATAAAAAAAAACTAAAAATTGAGCGAGATATAACATGAATCGGCTCGTGACAACTTAATTATAATTGTAATCTAGTTGTGTTTAAAACTGTTGTGTCTTATCTCTGATGACAATACAATGTCCTGTTATAATATTGGAACCCAGACATCTAGGTCACCAATGAGGGGATCCTTCATGGGGGTTATTTCACTCAAATAAATTTTTCTTTCAAGTGTTACAACAGGGATTTAACCCATTTCTCGATGTCGCAGAGGGCTGAAATTTGGCCGAGAGGCTCATCTCTCAATACAATGTTCCATTTTGATATTAGGACCCGGCATTTACGATTTCAATATGGCGGATTGTCAAATTTTGAAGTTTATGCAATTTCCACCAAACTTGGTATTTAGGGGTCGCTGGGGGGGTATGACTCGACTGTCATGATTTACGAATAAAAAGATAAGTTTACTTACGGTCAACCGGTTTTCTCTGCATTATATAGATATATTTTACATTTTGTATATGTCATTTATATACATACATACATATATTACTATGCATTGATACATTCATAAATTTCTAGTTTAAAGAATGAGCCGTTTGTTTTGAAAGTGATCCAAGTCTAAAGTGTCATAAAGAAAATTTTTCATTGTTCATTCATACATATATGTATGTTATATACGATCAGTCGTCTGGTTTACTGAGAATGACTTACATATAAAGAATTATAAATATAAATAAATATATATTCTTGGTCTGGGTTATACATGGTTATACATAGAAGCGGATTAACCGATTGAGAAGACAACTTGAGAAACCAAAACCACCATAGCTGAAGCGGATGCAATTGAAATGATAATATGTCTTTAATATGTGTATTGCCTTTTTTCGGTAAATTTATTAAGTTATTATATTTATAAAAATTATAAAGTTTTACACGACAAATACATATGTGCATACATATGTATATTTATATATATACATATTAAGAAAATTAAATCTTAATTTTGCTTAGATGCTATGCAGAAGGTACAAATGATTGGTCTAGAGAGGTTTGATGCGCATCCTCTTTCCGCCATGTAGAAGTTTACGCAAGGTTGATAGGAGTTTCCTGAAAAACGAAAAAAAATAAATATATAAGCAATATATCAATAAGATAAGACAAGTGGTTTCACATATTCGCGAACTTGAATTATTATACTTATAGCAGAGATAACGTTATTTATAGTATTCCTTTTTGGAGTGAACCAATATGACCTGTACAAAAATGGAAGGACAAAATTCGACGTCGTCTGCTATATTGTTTTTCCGTATAATCGAATGGAAAATATTTTATATCGGAAATATTTGTCTGCAGCTTCTAAAAATTTGATCTCGGATGAAACCAGTGAGGTAAAAGGACTTTCTACGGGTGCGTAGGAGATTAGCTTAGTAATTGCGGATCCTATTAAAATCGTACACAGTAATAAAAGTAACGTTTTATTTTAATAGTATATAATAGAGGTATACTAGGAATTTAACAATTTAAGCAGAATTATCAAAACAAGTTTTGGTTTTTGAATTGATGTGCTTAGGTTGAGGTATTGCATTAAATTTAATAACAAAAATATAGTTAATCGATCGATCGGAGCTTAATTAAAAATGTATAATTACACTATTTGAGCGTAATAATGAAATTTCATGTACTACTTCGTACTTTTGCTTCCCAGTAAAAATAAATTTTGACTTTAATTTAATTTTAAAAGCTGTTGTTATAGTTCAAACCTTTAAAAACATCAATAGTTTTTTAATAACTTTTTAACGAAACCTGCAATAATTTTTTAAGGAAAGCATTCTTGGTTCTGCTTTTGCATCTAAAAGTAACCAAATAAACTAAACTAGTTAACGAAATTTACATCTAACAAATGATATGGAAATTTCAATCTTCTTAGTATTTAAACAGTAAATGAAATAAGTATAATTATCTTAATTGTAATAATCTTAGATTACGATTAAAAATTTCTGTAATTTGAATGAATCCCTTCCGAATACAAGTTATTTTGTAATTATAATCGCCCTTTTTAATAGATTAGAATATATCACATACCATTATAATCGATTTCAATTTGCCTAATTCTGCTATCAAATCAATAAATGTTCTTAAAACTCAGCTTCAGAATGTTTTATTACAGAAGAAGAAAACAATTTATTACACGATTGATACCCACTTTAGATAAACAACAAAAATTTGGCACAAAAAGAGTTTTTGTTTTTGTTTTATATTAAAGATTTTACGTGACCCGCCAGTACATTACCTGAATGTTGGGGTACTAATATTAATGTGGAACTTTTAAATCCTATTAAAAAATAATAATATATGTTAATGCTTTAAAAACATTCGACTTGATATGGTTCCAATAAACATTGTATGTAATACTTTTAAAATGCTTTTAATTTTTTACACAAATAACTATTTGTGGGGGAGTGCGAAATGATGGTGAAGGGGGTTTTCCGTTATTCAATAATGATTAAGAATTAATTTTTATTCCTTTGATTGTTCGAAACAAAACCGATTTCATTATTTTCCTCCCTTTTAGGACTGGAAAATTAAAAAAAAGATGGATGGGTATGATTCGGAATGATATCGTTGTTAATATTACCTAAAAGTAATAATTATGTAATATGTACTCGTATGTAGATACATATAACATATAATAAAAGTTACTTGATCGTCGTTATCGACCAATTGTAAAATAAAACTTGCTTGATAATCATTAGCGATTGATCGAAAAATAAAATTTATTTGATAATCGTTATTTAGTAATCTAAATTTGTTTGATCATATGTATGTAGGTAATCAATACAGTCCCTGAAAAAAGGGGTTAGGGGGACGAATGTTGGTGTAATTATAATACATATACATATTATTTGAACGTGATTGTTTCTATGCAAAAAAGAAAATTTTTTATGCAGCAAAACAAATTATGTGTTACACTCAACTAATCTTCTTAAATCTTTTAATAATTTAATAAAATAGTCGCGAAAAACTTACTGGTTAACTAGCTTATCAACCGTAAAAAATATGTTTGCAAGTCGATCGATAAGCACTAATTAAGGGTAAAAGCTGAAATTATACCGCAGGACAGAAAACAAACAACTCACATCATCATCAAATCACATGACGACTAATTAGTGAAAATAACTTACCAGTAATAACTACAGCATCTAAATGTTCAATGTAGCTCTTCGCTAGCCTGAGGATTTCTATTTTGGAGAGTTTACGATTTTGCGGCTCGGTTGGTATTAAATGCCTCAGGGTGTTGAAAGCTGAATTGACACTGCACACCGCGGAAATGAATATTTGTTTTCGGTTAAACCACTTTCAAATCTCCATACAAACCTTTGGGTTCGGTACCTTTCACGGGCATTCACTTGTTGCCTCTGTTTTGGCGGATTAATCGAATCAGATTCATTCGAGCTGAGGCTGCAGTTGATATCAAATATTGAAAAATTTCCAAAATCCATGTCCGCCACCGACCGACTTCGACACTGTCAATAGCACACTTCGCGTTAAGTAACTGAGGACCACGGGCCTGCCGGGACTGATGGCAGTCGGAAAGCACTTGGTAAACGAATTAAGTCATTAGGCACAATAAATAGCCCATAAACCATGAACAAGTGGTGTGCACTCATCGGGGTGATCTCGAGCTAAAACAGCAAACAGGCAACCACAAATCATCCTTTGTTGAAGTTGAAAGTAATTTTTGACTCTTGCCACATAGGCTATAAGATGCACAGCGGCATGCCGTCCCGGAGGCTGGAATTGTGGCAATTAGGGACGGACCGGATTCGGTTACATGGAAAATTAACACCCGAAAGGGAAGCACTTTTTCTTAATATGCGCAACGGATTCCGAAAAATTTTCCTCCACTTCCGAAATCGGCAGCTGGGTCGGCGATTTTCGTTGTCTTGAGCTACAAACAATTTGCAATTGGTTCGAACCCATAGAGACCACAGCTGCTACGATCGCACCGTGACATTGACCTCAAAATAAACAAGTGCAGAAATTTATTGCTATGGAGGAGAGAGAGTCTTAAGTGATCTTAATTTCGAGCGTGGTGCACGTGCGCGATTAATGGCGTAATGAATATACTCATAAGTCATACTGAAATTGCTTCTTAATTAGATCTTTCAGGAAATTTAATATTCACGGCCAGTTGGAGGCCTGAGAACTTATCCAGAGGGATGTGGCACAAACTCCGAAGAATAGGAGGAAAAATATAATAACAAAAATATTTCTAATTATAGGATTTTAATTCGGCCTTTCTTATATTTCTAAGATGATTCCTTTTCATATGAAGTAGCGTAAGTTCATATTTGTGGTTTTTGATTTATATATATAAATACCAGTTTTATTTACTGGCGGTTTAAATTGAGCTCTCAACAGTACAGAAGCACTTACGAACCGGCATCGGAAAATTGTGGTATTTATAATAGTGATATGAAGTAATTTATTTATATATTTATTTATCTCAATTCATCAAACAAGCTTATTACGCCAACAAGTACACGTAATAGTCAATTAATTGAAAAGAAGCTGATTTTTTAAATGATTTCGTTATTAAGTAAAAATCTATATGGCAACAGAGTTGAAGGCAAGCGACATTGATATCAAGGGTTTCTTCCTATCATAATTAATCCGAAGGTAAGACACATGGAAGAAGCCTCATTCTCTTAGAGTGTGGGTTGGGTCGGAAATGTTGGATAGAGCTACAATTTCTGGGAATTTGATTCTGCTAACTAAGCAATCATAAGCAAAAATTACCCTGCATAGTTACTACGCTGTTTCAACAATTGTAGATAGACAATTTAAGCCGGTGCGAATAAGGAGGCAAAGCGGAAGGATTTTCATAAGAAAGATATCTATACAAGAGAAAATCTGGGACACCTTCGCTGGACTGCCTCAACAGGGTCAATGGAGGATCAGACCACATCAGGTTGGCGTACTTAAGAATATGAACATACATATGTATGTATGTAGGTCTGACGAAAATACCGAAGTCAATTCTTGAAATGTAGTAAGGGTCGCCGAACTCTTTGGCCCAACGTTTGGCAAAGCCGAGGGTGGAATTAGGTTTGCCAACAATGGCGCTGATGTGATCGTCAAAAGAGCATTGGCTGTCAATTCAGACTCTCAGAACTTTAATTTTCTCAAATCAATTCATTCGTGAGAAACACCCGGATATACTATTATCATTATGATACAAAATAGTTCCCCAATCTGCTAATGGCGTTACGTTTTATCAGTTTTCCATATTCTATTGACAATTCGATATTGAATGTTGCCAATGAAAAAAAATATTTGCGATTGGGCATAGTTTTGGGTTATCATTTAATTTGTAGTCAATACGTTGTTTACAAAATTCATACAGCTTTCTCAAACATTTGTCTTCTTACTGAAGACTGAAGAATTTATTACGTTAATAAAAAAGGCATAAAACAATGTTTGCAGCTGAGTAACGTATTAAATATGAATAAATATGTATATAATATGTATGTATTATACATACACGTACATTCTGGTTTAATCGGTCCATTAAGCTTTCCAGGAATAATACGCCGCTCAAAATCTAATTTAGTTCGCTAATTTTACTTGTTAGATACGTATGAGTATAGCTATCCAACATAGCGGGTATGGATGATTTATCTTTTGAAATAGAATTGCATCTATGTATGTATGTCTCTCCACCGCCCCGCAACATATTATCAGAACAACTTGTTTGATATTTTATCGACCGACTCGTGAATAATTTATGGCAATAAGCATATTATCTTCTGATAAATGAAAACCGCTTGCACGTGAAGAGCTTTGAAAATTCGGGACACGTCCAGGTGCCCATATTATGCATAAAATGACCTTGAAAGAGTGGCTCTATAAAATCCTGCAGGAATGGATGGCAGTTGGAATGCTGGTCCTATTAAAGTCCAGTAGTATTAACTAAATTGCGGTGCACATAGCCATAAACAAACGCATCTTGTACCCGGAACGTGTACCCAGGGAAAGCTACCCGGGCCATTCCGATTCGAGCACACGTCTAAATTAATCGCTACACAAATTACACAGTTTGGTGTTAATTTCTGCATGTTTGCATTTGCTCACCCTGACAATTGTTGGCTTGACTGTTGTCATGTTTAAACAAGCAGAAAGTAATACTGGCTATAGGAGCGTTTTTCCCATGGGGGCGATATCTGCGACTGTGTGCATGCATGCCGTGTTGAACACTTGTTCACCGAGTGCTAATTAAGCTCATGTAGATTCAATTTTCAATTGAAATTTAAATGTTGCCTCACTTCAGGAGATTTCGCGATTCATTTGCATTTCGTGCTCGAGATAGTTCGTCAAACTACACATTCGTCCCTTGTGGAAGCGTGAAAATAGGACGTAATGTTAGCTAATGCTAATTTGAGCAGATTTCAAAATCTACAGCTGTGCCACGGAGAGCATCTTCTAGAATCTCGTCAAGGCTCCATCCAGAACTATTGTAATAGAGGAGTAGGTCAAGACTTAAGACGCTCGATCTTGAACATGTGTTTGAAGCCTTGAAATTTTAAAATGAATTTATGCTGAGTGCGTTATGCTTTAACGAAGGGTAATGTAATGGTGGTGCTATGACATTGCAATTTGAACTTTTGCAAAATAATTTGCATTGCCTTCTGCATTTCAGAACATTTTCTGTGAATTATCTAGGTACATTACATATGCACCTCAAAATGTAGAGAAAGAAATCATAGAGTGTATGTAGAAAAACGCAGACCAAACTGTCTATTTGATCATTATTCTAATCATATAATTTAAATTATTATATAATATGTCGTAATAATCCACTTTAAACAAATAAACAAAGATCTATTACGTTAGCTCGACAATAATGGAAATATGTAGGTATGCAAAAAGTTGTATACAGGTTTTTTTCTCAGAACACTAACATTAAGTACATAAAACCTCCAAAAAAGTTTCATCAGCGTACTCAGGGAAGTACTGGCATACAAGACGCGTATAACTACTGCATTACATATACATATTTGTTTTTATAAAATTCATATGTATTTAGATGTTGCCCTTATTATGGGCCTTATTCCGGTTGTCACCTCACATGCCATGTGACGTGAGTGTAAGGATTTGGTATTCTCGTTGTCATTCTAAGTGACTTCTGTCGGTATATGCCAACAAATATCGAGGGTCGTAGTATTATCGTTCTCACTTGACGTTGGTATATACATATGTAGGTACATCGTCACGAAGTGACATTTTTAGTCGGTATCAAAAGATCGGTGACAAAAGCTATGGAGAGCGAGAAAATGTAAATAAAGCGGTTTTGTAATTGAAATAATATTACAGTTTCTTATTATTTTTAATTAGATAATAAAGATAACTAATAAACAACAGTTTGAAGGCTTACTGGCAATTATGGAAAAATGTACGGTCTTATTCAGGTTGTCAACTCACATGCCATCTGACGTGAGTCTGCGGATTCGGTATTCTCGTTGTCACTCTAAGTAACTGCTATGGGGATGTGTCACTTCATTTGCTCCTCACGTCAACAACGGGAATACCCTTTGGGTATGTTTTACCTTTATGCTTTAAATTAGTTAACATCGACATTTTTGCGATTATAGTAGCTTTATTGTTCACTCCTATTTGTCATTTGAATAATGTCGAAATTCTCTTCAAATTCAAATAATGGATTTTTTCAAAAAAATAAACATTCTGCGCAAATGAGTTAATTTACAGCCAACCAAAATCTGTCACTCAATTTCATTAAATTTCTCGGGTAATTTGTTGCCGTGGACCCATTATTTGTGACAGTTTTTGTTTTTAATTAAGACGCCGACAGGGTGGAATTTGCTTAAAAGCTTAAACCATCCGAGCAAACTTAAGTGACAGTAAGAAGCTCCCTCCGTCAATCAATCAGGCTTTGTGTCGTCGCGGTCCTCTCTGTTGGTATCGTCAAAAATTTTACCACCGAGGGGACACTGCATGAAATTCAATTAACACCCGCGGCAGAGTGTAAACTTCATCAACCGAAGAAGAGAATTATACTGCTTGCGATTTATCGTTCTAGAGACGCCTTTATCTAGACTTATCTGAGCGACAAAGTACAAGACAAAAGAAGGTAGGGGGTGCCAAATGGTCATACTGCGGAAAAGTAATAATGCCAGTGACCCGGCTAACGACCACCACAAAAAGGAGCCGGGAAGAGTTGCAATTAATCAAAATATTTAATTAGCCAGACACCTGCTGCAACGTATTGTCGGCGAGATATGGGCTAATTTGCAACACCGCCGCCGGCGTTCTTCGGTCGCCTGTATTAATTTTAATCCTTTGTTTGAATGAAAACGCACAGCTAAGTGAGAATAATATCTTTTGATATTTTTTAGTTCATTTTTGCTTTTAAAAAGCGATATCACCGCCACCTGGGCCCTATTTCACCAACCACTTTGCAATTTTTGTTTCACGAATTGGCGTTTTCGCCAAGTGCTAAGTGAGGAAATGAAATATGTAGTATAATATGAGAAATTTTACAATTTCTATTTCACCAAACCAAAATTGGCAAAGTGTAAAGCATTTATTTGAAAAGTGTAAAGTCTTTGCACTTTGCAATATTTTTGCCTATTTTGATCCTCCAAAGTACTTCACTTTGAAATTTGTCTTCAATTATTTGAAAAATTTTATCAAATAGTCAAAGATAAAATTCTCTTTGGAGTCAGAGTTTTATTGTGATTTCGATGTGTGTCCAAGTAATTAGCATTTTTAAACAGAATGTTTCGGTTTGAGAGGTTCTAAGCTTCTTATTTTTGCTGTTTTGTAACCGCATTATTTTGAAACGATTAACGAAGCAAAAATAATGTCCTTCATCTAAAAGGATAAATAAAAATATGGAAAATTTTAGACATTGGAGTTTAGTAGTAAATTTAAAAATTTCTCCCTTGTTTTTTAAAACTTTCAAAATAATTTTATTAAAGCGTCAAACGTGAATATAAAGCAATTGACGAGGAGCCACCAATTCTGAACGCTCTGTGATCGCGGCTTTGAAAATTTTGAATGAAAAGTTTAAACTTTGACGAATAAGATGAGCTTGGCGTGGATTTAATTCGCCGAAAATATGTTTAAATAAATTATGTGTTATGAAATGGCGATAATGTTTTACCTTCATCGCGGATTTTGATTAATCTTAGCTAATTCGATGCGAAATTTCCTATACATATTCAGAAAAAAACCCGTCGACCAATTTTTTTTAGTCGGAAAGGTCTGGCATACCTACTTATTAGTTAAAAGGTGTGATAGGGGAGGTAAAATTTCTGTGTTATCATGGAAACCTCTATTTTTGTTACATTTTACGCATTTTAATGCCACATTCAAAAATATCTTGGTATGCGGTATTGGTATTTTTTGAAATACATACTTATTTGCTTACTGTTAGAGTCATATTCTAAGCACTACATATGTATGTGCATAAATAGAAAATAAAAACTATGCAGTGGAGGACATAGATTGGTAAAATAAGTATTACAATGAATAATACTATAGGAATAAATATCAAAAGAGAAAACCTTGCAGTACATATTTGTGATAATTTTGTATTTACACGTGAGAAAATATTTTTTTAAAAATGGTAGATACAATATATCACTTTGCAAATTTGCAAAACACAATAATATAATATATGCAAAGTTATATTTTTAATTAGTGAAACACTTACACTTTGCATTTCTTAAAACAGTCTGAAAAATTGGAAAGTGAAAAGTAGCGAAGACATTGCACTTACATAAAATGAAACTGAAACACTTCAAATACTTTGCAGGAAATTAAGTATTTGTTTTTTTTTAAAAGTTGCTAAATGGTTGGTGAAATAGAGCTCTGGACTCAAATTTCAATAAAGTATACTATACTTATAATAGATTACACGAGTATGCCAATAAATAGTTTTATTTTAAGCGCGAAAAGATTTTATCACACAGGATTTTGAGCAAAATAATGGTAAATATTAAAAAGTCAGTAAATCGCATTTAAACCACTTATTGAAATTTTTCAAAAAACTAACAGTCGAAAAAGTTAAATGGGAATTTTGGAACTTAGAGGCAAGTTTTAACCCCATAACTTACAAAATATTACAACCGAAATATACTTGTTTTTATAAATGAAAAATTAATAACTCTATTACCATGAAACATAAGTCGATATGTGTTTATTCTTTTGGATCATCTGAGCAATTAAAAAGAGAAATTTGGGAATTCTATGATTTTCAAGCTTTCTCGTTTATAGAACGATTTCTAAAGCGCTTTGCAGTAGAAAAGAATGCAAATCTACTTCGTTTTTGAGATATTCATAAAAATAGTTTTCGATTTGTAACAACAACCACGTAACAAATTAAATGTCATTTGAATTAAGATTTTCCTTTTACAAAATGCACTTAAAATGTAGTAGTTACATACATAAGTACTTTAAATGCACTTCCACACTGCTTTTGTTTTAAAAACGAACCGTTCCCAAATCGAAAAATTTCGGATATGATAGACGTGCTAGAAAATTATTTCCTCTTGCTTGTTATTAGAAATATGTATATTTTGAGAAATGTGATAAAGTTAGTATAGGGTACTTTATCATATTAACATAACATATATAAACTGACAGAAAGATTTATTTATATTAAACAATAACAATGTTTAGTTGATAATATCGAAATAAATATTTGATAACTATATCGTATACAAAATTGGAATATGAGGATATTCATTTTCCTAAAGACTAAACGTTTTTAAAACAGATATCTCTTTGTGGCTTCCATATGTAACTGTGAGATAAACATTATATTTCGAAGTCCATGTTTTAGCAATTAAATCATGCTGGCAGCTGGAGCTAATAACCTCACAGCACGACCAATTACCATTAACTCCATCTCCAAAGCCTGATTAACTTCTACTCGATCTTGAAAGTTTCCCTGGGCTAACTACTCAAGAAAAATATTGGTTTAGTCATAGTTGCCTGAGTTCCAGCACATGGTAACTTCGGTGTTTGTCTTTAAAAATTTTTATTGGCTAAAAGATTCGGGAATCTGTAAAGTTTCTGGGATAACTTTTGAGAATTTAATCTTAGCCCAAGCGGTAAAGGCGACGGCAGCATGGTGGCTAAGAAAAACTCTCCGTTGCTGGGATAAAACTGTTTGCTGGAACTTTTCGCATTAACAATACTGAAAAGTGCGCTGCACCGCAATGAGTGCCGCTATGACGATACTTCCCGCACAACCAGAGGGCTCTTCAAGGGAGAGTGGCTGGGAAAATGTTTGGCGGCCCAGGGTAATCAATTAAAAGGTAATTTATCTGAAATCCAAGCTACTCAGCTACGCCTCATTAGATTGATTGTGTTTGCCCAACCACCGCCGCAAAAAACCCATTAAGATCTTCGCCTGGCTCTCCTCCGGCTGTAATTCGCATATCTTGGGCTCGTTGATCCAAACACGTGTGTAATCTCCTCTGTTCTATTATACGAGCGGCTCCTCCATGAGTCCTGGCTTCACGTCACCCAAATTGGACCGACAGAAGTGTCACTTCAGCTTCATCCAGGAGAAGACGCCATAGTCGGGGTGGCCGTGAAGGGGAGCATCCCTGTCCCGAGGCATCCTCCACCGATAGTTGATCATATGTACACGGGATTCTTCCAAGTGGCAAAGATTAGTTTGCTCGGGATAATCCTGTGCGCTCCGCCAACCGTTGTTTGTGTTCGTTTCCTTTATTCACCCTCCGGGCAAACGTATATGACTTGGTATATCATCCAAATAGTTGGAGACAAATTATCCGCAAGGTAATTTATCTTGGTTTGTCTCATTCGAGTTTTGTTTGCCAAAGTGTTCCTCCTTTTCCTCTAATGAATCTGCTCCTTTTTTTCTTCCTGGAGGCGGCTTTTATATTTTGGCATCGTATGTGAAATAATTGCCAAGGGGTGGAAGCCTACAAGAAGTAATTAAGCACACCAAAACGTCTTAAAGTGTGTCATAGCTCCACA
The DNA here is from genome assembly GCA_933228815.1 of Machimus atricapillus. Classification (NCBI taxonomy): domain Eukaryota; kingdom Metazoa; phylum Arthropoda; class Insecta; order Diptera; family Asilidae; genus Machimus; species Machimus atricapillus. The sequence continues at coordinate 25,846,172 of OW121787.1, read as the reverse complement.
GTCAAGGGGATAGGGAGGTCATCCTAAATTACTTTAAATGGAGAAGCTTAAAAGCTATTAAGCCATTTTTGGGGCATAATCGATTAAGGAGTACCTACAAGACGCTTTCGGAATCCTCAAAATTTGTAATGGTTTTTGCCTTTTGGTTAAGGCCATGTATGTATGTAGTGCTTGGGCCGACCGCATATAATATATTCGAGTTGTTTCAATGATCATTTTTATAGACATAATATATCTTTTACCATATTATTTTAGAAAAAGGATCAAAAATGTTAACACTTACATTCCACTAAATGGGGGTCAGTGACGATCCCACAAAATTTGATTGATCATTATTTTGAGAATCTTCAAGGCTTTCGGATTAATCACACCTTACCGGGAGTAGGCATATGTACATATACTAACAGCGATTTAATTCCACCTAAAGTTTCAAATTGATCGGTTTGTGAAAAGAAACGTATACAAATCTAGTTAGAGTCTCAAACTCCAAGTCTATGATTGTATAGTAAAGGAACGGACATAAGCCGATAGTCCTTTTCTTTTATAATCATTGTTAAAATACTTGAGAACTATTATATAATATTTAAGTTAAATAATAGGAGGCAGCGCCGAAAGAGGGCTAGCTAAGTTATTCATCATTACATACAAACTTGGGCTTCGTAAAAGTTCTTTCTGCATTTATGAATAAAAAGTCTTTTAAAGAAATTTTCTACAAAGAAGAAAGAAAGAGAGTTTTCCGCAGTAAATTGTTTACGACGAATTTTGAAATATGCCATGTTTTGACTATTAGGTAGACGGGTTGGGTTATGCGGGGTACCTCCCAGTATTTTTGTCCTACTATTTTGAATTCTTATAATCTGCTACCAAGTTCGGAATCAGCAATCCCAAAAATAAAAACTCAATCCAACAAAAAAGTAGTCATCAACGCTTTTAAAAGCCGATGTAAGAGTTACATATCAAAAAATATTCCTACATTAATATTGTACAGAGAGAAGTAGGGCTTTTAAATAGTAATAGATTACTTTTTGTTAAATGTTTCTTTCAAGTTATCATGTAATTGACCAGATGCATTTGTTACGTAGTAGCCAATGATTCTAGCTTTTATAATTAATCTACTGCAAGCTTTCAACCAACCACTTCTTTAGGCCTTCCATTTGTTTTTCAATTAGCATAAAAAACCCATTCAAATTTATATTGGCAATTTTAAAAGCAAAAGAAGGGAAAAAGAATAAATTAAAGATTATACAACATGTTCTGTTTTTGGAGCAAAACTGTTCAAAATATTCTAACAAAAGAAACTCTTTCGACATTCGTGCCTTAACGAGACCGCAACCGACTTCTTTACTTCAGCTACATTAAAAGCGGCACAAGTCCTGAAAAGTTTTTGGGAACATTTAGTCATTAAGAAATTTAGAACTCCCTTAACCGAAACATTTTACCTCTTCCTGAGGAAGTTTATCTTTCATTCGGCTTGTTGAACTTCTCGGTTATATGCCTTTTTCCTTAATTTATCGATTTTGTGCCAATTAAAGCTACACAAAGATAAGACACAGGCATTCCAAATTAAAGAAATTGAATTGGGTCAGCGCATTCTCTTCAACAATTTTTTTTGTACTTTACTGTCTCTATTATTGTATTGTTTTATTCTTTTCAATAATTCTAAGCCGAATGGGCTGTAAGCTATAACCTTTCATTTACGAAAAAAAATTTCAGTCTTCTTTATGCGATACATAAACTACGTGTATTTTTCCTCTTAAATCATTTCAAATTTATTTTCGTCTGTGTAATTTTTCTTTTTGCTCCGATTTAAATCCACAATCTGGAAACAAACTTTCATTTAATGAGAAAACTCTTCGCCTAATCCAGTGCCTCGCAAACTATTCTGTCCAAGTGTCTATATCCACCATGGAATCGATGGGATGCCTTCGTCTTCATGTCACGTTCCCCAAACAGAAAAAGAGGTAGTAATATCCCTTTTGCACGGTGTTACCCTTTTAACACGCCCTTTCCTTGTTTTAGTTCGATTCAGTCCTTTGGAATGATGTTTGTTATCGGGTGGAATTTTAACATTCAATCGCTGACATACTCAAGCAAACATTTCCCAAAAAAATTCGCTCGAAGCAGAAAGAGCTTGGTCGTTTCGAGTCGACAACTGAAAAAGTAAAATGAAATGGTTAAACAAAATTTTATAGTTATTGCCCAACGTTTTTGTTTTAACTTCTTGACTATTCGATTCAATAGGTATATACTTTAAGGTCTTCAAAGACATGTACATATACATATGTATGAAAGTAATCGTTACCAAAATTTTGATAATATAAGTTAATAAACAATCATTTTACAGTAATAACCATATTTTCAAAATTTAACACATAAACATAAGATTATAATAAAATGTTATAGAATTTGTGATTTTAAAACCCGTGGCAATAATATTATTGAACAACTAGAAATGTGTTTTACCACGCTAATAAGATAACTCCTACTACTACTACTAACTATGATATACTCATTGCATGATGTATTGCAGAGGTTAGATATAAAAAAAATAAATAATATGAAATTTTTATAAAAAATCGGTCCATCCCCCCTAAAATCGCAATTGAAAATTTGGAGAGAGTCAACCTAGAAAATACTTTATAAGTTTTTTCAGAGACATCCTAGGATACTGGTTGATAACGCATTAGAACGCGCCGTCAGATTTGAGTGCGGTTTTTGTACTGAAGAAGGCCAAATGTCAGGGAACCTTCTTCTCAGAAAGAGTTTCAATATTCCCATACAGAATGGATTGTCAAGGTCAAATTTTGGGTTTTGAAATTGCCATTTTCGAAGTTTGACGCGGTCTCTACGATTGTTTGTTAACGGATTGGGTCGTGAGTGGTATCGTTAGAAAGCTTGAAGGCTCAACTTGATATGAAAAAAACGTATAAAGCATTTTTTAAGTTAACCCCCTCCAAATTTTTAATTGCGATTCCAGGGGGGAAGGACCATGGAGCAGAGTAGACTTACAAAGACTTACAAAAAGAGTAGAGGCGCATTGCCGATCATATTTTCCAATCACGAGAATAGTGAGATTCTTGTAGAAAATTGTTTATAAAAACTGAACTATTTGATCAAGTATTGTAAAAATCAATAGCGTTCTATTCTAATAGTTTATGAATCGATAGAAAAACGAAAGAAAAAAAATCGGTGAAGAATTGTGATTGCAACTGATGTAGAACTAAATTTTAGCAGTTTATGTAACTTCCTCTAATTTTACGTTTAAGCAGCTTAAAAATCAATAAGGAAAAACTCAAAATTTCTAAATATTCCTTTTAGGGGGGCTAGGTTCTTCGTGTTAAATAACATGTTTTAGGAAGCAGACAAAAGTAAAAAATCTAACAAAAATAGCCTTTTTTCAATCGAACCCAAACAAAATAACATTTTTTAATAATTTTTACAATTTTGCGTTTAAGCAAGTACTAAAAATAAATAGGGAAAAAACGAAATTTCTAAATATTGCTTCTACGGTTAGGTTTTTAGTGTTAAACAACGTTTTTTAATAATAGTAAATAGACAAAAGCGAAAAAGGCGAATTTTATTGGGTTGTTTTATTTTTGTCTATTTACTTTAATTAAAACACGTTATTATGCATTATTTATGAGGATTAAATTCAAATCGCTGTGGTCGAATTGCTGTTTGTTAACTTAAGATGAAGACCGTTCCGTTCTGTTTTTTAACTGGCAATTCGCTCGTTGAGTCTGCTGCACAGGATACTTCTGTTTACATTCATGAAGGTGCCCATAGTAGGTAATCCTTTTCTCGTCCTAGCGAATTAATAAGTAAAAGAGCGGCATTACTCGCGCTAGATTGGCGGTTTAGGACGTCATATATACATATCTTTGACGGTGTATCCGTAAGAAAGACTACAATCGAGTTGATTTTTCATTTGCAGAAAAATAAATTTGTTTGATACAAAAAGGGAATAAATTCGAAATATCTTTTCACTCATAATTGAATTTAAATTTATTTGTATTAATTTTTAAGTTAATACCTCATTCGAATTTGAAAGCACAGAAAATTGGTCAAAGGGATGTAAGCGTTCTTCTTTATATTTCTTATGCAAATTTAGTAAAAATAAACATTTATATTGATGACTATTCTTCTCCCTCTTTGCCAAACTTCCCAATTTGTGAATATATGTATGTAAATCAGATATTGCTCCAAAAATACAGAAGCAAACTTTAATCGCAATCAAAGTAATAAAGTAACTTGGATAGAAATATGTGTTATACCACAGACTGTATAACTATATAGTTATAGTTATACAGTCTGTGGTTATACCTACCTACTGCTCCTTTTAAGAAATAGGAAAATTACTTCATATTTATTAGCTTCCTATGTTAACTATCTAATGGAGTTAGAAGTTTCTGGTGCATTAATTTCATAAAAATTTTATGATATTTTATCAACTTAAAATTTTCAAAAATACAGTAAGACAAGTTCAATAAATTCCAATTGTCCATTATTATAGATGTTACACAAAAGACTTAAATAATTCAAATTTCCCGCCCCATGCCATCTTTACAGTAGTTTCCACTGCAAAGTGCAGAAGCCATTTCCCGTCGTTTTCTCCAGTTAAAAGTGACGTTTCATGCAATCAGCTCGCCCAGCACTGCCTCGGATTTGAAAAAGCCAATTAAAAATACTTAAATCGGTTAATTACCGGATAAATAAAGTCACTGTAGTTTAATATCATATAATTTTTAAAAACTCGCCGTGGAAAAGTGCTGAAAGTGTGAAAATGACTGCCCGCCGGCCGGCCGGCGCGGCGCCTGGTCAGGAAGCGGTCGTAAATTGATGGATTAGCCGTGAACGCGTGAACTTCTGGTTCTTAAATCGCATTTTATCGAATTTCGGAGGCTCGGCGACGACGCGAGTGTAATTTGTGCGAATTATTTTTAAGTTGTTAAATTCCTTCGGTAAGTTGCAAAATTCTTTTGTTCCTATTTCCTGCTAATTTTCGATTTGATCGGGACATTTGTTCTCGAACTTGCTTGACACCAAAAACCTAGGTCTAGAAGCAATATTTATTAAAAATCTTATCCCACCCACATACAAGGAATACAAAAATATTACAATTCAATTAAAAAACCGTAAAGTTAGTTATAAGAAATTTAAACTGCTCTATTGGTTTGTTTTTCCCACTAATTCTCCCTGTAAATTTTGTGAACAGAGTTTTTGACTATTCTAAAACCAAGCCGAAGGGGCAAGATGCGGTCAGTAGAATATTGTCTATGGGAGGTAATATTGCCCTTTCGGATTTTTCACGAACATTTAATGTAAATATATTAAAAATCTTTTTGCAAATGTCATGAAAATCAATTCATATTTTAACATGGAAATATCGAACTTCATCACAATTTCACAACACTGACAGGAGCGAGTGAGCCACCTATTATAAATAAATACATATATTATCGTTCTCCTATATTATTATTATATTATTATTATTACTACCTCATTTTGCCCCACCCTTCGTTCCTCAAGCCCTATCCTATAGTTTATGGATTTTAGGCCAATGCAAACGCTCCGCGATCTTAGCACCTTATTGGTGGAATTTTAAAAAAACCATTAATACCATCTACTTTACTTAAAAGCTCAGAAATTGGTCATTTAAGGTCAATAAGTTTGATTAATTGGTCAGTGATAGAAAATTGTTTATCAATTGTTCAAGTTTTTCAAGGCCATTAGAAAATGGTAGCACCTCATTTTAAATAAACAAAAAAACTAAAAGCTACATTTGATCGGAAATTATCTACTGAAAATTGGTCGGTTAAAATAAATGATTGCCACATCGATTTCTTGAAAAAAAAATTAATTACATTGCATAGGTACAGTACATGGAGCCTGAGAAACAGTATTAAGGATATCTAGGGAATAAACTCAACTTCAAAACATTTATGCTAACTTTTAGCAATTTACTAGCTGGGTTACCCGGTGTATTATATTTAAATTGGAATACTCTGTTGAGTTTTCAAAATATGTGACTCAAAATATAAAATTCAGGAAACAGAAAATTTACAGCCCTATTCTGGCAATCGTGAGTGACCAGTCATAAGTAACAAGCGAGTCACAAGGGTGTGGTGAATCATAATTTGTGACTTTTTGGTATTCTGATTGATAGGTCACAGTTTCGAAATATCAAACAAATTGTCAAAACTGTGATAGTCCCTTGAGCAGGTCATAAGGAAATTTTAAGGCACTATTTCCAGATTGCAGCGCAGACGAAGCGTTGCATTATTTTTATTATACGGACAAATCCGATCCTTTTCCTATAGAACAAAGTGTTTTCCGGAAAATATTCCGGTTCCCTACTTTTCCCAACTAAAATGGATGTCATCCATGTAGACGAAATGTTAAAAGATGATTCATCTTTTATTCTTTTGTGAATCCCCTCTGAATTTTTTGTTAATGAGTATTAAATTCATTTTTGAGAGTAGGTAATAAATTTATCATAAAATCTTAAATGAAATTGAATGCCAATAATTTAGCTAACAACAAACATATGTATTTGTTAGAAATCAGTTCTCGTTTTTTTTATACCGTGAGATTTGTTAATAATTTTTTTTTGTGAATTGAAATCATTTTTGGATATTATTATTATTGGGACATTTTGCATTATGGACAGCGACGATCAACAACCGTGCACGTCAGCATCGATGTTCCGAAGACAACGAGAGAAAGAACAGATCAAACGTCTTGGTCTTGATTTTTAGGTGACCAAAAATCAATTTTGGTCATGTCATAGATTTTAAAAATTTTAATGCCATTCGAAAGTAAACAAAATGTACTACCTTGTAGCAATAATTTTTTTTAATGTTTACCCCCCCTCTTTGTGTTTGGAATAGCTAAAGTCAGAGAAAAATTTGAATAGCTCATTTTTTAAAAAAATGTTCGAATTTTCTATGATTTCAAAGTTATATTGTGAAAATATTTGTATAGGGAGGGTAAATTGTTATGAATGAAATCACTTACTAAATAGGAGGAGCTATTATTAGGCCAATAACTTATGATAAAAGTGAAATAGTTTTTTAATAATAGCATTTTGATTAAAAAGCGAGATTTTACGCTAAAATTTGAATTTCTTTTTAACTTTTAAAAAAATGTTCGTGCTCTCATTGGTATCAAATTAAACTAGAGATCCTCCTGCATCGTTTAAAACAAAAATTGGCTGCGAACACCTGCGAACCACTGAGAAAATTGAATTTGAAGTAAAGTCTACCTTTTTGTTTTCTGTGTATTTTCATACAAGTTTTCCACTTATGCAGGAATTTTATGAATTTTAAGGCTGAATAATGGTTGTTTTGGAAAAAAATTACTGTTCCCTTATTAAACTTTTAGGATTAATGATATCATTAATATTTAAAGAAGTTATATTATAACGTTTTATGACATTTTTAACTGATTTTAGCTTACATATACAGAGTAAGCGCCCTATTCAGTATGTGTTTAGTACTACATAATATGACATTCAGTAAATACATATGTATGATGCCTATTAACTTTGCTTTTTATGACACCTAATTAGTATTTATTATTGTATAATTACTTGAGATAAGGGAGAATTTTAAATTTTAATTGTTTGCGTTTAAAAACATAAGTTGTAAGATGTAAGTATCGGAAATCTTAGCTACTTAAAAGGGATTTTGCGTATTGAACATTCTCTATCTTAATTTAAAGCAGAAAACACAACACTGCTTCGAATAATTGGCAAATTCGAATTAAATAATAATAGTATTTTGAGCCAGGAGAACTTTGAAGTGTACTATACGTATTTGATTTGTGCTTGTTTGATATAAAAGTGATACGAAGAAATATGCAGATTTCGTATTGTGAACTTTATAAAATAGCCCGTGATAACAATGTTATGGGATACCAATAGTTTGTGTGTGTTCTTTCAAATACGTATAATGTTAAAATTTTGGACGAAGAAAGAGTTCTGCGATTGTTTCTTTCGCACTTTCAAAGAAAAAGGGCCAACTTAGCACTAGAAATGCACAAAAGCTTGAACAACACAATGAGTCGTGGTTAAATACAGTACATAATGGAAACAAGTGCTAAAGAAATAAAATTACTAGACATATGATAAAATAGATAATATGCTCGAAAGTGTTCCACCCAACCGATTCGTATTTGAGTAATAAAAAAAAATTTGTACATAATTTGTAAAATTTATTTGTTTTTTAATTAAATATTGTTATGGAGATAATAAAATAATTAAATACTAAATTCAAAATGTTGTTAAAACTTTTTAAAGAACATAAATAGTTCATTTATTGACAAATTCAAATTTTGTTGATTTATTTTGAGGCACCCTGTGAACCAATTGAATTTCTTTGTTGTCACATAGAGGGCCATAATGTCAAGATATATTTCCCAAAGTTTCATTACGATATCTTTAACACAACAAAAGTTACAGATTTTTGATAGCTGCCAAGTCGTTTTGGCCCACTGTGGCGATCAAAAAATACGAAGATATCTAAGCAACGCCGAACAGACAAGACTCAGTGAAGAATATTCTTCTCCAGCTGTTCTACGATCTTAAGAAACTGAGTTAGAGTTTCGAAGACCAGATCTGGGTTGACGACTACTGTCTACAGCGGCACCAAAAGATATGTTCATCCTTCATCCCATTCCTATTGAGGAAGGTCTAAAAAAGCGTGAAAACCATTTGAATGTTTAATGTGCAAAATCCTGCACGATTTTTTCGAACCGAAATCGAAATTGAAGAGTCGCACGTCCTGCGACAGGATTTCAGCCTAATTGCTTTCTCTTGGGAGGAAGTTTGACTCGGTGCCTTGGGCAATTTTTTACATTGTTCCCATATGCACTCCTACGTGCTTCCCGTTGCAGTAGTGGTTATTTGCTCTAATGATTCAGGAATTTTTTAGCAATCCAAACTGGCTCCTTCAAAACATATTTCCTATTCACCACACTAAAATGACACTGAGGTGAATTTATTGTGATTTTTCTTGTCATCACGTTCTCAGAATACCTAATAACTGTTCAATCACAGTGAAAGTCACACATCACACATCACAATCAAAGATCACAAGAGCTTGTGACGTGTGACGGACCACAACGCCAGAATGGGGCTATAAATTCTGAATGAAAAAGCGAAGGTAGTGCTGACCTGATATAAAAAATTGCCAATCGCCAACTAAGGTTTCGCTACAAAATTAACTCGCTTCCCTGGCATGCTTCTTTACTTAATTTTTCAGGAAAATAAAAATTACACAGATTGATGTAGTATTATAGTATTATTAATAGATTAAGATAACAATTAGTCGCATGTATCTGACATGATATCATCGAGATGTTCAAAATCGAAATTTCACACAAAGGACTAAAAAGCAGAAAATAATTATTTAAATAAAAAATTTGTTTTTAATATACCATGTTTTTAGAACGAACTAAAAAGTATAAAATAATTTCTCCTAGCCCCATAGGTCTTAGTCCTGAAAATTTATGACTGTGAACTTGTAATAGCTATGAAAATGTTTGCAATGTTTAAAACGAAAAACGTGGGGCGCATGCTATAGACAATAGTAATGAGTGTAGAGTAGCTGGGTTGAGAAATCATTTGCAATGTAATAAAATTGTTAATGTCATAGGTGAACTATTCATGCATCAATTATCTATTGCATGCGCCCCACGTTCTTCGTTTTTAACCTTGCAAACATTTTCACAGCTATTACAAACTCGCAGTCACAAATTTTCAGGACTGTTTCTATGGGGCTAAGAGAAATTATTTTATACTTTAAATTTTGTTTTTATTTGAATTCACAATCGGATTTTGCAACAGATTATGAATTCTCGGCTGTATTTTTGGAGTAACGTACCCTACCTGCAGGTACATGTAAAGTAACACATTTAATTTCCATATATGCATGTATGCCGAAAATGTTTTTACACGATATTTAACTATTAAACGTGAAATATTTACCTCTAAATATCATTTTATCATATTTAATACCTAAAATGTATGGCAATCATGAATTCCTTCGAGAGAAAACTTTCTCTTCACATGCTTTATTTGAAATATGCGTATTTTAATTCTCTAAGAGAAAATTCAGTTCTTGAAAACTATGTCATCAACAATCGTTGGGGTACAATAGCAAACCATCATCTGCATTATTATTTATATTGGTACTGTGAAACTCACAATAAAGTTTTCGTTTTCTTTCGCAAACAAAACACTGCATTACAGCATGGCAAATAAAATTTATAAATAATATACCATACCTGATTTATACATCTTGAGTCTTCATTCGCATCGAATAATGGATTTTAAGTACATTTTCAGTTCTGTCGAGGAAAGGCATCCATTGAATCGGAGACAGCGGATAGATGAGTTCTCTGTCCCGTGTCCAGGGCCAAGTATAGACAAAACTTACTGGCGCATCTCGAAAAGTTATCATAAAAACGATCGTCAATATTGTCAATGTGAATTATTCATACAGGTTTCGAATTCAATGACTGGTCCGGGGCTAGGACACGAGTACTTAAAGGAAAAGGAGTTTGAATGGACTGGCCGGGCCCTGGTTTCTTGGGAAACATTTCCAAAGAATCTGAAAGCAAGGGAAAAGTAAATGTATTAGGAGTTTTTGTATGCCATGTGTTAGCATTGAGCATGTGAGATCGAAGTGAAATATTCATTACTTTAGTTATCGCCACTATAAATATCCTATCTCGTATCCACGCACCCTTACTGGTGAATGATGGTGCCGCTTGTTATTAGTTTTAAGTTTAGCTCATAAAAAATGTTATGAATTTGACTCGTTACTTCTATTATGTCGATTTGAGCGATTTTTTTTTATTGGAAAACTTAGAGTCGTCGAAGGTACAATTAGGTCCGAGCATAACGCTTTTGAAATCTTTGTGTAAAATTTATATTTCGCCTTTAATTTACACAACTCAAAAGGTTTTGGTTTTTTTATTTTAACCACAGTTGACAAATAATTAATAATAATAAAAGTAATGTAATTTGAAATCATATCAAACTTATTGTCGATGATTTTCTTATATTGTATATGTATAGAAAAGAATTAATGTTTTTTCTCACCTTGAAATATCTAATAAAACCTTATAATGTTATGTATATTGTAGGTACCTAATATGCAACGAAGAATTTCAAAGTACCTACTTTTATTTCCCACGCTTTCTTTATTTACCATATCTTTCCAGGAACTTACGTTTTTCAATAAAAAAAAGTAATGCCCCAAATCGTTTATACCCGGGAAAGTAATGAGCTTACAATACAATGCAGAAATGAACTAATTTTTAAAAATATTTTTGCCTCTTGTTATTATCGCACATTGGGCAATCAATACAACCGCGATGTAGTATACAATATAATCCTAAAAGTTGATAAATATGTACATACATTACAAATTTAGTCCGAAAACAAAGGCTTTTGTTCATTCGTCGAAAGCTAAGCTTAAGCGTGAATTATGTTTTAGCATAGGTCGATTATTCTAATCTATCAAATTTATGAAAACATTATAAAATTATTAATTTTGAAAAAATTTTCAGGTTAGGAGCATGGCTTTAAATTCAGTACTACAACTTCAGTATTCAAAATGACTGGTGGTCTCTTAAAGCCAAATGTTTTTTAAATCTAGCCATAATTATTTTAAGACAGCTAATTTAAAATTCAGTGCAAGGTTTTAAAATTCAAAATTTGTAAATCTAAATTACATTGTTAATTTTTTGATAGTACAATAAATTGTATGTACGTGAAATTGATAAACATTGGTAAAGGAGAGCTTTCGGATCACTAATTTTAGGGTTGGTCTTGAATTTTAAAAATTTTTTATAGATCTAGAAATTTTAATAAATTTTTGAAGTTGTTGCGAAAACATGGCTGATATAAATGCCATGCTATTGAAAACCGAAAACCATCGACAGGCAGTTCGTGTCTCCTAAATATTATACGAATGGCTAGCATAATTTAAATGTTTAAAGCATTAAACGTAAATAATACGAACTTATTGTCATACATAAAATTATTTGCTGTGAAAAATTTTACTGAAAAACAGATAGGTAACTTTGGGAAGGACGAATTTTCGGGGTTTTTAAAATGTTGGAAAAAACGAAAGAGTAGGTAGATATGCATATAGTAATAGACAAGTTGGTGAAGATGTCCGAGTGTTCCATTGCTCGGAAAAAATTCTTTAAATGATTTAAATTCATTTGCAAATGTCTGATTGACTGTTTCATATTTTCCTGAGAAATACATAATGTACATATGTAGCAAGTAGCATATTTGAAGTCCGCTCGAATGCTAAACTAATGGTGATTTGTTTGTATAGCATGGAGTTTGTCAATCAATTATTGTGCCGTCTTTAAATGTCTAGTAAAATTAAATAATCAGAATGATGTTTTATTTTAAATAAAGCTATTATGGGGGACTAGCCTCCATTTAAGTTTTATTTTAATAGTTTATTAATTTATTTATTTTATTTTATTATTTAGTTAAAACTTTTGGATAATTGTTATTAAAATATTTAATGTTTAATTTTTTATTTTTTGAATTAAAATTATTTAATTAAATTATTCCATATTTTATGTTTTAGGTTTTTATTCTAATACAGACTTCTCGAGACTGAAAAATTAATTTTATTTTTCGAACAACATAAAAATTTGGGCTACTACGTTTATCTAACGGCATGCTTGAAGAATTTATATAAATCAAAGTATTTTCATAACAAGAAATTTCAGCTGCCGTTCCTGAATCAAACTACACTAATAACTTTTGATTTACACTTTATTAAAAATTTCGGTATCGTTCACCGCCACACTATTGCATGAATACGTTCTCTTAAAAATTTTTTTATTTTATGATTGTTATCGATCGTGTTTCCCAAGAATACCCATTAAACATTTTTGAAAAATCATACTTGGACTTACAAGCTTGAAGTTAATGACTTTTAATTACATTAAGGGAAATATAAGTACCATTATTATTTTCTAGTTGTTATTCAATATACAGTTTTTTTCGTGCCACTTTCAAAAAAATTAAATATTTTATTGCTAATTTAATTCGAGTTTATATTTGATGTCATAGCAAACTTAAATACTCTTCTACGGACGTTAATAGTAATCCCAAAGAAAAGCAAATGTTAAACGATGTATGGGACTAATTTTAACCAGTTTTCTGCTCCGCTCGTATTTCTCGTTTTGTTTTAACTACAAAACAGGAGATATATCTGAGGAAAACTTTTCTAAGCGCCTTTGGTTAAGTAATTCATTTCACGTATGACGTTGAAGTTTTGTTATTTAAATGATTTCACACTTCTTGACGAAGCCACTTCCTTCGGGTCCTTTTCCTTAAATAGGCGGCAGAGAATCTCTCAGAAGTGGAAGTGCATTTACAGGAAACTTTGCAAACAGTTTCGTGTGTTCCAACAAACGTCCGGGGATTGACAAGGAAAACGTGTAGAGATTTCGCTCTTCAAGTGCTAAGATTTGAGCACAACTACAACTAACCCGGGGGAGTACAACGATGAATCCTCCCACAAATCTTAAAGACTTTACAGTTTCTTGAGTTTGGTATTTAGTATAAATCTGCGGCATGTCAAGTATCCTCCGACACTTTGAGAAAACCTGCATAAAGTGCACTCTGTTTTTTGTTAATTTGCAGCTAGGGTAAAATTGCATTAGCCGTCGTACTTCAGTAACATCTGATACCGTATGTATAAAAAGTGACACCTTGTAGTGTCAAATTGAACTATCTAGTCATATGAGTAAACAAAAGCAAATGAGCGGTCTGAAACGACCGATGAAAATTCGAGAAGAGTCCTTAATATTTATTGAAATGTTCGGCTTGAACGAAATTTTAAATAATGCTATCCAATAATACGTAATTTCAGTATAAATAATGATAAGATCTTTATACGTCACACTAATTTAATTCGAACCATTAAAACAGTTGCACCGTTTAAAATTATATTGCCTAGGCTTTCGAGTATGTGCTATCAATATGGGCCTTATGTATAATTTGTTCTTTGCCATTATAATATTTTTAAAATTTTAGGGGTCTCACTGTTCATAACAGAAAAAATAGAAATCGGAAAAACTTTTACCAAAGGAGACATTTAAAAATGCCAGCAGAATATTTGAACGATTATTTAACTAAGCTTTAACGTATTTTCGTAGAAAACAAAAATAGAAAATAGAAAGAAAAAAAGCTTACGTTCTATCTGTTTGTTGTCAACAACAAATGTTTCTATAATTGCAGACCTGGACAACTGTTCTAATATCGACATTTTATTGTATATATGTACCTACTATTTGTATTTTTTAAGAAGAAAGAAGCACTCTGTAGCATAATATGAATGTGTTGTTAAATTTCTATCAGTTGATTAAATCAAAAAATGCATTCTGTATATTAGTTGATAAACGGATGCCGTCCAAATCGGAAGTTTATAACATACAGCAAATGGTTTTTTTTTCAATTATGGAAATCTCAATAATAACATGCAGTTTCTAGAATAATCGACACATACGATCGTTTACCTGGATGCATTTATCTAAAATTGTGCATATAAACGAGGAGCAATTGATTATTATCCGATTTTCGACTGCGAACAGTGAGTATGTTATTATTTTTCTGTGAATAATATATAGTTTTAAAAAAGTTAACGTACTATCTCATATAATGGGAAAAACAAATCAGTTTTTAATGAAAGAAATTGGCCTTAGCCTTAAAGGAGGAAGGAAAATAGCAAAATCGTAGTGCGTTGCTTTCTACAGGATCTGGAAAATTACGACAAAAAGTAGAAAGGAGGGATCAAAACTGCGATCACTGAGAGAGAACGGCGCCAAATTTTGAGGTTACCGTCAAACTCTAAGCTAAGTGCACGTAAAATTGGAGAACAAAAAAAAAATAACATCGAAAAAAGGAAGAAACTAGTACCAAATATTTTTTTAAAAGCTATCCAATGGCACCAAACTCGATAACCGCCCTCACTTCGCTTAGAATTAGAATCCACAATAAAAAATGGGGATTCTGATTTAAAATTTCTAAATTGGTCCCTGCCCATTCAAAGTTGTATGGGAAAGGGATGATTTTAGGACAGGCAGAATTCACCCTTGGAGATAAATACTATTTATTTTTTTGTCTGGGACAATTGTTTTTGTGTGATGCGTTTTTTCGAGTTATGTATTTTGATTTGTCAGGTTAAATGGGACCCCGCGGTATTATCGCCCCTTTAAATCATAGCCATACCAAAGACCTTTAAGAGAAAAACGACCATTCATCCTATGGCATTAATGTTTCATCTTAATTAGTTTCCATTACGGTCGGAAAATATGTTAATGAAATTGGCGTAATTAAATCGCTTCTGCGACATAGTACCACCCGCATTCCTCCCCGCAATTAGTTCATATACCCAGGCAACTAGACAACTTTACTGCCACATTAAAATTCATTTTAGCGCTTTTCTTTAGTCTTTACTTTTTTGTTTTTTTTTATTTTGCTTGCCCGCTTCTTAGATTCAGTTCGGAGTCTGTGGGGGGGATGGCGGGTAATAGCGGAATAGAGCCATTTATCCTTGGCCCAATCTGTTCCATTAAACTCCTCGTTAATGCAGCGTCGAAAATCAAAAAAAAAGGAAGTAAAGCAGAAAGTCACCACCGAAGGGAAAGCCCTTGGCACCACCACAGAGCCGCCTGGTTGCAGTAGATGCCCCCAGCGCGCGAAGGCTGCTTTTTCAGAATCTATGGAAGTAGGTAAACAGTATAAAAATAAATTAGCTCTGGAATTATGTAAATATTTACTGCCGAGGATAGCGACTCAACGGCTCGAAATTAATTTAGCGGAGTTCTGTTCATTGCTCTATTTTCCTAACGTTTTTCCCACACAGCCTCCTACAGTGGAGCAACTTGTGAGAGTGTGGGCGGTGCTGCCCCCGCTTTTGTGTTTAGAGTGCCTTTGACAGACGCCAATTTTTCCCAAGATTTTGCTGAGGTTCCCATGGGTTAACTGAAATTATCAGAAATTTTAAAATTCCACTTTAGCAAACTGGGCTACATCCCAAAGGAAATTACGAGGTAGGGGATTGAATAGCAACAATGACAACTGTTGGCCTTAACCCTTTTGAATAAAGGGAAATGCTGAAAGAATAAGTATTTTTGGACAAACTCTTTCGCGTATTTTTAAATATTTGCTCTTTACAATAAATGCTTGTCCTTTCTGTACGTAGGATGGTTAGGCACCTCTATTTAGGGATCCGGGCGTCCTTTTTAGTAGGCGATATTTCAAATCTAGTGATTATGTTATCTGGCATTCAAAAATATCCCTTGAAGATATATAATATATTTCTGGTCTTGTCTAATAAAGTGCATTATGTTTTAACGAAGGTCATTTTGTATTATTGGAAGCATCAAGTTATTTGAATATGAAATTAAAAACCAAAAATATTGGTTTTTTTAATCACATTCTATTCCACGAATTCTCAATTGCCAGTTGCAATGTTCTAATTTTTTGTTTCTCTAAATTAGCAGACTTTGTTCCTTAAGTTCAATCTTTTAACAATTTACAAATATGGGTTCGAATAGTTCAGGTGAATGTCGTCAGAACTATTAATATAATCTTTTATTGCAAACCTAATAAATGAATCATTTTCATTTCAATACGAAATTTCTATTTAACATACAGCTCTCGAAAACCATACATAAAAACATAAACATGTGAGGAGTTCTGTGTTTAATTATGGCTATATACCTACATATACATACATATTTTGAAAACTAAACACTGACTAGTGTTAATTTGGTTTTGCATAACCAAATTATTGCAAAACCAAATTATTGCAAAACGCTAGTTGAAAAACTGTCCGTCCACATATTTTATAACTTTTTTTCATAATATTCCGTGCAATTTTGGGCTCGATTGGAAGTTTAGAGCTCAAGGTATCCGGAACAAACCGGCAAGAAACATCATTTTGAGTAAAACGCGATTAAAGTTTAGACGCGTGGCTTAGCTAGCGCGAGACACGATGAATGAAATGAGTTTTGGAGGAGAATCAAAAACAAAATCACATCAAAAACAAAATCAGAGCATGTTCTTAAAAGTTTAGAGGATCATTTTCTTTCTGTACGAAATCGATTTTTTACACCCGGTAAACTGTAATGTACTTAATACGAAGACAAAAGAAGATAAAATTAAAAATAATACAATACATATATAGACATTTACATATAATCTATGTACATTTATTGTTTTTGATTTCAGGTTCTAATCCACTTCGAAGAGCCCTTTTGTCAAGTAAGGTGAGTTTATTTATTTATTTATTTACAACAGTTTCATTAAAAGTAATCAGTAAGTGTGAAGGATATTTAAACCTTTAACGGACTTTTAATGTGACTTTAAGATAAATGGAAGTCAATATGAGGGTTATTTACATAAATTTAACGAGCGTGACATTGGGATCACAGGCTCACTGAAACAATAATAAAATTAGTTCAATGGTATGAAAAGTAGAAGCGAATCACTATTTCTCAAGGTGTGGGCTGGCACGGAAATGTTATGTGGAAAATAATTGATAGAACATCTATGTATGTATGTATGTACATAAGTCAGAATTTAAAACTTCACAGTCACAATCGTCAGATATTATGCGAAATATTTTTGGCATTGTCAGCATAGCAAAGAATTCGAGTGGCTAGGGATAAAGGCTAAGTCATTAATATAAATAATAAATAGTATTGGACCTAAGTACTTTGTGGTATACACCAGATGTGTTGTTTATAATCTATAGAATGAGAGAGTGCACCACGAAAACGAACGCGTTGAATACGTCCACAAAAATGTGATATAATTCAGTCAACAAAAATAGTAGCAAACTCCAGCATAGACAATTTGAGAGCGAGGTGATTAATTCTATCGAAAGCATTGCTGAAATCTGTGAAGTAACAGTCAAGCTGTTTGGCGGATTCTATAGCTGATAAAAAATAATTAGAAAATGTAAGCAGGATTTTTGTCGTATATTTTCTTTTCATAAACTTATGTTGAAATGGTAATAAGAAGGGTTTGCAGTGAAACTGGATAACTTCACACACTATAGCCTCGAACAATTGAACAGGTCTGTATTTGGATATTTCCGATCTACTATCCTTTTTATGCAATGGAATAATTTCCGAGACCTTCTCCAACGGTATTGGAAAAACAATAGAACAAAGATATACATTAAATAAACAATTAAGAACAGATATACATATATGTATGTAGGTACTAATCGAACCGAAGAACTAAAAAATGACTGCATTTTCGCCAGAAATTCATTAATATTTTTGGGGTATATGGAGTAAAAGCTCCTGTGGTTTTAATTTGTTAAATCTTTTATGTCAGCGTAGATTTCATTTTGCGGCCATAACATTCAGTGCATACTTTTTGAATAACATATTCGACTACTTACGCACACATGCAGTTGCAAGATGGCAGTTCACGCCATGTAAATATAGAAGGTTTTAGTTTATACTATATAAACAAAACATATGTGCTGAAATTAAAAACTTTCACATTTATTTTATCTAAAAAACCTAGTTTATCTGGAGTATTAGAATCGTCTTCAATTCAAAGAATTCTGAGCTTAGTTTTCTTGTTAACATGCTAGATGTATGTATGTAATGTATGCATTTACTAAGCATAAGTTCCAGCTGGTATGGCCGTAGGCATCATGCATCAACAGTTTAAATTTCAATTTAAACAAACGTGTGTCTAATAGCAAATGTAATATGGCATCCTTCCGTACAGTAAACCATTTTGTGAGCAATTTCATGGACATGTGCAGCTAATAAAAACAGTCCCTCGTCCCAGTTAATCAATCCAAAGCACTTGAAGCCCTTAATTATGGACTGGACCGCAATTGCCTCAGTCGTATTTCTGCAGCTAGCAGTGAAATCCTAATAAATTTCGAATTTTCGACATTATAGAGCAAATACACAGTGTAATATCCTACTTAACGACCTTAAAGTCATTTCCAAGTGTCCTTATCAACACATGTTCGTGTAGTCATTCATTACCCATGTCAGTGAACTATCTAATGTACGAATATGGTGCATGTGCACTCCCACGCTCGTCCTGCGTACGCCCCCCCCCTCCCCCCATGTGTCAGACGGGGCAGGACAGGGATCCTGGATGCTACCATTCTATCAGCACCAGACTTAATTGTCGTGCCTAGAGCATATTGATGCATGCGGTAATTAGAATTGAAATTTCTCAATTTGTATTCTCGGCACATAGAATATGTAGTAGGAGCATCGCTGCTGCCGCCGCCAACGGTGCAGAGGGATCGGGGCTGTAGAGCGCCGTAGATGTACGGCAACCTAATTTTAGCTCTAGGTGCCTCAAAATGACTTCTATACTTCAATTTCCCTAGAAATTTTGATTTTCTGACCCCAAGACACCGGGAGGCTTCTAGTTGCTAGTAGAACTATACCTTCTGTAATTATTCAATTTCGTATGGATTTTGCAATATGACAGAAGTGCATTTGAAATGCATTGGAAAATTAAAATAATTTTCTAACTGCCTTCATCCGAGGTAGACAGAGGGCGCAGTAAGCCTTTTATGGCTCCGTTGGGGCTCCTTGAGGGGTCTCTTTGGTGGTGGCTCCGCTGTGGGATGGACTTTCCGAAAAGTAATCAATGTCAGAAAACCGTCGGAGAAGTGGAGAACCGGAGAAACCAGGCCAATTTTGCTGGGCTCGGAAAGTTGCCACCTTTTTGGAAGGGGGATGGAACGCCCGCAGACGTATATCCAGTAAATCCGAGAACAAGATTATTTCCATAAACATGCATAGCTGCACGCTGGATGCTGCGGACCCGGGGGCGCATTTTTTAAGTTTCCACTCACATATGCGAACAGCGGATGCCGTCAGCTTCTCCCTGATTTTCATGCAAGGATGCATTACCATTATATGACCTCTCCAGCCCGCTCCCATATTCAAGTCAGACTTTGTATGATTCTGTCATTGGATGTCCTGCAGTGCTGACTCTCGTTGTCCTCTTGGGATGGAAGATTAAAAAAAACAAAGACACAAAAAAAAAAACAACAAAAAAAAACGAGATCTTGAATGGATGGAAAGTACTCGGCTAAGTAGTTTTATTTTGCCTTTGTTGGGATCTGCCTAGATAACCGTGGGGTTAGCAGTTGGGAGATTTGAGAAATTGTTTTCATAAATATTTACAAAAGCGAATAACAATGAGCTCACCACAAAGGCATCGTTGTCTATTTGGGTTCGTGGGGTGGACTCGGTGGTGCAGGGGGATCCTGCCGCATTCAACGTTTTTTTTTTTTAACAATTCCTTTGGCTTTGTCCCCCAAGTGGAAATGGTACGTAAAATAGCCAAGCGGGGTGCATCCTCCTCGGAAGGTCGTAATTAAGCCTTGGGAGGGGTTTTGACACATTTAGGGAGATACATTTCGAGAGTAACTAATACATTCAAGACGGGGCTAATTTTTCCAAATTGCCAACGCTTAAATTATGCAGGATTTGTTTTTTCTCGTTTTATGTGTTGAAAGCTTAAGTTCATTCTCCACCGGTTGGTGCAGTTTTTCGAAAGTGAAGGATCAGAGTAAAATATGCAAAAGTAAGGTAGCTATTATGCATGGAGTTTTTTTGATTCAAAATATACAGATGGATTCCAAGTATACAAATTAAGCATGAATGTATACCAGCGAAAGAAATGAAATGTAAATTGAATCGTTTAATCATG
This sequence comes from Machimus atricapillus, assembly GCA_933228815.1. Classification (NCBI taxonomy): domain Eukaryota; kingdom Metazoa; phylum Arthropoda; class Insecta; order Diptera; family Asilidae; genus Machimus; species Machimus atricapillus. The sequence goes on along the minus strand of OW121787.1, from coordinate 25,825,408 downwards.
TTAATTATTATCAGTTTGTCGCAACAATAGATTCTGTATCCTGTACATAGGAGTTTGTGTAGGATTTGCAGGATTTGTGGTCCGGGTTTTAAGGAGGGGTTTGTTTTTAGGTAGATTTCATATGAAATACTACCTACCTATTGCAGCCTACCTGATAAAAAAATGTCGAAAAATTAATGATGCCAAAACTCGTTTCAGAGGTCATAGACTTCAAAAATATAATTTGTTTGTACATATAGATAATGTACATATACATATGCCTATTATATACATGGGATATAACGAAATTTGTGGACACTATAGAGGCCCAATTTCTTAATCGATTTTGACCAAATAGTAGGGTAAATGGGTCAGGTGGATGGGGAATTCAGCATTACATTGCATTATGTAAAAGAATTTTAACCACATTGAAATCTGTTTTCTCATTAAAGACAAAAACGGGTTAATTTAAAGTTTATTTTTAAATTGTATAAATTTGTTACGCAATGCAGTGTTTAAAAGGAAAACAGTTGGTGAGGTAGCAGGTAAAAATTGAACGAATTGAAAATCATTAAAGTGTTCAAAGAAGTTTATTAGCAAATAGCCTAGCTTAATATTTGCTTCTGTTAATAATAACTATGAACAGTTTAAGTCTCTGTATGAAATATTAAATTGTAAATTGTTCATACATGCGTTACGCTCCACTAAAAAATATTGTTAATAAATGTAATTTTATGTAAACATGTCAGGTAAATGCAACATAAAAAACTGGTAAGTGCCAGCTGGAGTCGCGCACTGTGGATTCCGAAATATGGAAAAATTTAAAAAGTATACAATAAGAACGTGAAATTAACTAAACTAAAAAGATGGAAACAAGATGACGTAGGACCATAGTAAGTTAAAATAGTCATTGTTATTATATTCATCTTGAGCCTGCCAATTAAAAGATGATAGATAAAGTCGTGAAATCTGTAAAAAAACATTCAATCAAATATGATAAATAATCTCAGCCGGAGTATTCAGATTCATGTTCCTTAAGCTTGAGAGTGTACCAATGTTCATATAAACTAGTGGATTAATTGAAAAGAAAAGTTTGAATATGTTTTAAAAGTTCACTAGTCCCAAAACTTACGTAATATAGACTTTTACAGTCAACTGAGTCACTGAAACACTCAGATGGCTATATACATATGTAAGTTTATATCCTTCCATACGAACTTTTTTTTTAAATATTAGGGTTTGATACAGCGTCTTGTCTGTAGCAGAGATATTACAGCCTCTTATAGCTGTAATATGTATTTCAATGTCTAAATGTTCTGTAAAGGGTAGGATCTAGGATCTACGGCTTCAAACACGCTTGTTTACGTTTAAACACATAAATTTTATTAACAAATTAGAAACAAATATATATTATACTAGTTCTCTAAATTAAATCAAACAATTATGAAATTCAAAAACTACAAAGAAACAAAAGAATAAAACTAATTTTTTATAATCTGAAAATAGAAACAAATATTCATAAAATATCCAAATGATTTAAATGGGTATGTATGGGGTGAATACTGCCAATGTCTGTAGTCCCTAAAAATGTATTATCAACAATAATTCTTGGTGAACACCTAAAAAATATTGTCAATGTGTGTATGTATAGTGTTGAATATTCCAATTCTAGAAATGTTAAAATGCGGTGGAAACCTGCACTCTATTATCCCCAGACCTTGGAATTTTATATTCAATATATAACTTGTGGTGCAAACCTACAAGGTCTATATATGAAAAATTTGGTGGTGGAAACCTACCTAGCGGTTGAGACCTGCTTAGCTTCCGATTCAACTAGTCCTTGCTGTGGTGAAGACCTACACCGAAGACTACCAGATTCAGAATGAAAATCTCCTGGTTTGTGTCTCCTTTTATACTTAAATTCAGGCAATGTTGCCATGGTTACTATAAACAACTTTCAAATATTTAATTGTCAAGGATTGCTGCGACTAAAATTTTTAAATGAGTAATGTCTGGTCGCAACACAGATGTCGCTTCAAATGTTACTGAGCTTTACTTGTGTTGTTTCTTGATGGTGTATTCATGTCGAGCTGGGACAGGGTTTTTGTTATTCAGTAAAGTTGACATAAAATGCAAATAATCGTTATAGGAAAGTCAGAACGTCCGTTTTCCTGTGAGTGCTCCTCTCATTCTCTTGTAACATTTTAGGCATAGTATACTCGTATAAATATGTAGGTACATAACGACATAAGCAAAGGTATCCTTCCTCTTGCGATGATACAAATTACGCAAATGCGACTTTGAGGTTGACCATTTTGAGGTGGAGAGGTCAACAATTTTCATTAGGACACTTTAAGAATTGATTGGTATATCTTGGTATCCGTTATTGCAGGTCACCCTGTAACAGAACTTATCTTCTTATGCTTGTTATTACGTTGCACTCCGAATAGACTATAGCATTAGTAGTTTAAAAAAAAAAATTGTTTGTTTTTTGAGTGTATGCAGAGGCAAATTTAGCTATTGAAATCTTTTCTAGTTTTCTTTTAACACGTCATTTGATTACAAGTTCTGTAATGTATGTACTATTGCGTATAATCATATATGCGGCATTTGAGTCAGACTACATATACTCAATATGCACACAGAATTTATTTGCACCCTGTTAAGATTGAAAGCATATTTCCCTCCCACTCTGTGGGTAGTCTAATTAATACCGCTTTACAGAATGTCGTTCTGATTAAATAAAGAGGCCCTCATACCCTTTACCAGGGGACTCTCTGTAGAAATCTAAACATGTCGGTCTATAAAGAATTTCTATTAGCCCAATATAAACAAAGTTACCCCGGGGTAATTGGGCAATTCGTGAGCACCCGCCACCCGAAGTATCCGCGGTTAATTAAATGAACTGGAGGCAGCCGTCGACAGTTCCAACAACTTCCTGCAGTTTATTATCCATATGCCAAGTTTGGATTGCCACCAACAAGGGACTTGCTGGAAACTTGTAATCGAGTTGGACTTATACGAAAAAGTTTGGACACCGTCATTAGCCCTAACAAAGCTATCAATTCAAATTGACACCTTTTGCCTAATAAAACTTTTCGTCAGTGACAAATTATGAAGTTGTTCGCCCTAATTGAGTTTTAATGACGGCCCCTTGCCCCGGGCGGGCCTAATTGGGCTTGTCACGGTGTTGTCCTGGTCATTTGTATTGTCCAGCGACAATGGATTCAGGTGTACTTTGCACCTGTTTTGATTGCAACAATAATACGTAGACTGTTTTGGATGTTGATAGGCATACAATTGGGGTGTCTGGCGCGTCCCAGACACATAAGCCAATTGTTGGCATGGACTGTGGAGTAACGAGCCTCTGCCCGACTCCTTATTAAAACAATTAAATTTGACATTATGCCATTAAAGCCATTCCAGGGATGGCGACACAGAATAATTTCACGCCACATAATTACGGTCTATTCGAGGAGTTCCCTTAATTGCTATTGGCTCTACAGGATTATCGTCGGTCGTTGTCTTAACCCCTTAAATGGGAAGGAACGCAGATCCAATTCTTCCGCGAAGTGTCCGCGATAAAGCATTGGGATTATTTGGTCGCACGTTATGACCCGAAACGATGTCAGCCGTTAATTTAATTAAAATTCGATTTTCCTATAAAATGGTAATTGGCGGCAAAATGGCTGTACTATGCCCCAACCCCAAAAGCCACTGTGAGGTTATATCCATTTGAGTAGCTGTGGTCCTGTGGGACCAACGTCTGAGTTATGTGCACGCTTGGGGCGTTAAAGACATTTTTATAGAGCCGCTTTCTCTATAACTTTATTGAACTCTATTGCCTTTCAATTGGTCATAATTTCGTTCTATGGACATAACTAGTTTATGGCTCTGATATTATTAAGAGGCCTGGAGCTGAAATGTTTAAAGCTGCAGTTTATTGCACAGAACGGTAAAGTTTCTGAATAATCATATATTAAAAATACTACGTAGAGGTTCCTAATATCGTAGGTAATGTCCCAGAATAACCTATTTTTAACCAATTGTAATGTAAAGAGAGCATTATGCTTTTTGAATGCGGAGATATAATCAGCATTAAAGAAATATCGTCATACAAACTTTTCTAGACATCGTTATTAAAAACTCATCCATGTGAATAGTAAAGTTTTTATTTAGTCTCTATTACAATTGCAGAATTTCATCTGTTTGGTTTGAAACCTATTCGATATAAAACTCAGTTACGCAGTGGCTTTGAATACGTAAAAGAAGTTAATTTAGTTTTTTTATTTAGGTATCAAAATGAAGAAGCTCATTTCATCCATCTTATATTCAATTTAATTTTCGCCAGTGACAATATTGGTGCGATTATACAAAAATGAATAAAATGACTTTCAATGATAACGCATTATTAAACTCATCGATTTCTTCTGTGAGGTTGTATTGCATTCAACTTGAATTGTTGTTATTTGCTCCAACTGGAACTATTTTATTTCCACCATCTTGAATTTGTTTTCCTTTAGTTATTAAGATGGATTCCAAGCCTTTTCTATATTTTATATTTAATTTGAATTTGTTTTCCTTTTGTCATTCAGATGGATACAAAGCCATTTCTATTTTTTCTTTTTTATTTAATCTTGAAATTATTGAAATAATGTTTTACATTTTACAATTATTTTTTCGACCTCTCGATTCAAATGTTTAATCATCCTTTTTTTTTTGTGTGACAGTGACAGGTTAAGTAAGCTAACTCGATTTCCACTTTTTTAAAACATCCAAAGTTATTTTTTACAGTGATTTAAAGTTGTGGCTCAACGCTATGGAATACTCCAATCGCCACACTTTAATGAAAAATAAGTGATTGTATAGGCATGAAAAGCTTAATGTTTTCAGCGATGCTCTCGCTGCTGGATTTATTTAATTTAATAATTAAAGGAAGAGCTAATGCTTGGTAGTCTTATTATTGAGTTTCAGGTATTAACATTAACTGTTTTTATCGTGTTGTTCACTAAATTAATTTAATGTGTTTTTCTAGGTTCATATTATAAATAAAATACGTAATACTATTACTTTGATGGACACACATACTAATTATTACGTTTTTTCATCAGGATGTTATTTATCTCTTTATATTTGATATTTAATTTATTATATGTAAATTAAGAAATTTTCGTATCTATCCGTCACACAAATAGGCTAGTGAACCCTATCGTAATAAAATTAACGATTATTGTATTTGTCAAGTTCAATGGAATATAACTATGTTACGAAAAATTTTAAATAAAAAATCCATTAATAGTGTTCTTTGATTTTAAAATCCCAGTTTCAAAAGTTACAAATTTGTGATAACGGACTTAAATGACGACTAAGATATCCTGGATTTAAGGAATTTTAATGAAAATTAGTATGAAGTGGTTTTCGGGACTACTGATAATAAAAATTTGGAAATTCAGTAAGGCGGATCAGCCTTAGGCGATGTAGATTTTAGGCCTCTTGCTTTCGTATCTATAAATAGGTACATCATATTTTCAAAAATTAACATAGCCAATTCAGAGTGAAATCTAAAAATTATATTAACTAGGAAGAATTTTAATGCTAATTTAAAATTTAATGGTCACAAATTTTAAATATGTTACCTAAAGGTCATTGGGCATCGTACTATGGAAACTATACCCACGAGCGGCGGACAAAAACGAAATTGACAGGATGGATTGATTAATAGCTCTACTTTCCAGTGACAAAGTCTCATTATTGTGGGACATGGGGATTATAAAAAGTCATTAAAGTATTCGTGTATAAAGAAGCCGAAAGAATGACCTTAAAAAGTTTGAAATTGTGTATCATCGTGTGTAGCCCATGTGTTGTGTGTACAAAAAATGTTGGTTTTATTTAACTAGGCAAAAACAAACAAGTCAATTACTAATATTATGCTTTATTCAGCTTGATCTAAATCTATTATTACATCATCTAAAAAGGCAGCGGGTGCGTCTATAGTTTCTTGGTGTCTGGCCCAAGACAAAAAATAAATAACACTTGCGATATGCGCGCAACTCCCAACAGTGCGTCGGCCATGTAGACATGCGCAATAGAGAAATAATATTTTTAAGGCGTCAATAAAACGTTTTTTCCGTCGATTTTCAAAAATCGTAACTAATACCCATAAAATTGAGAATAATATCTCTCATTTAAAACTTATTTTGGTTGTTGTCCGCAACTTTTTGCAAAGCGGGTCGGATTACGCCCAATTACCTTTGGGATATAGGTATAATATTTATGAAAATAAAGTTCAATACGTTTTATTATTATTATTATATCATTATAATAAAAATTTAGCTACATCAGATATATGTTTGTACATATCTGGCCTCTGACAATAAATCATGAGCAATTTTAATTTTATATATAGGAAATGCTTATACCTTTTTATTTAGCTCCTTTCTTAAAAAGGGGCTAAGTAAAAAAAATGAAACATATCTCACAATCGCTTTTCACTTAACATTTAACCTACAGACAAACATAGAATTCCTAACTTAAGGGAAACTTTCCTACAACTGTTCTTAGTTTTTCAAATTGAGAAAAAGGAAACGAAAAAACAAGCTGCTAGATTTTTTAGCGGAGTTCTGAAGCATTCTCAACCACTCCGCATCACCGAAAAATTAAAAGATGTTCCCACTCAAACCTCACTTTGGATCATTTCAAAACCCTACCGAAGTTAAAGTTGCATGATGGCTACTCAAGTTGACCTGGATCAGAGTTCAGAAAGTTATTAAAAAGGTCGAGTGGTGACCACAAAGAAACTACAGTCCTTCCCCAACGACTGAGGGCCCCTTTTGTTGTCTTTCAGCGCACCCGAGGTGGCGAGAAACATTAACTGAATTTATGAAAATTTCTAAGCCGGGAGTACTCTCGACGGATGTTTGCAGCCGGCATGGCAGGATAATAGAGGATAATAGAATAATTTCCACAGGTGGTTTTAGGTCCATCCATACAAATTGAATTTCCGAGCTGGAGGCAACTAGTTAACTAAGAAACTTTACACTATAATGGGTCTGGTGTAAACCTAAACTCTTAAGCGTGTCGTTGGGGATCCTCTGCACTTTGCTTGGCGTTAACTGTGAAAAGAATTCTAGAAGTGAACCTTTTGAAATCTCCAGGAAAATTGAAACTTTACGGGTGACTCTTCGTACTGATGAAGCGGTTGTTGGCAATTAGTCGGACCATTTACCTGGAAAACTTCAATTTGTGTTGTTGATTAAGTTTCTGATGACTAGTTCTAGTTCATATGTGCGGTAATTGCACATTTGTGGATTTCGCATACTCAACGTTTTCTCATCTCCTCCATCTGAATCCTTCGGTAATTGTGCGGGAAATTAGAAATTCTCAAAATTTGATGTTGGTAGTAAGGCATCCAGATTTATTGCGTTCAGTTTGTTTCGAATAGTGTATCTCCGGATAACATCAACGAAATTGGCAATTTGTCGTGGGAGAAGAGAATAGCCCCAGCCCTTCATTCGAATTATGGGAATTGTACTTTTTGTGAAACAATGGTTTTCGTAGATGAAGTCAATGACACAGCTAAGCAATGCAAAGATTACGAGTTAAGAGTGAATCGAATTATAGAACAAAAATGTAGTTAATTTAGGAGATTTTTTCTCAGAAATGGCGAACGAATCGAAATGAAAATGAGGTAGGTGCGAATTAAAAGGAAATTATTATATAAACCTTGTAGTATCTTCGATCCATACATATAAAATGAAATGGCCCTCTTTTCTTTTAATTTTTCGATTGTAGAGATTTAAACTCCAATAAGATAATGTTGAGGTACGAATATATGCGTATTGAAAAAAAGTTGATACAGGTTGAAGCAATTTAAAAGGGTTTTTTTCGTTTAAAACATGATATTTGCGAGTGTTCTTAAGCATCTTGCGTGGAAATTGGATACCTATGTATGTCTTTTCCAAAACCTTCAGGTCTCATCAAAGCTTGTGTTTGTGGAGTTTTAGTTCAACTGTTTAAAAGGACAAGCAGTACCACAAAAAAAAAAGCCTCCCCTCCAAGGTTTGAGTAAAACAAATGAAGGATGAACAAAAATAAATATTTTTAAATTGAAGATTTTCATGTAGATATGTACATTACATATGTATATACGATCAGAATCTCGTACTGTTTAGAAAGTATGAATTAAATTAAATTAAAAATTTAGAAGCCCCCGATACAAAAACTAAACCTTTAAAAATTAAAAAAAAACCCGACACGAAAACCTACAAATTTAGATATTTATGTAGTAAAACCGGCCATGTACCTACATACCTACATACATTAATCTACAGTCTAAAAATAAATGTACGAAAACAGAAAATAACCATGTCTTTCGAGGCAGTAAATATATTTTATTTTTTCTTAAAAGTTTAGTTTGCCCAATATAATGATCATTAGGAAATTCCATCCAATCTATGTATGTATATAGGTTCGGAATACCTAGTTACCAAAAATTAAAGAGTTATTAATGATTGCAAAACAAATTCAATTCATAGACTGATTCTTAGTATTTCATATGACAGCATTTTGGTTGCTGGGCAAATCGACAATAACCAATTTCTAAGACTATACATTTTACATTTTAGGGCACAAAATGTAAATAAAAATTGTTATTGAACTTTTGATATTATACCTTCAGTCCCGACATATTTGCTTTTAGAGTTGTCAAAGCTCTCCTCCTCCCCCGCCTCTAATTTATAAAATATCGATGCAAAATATCTAAAAAAACTTCATGAATGTAATTTATACCAGTATAAATATTATATGCAATAACCTTTAAATGCATTAAAAACACGAATTTGCTGGTTCACGGATACACTTTCATAATCATGTGAAATAAATACACCTGCACTTAAATTTACGTGATAAACAAAATTCATGTGAACATAATTTCACGTGGTTATTAAAAAATGGTTCCCAAAATGCGTGTATCCGTAATTGCGAAATAGCATACTCTAAAATACAGTTTATTTTCTGTAGTGAGTTGAGATTTTCTATTTAGTTACCTACGGGTTATAGGGTGACTAGAAGTTTTGCATTTTCGAAATTATCTGTAGTATACATGTTCCTGAAAGTTTAGGTTTTGGTCGAAGTGACTATCAAATAAGTCTTGGACCATTTGATGATATTAAGTTTGTATTGGTGGTAGCGGTAGGTACCATTTGATTTAACTCTCCTCTTTGTGAAATAGCATATTCGATGGTTTGAGTCTTTGAAGTGTTGAGTTTAATTTTTCACTCAGTAGGTACTCATCAAGGAGACTCTGTTGAGCTTGTTGGATGTCAACTATGATTTGTGGGTCTTCTGGACTATAGCTGTGTCTGTGTTATCTGCAAACTTTATTAGTTTACATGTATCTGACTTGGATATATCCGATGTATTAATTGTTGTATAGGTATATATAGTGTCATAGTGAGACTGAGGAACGATCCATGCTGATTTTCAAAAAGTTGAACATTTCATTAGAAAAGTGCCCTTTTTGAGGTAAAGTAGGTAAGTATATGCTTTAAATTAAACATCCGACCTGTGGGGTCTTTAATGGCTAAATGTATTACAATATTCCCATTGTGGTTATTATTCATTCCATTGGATAGTTTAATACTGTGTGTTTGTATTGTTAGTTGCTAGTTGCCAAATATTTAGTTTTGATTTATTTTTAATATGATAAGGTTACAAATCTGCTTTCAGTTGGTTAGATGGAAGGCTAGTTCTTTTATGCAAGATAATTTCAAAAAACAGTTTCCACCGCAACACCACTGTCGCCACAAATGACTTTACACATTTTTGCATTTCTCGTCCTGAGAAGGGTTAACAATCCCTCTGGCAGTTAAATTACATTCGCAGGCTGGCTATTATACGGAGGGGGTGTAGGGCTAGGCCGGGGTCTAGCAGCATCCGGGGAATGTGCCGGGTGCCGCTGCCGCACAAATCTAAACTCAACCGAATTTGGAAGAATCCACATTAAACAGTCCAATACAAAGGCATTATGTGCTTATTCCGGGACTTTGCCCTATAAACAATTTCATGCTCAAGTGATGAATTTTCTCTTTTGCGTTATAACTAGCTCAGTGTGTAATTACGAGGGCCGCGGGGTGAGGCAGTGAAGTAGCTGGGTGCCGCCACAGAGGCCAAAATATATTTAGTATCTGCATACCATAGGTACGTTCGTCATGCTTATCCAGGCTTCCCACGAAACAGGCAACAATGGGAACGGGAGTATTCCAGCCGGCATAATAGCACGCGATAAGCACAACTGAAAGGGATTTTCTAAAGCTTTTCTGCAATGGTTCCTTCTCGCCAGCTTCGGGCTATTTCATTAAAGCGACTGACTCGCAGCCACCCCCAATCCCTCCCTGGCCAGTTTGCCAGCCGCTCCGCGCTACCACTGCTTTGCAAAACGGTCGCGCATTTGTGTCCTTCGGGACTGTGATTTTAAATTTGACTAATTCTGTATTAATTTAAGTCCCGTGCGCCGTGTTTTGTCGCCTCTTCCGCAAAATGATTTTAACTCTGGACGATTTATAGCCGAGCCTGGCGGTGCTCCTGTTTAACGCGAAGACGTCTGGGCGCCAACTTAGTGCCTGATAATTCCTAATGAGAGTCTTTATGCTCCTGTCATCGCCATGAATTTCCATCCCATTTCAAGGCGTTCGTCGTATCTGCAATATTAACATAAATTATCTCCTCAAGGCAATCGTCTCGTGATTTTATAACTAACTATACATATTGGCTATTATAAATTTTGAAATACGCCTTTTCCAAAGTTAATTATAGCTACATGTCTTTTTATCCATCATTTACACGGTTTAATTAAATGTTTTTAAGGTCTGAAAATATTTTAAATTGTAGGTAATCTTAATTTTCCAAAAAAAGTGGCATTTTTTAATAGAAATATTTGTAGAATAAAGGACATAAACTAAAACTAAAATTACAAGTAATTTAGTACGCCTTTTCATATTTTGATCTGAATTATATTTTTTTGAAACAAAACGACTAATACTTTCAAATTCCAATAATAATTTAAAATGGAAAAAAATTGGACAATATGTGTTCAAAACATAGTGTACTTTTTATTTTATTTGTGTACTGCCACGATAATTCAAAAACTAACTAACCAATGTTAATAAAAAAGAGCTGTTATAAATACTTGTTATATTCTCTTTACAGCCTATTTTTATAGTTTCACCTTTCCAAAGAAGACAAAAAAAAAAAATAATTTTTTATTAACAAGGCACAATGTTTTTTAATTAATATTTTTTTAGTATTTTAGTTTGGGCCATAGCGCAACCTTCCTGTAAAAAAAAAACCTAGGTTTTTCATTGAAAACAAAACTCCTAAGAATCATTGATTTTTCGGTTCACGTCTCTAAATAGTCATAATTTAAATTTTTCAGTAAAATTTCAACAATTTTCATAAAATCAAAGAAAGTATTTTAATCATCTAAACTGGAAATCGAAAACGTTATGCTTTTGATTTAATCATTTGATAGTTTTATGCCTGGGAATTATTTTTTGACTCAAAATAATAAAGTTATAACGCGTTAGCTTTAGTTAATGTTGTTATAAATAAAAGTTTTGTTGTGCAAAGAAGTTTCACCTCTGCAGGGATGAATATACAAGTGCAAAAAGTGGTTTCATATTTTACTTATTGTAAATTTTGGAAAAAAAATAATTATGAAAAAGAATTTGAGTTCACATAATTGACAGTAATGTGCCATTAGTAGAAAAAGAAAAAACTTAGTTTAACAAATTATGTTTTAAAATAAAGCAATAATTAAAACTGCTTAAATTTTATATAGTGGGATTGGAAAATTTAGTTATCAAAGATTTAAGATATTTAACAATAACTAAAAAAAAACAACATTTCGATAAACACAGGCAACTTTGAAATATTTTGAAAGCAGTTAATTTCAAGTAGAATAAAATGCTATCCATGCCTGCTGTGATGACAGGTGGTTGCAAGCTACTGTTCTTTTTAATAAAATTTAATCAAGTAACTCAAGTTTTTGGAAAATAACAAAAAACTTATTTTTATGTCAGTTTATTAGAAGACTTTGATTTTAATGTACAGAAATGAATAATAACGCAAAATTAAATAATTAATTAAAGCAATAAAAATAAATAATCATAAAATAATTTTATGAGGCTTTTAGCGCAACATAAGGGATGGTTATAATACGTGTTCTCATGCTTTGGTGCAAACTTTTGCAAACATGCAGATTTGCAAGGCATTTTTGCAATGAAACACAAGCACGCGTTTTTAGCCCTAATATTTTAATTAAAAAATAGAAAAGTGGTAAAAATAAGCGTTTGAAGTTAAGGCAGATTTTAAAGGTGTGCATTTTAAAATCGCAATATTGCAGAGAGTGTTAGTACAACTATGTACGCGAATGTTACTTATCTATTTATCCATATGATTATGGTCCAAAACATAAGACTTTAAAAACTTTAATTTACACAAGGCTTAGACTGTTCGCAAACGACTATGAAATTTTCTTAATTGTGTCTTTCTTTCGTGAAAAAGTCTGAAAACGGAGTGTGTGAAAAACGTCTACAGTTTTTAATAAATCGGTTATTTGTTATTTAATAAATTAGCTGATTATGCGGACAAAATTTTTGACATGAGTAACAAACCTTCTGTTTGCGCTGTCTCTTCTCAACATGATGGTAATATTATTAACGTCTTAACAAATTTATCCTCAGAAATTTTTAAATTAAATCAAATGGTTAATAAATTGGCTCTGGAAGTAAAATCTTTAAAATTTCGTGATCGATACCCAAGTAATTTCTCTCTTCGAACTCGTAATCATTCAAGAGGTAGATCTCCTTCCTATGCCCAGTCTAAATTAACAAAACGGAATGATTCAAAATCTCGGAACAATCCGGATTGGTGTTGGTATCACGTAAATTACAAGAATAATGCTTCCAAGTGTACACCTCCGTGTTCTTTCAGCAAATTTTCAAAATCTCAAAAAAACTAAATTGCATTTCATCTTTGACGACGTATGATAATTGCGGTCTCGATGGTCGTCTACACATTTTTGATAAATCTACTAAACAGTGTATGGAAACAAAATTTTAACTCTGGATTTTGGCTTACGAAGAAAAGGCGAGAATTATCAAAAGTGCATTATGAAGGCGGAACAAAGGGGGCAGGCACATTAGCACGAAAATTTTGCGAGTTCTCTGCTCTTGACTAGTCTCGAACAATGATAGCAGTTCAAATGAATTATTTCGGGGTTTCTGAGACATTTAGAAACGATAAATCAGATAAGTTTGAAACTTATTCATTGGACCCCATGTGACCAGAACTTGAGATATGGCGGTATGTAAAGATGCGAAAATTTTATTGCCCTCACCTTTTATTTTGTGGCAATAAATCATATTCCGGGGCTAAGTTATTCATGGCTTTTGCAAGATGTTGAGGTGGCAAAGGGGCTGTCACGGAATCTTTCGCTCTTGCACCTATCCCCACGATTGCCTTAAGGTGGCGACCATCCGGATGTCGTGCCACCACATTTGGCTAGAAATTTATTGCTCTGGTCCTTTTTCCAGGACGATGACAGCGGAACGTAAGACATTGTACGTACGCAAAGGATACACACCGCAGCGTCTTGATATTGCACATCGGGGACAATTTTGCAAATTTATGTAAATGTTTGTCTTAATTTTCGAGAATGATTTCTTAGCTTTCCCCGGGCGGACGTCGCTATCGCCTGTTTCGTGGTTCCCGCCTGAGGGTGCTAAATCTGCCAGACAGGGCGAATCAGTTTCCCTATAAATTCTCCTTGTTGTCGATTTTATTGTTAAAAATGACAGTCATTGTCGCTACTTATCAACCACTTCCATCCTTTCACCGTTCCCATTTCTCATGTTGTTTTTTTGACCCACGAAATTTTTCGATGTCGCAAAAAGTAAATGTGCCTCGACATCATCGTACACACGTATCTGAGGCTCGGTTCAATTGCTGAAAATTTTGGACGTGTTAAGCGCAATAAATTAATCGAATTTGGACCAATTTTACTGCCAATTAAGCCGAAGCGTATCAGCTCATAAACTTGAACCAGTCTCCCGTGGGATATATCGAGTAACGGGCACATTAAAGGCCCTCCGGTTGCATATGCAATGCATCGTCCGGAGTGGTCAGAGGAAGCTTGTAATAAAATTTCGTTTTGCAATGTTTAATATGCTTTTAATTGAAATAATCAAATTGCAATTAACACGTGCTGCTACCTTTTATTTGGTCATATAAATTAAGTGATCAATTCGCACCTGGAAGCTGGCACTGCTTTCTAGCATCAAACTGGGACTTGTTCCAATAGTAATTTTATGCTCCACTATTTGGGGTTGATTAACATTTACCGATTTTGTTAGTTTTTGGAGTGGTACAGCAACCATGGTTGGTTAATTTGAAATTTGAAAGCGTATTGAAGTAGATTTGCACTAATTAAGTTGAAAGAGAAAAACTGAAAGTTCAACCATTAATGACATCAGTGATATGCACAGTGTAGTTTTATAGATATTTAAATTAAAATATTTAAGGTGATGTGTATATTTCTATCACAATTACCCACTTTCTCGAAAGTTTAACATGTAAAAAACACTCAATGTGTACATACAATTTTATTTGTGTATAAATATTTGCGTTTCCTGAAATAGAATTTTAAACATTTAGAGTTTTGTACGCTTTAGAATATTACTTTGCTTGTTAAGGTTAATTTATTTCTGGCACTTTATCAATAGAAAACCAATAACAAATTACGGCATAAACTTAAATTTTTAAAACTTTCTGAAGAGAAAGTTTTACACAGGTCTACAATGAATATTGCCTTAAGTTCGAGTAGCGATTCTTTAAGATTTTGGTATGGTAATAATGGAAAAAATCCGAAATTATCGGCTACTCAGATATTTACGTTTTTGCTATTTTTGTATAGGAAGTGAGTTTGAGGGCGTTGTATGCCTAGTTAAACTTATAACTATGATCTGTAAAAGTGACTTTATTTTTTTGGAATGAATCAGTTCAATTGAATAAGATTAATTAGAATTAATGCCTGATTAAGATCATTAAGTAATTATATACAGCTGCAATGGAATAACATCACAAATTTTCATAGAATGTCAATAAGTTAATATCAAGATATCTTGGAAATAATATTTCGTTTTTTCATTAGTTACCCTTTAAGTAAATAATTCTTACTGTCGCTAAAATAAAGTCAGTTTAATTTATGAAATCGAACGTAAATACATACATATGTAGGTATGTATATTGTAAATACAATGGCTTCGACAAAAAAAAAAGGTGCCACAAGTCTCTTTTATATCTTAGAACATGTAATTATTCGCAAAGGATTTTTGTAAATAAGAAAAATGTAACGTACAACTTATTGTTTTCTTTATTATGAATGTTTCATTTAAGCACCCCAATTTTTAAGTAATTTCACACATTTTTATTGTGTTATAATTGTCGTCCTAAGTATTTCGCGAGTATACCTCTATGCCAGTTTTATTATAACTGATAATACATATATATATGTACGTATAAGGCATATAATACCTGCAATATGTGGAATAGAGAAGAATTTCTGAAAAAAGTTTTGCTTATTAATTGTGAAAGTTTAATACGGACGAATTTGAAATTGACAGATCATGTATGTAGTTGTAGAGATTTCGACGAAACAAAAATGTTTTTGTTTTGCGGCGTGGCCTACCTACCTATCCTCTATATTCTATACCTACCTAGTTTTACTACATTTACTTTGCTTTTTGATGCAATTGATCCAATCATTGTGTCATTTTGTATTCGAAAAAAAGGAAGAAGAGAGGAATCTAGTAGGCGTGTAATGAGATTTCATTAGTTTTGTTTTTAATTCGTTCATTAATGTCGTCAAAACGTTTTATGTAACAAAGATTTAATCAAATTAAAACAATTAATTTAATATAAAATGAATAGAAACAAATAAATAAACAAAATAAATAACAAATAAACAAAAAATAATAAAATATATATTTTATTTTAAATATTAAACATGTATATGTATAAACCAAGTTTGTCTAACAAGCTAATCTATACCTTATTAGCGGTGGTATATGTACAGAAAAAGACTTATAGTGACTAGTTTGTTTGAGGTATTTCAACAAACCTAAAAACGGGTGTGCTGAATATCTTTGGTATAGAACAAGATCGATCGTACATACATGCGCCGCGAGGCAGTAATAAAATAAAATATACCCATATACCTATTTAAATCTTATTTAAAATATGTAATAATATTAAGATATCAAAAAACCAATCATACTGATAAATTTTAAGTTACCTATTACATTACGTATTATTTTTTATTTAATTTTTATTCGCTTAAGCATGAGTAAAAGGCCGAGTTTTCTCTATGCAAATTATACAACCTAATTTTTTGGCTTACTGAAATACCATAGGTAAATCGGTCGTTATCTTTTTGGTCTACAACGATTCGCGAGATATTTATATGTTTAAACTTATTTCATTTTTAGGTTTGATTGTAAAGACATTGTCATTTTTGAAAACGTACTGTCGAATAAATGTTTTTTTCTTTATAAATTTGAAATAAACATTTAATTTCATTCTCCGTCCATAATTGCCTTGACCTAATACATGAAACGTATTAATTTAAAAAAACATAAGCAGTCATAAGGATTGCCGACAGAAGTGAAAACTTAAAACTATGAAATGACAGTGGTTTTTTTTTTAATTTTCAAATGAATTGTAGTATCAATAATTAAAATTTCATAATTTGTAAATTAAAATTATGTATTAACATTAGTCTGGTTTTCACATCTACCGGTACTCCGAGCAACAATTACTTACATATATACATTTTTATATGGTTTATTTATTACATAGTTAAAACATATGATGGGCTGTGCAAGCCCAGTACAAAATATAAATACAACTTAATTGAAATAATTATTTATGTAAAACATAAATGTAAATGAACTTAATTTTCAACATTATTTCCATTATTTGCATCGTTATCATTAATTTCAAAAATATGTACTTAGATTATTTGTAACTTTTAAACTTGCAATCTCAAAGTTGTGCAGAGCTTTTGTAAATTTCCAAACGCAGCCAACTTCGTGCATGACGGAAATGCGACCAACTTCGTGCGTGACGCGAATTCATAATTTTACCCCCTACCAAAAATCGCTCAACGCGCCTAAAGAAGTTTTCACTTCAACAAAATAAGCGAGTCTTATAGTAGTCGCCAATGATGCGTAACATCTAACCTCGGTAACGAATAAAATGGTTGATAAAATGTTACACATCAAAAGTTAAGTTTCAACCAAATACATATATTAAATATATACTTAAGACTTTTACAAATAATTAGAAGGACTCTTCAAACTATTGAAGTAGATGAGACAAACTGTGGGGATATAATGATGGATGACTCAGATTTACCATCAATTTTATAGAAATTCTAATTCTTCTGAAAATAACAATGTTACAATAAAAATATATATATGTATATATATGGATATAACAATGTTACAATTAAAAATATATAAAGAAAAGATTCCGTTCAACGCAAAAATAAATTTAACTAGATACTGCTAATATTTGCTTTTTTTTCATCCATGTTTGTATAAAAATCTATTTCAAAAGTGCTCTTTTTTATTTTAGCAACTCCTGAATACCAAAACATTACTATCGAAATTTAACGCAAAAGTGCTCATTAGTGAATGGTTACATTTGGAATAATGAGCACTTTCGTGTTAAACTTCAATAGTAATGTTTTGGCATTCAGGAGTTGTTGAAGTAAAAAAGAGCACTTTTTCAATGGCTTTTTATACTTTTGAAACGGTACTATATATTTTTGCGTGGGAAAAAGTGAATTGTCGCTTGAAAATGGTATACCATATATGGCCACAAAATGAGAGTGAAATTAAATTTGATGCAAAAATGTCCGTTTGTTCTTATGCATTGCTACTTTTAGACGAGCAGTCATCTTCTGTGCTGTATGACTTCTTAAAACTCTCATTTTTCCTGACTGAAGCAGCAGCTGGTTTGTTTTCCTTATTCTCTTTATTTTCACTCAAATAAGGACTGGTGTGGATGACCTTTTAGGAGTTTTGTTGCCTCCACTATTTTATTACATATGTTCTCTACAACAATATCTTTGGCGTAGTCTGCGGCAAAATCACCCCTATGTCCGTCGAATATTGCAAAAAAAAAAAATGATATGCCTTTGTTACTGTTTATATTCTCCTCGATAATGAATCTGTCTTCCATTCGAGGACGTCTCCCCAGGATGGCGAAGGCGGCGCTCTGCTGACGGGTGGCCTCCCAGCTTGGATGATCCTCCGCTAAACAGACCAAAAGTTTCACTTTATGCGCTTTTTGGCGGGAATACCCCAAGATGGCTTGGAAGCGCCCCAAAAGTTCTACGGTCCAGACGTAAACTACTTGCAAGTCCATACAAGAACATAAAGATCAGAATGCCGCAGACGAGCATCTCGGGTCGTAGGAAGAAGTCGTACAGGAATTTCCAGATATAGGCCAGAGGGGAATTAATGGACCAGATCCACATCCCGAAGGCAAATTTCGACAATTGCTTCATGTGAGGAATGCAGTCTTGGTAAAGGTCCATGTCCTCGAGCTCGTTATCCATAATGCTGGGCTCTACATTGCTCAGAAACCAAAGTATAATTTGCAAAGCGAAAATTATTACATAATCTAAATTCAACACCTCCTTACCACCCTCTGTTTTCACAATAGGATTCAATAATTTCCAAGTAAGGGTACGTTCATGGTTGAGCGGATCTGCTCCGCGCGTAGCGAATGGAAACAAAGAATTTTGTTTATTTGAGCGAATCCGCTCAACTAAACAAAAATTTTATAAAAATTCGTCTAGAGTTTTAATTAAAAGGAGGCTTGTTACAACTCCTTTTGATAAATCATTATAATTCAATGTATTGTCAGAAAAGCTGGTAACATGGCTCAAATGAAAGTCTTCGTCAATTAGGAAATGTTTCACACATATATTTTGCTAATCAATGTGTATATATGATATTGTTGAAATTTTAAGCATGCACATAGAAGTCAACTATATATGTACTATCCAATATCCAAATTAAACTATAAGTTTCAGCGAGGGTGAATATCAGGCTTAAGTCTGACCATGATCCGACCTAACTTAATCTTTAACCCCCCGGATCTGCCATTATGTACACAACCTGTAGGAAAGTTCCGGACATCATAGACTTTGGTATCCTGAAGGACATCCCCCCATGCCAAGTAACTGCCACCACCAGAAATGATCTCTCCTCGGATCATGCCTCGACCATTATAACCATAAGCAGCGTCCCCCAGCCCGTCCTAGAGGAAAAAAAGCTGATAAACTCGAGAAGTAACTGCGACCACATTCACAACACCTTCGAAAGTAACTTCTGCCTCCACATCAAAATTAAATCTAATGCTGATATAGACAATGTCATCCAATACTTAACGGAAACAATCGCAGAGTGTGCTGAAAAAGTAACACCTCAACCCCTACTTGTTCAGCACTAAAGGCTAAGACAAAGGCACGATCCGAATGGCAAAAATGAAGATCTCCAGCAGCCAAGAAACTCCCTTGAGGAAGCCACCAAAATACTCAAAAGTGCACTACGAGCAGACAAAATTAGACAGATACAAGACTTCGTTACTGAACTTAACCATTACGCCGACTCAAACTATTCCATCTGGAAAGTTACAAAGAGAGAATAAAGAAACCTGCCCAGTCCGAGTCACCCATTAGAGACCCCAAAGGTAACTGGATCTGGCAAGATACTCAAAACAATCCCAGAATCAGGAAAAACGACAATCCTCCACATATTTATTTAATGCGATTCTCCGAAACAATTACTTCCCTGCTAGCTTGAAAGATGCGAGAATAATTGTAATAGGGGAGACCGGGTACAAAAGTAACACTTTGTACTTCTCCTTTGATTCCTAGCTATCAAAGTTAATTACGATGTAATGAACGTCGCTATATGCAATTTTCATATATACCCTATCAATGTTCATTATAATTTTATTTTATTTAACTTGAATTATAACGGTTTCTGTGCTCCAAAAAAAATCGGTGGCCCTGCGGGTCGAAAGTAACAACACCAATTCTAGAAAATATTACATGTATACAATGAAAAAGAAACAAAAAATCCAATCAAATGATTTATTAAGAAAAAAAAAAACCAAACAGAAAATATTTTCTTCTTATAAAATAATAAAAAAAAACAATGAACTTCTCTTAATTAGTTATAATTTCTCTTTAATTAGTAATAACTTCTATTCTTAACTAACAGTCTTTTTTATATAATTAAGCAATGATAAAATCAACTTTTTGAGATTAATATTACTATTCAGACTCGCAATTATGGCGAATATAATATTACTTTTGTTCCCGTTGTTTTATGTTACTTTTGTACCCAACCAGGTTTTTGAGGTTAAGGCCGGTGACTCAAAAGTGAATGTGCAGCACAAAAATTGTTAATGACATGTTACAGACAATATAATGACAAATTACTAGGCAAATAATGACACTGATAACACAATTTCAATATTATGTAAATGCTTAATGAATAAACATAAAAAAAGTTATTTTTGGTGCGCAAAATCACTTGATAGATGTATATTCTTCAAAAAATTAAATGCAAGCACGGAAATTAAAAACTAAACCACAAATATCCAAAACTACACCACATTCACACGAATTGAATTGAAACTGAACTTTGCAAAACAAAAAAACGGAGACATTGCATATGCCGGACTCGTTGCCATGGTAACCGAGATCTACGATAAAAAAATAATACGTAGTAAAATCTGGACAAAAACCAGCAAGTTTAGCAGAAATGTAAATGGAAATGATATACGTTTCAATAAATTAATCAACCCCAATAACCCTTAAAGGTCTTAAATTCAAACTGTATTTTACCTAATGCCATAATTTATTTATTTATTTAATCAAAATAGCAATACAATAAATTGCATCCCTACTTAAGAAATAGCGCTCTCGGGAACAGAGCCCATATGGCGCATCCTAACAATCTAAGACATGTGATCCTTATTTTTATTAGATTAAATTACATAAACAATATAAAAGATAATCTAAGTTAAGTTCATTTTAAAACAAGTTAGCATACATAAAACTATATAAAGGACATTTAACGAATTAAATTCATTTTATAAAAAACATTATTCTTTTCGTTTTGACAATCATACATACTTATACCTATACATATATAACGGTTAAAATATGCTATACAAAATTTATATACAAACCAAATTATAAATTACATCAATTTTATAACACAAAATGTTTCTATTCCATTATAACCTATTACTAAATATTTAATTTGTCTAAAGGGATAGGAGGGGTAAAGCCATAATGTATTAAATTTTAGAAAAAAACAAATTAATTATATCGATTAATGAAAAAACTTAGCTGTAAACATACAAAGTAGGTATAAAAATTAATCTTAAAACTACAAAAGTAAACGACACAGTGGCGGTGGCGAGCAAGGCGAGCTCCTCCTTCAAAGCAATCTTTGGTGGCTCCGTTAACAACAAATCGAAGAGGACGTAGAGGGGCAGAAAAATTGTATGTGATTAGAAGAGATGCGGAAGAAACAAAAAGGTGAAGATAAACCGTCCAAAACCCGAAAATATTATTTAGATCAATGCTAAAAACAGAATTGGAATATATAAAATACGGGAAACCTGAAGGGATAGTGAATAGTAGATTGGTAGTGAAAAAGTCTAGCTTTAAAACTCGTGGGGAACACCTAACCTCAATATGACCTGTGGAGAAAGGAGACACTGGCTGATCTTTAAGAGCTTTGTGAAAGGCACCTGCGAATTAAGAACTGAATTTCGTCGTTTAGTGGAAATAAGAAATAGGAAGAGGAGTAAGACAAGGATCCATACTGTCCCCCCTCTTATTTAACATGTAATGCAGAAGAGATTTTCAAAGACGCTCTATCCAGACATGAACGGGATACCAATAAATGGGTCAGGATCAACAATCTAAGATATGCGGACGACTCTGTAATAATTGCCAAAAACGAGACGAAATAAACCGGATGATGAATAAGATTCTGTATCTATTATTTAAATGAACTTAAAATATTTAACCCTCAACCCGTCCACAAGCAAAACTATGAGATGACTTTTAGTCTTTATTCAAGGTTTTAGAAAATATTGGACAGCAGTGTTCTCACGGCGATTGCAATTAAGCACATCTGCAGCGTGCAAACTCCACAAGTTAAATCCTTCAACTTTTCGAAAGCATTCATCCGTTAAACCAACTCGACCATAATCCAGTCCCGCTACAGAACCTGACTTCATCCCCAGCCGGATTAAGGGCCAGGCCGCAAGTTGAAAGCCAGAAATGAATACAACTTCGGTGCTAGAACAGTCGATGAGGGGGCGGGCGCAGATAAAACAATTTCGCCCATGAAATTTTAACTCGACGTCTTAAGAATACGAAATCACAGTCCTAACTGGTCCTCCTTCATCCTCTAGACCTCGTCTGAAGGTGAGATAGTGCCACCCGGCGACCCAGCCCCAATAGCCGTCGTTCCTGCAGCCCCGGGCCCCATTTTCAGAATCCAGACCCCGCCGGAACTTTAACCCATCCACTCGCCAACTCGGCTCGAAGACGGAATTAAATAGGAAGTAAGTGTCGGCGACTGCTGGCGGAAACAGGCAAAAGGATAATGAGAATTCCTTAATAAATACATTAACATCTAAACAGATGGCGTGAGTTGCCGCGGCCATCCGGGAAAAGCTTTGATTGCGCGAAATCTTTACCCGGCATTCCGACGATTTTTTGCCGCTTTTCTTGGTCCTTTTTGCATTTTTTGAACCCCACAAATCTTTTTTAGTATTCCTGATGGGAGCAAACTGCGAAATGAATTTGTAATTGACCGACGAAGACATTTCCTGTTTGGCTTCGGGCCACTTCCTCAAAGGGGAAGCGGGCGCAAACTTTGAAACACAAACAGTTAAAAAATATCACTTAGACAGAGCTATTTGTCTGGGTTTACCATGTTTTAGTGGGCTCCTAGCGGAAGGGTCTCTTTAAAGTACTAAAATTAATTTAAAATAGAAATAAAAATATTATGCACATTTAACCGATGTTTTTGAAAGTCGTAATTTTTTAACACATCATGTACCTACATACATAACTCTTTGATTAAATCTTAGCGTGTATGTTATAGCCCCCATCCCCCATGTAAACTTCTCAAAACAATATTCTTATTTTCATTTCATTTTGTGGCGGTTGTATGAAAGCAAGCTGTGATTATTTGGTGGAAATCGTAGCAGGTTATCAAGTGAAGTTTTTTGTTTCATAAAAAGAAAAAGTTTAGTTTCGGAAATGACTTTGTTGCTTAAAGTTGTACTTTAAAGATAAATAAATCTCAAATTATCTAAAGTGAATAAACGTGAAAATTATTAAAATAAAAATAATTGGAGTTTAATATTTCATTCATAATTTATATAATTATGAAATAATTTAAAAATAAATAATGTAAATAAACTTTAAATGGAGGCCGACCTCCATAATTTACTCTCAAATACATATGTGAACTCAGGCCGTGTGCAAATCGAAAACACGATAGCTACGAAATGATGAATTTGAAAGCAGTTATTTCATTGGCAGAATTATTAAAATAATTGACATTTAGCAAATGGCACAAAATGCAAATTCAATGTCATTAAAATCATTTGAAATGACAGTAGCTGCAATTTTTATAATTTCTTATGTATCACAGCAAATATTTCGTTTTGGTCTGCTAAATTTTTTTCCTGATGTTCAACGATTCCTCATTTAAATTTCTTTTCGTATTAGGAAAAGACAATGAAATGGCTGGTTCTAAAATCCTGAACAATGTGAAATTTATCGTTCGAAATAATTCTCATTTCCATTGAAAGTCCTCTTCTCGCGTAACTACAACTAATTACATGCCCCCTGCTGAACGAACCTATTATTATTCTCGTTTATGTGGGTGGCTTGGCTAGCACGCCAGATTACGCAGCAATTTCCTCCATCATTTTACTAATTTGATTTCCACTAAATTAGAATTACTCGTTATAAGGACAAATGAATCAATAAATTCCGAGCAAACCGAAAATGCTTCCATTCAAGCAGCAGTGATTTTGGCGTGATTGCGATGAGCTGAGAATTCTCTTCCGGGAAGCATCAGGCTTTGAATTGCATCCGACTGGGGAAGTTTAATTAAAATGCAAAAAGGAAGATCTTGTTTCGGTTTCCCTTATTTCGTTTGAAAGATGCTCCATCAGATATGGCTAATTTATACCCTTTGCTGCTTGATTGCGGACTGAAATGGAGTGTACATTTCAAAAGAGATTATGCTGTGATATTCTATGAAGCAAAAACTTCTGTTGCAAGTTGCATTGCAACCTTTGCTGCAGAAAAGCATCTCCAACTTTGTCAAATGCATTTAATGTATACAAATGGGCGTTTTTTTTAAAGAATTTGTGGAAATAATTTTACAGTGTGGATAATGTTCGGAAACATCAGATCAAAAAAAATTTGTTAATGTGTTTTAAAAAAGCTATCAATTTATATTTAAACTCGCTAACTCTCCTCCACCCATCGGTGGTGGGGTGAGCGTAAATTTAAAATGTTATATGAGAACCTTTATTTTTAAAAGATTTTATGCATTCAGTTCACTTCCTTTCATGTCCGCTTGGAATCTTGCAAGTTAATTTTGAACCATTTCCTGTTATCCGAACAGGCTGATATTTTGTCCAGTGAAAATGTAATATATGTAACATATGTATGTGTCTTTCTTATTCCAATATGGCGGACGCCTCCATGACGACAGCTTTTTCCGTTATCAACATTTCCTTTTGCTCTCGCAGCGACTTTATGGTTTGCTTTTTCTGTTCAATTTTTCTTTTTAATGAACTTAATCTATCTATCTATCTATCTATCTAATTTTAGCTTCTTCGCAGCGACCCGTTGGGAAGCATATTCTTCTATCTAAGGATAAAAATAAAAATAATTCAAAAATTCAAAACTAAAAAATGGAGCAGTCTCAACCTGTGTTTGTAAGCTGTTAAAGAAATCCTGCGGTCCTTCCCTGGGCGTGGGCTGCTCCTTTGATGTATCACTCATTTTTCTTGAAAAAAAGAGAAAGAATAAACAATTTCAAGAAAAAACGTGTCAATTCAATTCAAAATTATTAATCACAACTGTCAAAAATTCTCCCCAGTTGCTGCGATGTGAACTTTTTTTTTCTTTTTCGAATAAGGGAACTAAGTAAGCATTTCCGAGACGATGTTTGCGCTGGGATCGATATCGTTAGAAAAAGCGTAGTAAAGTAAAATTGTGACTTTTGGTGGTGAAACAGATTACTTTTTTCTTTACAACCCCCTTGATATGGGAA